>CM039687.1:33920000-35170000 GCA_022530915.1 Paspalum notatum | reverse complement strand
CTTCTTGTGTTGCCAGAAGAGATCGGTAAAGCTGCTTGCTTTCTCACACAACTAGGTGTCAGTTTCTTGATCGTTCTGTCGGATAACGATCAAAACAGCTGAATTTGTTCTTTTAAAAAAATGAACAGTTGGTCGGTACAGTAAACAGAGTCTGATTTGATGATCCTAATGAGGCGGAACCAGCCAATGTCTGTACTGTAGAGGAACCAGCTAAGGCGGAACCAGCTAATGTCTGTACATTTCAAAGTTGGGTCTGTTTACTGTACTTTGATCCATGTCTACAGTAATCAGCTAATGAAACAGGGCCTGAACCTAACTTTGAAATGCCTGTAGACATGGATTGGCTCATGTTGACACGCCAGCTTTCCTTGTACATGCATTTCACCCATGATGAGGCTGTGGATCAGATAATCGGTGGTGGTGGTACGCTTACACGAGAACTTCCTTCCGGGTTCAGAATCTTGAGACTGGTTGTGGAAGGGAACTGGTCTGGCTCTGGCACCACAAAATAGTTTGGGTCGTCAGTCATCGGCAGTTTTACGACAGTCGGTCATCATCGCCATCGGCAGGCCGACCCTTCCAAGTATAGTAGTACAAGATGAGTGAAAGAACTATTAATGCAGATCCCATCAATACTCTCGCACTTTCCTTTTCACCGAAAGGACTGCAGAACAGATTCCCTAGCCTAACGGCAGCTCGGATAGGATTACTTGCGGGCTGATTAAGGACACTCTTGTTGGTCGGATTATTGGGTACAGGGCCCAGGGCGACGGGCTACCTAAGCTAGTGGTGGCGATAGGACATGGACATCCACGGCCACGGCGGGGCCGGTCAGGATTCCATCGCCGGCGCAGGAGCTCATCTTTCACATGTAATCTCCTTTCATTCTTCGCTGGAAGACCACCTTTGTTTAGAGTTTGTTTATTGTTCATGATAGGATATGGGAATATAGGATGATCTTATTACTACGCAGGGAAGTGGCCACCGCGATCTTTTTTTATATATATAAAAACACACAGATATTATATTAGGCAACCCACGTTACAGAAAGGCCTTCGGAAGAAGGCCAAAATACAACACCACCCATAGAGGGGAAGCTGGACACGTACACAGACACGCGTCATAGGAACCATGGTGGACAAACACACCCTAAGGTGACGTCATCAATGGTGGCACTATGGAGTTCGCCGTCGGTGTGGGGTACCAGAGGCGCCACGAGCGCTTGGACCCAGGGCGGAGTGGCCTCACCAGCGGAGGTACAACGAGACGTTGAAGCCAGAGTGGTCCATCATCTCTGCCGAACCGAGGATGTGGATGAAATCCGTCGGCGAAGTGTACATGTGGCTTCCAACAAACCCGGAATGGCCGGCTTGCATCCAACGCGACATCGAGGAAGATGAAGTTAAACTCGTTGGTGCTGTTCTTCATGCTCAATCTCGGTTGTGCTGAGGAGGTGTGGGAGGCGAAGAACCACTCTTTGCTGAGTCCTGATTTGGGACTGTGAGGGCTAGATCCGAAACAGAAAGGGCAGACACGAGGAGGATGGTGAGAACGAAGAGCAGACCTAGATGGAGGCGGATAAAGGCAAGAATGATAAGATCTGCTCTCGTGAATGAGGTGGAAACTGATTTATTTAGGCATACCTTGGATTTTTGGCCGCCGATATTGGCGACGAAAGCGACGGCATCCAGGCAGCTGCGGCTAGTAACACCCATACGGTCACTGCTAGAAACTAAACACACCTAATCTACTATGCACGGGGGGTTGAGGGGCAGACCCACATCCTCTCGTCGCCGGTGATAACCCGGGAGTGAGGAGGGAGGGGGCCAGAAGCTGAAATGTCGGTGAGTTCTGGGGCAGGGGAGGTTGCCTACGCAAGTTCACTTCTCTTCGCCACCGCGATCGTTAATTTAGTACAACTCTATTCAGCAAAACAAAATCTATTTGGTAAACAAATACATGGTTGTCCATCGATACGGCACACTGCACCATGGCGTATGCACTGGGGCGCAAGTGCTCACCTAGGGTTAAACTTTTCGATTGGCAAGACCGAAATTTCGGTGTTTTCCCCGTTTTGGGCCCCATACGAAATTGAAATTGTGGTCCGGAAATTGATATATTTTGGTTTCAAATTAAAAACACAAAAATCAAACTTTGATAAAAAACGAAATTTCAAATAGTAAAAAGAAATTGTGAACCACCACGGTAAAATCAGACATCAGTTTTTTCATTCAGGTGAACGATGATCGACGCTTTCTGCAAAGCATAGATTTCAGTTGTTGTACATGTAGAATTTTCAAGCAGTGCTCTCTCCATTTGAATTTTACAACAACACTTCAAGATTACTCGAAAAAAAAAACAACATTTCAAGATTTTTTTTGAAACACCATACCATTAACCACATGTTGTACTGATCCACTACAATCCACTTCGCTGTTTCATGGAATCGAACCAAACTAGACCACACATGCATTAATTCCGAAGTCCAAACCAAACCAGGGACCGCCGGCAAGGCAAGCCGCGCTGCCGACTATGTGCCAGACGTCCACCCATCCAAAGCTACGATCTTCCACACGTCGATGCCCTTTGTCCGGCACGGGTAGCAACGTGCAACGACACGAGCTGTACAAACCTAACCTAATCTGAACCAAACTGTTTGGATTGTCACACTAATCTAAATTAAACGAAATCTTTAGATACCTTCACCCGCTTGCCCCACGTTGATTCTGGTCCAGACCGCTAGCAGCTTATTTGACTAGAGATGGTCACTCCCTCTTTCTCAATATAATATGTAACAAAACCCATAAATATGTGTCTAAATAACTCATCTACATTATTATTATTAGTAGTAAACAAATTCTAAATTAATCTGCATTTGAGTCTAAATTACTAGTTTTGCAGGTGGGGCGTGGCCACGCGGCAGGTAGCGACAAATTAAAAGGTGATTCATGACTGGAAACAGGAAAACAGCTCAAACTCAGCAAGACAAAACCAACTTGCATTGCATGTGTGATGTGTGTCTATCTATCTAACACTGCCACGCCAGACCGCAATGCATGTCCCAAGTCCTAAACCCCCACGACCGATCGATCGATCGATCCAGAACGAATAATCGAAACGACAGCCGTGCTGGATAGATTATTATTCATTCATTTTGAGCTGGATTGATTGAACCTTGCACGAAATGCGAAACCTGATAATAAAGCTATAGTCGTTTAGGCGGCGGCGTCCCTCGTGCACGCCTGTTCCTTTTTATCTGCTGGAACGGCTGGCCGGGGCGTCACCGAATCGGCGAATCGCAAGGCTAAGGTCTTTTCTGAAGTGCATTCGTACTGTCTACAGTGCGCAATCGTTGTTTTTTCAGCTTATTTCTACTCCGCGGTGACCGAGTCTAACGCCGATCGCACTGCTGCTGCTCCGTCGGTTTCTTGACGTGGGTACGGCACAGCAACAAGCACCTTGCTGGCCATGGCGGCCATCCGCCGACCGATTCGACCACTGTGGTGATGTGCAGTGCAGCAGCACAGGCTACGGGGAGAATGAACCAAGCAGTACTGTTCGTGTAATCGTGTTCCCATCGCCATTGTACACGGAAATTGTTATTATATCGCGTTGGTTGAGGTCACATTCCTGTCATGCATGGTCATCAACTCGTCATGTGTCTTTAGTCGAATAGTGCCGAGGTGGGGGTGGGAAGTTGACTGATCATAAAGCCCACGTTGGACCACTCAACGTCATGCAAAAAATCAGCAAGTGTTATATATCGTGACCATGTTTCGTTGCAATTTGACTCTCGGATGAGCGAGGGCGGCCACAGCAGCTATCGCTGTCGATGTCACCATTGACCAGGCGGTCACAACAAAAACACAGAGCTCACGTACGTGCACCCGCGTCCTTGTTACCCACGACCACCAAGCCTAATAAGTCGTCGCTAGTAAGTCTATTAATGCAAACATTGCATATGAGTTTGATTACTTTTTAACAAATCTTCTTAACGAAGGATAATCTGCTAAAAAGAAATTGATCTGGAGATAGACAACATTTTTTTTGGCGCAAAGAAACTATCCCACATGTTTTTATTGTCAGGTCAACAAGTTTGATTGGAAAATTTTTGAAGTGGCTTTTGGTCTTAACCCTCCTAAGAATATTTTTTGATTTATCAGTATGGTTCCGACAAATAGACAAGTACTTGAATGCTCAAATTTATGTGGGTGCAAGTGCAATTTTTTTGTCTATTTGGTTGTGCCGAAATAAAGTGATCTTTAACAAAAAAAAAAGATTCAGTTTTATTTGAGTGCAACTTATTGGACAAAACTGTAGAGTATGTTACAAAGCAAAGCAAAGCAAAAAGACCTGTTCTAAGTGGACATGCCGTTCATTGGAGACGTTAGCTATTGAGGTCTTAGCCATGCGTGTGGTTTCTTTTTTTTTTAAAAAAGGATTGGCTTTAATTTTTAATGTTTAGCTCTGTGGAAGCTCTTTTTTACATTTGTAATAAGAATTGAAGTGCCTTCATCTAAAAAAGTGCTCTGAACCGAAACTTTTTTTTAAAGGAGACGCTTCTCGTTTCCTTTTAAGCTCAAAGCACGTGTAGGAGCAATCATCCATAGGCACATGGACACAGAAGAATCTAGCACATGGATACAGGGCTCTGCAGCTAGAAATGTCCCCTCGAACTGTCTCCCATAGCCCCATGCTACGACACAGAACAGAGGAAACAAGAAGGGAAAATAAGGTCCTATTCGTGCCCTAAAATAAAGGCAATCGCACTTAAGCAACAGAACAGTGTCGCTGTCCAGAACAGAACTGGTCATGTTGGCCATATCTAGTTAAATAGTGGTCAATTGGTTAATCTCCTGTGGTTAGGACTTAAGGCATATCCCAGTAGAACAGTGTCGCTGTCCCAGTTAAAGATGTCCTCTCAAGGTCAAATCATAATGAAAGACCCTCCAGTCACATGCATCTTTTATCCTGGACAGCAAAACGCTCGTAGCTTTGGACACTATTTTCTATTTAAATATACCAAGAATTTTGAAGCTTTGGTCACGCGATACCAAGCTTTGGTTGGTTGCACAAAGTAATGGAAACAAATTATGAAGCAATGTGTTACAAGTGAGTGAGGGATGTAATGGCCTGTGCCCTGCCAGGTATTTGATGGCACGTAAACGTATCGCATACCTCATCAAAACAAACGCCTGTAATGTTAATTGTTAACAGCTGCAATCCGTTTATGTTACATACGTCCAACCAAACACCTCATAGAGTAATTGATCACTAGAATCTATCACAAACCGCCAATCATGTTAAGAGTATGAAAACACTATAAAAGAGAGAAGGTGGGCGGTTTTGATTAGCTATAGCCCACAAATCTAAATTTGCATATGAAATCCGAGGGATGCTAACTACTGCCTGTTCAATGCAGTGCCCCCCTGACACACCATCCCACCGAGTTCTTTTTAATTCTAGCATGACCCACCAAAATATAAATTAAATAAGCTATACTAATAAATCATCATTTTTGTTATAAAATATTCAAAACCAGACCTCAGTTGAATTTACTTCGATAACATTTTGAAAATATTTTTTTCATTAAAATGATATATCTTATATTGGTTGAACAAATCATACAATAAGAAAATACACATTGAAAACAAAACTGTCATCACTAGAAAAAATGACACAAATCTGGTGATGATCTTTATCTTCAATTGGAAGTAGTTAATACATTGATGAACTAAAGAATATATACTGGTACGAGATACAACTCAAGGGACAAATATTTGCACACATGGAACACATATTACATGAACCACAAAACAAACATTTGTACGCCTTGAACCAATTATATGAACTTAGAATAATCATACCAACCTGTGAAGCAAATATCTATACAATTACTACAAAAATGCCAAGTCAAGAAACAAAATTGGGTACACCTAGAATAATTATATGAACTCACAAAAGAAGTATATATAACCTGAAACAAAAACAATAAACATAAAACATATTAAAAAATAAATAATAAATTAATGGAATATAATAATGAAACAAAAACAATTCGAACAAATAAAATCACTCAAAGTCCAACAAAACATATTAATAAACTGATAGATAATTGGTGTATTTGTGTAGGCCAAAACAATAAAATCACGGGCTAAAGAAAACAATAAATCTAATGTAGTGGTGTAAGAATTAGGAATGAGATCCTCCACAGTTGGTCATATTAATATACTGATAGATAATTGGTGTATTTGTGTAGGCCAAAACAATAAAATCACAGGCTAAAGAAAACAATAAATCTAATGTAGTGGTGTAAGAATTAGGAATGAGATCCTCCACAGTTGGTCATATTAATATACTGATAGATAATTGGTGTATTTGTGTAGGCCAAAACAATAAAATCACGGGCTAAAGAAAACAATAAATCTAATGTAGTGGTGTAAGAATTAGGAATGAGATCCTCCACAGTTGGTCCCCTATAGTTAGCTCCTGACATGTGGGCTCACGCGTGCAGTTCCTTGTGTCAGTGAATGATGGTCAACTGCAGAGGAACATCCTCCCAAGAATTAGGCCCAACAGGGAAATCGAAGAAAGACAGCATGTGGAAAGAGGTGGGCGGTGGCCAGGAAGATTGGTGATGAAATTATGTCATTTATGGTTTTAATTTTACAAGCCTGTGTACGAATCAGAAACAAAGTCAAGAAAAATTTTGGTTCCTTTAAAAATTATAGTTCTTTATTTGGCCTAAAAAACTCAAAAGTTCTCTATTCGGCCCCAGCTCAAAGTTTTGGTTCCTTATTTAGGTCTTCCGTCCATTTGGACTGTTAAAGGTGTTAACGGTGGGTAAAAAGACGAAAATACCCCTTTCTTGACTTGACTGTCCAGATTTTCATGAGTGACGCAAATTTGGGTTGATAATTTTGTTCAGCCTAAATATTTACCCTAAGTCCAAGAAAGGGCATTTTCATGAAAATGTCAAGTCAAGAAAGGGGCATTTTTGTCTTTTTACTCTACTGTTAACACCTTTAACAGCCCAAATGGACGGAAGTCCTAAATAAGGAACCAAACCGAATAGGGAACTTCTGAGTTTTTAGGCCAAATAGAGAACCACAACTTTCAAAGGGGCAAAATAAGGAATTTTCTCATATAATAAAGATGTGTACATGTAGAACAACTTATACGTCTCATTGGAAACAATAAATACATTACAAACATGAAAGAAAAAACACAATAAATCATGGTGTAAAAGAATGAAACAAAAACAACTATGGAACCAAATAAAATTTGTCCAAAGTCTAGGAGAATATACTGATATGCAGCGGCTGTTGTAGTGATGCAAGAATTAGGCCTAGTAGGCAAAACAGCAAAAAGGCAACATGTCGAAAGAGGTGGGCAGCGGTTGGGAAGTTTCGCGGTGAATTTCTAATATTTATGGTGTTTAATTTACATTACAAGACTGTGTACACACCGTTGTAGTGTTCGCCTACATTATCACGTAGACCTTTTACGCACCATTTAAACTCTACTCAGTGGTCAACTATATTGGTTGTGTAGTCATTTCAATCCGTTTTTAGCCCGTTTTAACAACGGTGTAGTGTGGCTATCTAATCGTTAAACAAAGGATGATCGACTGTTTAGCATTTATCGTTTACGCTAACATTATCTAGAACAAACTATATAATTTATACAAGCTCATTGGAAACAATAAAAATTCAAAACATGAAAGAAAAAACATAATAAATCATGGAGTAAAAGAATGAAACAAAAAATAAGGGAAGAGAATAAAATCTGTCCATGAGAGAATATACTAATGCGCTGAAAGATAAGTGGCCAAAACAGTAAACATGGGGTAAAAGGAAACAACAAAACTGTTATAGTGGTGGAAGAATTAGATCCAACCGCTGACCAAATAGAAAGAAGACAGCTCAACGAAAGAGGCGGAAGTTGGCCTGTAAGATCGGCGATAAATGTCTAATATTGATGGTTTTTGGCATAACTAGCTTGTGTAGGGAGGCATATATTCGATGGAGTAATTAATGGGAGCGCTATTTATCGATGAAAAAGACATGAGAAGTTGAGCACTAAAAAAGGTAACAATTATCCCACGGAGCAACGGAGATGGGTACGGTGAATGAAGAGCGCCATCATCGGAAGTGCGTGGTATGGAATGCACCACCATGATCGAACGATCCAATCAGTATGGAATTCATCCAGGGAGGGAGAGGAAATAGAGAATGACATTTGATCTGATCTGCTAGCAGCGTGCTACTGAGCAGTAAGCACTAGCAGTAGCAGGGGCTAGCAGTAGCAGCGCAGGCACCGGTGCGCAGATGCAATCTCTTGTCTGTCTGTTTGTCTGTCCCCGGCCAGCAACTCGATCGACTGACAGATATGATGCAGTCTGCTCCATAATCACCAACGGGAACCGCTTTGCTCTTCTCCATCATCCCAATAATGCTGGGCTCCGGGCTCGTCTCGTGTCGCCACTCAAACATAGCACGACAATCACTGCTCGTTCGATGTCCCAGACCAAATAACCCCAACCATGTCCCACAACCCCAAAGAACGATCGATCGAGATATACATACATTTCCGGGTTCAGATCGATGGATGGATTGATTGGTTGATTGATTGCACGAAACCAAAGCCATAAAGTCATGAACGCTTCATCATATTTGGCAAGTACGTTCGGCTCTCATCTGGGCAGTGGGCACGCTTGCGGCTTGCTCTGTCATCAGTTTCTTGACGTGGGTGGGTGGGTGGGTTCAAGCAGACAACAGGCACCACCAGACAACAGGCACCAACAGGCACCATCAGTTAGTACAGCTTTTGGCAGAGGAAAACGATAAAGTAAAAAAGTTTGTAAGTAAGGCTCCCAAAAATAATAAGATGATCGCTCCAGAAATCCAAAGGGATATCGCAAATTGTTTTGCTGCGGTAAGGCTCCCAAAAATAATTATGTTATCTTCCATTGTCCATAAATATGAACTAAGTACTAACTATCATTTTTTGGCAGATCATAGTAAAATTTATCATTGAAGAAATTGATGGGGATGTGTTTTGCTTATTAGTTGACAAGTCAGCTGATGTTTTTGGCAAGGAACAAATGGCAGTGGTTTTGCGATATGTTGACAAGCTTGGGGTAACAAAGGAGAGACTTATTGCTGCTGTTCATGTGCAAGAGACATCTGCTGCATGTCTCAAATCTAACATTGATAAGTTGTTTGTTAAGTATGGATTAAGCATAAAATAAGTTAGAGGACAAGGTTATGATGGAGCCAGCAACATGAGAGGCGAGTTCAATGGATTAAGGGCTTTAATATTGAGAGAGAATAGCTCTGCATATTATATACATTGCTTTGCTCATCAGCTACAACTAGTCATTGTTGCCGTAGCTAAAAAGAATGATGACTCTAGTGATTTCTTTGACATGATATCCTTGTTGCTTACTGTGGCTGGAGCTTCTTGCAAGCGTAAAGATATGATCCGAGAAAATCAACAAGAGAGAGTTAGAAAAGCCATTGGAAGTGGACAACTAAATAGTGGAACTGGATTAAACCAAGAACAATCCCTTCAAAAAGCTAGAGACACACGATGAGGTTCTCATTATAAAACCTTGAAGAGTCTCAGTAACCTATTCCCTGAAGTTATTGAAATGCTCCAATATGTTGAAAAAGAAGGTCCAAATGATGGTAAAAGACGTCAATCCCGTGGTCCGCTAGACTATATCAAGGATTTTGACTTTGTGTTCCACTTGCATTTAATGTTGCTCATTTTAGGACATGCAAATTTTTTGTCACTATCCTTACAGAGGAAAGATAAAGACATCTTGGAGGCCATGTTAGAGGTTAAATTAACAAAGCAGAAATTTCAGCAAATCAGGGATGATGGTTGGGATTCTTTGTTGTATGCTGTACACTCCTTCTGTGAAGAACAAGACATTCCTAAGTTGGATATGGAGGAAGATTATATTGATCGCCATAAACCAAGAAAAAAGACCAACCGCACAAACTATCAACATTACAGATATGATTGCTTGAACCCAATTATTGACCTGCAGCTTGCAGAGTTTAATGATCGTTTCAATGAGGTAAACTCTCAGTTGCTTACTCAGATTGCTGCATTCAATCCCAAGAATTCTTTTGAGGCTTTCAAAGTTGAGAGTTTAATAGAGTTGGCTAAGTTATACCCTGATGATTTTGATTCAACACAACTAAAAGATATTGGTCGTGAGCTTAATCATTACATTGACAATGTGCGAGCTGATGAAAGATTTGCCAACCTGAACACGATTTCTGAGCTTGCTAGGTTGATGGTGGATAAAAAAAACATGAGGCTTTTCCTTTGGTCTATCGGCTTCTCAAGCTAGTATTAGTTCTTCCAATTGCCACTGCATCAGTGGAGAGGTGTTTTTCAGCCATAAAAATTGTGAAGACATTATTGAGAAATCGTATCGTAGATGAATTTATGAATGATTATATCATATGCTTTGTGGAGCAAGGATTTCTAGCCACGATTCCGATGGATGATGTGATTGTTCGCTTTCACAAGATGAAGGACCGTAACCATAGAGTGAAACTATAGAAGGTAATTACTATTGTGAAAACTTATTTTTGTCATAGTATGTTTGCTATTATTTTATCGATGTTTAATGTTATGCACTGTATTTATTTTTCAATCTATAAGTTAGTATCGTACATTTATACCGACCCCAGTGACGAAAAATCCTGGCTTCGCCCCTGGGCACCACGTTGTTGGCTGCCTCATCACCGTCCGCCGACCAGTACTGTCTGTGTGTGCTTTGTAGCACGGTGGCCGGGGTGAATGAACCAGTTCAGTTTATATTCACAATCCATTGTAATAATAGTGTGTATATACCAGACGGAGTATAGACAGTGACTACCGCTCACGTACTAAATTATCGGTTGAGCTCACGTTGTTGTCCTAGTCACGTCTTACGGTATGAAACTGACTGATGAAGCTCACCTTGGACGCAAGCCAAGTCACCATCTGCATGGAGCGAAGTTGTGACCAGTTACCATCAAAAATTGACTCGGGATGAGGGCGGCCAACAACCATATCCTTGTCCATCTCAATAATTTCTTCAATTTCCCTGGTAGTCACAACAAGGACACACCTGATGTGCGTTGAAAATGGTGTTGCAAAAGAGCATATCTATGAGCCAGAATATTATTATTAGTTTATTACTAGTATTATCTTTTGCCATCTTCAATTGCTTTGGAGCACTGGAAAAAAGGGGTACTACTCTTGTTTCCTTTTTGGCTGTAGGAGCAATCCCGATAGAAACAGAGGAAAACACAGGGCTCTGCTGGTAGAAATGTTCCCAAAAGTACCTCTTGCATGCTGGTACAACATACTCTCTCCGTATTTAAACATAAGTCGCGGTAGATTTTCTTTTCAAAATTTCAATCCCTTGTCTTATTTAAAATTTTTTAGAATTTATTATTTATTTGTTGTGATTTTTTTTATTATTATAGAGAGTTTGAGTATGACTAATTTTTTTATATGTTTATACAATTTTTTTTGAATAAGACGAATGATCGAAATTTTAGAAAAAAGACTAACAACGACTTATATTTAAATATAGAGGAAGTATAAGACAGAAAACATGAAGGACAGTAAAAAGAAAAGGATAGAGAACTACAGTAATACATGCATATTGACATAGTTCCAAATTTTGCAATCGACCGATCTCAGCCAAAGTCATATCATAATCAAATGGTGGTCAATTGA
Source organism: Paspalum notatum (assembly GCA_022530915.1). Taxonomy (NCBI): domain Eukaryota; kingdom Viridiplantae; phylum Streptophyta; class Magnoliopsida; order Poales; family Poaceae; genus Paspalum; species Paspalum notatum. The sequence continues at coordinate 35,158,246 of CM039687.1, read as the reverse complement.
TTCATCACATGGGCTGAAGGTCATATCCTAAACCGAACAGTGTCGTTGTTCCAATGGATTGAAGAAGTGTGTCATCAGGGTCAAATGCTAATGAAAGACCCTCTGCTCACATGCACCAATCATTCATGCTGGACACGTCTGGATATTTGTCTTATCTTTGACCAATATGTTCTGTTTGAATATACATAAGTTACGACATGAACTACGACATGAACCATCTAAAATACTACCGTGTCCGTGTAGTACTTGAAAATGGAGGTATTAGTAGCTGCCCACTACTGTTGTTACAAATGTTCACTAGTCTTTTGTGATGCATACTCTCAGGCTCGTATTATTACTCTCACTATATATCAATCCCAACGACGTCTCAATAGAAATGGCCATTCTTATGCACGGTTCGACTTTCCGTTAGGAATTTCCGGAATTCTGAGCTTTTTTTCGTTTTCGGTACTCTCCGGGAAGTACTTTTGGGTCCATAATCTGATGTATTTCAGTTTAAAATCCGAAATTATAAAAGTCAAAATTTTTGGTCAAAAACGAAATTCGGTTACAGTAAAATGAAAAGTTGAACCCTGTTTTTATGATTAGTATCTAGTCAATACGGGAGTCTGGTGAAATTAAAAAATGAAGTCTGAAAACAAGGCAGGTTAAGCCGACAAACTTGACCCCTTCTCTCTCTTACAAGTTAGAGCCAAACACACCATTCTATATATTCCTTCGATGAAAAAAGCAATACTGGCCCGTAAGCAACAGGCACGTGCTGCATGCACAGAGTAATTTGCTAAGCTTTAGGGAAAAAAGTATTAGAGTAGTATTACTGGAATGGCATATATGATGGTCGAGCAGCTACGCGCTGCTTCAGAAATAAGAACAAGAAGCAAGGCCCTCCAAATAACAGCAGCAATAACACTGCACCAGACGAGCGCAGCAGTGCAGTGCAGCTCTTGTCCTTTTTTTTTTTTCCTTCGGGTTTTTTTTTTTCTCCCTTTTTGTTACTAGCATATAGCATACAAAATGGCATAGCACTAGACAGATGAGACGACGACAAACGGAGCATATACGTGCACCCATCATCCCTTTTGGGAAGGAGAAAACGGACGCTGCTAGGTCATTATCGTCGGCTTTGGTTGGTGCTCACTAGTGATTGCCGCCGTTATTGGAGGCCCTGCCGTTGTTGCCGTCGACGACCACCTCGGTCATGGCGACCTGCCCCGACTTGCGCTTGCGTGCCTCGATGATCTCCTGGGTGGACTTGTAGTAGATGGCGTACAGGATGAGCTGCGCCACCGCGAAGAGCACGCCCAGCCCGTTGGGGATCTGCACAGAGATAGACCGTGTATGAGCATGATCAGTAACAACAGAGATAATGAACTGATTCATAATCTAGACGATCATGTCGTGGAGGCGAGTTTAATTAGCTTGGTGCAGAATATATACAAGAACCAGTTGGCAGCATACATAGTAGGACCAGTTGGCAGCATACATAGTAGGACCACTGTAACAGATAAGATGCCGTCGTGTACTGACGCTAGTTGCGTTGCGGCCATGTGGAGTACCGTGCCCGCCATGGACGTACTCCTATACCTGTACTGTGCGTGCAGTTTTTGGTGATGGGCTGACATGGCGATGAATGCGAGTTGAAGAAGGTGCATTGGGAACATCGACCAGCGGATAAGCCGATCGGGCGGACAGCGATGACGGACTCGGCTGAATGGACTCATCTGCAATCCTGCATGACACACGGGCCTGAACCATGTAGTAGGACAGACTAGTGGCACACACGGGGGTCTGCACCAGGACCACCACCGGCCGTCCGTCCGTCCATCCGCCGGGCACCCGATCCACGCCACGCCCACGCTGTCGTCGGAGCCTCCACTCGACTCGAGAGTCGAGATAGGGCGGCAGGCCATGGTGGTGGTGGTGGTGGTACTGTTGTTGATGGTGGCCCCTCCTGCGCTTTAACAGGCTGCAAGACCCTCGCAGACAGATGGCGTTGTTTTCATGCGGGCAATGGTTGCACGTAGCCATCGACGACGAAACCGACAGCAGGATCGTTTGGCTCCGTCCGCCCTCGATGAGCCCCAGGGCTGTCCACCTCCTGCAGCAGCTTCAATCGCGCGCCGATCCACCGGGTGATGTGATGAGCCTGCTCATATGGCGACGCGACAGCGACGGCACAGGCGCCCGTGGCTGATGCGCCACCGGCTGGACGGCTACCTAGCTCATCCGGGGCAGCCTGCGGCGTGCACGCACCAATCTAATCTAAGGGCAGGGCACACAGGTCGCGTCGCGGCATGCATGCATTTCACCAGGGGTGGAAGAAGAGCAGCGCGGCTGCCTGCCGGTACCAACTTGGCCAGTCCGTGCCAAAACTTTCGCCCCGGCCGGCGGGCGGCGGCCCTACCTTACACACAGCTACTGTCTGCCATACTGTGGGCATGCTGCTGCCAACCCGTGGCATGGTCCTCGACTAAAGATCTGAGGCCCCAATTGGTGATTGGCCTAAGTGTTCTGTTAGTTTGCTCTATTTGGTTAATTAGGGCTGGGATCGGCCTCATTTCGTTCGCTCCTTCTTCCCTGCTGTCAGTTTCCGACGAGGAGTAAATTAAGCGCAGGGCTAGCTGCTTTGGTCACGTACGGTCTTTAAGTAAAATTAAGTGAAGAGAATGGTACTAAGTATTTAACAAGTTACCAGTAGGTACGACAAGCAAGTTAGTTGTTGCTTACGGTGATGTAGGGGTCGAAGCGGATGAGGGCGTAGGCGGTCCAGCAGATGCCGTTCACGAGGGAGGCCAGCGACAGGAACAGGGGCATGTACTCGACGCTCTTTGTCTGGATCACCATTTTCTGAGATCATCCGGTCCATCCATCCATTATTTACATAGTACATACGTACGTACGCAAGAGAGCCACGCAGCAGCAGCAACAACAACAAAACAAAAGAAGCATCGATCAGTATTATTATTCGATGAGTAAAACAAATTAAGGCTGGGGATCGGAGAGAAAAACACGGCACAACCGTGTGTCAGAAAAACTGGACCATTAACTTGTGCGGCAAAAAGGCATCATCGGTTGTATGCATCAACACAAATAAAGGCAGGAAAACAGAGCACTACTAGCAGTTTTTTTTTTTTTTGGCAAAAAAGAATCTTGTAGCTTGCTACGCTACCTGATGAAGCAAAAACTGAAACCATTTTTGGCATATATGTGCTGTTGGATACACGATAGCCCCTGTGTGATTGTTCCTTTATTTATTTATATATGTTCTCCCAACAAAGCTGTGAGCCAAATCAAATGAAATCTAAAACACTAGATATGCCACCAGGCTCCTCCTCCTTCTCCAACAAATATAGGCATGCTACTACGCTAGATTCTCCCTCATCCCAGAGTAAGTCTTCCCAGCCCCAGTAATTAAATCAGCAGCCAGTTTAAACAAAACGAAACGTAATCTGCAGATGCCGACAGCCACCTACCATCGAACACTGTACTTTAGTACATCATACACGAGTGCATGCTAGATATAAGATACTAAAAGAACAAGCTTCCAATAATTCAATAATAACTGGATCCAGTCACGTGCAAATAAGTCATCAGTAGTATATATATATACACACAGTACTGCAATTAATAATATCCTTAATTACGTACTAGTACAGTACAGTCGTACAAGCAGATAGCTAGCTAGGTAGGTAGGCAGTACGTACCATGACGGAGAGCGGCGCGGCGTACATGCCGGTGCCGAAGAGGACGCAGAGCAGGCCGACGACCATGGACCTCCGCTCGTGCGTATGCGCCAGCGTGAGGACGAGCACGGCGACTCCGGCGACGAAGGCGACCTCGCCGGCGAGCAGGAGGAAGACCTTGCGGCGCGCGGCCCCCGCGGAGTAGAGGAGGAAGAGGGTGACGTAGGTGAGCTGGATGGCCATGCCGGTGCCGTTGATGGTGATCACCAGCATGCTGTGCGGGTGCACCACGGGAAGGCCGTACAGCACCCACATCATGCAGTTGAGCAGCGTCGCCACGTAGGGGATGGGAGAGTACTGCTCCACCGCGCGCTTCTTCCAGATGCGGATGAACGTCGGCCTGCATGCAGTACGTGTTGTATGTATTGTTGTATTACACAGATCGATCGATCCAGTGACTGGTGGAGGGAGGAGTGTGAAGCTAGGAGTTCATTTGTGACGAGCACATATATATATATATATATATATATATACTCCTACTACTGTACTGTAGTAATAAGCGAGCGAAATGGATTCTTACACTGGGGAGAGGAAGAGCACAAGGGCGGTCCCGTTGCCTGCAAAAAAACTGGACATGTCAAAATTTGGACGACCAAACTATATAGATATATGTGTGCTTGTTAAGTATTGACTATAAAACGGATGGGAAGCACAAAAGAAAAGCAGGTAATAATGATCACAGCTCCAAATTAAATTGAGGGAAAAAGTTGATATGAAGCCAATATAATATATTAAAGCCGGTGATGAAGGGTGGCATTCCTTTGGGCAAAAACTAAACAGATAAAAAAAAAAACCCCCAAGGAGGACGAGGAGGATGGAAGATCAAGGCCAGGACCAGGAGAATTAAAGGTGGTTGTTCCAAGAGAAAAAAAATAATAAATGGATCATGGGCACCCACACCACATGAGCATCTGCAGGCACTCTGATGCCATCAACCGTGGGTGTGTCATGCTGATGCATGCGTCTGTTGCGGATGAGTAGAGATGATGATGAAAGGGCCGGAAAGAACGCTGGACTGCCGCTCACCGATGACGCCGATGGCGGTGCGGATGGTGTCCCTGTCCATCGCCACCATGTTGCGCGCGGCGAGCTTTGCTTTGCTAGGCCTGGCAGCCGGCGATGATAGATCAACTCAGGACGACACAGCCCACGGGCTGCCTAGCAAGCGAGAGCGGCCGGATGGCTGCTGGTGGTGGTGGTGCGGGACGGAGGAGCGAGGAGACGAATTGAATGAGCCGATGAGCTCCTCTCCTCTGCTCTTCTCTCCTCCCTCTGGCCTCTGTGTGTGTGTGAGTGAATGTGCTCTCGGGAAGGCACCAAGCCTTGTCTTAAATAGAGGGGAGGGAGAGCTAGCCCTTTGGCCGGCGCCCCACGGCTCCGTCTCTACCTCTCCCTCGCGCAGCACGCACGACGCCACACTCTAGCGTATATGTCCCTTTTCGGCGTGCTTCGACGACCCTCTCTCTCTCTCTCTCACGCTATCTCTAATAACGTCAGCCTGGTCCCTGGACCCTGGCCCAGGGAAATGCAAAAGTGGAATTTCAGTTTCTTTTCTTTTGTAGCAGCGCTAATAATTATTGATGATGAACCTATATCCTGCTGCAAGCGAAACTTCGCCGCGTCTGCGTACCGTGTAGGAGGGGTACGGGTACGTGTACAAGTTACCATCTCTGTTGCACTCGACTCGAGTGCTATCGGTGGGAGCTATAGTCAGCAATCAATGGGCCGAGGCAAAGCATCCATTGCATCAGCCTGCTTCAGATGGCGACGAATCCACCGCCGCGCAGACGATGGCAAGGGATCCATACATTCAGCAGTTACACTACACATCATCGTTGTTTCCTTTTCTCTTGAAGAGTATAGTTAGTAGCTGCAACGCACCCACATGGTTTACTGGCATCACTGTGTGGGCTGCTAGTAGAGTGCCCAATGCAAGGGACGGTATGCTTATTCATCAGTTGACTTTTGCCTCATCTCTTCTGCAACTTCCCCCTAGTAGCATCGGCTGTTTCTTAAACCTATTTTGACATGGATACAGGTCGATCCACATCTATAACGATAATAATAATTATTATTATTAAAAAAACTGGCCCAGAGTCTAGAAATCACCACGTTAATAAAAAAAAAAAGAGAATCTAGGCCATCGGTTTTTCCAACAGTCTACATTAGATAAAATTTTTATGCAAATATAACTAATCAGAAAGTGAAAAATATCTATACCATTAGTTGTTATATGACCATCCAATGGTGTAGCATAATCCAATTTATTTGTATTAGATGCAGCTAACAGCAAAAAGACAGGGGAAGATGAGAGACAAAAACTGCACTATTTATTTAGCGAGTAAAATCCACGAGCGGTCCTCAAACTTGGCATGTTGTGTCGATTGGGTCCTCGAACTTTTGAAACTAGGAAAACAGATCCTTCAACTTGGCACTACCATCTGACACCATCCAAACCGGATTTGTCCAAACCAGATGCTGACATGGCATGCCACCTGGAGCCTAAGTGTCCAGTGGAGCCCGACGATCTCCTAGACTTCTTCCTCCAGTTCTTGTCATGCCGCCCCACACCTGTGGCAGAACCGCCGATTTAATACGGGCTAAGTACACCTGCCACCATTAGCTTGCAGTGTACTTAGACCGTACTAAACCCGGTCGTCCGTCGAGAGGCCTTCGACTCTCGATAATACCATTTCCCAGAGGAACCAACATCATACACATCCGACTCTCGATAGAGCCACAACAGTTACATCATCACAAGCAGTTGAAATATAGAATAGATAGATTTAGTTTACAAACCAAGAATGTATATAGTCAAATACATGTCCAAAATATATATAATGCGGAAGCATTTTCAAAACATCTCGCAGCGGAAACCAAATACTTAAGTAGTCTTCATACAAACGAACGAGGCGAGAAGTACCGAGCCCACCGGTGCTACCCTTCTTCAAGCAGCTATCCAAATGCCGCCAGTACCTGTGAGCCAAAAGTGGAAGCAAACCCTGAGTACTAATTACTCAGTAGGACTTAATGGAAGTGGCTTACGGCTGACGCAAAGCTTACTTACTAAGAAGTAAATCCTTAGCTGTTGATTTTAAGCAGGGTCAAGTTAACATGTGGAAGCAGGATTTGACGGCTGCTTGTGTTATTCTTAGAAGCAGGATTTGACAGTTGCTTATTTCATCATACCAATAATACTAACCATGCGCACAATAGTAAGTTGCATGAAAGTAAAGCATGTATATCCAAGCATATAGTGTTGTAAAAGTAAAGCACGTATATAGCATGTAGTATTCAAGCCATGATTTCGTAATACAACATATTCAAGTGGATTACTACTTTGTCCGCCAGTGGTATTAGCATTCTCACACCTTGTGAGCATCAGCGATTCGAATCGATTTTTAATTCCCGGGAATAACTAGAAACACCAGGTGGCATATGCTTACTAACCCCCACGTTCTCACATATGCCCCCCACCTCAATCTGACCCGTCCCAAAGTTCAAAACGCCCCCACCTAACCTCCAGGGGTAGCCGCCTTAGGAGCGTTACCACGCAATGGGTCAGCCCTCCCTCGACTACCAAGCACCCTCCGAGTCCTTCGGCCCCCTATCAGTGGATGGGTGGCATCTTGAAAGGTGGGACGGCCCAGGAAAGGCTTTCACCAGTCTCACGGCCTGGATAAGCATCCTAGCAATGTTATGCCGACCAATAGGAGAACAACGGCCGGCCTTATGCGACTCGGGCAGAGTCCACCACACATTAGTTCAATTCTCATCATAACAAGCCCATATCTCCGCCCAGTCTCCAGTTAAAGCATAATATAACAATAATAAATAGCATAATAATAACTTCCATAATAGTGAAATTTCTGTCATTTGAGAAGTAATCCCTACGGGACGAGTGATCCCTATTCACTCGTATCTACTCGCACCTAGCCATTCTAGGCACTCGTTCTACGAACCCTAAGTATAGGTGCTAGGGCCAGGGCGGCCGGGAAGTCTAATGCAATTGGTTTCAATCAACCCTAATGCATATGCGTAACTCAAAATAATTTGTTTGCTGGGATTTGCATGGTCCTGCCTACCTTTGATTCACTTTAATAAAACCAACAAACTAAGCTACTGTTAGTTTGCCGGGTTGTGAGGCTTCGCCCCAGGCAACCCCTTGATCCCTTGGACAACTCCTCCTTCCAAACACGACTGATGGGCCCTCCAGGTCGTGAGTGGGTCTTAGTTGATCTTTTGGATCACCATTGGTTGAAGTAGTTCCACGCGCTCGTTTCTTGATCACGTATCTGTAATGAGCGTCACTATATGATTGACATGCGGAATGATGCAAGAAATGAGATGCATGAATACGAAACACACATATGAATAACCATTTCATGAACAGGCGAAAAGGTGATTGATAAACTACCTAAACACGGAGTACCTCGATGGACCGAGATCAAACGTATACTTTCTGGACTCTATTATGCATCAACATTAAGTTACCATATTTTCCAGAGAATTTCCCTAGCCATTTCTGACCACTTTTCCTAATTATCTCTTCTAACATGTAGCCTTTTATTATTTTCAAATCACCATTTAAAACTTAACATGCAGGGGCTCATATTGTACCAGTGAGACACTCATACTACCTAAAGTATAGGAAAAAATGCTAGAGAGTCAATTTGAGTATATTCCTTGTAGCCTCCACTTCCTAGGTTAGATAAATGCACATACACATGTATAATGGCAAAAGGGTAATTAAACCGCAAATGCTAGGGTTACAAAAATTCACATAGTGCTATAATGCCACAAGAAAGCTACTGTCCAAGTTTCATGCCATTTGGAGTTCATTTAGTGCACTTTTGACTTTAATCCTAATTAATCATGCATGCAACAAACCAAGGGCAAAACAGTCATTTCACACAGCAAGGCCTAGTCCACTGCATAGATTTATTCATAAGCAATCCAACAAAATAAGTTTCACATTTTTACGATTTTCCTACTAATTTCTAGAGCATTTCAAAGTCATATGCCAAATCCGGAAGATAGTTTAATATTACCCTATAAATGGACTCCTATGAAATTAAACCTAAACGACAGGGGGTAGTAGGCAAATATTCCTAGACTCATCCAATAGTGCACCAAATTCATCATATATCCAAGGCTAGATCTGCAAAAGTCAAAAGGCTGGATTAAAACGTGAAACTTTGGTAAATCCAGGGGGTTATGCATGAGATTCTCAAGACTCAACAAATAGTGATGAAATTAGAGAAATAGGGGAGGGCTTTTCTGCAAATTACCCCTTCTCCTTCCTTCGGTCAGGGGGATGGGCCGGCGCGCAGGGGAGTGACGGCGGAGCCGCACTGGCCGCGTGGGTGCCGGACTTGAGGCCGACGGGGGCTGGGGAAGTGTTCCTATCAACGGTCTACCCGTCCCCCAAGATGTCGTCGCCCGGGGTGGAGCGGGGAGGCGGCGCGGCGGCGATGAACCGGCGCGGTGCGATGGCGCGCGGAGGCGGCGGCGCGGCTCCGATTCCGGCGGCTCGGGCACCGAGAGGCGACGAGGGTGGGCTCGTGAGGTGCGCGGCGAGGTGGCGAAGCCGGCGGTGGTGGAGTGGAGGCGCGGTGGTGGCCCAGAGGGGGTCTCCCACGGCGAGCCTGGCGGCGTGGCGTGGCCATGGTGGGGGACGCAGTCGGGGAGGCGGTTAGGGCCAATGGCGGCGACCGAGACTTTGGGAGTTCGGTGGAGGGCGTCGAGGCGGGCGCGAGACGCGCGGCGTCGCGGGGGAGGAGGGCCAGAGACGGCCGGCGCGTGGGCTCGCCGTCGGTTTCGTCCATGGTGGCCACGGCGTGCACGCACACAAAGTCGGGCTGGAGGTGGCGTAGGGCACCACTGGTATGGGGGAATCGGTGGAGGGAGGTGCCGCGATGGTGGTGCTTGTGGTGGAGCGACGGGAGGAGCATCGGAGGAGACGGCGGCGAGCTCGAGCTCGAGGCGAGACCGGCAATGGCGGCCGGTGCTCCACTCGGCTCTGCTCGAGATGGGGACGCGGAGTGGAGGCAGAGAGTGGGCAGGGAGCTCAGGCTTCCTTCCATCCGAAGGGAGTAGAAGGAGAGGGCGTCGGGGCAGCGCGGGCAGGGGCAGGGCTCGGCGGCAGAGCCCGTCGACCGCATGGCCTCGGCCGTGCAGGGCGCCGGACGGCCGGGTGCGCGCGGGAGCAGGAAGAAGGTATAGTGGCGCGACGGTGGACACGGTCCGTAGACCCAGAATCATTGACATGTGGGGCCAAGTGAAAGGATGAAGGAATGGTCTATGGAACCGAGTCTACGGAGGACGGAAACGGTTTTCCGAAACAGTGCGCGGACAGCGGTTTCGGTCTGCCTGAGCGGGAACCCGACGGCTGGGGCCCACATGTCATAGACAGAGGGAAAAAGGAAAAATACAAAAATGAAAGAAGGGTGTTTGACTGCAGAGACTTTTGTTTGCATTTCGCATTTTTGAGGTATTTAAAGGCCGAATTTGAAAATGTCCCAATTGTATGAAATGTTGTACACTTTGAGTTCTATAAATTTTTAAAAAGGGACTACCCCAGATTCCAAGTGTAAATATGATTTAAATTCAAATTTAACTAGCAGCCCTAGTTGTGGACAGGGTACTTTTATTGCTTGGAAAAATGAAAAGTCTTATTTCCAAGCCTTTTCTCCCAAAATGCCTTTTGAGTGAGTGGTTTAGAATTTCAAATCCTACAACTTTTCCAATTGGAGTCTTGCATGAAAGTGGCTGCAGGCTAGAGCAAATTGGAGATTTCTAAATAGGGCTGATTTGAACTGGTTTTTTGTGTTTGTAGAAAATGGCCCTAAACACCATGTAAGCCTCAATAGGTGACTAAGCTCTAATTACCAAAGTTGTTCCCCAGCACTTTATCTCCAAGTTTGATAATATAAATTTGGCCTGAATCCCAACAGATTTTGAATGATAGACACAATTATGTTCCAAGGTTTATTAAAACAAAAATTTCACTTTGTGTAGAGACTTTCTTGTTTCCAACTTTTGAGGTATCAAATGAAGTCCAAATACTCCCACACTAGGTGCATTTGAAAGGCGATAAGTTTAGTTCCACTTCACAGAAAGGAAGATTTTGAAGTTGTACAGTGAAATCAAAGGAAATTTCAAATGCAAATTTGGGTTAAGCTGAAAATTCAGACTTGAGAAAATTTCTAAGTATGACTAAGTCTTAATTTCACCATTAGCTTTCATATAATTGTGTGTTCAGGCTTCTGAGATGCCGGGGCATCACAACACCTCCACTAGCGTCACCCCCAGCTGCGCCGGGCGGGCATCGAGCTGCGCTGCGGGACGCTCGTGCGCCCGCGGCGCTAAGTCAGCAGTCGCGCTCCCGCCCGCGGCGGCGACGCTCCACCTGCCCCGCGCCCCAGCCCAGGCCGGTGCGCGTGTCGAAGACGTCGGTGCGGTCACAGCTGGCGCATGGAACGCCACCACCTCTGTGAACTGTCGGCAGGCGGGAGCACGGCCACCGGGCGTGCGGGAACGTGGCCGCTGGGCAGGCTGGAGCGGGGTCACCGGCGTCTGCCGAGGCACCGAGGAACGGCAGTGCACGGACTTGGTGGGCGAAGACGGCGGCGGTGGCCGAGTCGGAGTCGCGTGGCCCAGGAGTAGGATCTCGTTGTCGAACTTCATCTGCAGCGTACACCAATGAGAGCGACGGAAGGCTACATTTTCTCTCTCTTCAATGGCCATGACGGGAGGAGCACAGGAAGCGGATGGAACATGGACGGCCGGTGGCGGTCCCAACAGCGCATGGCCGGAGGGCAGCCCATCTACGTCATCGATGCCATCGTCAAGCCCGTGGAGCTCTTCAAGCCCGCGCCGTCGCCGGCGATGGTGCCTGCCCCAGCGCCTGCCGCGGACGCTCCGAAGGCTGGCAAGGCCGTGCGCCACCCCAGCCCCCGCCGTCGCTGACGCGACCGGGCCCGCCGTGGCTGACGCCACTCTTGTCGCAGAAGGATGCGAAGAAGAGCGCGCCGCGGCGCCGTGCAGCCGGTGGTGGGTCGCCGCCGCACATCCGGACGGTCACGTCCACTGCCGGCCATGTGGCGTCAGCCGATGTACATCATCGGGGAGGGAGAAAACCAGCCAGCCGTCCAGGCTCCTACGTGGCACACCACGTCAATATTCGGTTTGGACAAATCCGGTTTTGGATGGTAATGCCAAGTTGGAGAATCAATTTTACTGGTTTCGGAAGTTCGGAACCCAATCGACACATCGTGCCAAGTTTGAGGGACCGCAGATAGATTTTACTCTTATTTAGCTTCATCAAAAAATGATAAAGGAAACCACCACATCCATTGAGATATTCTAGAACTTACAACATTAATCAGGAAGACAAAAAGGAAAACCCTGCTGGAATGAATATTTAACAATCTATCATAACCAACAACATCATGTTGTTACTGTTAAAATGGTTAAAAATAAAAAGTTTCCTTAAAATTATAAGACTATTTATGATTAGAGCAAGAAGAGGGGTGTGGATTGTGTGACGACTCGCCTGGTCTCGGAACCTTATTATCATCCAAACGCCACGTGAGGCCTGACGTACATGGATTATTATTGGGGGTTGACAAACTTGAACACAACCTCGAACCGCGGGAAATATGGGAGCAGACAAGACCACCAGAGTCGATCAAAGACATCCGCGCTAGCTGCATCCATCCATGAGGTCGTCGATTATAGCCCTAGTCGTCCATTATATTGTAGGCTGCAGCTGCTTTTATCCTAGATATATAGAAGTATCTCATGCCACGCTTGCCCCGCCCGTCATCTACCTAGCTATTGTAGTCTTAGCGCTATAACTATGCACCATAAGGCGCTTTGCCCTATAAAACTAAATTATATACTTCCTCATTTTCTTTATACATATGGTCATATTTTGCTAACCCTTGTGCGGTAAAAAGAAAGAGCCATACATTAGTCTTTATCCATCTCTAAAAATTGAATCTAGAGATAGACATGCTAAAATGGTTATCTTTAAAAATACCCCATATTTCTAAAATAAAAAACTTATTTTATTAAAGATCATTTACGAGCCACAATCTAAATATATTAATTTTTCAAAATGTCTTAGATAAAGAAATGCACTGTTTATATATTGTATGTACTAATAAAAAAAATCTTTGTAGTTGACAAGTTTCCTATCCTTTGATGTTCCATCCGAGGTGCCATTATCTCAGAAAAGTTGATTCATGTCTATGATCTACCATTAGAGACTTGTTTAGTTTCTTTATTTTGCTGAAAAGTGTCTTCTAGGTGGCTTACTTACACAGTGACTCATCATTGCAAATAATGTATCGGAAGTAAAATTCACTTCTGCTTCAAGTTCTTTGCTAAAATGAGACTATCTCCATCCTCAAATGCTTATCGCCCACAAATTCAGTTTTATGTAAAAAAGTTTAATAAACATAGGGAGGATACCTAGATCTTGCCCCTGCATGTTTCGCTAGTTTTACTCAACTGGGTAGTTTGACAACCCCATTTTTTCAAGAGATTTAAGGAAATAGAAGAAAAAATAAACTAATTTTTCCTCCATTCCCCATATCCCTTGGAAAATAGTGTTTTCAAATTAGCCCTAATGAATGGATTCTTGCTCCGCATAAAAGCTCCCTCTACAGTACAGGCATCTTGTCGTGGCCTTGAATCCCGTGCCATTCATTTCTAGTTGCAGGCGGCCCTAGGACTATCTATCACACACATAGTTTCCGCATAAATACGATGTATAGCACAACTAGGTTGAGGCTCTCTGCAGTGAGAACTTCAGGGGGTGTTTGGATCCAGTGGGCTAAAGTTTACCCCATCGTATCGGATGTTTGGATGCTAGTTAGAAGTATTAAATATAGTTTAATTATAAAACTAATTACACAGATGAGGAACAAACGGCGAGACGAATTTATTAAACCTAATTAATCTATGATTAAGCGTTAAACCTAATTAATCTATGATTAGCAAATGTGACGTTTAATCATAGATTAATTAGGTTTAATAAATTCGTCTCGCCATTTATTCCTCATCTACGTAATTAGTTTTTAATTAAATCATATTTAATATTTTTAACTAGAATCTAAATATCCAATGTGACGTGGGCTAAAGTTTAGCCCCTAGATCCAAACACCCCCTGAAAATGCGACCCTATACTCCATAGCGCTTAATTCGATGCCTACAGCCGTCAGCTGTACCGCCAACCCTAACGTTAGGGGAGGCTCGAAGAACTGCATTCCCAGCGCTTGTACGGCGCTACCCTATCCCCTTTCTCTTCCAGCGTGGACGACTGCCTCCTGCTCGCGCGCAGCCGGCCGGCTGGACATGACGAGGGCGCCGCCGGGCTTGGAGGGGAGAGCGCGTGGTCGTCTCCAATGAGGCCTACGTCTCCTCCGTGTCGCTCACTCGCCGGATTGAGGGAGGCGGCGGCTGCAGTTGGGATCCTCGCTCTGATCCTCCCACCAGGATGGGGAGCAACATACAGAGGACGAGGCATGGGACGACGGCTCCTTGCTCTCGCCGCGGCGGCTGGCGTGAGGGAGGCTGGCCCGACGGTGGAGGACAAGGAGATGAGCTTGAGGCGCCAACTGGGGAGGAGGAGAGGCCATGGCACGGCGGAGATGGTGGCGCGCGGGGAGGCGCAGCGGGCGTCCGGTGAGGCACCGCGCCTCGTTGGCCGGCAGGGGAGGTACGGCGGCCGGATCCACGCGTCGCAAAGGATCTTGAGTAAACGGGGCCTGCAGTGTGCGCCGGAGGGAGAGGAGGACGAGGCACAACGGCGGTCCACCCACCGAGGAAGAGGCGCGGCGGCAGTCGGCGGCTGGGGAGAGAGTAGCGGGAGTGGGGAGAAGGAGAGGCACGAGCGGAGGAAGCGGGCGGCCATGGCAGGGCGTAGAGAAGCTCGATGCGGAAGTGGGAGAAAGAAGAGCGCGTGTGGGGGTTGGGGTGGTGGGGTAGTGAAGGGATCTAGGCCCTATTTGGTGTTTTGGTAACTATGACAACGTTTTGTGGACTAATGTTTCCATTGAGTATATTGAAGGGAATTGAGTCCACGGATAACTGAGCTTGGTTGATATAGATTAAGCATGGTAATTGCTTCATGGATGGATAGCTCAAGGTAAAGATATAAATATAGGTTTTGAGTTTTGGCGGTCAAATGGTGCTTAGAGGATGTAAATTGACTGGGTTAAGTAGGCTAGATAGCAGTACTATCAAGAGGGATCAATTGTCTTTACTTGGTGGTTCTCTAGTGCCTCATTGATTATATAGTTAATGACATCGCCTGAGGCCTAACTGCACTTGTGCTGGGTTGTGTAGCCCTCTGAGTAAGCTTTCCATAGAGTCCAAGATCATCTAATTTGGACATCGGAGCTAAAAGTTATGGCCATTTTACTGAGTGTTGGCTGGGCTGAAATTTGTACTGCGGATAGTCCGGGATTGCATGTCGGACAGTCCACAGTTATTTGTTTTGGAGCTTGCTAGAAACGGCTGTGGTTATGTAGTGCTCCTGAGCTTTGTACCGCAGACTGTCCGGGGCCTGCACACGGACAGTCCACTGATATCGTGAAAATTTGACACAGAACCGAATTTGTTTTCTGTGTGTTGCACCAACTTGTACTGCAGACTGTCCGGGCCTTGTAAGGCGGACTGTCCGCAGGTGTTTTTTAGTCAGCTCTAACAAGCATCTTTTTGAAATATAGCTATTGGGTTGAGTGGCAGACTGTCCGAAGTATGTACTGCGGACAGTTCGCGAGAACTCCGTTTTCACGCGAAAGGCTCTGTAACGGCTAATTTTTGGAGTGGGCTCTATATATACTTGGTCCCCGACCGTGGGGAGACTCTCTTGGGCATTTGGATCACTTATTGAACATTCTTAAGCCTTCCCTCTCCTCTCTCTCACTTGTATTGCTTGGGATTGCATTCTAGTGAGATTGAGAGGCACCCAATGTATTGCATCAAGTGTTTGATCTTTGGGGCACTAGGGAGATTATCAAGCAAGGTCTTTGGCTTGTTACTCTTGGAGGTTACCGCCTCCTAGACGGCTTGGTGGTGGCTGCCGTGGAGCTCTCCAAGGGAGATTGTGGAGGAGTCCCGGGGGAGATTGTGAGAGGCATTGTGCTTGCCTCACCGGAGCGGTGAAAAGCAACTCTAGTGGATATCGAGGTTCGGAGAGGTTCTTTGGTCCGAGCCGTTTCGTATGCCAAGTGAATTCTTGGTTGGCCAAGTGGATTCTTGGTTAGGAGCGGTAGGATTTCATTGAATCCACCTTAACATGGATTAGGGGTGACCGGTAAGTCACCGAGACCACGGAAAAAATCTTGTGCCTTGTGTTATGAGCTTTCTCTTACTCATTTACATTCAAACATTTCTTTTTGCTTTTCTTTACTAGAGATTGAATTGCTATTGTCACCCTAGATCGCAAACCCACTTAGCTCAACATAGGCTAGAAGATTTAATTCTCTTATGGTTTTAACTAAATTTGCCCAGTGTCTTTGTTTTTAGTTGTTACCGTCTATTCACCCCCCTCTAGCCAGTAATCTCGATCCTACAGGTAGGAATATATTATAGAAAAATAGGTTAGTTGGTATAGAGTTGATACGAACGTGAAAAAATGGCAACTGTATTTCAAAAACGTTATGATCAGGATGGAATATTTCTTTTAGAGTTAGAATTTAGAGTTATATGAGTGCAGATAGCCTAATAAGGATGAACCAATATTCTGTCGTAGTCAAGTTTTTTTTTTTTGACAAGGAACGATCTGTTTATTAATTAGCAGTAGTGAACATGCTGCAGAGTACAAAGTCCCCATATCACTGAGGATGGGGATTGCGAAGCCTGAATAACAGGGCATACATCATGCAAATTATTTGTGCACCTAAATAAAGTTTGCGAGTGTACAGTTTGTCTCGCCTTTTTAGCTTGGTTGTGAGCCATTGTATTTCTGGTCCTTGCAATCTTCTTGAAGGTGCTAGTACAAAAGTTGATTCTGGGGCAATTTGAGCAAGGATCGGCCTGAGAGTCCAGTCTGGCGCTTGCAAGATTGGATCCTGCTGGTTAAGGGCCGTTATCATATCTTGACAATCTAAGAAGATGACTCCTGCTTGCATCTGTAGTTCCACATGCACCCACATTGCCAATAGGATGGCCATCGCTTCAGCCTGAACTGGAGTAGATACTTGATCAGTGAGTGCTTGTATGTTTACCCTGCATCTTGCTCCTTGCAAGGTTCCTTTGAAGTGCATTCCTAGCCCCACCTGCAAGTTTGGTGCTCGTACCTGGGACATCAAAAAGGAAACATCCACTGTAGAGATACACCATGAATCAGTGACCTACATAGTGTCATCTGTTTCTTTATCATTAGTAGCAGGTTGAAAGGAGAGGGTTTTGTTGTGCATTTCTAGCATCATAGAATGAGTAAGCAGGTCAACTTTAACATTATAGTGTATCATTTGAGCAGTCCAATTCTTTTTATTGAATCTTTTGTCATTTCTAGCCCTCCATATGTACCACAAAGTAGAAGCCGTTTGATGAAGATAGGAAGAGGAATCATCAATAGACATTAAAGCACAGACCGCATCTTGTAGGGAGTTGTGGGTCTGGACTAGTTGATCTATTCTTACCGAAGGAGTGATTGAAAACCAAGTAGCTCTGAGCAAAGAACAGGTGAAGAAAAGATGCAGATCATCTTCTACCTGATTGCAAGTTGCACATCTGTCTTCTTTGTGTTGGGAAAACCTGGAGACTCTCAGCTGTAGCTAAAGCATACCTTAAAAGTCTCCAGAGGAATGTCTTTAGCTTGGGTTAGAGATTGGGATCTTTCCAGGATCTGTTCAGCAGAAAAAGAGCCACAGAAGCTCACCTCCCCTCTTGCCCCGCAGATAAGTTATTCCCAAACCAAAACAACCTAATTAATCAGCTAAGATCGTCCCATTCCAATCTTGTGGTAGCACGGTTGTCCTAGGTGGTTGCTTTGTGATTCGGTTCTTATGGAGAGAACTAGCAAAAGCATATGAGCACATTACTCAAATTCTCTAAACCATGTTGCTAAAAAGCCATATTAAAATGGACATGAACCGATCAGGGGTCAAACCCAACAATTAATTGTATAGGATTATTAATCAAAATTAAATTAATAAAAGGACATGAGTTTGCGCAGCACCTAGCACAACTTAACCATATGCATCCCAAAAAGTAGATATATAAAGATAAAAGTAGCTAGATAAAACCTTACAGGCATACAAATTAAAAAGCACATGCAGTAAATAAAAAAGGTTATTAGGTGTTGTTTATGTTATACTTGCCTTCCTCAAAATTTTTTTCTTGCTGCTGCTCAGAGGCTTCTGGAGGTTGCTCTTCGAACTCAACAGGCGGATCAACATCTACGCACGATATACGGCACCAACAAGCATACACATGATCACACATGCAAGCAAACAAATGCAAAAGGTAAGAAACAGTACATCATGACATAAAAACAGAAGGTAAAACGTATTTGAAATTATTCTACACATTTATACGATCGCGTGGGCACGAGAATTGTCGAAAACAGATTTAAAACGGAGAAAATATGAACTTTTAAATGTGATAGGACCTAAATTGGAATACATTTCGAAAATTAGGGCTAAAACAGAAAAAACAGGGCCTGGCTTTGTACTGGAAAGGTCTGCGTGTTAAATCCAAGAAAACAGAGGGTCTCTTTAGCAAAACGGCCACGGCTGACCGGACTTTGACCGGTATTGACCAGGTCGCCGGTGGATCACGGCCACTGGATCTTGATCCTACGGCTAGGGACGAAAGAGAGGGGGAAGTGGCCGGCGGCAGCCACTGGAGGCCCCACGGCGGCGCCTCGCCGGGGAGCGGCGCTCTGGGGGTTGCGGGGCACGGCGCAGGACGAGGGCAGGCTGGGGAGCGAGAGGAGACGACGGCGAGCTCAACGAGGGGCTCGGAGCGAGCGGAGGCGCACTGGGGACGGCGGTCGACGAGCGGGAGTGGACGACAGGGGCTGGTGCACGCGGGCGGCGCCAAGGGGCGGCTTTGGGTGTCCAAGAACCGGCGGGGCGACTCCAGTGTACTCCTGCGAAGCTGGGGAAAGGGTCAAATGGCCGGACAACCCACCGACGGCGGCCAATTTGGCAGCGGCAGGGCTCACCTCGGCAAGCTTCAATGGCGAAATTCGACGGAGTGCAGTGGCTAGGGCTTGGGCGAGGTTTACAGATCGAAAGAGGACGCGGAAGCGGGGCTAGGTGACCCTTTATAGGGCGGTGACGGATCCCAAATCGATTCCGACTCGAGCGGAATTGGCGGCGTCAGCTCGACTCGGTGCGGGGTTCTGACCCGGACTCGAGCCGCGTCGCGAGCGCGTCAAGGGGGAGGATGGGGAACGGAGCGGGTCCACGGCGCTGGCCCAAGCCAGGGAGCGGCGGAGAGGGAGGTGCGCATGGGGCCACAGAAAAAATACTTTGAGATTTTTTCTCATTATTTTATATATGATTTTATATCACTAAAGTAACTATCTTATCCGATGCCTAGCCTATAAAAATAATTATGAAGAAACATAATATGATTTTCTAGGCTAAGATATGATATTAGTTTTCAACTCACAAATTTTGAACGTAAAACTTAATTTGTACCTTGAGAAACAAAAAGAATAATTGTTAAGGAGTAGATTGTAACATTGAAATAGGTGGAGGGTTACATCGAACAAGAAATTACTTTGGAGGGTTATCTGGACATTGTCCATAAGTAGAAAGAGTAATTTGAAAATTTTTCTTTTATGATAAGAAATGATCTAGTGGTGGGGTGGTCGGGGCTTGAGCCCCTGTTACCGTTCTGCAAGCAATAGAACTCCGATGCCTTAAACTCCTACTACATTATTGTGATAAAAGAAGGAAGAATAGAAGGATCTAGAGGTGGGGTGGACGGGGCTTGAGCCCCTACGACCACCCTACAAACAATAGAGCTCCCTTGAATCTTCCTACTTTATTGAGATGAAAGAAGAAAGGAGGAATAAGGAGAGAAGGAAGAATTAAGGATACAAGAAGAAAGCGGACGGGAGCTACATTCTAATCCTAGCTCAGCCGGGGTGCAATGGTAGGCTGCTGCATTGTGGTGTTAGCCATCCATGTGTGGCCAAAGGCTGTTTATAGTGGCCTATGGTGTGGTGTACGCTTGTACGATAGTGCATCAGCCTAAAATACACTGCAACAGATGAATGGGTGCCTTTTGGACGCCAAACATATATATGCAGAGGCGAAGCCAAAACTTAAGTATAGGGAGTGCCAACATCTACAATAATCAGAGAAAAGTATTCATATCATATCAAACACACCATTCTATATATTTCTTCAACAAATTAAAGTACTACTGGTTAGCTGTACCACTGCGAAGAGCACGCCGAGCCTTGATGAGTAAGTATACAAACATTAGAAAAAATTAAACTAATAGAGATAATCAACTGATTCACTGTCCTGTAAATCTAGACGATCATCTTGCGGACGCGATTAGGTGTCGAATATAAAGAACCAGTTGGCAGCAGTGTAGGACTAGCAGTGGCAGGAGACTGCAGCGTAGGAGTGCCCGTATGCTACGGGACGTCGGGGCGGGATACGGATAAGACGCCGTCGTGTACTGCTAGTTGCGGCCATGTCGAGTACCGTGCCATGCCCCCGGCCATGGACGTACTAGTAGCTCTCTGCGTGCAGCTTTGCGCGGTTTTGGTGATGAGCTGACCTGACGAATTGATGATGAATGAATGCGAATTGAAGAAGGAGCATTGGGAACATCGACCTGCGCGGCAAGGCCAACTCAAGTAGTGTCGGGTAAATGGTAAGGTACAGTAAAAAAGACACCGCAGTGCCACTGTTTATATTTATAAAAAAAAAAGATAGTTAAAACAGTTCACCTGCTGGGTCGGCCGGCCTAATGGATCGGGTGGACGAAGCAGCAGAGCGGACAGAGATATTGACTCGGCTGAATGGACTCATCTGCGCGGCAGCCGAGGCTGCATAGTAGGTACAGTAATACCATGTAGGACTAGTGGCACAACAGCCTGTGGTCTGCACCAGGACCACCGGCCGGTGATCGGCTTCCGATCCACGACACGCTCCGACGCTCGGCTAGCTTGTTTTATCGGCTGCAAGACCCTCGCAGACTGATCGCGTTTTCTTTTTTTTTTTTTTTTTGATAAAGGACTGATCGCGTTATTGTTAGTTCTTCTGACCGTCCACGACATGCGTGCAATGGTAGTTGCCATCGACATGGACAAATGATGATCGATGTACAATCGATCGACGACGAGCGCCATTGACCGACAAAACTATGACTCCGGCGTCGGGAAATTGAAGGCGAAACCGACAGCCGAATCGTTTATTGGCTCCGTCAGCGTCGTCAGCTCGCGTCCCCCTCCGGCAACAGCTTCAATCACCGATTCCGGTGACCGTAGTTTTAGCAACGACTGCTAGCTCTGATGTGTCATCATATCATATGGGTCGGGGACAGGCTCTCCATCCGCGGCGTGCACGCACCAATCTGAGGTATCGTCGCTGGCCTGGGATGCGATCAAAGCGTGTGGGGGCTGCCTGGGGCCTTGCGGTTGCGGGAGGAGCAGGGCACATTATTGATCCTTTTCACGGGGCTCGGCAGCAGGCGGCGCTGGCCTGGTCTGGCCTGGCTCGGCACCGTCCAGAAGAACGAGGGAGGGCTGGAAGAACAGCAGCACGGTGCTGCTGCCTGCAGGTACCAACTTGGTCTGTCCGTGCCAAAACTTTCGCCCAGCCGACCCTACCTACCTACACACAACTATACTGTCTGTCATACTGTGTGCATGCTGCTGCATGCCAACCCGCTAGGGTGCGTGCGTGCCATGGCAATCTGAGGGCCGGGCCTAATTATATTAGATGGGCCTAACCAGTTCTGTTAGGTTTTGCTCTATTTGGTTAGAGCTGATCACATGGTGCCCGTGCCTCCTTTCGTTCCCTCCTTCCCTATTGTCAGTTCCTGACGACTAATAATTAAGTGCAGGATAACCGTTTTGGTCACGGTCTCTATGTTTTCCCTGCCCGATTATTCCTACTTGTGCCATGTGCTCCAAGCTACTTATTGAACGCAAACTTTATTGAGATTGGAATTTAACAAGTTACTACTTGTTAAAGCGAGTTGTTGCTTTTGGCGATGTTGGGGTCGAAGCGGATGATGTCGCAGGCGACCGGCATGGCTTTTTTTCTCCTTTTTATTAGCCTTTTTTTGAACTACTTTTTACACATATACCACGATTGAAACCTTTTGCAAAAATGGACCCTGTGCTTGGCCCTCTAACAATGCACAACAATGATCAATATCACAGCGTTGTTCCTTTAGCATTGAGGCCACCATGTCAGGTGAATTATGATCCAAATCCTTGAATTATAACCAATTACTGTTGGATTGATCTCGGATCCGGTCAGGAGATATTTAACCGGGTCTGGATATTGAACGTGGCCTTGATTGGAGGTCCAAAATTCCCCTGAGGTTGTGGCCCCCTTCCACCCCGCACTACTATAAAAGAAGAGCCTCGAGTGGTACATGAACGAACGTTCGTTGTCTCGGACCACACAGAAGAGGGACCCGATCTCCTATGTGCGGGCAGTGGAGGGAAGAATCATAGCCGCCAGCGCCGCCCCTGTGCGCGTCCTCTCCCTGCTGTACGTCATCCTCTCCCTGTTCACGCCGTTGCCATAGACGTTCACAGTGGAACACCCGTTGCCTACGCGCACCGGTCAAGCACTCGAAGATCCTAAGGTACTTGTCTCTCTGTTCCTCCCTATCTCACCAGATCCACACGGATCAAGATCTGCCATGAACTATCACGAACTGCACTCAAGAACCCCAGCGGTTGGATTATCGGGCACTAGATCCACGACCTGCAGATCCAACAATTGGTATCAAGAGCCTCGGTTGCCCGATTCCTAACCCTAGAGAATTTTTGACCTTCGGGTCAAGACATTGGAGAATAAATAGACAAGAATAGAACAAAGATCCGTCCGGATCTTGAGCCATTGGCTCGATTTTGTCAAGAACATACAATATCTTGAGCCCCAGGCTCGGATCCGAGAAGAGAAAAGAATAGAAAAGAAAGAAGGGAAAGGGGATCAAGCCAATAAACCTAACCCTAGCTTACCTCGCGCCATTCCCCGTCACGGCCGAGGAGGACTTAGGCGCTGCCGCGTCGCCAGACAGAGGAGAGGGGCGCGCCCGTGAGCCCACCGGGCGCTCCATGGCGGGCGTGTTCGCCGACCAGGAGCCACCCGGGTGGCGCCGCCACGCTCTCTCATCCACGCTCTCTCATCCACCACGAGGCCACTGGATGGTGGCGCACTTGGCCTCAACGGGCGAGCGCGCTCACCGATGAAGGGTCGCGTTGGCGGGGCCGGCCGCTTCGCCAGAGCGCCTCTCGTCCGCACCGTCGGTGGTAGAGGTGAGCAGAGAGAGTGGGAAGCACAGAAGCGGTGTGGGGAGGAAGAATAGGAGGCGGTGCTGCCGCCGCCACATGCGCGAGCGGCGTGCAGGGGTCGCGGACCGGCGACGTCGATGCCGGCCATTCCACTCGCCGCACCGCCGCTAGAGAAGGTGAGTAGGGGGTTGCAGTGGGGGACGGAGAAAGTGAGCTGTTTTTTTGGCCGTCGAACTTCTGATGGACGGATGAGATGGAACATAGCCATTTTTTTGGCCAGATTGAGCCTAGGCAGAGGAAATAAAAACTTGCCCAGGCCCAGGTTATGGCCTAAGAAGTGGGGGCCCGCAGAGCGCAGGCCGGGCTAGCTATTTTGGGCCGGTGTCGGCTACATGAGAAGTCGGCCTGGTGCTAGGCTCACGAGAGGCCGTAGGCCGTTTTGGCCCTATCGGCCATAAGAATGTGTGTAGATGTATGTTTTTTCATCTGTATTTTTTGCCAGATTTTATACATGTGTATTTTTTGGTTTATACATGTAAGAATATTTAGATTGATATCTGTTGGAGCTAAGCATTTTTTAATTTATGTTTCCACTGCGATGATGATTTTGACTATGTCTTTTCTCTGAATAATTTGAAAGCAACGTGGATAATTAATAGAAAAATGCATGATGACAATTGATTTATGGCATTGTCGTTAATTTTAACCAACGTTGAAATTTTATTGGTGAGCCATGATTAGATTATGATTTTGACATCTAATTTCATGCAAGGATGAATTTTGAATATGGAATTGACTTGAGAATTGATTTGAGCATGTTTTATTTTTGACCAACGTTGAATTTAATTCTTGGCAGAAATATTTGATTCAGAAAATTGAAAAGACACTTGTCTCTAAAGATTGAAAAGAGATTTTGCTAGCATGTTTTTAAACTTGACCAACGTTAAGTTTAACTCATGCAAGATACTTTTTCTTAGAGAAAATGGCTTGTGAGCATGTTTTAATCGTGATCAACGTTGAGTTTAATTCATGCAAGACACTTGTTCAGAGATAATATTTTTGAGTCTATCCTGATCTCATATTTTTTTAAGACTCAAATGACTTTATGATTCTTAGGGAATTGAGGATCATATAATTGCTAAACAGGGGTGACAACTCCAGTTGGAATGAGAAAGAAGACATGGTGAGTGCTCTAAGTGAATTAGAGCCATCACCACAGACAACAGCTCCAAGATAGACAACAAGAGAAAGATGGTATACTTTCCAATTCATGTATGCACTTGTATGTGCTGCAAGAAGAAATGTTTTTTTTAAAAGATGCTGCTAAGAGTAGCAACAAGAATTGAATATTTGCTAATGCAAAAGAATGTTATGTCAAAGCCATAAAGAAGTTCGTCCAGGATTTGATAGGAATTATATGACGGCTTTGTTTGTAAGAGATATTTTATATGTTTACTCCTTGTGGAGAAACGTGACTTTAGATTCTATGATAAAAGTTTTGACAAGATTCATTGCAATTTTGGGATTCATGAGTTCATTATTCAGTGTAATAATGAGAATAAGAGTCTCGCCTTCTGACGAGATATGTTTATTTGCTTTCCTAGTGCGATGTTTTGTGAATGAGATGAATATGAAAGAATGTGAGTCTTACCATCTGACGAGACAATTCTGTTTTACTTCCAAGTGCAAAGTTGAAAAGAAAAAGATACATCCATTGCTATAAGCAAGAAATCATATTGTGGAGAAACTTTTATTGAAATTGTGTCTATTGCTTAGGCCACATTTCGAAGGGAAGAATAAGAAAGTTTGCTCGATTAGGACCTGAAACCCTGAAACCACCCTCCCACCCGACTTCAGAGACATGTCTCAAAGACTAAAGAGGTGATATCTGATCGTGGGGGAGTACCACGGTCGTTCATACACCATGTTGACAAGTTACTTGAACCTTTTGTAAGGTGCCTGGAAGAGGATGACCAATATTCGCGGTATATCACATCGAGCAAACTTGTGGATGGAGGGTATTCAAAACTGCCATTCATACTTTTAATTAGATTCTGAGTACATGAGTACTTAAGATACTGACTAAGATAAAAAGAAAGCCAACTACATTGGCTATTGACCCTGCTCAAGGAAGATTATATGAGAAGACAGTAAGGTGCCATTCCATTGGCTAACCAGAAAAACAATTTTCACTGTCAAGATAGACATATAAACTACATAGAATGTTTCTAGACAATAACAAGATCTGGGGGAGCACGGTGTTCTGAGAAATGAACCTTGAAGAGTAGAGGATGTGCATCCCAATTCCAATGGTAGAAGAACCCTATTTCTCGATATGTGCTGAGGTTGCACCTCCGTTTTAAACGGCTATTGTTGCGATCCCTACTGTGGATGTTGGCTCGTCAAGCACAACAAATGATTGAACAAGAAACTTTTGACTCACACAGTGTCTGAGCCTCTGGCTCCAACTGTGGTCGAGCCTAAAGAGCTAAATAAAAGACTACTGCTGATGATCCACACCAGAGCAACCAATAGAAATACAACAAGACGTGCTTATGAGAAAGTCATGGAATTATTTCTGGATTCTCGATATCTACGAGACATATCTCAGTGATGATATACCTTCAGTGGGAGATCCCTCTTGGTATGAGAAAGACATAAGAAGTCTCAACTCTTATAAATGGCTTGACGCCATGGAAGATGAAATTAGATATATGAGGTTGCATTTAGTATGGGACTTAGATTAAATTCCTAAAGGAGCCAAGACAGTAAGCTGTTGGCGTCTCTTAGCCTTTACAGGTTTTACTCCGCAAACGTACGGAGACCGCTGTAGCCTTTCACTCAGAGTATTCCGAGTATCGTAAATTTCCACAGGGAAGCGGTAGGCTCAAGAGTGTAATTGAATAAACTCAAATCGAATGAACTGTAAACTTGGATAAACTATACCAACTAGTAGTTGAACAGGGGTAAACGTGATAAAGATAGGTGTATGGTGGAGGAGGATATCTATGTAAGCTATCTGTAGAAAGGTATAGTTGCCTAGGAGGACAACGAGTGAGATAAAATCACCAAACTCTATTCTATTCGGCTGCAAAGATTATCCGTATCTAACTACGCTGTTCAAATAAACAAGTCAAGGTCTTGCATTGAGCGAAATTCCAGAGTCTCGAGGGTACCAAGGGGCAGATAGTAGGTCCCAAAAGAGACTCTGGCTAACACCTACAGACCACCCAAACGACGGGCCTGGACTACACAGGCACACCACACGCTGTCACCGAGTGGGGCTACCAAGCAAAGCTGCGTAGAGAGGATGGCAAGCTATAAACGTGGCTTGAACAATGATAGATCTTTCTAGATCAGAAGAGTGGATCTAGCCAGAGCCTAGCGTCTAAGTCTAGGGTTGAGTTATAGCATCCGCAAGAATAACAAGACTTGAATAACTAAGTGAAACACAATCTAAGCCTAGCAAGTATGCAAAATAAAGGTACACCTCACTTGCAGGAGATAGAAATAAAGTAAAATATAACTGAATTATATTGAAGATAATCTGAATCCAAAAGATACAAGAGTTTTACCACAGACTCGAAGATAACTCTGGAGATTTCGAGGCAAAGCTTGACTCAACTCTAGCTCCCAGGACTATCCTAACTACTGAGAAAAGAGTGAAGCACTCTAATATAGAACTCTCAACTCAACTCCACACCTTTCAAGGTCCTTCTTCTTGAGTATAGCTGCGCTACACTCCTCTGTTAAGTGCACAATTTCCGTTGACGGTAGGGGTTTCTTGTTGTTGAGGATATCTTTCAAGTACTTTGCTTATGTCGGTACCTGCATAGCATCTAGCAGGGGTATGTTGACATAAAGCTTCTTAATGACCTCAACGAACTTGCTTCTTGTTTCTTGGAGAAAATGGTAGCATCGTTGTATCATAGAACTCATGAGGTAGATGTTTCGATGCTGACTTTTCCTCCTTGCCAGGTGCATCTTCATCTGCAACCTTTTCTTCGGGCTCAGGCATCTTCTCCTGCTCTTTACCTGCACGGCTAGGAGATGGGGGGGGGTCCTATGTGGACTTTTCACCCCTAGTGGTTACTGCATTTATGTGCTCCTTGGGAGGAGCTTCAGGTTGCCCAGGCAGCTTACCCGGATTTGTGTTAGGTAAAGCAGCAGCCAACTGAGCTATTTGAGTTTCAAGCATTTTGTTGAAGCTAAGTTGGTTTTTCATAGCACTATTCAAAGTTTCCATTTGTAAAGATATAGACTCAAACATCCTATCATTAGCATGGAACTTTTTACTAATGCTATCATTCACAACTTTCTGATCAAAAGTGTAATTACTCTTAGGAAATTGCTGCGAATTTGAAGTTACCTTGCCCAGAGAAAGGGAGATGTGGTCATGAATTCCATCTTCGCTGAGGACGATTCCCATTGAAGCTGTTGGTACTATTACCAATGAAGTTCGTGTCTTCAGGCTACGTCTCGGGGCAGCTGTTCCCCGAGTGCCCCGTGGTCATGAATTCCATCTTCGCTGAGGACGATTCCCATTGAAGCTGTTGGTACTATTACCAATGAAGTTCGCGTCTTCAGGCTACGTCTCGGGGCAGCTGTTCCCCGAGTGCCCCGTATTTCTACAGACTTCACAAGTCATGTGGGAATCGGGGGCTTGCACCGAAGCGGCTTCGGGGTTTCATTCAGCTTCTTAAGCAGCAAATCAATCTTTGTGGCGAGCATGTCAGTGCTCTCCACTTAATGGACGCCACGGGAACGGGTACTTGACCTCTCTTCTCTCCATCCTTGATTGGTGGTCATCTTCTCTATGAGGTTCTTCGCCGCCGTGATGCTCAAGGAGAGGAAGGATCCTCCAGTAGCTGCATCTAGGTGTTCTTGAGCTGAGCGGTGAAGCCCATGAAAGAAGCTCTGAATGATCAGCCACTCTTGCATCCCGTGGTGTGGGCACGCTGCAATGTACTCTTACAGACGTTCCCAAGCTTCTGCCACGGTTTCATCAGTGAGCTGTTGGAAGCTCGAAATCTTGTTCCTCAACGCGTTAGTTTTCCCTAGCGGGAAATACTTCGCCAGAAAAGCATCAGAACATGCGTTCCAAGTTGTGAGTGTTGCTCTGTTGAGGTAGAACCACTGTTTTGCCTTCACAACAAGAGAGAAAGGAAAGAGACGAAGTTTGACGGCATCCGGTGACGCTCCTTTCATGTTGAAGGTGCTGCAGATCTCCAGAAATTGCTGCAGATGATTATTGGCGTCTTCCGTAGCCAGTCCGCAGAAAGGGATGGCTTGAACCATGTGAATCACCCCTGGTATGAGCTCAAAATCCTCCCCCACGGTAACATTGGGCCCTGTAGGGATGTTGCTGCTCGAGGGGATGGAGAACTCACAAATACTCTTTTCGGCCATGGTGGTGAAACGTGGAGTGCTGGTTGAAGTACTTGGTTCTAGCTCCCTGGGTACAGGTCTCTCCCCGTGGATAGTCTTTGAATGGACTCTCCTGAGCATCGACTCTAGATTATTGTGGAAGTTATTCGGCAGGTCGAAACTGGTCATACACCTCTCTGTTGCAACCACAACAAAACAACAGAGCAAAGTGAGCCTGTTAACTACTAGCGGTAAAATCTATCAAGTATACAGGTTCGTAATGAGATATCAATTATCTCTTGGCCAATTGATTCCCAGCAACGGCGCCAGAAAAGCTTGTTGGCATCTCTTAGCCTTTACAGGTTTTACTCCGCAAGCGCACGAAGATCGCTCTAGCCTTTCACTTAGAGTATTCCAAGTATCGTAAATTTCCACAGGAAAGCGGTAGGCTCAAGAGTGTAATTGAATAAACTCAAATCGAATGAACTGTAAACTTGGATAAATTATACCAACTAGTAGTTGAACAGGGGTAAACATGATAAAGATAGGTGTATGGTGGAGGAGGATATCTATGTAAGCTATCCGTAGAAAGGTATAGTTGTCTAGGAGGACAACGAGTGAGATAAAGTCACCAAACTCTATTCTAATTGGCTGCAAAGATTATCCGTGTCTAAATAAGCTATTCAAATAAACAAGTCAGGGTCTTGCATCGAGCGAAATTCTAGAGTCTCGAGGGTACCAGGGGGTAGATAGTAGGTCCCGAAAGAGAGTCTGGCTAACACCTGGGCCTCCTGAACGACGGGCCTGGACTACAAGGCACACCACACGCTGTCACCGAGTGGTACTACCAAGCAAAGCTGTGTGCAGAGGATGACAAGCTATAAACGTGGCTTGAACGACGATAGATCTTCCTGGATCAGAGGAGTGGATCTAGCCAGAGCTTAGTGTCTAAGTCTAGGGTTGAGTTATAGCATCCGCAAGAATAACAAGACTTGAATAACTAAGTGAAACACAATCTAAACCTAGTAAGTATGCAAAATAAAGGTGCACCACACTTGCAGGAGATAGAAATAAAGTAAAATATAACCGAATTATATTGAAGATAAACTGAATCCAAAAGATACAAGAGTTTTACCACAGACTCGAAGATAACTCCGGAGACTCCGAGGCAAAGCTCGACTCAACTCTAACTCCAGGACTATCCTAACTACTGAGAAAAGAGTGAAGCGCTCTAAGATAGAACTCTCTCAACTCAACTCCACACCTTACAAATGAGCTCCACGGGTCTATTTATAGCTTGTACAAGTAAGGGGGGCATTTGTAGGCAAGGAAGGTCGGTTTGGTGTAGGGTCGGTGGCCGGGCGGCCACTAGGGGTGGTTGGGCGGCCACCCGATGTGCCGACCTTGCACATCCGACGGCTGATCTCCCTCCTGGAAGTCGGTTAGAAGCTTCTCAAGTCGGTGCACGTGCAAAACTGTTAAGGCCGACCACTTGATTCGCCGACTTAGCACATCCAACGGCTGGGAAGGCCTCCCCATGTCGGTTGGCAGTTAAAGGAGTTGGTGCACGTGGAAAACGTCGCCGAGGGGTGGTCGGTCGACCACCCTAAGTGGTCGGGCGGCCACGTGTCTGGCTCCAATTGGATGCATGTTGTTCCCCTCGGATCTTTGACATCACTAATCCTTGTCCCAACACGTTGTGACCCTTGGATACATTGGATGCTCTCTTGTATGGTTGGATCTTCACCATTTTGTGTTTGTTGCACGCAGGATCGAAGATGTGGCAAGTGAAGTGGTCAAGGGACCATTCCACGTGATCGTGGTTCCAGATGGGCACTGGGGGCGGCCACCACCCATGGCTGGGCGGCCAGGGCCCTGTCACCATTTCAGCCCATCTCTGGTATATGGTGTGTTTTCAACCATTTTGTATACATTTTGGTACCTGCATCCAAATATTCATGTTCATCTTGTGGAACTCATTAGTAGCAAGGGTTAGTCCATATATTTCACATGTTTAGCTTCATTTGGTGGATAATTGACGGTTGATATCGTGAGATAATGACCGTCAACATAAGCCATTTTCATTTGGTCTACAGGACTAAGAGAGACTTCAAAAAGGATAGAGCAATATAGAAAGGCTTGTGACAACATGCTTCACAAAACAAGAAATTGACAATGGTGAAACCTTTTCTTTGTTTCATCGAAAGACTATTATAGAATCACTGTAGCACTGGTTGCTTATTTTAATTCAGAATTTAGATCAAACGAATGTGAAGATAGCACTCCTGATGGAGAGATGAAAAAAAATATTTATATGGCTCAACCTATGGGTTTTGTCATGAAACAAAAAGAATAGGTGGATGCCATCTAATCGAGGGTACCAGGGGGTATATAGTAGGTCCCGAAAGAGAATCTAGATAACACCTACGGGCCTCCCGAATGACGGGCTTGGACTACACGGGCACACCACAAGCTGTCACCAGGTAGGGCTACCAAGCAAAGCTGCGTGGAGAGGATGCACGCTATAAACGTGTTCAAGCGAAGCTTGAACAACAATAGACCTTCCAGGATCAGAGGAGAGGGTCTAGCCAGAGCCTAGCGTCTAAGTCTAGGATTGGATTATAGCACCGGCAAGAGTATCAAGGTTTGAAGTCACTAAGTAAAACACAATCTAAGCCTAGCATGTATGCAAAGAAAGGTACACCACACTTGCAAGAGTAAGAACCAAAGTAAAACATAATTGAATTATATTGAAGATAATCTGAATACAAAAGATACAAGAGTTTTACCACATACTCAAATATAACTCCGGAGACTCCGAGGCAAAGCTCGACTCAACTCTAACTCGTAGGACTATCCTAACTACTGAGAAAAGAGTGAAGCACTCTAAGATAGCTCTTGAACTCAACTCCACACCTTACAAATGAGCTCCAGGGGCCTATTTATAGCTTGTACAAGTGAGGGGGGCTTTTGTAGGTAGGGAAGGTCGGTTTGGTGCAAAGTCGGTGGCCGGCCAACCATAGGGGGTGGTCGGGCGGCCACCCGATGTGCCGACTTTGCACTTCCGACGTTTGATCTCTGCCCTAGAACTCAGTTAGAAGCTTCCCATGTCGGTTTGCATGCAAGTCGGTAAAGTCAAGTGGTCGGCCGACCACTTGATTCACCGACTTTGTACATCTGACGGCTGAGAAGACCTCCTCAAGTCGGTTGACAGTTGGAACGGTTGTTGCACGTGGAAAATGCCGCCGAGGGGTGGTCGGCCCACCACACTAAGTGGTCGGGCGGCCACGTGTTTTGCTCCAATTTGTTACATGTTGTTCCCCTCGGATCCTTGACATCACCAATCCTTGTCCCGACGCATTGTGACCCTTGGATACATTGGACGCTCTCTTGTATGGTTGGATCTTTACCATTTTGTGTTTGTTTGCACGCAGGATCAAAGACGTGGCAAGTGAAGTGGTCAAGGGACCATTCCACGTGGTCAAGAGTCCAAATCCCCATTGGTGGGTGGCCGAGCGGCCACTAGGTGTGGCCAGGCGGCCATGGCCCTATCACCAATGTTGCCCATCTTTGGTATTTGCTGTGTTTTCAACCATTTTGTGTGCATTTTGGTACCTGCATCCAAATATTCATGTACATCTTGTGGAACTCATTAGTAGTAAGGGTTAGTCTACAAATTTCACTAGTTTAGCTTCATTTGGTGGATAATTGACGGTTGAAATCTTGGAATTACGACCGTCAACACCCCCCAAGCTTAGACCTTTGCTCATCCCTAAGCAAAGCTAAGACTGAAAGTGGATCAGGAGTTGCTACAATATCGAAGTGAAGGACAAATTCTTAAATGCAACTCAGTACTCAAACCTTCACCTCAAGTAGTAAAATAATCAAAGTTTACCTTGGGTAATACCTGTGGTGCATCTTTTTGCTTACCTTGCCTTGGGCGGTTGAGAGATAGAACGAGTTTGTTGAAAGGATTTGTTATGACTCATTCTTTTTGGGTGTTTGCCTCAGGTAGTTTTAAGACTTTTCAAAACAAAAGAAGCTTCCCCCGGTACTCTCGATTGCTCCTAATTGTTTACTTACCAAGGGCCATTGATGCGGCCAACATCTTTTCTACACTAAGGCTTTTGTGGAGCTTTAGGTGGGGATAAATATGGCATGTTTAGACTGTTTGTTTTGCTAAGCCAAAGATTGGACCAAAGAGTGTACTTTATAATTCCTTCTATTTGATTGCTGGAGTAAGAGTGGTGGTGCGATGTTGTCTCCTTCTCTAGATTTTCTTTCCTTGTAGCCTTTGATGAATTTGGAGGGGATTTGGAGCTTTTATTTCTTTTTGCCATGCTTTTGCATGCTTTTCATTTTGCCATGCACTTGCACGCATTTTTCTTCTTTTGCCATGCTTTTGCATGCTCATTTTTTTAGCTCCATACCCCTTCTCCTTGAAATTTGAAGGCATAAGGGAATATGAGAAGTATTTGCAGACTTTTTGATGGATGCAAAGTCCGGACTGGACCACTTGCATTTATTTGGGTACTCCAGCTATCAACAGAAGGTGATATTTCTACTCAATGCGACTCAAAATTTGACAAGACTCAAAACATGTCTAAATAGCTCTTTATAGCTAGTTTGATTCACATGAAGCATATTTGGCTCTGGTACGAATTTTAACCATGGGGAGCTTGATTTGTTATTTTCAAAATAAATGCCTGAGACATTCATTCTACTAGGAATTTGATTGAATTATCCCACGTCTCAGTCATATCATAATCTCCCAACAACTTAGGCTAGTGATCACAATTGGCATCCACAAGGTAAAACTTTTGGTTCACTTCTTTTATTCACCAACATGAGACTAAGCTAAGCATAAGTTGTTATGCAAGAATTAAACCATTCACTTGATAGAGCAACTATTCATCATTTTCAAAATGAAGCTAGCAAGTGAATTTAACAATTTAGCATGGGAGTTATTTATTACGATGCAATTTTTTTTAATATAACTGAATTAAAACTACAACATGCATGGAAGGGAAAGATACATTACTACTCTCTAGGTGGGACAAACACGATCATGGATAAGCTCAGATAAAGGTACATGGGTAGCCAAGGGACGACACATATACCTCAGTTTTAGTAGGTATTTCCCCCCAAGCTTCAATGAAGCTAGTTGGGATAATACCCTCGCCAGTTATAGTACTGGAGGTTTTGCTCTTGAATGCGGTCGACTGTCGCTCTTGCCTCTAGGATCAAATTGTGGTCGACTCCTTGTTGCTACTGAGTGTCGGTGAGGCTGTCCATCATCCCAGGGTGCGATGCTCTTGGAGGTCTAACGCCCCGAAGAGGACGTTAATGTTCCCCTCAAGCTCGCCACCAATGTAGCAGGCAGAATGGGACGGACCTGCACCATGACCATAAGAATACTCACCTCCGCTATAGTGTTGGCTGGACTGTGTCGGATGTGCGGAGGGCACAATGGAGTCCCATGATCTGTGCCATGACCCTTGTGGCTTGGTCTCCCAAGCGGGTGTGCCACCCTAGTTTTCCTAGGTGGGTCCAGCGCTAGGATGAGCCCATGCAGGTTCGGCACCTCACTGCTGTGCATCTTCATAGGCCTTGTGGATTTGTTCCTCATCTCGATGTCGTTGGGCGCGAGTCATCACTCTAGAGACACTATTTCTTGGTGGTTCGGGTTCTAGCTGAAAGTTTAGTGATCTCATGGAATACAATTTGAGTGGTGCTGGCGGAAGCGGCAGCTCAAAGTCGCTACCCTTAAACGTCATGATTTATATCCCTTCCGTGTCTTTTCGCAAAAAGTGTGCATGGATGAAATGAGACTCTTTGACTATTCA
Organism: Paspalum notatum; assembly: GCA_022530915.1. Taxonomy (NCBI): domain Eukaryota; kingdom Viridiplantae; phylum Streptophyta; class Magnoliopsida; order Poales; family Poaceae; genus Paspalum; species Paspalum notatum. The sequence continues at coordinate 35,123,822 of CM039687.1, read as the reverse complement.
TGAGGGTTCATTTGGCATGAAAGAAACAGAAGCATTTGCTAACACTCCCAACCCATTGGCAATCCTTGTCAAGAAAGACGTGATCGGGATGGTGGTATGACCACTCTGAATTAGTCCTTGCCAGTGGCGAATCATGCAAAGGACAGGTGCAAACTTAATTTTCTTTCACATGGCATAGAGACATCTAACATCATCTACTGTGTCACAGTGGGTCTCATCCCGCGGGAAAACAACCATGGTGTGCCAGTGGGCTAAAAATCGCAAAGTTGGATGCCTGATGTAAGTGATACTCTTCTTCCTAGGAGCATCAGGACCGACTAGCTCTTTCCAAAACTCTACTGAATTAAATCCTGTAAGATCTTCTACCAGAGAGCACTGTGGCGAGAAGTCTAACAGATTGCTAAATTGCCGTAGAAAGAGCTCATAAGCGATATTGAAAAGGCGAAACTAGACAAATGTACCTTCCCAACGGGTGTCAGTATGGAGCGTCATGAGGAATTCTTTGGTGAGGAGGATGATTTCTCCCTCTGGGATTTTTGCAAACTCGCTCCAACCAACAGCCTAGATCACCTCGTCAAACTCCTCCCACATGCCGGTGTCGACAAGGAGGTCCTCGTCGAAGCATTTGGTCAAGGCATAAGACTTTTGATTCAAAAGCCTTAATGCCTTGGCCTCATCTTGACCACGCGGTACGAGCTGCGAATCGAGGAGTAGTACCGGCCGGTGGGTGGAGGATGTTGGAATTTCCTCCGGCTCCTCCGTGCTGATGGACATCCTCTTGGAGGCAGCATGCCGGCTTGCCGAGCCGGAGCCATCGGAGGACGACCATCGGATGTGTTGTCCTGCCTTGCTGGCGGCCTTCTTTGCCTTCTTGAGTACACTTTTCATCCTACAAGACTGAGCAAAGACAACACAAATACCCGAAGGATAGACAACAAAAGAGATTAGCGTTAGCAGGTTAGTTGTCTATAAAAATATGGTCCTTGTGGGGCGGAGCCTCCACAAAAGTTCTGTTTCTTCCCAACAAACAGAGAGAGTGCTGCCGGAATTTTATTTGGCTATCCAAATTTTATTCGGATATTATTTTAACTAAGCATGGAGGCTTAATTAAGCACTAATTAGAGGGTTTGAGGGGGAGAAATGAGCATGCGGCTTGGTGCACCGAGGGAAGAAGTGAGGGGCAGTATTTATAGGCGAGGAGGAGTGAGCAGGGTGGCCGGGCGGCCACTGCCCATGGCCGGCCGGCCATGGCAGGGTGCCGGGCAGTGGTGCTAGCTCGTGCGGCAGGAAGCAGAGGACGTAGGAGGAGAAGTGGAGAGTGCACTCGCAGAAAGGAGAAAAGAGGGGGTCGGCCATTGCCCTTGGTTGGGCGGCCTATGCACGAGACCGAGCAGCCACAATTGTGCGTGAGCGCAGGGAGTGCTTGAGTGCTGGAGGTAGCGCGCGCCAAAGACAACCAGGGAGGTGGTCGGGCGGCCACCATTGATGGTCGGCCGGCCCTAGTGCAGCCTCTAGTGCGGTGTGCACTGGTGAGAGTGGACAGGGAAGTGCAGTGGCGCACCAAAAACAGAGAGAAGGTGGTCGGGCGGCCACCTCCCAAGGCCGGCCTGCCATAGCCTTTGGCCAGGCCGCTGCTGCCATACCTCTCTGCCTCTCCCTCGAAGGATGGTAAAGAGAAAAGCTGGAAAGGAAAAGAAAAAAGAAAAGAGAAAGGAAAAAGTGAGAAAGAAAGAGGGTGAAGGGAAAGGAAAGAGGGGGAGTAGGGGCGTGCTGCCTTTAGTGCCCTATGCCACCAGGAAAGAAGAGGGGGGTTAGGGGCTGGTCGGCCGGCCAATTGGGGTGGCCGGCCGGCCACCCAAAAGATTGTTTTTCGAAAATGCATAGTTCAGGAAATTAAACTAATGCAATAGAAATTAAAATGCGAAAATTTTAAACATGAAGTGGGTTGCAAAAATTAAAATTGGCGGGAAATTAAATATGACGTCGAAGGGATATGCCAATTTACCTTTTGGCGAGGGGAGCCCATGTCTTGCCCTTTGGAGTTTTGTAAAAACTGTAGCTAGGGGCTACCTTCCTCTGTGGCATGTTTCTTCTGTGCATCCTTGGTATAGTCAGTGTACTTTGGGCGCCGACCTCTTTCTAAGGTGCTTGCTTAACCTGCCATCTTAGCGTGGGCCATTTGTGTGCAGCACTTGGTCTTCTCTCAGGAGCTTTGCCTCCTAGTGTGGGTCTGGGCCTGTCATACCATGTCTATTGTCTTCTCGATCTTCTGCTTTGTATTGCCCTCTCATACTCCTTTTGCTGGATTTCAGCCTCCATTTTTAGCTTTCTCAACATGAATGTTACGAGGCTGTCCTCCTTGGAATTTGATTGATTGGTTTCAGTCTTGTGCTTGGGTTCATTCTTTTTGGCTTGGCACTTGAAAGTGAACACCTTGTTGCACTGTTCTACCTTTGGCTTGACGGCGAAAGTCTCCTTCTTACTATTTATGTTCCGGTGAACCTTTCCTGCCCTGATGTCAATAGTTGCATCGGCGGTACTCAAAAACGGACGCCCAAGAATAAGCGGGGTTTTTGAGTTAATCTCCATGTCCAGTACCACGAAGTCCACTGGGATAAGGAAGTTCCGGATCCTCACTGGAACATTTTCTGCGATTCCTTCGGGGTAACAGACGGACTGATCTGCAAGCTGTAAACACATAGCTGTGGGGGCAAGTGCATTATGATTCAGCTTGTCAAAGATGACCTTTGGCTGACACTGGCTCCAAGGTCGCACAATGCTTGGTCGAAGTGCTGGGTTCCAATCGAGCATGAGATGTTGGGGCTTTCAGGGTCTTTTTTCTTAAGTATAGCTGCGCTACACTCATCTGTCAGATGCGCAATTTCTGTTGACGGCAGAGGCTTTTTGTTGTTGAGGATATCTTTCAAATACTTCGCATATGTCGGTACCTGCATAGCATCTAGCAGAGGTACGTTGACATAAACCTTCTTAATTACCTCAACGAACTTACTGTATTGTTCGTCAGCGGCAGCCTTCTTGTTGCGAGGAGGAAATGGTAGTTGTATCATAGAATTCATGGGGTAGATGTTTTGATGCTGGTTTTCCTCCTTCCCAGGTGTACTTTCATTTGCAACCTTGTCCTCGGGTTCAGGTGTCTTCTCCTGCTCTTTACCTATACGATTAGGAGATGAGGGGAGGGTCCTGTGTGGACTTTCCACCCCTAGTGGTTACTGCATTTATGTGCTCCTTGGGAGGAGCTTCGGGTTGCCCAGGCAGCTTACTCGCATTTGGGTTAGGCAAAGCAGCAGCCAACTGAGCTATTTGAGTTTCAAGCATTTTATTGAAGCTAAGTTGGTTTTTCATAACACTATTCAAAGTTTCCATTTGTAAAGATATATATTCAAACATCCTATCATTAGCATGGAACTTCTTAGTAATGCTATCATTCACAGCTTTTTGATCAAAGTTATAATTACTTTTAGCAAATTGCTGTGAATTTGAAGAGTTATCTTGTCCAGAGAAAGGGAGATGTGGTCGCGTATTCCATCCTGGCTGAGGACGATTCCCATTGAAGCTGTTGGTGCTATTACCAATTAAATTCACATCTTTAGGTTGCGTCACGGGGCAGCTGTTCCCCGAGTGCCCTGTATCCCCACAGACTTCGCAAGTCATATGAGTATCGAGGGCTTGCACCGGAGCGGCTTTTGAGGCATCATTTAGCTTTTTCAGCAGCAAGTCCATCTTTGCGGCGAGCATGTCAGTGCTCTCAACTTGACGGACGCCACGGGAACGGGTGCTAGACCTCTCTTCTCTCCATCCTTGATTGGTGGCCATCTTCTCGATGAGGTTGTTGGCCGCCAAAATGCTAATCAATGGTGGGCCAATAATGAATTTTTTTGCATATGTATTAAGACGCTTGGTTTGATTTCGAAATTGTCCAGAGTTTTTTATGTTGTTTTCATTGCAAAATGATGGATCTCCTTCCGTAACTTTCTAATTACGAGTACGAGAATTGAAAGACATAAAAATTCTCGGAGAGGAAGGATCCTCCAGCGGCTGCATCTAGGTGTTCTTGTGCTGAGCAGTTGAGCCCATGAAAGAAACTCTGAATAATCAACCACTCTTGCATTCCGTGGTGGGGGTAGGCTGCAATGTACTCTTGCAGATGTTTCCAGGCTTCAGACACGGTTTCATCAGTGAGCTGTTGAAAGCTCGAGATCTTATTCCTCAGCGCGTTGGTCTTTCCCAGCGGGAAATACTTCGCGAGAAAAGCGTCGGAACATGCGTTCTGGGTTGTAAGTGTTGCACGGTTGAGGTAGAACCACTGTTTTGCTTTCCCAATCAGAGAGAATGGGAAGAGACGAAGTTTGACGACATCTAGTGACGCTCTTTTCATGTTGAAAGTGCTGCAGATTTCCAGGAATTACTGGAGATGATTGTTGGCGTCTTCCGTAGCCAGTTCGCAAAAAGGGATGGCTTGTACCATGTGAATCACCCCCGGTTTGAGCTCAAAATCCTCTCCCACTTGAACATTGGGTCCCATAGGGATGTTGCTATTCGAGGGGATGGAGAACTCATGGATAGTCTTTTCGGCCATGATGGTGAAACGTAGAGTACTGGTTGAAGTACTTGGTTCTAGCTCCCTGGGTACAGGTCTCTGCTCGTGAATAGTCTTATGACGGACTTTCCTGAGCAGTGACTCTGGGTTATTGTGAAAATTTTTCAGCAGGTCGAAACTGGTCATACACCTCTCTGTTGCAACCACAACAAAGCAATAGAGCAAAGTGAGCCTGTTAACAACTAGCGGTAAAACTTATCAAGTATACACGTTCGAATTGAGATATCAATTATCTCTTGGCCAATTGCTTCCCCGGCGACGGCGCCAGAAAAGCTTGTTGATGTCTCTTAGCCTTAACAGGTTTTACTTCGCAAGCGCACGGAGACTACTGTAGCCTTTCACTTAAAGTATTCCGAGTATCATAAAATATTCATAGGGAAGCGGTAGGCTCAAGAGTATAACTGAATAAACTCAAATCAAATAAACTGTAAACTTGGATAAATTATATCAACTAGTAGTCTACAGGGGTAAGCGTGAAAAGGATAGGTGTATGGTTGAGTGATAAGCCTATCAAAGAATCCGTAGAAAGGTATAGTTCCCTGGGAGGACAACGAGTGAGATAAAGTCACCAAACTTTAGCCTAGTGGCTGCAAAGATCCTCTGTGTCTAACTAAGCTATTCAAACAAACAAGTCAGGGTCTTGCGTCGAGCGAAATTCTAGAGTTTCGAGGGTACTAGGGGTAGATAGTAGGTCCCGAAAGAGAGTCTGGCTAACACCTACGGGTCTCCCGAATGACAGGCTTGGACTACACAGGCACACCACACGCTGTCACCGAGTGGGGCTACCAAGCAAAGCTGCGTGGAGAGGATGGCACGCTATAAATATGTTCAAGCTTCGCTTGAACAACAATAGACCTTCCTGGATCAGAGGAGAGGGTGTAGCCAGAGCCTAGCATCTAAGTCTAGGATTGGGATATAGCACCGGCAAGAGTATCAAGGTTTGAAGTAACTAAGTAAAACACAATCTAAGCCTAGCAAGTATGCAAAGAAAGGTATACCACACTTGCAAGAGTAGGAACCAAATTAAAATATAACTGAATTATATTGGAGATAATCTGAATCCAAAAGATACAAGAGTTTTACCACAGACTCGAAGATAACTCCGGAGACTCCGAGGCAAAGCTCGACTCAACTCTAACTCCCAGGACTATCCTAACTACTGAGAAAAGAGTGAAGCATTCTAAGATAGCTCTTGAACTCAACTCCACACCTTACAAATGAGCTCCAAGGGCCTATTTATAGCTTGTACAAGTAAGGGCGGGGGGGGGGGGGGGCATTTGTAGGCAGGGAAGGTCGGTTTGGTGCAAAGTCGGTGGCCGGCCGACCATAGGGGGTGGTCAGCGGCCACCCGATGTGCTGACTTTGCACATCCGACGGTTGATCTCTGCCTTGGAAGTCAGTTCGAAACTTCCCATGTCGGTTTGCATGCAAGTCGGTAAAATCAAGTGGTCAGCCGACCACTTGATTCACTGACTTTGTACATCTGACGACTAAGAAGACCTCCCCAAGTCGGTTGACAGTTGGAACGGTTGTTGCACGTGGAAAGTTGTGATGCCCCGGCATCCCAAAAGCCTTAACACGCAGTTAGAGACAAGCTAATAATGAATTAGGACTTAATGATGCTTGGAAAGTAATGAGGACTAGGTGGAGAAATCACTAAATCAAAAATTTTCTAGGAGAATGCAAAACTCTACGCGGCTTGGTTGTTTAAATCACCACCCACAAGCTTTTATGCAAAAGACCAAATACAAAAGTCTTAGTTCGGGATGTTACCTTCAACTTTGATATTATGACCATCTTTAAAATCATATGCTATGAGGTTTAAAAGTCGAGACCAAATCAAACCTGAAATTTTTTGGAAGGTGCCAATTGTGATCGTAACCAAATTTGGGCCCTAATGAAACTTTTAGATTCATTAAGCAACTGAGCTTAGCTTCATTATCAAAGTTGTCGTACATACCGTGAACTTCACTTTTGCTACACGGAGCATGGCTCAAAACTATCATCTACTCCCTCCTAATTGCACCCAAATATCTCATGGAAACAACCAAGTTAGCCTACACAGAATATTCTCCAAGTCAAAGATTTTCAGCTCTTGCCAAGCTTGAATCCAAAATTACTTTTGATTTCACTATATCACTTAAAAATCTTCCTTTCTATAAAATGAAATTGAACTTATCACCTTCCAAATGCATCAGATCTTGAAGTGATTGGACTCCATTTGAGTATCCAAAAGTTCGAAACAAGAAAGACTCTACATAAATTGAAGCTGCAGCTTTACCAAACCGTCAATAATGTTTGTGCTTGTAATTCAAAATCTGTGGTGATCCAAGCCAGACTTTATATACCAAACTTGTAGGTAATTCTATTAGGAACAACTTTGGTAATTAGAGTGTCGACATGCATTGTTATTTGAATGGCGTTTTGGGTCTTTTTATGTACTAGCAAATGGCCCGTGCGTTGCTACGGGTATATTGTGTATTTTGGAATGTGTGGTAGATGTGCGTCCGTATCTTACAAAGGGAGCTATAAAGATGTATCGAGTTACATTGAGTCACACAAACTACAATTTGCACGATGGCGTAAACTATTAGGTCTGAATTTTAAAAGTGAAGTTCATTTTACCCCTTGAACTTATCTGCGAGTTTAGAAAACCCCGCTGAACTCAAATACCAAACAGTATGGGCGCTTGAATTCCATAAACCGGATACATTACCTTTTACTTGTTTAAAGTGGTTTTGTGAGGTGTTTCTTTTCTGACATGTGGCGCCCATGTTTACCCCTCTCCCGCTTACATGTGGATCCCACCTCCCATCCTTTTTTTCAAGTCAAGCTACTAAAACTGAGGCCCATCGTCCATTCCTTAGTTACTTTACCATGTCTTATCAGAATTCTTCAAGTTTTGAACAGAGCATTGCAGTAGCACGTATCTAACTAGCAATGATTTATTCTCTTGAAGGCTTTTAGACTATCAGCACTCATATCTCTCCAAATTTATCCTTTAAAAGAATTATTCCATCCTAATCAGCAAGATTCTTCCCTTTATATCAACATCTTCTTTAGACTATATGCACTCTTATCCCTCTATATCTTTCCTACAAATCAACTTCTTCCGTACTCCTTTTACTCTATATGTTTCCTCCATATTCAACTATTTAATATTTTATTTCTCCACCTTCAACTACCATCTTCCATTACCAACTACTATCTCATATTAACAAATACAATATATAATAATTAAAAATAAATTACTACACAAATTAATCATTAGAATAATAAAATTACAATTAGATTTTTTATACATAGAATAAAAATTCCCTCCCAACCTTATCTACCCACTCTCATCTCGGTCCTCTCTCCCTCTCCTGTCTCCCTCCTCTCGCTCTCTCCCTCCGGATGCCGCAGCGTGATCCTCGAAATCAAGAACCATACAAACTTTTTAAGTAGGAGAGATTGATAGAAAGTCAATGACGTGGGAACTGAAATAAATGTCAGGAAGAAATGCAACTGTCGAGAAGAAATGTGTTGTGCTTGTGCATACTCGCACTGGTTTTGTGGGGTATATCTGAGATGGCATCGAAGTTACTGCCACATTAGGTAGGTCTATGCACGGGTAATCGTAGTGAAAAACTGTGGAAGCAAAAAAAAATTATCATGAAAAAATAACTGAAGATTGTAGGTGATGAAATGGAGAAACAAAAACTGGGAGGTGCTACTGACCAACACAGACCAACACAACCAACTGCTGCGACTATCCGGGTACTGCACTACTCTGAATTACTGAACATCAAGCATCAACACATGAAAAATAGGTCAAAGCACACTGAATGACTGAAGTAAGATTTTGCAAATCAAACGGAAGGAAACCATATCGTTAAACATAAAGACATGTCATCTATGACCAAGTCAATGCATGAAAGGTTGTGCAGTTCATCATCTAAAGAGGATTGCACAATTGAAAACTTAGTGATTCAGCCAGTCACTAAACTTTTAGATTGATGTTCACCTGCGTGAGTCTTCAGCTTATGCTAAGTACGGAAGAGTGAGTCAGCTTAGTGCTAGTCAGAGATACACATACATTAGATTATTTAGCCAGAGATACACGTACATAAGATTCAGTAACTTTCTGATCAGACAGTACACAGCTGTAAGATTCTTTATGGCAATCTTTTTGAATAAACTATGTTCAGTTGGAGGGTGATGGTGGCCAGATGATCAACTGCTGGGAGTGAACAAACGAGTGATTTTCTACCCTATTGGTGCTTGCTTTGGCTGAACTGGACCAATTGTTTTCATTATTGCCTAGGTGCTTAGTTAATCGAAAACAAAAGGTACAGGGCATGGAGACCCTACTGGTCCTACTAATACAGCACAACAATTAAACATACAGTCTGCCAATGGTTCTATTAGAGCTTCAGTTAATGTTGATATTTCAAAGCTCTCGCAGTCAGTAAGTTTCCAAATCCTCAGTTGAGAGAAAAATGATACTGAACACACCTCCAAAGACTGCCGTATCAAATCAGTGAGTCCTCCAAAGTCCAAACTACTATCCCCAATTAGCTACTGTCTAAACTACTGTCCCCAATTAGCTAATTGCATCATATTCCTTCACCAAACATGATCTGTTTCCACAGGTCATCTAAGAACAGCTGCTAGGAAGGGCATCAATCAATACAGTTCCAGGGAAGGAATTTAAGTTACCTTCGGTGTAGAAATCCCTATCGGTCTTGACGAACCCTGCGACGAGCGCCCTCGCCGGAGCGCGGTGAGCCACTCTTCCCTGCTCAGATCGGTGGGGACGCAGCAAAGCACATTGGCACATTGCCGAGGAGGTGCTCCTTAGCGTACAGTGCGGCGGCGCTCCCGTTGTGCCCGTTGAACAGCTGAGAAAGCAATGTAATCAGAGCAAACACTGATTGGCGCCGTCTTAGCATAGCATAGGTAGCATTGGGGCATCGAAAGGTGGGTCGGAAGATAGGCAGGAGAGAGCTTATTGCGAAGGCGAAGAAGGAAGCGTGCCGCCGGCCCTGGGCCCCCCCACTCCCGGCCTCGCCTCATCCTGCCGCTAGATCCGCAGTGTCGCGCCTCCTTGTCCTCTTCGCGGCCCGTTGCTGTGCCGTCCCTCCTCCTCAAGCCAGATCCGCAGCGCTGCACCAGCGCGCCTCCTCGCCCTCCTCCCTCAGTCCCTCCCGCCCCGTCTGCTCCTCCAGCCCTCGTCGCCGTCGCCCACACTCCCTGGCCCTCCGCCGCCGCTGCCTCCCCTCGTCGTCCCCGTCGCCTTCACCCCCTCGGTCGCCTCACGCACTGCCATCACCGCCTGCGTAAGTGACAGGGCGCGGAGGAGGCGGAGCGGCGGGCAACGCGGGGAGGCGCGGAGGCCAGGAAGGCGAGGGCAGGCGGGCGCGGGGGCGCGGCGTCCAGGCGAGCGAGGTCGGCGGCGGTGTCCCGTGGGTCGGGCGGGGCCCGCAGCGGGGCGGTGGGGAGGAGGCGGCGCGGGGAGCCAAAACACGAGTGGGAGGCGGACGACGGAAAGTGAATTGGGAAGTATTACAAACTTTTAAGGAGTAGAGAAACCTGCGAATTCTGTCCAAACCTAGCCTATTTAATAAATTCAAATTTACTTAAACTAAAACCCTAATCTTGCAAAACTTTATATAAGAAGTTTGTAGCATATTCAATTTTGAACAACATTGGTATAAAACTCTATTTATGTAAGTGAATAGAAAATGGACTTTTAGAATTTCTAAATTAAGGGGTTGACTTGGTCAAACCTGGATCAGACAATTGAATTCAACATTTTTCTAAATATTTAAATAGAACCTCACCACAAAGTTTATAAGAGAGTTTTAGGTCACAAAGTTTAGAGCACTTATTGTAATTTGAGTTCCACCTAATTCGGCCTTTTGAATGTTCAAAAACGTGAAATACAAATAAGGATCCTTGCAGTCAAACTGGTGTTTTCCTTTTTCCCTCCAATTTCGGGATTTCAGTGTCACTTACACGTGGGTCCCACTTGGCAGTCCCCATTGGATTCCCGCCCAGCGCTGGATGTCAACACCGGGCTATGGGCCCCACCTCCAAACTCCCTCGCGAACCAGTTCCATGGACCATCTCCTGTTTCCATCCTCGTGGCCCTAAATGTCAGTGACACGTGGTCCATGGACATTGTCTACCTACCTGCCTCTCCTTCTCTTCCCCAACCGGCGCTCGCCGCGCCCTGCACCCGCACACCACGCGGACGGCATGCACCGGCTCCGCTCGCCTGGCTGCGCCCGGCAAAAGGCGCGGCCTCTACTCCTGCCCCCAGCCCTCGTTTCTTCACTTCCGGTGGAAGCCAACTCCCTCTCCCCTGGCCCAGCTCTGCTCACCCAGAGGCACTCATCCTCGGGCTCATGAGCGCCGGCCGCCATTGTTGCTCGCGGTGAGCTCACGAGCCGGCCAGCTCAAGCTGCCTTGGCTCTGTTCAGCGTGCACAGCGCACTGGCCACACCTTCCTCCACATTTTTCCCCAACAAACCCGCGTCGATTGCTTCCTCTTGCCCTAGTTCACATCGTGGTCGCCATGAACGCCGCCATGGCCATGAAAGCGCAAGCTCACGCCCCGGCTACTGTCGACCCTCTCCCTCCACGCCTCCACCGTCACCACGCCCGCGCAGCCCTCCTCCACCGTTTCCCCACACCCTCGGCCTCCACCAGTGCCTCATGCGCCCCCTCCACGCGCGGCCGCCATGAACGCCGTGACCGAGCTTTGCCTCTCCGTTGACGACCCACCCCGAGCGCCTCCCCGGCCTCAAGCTCATCACCAAGGGATTCGTCGTCCACCCTGCGCACCTGTGGGGCACCTCAAGTGGTCGCCTCGCTGCCTCGCTGCCCCGGCCCGAGCCGTGCCGCCACGCCATGCCGAGTCGTCGCACCTCTGGTTCACCGCCGCCACACTGCCTCTCCTCTCCACCACCAGCGATGAGATCAGGGGGAAATGGAAACCCGAGGCGGGGAACACGTCACCGGATCGCCTCGGCTCCAAGTGCGCGTCCCCACACGCCGGCGCAAGCCCCGCCGTCCCCTCTCCTGCGCTCGGCCGAAGGAGGAAGAAGAGAGAGAGGTTGAAGAAAGTCCCTTTTACACAAATCCCCTTGCGCTTATAGCTTATTATTCACTATTGCCTGTGTCTTGTAAAATTACGAACAACCCCTGGAAAGTTTGAGATTTGTGCACATGAACCCAAGCTAGATGTTTTTATGGATCTAACCCTAGGTTTTTCCCTTTTCAATGCACCTGTTTGCTGAGTCTAGGTCTATTTGCTTGCTAGCCCCTGAAAGCTATGGTTATTCACGTTCTAGTCCCTAGGTCTATTGTTTTTCTATTTAAATGCATTTATTTCGGCTGGGAACTTCGGAAAATCATAACAAATCAAAGAAATATCCTAAAAAGGCAAGCTCAGTTGCATTACACTCCTCTTAAATAGATCTATTGAATGGTTATGATGTGGATGCGTAAAAGGACTATTTTGCCCTTGGTTTGTTGCATGCATTGTTTTGGTATTTAATTAGCAAAAATGCGGTAGTTGTGCTCCAAAAATTATGAAACTTGGACTGGGTACTGTTTATGTCATATATGTTCACATGTATTTTTGGCAACCCTATCATACACTGTATAATTACTGTTGTACCCTCACGCATGTATTTTGTGCATTATGTGAATATGGAAATGATTGCTACATAAAACTTGTCCGGAAAAATTCATGGAAATTGTACTACACTCATTTGATCCAGTCAGTCTATAGATAAGGTTCTAGCTGTTTTGCTTGCTGGTTGCTATGTGATATGAAAATGACAAGTGCTATGATGATTTAATCAATGAAATAGAAAAGTAGGGTTTAATAAGCTCCAAAAATTCCACTAAATTTCTTGCAACCATATTATGGTAAGATTATGCTTGTGTGAAGTTTTCAGGCATTTTGGTTGCTGTTCATGAGGAGTTTGTGGGGGTTTGGTCCCAACAGCCCACCACAGGGTAGATCCCGCGATGGTTTTGAGATTGGCAGGGATGGCAAGGAGACCGTGATGGGTTCACAGCACGAGGGGACACAGCAGCTAGACAGGTTCAGGCCGCCGTGTCGCATAATACCCTACGTCTTGTGTGAGGTTCTGGATTGTATTGCTCATCTAAAACGAGGGAATGAGAGAGTTTTCCCACGGTTCCTAGCCCCCCTTATATAGGCTGAAGGGCTAGGGTTACAAAGTGTGCCCCCCCGAGGGGCGGCTCGTTACGGAATTACAGGGATCAGTTGCTGATTACACGGGATCAGTTCCTATCTACTGGTTCAGCGCAGATCCGAGTGGTTTGCTTGACCCCCAAGCCTGCCGTCCCTTGGGATCGAAAGCCAGACCACTCGGCCCACCTATCAGACTGACGTCATCCATCGTCATGAGGGACCTGGCAGTACACGACTCCCACAAGCCCCTGAGCTTCATGACGATTTCGAAGTAATCTTGGAGTCTGTCTCGCCATTCACAACCTGGAGGCCATCGCAAGATGGACTCCATATGGAGTAGCCCCCAAGTTTTAAGTTGACTTGAGAAGCAATCGACTTCAAAGTTTGAACTGTTCTGCTGTGAAGTTACAGTAAAAAATTTGTGGGGAACCTTTTCCTGACCACCCCCATAGCGCCCAAGATTCAAGGGGTTTGATAATGCATCTTGGAGCTTGCCCAGGGTGCTGATGTCTTGACATGATATCAATAGCTTGGAGACAGCGAACCGAGAACTGTCAGCAAATCCCAATCGCTGCATCTCGGGTATCGATCGGGCACGTGTGTGCACAGAATATTCCCGTCACACTTTGCCGAACCGCCGAGCACGGCAGAAACCAGCGCATGTCCAGCGTGGAAGCCGAAAGGACGCGCTCTACGCTTCTCTGAGTCTGCCACGGAAACCGAAACGGCGCGCCCCGCGCTTTCTGTATACGGGAACCGAAGCGCCGCCTCCCCTCTATATAATGAAGGGTCAGTTTCTTTGCCGGTTTAGTATTGCTCCAAGCGCCCTTGCAGCCCTAGCCCCGCAGCACATCCTTGCGGGAGCCATGGCCGGCGGTAGGAAACACAAGATCTTTGATGACTCGGAGGACGAGTACCTCTACGGAGGCTCGGACGACGGCGCGCTAACCCTCAACCCCAGCAGCAGCGACGGTAAGGAGGGGTCGGAGAGCGACATCCCCCTCGAGGAGCCGAAACCGACCGACTCCGAGGGGTACAACACGGAGGAGCAGGTCGCGAGGCGAGGCCTTGAGCAGCCCGGTCTTGGTGGCTCTGACGACGAGGAAGACGAAGATGGTGGCGGCGACGAGGACGGCGAGGACGACGAGGATGAGGATGACGAGGGCGGCGGCAGTGACGACGGTGGTGACGACGGCGGTGACGACGCCGCGGGCGCTGCTGGAGGCAGCGAGGAAGACGGCGCCGATGGCGACGACGAGGACGGCGGTAGCAGTAGCGACGACGGCGGCAGTAGCGACGAGGACAGCAGCAGCAGCGGGGAGGACACCGGCAACGACGAGGCACCCCGTGACCTCAAGCGCCGCCGCATCATGGCCCCGGGCCCCGTAGTGTAGGGCTTCCATTGGTAGCCGTAGGGCGTTAGTACTAGTAGTTGTAGCTATGATGGTTCCTGTGTAACCGGGACATATTTGCCACCAGTAAAGCTTGGATGTTGCTTTTCTATCTTATCAATTGTTGACGTATTGCGGATCCTTGTCGTTGTCTAGAAATTGCCCTGATACTTGGTCAAAGTCCCAGCCCCTGGAGAGCTCAAAGCAGCGATCAAGCCCCCGAGGATGCTAATTGACTTGATGTACTAGATCGAGTGATGGATGATTCTGTGTGCGAAAGGTGTATCCGTTCCAAGATGCAAGTCCGGATGCACCAGCCCTGAGTAGTGCGATGCCCGAGTGGAGTGAGCCTGAATACTCCGTTCGCCGAGTGGTAGCGTACCCGGGTGGGGAAGTCTTGAGTGTTCCAGCCCCTGAGTGGTAGCGTGCCCTAGTGGAGGAGCCTGAATGCTCCAGCCCCCAAGTGGTAGCGTACCCGTGTGGGAGAGCCCGAGTGCTCCAGCCCCCGAGTGGTAGCGCGCCCGGGTGGAGGAGCCTGAATGCTCCAGCCCTCGAGTGGTAGCGTGCCCGGGTGGAAGAGCTTGAGTGCTCCAGCCCCCGAGTGGTAGCGCGCCTGGGTGGAAGAGCCTGAATGCTCCAGCCCCCGAGTGGTAGCGTACCCGGGTGGGGGAGGCCTTTTGATGCCGTGAGGATTGACGGCGCGATCCCAATAAGAAGGATGGCCGGTCAGTTACTGGTTACAGTGCCTTCATCTTCTTCCCCCAAAGGGTTAGGGTTAACTCGTCGCTGAGTGTAATCCGTCAGTCAATCTCCCCCATCTCCGCGCGTGTTGAATGCGCTTGAAATCCAAGGTGATCTGGCGCAGTGTGGAAAAGATGGCGCCCAAGAAGAGTTCGCGTCAGATTGTCCCCACCTGGAAGGAGGCCGGCAGTTTGTCAATGTCAGGGGAGCCTCTGGATCCCCAATTTGCGTGGACCACCACCACGGTCGAGGATGCGCAGTTGGATGAGCTACTGAAGTTGGGGTTGCTGCCGCCGAAATCTGCCAATCTGTGGATGCTACAGGCCGGCGGTGTATCCGAAGGTACTCCCGCACATGACTCCGGTATTTACCTGGTATTTCTATCGCGGACTTGGACTGCCAATTTGCTCTTTTCTTTGTGGATTGCTGCACTACTACAGTTTGGATTTGATAAACCTCAATCCGAATTCAATCACCCAGCTTGCGGTTTTTGTGCATCTGTGTGAAGCTTTTCTCGGTATATCGCCGCATTTCAACCTGTGGCGGTATCTGTATGTCTGCAAGAGTCATGGTAAGAGTGGACAGCCCATGTGCATCGGCGGCGCTGGGTTCCAGATGAGGGATAGTATGAGGTAAAAGTACTTGGATCTGCCGTTGCTGTCGTCCAACAAAGGGTGGCCAGATAAGTGGTTCTTGATGGAGAATGTCCAGGATTCAGTCCCGGCGTACTCAGGGTGTGTGCCGCGGCCTAGAGATAACGGGCAGGAGACAGTACCTGAGAAAGAGATGGACGAGGTGAGTGAACTGATGGACAGGGTTGCTGGTCTGAAGGAGAGGGGTCTGACTGGCATGGCGGTTGCCATTGATTTTGTTTATCATAAAATCCAACCTCTGAAAGACAGGGTGCATCCAGCATGTTTTTACTCTGGCGTCAATGATCCTACCCAGGAGATGAACAGGGTGGTGACCCGAGAAGAGATAAAGATTCGAATTAAAAGCTTCTTCACCGGAAGGATAACCAACCATGGCGCTCCGCAGTCGTACTCTGTATATGCTCCTCCCTTTGCGGTATGTAGCTTGCTGTGTGTTTCAGTTCGCACTATTAGTCTCTGTTGTTATTCTGAAATGGTTTTGTCTGATCGATGGCTGTGTCCTTGCAGGGTGAGTGTTTCAAATATTTTTCCGAGCCTCCGTATCCAGAGGATCTGTCACTGAAGTCGGCCCTTGCTCCTGGTGCCGAGGGTAACTGCCCGGAGGAGAATGTTGATTACGGGGAAATGCCCGCTGATTTTTCATGCTGATGTTGGTGACGACGAGCAGCCAGGGGAAGAGGCAGCTGAGACGGAGGACATCGCACTTGTGGAGGAGGGACACCGTGCGACCCGCCAGGCCACGAGGAAACGGAGCGCTTTTGCCCGGCGGGTGTGGCGGTCTCTGTCACGCCGCTTCTCGGCGTTGCGGAGTTCGCGTGCGCGGACAACCGCTGGGTTTCTCCTTGGAACGGTGGAGAGTCGGGGGGGGGGGATCGGCCGCTCTTGTTCTTCCAGGCTAGCCATGAATACTTCGCGAGAGGGGTCATGTGCCTGGGGGGGCGGTGCAGTTATCTTTGAGTGGTTTCTGCGCCACCGTGCGGACCGTCCGGCTGGGGAAGAGTCGATGATGAGGCCCAGCCAGAGGCCAGTCAGCGGCATGGGCACGCCCTCGGCCTTGAAGATGTCGTCGTTGATCAGAGGCGGAGGGAGGGCCGTAGAGTTCGGCGCGCAGTCGGGTCGCGCGCAAGGTTCCCGCGGAGGCGTATCTGGTTGCGGGGGAGTGGATCCCGGTGCTCGCACCTATGCACGTAAGGCGTCGGAGTAGGAGGCGGTGGTGTTGGGCAGACCGAATGGAAGCGGCCTGGCCGGCGGGTCCGAGGCTCGTGTTGCTGGGGTAGACAAGTCCCGGGACCGCGCGGTGGATTTCTCCACCGGGTGACCTCGGTCCATCCGGAGGAGGGAGTTGTTGAAGCGGTGGCGGCCAGAGTCGGAGGGGTCCATGCCGTGGTCGGAGCTGGATCCGGTGCGTGGCCGGCCCGAGTGGTCGTGGCCGGGACCCGCGCGCGCCGGGTGGTTGCTGAGGGCGGGGCCGGGCGGCACTCGGGAACACGCGGGCCCGGAGCCGCCTGGGTCGTCTGTTGTTGCCGGAGGGCCTGGGCGGCCGCGCGAGCCGTCGGCCCCCTGGTCATAGATAGGATCTGCCTTGGTGGTCGTTGAGATGGGGCTGAGGCAGATGGGGCCGGAATAGATCGGATCTGCTCCGGTCTCGCCAGAGGTGTGGTCGACGGTGCTGAGACGCTCGACTTCATGGGAGCTGGCAACCGACCGACCAGGTGGACGTTGCCGTGCTTGTCGACAACGGAGGTGAAGGCGCCGAAGGAGAGGATCTCCCCCAGTTGGGACTTGATCGCTGAGTCGAAAATGACAGCCATCACGATCTGTAAATCTTGCTCACCAGCCCCTACCTGGCGCGCCAGCTGTGGGGGTTTGGTCCCAGCAGCCCACCACAGGGTAGATCCCACGATGGTTTTGAGATCGGCAGGGATGGCAAGGAGACCGTGATGGGTTCACAGCACGAGGGGACACAGCAGCTAGACAGGTTCAGGCAGCCGTGTGGCGTAATACCCTATGTCCTGTGTGAGGTTCTGGATTGTATTGCTCGTCTAAAACGAGGGAATGAGAGAGTTTTTCCATGGTCCCTAGCCCCCCTTATATAGGCTGAAGGGCTAGGGTTACAAAGTGCGCCCCCGAGGGGCGGCTCAGTACGGAATTACAGGGATCAGTTGCTGATTACATGGGATCAGTTCCTATCTACTGGTTCAGCGCAGATCCGAGTGGTTTGCTTGACCCCCAAGCCTGCCGTCCCTTGGGATCGAAAGCCAGACCACTCGGCCCACCTGTCAGACTGACGTCATCCATCGTCATGAGGGACCTAGCGGTACACGACTCCCATAGAGTTTATATGTACCTATTTACATAGGGTCATAAAGGCACTATTCTCACTAATACTAGGAGTGGTGTTTAGTAATCCACACCTAGTAATCATAGGCTTGTATGATGTTTTGCTTGTTTGCGGTATGGAAAAGGACAACTTAGCTTAGTACTTGGTCATGTAATAAATTCTATGTTTCCTTCTAAATGATTGATTGCATAAGTTGTATGCTTGTCCTAGAGGCGTAAAAGCACTTCTTGTTAAATAGTTATCAATCATTTTTCTGTCTATCCATGAAATAGTTATTCATGTGTGTACTTATTATTCAAGCACGCCATTCATTGCATCATGCATATCATTAATATAGTGACGCTTGTTACAGATACGTGATCAAGAAACAAGTACGTGGAGCTACAAGAAGCAAAGGTGGTCCAAAAGACCAACTAAGGCCCAAGCACGACCTGGAGTGCCTATCAGTCGTGTTTGGAAGGAGGAGTTGTCCAAGTAATTAAGGGGTTGCCTGGAGCAAAGCCTCACAACCCGGCAAACTAACTTTAGATTAGTTTGTTCAAGTTTTCAACAACAAAGGTAGGCCCCTTAGGCATTTATACCTACTTAGAGAGTCTCACCACCCTCTACTTGAATGTGCATTTACGTTCAGGAGTTGTTTGAAACCCCTCCTGCATAAATACCTGATATCCTAAGTAGAATGGATAGATCGAAGTCTATGCTTAGCCATGCTTAGACGGTAGAAGTCGAGTGAAGATATTCGCTCGCGAGATGATAGGGCTCAAAAATGTTTTACAAAAATCTCAAATTCAAAAGTAATATGATATGATATGTTGGAAAGATGAGACCGGGCGGAGCATAAGTTTACTTTTGTGGTGTGCGTTGTGGTTGTATTCGGCTCCGCCCGTGTCGTATAAGGCCCGTCCGCTGTTCGCCTACTGATCGTCATAACATTGCTAGAGTGCTTATCCAGGCCATGGGACTGGTGAAATCTTACTGGTGCCATCCGAATAACAGAGACACGTTCCTACCCACTGGTTGAGAGGAAGGTGGCCCAGGGGAGCTTTGTACTCACGGTGGGGAGACCGAGATGTCGGCAGGCTCACCATGGGGGCACAACCCGAGGGTCAGGCGGGAGTGAATCGAACTTGGGATGGGACAAGTGGAGATGGGGGCTATATGTGGGAACACGATGGCTAGTAAGCATATACCCTTGGCATGATAGTTGTTCCCGGGAATATAAAAATCGATTCGAATCGAGAATGTCAAATATCGCACACGGGCAACGTAGTAATAACTTTAACATATTGTTTATTTAATTATGCTTTTTATATTACATGCTTGTACTTGTATGGTTACATTTCTGCAAGTTACTTTTTGGTGCCATATATATGTGGAAAAGATAAGATATATGAAGTATGGATCATGATAATAATATGAATAAATTGAGGCTTACGGTTTAACATAGAATGAAACATGAAAGTAAGGACTCACTTTTAGTAAGGTTATGCGGGTTAGAAGTCAAGCCCACAAAAAACCTTGTATACTCTCAAACTTGTTGGGCTGATACTACCCTCGGGTAAGTCCTACGAGTACCCCACGTACTCATCATTTGTTGTTGATATTTTTCTTTAGGTACATGTCAGTTTGTGAGCAAGGATGACCACGGTAGGCTCGGTGTCATGCCTTGACGGTTCTATTCTTCCGCTGCGATGTATCTATATATTATATGTTTTCCGCTGCGAGTTATTTTTGAAGGTCTAGTTCAATGCCTCTTGTACATTATTTTGAGCAAAGTATTTGTAATCGATCAAACTATGTTTGTATGAAATGATGGGTTGTTGTAATTGTTGTGGCTCTTTCGAGGGCTTAACGTGTGTGATGTCAGCATCCCTGGGTGATGGTTACATCGAGTGCCCTTTTGGGTAGCTCGACGGAATACCTGGTTTGGTTCGGTCTACGTGCACTGCGAGCCAGAGGCGGTAGGTGTACTTAGCTCGGATTAAATCGGCAGTTCCGCCACAAAAATGCCGCCGAGGGGTGGTCGGCCGGCCACACAAAGTGGTTGGGTGGCCACGTGTTTTGCTCCAATTTGTTGCATGTTGTTCTCCTCGGATCCTTGACATCACCAATCCTTATCCCGACGCATTGTGACCCTTGGATACATTGGACGCTCTCTTGTATGGTTGGATCTTCACCATTTTGTGTTTGTTTGCACGCAGGATCGAAGACGTGGCAAGTGAAGTGGTCAAGGGACCATTCCACGTGGTCAGGAGTCCAAATCCCCACTGGTGGGTGGCCGGGGAGCCACTAGGGGTGACCGGGCGGCCATGGCCCTATCACCAATGTTGCCCGTCTTTGGTATTTGGTGTGTTTTCAACCATTTTGTGTGCATTTTGGTACTTGCATCCAAATATTCATGTACATCTTGTGGAACTCATTAATAGTAAGGTTAGTCTACAAATTTCACTAGTTTAGCTTCATTTGGTGGATAATTGACGGTTGAAATCGTGGAATTACGACCATCAACAATTATATTCTACTAGTTGGCAATGATGAGCATTCACTACTAAAGACAGAAATATTTCTTGTTCTTGATTCATGATATGAAAGGTGTGGGATAGGCACCCTATGTCCTAAGGATTCAAATCCAAAGAGACAGAAACAAGAGCATATCAGAAAAATGTCTTGAATAGACATAGTATGCAATCCTGTAATGCAGTGTCTACTGCAATGGTCAAAAGCGCTAGATCAGATGAAAGTGAGATAAGAATATGAGATAGATTAGATGGAATTAATTCCGTATGCTTCAACAATCAGAGGCAAAATATGTGCTCGAATATGTGTTGGCGGTTCTTAGTCTAACAGATTTTACTCCGCAAGCGAACGGAGACCGCTGTAGCTTTCACCCAGGAGTATTCCAATGTATCATATTTATCCACAGGGAAGCATTGAGATAGAGATATTAACTTGTCAAACACCTTGTCATTGTACTCTTTCATTCTAAACGTGAAAAGAAAGGATAACAGCACACTAACACACTCCACATAGGTACATAGCTTAACGAGAAGCTAGGAGGATAACGAGACAGGGTCTAGTTCCTAATGAGATCATCCTTTACTAAGGTCAAGCTCAAAGACAAAGCGAGCTCCAACAATGTCACTCTACTAAGGTCGTGACATGATTCAGATTATGGTTTGGTCTAGACATATTTACTGCTTCGGACATTGCGGCTATAGAACCACTGCCAGGCACCATAGTGCTGATTATGCAACCGAGAAAGGTGGGTTCTAGGGGGCCCGACTATGCGTCTACATACAAGTTGGAACATAACCTGGCGCCAGCCCGAACGACGGGGTGGAATACACAGGTTACACGCTCGCTATCACCAAGCGGACCTACCACCAAAGCTGCGTGGGGCTGGTTGCAAACCAAGTTGAACTTCCAGAGTAAACTCTGGTTACTCATAGCTCCACTTGTTGCGCAAGTGAAAGCATCACCACTGCTACGACTTAACTAACAGCATGAACAAGGAACCCGCAAGTAAATAGACTAGATTAACCATAACCTCATAGAGTAACGCTAACTATAGTCTAACGATATCCCTACACTTTGATCGTGCACTATCATGGAGGCAAGAATGTAAATGCTTGACAAAGTAAAGGAATATATTAAATAAACTCAAAGTCTTACAGGAAAGGAAAGATACAAGAGACTCATACCGAACTCTTGAAGACTGCTCCGGAACAGGCAGAGCCCGACTCTTACTCCTACTAAACATTGAACTAAGGGGTAGTGCCACCCAAAAGGGGGCACCTCCCCAAGGGAGAGAGTGGAGAGACTATACAATGATGCAAGTGAGATTGAGGGGGGTGCCTCTCTATTTATAGTAGAGGAGGTGCTTTGGAGAGGTGGAGATGCTCCCTTGATCCTAGGGAATATTCCCTCGCATGCATGGCTGCTTAGGAGTGAAGGAACTTGCATGCGGATAACATGTGGGGCCAGGTGACCACTCTCCAAGCCGGGAGACCTGCATGTGGGGCCGGGCGGCCTCCACCTTGGTCGGCCGGCCCTTGGATCCACTGCCTTCACCTCACCAACGGTCAAGGTTGCCTCCCCATGGTTGGTAACAGTTATACCATGTGTTGCACATGTCGGGCGGCCGATGTGCTTCCTCCTCAGCTGTCTAATTAACTGTCTTAGTGTTGGACGTTGAGGATTGAACGGTGTCGGATCGATGACATCACTAATCCATTGTATTCTTGCATGCAGGTGATGTGGCATGGCTTAAGGCAGGACAAAAGGAGTCGGGCGACCTTGGTGGAGGTTGGCCGTCCTGCATGTGGGGCCGAGCAACCTGAGGTGGGGTCGGCCGTCCTGCATGTGGGGCCAGGTGACCCTGGCCTTTGTCCAATTTACCCCTTCTCCATATGATGTATATTTCTTTGGAATTTGAGCGTCTCCCTACAAAATAGTCTCAACCACCAAAAGTCGTGGAAGTAAATAATGCATAGAATTTCGTTTATACCCCATTTAATCACCGAGGAATTGGCGGTCGAAATTAGAAAATAACGACCGCCAACAATATGCACTTGCCTTGACTTGATTTTTATGACCAAGATACTTGACAGATATCAGATGAATCCAGTGAGTAGCACTGGGTGATAGAAATCTTTGCGGTTCTCGCAAGGGACAAAAGACCTCATGATGATTTTGTGAAAAACATGACCCTAAGAGGTAGAGGTTTCGGTGATTAATGACAACCTAATCTCGTTACTAATGAGTTCATGACATGAAGGACCTTTGAATATTTTGATCGAGCTCATTGGTTGATAAAAGTGGACCCTCAACTTCAAATTCTAAAAGGACGGTCTTTTGATGATATCGAGCTAGCGTGAAGACTTAGTGCTTCCTTAGCCCTAAGTGCCAGAAAGTCGAAAGAAGGGCACTTAGGGGTTTATTTGCTAGTTTTAGATGGGCTGTACTATCAAGAGGGGTTGAGGTGAGTAGCTTGACACTCTTCACTCTAAAAGTTGTCTATCTTTCGAGTGCATCTTAGTCCTAAAGCTCAAGCACCTTAAAACTCATCAAAACACACTCACTTAAGTCGAAAAGTTCAAAAGAAAGTCCCTCTAGAAACCTTTCAAAACTCAGTTTGGAAACAGCGCGAAAAATAAGTTTTTATGTACCACCAGAGGTTATGTCGTTCGGCTATGCTTTATAGCCCACCGGACTGTCCGATGGCTCACCACCGGACTGTTCGGTGCCTCCACCGGACGATATGAACTGAGGGCTTTATTCCCTTTCGTCCACAGGCAAAATAGCCCACCGGACTGTCCGGTGGCTCACCACCGAACTGTCCGGTGCCTCCACCGGACGATATAAACTGAGGGGCAGCTATGTGGGCTTGTGCTAAATCACCACCGGACTGTCCGATGGCTCTTAGGCCCTTGGCGCGAATCGGGGGATTTAAATTTTATATACCACCAGACTGTCCGGTGGTAACGCACCAGACTGTCCGGTGGGTACGCAGAAAATCAGGTTGGAGCTCCTAACGGCTAGTTTTAGAGCTCCACCCTATTTAAAGGCTCCCCCTCCCCTCATTTACTACCTTTGCAACCCAGGAACGCTTCCATACACTCAAAGGTCAACACCACAACACAAATGCTTAAACTCTTAAGATTTGGGCTAGAGACTTGAGAGAAGAGAACTTCTTGAGTGAGGTTGATGCAAGTGAAGCGAAAGCTTGTTACTCTTGGTGATTACGATCACCTAGGCAGCTGCGGTCATGCCTTCCACGAGCTCTCCAGAGATTGTGGGAGAAGCGGAGGAAGGCCTTTGCGAAGGCACTTGTAAAGCAGTTTTGGAGCTCACCATTTCGGAGTGGAGAAGAACATCCTAAAGAGAGCACTTGGTCTGCGGATCAAGGGGTTGCTTGACCTTTGCGAAGGTCACTTTGCCAACCCCATTCCTTGCGAGGTTTGGGGCCGGAATCCTTGCAAGGAGTCCGCGAGAGCAAAGCCTTGCGAGGGGCGCCAAACGAGGAGTAGGGGATAGAGACCGTGCGTTGCCCCGAACCTCGGAAAAAATCTTCGTGTCACTTCTTGCCTCCTTTACTTTCCGCATTTAAATTCTGCACTTTCTCTTCCTAGACTTGATGCTTGGCTATAGGTTGCAAAACTTTTGTATCGAGTAGAACTCTAGCCACACTTGTTTTGGCACTAGGGTTGAATTGGACTTGTGCGATAGGATTTAATTTCAAGTTTTGAAATTAGAAGTCCAATTCACCCCCCTCTTGGACATCTTGATCCTTTCAATTGGTATCAGAGCCGAGTGCTCATTGGTTGAGGCTTCACTGCCTTGAGCAAGATGTTTGGTGGGGAAGGACCCCCGCCCGTGTTCGATGGCAAGGACTTTCCATATTAGAAAATCCATATGGAGTCCTATTTGGAAGCCATCCATCCTTTACTCTATGCCGCGGCTGTCACCGGCTTTCCCACCATGGTCGATAAGAAAAAGCCCACAACGTCGGAGCAAAATTATGAGAAGTGGAATGCTAAAGCTGATAATGTTCTCTTCCGTGGCTTGTGCAACGAGGTTTTCAACCATGTGAGAACTATCAAGGACACGCACAAGCTATGGGAAGAGATTTGTGCGCTCCATGAGGGAACCTTAAGTGAGAGAGAGCAACGTCATAGCACCCTTAGCAAGAAGCTAAGTGATTTTCGCATGTTCCCCCATGAAAATGCTAACCAAATGTATTCTCGCTTGAATGTGCTTGTAGAGGAGATCAATGGTCTTGGTTTGACTCAAATCAAGGAAGATGATGCTGCAAGGAAGATTATTGATCTACTTGATTGTGAGAAGTATGGCAATATCCTCACCTATCTTCATCAAACCGACCTCTCCAAGGCTACTCCTTCCGGTGTGCTTGGCAAGATCAATGCACATGAGATGTATATGAAGATCGCACTGGATGTGGAGCCTCCTTCCAAGAAGAAGGATATTGTACTCAAGGCAACCACATCCAAAGAAAAGAAATCCATCACCAAAAAAATCATTGTGGTGGACAACAAAAAAGATGATGAACAAGAAGAAGATGATGGTGATGAAGAGGTTGCCTTGCTCGTTTGAAAGGTCACTAGAGCCTTGGGGTGACTTGACAAGAAAGGCATCAAGTACTCCTCAAGCAAGAAGAAATTCTTTCCGACAAAGAAGAAGTTTGAAGAAATGGAGTGCTACAAGTGTGGAAAACTTGGCCATCTTTCGTATCAATGCCGAGTTGCCACCAAGAAGAAGCAAGAAGAGAAGCACAACAAGCATGACTCAAGTGATGAGTCAAGTGATGATGAGAAGAAAAACAAGAGAAAGGGCCCTAAGTCATTCAAGAAGAAATTCTTTAAGAAGAAGGGCAAAGCTTATATTGGGGAGTGGATGACCGATGAGGACACCTCAAGTGACTCATCCAACTCAAGCAATGATGAAGATGAAGTGGTTGCCGGTCTCGCAATTGCTACTATCTCTACACCAACATCTGTTTCATCAACATCTACATCCACTCCACACCTATGCCCTATGGCCAAGGGTGATAAGGTAAAGACCTTTGATTACTTTTCCGATGATGATGATGATATGCCCTCCTTCTAGCAAAAACCTTGGGCAACAAGTCTTGCCTTGTTTCTCACCATAACTCCATCCTCTCCCTGCTTATTTTTAAACACCCATTTGGTTCCTATAGGATTGCAGTGTGGTGGAGGCTCAACTAAAACCCAAACCCTGTTTCTCTAAAAGTTTTCTAACTCCTCATGCATGGCATTGACCCAGTTTGGATCAGACAAAGAGTGTCCAACATCGCTCAAAAGAAGCAACAAATGCAGAATGTGCAAAGTGAGCAATAGAAGTAGACCTAGATCTTGTAACTCGCTCATTTAGGCCACCAATGATGTTCCTTGAAGGGTGATCCCGCTAGACCATCTGAGACGGCTGTGGCTCGGTGGTCACCTCCCCTACGTCCTCTGCGGGCCCTACTGGATGTACAGGTGGATCGAGTGGAGGTTGCACCCATGTGGTCGAAGCAGAAGATACTGGAGCTCCCTCATCGTCCTCTGAAAGTGAAGCAGCAGATTCTGGAACTGCAGTCGGTGCAGTATCAGTAGAAACACCAACATCTTCATCATCATCCTCAAAGATGGTAGTACCTATCTCATCATCACCTGCAAGCTCAAAGCCAGGGATTGTGCAAGGCATAGTTTCATCAAAAGTAACTTCACAAGTCTCTACCATCGTGCCGGAGTCCAAGAGTCAAACGCGGTATGCACACGAGTGCATGGCATAACCAAGAAAAACTCCATCAGAACTGCGAGGTTCGAACTTGTCCAAGTTTCCCTGCTTGAGCACAAAGCACCTGCAGCTGAACACCCGCAGGTGGCTCACTTTGGGCTGCCGCCCAAATTGTAGCTCATACAATGTCTTGTTAAGGACAGCTCGTAGGAAAATATGATTTGACACGTAGCACACGGTGTTGATTGCCTCGGCCCAAAACTTCATTGGAGTCCTATGCTCATCGAGCATCATCCTGGCCATTTCAATAAGGGTCCGATTCTTGCGCTCAACCACCCTGTTCTGCTGGGGAACATATGGAGACGAAAACTGGTGTTCAAGACCTTGGCTATGGCAAAAGGCTTTGAAACGATCATTCTTGAATTCCGAGCCATTGTCACTGCGTAAAGCTCTCATGGCATATCCTGATTCGTTTCTCAACCTCAAAACCAAGTCAGGAACAAACTCAAAGGCCTCATCCTTATGCTCCGTAAAATTCACCCAAGACCAACGAGAAAAGTCATCCACGATCACAAGAACGTACCACTTCCCACCAACAGACCACACCCGAGAAGGTCCCACAGTATCCATGTGGAGCAACTCCCCAGGACGAGCTGTCATCACCTGATTGACAGGTGTATGAGAAGTAGCAACCATCTTCCCGTGATGACAAGGATGGCACACAAGATCATGCTCACTTTCCAACTTGGGCAATCCTCGGATTAGATCAAGTGAGCTAAGCTTTGCAAGCAAATCAAAGCTCAAATGACCTAGCCTCCTATGCCACTTCCACAAATCAGAGGAGGGACCGGCCATCAAACAACAAGAAGGACCGGAAGAGCTCATGAAGTCCACACGAAACAGACAAAGTCCTTCTTAATGACTCTGGAGCATTCAAAACATGAGAAAAACCCTTCTTAAAGCGCACCTCATATCCTTCCTCGAGAAGTTGCGAAACAGACAAAAGGTTGTAACCAAGGTTATCAACCAAAGGAATATCCCTCGGGATAAAACTCTCAGAAACAGGAACAACACCAACACCCTTTACCTTACCTATGCCTTTTTCCCCGAAAATGATATGCTCGCTGGAACTCACTGGGGTGAGACTAGAGAACCATCTGTGATTACCGGTCATGTGGCACGAACATCCGGAATCCATGAGCCATATGTTCTCTAGGCCTCCGTCCTGCATCAATAGCAGTTCATGAGGTGAGCATATGGTCCGACACTGGGGTTAGTCTGAAAAGAAGCAAACCAGTGCCGAGCCATCTGCTCAAAAGAAAGGTTAGCAAAATCACAATCAAACATTCCTTGTCCCCAACTCCGCGGAAATTGTGTCTGCCTATCATCACGTCTATCAAAACGCGGTCTCTCAAAACCTCGGTCAGGTGAACCGTAGCCGTACTGCTCAGGACCCGGTGCCCTGGCCAGCGGTCTCGCCTATCCTCACGCCAAGTCTCAACAACAGGTCTACCACCCTGGTAGTACCTGTCCTTGTTCTTCCACTCAACCTCCCTACGCTCAGCCCTCAATCTCCGGTAGCCAAACTCCACAAGGTGACCCTCCCTAAGGCAGTAGTCACATATGTACCTCTTAGGTGGAGCATCCTTAGGTTGGTTTTGGTTCTTGGGCTGGCTTTTTGGCTCTGGAGTGGGCTTAGGAGGAGCATTCCTCTTAGCACCTTGCTTGGAACTCTCAGGAGGTGTATCTCTCACAGGTAGAGTGTCAAGTGGGTTCCTCACAAAGTTGGGCTTAGGAGTCCACACCTGTTTCTTAGGTGACTCCCTAAGCTTGTCAGTCCACACATCATCCTTAGGGTTGTTAGGCTGGAAATTGGGCTTGTTGTGGGTCACAGGAAACTTCTTACCCACAGGTACCCCACTCAAGTCACCAATCTTCCCATACAACTGATCAAAATAATCCTGGGTGTAGTGATAGCCAACCCCCAACTTGTCACTCAACTTGAAAGAGGAAACAATCATGCCAAGCTATGGTTCCCTAGCAGAAATCCAACTGAGAATGGTTCTAACATAGGTGTTCTCATCCTCCAACTGAACCTTCTCAATTGCTAATGCATAAAGCAAATCTCCAAGATCCTTACACTTAGAACAAGCATCACTAGTAGGGCTAGCAGCCTTCTCAGACTTCCTCAAAGCAGTCCTAGTTTCTTCCAACTCCTTTCTAAGTGTAGAACAAGCATCACTCTTGGCAAGCAAAGTCGGCCTTGCCTTCAACTCCTCTAGCGTTGCAGTAGTAGAATGAAGCAAACCTACATTACTAGCATGCTTAGCATCGGAGATTAGCAATTTCAATAGCTAGAACCTGACAATCAGTGCACTCTATCTCATTGGCTACAGCACAAGCTTCCGTAGCAACAGACAGATCATTCAAAGCACAATCAAGTTTAGACTTCAAAGTCTCAAGCTCAGTCTCTAGAGTAGCAACCTTAGCATTTGCAGCTCTAAGATCCTTAGCTGCTACTCTAAGCAAACTATCCTAGTTTTTCAAAGCAACAAATATAGCATCCTCCTCATTCTCATCATCGCTCACCTTGGGCTCGGTGGAGGAACTATTGCAGAAGCTAGAGTCGGTGGAGCCGGCTTGATCACCCTTGATTGCCATGGTACAGTAGCCGATCTTGTCACCAAAAAAGCAGAGTCCAGCGTGCCCGACGATCTTCTTCTCACCATCATCGTCGCTGTCGAAGCCGGAGTCGCTGGTGCTGCCGTCGTAGTCACTCAAGCTGACGAGGAAAGCACGATCTCGTTCTTGGGCGTGCTTCTGGTATTGCTTCACGAACTTCCTCTTGCTGAAGTACGGCCGCTTCTTCTTGTCACCTTTGTACTTGCCCTTCTTCTTGTTGGAGGTATACTCGCCCTTGTACTTGTGGTCCCACTTGCCGGCTGAATACTTCCCCTGGACTCTCCTCTAGGGGCAGTCGGCGATGAAGTGTCCGTCTTCCTACACTCGTAGCACTGGAGCTTGTCACCTCTTATGTGGCTCATCCTGTTGGAGTAGAGGCATTGGAACTTCTTGGAGAGTAAGCACAGCTGATCATCATCAAGAGCTTCCAATTCCTCCTCCTTAGCTGAAATAAAGGACAAAGCATAGCCAATAGAAGGGTTAGCGTTAGCAGCACCGCCACTATTAGGGCCAGACATAAGAGCTAGGGACTTAGGAATTGGTCCGCTCATTCTGGACTGCACCTGAGCGTCAACCTTAGAGGCCTTCAATTTGTTATACAGCTCGTTTGTGGTGAGAGTCTCATAGCCACTTGACTCGACTATAGACTCCTTCTTCATTTGCCAAATACTACGATCCAAGGCAAAGAGTAGCTTGCAAGCCTACTCATGGTCGTCGTACGGCAAAGCCCCATTTCTAGCATTAGCATGAATCTTGTTGGCAATCGATTGAAACCGATTGAACAAGTTGTCAATGCTCTCAGCAGGTTGCTCTCATACAACCTAGCCTTGACCTGACTTGTCCCCTCATGGAAATTTGCAAGGGTAGTTCAGATCTCATGAGCCGTCTTAAGATGACTCACTCTATTAAACTCAGAGCGGCCTAGGGCTGTCAAGAGGAAATATCTAGCCTTGTTGTTCACTTCATGTTCCCACTGCTGTAGTTGGGTCACATGCTTCTCAAGCACCTCAAAATCAGCACACTGACAAATATCCCAGACGGACGAATGTTGGCTTTGGAGGAATGCTGACATGCGGATCTTCCAATATGAGTAATCGGAGCCATCGAACCCTGGAATCTTGCCAACGTACTGATCCATGGTCGCCCTTGATGGATCTAGAACCAGTTAAGGTATGAAGACCCTAACTTGGCTCTGATACCAATTGAGGACCGAAAGAGCGACTTAGAGGGGGTGAATAGGTTGACACCTAAAAACCCATGACCCCCAAAAAAACCTCTCTTCTCACCCGTGTAGGATCATGTAGCTAGGACAAGCTACCAACCCTAAGACATGTCGAGGAAAGCACTACAGAAGCACTACATAGCACTCGCTCAAACGCTGAGAGAAAATAACGCAAAACGAGCCTAGAACCGCCCTGGCAACAAGCCACCAGACAATCCGGTGCACCCACCGGACAGTCCGACGCTGACCCGCCGGACGGTATAGCGAGCCGCCGGACGGTAAAAACCGAGAGCTAAACACCCACTAGACGATATAGCCGAAGCCTCCGGACGGAAAGTGTAGCTACCGGACGAAATAGGCCGAGAGCTTGACTCTCAAAAGCCACAACCGGATAGTCCGGTGTGGCAGAACCGCCGATTTAATCCGAGCTAAGTACACCTGCGACCTCTGGCTCACAGTGCACTTAGACCGAACCAAACCCGGTACTCCGTCAAGCTACCCAGAAGGGGAATTTGATGTAACCATCACCCAGGGATGCCGACATCACACATATTAAGCTCTCAAAAAAGCCATAACAATTATAACAACCCATCATTTCATACAAACATAGTTTAATTGATTACAAATACTTTGCTCAAATTAGTGTACAATTGTAGTGAAGTAAAGCTTCAAAATAATCTCACAGCGGAAAACATATGATATACAGATACATTGCAGCGAAAGAATAGAAATGTCAAGGCATGACACTGAGCCCACTGTGGTCATCCTTGCTCACAAACTGACATGTACCTAAAGAAAAATATCAACAACAAACGATGAGTACGTGGGGTACTCGTAGGACTTACCCGAGGGCGGTATCAGCCTGACACATTTGAGAGTATGCAAGGTTTTTTGTGGACTTGACTTCTAACCCGCATAAGCTTACTAAAAGTGAGTCCTTACTTTCATGTTTCATTCTATGTTAAACCATAAGCCTCAAATTATTCTTATTATTATCATGACCCATACTACATATATCTCATCATTTTCACATATATATAGAACCATAAAGTAACTTGCAGAAATGTAAACATACAAGTACAGGCATGTAATGTAAAAAGCATGATTAAATAAACAATATGTTAAAGTTATTACTACATTGCCCGTGTGCAATATTTGGCATTCTCACACCTGGTGAGCATCAGCGATTCGAATCGATTTTTATATTCCCGGGAATAACTATCATGTCAGGGGTATATGCTTACTAGCCATCACGTTCCCACATATAGCCCCCATCTCCACTTGTCCCATCCCAAGTTCGATTCACTCCCGCCTGACCCCCGGGTTGTGCCCCCATGACGAGCCTGCCGACATCTTGGTCTCCCCGTCCGGAGTACAAAGCTCCCCCGGGCCACCTTCCTCTCAACCAGTGAGTAGGAACGTGTTTCTGTTCTCAGGATGGCACAAGTAAGGTTTCACCGGGCCCATTTCCCGGATAAGCACTCTAGCAATGTTATGCCGATCAGCAGGCGGACAGCGGACGGGCCTTATGCGACACGGGCGGAGTCCATAGTGTGACATCATGAAAAGTAAATACTGAAATAAATCTCCGTCCGGTCTCATCTTTCCAACATATCATATCATATTACTTTTGAATTTGAGATTTTCGTAAATCATTTTTGAGCCCTATCATCTCGCGAGCGAATATCTTCACTCGACTTCTACCGTCTAAGCATGGCTAAGCATAGACTTTGACCTATCTATTCTACTTAGGATATCAGGTATTTATGCAGGTGGGGTTTCAAACAACTCCTGAACGTAATGCACATTCAAGTATAGGTTGGTGAGACTCTCTAAGTAGGTGTAAATGCCTAAGGGGCCTACCTTTGTTGTTGAAAACTTGAACAAACTAATCTAAAGTTAGTTTGCCGGGTTGGGAGGCTTTGCCCCAGGCAACCCCTTGCTCACTTGGACAACTCCTCCTTCCAAACACGACTGATGGGCCCTCCAGGTCATGTTTGGGGCTTAGTTGGTCTTCCGGACACCGTTGATTGAAATAGCTCCACGCACTTGCTTCTTGATGACGTATCTGTAATAAGCGTCGCTATATGAATGATATGCATGATGCAATGTATAAGATGCATGAATCTTCGAGAACAGATGCGAGTAATCAATTCAAGGACAGGCAGATGGGGTGGTTGATAAAATACTAAACAAGGAATACTTTCACGTGGATAGTATGAATACAAGTATACAATCAGGTGTGCACAAGACAACACATGTAATAAGCTCATGAGCATGCATCAATTCTTATAGCTTTCTTTTATCATGTCATATTCAAGCATGGCATATAACTCAAGCACATGTTTAGATATGGTATGAACTACTAGTTCCAATCATTACCCTTTTGCACTAATGGCAGTATTGTCTCCTTGGGATCAAGGTTTAGTGACCCATATACATAAGAAGGCACCTTTTTATTATTTGCTTAGCATTAGTTGCTTCATGGTTTCGATCACAACATACATGCATGGAATGTGGTGGTGTATGTTTCTCCCTCGATCCCAGTTAAACATATCATGCAGTGTTCATGAGAGGAGTACACGACGGATTGCTAATTCAAAGTCACTCCTATCCTACCAGATGTAAACAAGCATATAAGTGGTTACGTTATATGTTGTTGACTTGTTTTGAGTTATTGTTAGCTACGTTCCAACAATGCAATACTTTCATGGTTATGGAATGCAACCTAGAAACAGGGAAATAAAATAAGCATGTGGATATATAGAGTTATCTATCTTTCAAGGTTTTATTATTATTATTTTTTGTACAGCAAATTGAATGTACCAAAGGGAGTATATAAAATATAATATAGATCATCAATTAAGTATATTCGAAATCCCCCTTTTACCTCATTCATATTTAAGCCTATTTAGTAAGCATCTTTAGATCCCTCTTGCAATAGCAACCAAAATACATGAACAATGCACATAAGCACACATTTGCAGTAACGTAGCTACAATAATTTTGGTGGAATTTTTTGGAACATATCAAGTACCACTTTTCTATTTTAATGTTTAAATTGGCATAGCATTTTGTCATTTTCAAAACATATAGCGATTAGCAAGCAATGTGCATAATAATTTGCCATCATATTAAACTGAGCAAAAAGTACACCATATAATTCTTGTGCATTTTCTTGGACACATTTTCTTGTAGCATGCATTTTCATACTCTAAAAATTACACTACATGCTCACATAGGTGTAAAACAGTAATTATGCAGTTCATGCTAGGGTTGCCAAAAATCACACAGATCCTAAATAACATGATAAGGTTACTGTGTAAGTTTCATAATTTTTGGAGTCCATTTGATCTATTTTTACCTTTTATTTACTCCTAGCTTGCATGCAATAAACCAAGGGCAAAACAGACATTTCACACATCCACATCATAGCCATTCAATAGATCTATTCAAGAGGAGTCTAATGCAGCTAAGTTTGCCTTTTTAGGATTTTTCTTTGATTTGTTATGATTTTCCAAATTTTCAGTCGAAATAATGCATTTAAATAGAAAAACATAAGACCTGGGGACTAGAACGTGAATAACTATAGCTTTCGGGGGCTAGCAAGTAAATAGTCCTAGACTCAGTCAACAGTATATGCTAATCCCACAAAGCATAGGGCTAGATCTGCAAAACTGCAAGGCTCAAGCTAAAATGTGAACCGCTAGTAGATCTAGGGTTTAACCTGCATGTTTTGCGAGACACAATGAATAGTCAAATAATAAATCATAACCGCAAGGGGATTTCTGAAAAAGTGGCTTCTTCAACCTCTCTCCTCTTTCGGCCGTGCAGGGAAGGGGACGGCGGCGCTCCGTCGGCGTGGGGGCCCGTCTTGGAGCCGAGTGGGTCTCCGGAGGTCGGCTCAGCCTCGGGGATTACCTTCCCCATGGTCTTGTCTCGCGTGGTGGAGCGTACAAGGGAGACGGCGGCGGTGAACCGAGCCGCACCGGCATGGCATGGCGCAGCGGCGCGACGGCGACGCTGCCTCGATCCGGTGGCTCAGGCGGAGAAGGGGACTGAGGATGGGCTTCCCGGCTGCGCGAGGGTATGGCGCACGCGGTGGAGGTGGATTGGAGTGCGGGGAGGTACCGGAGAGGGGCTCTCCACGGTGAGGTGGAGCTTTCCATGGTGGCCATGGCGGTGGCGTCTGTTGGAGCGGCGGCTGGAGGCGATGGCAACGGGCTAGAGTGTGGGGAAACGGTGCAGGAAGGCCGCGCGGGCATAGGGCGCGCGTCAGACGAGCCGGAGGTAGCCCGAGGCGGCGGAGGCGCGAGCTCGCCGCGAGCTCAGCCATGGTGAGCGGCCATGGCGTGCATGCACGCGTAGGGCTCTCGAGGTGCTGACAGCTCTGGAGTCCTTGGGGAACTGATGGAGGGGCTCAAGGGGCTTGCGTTGCGCATGCTCGGGAGGTGGGAGGAGGACTGGAGCGGCGGTAGCGCGAGCTCGAGCTAAGGTCGGCCATGGCGGTGGCCGTGGGGTACACCCTGCGCGAGCGAGGAGAGCGAGGGCGGAGAGAGAGGCGAGTGAGGGTGAGAGTGAAGGGGGTCGCGTTTCCGTCCGGATGAAGAGAGCGGACGCGGCAGAGGTGAGCCAAGGCGCGGCCAGCGCGTGGCCATGGCGGCCAGAGCGCCGGTGCGTGTCGTCTACGTGGCGCGGCTCGGCAGAGCGCGGCGCGCGCCGGTTGGGGAAGAAGGGAGGGGGCCGCGCGTGGACCGAGTTCGGTGAGCCGGTGAGACCGACAGGTGGGGCCGGGCAGGGAAAGTAAGAGGGGTCCATTGGACCGGGTCCGCGGAAGGCTCAAGTGGCTTCGCAAAACCGGGGGCGGACGGCGGTTTCCACCCATCCAGAATTGAGGCCCGACAGGTGGGACCCACACGTCATAGACACAGGAAAATAAAAGACAATGGGAAAATGGAAAACTCAGGTTTGACTACATATACTCTCGATTGAATTTGACGTTTTTGAATGATCTAAGGGCCGATTTAGTGAAAACATAAATTACACGAAACGTTCTAAATTTGACACTCTACAACTTTGTTATAAACTTATACTATGTTCTGTAGCAAAAGTTGGTTTAAATTTGGATTTACTTTGCTGACCCAAGTTTGACCAACTCAACCCCTCGGTTTAGAAATTCTAAAAGTACATTTTCTATTCACTTTCATAAAACGAGTTTTATACCAATGTTGTTCAGGATTTCATGAGCTACAACTTTCTCTAGAAGGGTTTTGCAAGATAATGGATGTAGGTCAACGGAAATTTGAATTTACTAAGCAGCTCGGATTTCGACAGACTTGCTAGTTCAAAAGAGATTAAGCTAAAACACCATGCAAACCTTGATGCATGTCAAAGCACCAATTAACAAAGTTGTTCATCATGAACTTTACTACAAGTTTGGTATATAAAGTCTGGCTTGCACTCGAACTCAACATCGGCTCTTGCCAGAGCTGACATGACTCGAAGTTGTCCTGGAAATTGCTACGACGGGCACATCTCCATCAATCTCCCACTTGCCCAAGGGGCAATATCCTAGTGTCACCAATCCCTTAAGTGTGTGACCCTATAGGTTCTCATGCAGTCGGCCATGGCGAAAAACCTTTTCTCAAGCCAATCGATCAACAGCGGCACCTAGCAGCACATGTTGACCCCCGAAAGCACAATGATCATATCAACCGAACCTTGATATACAACTCGTCCTATATCCTTTTGCCACACGACGCCAGTCCGACCCAAAGCGAGATTTGTGCCACCCTTGTTTAATAGTCAGACTAATTTCACTCGTCCATGGTGGATTACTGGACTAACCATTAGTCCAAATGTGATTAACCATTAATCACATAGCACAGCCATGCATTTTCTAATCCAGCCACCTCGAGGGGCCCAGAGGCAATCTCTCTCGTTATGTGAGAGGGGCAAATTCCATCTTGATCCACTCACATCCCACCCATGTTTCGTAATGTACCCGAAAGTTACTTTTATAACTACCCAGTTACGGTGTAGCGTTTGGTAACCCCTAAGTACACCACTACACAGTGAGAATCAATGGTGATCTCAGGTTAAAGGATTTAGCGGGTATATCACTCGAGAGCGCTTGATGGCACATTTAAGCATAACAATCCCAGCAACATCTCGGAGTGAGTCAGATCCGACACCATGTTCTCTAACATCTGTCCACATCATTGATTTGATATCCAATATCCATGATCCGTAAGACATGATCATCAATCAATCCATGTGCTAGCCCTTGAATCATTATTGTCCCAATAATGATTATAGGCTAGGGACCATTTAGAACACGGCATTTAAACAAGAGTCTCACGAACGAGTCACGCACTCATTGATTCATTGTTTACAGCAACATGTCCAAGGAATAACAATGAATAACATTTATTCGAAATAAAACATAACAAATTCTCATCCCACGTACACTAGAGTCAACTTAGGTATCCAATACCCATTGCTTTCGTGTGTGCCTCAAACTTGGATTGCGGGAGAGGCTTCGTTAACGGATCAGCTACGTTTAGATCCGTGTGCACTTTACACATCTTCACATTGTTGACGTCTCTTAGCGTAACAGATTTTACTCCGCAAGCGCACGGAGATTCGCTGTAGCTTTTCCACTCAGAGTATTCCAAGTATCGTAAAAATCCACAGGGAAGCAAGGGCGAATAGGTGGAATGAAATGTCAAACTTTCAAGCAGTACTATAACTTAGATAAAATACCAACTAAACTTACAATGGGGGTAAGATATAAAGATAGTGTATGGTGGGAAGAGTAAAACAGGGACTAAAGAAGCCTAACACTTTGGTAGTTGCCTAGGAGGACAACGAGCGAGATTAGATTTCCAAACTCTACTACTTAACCGCTGCAGAGGAGTATTCGCGGTTGAACTAAGATAACTGGATACAAGCTAGGATCTTGCGTCGAGCGAAATTCCGGCGCCTCAAGGGGTCAAGGGGTAGATAGTAGACCTCCGAAGGAGACTCTGCTAACGCCTACGGGCTTATCGAACGACGGGGTGGATTACTGAGACCTCTAGAGCTGTCACCTAGAGAGGCTACCGACCAGATCTGCGTGGGTAAGATGGCACGCTATACTAGTGTTCAAGTGAGAACTTGAACACTAAAGCTCTTCCTTGATCAGAGGGTGAGAACTAACTTAATCTTAGATCAAAAGCCTAAGACAAGCTTATATATAGCACCGGCAAGTCTAACAAGATTCAGGTGACTTAAGAACAACACAAACCTAAGCCTTGGATCTAGTGTGCAATAAAGGTACACCACACTAGGCAAGCGTTAAGAAGTAAAGTAAAGTATAACAAAAGATAGAACAATGATAAATATTATACTTGAGTAACGAGTACAAAAGATAGAAAGATACAAGAGCTTTACCGAGACTTGAAGAAGACTCCGGAATCCCTGAGGCAAAAGCTCAGACTCAACTCTAACTCCTAGGACTAACCTAGTGATACAAGACTAAATGATAGTGTGAGCTACTCAACTTCCACCCTCTACAAATGAGAGCTGGGGGGTATTTATAGTCACCAAGTGAGTGGGGGTACTTATAGGGTCGGTATGGCGGTTAAGGGGACAGGTGGCAAGCCGGGCGGCCTGGTAGGAGGCCGTGCGGCCCCACCTCAAGCCGGGCGGCCTGGCCAGCCCTTGGATCCACCGCCATTCTTCATCCTACGGTCCATCTTGACTCCCCACGTCGGTTGCATGGCGGTTATGGCGGTTACAAGTGTGTTTTCCCTTCAACCATTGATCTCACTTGTGTTTCTTCCTTAGCCGCAGGATTGAAGTCTCGCGGACTTCACCAATCCAAGTGTTGGATCGGTGAGGTGGCAAGCCTTCCGGTACTTGACACGTTGCATTCGGCATTTGGACTTCACAAGTGTGTTGACACATCATTTATGCACATGCAGGTCGAAGATGAGCTGATTTGGCTCCTGAGTCAGGCCGGGCGGCTTGGAGTGGTGCCGGGCGGCCTGGCTTGGAGCCAAGCGACCTGGCCCACTGGCCAGTGACCATATGACTTAGCCAAATTTGCCTGTTTTCTGCTGATCTTTGTACCTACAATCAAATATTCAACACAACTTGTGGAAATATGTTAGTAGCACAGGTTTATCCATACTTTGGCATGTTTTCCTCCATGTTCATGGATAGTTGACGGTCATTGGTAGTGCAATAACGATGGTCAACACCCCCCCAAGCTTAGACCTTTGCTCGTCCTCGAGTAAAGCCAAGATGGGTTATCGATCAGGAGTTGCTGCCATATCGATGCTCATGAATAGGAGTTATGCACAGACGACACCCATGCTTTTACCTCGAACCATAGTGTATGCAATGATCAATCTCACTCATACCTGTGGTGCATCTTTTTGTCTTACCATGTCTTGGGCAGTTCAGAGGAAGAACGACTTAGCTGCAGGTTGTGCTCCAAGAATGTCTTTTGGGATTCACATCTCAGGTGTTTTTAAAGATTTTTCAAAAGAAAACAAGTTTCCCCAAAGGTACTCTTGATCGCTCAAAGTGTATCCTCACCATTTGAAGCCAAGAGCATGGCTAAGAACTTCCTATGCTAAAGCTTATGTGGAGCTCAGGGTCATGGAAGAACTTAGCTTACTTAAGTTGTTTGTTTTGCAAAGCCAAAGATTGGACCAAAGAAATGTACTACATCATCTAGCCTTGTTCATTGTTGGAGCTTTATTTGGTGGGTGGATGGATGAATCGCCTTGTTTCCTTTCCTTCTCCTTTTTGATTGATAGGTATGAATATGGAGCCTTTTTGTATTTTTCTCTCTTTTTGACATGCTTGAATAGCATGCTTTTTTTTCTTCATATTTTTGCCATGCTTGACTAGCATGCTTTTCTTTTTCTCATATTTTTGTTGGCTCCATACTCCACCTCTTTTTTGATTGGAAGGAGTAAGGCTAAGGGTATTATTTTGGAGATATATGGATGCATACCCAGGATAGGTAAATGCATTTGTGGTGGTGGATTTTTTGCTCCAACAAATCACAAGATAGAGATGATTCCATTCTAAGAGACTCAAAATTTGACAAAGCTCAAAACAACTTTAAGTAGCTTAAACAAGCTAGGCTCAGATATTTCAATGTATCTGGCTCTGGTAGGTATTCAAAAACCGATGGGGGAACTTCATTTCATTTTTCAAGAGAATAAACCTGAGATGTTTATCTTACTAGGGACATGTGGAGAAAACCTAGTGCTTAGCCATATCATTTCTCACAACAACTTAGACAAGGTTATGCAAATGGCATCCACTAAGTACAAGATCAAGATTTCAACTTATACACACAAGCTCAAAATTAAGCTATGTGTAGAACGTGCATAAACAACTAAGCATGAACATAATAGAGCAATTATTCATCATTTCCATACGGAAGATATATGCATCAAAGTTGGGAGTTGTTTTTATTGACACTTTTTTCAGATAAAGCAATAAAAAGGAAAATAAATAAAAACATTATTGAAAGTACTTACCTCGGTAGGACGGTGATGCTGCTGCTCGGTCGGACGGGGTACTGCTAGTACTGGTAGGACGGGTGATGCTGCTGCTTGGTCGGATAGGGGTACTGCTGGTGCACATGGGAGGAGACAAGGACAAGAGACAGGGACACCTTACTCTGAGGAGACACAGGCGCGAGGAGGTATGCTCATAACGGTCTACCATCCTCCCGAAGCTTCAATGAAGCTAGGGGTTTTGGTAGTAGTAGTTGTAGAAGTTCTGAGCATTGAGGAAGCCGGCTCCAACTTGCTCATTCAGGTTCTGGAGCATTTCCGTGTTGGTTTGGAGCCGTTGACCCATCTCTTCCATGCGTTGGTAGATGTCACCTACCTGCTGATACAACCTCTGATCGTATTGGCCCAAGTTCATCCCCTCCATTGCAGAGTTGATGTCGGCCATGTTAGGTGTTCGGTACCGGGTTGAAGCAGAGTGACCTAAGTCTCGGCTGAGCGCACGTGATGCACTACCGCCTCCGTAGTGTTGTGTACTAGGCTGGTAGGAACTCTCGCCACCGGTACTGGAGAATTACCAAGACGGCTCAGCTGGTGTGGAAACATGGATGGGTTCCTTAGAATCTTCTCCTCGGGCTCTATGGTGTGACTCCTCCGTTCGCCGTCTCTGGGCTCTGGTCATGACACCGCCGATGCTTTGGCGTGGTGCCTCCACATCTAGCTGCATGGTTAGGCTCCTGATGGTGTACATGTCAAACTGCGGTGCTGGAAGCGGTAGCTCAAGATTAAGCCCAAACCATGTCATGATCAGTTTCCCAGTTGTGGCGTCTCGCTTCATGAAATGTGCCTGGACAAAGTGCTGCTCCCCCACATAGTGTGATGTGTCGTCGGAAAGGTAGTCAAGTTGGGCATTCTCTAGGAGGCCCAAGTTGGCTGCTATCCTAGTGACAAAGGAAGTTATGCTTATAGGGGTGTTGGTCGCTCTCATGCCCATCCAGTGGTGGACAATGTCGAGGACCGGAGCATAGCGCTTCTTTTTGACCATGGCATAGAGGCACTTGAGGTCTTCATTGGGTGCATAACGAACCTCGCCTCTTGGAAAGACGATGAGCGAGACCTAGCGAGCTAAGAGTCTCAGAGTGGGATTGTGAATTTTGGTGGTGCTGTGTTTCCCCTTTCCGTACTCTTTACATATTTCCACCCAAAAAGATTTCATGTCATACCCGGCTGGGTCACTCAACGAGCAGTTGGAGTGGAAACCCAGGAGGTCGGCAAACTGCCGCGGGTAGATAGAGAATTCAGTATTGAACATGCGAAAATTTATGAACGTACCTGTTGTACGCTTGTCCACGTGGAGAGTCATCAGGAACTCTTGTGTGAGAAGAACGAATCCTTCCTCTGTAATGTTAGCGAAATCCGACCAACCTACATAATCGAATGCTTTAATAAATGGGTCCAACATACCTATCTCGACGAGGAAGAAGGCATCGAAGCACTTGGTCCTCCAAAAGGTCTTGGTGGTAAGGGCTTGTAACACCTGGGTTTCCTCATCGCCTTGGATGTTGATATCCTGCAGGTTCATCAGTCGGCGCTGCGGTTGTTGCTGAGAAGAAACTCCTTCATCTTGCTCCTGGTCCTGGTGCCTGTGTGTACCGCTGACAGACATCCCATCGGATACTGCGGGAGTCTTGTCGGATGCTGCTGGGGTTCTGGAGCTTTCGCTTTGTGAACGAGAGCGCGAGCGCTCGTCCGACGAAGACGGGAACTTCAGGTGCAGTCGCTTCCCTGTATTGCTCAGGGCCTTCTTCGCTTTCCTGAAGAAAGAAGACATCCTGCAAAAATAGACAATGTACTACACAGGGGACAAAGCAGACACAAGTATTAGCGTTAGCGGTTAGTCGTCCAGAATCAGTCGTCCAAGGGTTAGTCGTCCTTGCGGGGCAGAGCCTCCACAAAACGTCCAAAAAAAAGAGGATGTAGCACTTATTTTATTGAGCAGAACTTCATCTAAGTGCTGGATTTTAAACTAAGCTTAAGAGAGTGATTAGAGGGGAGAAAGAGAACGCTCACGCTGCTGAGCGGTGCAAGGAACAAGTGCATGGATGCACTTGTATTTATAGGCGCACGAGGGAGCATGCAAGCAGCAGGGGCAGGCCGGGCGGCTCGAGACCAGACCAGGCGGCTCCGGTGGGTGGCCGGGCGGCACAGGGCGAGCAGGAGCCTAAGGCTCCTAGGCCTGCTGGTGGACGGGCGGCGTCGGCGCGCAGGAGGCCGGCCGGCCTGGCAAGGAGGCCGGGCGGCTCGGGGCTTGAGTGCCCCTGGCACTTGTGTCGATGGAGCGCGCAGAGAGCAGAGAGGGGCCGGCCGGCTCCTGGTGGGGCCGGGCGGCTCCAAAGATTTTTTTCGCAAAATTGAACTAACTAAATGCAAACTTGAGCAAAAAATTTTGATGAAATTAAAACATGCAGTGGTGAAAATCAAAGGTAGATGCATGAAAGATAGGAAAATTATAACGCGGAAAATTAAATATGCAGTGGAGGATAAGGCCAGTTTACCTCCTAGCGAGGGCAAGTCATACCTTTGGTTTGGTGTCAGCGCTCGACGGAGACTTAGCGGCCGTCTGTGCTGCAACTTTTGCTCGCCAAACCTTCTTGGTTGCCACAGCCTTTTGTTTCTGAGTTTTAGTCTTCTTTTCTGGTTGGGCTTTTGGCGTTTCCTCTTTCCTCCGCCATTCTTGAGATGTGTTCGTTGCCTTGGCGGTGACCTTTATCTCAGGAGCTTTGCCTTCTTAGTCCTTTGTCGGCGCTGGGCCAGTGAGGCACGTCTCAGTGACTCGGCTTTGTGATCGGCTTTGAGCTTGCGGGCTTCCCCATCGTACAGGAGCTTTTCCATGGCTACGAGGAGAGAGTCCATTTTTGGCTTGCTTGGTGAAAGCTCGATCTTCTCTCTTGGTGTTTCCTGGGGTGCCTGACACTTAAATTTGAAAGTTTTTACCTGTCGTCACTGTTTGACCTTTGGTTTGAAGGCGAACGTCTCCTGTCTGCCATTAATGTTGAGGTGGACTTCTCCAGCTCCAACATCAATGTTGGCCTTAGCGGTGCTTAGGAATGGTCGCCCAAGGATGAGCGGCGTCTTCGTGTCTACCTCCATATCTAGCACCACGAAATCCACCGGGACAATGAAGTTTCGGAATTTCACCAGGACATCTTCGGCGATCCCGACGGGGTAGCGAATCGATTGATCCGCTAGCTGCAGGCACATAGCAGTAGGGACAAGTGTAGCATGCGTAAGTTTATCAAAGACTACCTTTGGCATGACGCTGACGCTTGCTCCCAGATCATAGAGAGCTCGATCAAAATTCTGGGTTCCGATTGAGCATGATATAGAGGGGTTCCTAGGATCCTTCTTCTTTTCAGGCGGCTGATTGAGTATAGCAGCGCTACTCTCCTCCGTGAGGTGCACAACTTCGGTCAATGGCAGTGGCTTTTTGTTGTTGAGGATGTCCTTCAGGTACTTAGCATACGTAGGCACCTGCATCGCATCTAGCAATGCGATATTGACATATAATTTCTTGATTACCTCAACAAATTTGCCGAACTGATCGTCGACCGAGGCCTTCTTCTGTCTTTGAGGAAAAGGGAGCACTGTACTGTCATAGAACTCGTGCGGAGCTGACTTTGGTGCTTCCTTCACCGGTGGTGGTTCACGATCCACCTCATCTTCCTCGTCTGGTGCGGCCTGCTTTCCCTGTTCTTTTCCTGCAACTCTAGGTTGTGGGGGGTCATGTGTAGACCTTCCACCCCTAGTGGTTACAGCATTTATATGTTCTTTCGGGGGTGGATCGGGCTGTCTTGGAAGCATCCCCGAAGTAGAACTAGGTAGAGCGGCGGCAAGCTGAGCTATCTGGGTTTCTAGCATTTTATTGAAGCTCAGCTGGTTCTTCATGGCACTATTCAAAGTTTCCAATTGATTTGACAAAGTTTCAAGAACTCTATCATTCGCATGGAACTTCTTACTAATGCTATCGTTCATAGCTTTTTGATCGAAAGGATTTTTAGTAAACTGCTGAGAACTGCTAGAAGATATACCTTGACTAGCGAAAGGTAAGTTGGGTCATGAATTCCAACCTGGTTGAGGACGAGGCCCGTTGCTGAAGCTATTGTTGTTGCTGAAATTAACGTCCTCCGATCCATTTTCGGGGCAGCTGTTCCCCATATGGCCAGTGTTCCCACAATGCTCGCAAGTCATGCGAGAATCTAGTGCCTGGACTGGCACAGCTTCAGGAGTGCTCTCCAGCTTCTTTAGCAGAAGGTCCATTTTGGCGGCAAGCATGTCGGAGCCGTCAATATGGTGGACTCCACGGGGCTTATTGTTCGCCCTCTCCTCTCTCCATCCTTGGTTGCTTGCCATCTTCTCGATGAGAGTGCGGGCAGCGGCAACGCTCAAGGACAAGAATGATCCTCCAGCGGCTGCATCGAGGTGTTCTTGCGCGGACCGGTGTAGTCCGTGGAAGAAATTCTGGATTATCAACCACTGTTCCATACCATGGTGGGGGCAGGTGGCGATGTACTCTTGTAGTCTCTCCCATGCCTCCGCCACGGACTCATCAGCGAGCTGCTTGAAGCTCGAGATTCGGTTCCTCAGTGAGCTTGTCTTCCCCAGCGGGAAGTACTTTGCAAGGAAGGCATTAGAGAATGCCTCCCAAGTTGCCAAGTTGTTGCGGTTCAGGTAGAACCACTGTTTCGCCTTCCCAATCAGGGAGAATGGGAAGAGGCGAAGCCGAACAGCATTGGTGGTTGCACCCTTGATAGTGAAAGTGATGCATATCTCTAGGAATTGCTGGAGATGGCTGTTTGCATCCTCCGACGCCAATCCGCAGAATGGGCTGGCTTGGACCATGTGGATGACACCTGACTTGAGCTCAAATCCATCTCCAACAGTCACACTGGGTCCACTGGGGATGTTGTTGCTGGATGGGATAGAGAACTCGCGAATGGTCTTCTCAGCCATATGTGTCGTGTCGGTT
This sequence comes from Paspalum notatum, assembly GCA_022530915.1. NCBI lineage: Eukaryota > Viridiplantae > Streptophyta > Magnoliopsida > Poales > Poaceae > Paspalum > Paspalum notatum. The sequence continues at coordinate 35,079,153 of CM039687.1, read as the reverse complement.
GTGCTTGTGGATCCAAACTCCAGTGTAGCTGGCACAGGCCTCTGCCCGTGGATTGTCTTCTGACGGACTCTCCTTCTGAGCAGTGACTCCGGGTTGTTGTGAAAGTTTGCCGGTAGGTCAAAACCGGTCATACACCTCTCTGTCACCCAACAATAAAGTAGACAGAGGCAAATAGGCCCGCTAAGAAATAGCGGTATGTTATCAAGTTATAAGTACCTAGGTTCGACAAATCAAACTTCTATTGCCAATTGCTTTCCTGGCAACGGCGCCAGAAAAAGCTTGTTGACGTATCTTAGCGTAACAGATTTTACTCCGCAAGCGCACGGAGATTCGCTATAGCTTTTTCACTCAGAGTATTCCGAGTATCGTAAAAATCCACAGGGAAGCAAGGGCGAATAGGTGGAATGAAATGTCGAACTTTCAAGCAGTACTATAACTTAGATAAAATACCAGCTAAACTTACAATGGGGGTAAGATATAAAGATAGTGTATGGTGGAAAGAGTAAAACAGGGACTAAAGAAGCCTAACACTTTGGTAGTTGCCTACGAGGACAACGAGTGAGATTAGATTTCCAAACTCTACTACTTAACCGCTGTAGAGGAGTATTCGCGGTTGAACTAAGATAACTGGATACAAGCTAGGATCTTGCATCGAGCGAAATTCCGGTGCCTCGAGGGGTCAAGGGGTAGATAGTAGACCTCCGAAGGAGACCCGGCTAACGCCTACGGGCTTACCGAACGACGGGGTGGATTACTGAGACCTCTAGAGGTGTCACCTAGAGAGGCTACCGACCAGATCTGCGTGGGTAAGATGGCACGCTATACTAGTGTTCAAGTGAGAACTTGAACACTAAAGCTCTTCCTTGATCAGAGGGTGAGAACTAACTTAATCTTAGATCAAAAGCCTAAGACAAGCTTATAGCACCGGCAAGTCTAACAAGATTCAGGTAACTTAAGAACAACACAAACCTAAGCCTTGGATCTAGTGTGCAATAAAGGTACACCACACTAGGCAAGTGTTAAGAAGTAAAGTAAAGTATAACAAAAGATAGAACAATGATAAATATTATACTGGAGTAACGAGTATAAAGGATAGAAAGATACAAGAGCTTTACCGAGACTCGATGAAGACTCCGAAATCCCTGAGGCAAAAGCTCAGACTCAACTCTAACTCCCAGGACTAACCTAGTGATACAAGACTAAACGATAGTGTGAGCTACTCAACTTCCACCCTCTACAAATGAGAGCTAGGGGGGTATTTATAGTCACCAAGTGAGTGGGGGTACTTATAGGGTCGGTATGGCGGTTAAGGGGACAGGTGGCAAGCCGGGCGGCCTGGTAGGAGGCTGAGCGGCCCCACCTCAAGCCGGGCGGCCTGGCCAGCCCTTGGATCCACCGCCATTCTTCATTCTACGGTCCATCTTGACTCCCCACGTCGGTTGCATGGCGGTTACAAGTGTGTTTTCCCTTCAACCGTTGATCTCACTTGTGTTTCTTCCTTAGCCGCAGGATCGAAGTCTCGCGGATTGCTGACTTCACCAATCCAAGTGTTGGATCGGTGATGTGGCAAGCCTTTCGGTACTTGACACGTTGCATTCGGCATTTGGACTTCACAAGTGTGTTGACACATCATTTATGCACATGCAGGTCGAAGATGAGCTGATTTGGCTCCTGAGTCAGGTCGGGCAGCTTGGAGTGGTGCCGGGCGGCCTGGCTTGGAGCCGGGCGACCTGGCCCACTGGCCAGTGACCCTATGACTTAGCCAAATTTGCCTGTTTTCTGCTGATCTTTGTACCTACAATCAAATATTCAACACAACTTGTGGAAATATGTTAGTAGCACAGTTTATCCATACTTTGGCATATTTTCCTCCATGTTCATGAATAGTTGACGGTCATTGGTAGTGCAATAACGACCATCAACACACATCACCTCTATCGATTATCTCTCTAATCAGGTGATATCGCCTGAGTATATGTTTGGATTTTTGGTGTGATCTAGGTTCCTTAGCTTGTGCAATGGCACCCATATTATCACAGTAAAGGTCCAATGGGCACGAAGCACTCGGAACAACACCTAACTCAGAAACAAAATTTTCTGATCCAAACTGCCTCCTTTGCAGCTTCTGAAGCTGCAATATACTCAGCTTCTGTTGCAGAATCAGCCACGGTATCTTGCTTGGAACTCTTCCAACTAACCACTCCACCATTGAGGCAGAATACAAATCCGGCTTGCAATCTACTGTCGTCTTTGTCTGTTTGGAAACCAGCATCGGTGTAACCCTTTACAACGAGCTCTTCCTCTCCTCCAAACACTAGCAACGCATCCTTAGTCCTTCTCAAGTACATAAGGATATTCTTTACAGCAATCCAGTGACCTTCACCTGGACATGATTGGTATCTGCTCGTAACACTTAGAGCAAAGGAAACATCTGGGTGAGTACATATCATGGCATACAAGATGGATCCAATTGCGGAGGCATACGGGATCTCACTCATCCTCTTTTGCTCATCAGTAGTCGAAGGATACTGAGTCTTGCTCAAGATCGTGCCAGTGACACGGGCAAGAAACCTTTCTTGGAATCATGCATGTTGAACCGTTTCAACACCTTGTCAATATATGTATTTTGGCTTAATCCAATTAAGCGCTTAGACCTATCTCTATAGATCTTTATGCCCAAAATGTAAGCTGCTTCTCCCAAGTTCTTCATCGAGAAACTCTTTTTCAATGAGTCCTTCACAGCTTCCAACATAGAAATGTCATTTCCGATCAATAATATGTCATCTACATATAAGACTAGAAAGACGAGCGCGCTCCCACTGACCTTCTTGTAAACACAAGGTTCTTCTACATTTTTGATGAAACCAAACCCTTTGACCACTTCATCAAAACGTAGATTCCAACTCCGAGATGCTTGCTTGAGTCCTTAAATGGACTTCAAAAGCTTGCATACCTTCCCAGCGTTCTGTGGATCGGCAAAACCATCGGGCTGTGTCATGTACACATCCTCACTTAGGTTTCCATTAAGGAAAGCCGTTTTGACATCCATCTGCCACACCTCATAATCATGATATGCGGCAATCGCTAGGAGGATCCGGATAGACTTCAGCATGGCTATGGGCGAAAATGTTTCATCATAATCAATACCTTGAATTTGACGAAACCCTTTTGCCACAAGCCGTGCCTTATAGATGTGAACATTTCCATCAGCATCTATCTTTTTCTTGAAAACCCATTTGCACTCGATAGGTCGCACCTCATCAAGTGGTTCGACCAAGTTCCAAACTTGGTTGTCAGCCATGGATTTCAACTCGGATCTCTTGGCCTCCAGCCATTTCTCAGAGTCGGGTCCCATCACAGCTTCTTTGTAAGTCTTAGGCTCATCATTGTCCAACAACAATACATCGTGCCGATCCATGGTGAGGAACATGTAGCGGTCGGGTGCACGATGTGCCCTCTGTGACCTACGCGGGGCTAATGGTGTTTCAACAGGGTGCTCAACACTTGACTCATCCTGTTGGAAATCAGTCAGATTAGAACCATTCTCTAGTGTTTCTCGAAGCTCTTAGAGTTGCACCTGGTTCCGACTGGTTTCATCTTTCAAAAGAAACTCTTTCTCCAGAAAGACACCATTCCGGGCAACAAACACTTTTGCTTCCTCCCGATTATAGAAATAATATCCTTTGGTTTCCCTAGGATAGCCCACAAAGTAGCATTTGTCCGACTTAGGATGAAGCTTGTCAGACGTCAAACGCTTGACATAAGCTTCACAACCCCAAATCTTAAGGAAAGACAATTTGGGACTCTTCCCAGTCCATATCTCATATGGTGTCTTCTCCACAGACTTCGATGGAACGCGGTTCAGTGTAAACGCAGCAGCTTCTAAAGCATAACCCCAAAAAGACAACGGAAGATCAGTTTGACTCATCATCGACCTAACCATGTCCAACAAGGTTCGGTTCCTCCTCTCGGACACACCATTCCACTATGGTGTTCCGGGTGGAGTCTGCTGTGGAACAATTCCACAACTCTTCAGATGGTCATTGAACTCTTGGCTCAGATATTCTCCACCACGATCCGATCGTAGGAATTTTATCATCTTGACCGAGTGATTCTGTATTTCATTTTGATATTGTTTGAACCTTTCAATTGACTCAGACTTATGTCGCATTAAGTAGATATGGCCATACCTACTAAAGTCATCAGTAAAAGCAATGAAATACTGAAAACCGCCTCTGGCTATAGAGCTCATTGGACCGCATACATCAGTATGTACAAGGGCCAATAACTCGGACGCCCTCTCACCTTGACCAATGAAGGGTGCCTTTGTCATCTTGCCAAGTAAACAAGATTCACATGTCTCAAATGATTTATAATCAAATGAGTTGAGCAGTCCATCTTTATGGAGTTTCTCTAAACATTTCTTGTTAATATGGCCAAGGCGACAATGCCAGATATAGGCAGGATTCAAATCACTCGATTTGAGTCGTTTAGCATTAATGTTAAGAATCGGCGCATCCTCAAGATCAAGAACGTACAATCTATTCACTAATGGACAACGCGCATAGAGCATGTTATTCAAATAAACAGAACAACACTTGTTCTTTATTATTATCTCATAACCACCATCCTTCTCCAAACATGAAGAGGAGATAATGTTTCTGCTCAGTGCTGGAATAAAATAACAATTATTTAATTCCAAAACTAATCCTGAAGGAAGCGACAAGCGATACATGCCGACTGCCAACACAACAACCTTTGCTCCATTGCCAACGCGCACATCCAGCTCGCCTCTCGCAAAACTTCTAGTCTGATTTAGCCCCTGCAACGATTTGCAGATGTGAATCATTGAACCGGTATCAAATACCCATGACCCACTAGAAGAAGTTGCAAGATTAATTTCAATAACATTAATACCTAAAGCGGAAGTCTCACTTCCCTTCTTCTTCTTTTCTTCCAGATACTTCTGGCAGTTCCTCGACCAATGCCCACTGTCACCACAGTGAAAACACTTGTCCGAGGGAGAGGGACCAGCCTTAGGCTTGGCATCCGACTTAGGCTTTTGGATCCTATCCTCAGCCTTGCCTTTGCCCTTGCCCTTGCGCTTCCTCTTCTTGCTATCCCTTTGAACCATCATCACATGATGTGAGGTTTTCTTGATGCTATCCTCGGCAGTTTTTAGCATCCCATGCAACTCGGTTAGGATCTTATCCAAGCCATTCATATGATAGTTCATGATGAACGGCTCGAAACTTGGAGGCAGAGATTGGAGGATCACATCCGTCGCAAGCTCTGGATCAAGTTCAAAACCAAGTCTGTCGAGGGCCTCAATGTGACCAATCATCTTGATCACATGAGGGCTAACTGGACTCCCCTCAGTTAGCTTGCTACCGAACAAGGCCTTTGAGGTGTTGTACCTCTCAACCCTTGTCTGGTTCTCAAACATGCCACAGAGCCCTTCAATCATATTGTAGGCCTCCGAGTCCTCATATTACTTCTGAAGCTCAGGGGACATAGTAGCAAGCATGTGACAGCTAACATCAAGCGAGTCATTGCAGTGCTTCTCATAAGCCCTGCGGTCAGCAGCACTAGCACCATTCCCAGGTTCATCAGGATAGAGCTGCTCAAGAACATATTCCTTTTTCTCTTGCTTGAGAACAATTCTCAAGTTTCGATACCAATTGGTAAAGTTGGTTCCAGACAACTTCTCTTTATCAAGAATAGATCGCAAATTAAAGCCAGAACTTTGAGCGGGATTAGCGGCCATGATCAACTACAACAGGAAGTAAATATGCAAAGATTTAGCACAATGTTTTATGTAATCTTTTATTAAACAATTTAACAAAAGATACTCCCACTATATGTTTTTAATCGTATTCCCTTTCACGACACATAGTGGACGAGATCCGCGTTTATCTAAGTCCTAGTGAGCTTTGGCATCACTGCTAGAAACTTAGCGAAACCGGTAGACAACAATTGTCAATCACATCCTATGTGACTCTCGTTTGTTGGGCGACATCCAATGTCGAAACATCCAACGTCATGCCCAAGGCCCAAATCTGATTTGATAGCCTTGTCCGACATCCACCCTATTTGATTAAGATAATTGACGGCACCCTGCTTTGGCAGACCCACCGAACAACGATCGAAATCCTTATAGGTGTAGCGATTGGAAGGGCATCAAAACATCTTGAATTTTTCTAAGGGAATCTATTCTAACACATCTAATGCAAAAAGAATAGGCACGTGATAACAAAAATATGGACCATAGATCCAATCTATGTAAACTCATCAGGTTGATCCAATCAAGCCGAATGCAAGTTTCATCCATGTACTTCACATTCGTTCATTCAATGAACGAACACGAATAGCCTGTAACAGATCCAATCTGCTACCATCAATCCATCCAATGAATCTATGTGTAGAGCCTATAACAGATCCAATCTGTTATTATGGAGCCACAGTAGATCCAATCTACTACGGCAATAGATCCAATCTATTACATCGATCTAGACCAAAAGCTACGTACGATCGGCTCTGATACCACTGTAGGGTTACGGGGTAGGCTACCATAGCATGAAAACGTTTTTCTACTACCGCGTAACATGCAGGAACTCGTACGAGCAGGAGATCATAGGTCGTTACCACTAGACGCGCAGTGCAGCGGAAGATGAGTCGAAGCAGCCGGGTGCCGAGTGAACGCAGCTGGATGCCGAGTCAAGCGCACCGAGTGGTTGCGATGGGGAAAAGCCGATGCCGAGTCATCCAGCCAATCTCGATCAGGATCAGTCGGTGATGAGTCGGCAACCCTTGCCACCAGTCGGCTGATGTGCGAAGCAGTCGTAGCAACGCCTCTACGGTATCCACACGTGCGGGAAGGCGACACCGAGTGCTGGCGTGCTAGCACCACGAACTTGGCGGCGGATCTTGAGAGATTGGACTAGGGCACGGCTAGGGTTTCGCAGAAACCTTTTCTGCGATGGCTTATGCACACAACCAGTCACCTAAGCCGTGCCCTCTTATTCATATATATAGTCTCCACTAATGGGCTTTAGCCACGTAAAGGCCCATTAGGATTTTATTGCTTGCGGATCACATATCCGAGTCCCAATGGCGGTCCAACTGCATGTACCATACGCGAACGTCCGAGTCAGACCTGTGGGTCGAGTTGCACTTGAACTCAACACGGCTCTTGCCAGAGCTGACATGACTCGGAGTTGGTCCTAGAAATTGCCATGCCGGGCACATCTCCATCACCATGTACTGAGTCCGTGCTGTGAGGGTCCAGGGGATATCTATCCCCCACACCCTGGTCCCCATCAAGTGGTATTTAGAGCAAGGTTTACCGTCAGGTTTGCCTGCAGTTATCCATAATAGATTAGTTTCGTTTCGTCCCACAGTCCACGAAAACCCAAAAAAAAAAATCCATACCTACAACCACGACGTTAGCCTTTGCACAATTTCGGTTTCGGAGTCTGTAATTCTGAGTTTGTGTCCAAGGTCGAGTCGTGTTGCTGGTTTAGATAGTGTTTCTGTTTTAGTTGTGTTCCATCTCCGCTGCATCTCATATCCTACACCGATCCAAATTGCCATTCAAGTCCTAGTCGGGTTAGGGTTGTCATTGCCGCTGTGTTAGGGTTTCCCTCATCCAAACCCTACTTCGCGACCCTTCGCCTTCCCTGCTCTCATCCACCAGCCACATACGTCTACCATTGACCCTTACCATCCATATCCATGCCATACATCCTTGTTTCCGAAGAGGTGTCACACTTCGGAAACCCTATTTCGGTGTCCTTCAGTAAAACGGCCGTAACTTTTCGCTCGGAACTCGAAATAGGGCAAAAATATACATTTCGGAAATCTGCAGAAAATTTCGGATCTCGTTGTCCCCTGCTTTGCCGAGTTCGGCAAAATTACTTTTGCAAAAATCGGCCGGGAAGACCGAGATATCGGGCCCTGAAGTTTCTGCACCTCGGTGTAAAACGTGCTTCCAATCACAGTTTCTGTTCCACAGACCACGTCTTGTGTCCATTTGTTCTGAAATTTTGTGTGACACTTCTTGATGTGTGTGTGAGTTAAAAAAAATTAGTGAAAAACAAAAGAGTGAAAAAAAAGAGCAAAAAAAAAACGTGAAAAGGAAAAGGAAAAGAGTGCAAACAGGAAGTTTTTGACCTGGTGCTGTGCTGATATCTGTTCTAACACCTTGGTTGCTTGTTTGTTCTACGTTCTCCATTACTTCATACAATAACTAGAACAAGGACACATTTAGACCAGCAACTAGGGCAGTCTTTCGAACATTTATTCAGCATTACTATCTGTTACTAAATTGTGTGCCACTAATACATACATACAGCCTCCTACAGCTCCACAGATTTTATCTCCTGATCATCACAGGTGTTGGCCCTTGCAATCGCTTCATCACGTCCTCACGGTGTCATGAACCAGCCACCGGTTGCACCGTCCCTTGCTGTGTTGGTAAGAACTGGGTAACAACTTGATAAGTTTGCTTGAGAGCATGAGACCCACCTATCCAGTAGTCATAGGGTTCATAATACTTGTGCTTGTTGTCTTTCTTGTTGTTTTTCTACGCTAACCATGGCAGGTGGCAAGAAGGGCGATAAGGGTGACAAGGATGATGACATTGACCTTTAAGAGTGTGTTCTTCATTCTGAATTGGCAGATATGCTAGCCAAGATCAATGCAACAATCACAGAGGGCAATAAGGCGACCAACAAGTTTCTCGACACTTTGACTCGAAGCGTATCCTCCGTTATGCAGAGGGTGGATGCTATTGAAAAATAGCGTCTTGAAGAAAGTGCCAACAAACACTCCTCCACCAAGAGCGTTGTTAATGATAGTGACAAAAACAACGACAAGGACAAGGACCAAGATTTTGAAGATGAAGACTTAGACGAAGACGAAGAATTTGAAGATGAGCCTGTGCCGCAACATCGACTACGTAACCGTCTTCACTGCAATAAGAAAGGTATGGGAGGTAACAAGGGAGGTAACTATAGCAGCAATGATGATCCCTTCGCTAAGGTAAAATTCACCATCCCTTCTTTTTCTGGAGCTTATGATGCTGAGGCTTATTTGGATTGGGAAATGATCGTTGAGCAAAAATTTAATTCTCATCTAGTTCCTGAACAACATCGGGTTAGGCAAGCCACTAGTGAATTCAAAGATTTTCCTATTATTTGGTGGACTGAATTAGGTAGCCTTCGCTTACAACCTGATACATGGAATAGATTAAAAGAGGCTATGCATGAACGGTTTGTTCCTTTCTCTTATAAACGAGATTTGCGTAAGAAACTACAACGCTTAGAACAGGGAGATATGACCGTTCAGGAATATTATGCTAAATTGCAAAAGGGTACGATTCGTTGTGGGGCTAAAGAGGAAACTGAGGATAAAATTTGTCGTTTTTATGGTGGGCTACGGCGGGAAATTCAGGACACTGTTGACTATAAAAGAATTTTCTACTGTCAATCGTTTGTTTCATCTTACGATGTTAGCAGAGAAGGAGTTGCAAGGACGCCAATCCAGGACCAAGAGCAATGCTAGCAATTCCTTCACACCTCGGATGTTGACAGGACAAGCGAGGACAGCACCTACCTCCACCTTTCGACCGGCCGCACCACCTCCTTCGACAACCTCATGACGAGCGATAACACACCCTCTGCACGTGCCACGGGTAGCAAGGTATTGCCGCAGCCTGTGCTTGCCAAGAGTTCCTCCTCTGTTGCTTCCACAGGCCGTACATCGACGGAGATTCGCTGCCATAAGTGCTAAGGGATTGGCCATGTCCAGAGGGAATGCCCTAGCAAATGGACATACGTTGCTACTGATGATGGGGGCTACATCAGCACCTCCGATGTTGAGGATGAAGAAGCCATCGCAGACGACGACGGCGGCGGCGTTGATGATGAGGGCACCTACAGGGCCGATGATTCTGCTGCTGCCTATGCCATCATTGTGCAACGTGTTCTCAGTGCACAGATGGAGAAAGCCGAGCAGCAGCAGTGCCATAACTTGTTCCAATTTTTATTCATCATCAACAACCGACAAGCACGCGTCATCATTGATTCCGGGAGCTGCAACAACTTGGTGAGTACAGATTTGGTTAAGAAGCTTGGTTTGACCACACGCCCGCACCCACATCCATACCATATTCAGTGGCTAAATGATTCTGGCAAAGCTAAGATAACACAAACATGCCGGGTCCATTTTTCCATTGGTGCATATGCTGATTTTGCTTATTGTGATGTGGTGCCGATGCAAGCTTGCTCTCTTTTATTCGGTCGTCCATGGGAATATGACACTGATGCACTTCACCACGGTAGAAGTAATAAATATACCTTCATGCATAAGGGAAAGAAAATTACACTTCTACCTTTAACACCTACTGAAATTATTAAGTTTGATAAAGAGAGGCTTGCAAGTGATAGGAAAACCAATGATGATAAATCTCAAATTCAGCATGTAGCAAATCAAATCAGATTGAAGAATCCTGTCGTACTTGCACAAAAAATGATCTTGCTGAAATTAATTCTGCTGCTATGTGGTATGCTTTCATATGCAAAGATGCATTGTTTTCTTTAGAAGATACGCACCATACTTTGCCTCCTGCGGTCACTAACCTTTTGCAGGAGTATGCCGATGTTTTTCCCGCTGAGATACCTCTAGGGCAACCACCTATTCGGGGGATTGAACACCAAATTGATTTGATACCTGGAGCGAGTTTGCCAAACCGAGCTGCTTATAGGACCAACCCTGAGGAGACTAAGGAAATTCGGCGACAAGTCCAAGATCTTTTGGACCGTGGATACGTACGTGAGAGCCTTAGTCCTTGTGCCGTTCCGGTTATTTTGGTTCCTAAGAAAGATGGTAGTTGGCGCATGTGTGTAGATTGTAGAGTCATTAACAACATTACCATAAGGTACGTCACCCTATTCCTAGGTTGCATGATATGCTTGATGAGTTAAGTGGTTCAATAATTTTTTCTAAGGTTGACTTGCAGAGTGGATACCATCAAATAAGAATGAAACTAGGAGATGAATGGAAAACAGCTTTTAAAACCAAGTTCGGGTTATATGAGTGGTTAGTCATGCCTTTTGGGTTAACTAATGCATCTAGCACTTTCATGCGATTAATGAATGAGGTTTTACGAGCATTTATTGGAAAATTTGTGGTGGTCTACTTTGATGATATATTGATTTACAACAAGTCTTTGCACGAACATATGGATCATCTACATGCTGTTTTTGATGCCTTGCAGGCTGCGCGCTTATTTGGTAACATCGAGAAGTGCACCTTTTGCACCGATCTAGTCTCATTTCTTGGTTATGTTGTGACACCGCAGGGAATTGAGGTTGATGAAGCCAAGGTGCAAGCTATTCGCAGCTGGCCTACGCCTACGACGATGTCACAAGTGCGGAGCTTCCATGGACTTGCTGGGTTTTATCGTCACTTTGTGCCAAATTTCAGCACCATCGCTGCCCCATTAAATGAGTTGACAAAGAAGGGAGTAGCGTTCCATTGGGGTAAGCCACAGGAAGATGCATTTAATCTTTTGAAAGATAAACTTACTCGTGCTCCTTTGCTGCAACTTCCTGATTTTGGTAAGACCTTCGAGCTTGAATGTGATGCTAGTGGAGTAGGCATTGGTGGTGTTTTGATGCAAGAAAATAAACCCGTTGCTTACTTTAGCGAAAAATTGAGTGGTCCTGTTTTGAATTATTCGACGTATGATAAAGAATTGTATGCTCTTGTGCGATCTTTGGAAACGTGGCAACATTATCTATGGCCTAAAGAATTGTTATTCATTCCGACCATAAATCGCTAAAACATATTAGAAGCCAAGTGAAACTGAACCGTAGACATGCTAAGTGGGTTGAATTTATTGAATCTTTTCCTTATGTTATCAAACACAAGAAAGGGAAGGATAATGTGATTGCTGATGCTTTGTCTAGGAGATATACTATGTTGCTCTAACTTGATCATCGTATATTTGGCTTAGAATCAATTAAAGAACAATATGCTTATGACGAAGGTTTTAAGGATATCATGTTGCATTGCAAAGAGGGTAGAACATGGGACAAATATGTGATAAATGATGGATTTGTGTTTAGAGCTAACCGCCTATGCGTTCCAGTTGGATCCGTTCGTCTTCTTTTGTTACAGGAGGCCCATGGAGGCGGATTGATGGGTCATTTTGATACCAAGAAAACGGAAGCCGTGCTGTCCGCACATTTCATTTGGCTAAAGATGAGGCGAGACATTGAGAGGTTTGTATCTCGCTGCACTACATGTCAAAAGGCTAAGTCACGATTAAATCCACATGGTCTATATATGCCTCTTCCTGTTCCTAGCACCCCATGCGAGGATATATCTATGGACTTTGTTTTAGATTTGCCTAGGACAGAGAGGGAGGGATAGTATTTTTGTGGTAGCAGATCGTTTTTCTAAGATGGCTCACTTTATTCCTTGTCATAAAAGCGACGATGCCGTTAATGTTGCCAACCTCTTCTTTTAAGAAATCGTTCGCTTGAATGGTATGCCTTCTACTATTGTTTCAGATCGTGATGCCAAATTTTTGAGCCATTTTTGGAGAACGCTATGGAATAAATTGGGGACGAAGCTGCTATTTTCTACAACCTGTCATCCCCAAACCGATGGCCAAACCGAGGTAGTAAATCGAACTTTATCTACCATGCTGAGGGCTGTTTTGGAGAAAAATTTGAAGATGTGGGAAGAGTGTTTGCCGTATGTTGAGTTCGCATATAATAGGGCGGTGCACTCCACCATCAAGGTAAGTCCTTTCTAGTTAGTGTATGGTTTCAACCCTCGTGCTCCTATTGATCTTCTACCTTTACCTACTAGTGAGAGAGTTCATCATGATGTAAAGGAACATGCTGATTTTATTCTAAAACTGCATAAAACCGCTAAAGACAATATTGAAAAGATGAATGAAAGGTATAGGGATGCGGGTAATAAAGGTAGAAAGAAAATTAACCTTGAACCATGTGAATTAGTGTGGTTACACTTGCGGAAGGATCGTTTTCTAGATTTGAGAAAGTCTAAGTTAATGCCTAGAGCTGATGGTCCTTTCAAGATAATTGAGAAAATAAATGACAATGTATATAAACTTGAGTTGCCTCCCGAGTTTGGGATTAGTGCCACATTTAACATTACAGATTTGAAGCCGTACTTGGGAGAAGAAGACGAACTTGAGTCGAGGACGTCTCCACTTCAAGAGGGGGAGGATGATGAGGACATCTCTCCTAAGCTACCCAATGTGATGCATGGTCCTCTCACAAGAGCTTGTGCACGACAATTAAATCAACATGTGAGCTCATTTTTAAGTTCTAGTTTATACACTTGTGACGATAGTATGCTACCTAATGTTTATATTGATTACATTTTACTTAGGAACTTAGAAGAGGATCATGAAGGCCATGGGAACCAGCAAGGGCATGGAGGAAAGCAAGGGGGCGTTCAAGTCAAGTTGGAGGTCCAATTCATCTCGGAGTAGGTCCCCTCGGCCTCCAGGAGCAGTTTGCACCAAAATCGTCGTCCAGGCCACAAACGGGCTCCGTTTTCGGCGCACCACATATGCCTAGAAAGATAAAAACATAAGCTTTCCAATGCCGCCAGTGTCAGGCCTATTGTAGTTTGGAGTCAATGGGAAATCGCATTGGAATTTGGCGGACACAATCTGTCCACGGTGCTATGCACCCCCACTTGGGCCATTGGGCCATGTATCGTGTGAGAGTCTTTTTAGTTTGCGTCTAGGAGTCCTTGGGCGACCCTCAGGTCTATAAAAACCTTAGCCGCCGCCCAAGTTAGGGTTTGGGTTTTGCTTAGTTATTTCCGTCATCGAACAGTACCGCCATTTGGAGATTACTCCGGCTCTTTGTGAGACCCCACTTGCCAACTTAATCATTCATCAGCAATTTTCATTGCATCTTTCTTGTTCTTGCTTGTGTTCTCGATTCATAGGTAGGGATTAGCCTTCGTGGCGAGGTCAACCGGGCAGCGCACGGTTGATAACCAGAGGACGCGTGGTGCTGCGATTGCAGGGGTCTTGATCGTGCCGATTGGGAGCTGGATCGTGAGTGTCTCGTGTCGCCAAATCGATTTATCCTCCACTTGATGGAAGATCGGGAACCCCCTGGTCCCCATCATGATGCCTGGGCACGAGGTGGTCTTCTGCTCGAGCAAGAACGGTCTTGATAGCCTCCCCATCCTTGTTGTTGGGGAGGAGCTCGCAAAGCTTGACTAGCGCCCCGCCGGCTTGACTCAGAGCCTCCATGACCCCTTCGAACTCCTTCAGAAGATTGCGCCCAGGAAGTGCGGCCACCCGCTGTCACCTGGTGCGACCGGCTTGCCAATCGCCACGCCGTTGCCATTCCTGGTTCCTGCGCCGATGGCTCATAACTTCTTGATCGTCCTCGCTATCCCGGGTTACCTCGTCTATCGAGACGGGCCGCGTGAGATCTTTGTTGCCCAGGATGTGACGACACCGGATGTTACGGATATGGTTCGCCCTTTCCCTGCTGTGGCGATCTTGCGAGGTTTCGGCGGGGACAGGTTGCTCGTCATCTGAGACCACCTCCTCGATCTCGTTTGGTGCACCGCTGATCGCGAGGAGCTCGGGAAAACAGAGGTGGAGCTTGGAAGCGAACCCTTGGAATCACCGGTGACCGTGGTATCCATCCCCACGCTGGTGTTCGAAGCTGGGGCCGTGGTCGTCATGGTGGTCGCACCATGATCAGAAGCCGTAAGAGTCTCGATGTTGCAGATCATATGGTGATGGCCTACTTCATGATCCTCCCGAGTGACCATCGAGTGATGGGGAGCCTTGCCAGTTAGCGGGCTACGCCAGCAGGCTGTTCTCCCGGTCGGGGTAGAATCGATGACGAGCCGTTGGCGACGGCCAATCGGCGATGCGTCGGGCCTGCTGTAGATGCAATTGTCTGGAAGAGGCACGGACTGACTTGAGTCGGGCGCCTCCCGCGCACCCTCGTCGTTGTTGAGGGGAGCCGAGGCACGGGAGAGAAGCCTCTGGTACGTGGTGGCGGAGTTGCGGAGACCGAACAGGGCGGAGGGAACGAAGGGCTCCACCCGAGTCTTTTTGCGACCCTGGACAGGCGAGGCTGGCCGGGTTCACTTCAGTGCGGGCGGTGGTGGCGGGACCCGCAGTGGACATGGGACCCAAGACTGAGTATCAACAGGAACTCGCCTCGGGCTCTGTGGAGCGCTGCCTGAGGCGTGGGCCCACCGTGGATCTCGAGAGGGGTTTTCCCAGGGACCTGCCCTCGGCCTCTGACTAATCCGAGTCCAGACTTGAGTCGGGGAAGTTGAGAGCATCGTACGCCGAGTTGGCATTGAGGTGGTGGTCCTAGCAGAGGCCGCTTGAGTCGGCGTGGTCGATGTAGATCCGGTCCTGAAGGAGACCCTCCGGTTGGTTCGCGCTCCCGAGTCATGACGACCACGAGGAGCACGATCTGACTCAGCACGACGCGGAAGCGGATTCTGGCGAGGGGCCGGCGCCGGCGCCTGGCGCCAACGTGTTGAGGCTTGATGCTGAGTCAGAGGAGGCTGGCGAGGCGTTGGTCCCTGGCGATGATCTGACGGTGCAGATCGCCCATTGGGACCTGGAGTGGTCGATGGTCGCATGACGATGCGCGGTTGCACCGGTGCGCTGCGAAGCTAATGAAGGTCGCCGCTCCGATTGGCGACGAAGGTGATCGATCCAAATTGGATCATGTCACCCGGAGTGCATCCGTTGATGAGGTGGTCGGCCACGAAGCTAGCTGATGTCGATCTCGCCGCCCCCTACCTGGCGCGCCAACTGTCGGTGTTTTATACCGGCAATGCACCACGGGGTGTGTTACATAGTGCTTTTGGGGTGGCGAAATCAGTGTAGCTCGATGGTTCGCGTAGAGATGCGACAAAACACAAGGGTTTATTCAGGTTCGGGCCGCAATGTGCATAACACCCTACGTCCTATTTGCTACGAGTTGTATTGATCTGAGTTCTCGAGGATACAATGAGGGCTAGGATGTTCGGTGGCTGGTATGCTATGAGATGATTGATTGTCTACATAGGGGTCCCTCACCCGCCTTATATAGTCCGGTAAGGCTTGGGTTACAAATCGGTTTCCATCTATGAGTCCTACCCGGTTTGGAATCCTAAAGAATACACACAATCTACGATTACATGCTTCCTTTTCTGAGTCCTACTGCTTCTGGAATACAGAGTCCGAACCAACTCCTTTACGCCTTTCCTAAATTACAGCGCCTTGACTTGGTCTTCATACTCGTCATCCGTTCTCGGGCCCACGAGACCAGTCGGCACCCTGTATGGGGCTTGTTGTCTCCATTGGGCCCTCCAACGGCCCATGTACTGAATCCACGCCGTGAGGGCCTAGGGGATATCTATCCCCCATACTTACATCGGTGCTGATGTTTCGCCATCGGCTTTAAAAAAATATAGGACCACGAAGCCATCATGCTTTTATGTCCCGTCATCTCAGCCGGTTGATCTGACCACCGACACTCGTACGACACCATTGACATCAACATCTTCGGCTCTTGTGCCGGAGCATTCCTCATATCAGCTGATCGATACAGCTACCGTGCTTCTTCGGCACCATCATCATTGGCTTCTAGCAACAAAGCGATTCAAAAAATAAATAAAATAAAATAAAATCTTTGGGCTACAATCTGCTGATTGGATTTTCAGGCCGACTTCATCTCAAGGTTAGCATGTATTATTTCCATTATATGTTTCACTTGTCTACTGCAAGCTATGGATGTTCGGCTTCCCAACAGCCGATGGTTGTAATGAGATTGCATTATGACAAGTGTGGACCAGATGGGATGTCAACCATCAGCTTTTCAATGGCCGATTTAATTGGTAATATTCAAACCCACCCTTGCATTGTCATGTACTATATACACTTGTCACTTGCACTAGCTTCCTTGTATGCTTAGTAGCTTTTACTTGTGCTTCGTGTACATGCTTTGAGGTGTGGATGCTGTTGACCATGTGTAGTTAAGCTCATCTGAATATGTTGAATATCTGATGCTGAGCATGGTTTTTATTCTTTGAAAATCTGAAACATGGTCACCGCTTTTCTTGGCTACTAGTATGTGTAGGCTGATTTTGCTTTTACTATCTCGTGCATGCCTGGTAGTTATGTCCTTTACTTTGGAATCAATTACGCAACTTGAATCTCAATGCTTACATGGCAATCTTGTGTTGAATAGAATTAATTTTAAATGATGTCCATGTGTATGCTATAATGAAAAGATCTAGGTAGGTTTGCCTTGTCTCACAGATCTAGTTCGGGACTGTTTCTCTTTGCACTTTGGCATGAACTTGAACTAGGCTGTGAATGACCAAAACCTTGCTTTAAGCTTCTCATGGTTCTACGGACCTAGTCTTAGTATTGGTTGGTAAGAAGTGGTCTGACAAGCAAATAATCCCTGACAGGCTTGTTTTGAAAAGATCTAGGAGGGTTGCATGATCTAAAACATGTCGTTAAAAGTGACTTGACAAGCAATAACCCCTGGCAGCCTTAATTAAAAAAAAATCTGATCTAAACGGACTAGATATTGATGTCAAGACTGGGGAGGGGGGGCATGAGTAATTAAGTTTGATAAAAGATCCTTGTATCGGAAAGAGCTCACTGGTGTAGATACTTGCTAGTTTTTGCTTATCATGTTTTAACATGCTAGTCAGCTGGGCTAAGTGGTGATGCTTTTATTTTGAAAATCTTAAAACGGCTTGCTCATTTTCTAATATAGATATATTCTCTTGAGCTTTTCTATGCGGTGTCTTTATGCTATACCCTCACTGTATGTACATGCTAGCACTTGTAAATGCTTTTATGCATGCCTAGAAGCTTTCACTTACACACCTTGCATGACATAGCATATTTTTGTGGGGGAAGAGATTTTTTGATGCTGGGTCGGCTCGCATGACTTTTTGCCTAACCAAATATGATCCATTGGCTTTTAGCCGATTCACAGTGTTCTTTGTAGTACCGGTCTGGCAAGTGATTGTTTTGCAGGTAATCCATGTAGCATTATTATTTATCCATTGGAGAATTGACTACTTGCTGAATATCTACCTGCCGTCGGAGTTTTGCTTTCGGCGTTCATCAAAGGGAGGCCGGTATGCATGACCAGCCAATCAACTGATCAATTATTGTTCTCCATGCACCGAAAGATTCCAGATTTTTCCAAAAGATGCGGTGCACCTTAGAGTTTGTTGATGCTAAGCTGATGAAGCACGAGGATGATCCCATGATTCAGCACCATTCGTAGAATAGGAAAATTGGGACTGGTCTCCAATGACATTGGGACTGGTTAGTAAAGGCATAAGGCCGGTTCAAGCAATCGGCCATATAAAAAATTTATTATGTTTAAGGGATCGAGCTGATGGAGGACCGATCCAACGGCTCGGGGGGCAAGACCATCAGTAGCATGAGAAGGCAATTTGAAGAGATGATGTTCTGGTGCGGTTTGCAGCTGATGCGTAAGAGGAGTCTAATATAATTGGTCAAACTTGGGGGCATGTGTTGACACCAGAATTTGACCAAGACTAGTAGGCCAAAATGTCAGAAGAAGCCTATGGTGAAGGGATCCACTTGGCGAGACTTATATCGTAAGTTTGGCCAAATATGATGATAATTGTGCGCCCAAGGCCCAAGCCAAATGAGGTTACAAGCCTAGTCCACGTCGAAGCCCAGTTTATTCGCGAGGCCGGTTCGGACTGCTAGAGTAGGCCGCACGAAAACGGGCGTCCAGGCCACATATTGACTCTGTTTTGGACGTTCTACATATAGATGGAAAGCTAAGAAGATAAGCTTTCCAATGCTGCTGGAATCATATCAAGATACATTCGGAGTCGATGGGAATTGCCGAAACAATAGGACAACCAGAATCTGCCTGGATTATACGACATGTTTCGGCTGATATTTGGAAGCTTCACGAGGATCTGGATCAATAATAGGAAGAGTCTAGATCATGTTATCAAGTAATAGAGTCCTATTTGAGTTGTAATTTATTAGTTAGGAAAGAGTTTGAGTCTATCTTTAGAAAAGAGTTTGCCTTGAAGGCCAAGTCTCTGGACTATAAATATGTACCCATATGCTTCATAATAAAGCGATGGCATTACGCTTTAAGCAGCTACGTATCTCCAACCTCTCTTTCGGCGCATCGCCACCTCTAGCGACTAGAGTTTCAGGTAATCGTCATGCTGCACTAATAATTTACTTCGTTATGGGCATTACGACTTTAGTCGCCTGGCGAACCGTGTACTGAAGCGTTTTTGATGACACGGTTTGCTAGTTACCATGATGAATCTCGTGTTGAGCCTAGCTCGGTTGGAAATCCATTAGTTATCCTGATGAATCTCATGTCGAGCTTAGCTCGGCACGAGATCCATCGCTTATCCAGATGAACCTCGTGCCAAGCCTAGCTTGCCGCGAGATCTGTCTTTACCTTTGCATGTTTATCGATCTATTTATGTACCTGTTCTTCACGTTATAGATCGGTTAACATGTAGCTCGTTGTACGTTACCTAATCGCTTGTTACAATCCACGACATGTCGCCGCAGCGTGTGCACGCGACCTGCCGATAGATTAGCGTACATCGAGCACCCTATCTATTTTGTCGTAATATGCATCTGTCTAGTTAGATGGACTTCTTTGGAGCTCCTGATTAGAAGCCGATTTGGCTATGCAGATCTGTTATATTATGCCTTTACATAGGTTTTTCATATATATATTTTGTCTCCTGTTCATGCTTTCTCGTTGAATTAACTTGACAGGAAGCAAGGAACGATCGGCCTGTATGAGCCGATCTACTTGGAGGAATTAAGCCGATCTCCGCGGTCGGCTAGGATTTACGCCCATTTACTTGTCTGTGTAACTGCAGGGGCGATCCTCTGATCATGCACACACATGCAAACCTCCCCGGCTACAAGGTCAAGCCGGGTGGCACGCCCGCATCACCACCACAGCCATTAATCAATCACCACTGCTAGTTGATCTGCTAGTCGTTTCAGCCGATCGTGAGCCGCAGCAAGGAGGAGAGACCCCAACGTCCACATACACCTCCCGGCTCTATTGTGTGAAGCTCTCTAGGGTGCTACCTGTCAGTTTCCTGGTGCAACATATACAGACTCAATTACACTAAAAACGCCTATAGAGGCCAAAAAAGACACTGGAAACTCAGATGAACGGCCACGATGGAGTCCTTGATCTTCTTTGGCTTGAAGTAATCTCCCGATGTCCTCCACGTGGTCAGTAGCTCATCCCTTTGGATAACTACAGGTTTTGGGATACCGGCAACCAGCCCCTGGTTTTGACGGTGGAACCAAGAAACGATTTTGGGCCCTGGTTTTGACGCTCGAACCGGGAAACGATTGTTGGGCCTCCAAAGGTGGTGAATTTACGGCTCATCACACCGTCCCACACCCACGGTCCCACACCCACGGTCGCACTTGTGGGCTGAGCCTAACTTCGGCCTCAACCCAAGCCACCTGCCAATCCACTCGGCAGGGATTTTGTCACGCCAAGTCCACTCTGGCGCCGCCTCTCAGTCCACTCGAGAGGGCTCCTCCTCCAGTTAAACTTAGTAGGTGCTCGCTCGTCCATCAGCAAGTCTTCGGTGTTGGCAAGCGCTCATCACAGCCAGGATGAAAGACCGGACTCGGTACACTTGAGTCCCTCAGGTTCTACCACAACCGTGCAACACTGACAACATGGGATGCGTGCTCAAACGCATTCCTCACCAAGTACTTCCCTCTGTGAAAGACCAACGCATTGAAGAACAAGATCTCGAGCTTTCAACAGCTCACAGATGAAATGGTGGTGGAGGCCTGGGAAAGATTACAGGAATATATAGCGACCTGCCCCCACCATGGAATGGAAGAATGGCTGATCATTCAGAGTTTCTTTCACGGGTTAAACCGTATTGCGCAAGAGAATCTGGATGCAGCCGATGGAGGATCTTTCCTATCCTAAAGTGTAAGAGCGTCCAAAAATCTGGTTAAGAAGATCGCCACTGACCAGGGATGGAAAGAAAAAAGGTCACATACTCGATCTCGTGGAGTCCATCACAATGACAACATGGACATGCTGGACGCCAAGATGGACTTGCTCTTAAAGAAACTAGAAGACAATCCTGAGACCGCACCAGTCCAGACCCTCGACACTCACATGACTATTGAAGTCTGTGGGAACACGGGGCATTCAGGGAGCAGCTGCCCTGAAACGCGACTAGAAGACGCCAACTTCATTGGAAATTCTAGCAACTTCAACAACGGGAATCGTCCCCAACCAGGCTGGAATTCGCGACTTCTCCAGACAAGGTAACTCCTCTGGCAATTCACAGCAGTTCAATAAGCCTAGCTTTTTTGATCCAAAAGCTGTGTATGAGAGCATTAATAAAAAGTTTCATGCAAATGACAAACTTTTTGGATCTATTTCATTACAAATGAAAACTTTGAACAGTGCTATGAAAAATCAACTGAGTTTCAATAAAATGTTGGAAACACAAATAGCTCAGTTGGCTGCCTCTTTGCCTAATGCTAATGCGGGAAGGCTTCCAGGGCAACCGGAACCTCGTCCCAAAGAGCACATCAATGCTGTCACCACTAGGGGTGGTAAGTCCACTCAGGACCCTCCACATCCTAGCGGTGCACCACGCACTAACAATACAGGCAAGGAACAGGAGAAAACCACCGAAACAGAAGAGAAGGTTGATCCAGAAACCAGCACTGAAGCCATGAAGGAGAAGGCACCATCGAAAACTCTTCCACAAGAGTTTTACGACACAACGGTATTGCCCTTCCCTCAGCACAACAAGAAGGCTGCCGTCGATGAACAATATAGTAAGTTTGTTGAGGTCATTAAGAAGTTATATGTCAATATACCCCTGTTAGATGCTATGCAGGTACCGACATATGCCAAGTACTTAAAAGACATACTCAACAATAAGAAGCCACTGCCATCAGCAGAAATTGTGCACATGACCGAGGAGTGTAGCGCAGCTATACTCAACCAGCCTCCACAGAAGAAGAAGGACCCTGGCAGTCCTACCATTCCATGCTCAGTTGGGAACCAAGTCTTCAGCCAAGCCTTATGTGATCTCAGAGCAAGCGTCAGTTTGATGCCCAAAATTGTCTTCGAAAAACTCAATCACGCTGCACTCATCGCTACAAGTATGTGCCTACAACTTGCGGACCAGTCCATCCGACACCCCGCGGAATCACCGAGGATGTTTCGGTGAAGATCCAGAACTTTCTCATTCCCGTGGACTTTGTGGTACTGGACATGGAAATAGATGCCAGGACACCGCTCATTCTTGGGCGGCTGTTTCTGAGCACTGCGGAAGCAAGCATTGATGTTGGAGCTGGAGAAGTCCACCTCAACATCAACGGAACGAGGGAGACATTCTCCTTCAAACCAAAAGTGGAGCCAATCAGAACCTTCATGAGTCGGGTGTCGCCGACTATGGGAGTTACCAGCAGCTCAACTGTGTTTCCTCACCAAGGGCCAAGATTCGGCCAACACTTTACTACACTAAGGCCTTTGTGGAGTTTTAGGTAGGTAGAATGTGGCACACTTAGGATATTTATTTTGCTAAGCCAAAGATTAGACCAAAGAGTGTACTCTATCACTTCTTCTAATTGATCACTGGAGTATGAGTGGTGGTACTTTATGCCTCTTTCTCTTGGTATTCATCCCTTGTAGCCTTTTGTTGATTTGGAGTGGATATGGAGCTTTTATTTATTTTTGCCATGCTTGAACTTGTATTCTTTTCATTTTACCGTGCTTGCACGCATTTTTCTTTTTGCCATGCTTTTGCATGCTTTTCTTTTTGGGCTCCATACCTTTACTCTTTTGGATTAGAAGGCTAGGGGATTATGAGAAGTATTTCGAGACTTTTTGGTGGATGCAAAATCCGGAATGGATCACTTGCATTTTTGCTTTTGTACTCCAGCTATCAATAGAAGGTGATATTTCTACTCAAAGAGACTCAAAATTTGACAAAGCTCAAATATCACTAAGCAGCTCTTTGTAGCAGTTTAAACTAATTGAAACATTTTTGTCTCTGGTAGGTATTTTGATCAAGGGGAGCTATAATTTGTTGTTTTCGAAATAAAAACCTGAGATGTTTATCTTACTAAGAGTATAAAAGAATTATCCCATATTCAAGTCGTATCATTCATCTCACAACAATTTAGGCTTGTTATCACAAATGGCAACCACAAGATAGTACCTTGGTTTACTTCTTTTATTCACAAACTCAAAACTAAGCTAAGCATAAGTCACATGCAAGGATTAAATCATTCACTTGATAGAGCAACTATTCATCATTTCTAAAATGAAGCGAGCATATGAACTTATCATTAAAACATGGGAGTTTTTTTCTCTTTTTTTTAAGTATAACTGAATTAAACAAACTAAATTAAGCAAACTGAATTGACCAAGCTAGCAAACTCTCAAAGCATGATACATGGGTGGTGCAGAAAACGGGGGACTGCCATACATACCCAACTGTCGATTTGGGTTCCCCTCAAGCTTCAACGAAGCTACTCGGGGTAGTATCCGTAGTACTGGAAGAATCACTAGGACTCATCAAAGGTGCGCTGAGCCGTCGCTTCTATTTCTAGGAGGCGGTTATATTGTTCATCCTAGGTCTGCTGGATGACCTGAGTGCGCTCATCGACTTGATTAAGCTGCTGGGCCAACCCAGCTGTGCGCTGGTCCTGAATGGTCAGGGACCCAAAGATGGCACTCAAAGGGTCTCCTGCAAAGCGTACAAAGGCAGATGGTCCTGCCTCATACGGTGCTGACCCATAGTCCAAGTAGGTTCCTCCTCCTTGCTACTGAGAGAATGCAGCGCTCGGCTCTTGTTCCCATGGTGTGTTAGCAGATCCTTCGTGGGGCTGCCACGTCGGGTCTATTCCCTGGGTTTGCCAGGACGTGCCAGTCATGGTATGGAACCAGGTAGGTCCCGTCTTAGTGGCTTGTGCGTCCTGTGCTTGCTTCTGTAGGCGCTCTTGGGCTGCTCTCCTCTGTGCCCTGGTCATGACTCCCACTACACTATGTCTGGGCTCCTCTAAAGGCTCTTCTACTAGGACGCCCTCTATTGGTATAGAGAGTGTGTCCATGTGGTAGATTTTGAACTGTGGTGCTGGTAGAGGCACTTCAAAGTTTTACCCCTTGTAGATCATGACATAGGTATCTGTGCTGGGGTTCTTGCGCAGAAAGTGTGCCCGGATAAAATGGCTCTCTGTGACTAGGTTGGGTGTGTCTGGGGGTAAAAATGCCACCTAGGCATTTGCTAAGACCCCTAGCTCGGATGCAATCCTCGTCACAAAGGACGTGATTGTTATGGAATTTTCATCCCAAACTAGTTTCATCCAGTGATAGAGCATGGCGATGACTGGTGCATACTTCTGCTTACGCCACATGGCATAGAGGATTTTTAAGTCCTCTATGGTCACACAACGTGTGTCATCACGGGGAAGGACTGCGATAGTAATCCAACGGGCCATGAACCGCATGGTGGGGTGCTTAATGTGTGTAATGCTCTTCTTTCCCTTATAGTCCGGATCGGCTAGTTCTTTCCAGAACTCTGTTGCATTAAAGCCTACGGGTTTGGCTGCTATGGAGCAACGAGGTGAGAACCCGAGAGCTTTGCTGAACTGGCGAAGTGTTAGCTCATGCTCAGAGTTAAAGAGTCTGAAAAGAACAGTCGTGTCGGATTGCAGTTATACTACTCTGAGGGTCATTAGAAACTCCTTGGTGAGGACTATGCCTCCCTCACTAACATGTGCAAAATTATCCCAGCCTACTGTACTGAAAATTTCATCAAATTCATCGTCCATACCAAGTCACGAATCCATAATGTCTCCAATCCAAGGGAAGAACCATGCAGCCAATCCAAGGCTGACACATGGTCGCCCGACCTCCACCAAGGTCGGCCGACCTACCCTTGGAGGCATTATTCACGTGCAACAACTGTCATAACCGTCAACCGCCATGGGGACACAAGATCAAGCCGTTGGAGAGCAAAGGCAGTGGATCGGAGGGTCGCCCAACCTCGGACAAGGTCGGCCGACTACCCCCTAGGTCGGTCGACCACCGACTTCGGCCTCCCACCGACCTTTGC
This sequence comes from Paspalum notatum, assembly GCA_022530915.1. Taxonomy (NCBI): domain Eukaryota; kingdom Viridiplantae; phylum Streptophyta; class Magnoliopsida; order Poales; family Poaceae; genus Paspalum; species Paspalum notatum. The sequence continues at coordinate 35,053,950 of CM039687.1, read as the reverse complement.
CACCTACAAGTACCCCCCTCACTTGTTGGACTATAAATAGGCCTGTAAAGCATATTAGTAAAGGTATGGAGAAGTTGAGAGCTATATTCTACCTTAGAGAGTGTTCTTTTCCATATCTTAGTTGTTAGGATAGTCCTAGGAGTTAGAGTGAGTCGAGCTTTGCCTCGGAGTTCTCGGAGATATTTCTGAGTCTGCGGTAAAGTTCTTGTATCTTGTTACTCTTATCTTCAGTATAATATATTTATGCTTTACTTTATTTCTATCCCTTTCAAGTGTGGTGTACCCTTTATTTTGCATACTTGGCTTAGGATGTGCTTATCTTAATTAGTCAAGTCCTGTTACTCTCGCCGGTGCTATAATCCAACCTGTACGCTAGGCTCTGGTTATGTCCTCTCCTCTGATCAAGAACGATCTATTGTTGCTCAAGCTTCGCTTGAGTATGTTTATAGCGTGCCTCCTATCCACACAGATTTGCTTGGTAGCCCCACTCAGTGAAAGCGTGTGGTGTGCCTGTGTATCCCAGGCCCGTTCATTCGGTAGGCCCGTACGCGTTAGCTGGGTCTTCTTCGGTGGTCTACTATCTACCCCTGACCCCTCGAGGCGCCGGAATTTCGCTCGACGTGAGACCACGACTTGTGCTTGAGTTTCCTAGTTAACCACGACATAGTCTTTGCAGATGAATAGTATAGAGTTTGGGAACTTTATCTCACTCGTTGTCCTCCCAGGCAACTATACCTTTCTACGTGTATCTTAGGTAGTTTAAATTACTTTTTTCCACCATACACCTATCCGTTTACCAGACTTGCCCCTATCTACTGACTAGCAGGTATATTTATTTAAGTACGGATCATTCGATTTGAGTTTATTCAATTATACTCTCCCGCCTGCCGCTTCCTTGTGGATAAAAATATGATACTCAGAATACTCTTGGTGAAAAGTTACAGCGGCCTCCGTGCGCTTGCGGAGTAAAATCTTTTAAGGCTAAGAGACTCCAACAGGCACCGGACGGGGCCGGCCTGGGCAGGCGGGCGGCGCACGGTAGCAGGCCGGCGCGCGTGGGGGTTTGGAGCGCAGTAGGCGGGCGGCGCGCGTGGGGGGAAGGGCGCGGCAGGCGGGCGCCGGCCGCGGCTGGCGGAGGCAGGCGGGCCGCATGCGCAGGGGGAGGGGCGCGGCGGGCGCCCACCGATTGGGGCCAGCCGAGGCAGGCAGGCAGCATGCGCAGGGAGAGGGGCACGGCAGGCGGGCGCGTGGGGGCTGGCTGCGGCGCGCGGCAGGCAGATGACGGCAGCTGATGGAGTTTGTGTGCGTGTGTTGGTGGTCGGGGTCACGGGGCACGGCTGGATGGATAGGGTGGGGGCCTAATTTTCGGCGGCGGCCCCGCCGAAAATAATAAGCCTATTTTCGGCGATTCCTGTCCGCCGTCGAAAATAATTTAAGCCGCCGAAAGTATTCAGTTTTCTTGCAGTGTAGTTTGGCTCTTAGACGAAGTCTAACAGATCGTGTATATATATTTATTTATAGTATAGAAATAGTACTATAGCTACACCATAAATAGGGTAGAATTTAAATATAGATGATGAGATAAATGATCTGCTAGACTTAACCTTACGCCTATGAACGTAGATGATCTGGTTTTCCTCTCGAACATGTGGAGAAAACTTTAGTCTTCAAGACTGGCTCAAACTCTAGTATTGCTACCTTGTCTCCACGTAGCACGGTGGTAGGACCACTTAGTGATAACGGATGTATTCTACCCCGAGTCGGTAGATGGCGAGCTTCTATTCAGAGACACATTGTTTCCCTCGTCACCTTGGAACCTTGTATTCGCCCGACACAAGGGTCTAGCTTGAATATTTGAATAGCCTTTAATTAGCCAAATAGTTTGTAACAGCGTAACTAGTACAAAGTTTAAACTTTACCTTGTCACGTTGCCACCTACCTTTTACCGATCCTTGGGTCACGGATTATCCACGCACGTCTATATATTGCGTACCCTCATTTCAATTCTAGTTGGTTTAATTTATCAAGTTATTAAGTTTAGCTATCCAATTTATCTTTACTCATTGATTCCTCAAGAAAGCTTACGATACCAGAGTACTCCGAGATGCATGAAGTGCTAAAACGGTGTTTTCGTGAGTTTTTAGAACTTATTTTGCAGTTAGGTGTATTCAAAAAATCCGAGAGCGGGAGAAGCGGAAAGAACTGACAATGGGGCCTAGTGCGTCATCGACTCAAGAAAATAAAAATGAATAAATGGAAAATAACAGGGGAGTTTGACCACCGATTGAATATGAATTTTGAAGGCCTGAATAACAGATTTGAATGAAACTTTAAACACAAAAGTCATTCTAAATTAAATTACCTACAACATTGGTACATAAAGGTTTGCCAATTTCTATTTCGAAAATTGTCTAGTTTGATCTGGTTTGCCACTACCGTGAGATGGCGACAACAACAACCACTAGTATAAAATCGCTTTGTAGGAGCGCCTCCAATTCCACGGTAGAAGCGGCTCAAAAGTGGAATCACCCCTACCGTTCTTAGAGCGGGCCCCCACAATATCCACCTCTGCTACTAATAACTTAGCGGCAATGGTGGATGGCATGCACTCCATCCACCGTTCCTGTCAATCGAAAATAGCAAGTGCGATGGATAGCACAAACCGCTCCGATCCTACTATTTTAAGGAGCAGTTCATGTCATGCACCGCTCCTACCGATGGAACTATCCACCGCTCCTGGTATTCACCTATTGACCATTAATGCTCTACTTTCGATGCGCCACGCTTTACCACCACCAACCTTATCTTCTCTATTTCCTCTCAGCTGCCACACAACATCTTCCCAACGTCACGCGACGGTGGCACCACCAGGCTGCCTCCATCCCCGCTGCTGCGCTGCCCCTGAGCCGGCCGACGCACCGCCCCAAGGCCGTTGATGCACCTCCTCCATCCTCGCCGACGCACAACTCCTCATCGGCCTCCACCTCGCCTCGTCTTGCTGCTGCGAGATCCGCCTCCCCCTCACCTCCGCGTGCCGTCATGAGATCTGCCCCCGGCCACCTCGCCTCGACGCGCCACTGCGGGATCCACCTCTGCCTCGCCTCCACGTTCGCCGTCGGGTGGAAGAGGGCTCCGCCACGAGCTAGGATAGACTGAGGAAGTCGTTGGGCTTGTCGGCGGCCAAGCGTGCGGCAGCAATGGAGAGCGCAGTGGTGTGGGCTAGGCTAGGCTTGCTTTTTTTTTTGTTTTTTAATCCGTCAGCAGGAGCGGTGCACACGATAAGCCTCTCCTAAAGATTTGGTTTTCAGGAGCGGTTCTTGGCTTCCACCGTTCCTGAAGATGCATCTTCAAGAGCGATTGATGTTTAGAGCCACTGCTAAAGCTCAATTTTCAGGAGAGGTTCAACCACTGCTCCCGAAAATGTTGTTTTGCAGGAGCTCATGAGTAGCGGCGCTTCCGAAAACCGATACTATAGAGGCCTCTAGAACCGCTTATGTAGTGAATTTATATACTTAGTGAGCATTGTTCAACATTTCAAATGCTATAACTTATGTAATCGGAGGATTTATCGAGTCAGTTTAGTGATGGGTTGAACGAAATTGCAAATTTTGCTGTCATTGTCTGGGTTTGGCACATGATCTGCATTCTGGCTTCTTTATTAATTTCGTTTCGTCTTATCCAATGGCTGGCAGCCTAGCTAGCTAGACCTTGAAGATTGCCGAAACGCAGGACGATCCAATTTGTAGGATTAGCTAGGAATTTAGAATCCTGCAGGCATGCACGCACGCGCGTTATGGACGGCAGAGAGGTGGGTTGGTCGTCCTGATCAGGCACCGTCAGCGTGAGGCATGCATATGGCTAGATAGTACTACAGAGTAGTAGGTCGATGCCGCCCCCGTCGGCCGCGATGTGGCACGTAAGTACTCGCACGCACCGAGCAAGATGCGCACGACGGCACGATCTCTGCGCCTGTGTGGACATAATCTCCTTAGCTTTCTTCCTGCTGCCACTTGTCGCTTGGTTTGCCGCTATCTCACGCCGACGGACCGACCTACCGACGACGGACCACTGGTCGATGATGGATCGCACTGTGTCCGGTGTCCGCGCGCGTACCGGTCGGTGCTAGCTAGATCTGCACGCAGCTAGGCCTGTGCATATGATACCAAGGATACGAGACCCCGGCCCATACATATACTACCTCGATCCGTGTCCCATATATGTGGGTGGTGGGCGCAACGCATCGCTATACTAGTGCTTTACGTGTTCCCCGCCATGCATATGCTTTCATTCCTTGGTTCATCGATGGGCGAGCTCGTGAACTGTTGCCATCACGCACCTAATAATAAGACTGCTCTTACTACTAGCCCAGACGGACGGTGGTATGTGCCATATGCATGCGCACCTTTTTAGGAATGAAAACATACTTAGACTATGTGCAGCAGAATGTGTAAATGCATTGTGTATCTACTATTCTAACTATCTCATTCTCTGTAAACAGTGTCGCTACAGTGTATAGACAATCTATTTACCCAACCCACTGCACATAGTCTTACCAAGATATACATGCATCTATCGTGCACAATCATTTAATTTGAAAAGCGACGATCCAGCTAGCGTCTCACAGAGTTCATGATCGATGGATCGAGATAGATTCCTGTGGTCACCAAGGTAACCATACAAAGTCGTCGTTTGATACATAAAGCGATCGAGCTGATGAGGATATGGGACGAATAAGTGGCGCGCATGTGCATGCGAGTCGCGCCCGCAGGATGGGGAACTACCGCTACCGGTCGTGCTTTTGCCGAAAGAAAACACACTACATGCAGGAGTATGCCCCATCCCCGATCGAGCTAGTCTGGGCACTAGTACTACATGCATCGGTCGTGTATCTATATAAATCATCGTACGTGCATGTCTTTGTGATCGACTGGCTCACATGGCTCGGCCGGCATTCGGATTCGATTCTGGAGTTGGGTCGGGGCGCTGGGCGACCTGGTTCTTTATTGTGCAAGAAATACAATCAAGTACGTACTATACGGCACGTACGGTGGGTGATGGGCTATGTTGATAGCTCGAGTTACTGAGCAAGCACCGCCAGATCCTCAAAATGCATGTGTATCTGTAGTTCTGTACTACGTCAATCTCTGCGTCCAACATTTGGCCGAAAGATGGTGTTAGGGTTTGCCTGTCCGGTCTCATTAAATTAGCAACTTGTCTAACATACACGTTATTAGCTAGCCAACGTACTATGTACACACTTATACACATATGTATACACATATCAAGATGTCCAAAAGGAGTTGAATTGGACTTCTAATTTCAAAATTTGAAATTAAATCCTATAGCACAAGTCCAATTCAACCCTAGTGCCTAAAGAAGTGTGGCTAGAATTCTACTCGATACAAAATTTTTTTCACCTATAGCCAAGCTACTCACCTCAACCGCTCTTGATACAAATGTCCAGGAAGATAAAGAGCGGAATTTAAATGCGGAATTTTTCCCGAGGTTTGGGGAGACACACGGTCTCTATCCCCTACTCTTCATTTGGTGCCCCTCGCAAGGCTTTGCTCTCGCAGTCTCCTCGAAAGGATTCCGGGCCCAAACCTCGGAAGGAATGTGGTTGGCAAAGTGACCTTCGCAAAGGTCATGCAACCCATTGATCCGCGGACCAAGTGCTCTCTTCGGGATGCTCTTCTCCACTCCGGAACGGTGAGCTCTAAAACCGCTTCACAAGTGCCTTCGCAAAAGCCTTCCTCCGCTTCTCCCACAATCTCCGGAGAGCTCGCGGAAGGCACGACCGCAGCCGTCTAGGTGATCGCAATCACCAAGAGTAACAACCTTTGGCTTCACTTGAATCAACCTCACTCAAGAAGTTCTCTTCTCTCAAGTCTGTAGCCCAAAGCTTAAGAGTTTAAGAATTTTTGTTGTGGTGGTGACCTTTGAATGCATAGAAATGTTCCTGGCACTACAGGAAACAACTATTTTTTCGTGGGCCAAAAACCCACAAAAATAAGCAAAAACCCACGAAAATACTATTTTTTCGACATTACACGAAACAAAAACGGACGAAATTATACAAGTAATTTCGTGGGCCCCCATGAATTTAACTTAATTTCGTGGGTTTGCCCACTAATTTAAATCGGCCGACGAAATTACATACACGGTGGCAGATAATTTCGTCGGCCATGTGGGCCCACGAAATTACTTCACATAATTTCGTCGGCCCATTTAGGCCCATGAAATTACACCATTTTTCATTAAAAAAATAAAAACATACTCAGAAAAATTCAATAAATCATATAAAATTCAGACCAAAATTCTGGAAAAATTACACCAAATTATACAGGAGGTACAGAATTACACAAACAGCATGCCAAATCGGCCCATTCAGTTTGTACTCTGTAGCAGCAAAAGGGAAGCTAAAATGGCATGATCATCTACAGACAACAAATAAGGTTAGTGATTCTACTCAGTATCAAACTCCGGAACTAAGGGAGAGCACCTAGCTTGCGTTAAGCATTGCTTGAATATTCAAAGTACATATGGGTATAACTAGCTCTTAGCAGTAAATTAATGCATTGGCTGTTAACTCGAGAACATGAAACAATGAGGAACATTTTCTCACTGGAAAACTTAACCATGGTGACCAAGACTCCAAGAGGCACCCTGGAGCATAGAGCAAGGATACTGTGTTGAAGGAATTGTATGCTGTGGGCAGACTGGTGCATCCCTGAAAACACAGGGATGAGGAAAGAACACGTTAGTAACAAAGCAAAGATAGAATGCACTGGTGAACTAAAAAAGAGAACTATAAATTTCAAAGGACTCAAAAGAAAACTAGAATGACATGGAAAATGGCATCCCTAGGAACAATACTACTCAAAGAAAGTAGCACTCTTCAATATGATAGCAGATAGAAGGCGATAATCTTACTATAAGAATATCATAAATTTATTAACTCTGCCATCGGAATAGGATAGCCAATGAAGTAACATTCCTTAGACAAAAACATCAGTTAAGAAAATAAGCATGGACATCCAACCTAGGATCAGTTCAGTATCACTCCACTAAATCAGTGTTCTTGAAAATGCAAAAGGAATGTAAGTGGAGATGGAAGTTGGCCCCTTTCTTCCACAGCACATAGCAAAGCATATCTAGATCGATAACAACAAACCCGTAAAACCAAGCAATGCAAATGATCAAATAGATCCTATCAAATAATCAATGCTCTTTTTACATGTTCGAAGCTATAACAGAATAGGTAGATGTCGGGAGCAGACAATTTGATAATACAAAACTGTACAAGAGAAAAAAAATAGTGTTTTGTCAATTCTGCTCAGTGACACGTATGTATTGTTTTAAATTATCCAGACAACAAAGGCATTTTTAGATCTCAACTGCAAAAATTGACTGCATGGATCGTTGTGGAGAAGGACTATTAATATTGCTTCCTTTATCTCGTTTAGCTTGAAACAAAACGGGTAGGATATATAATCATCATTATATTTTGCACCGGTTTCAGTTGTATCTAGCAATATAATCACTACCAAACGGCAGTATCCCTATGTCTAGAGGATCCGCTCACCTCGTGGATCCCTGGGGAGGGGCGGCGGAGTCCAGCTGCGACGTAAGAGCAGGGCGTATCGCGGGTGGGGGAGATGGGGTGAGTCGTGGCCTCACTTCGCGGCGGTTGCTGTGCGGCGGCGACGATCAGTACCGGGGCCGGATCCGGAGCAGGAGATGCAGCGGGCGGCGCCAGACCGGGGCCGGCAAGGAGGCGGGCGACGCCAGACCGAGGCTGAGCTGGGGACTCGACGCGGGGCCGGATCCGGAGCAGAGACGACGGGGTCGGCGGGGGAGGCGGCCTGTGGTGACGCAGGACCAAGCAGGAGAGTCGGCGCGGCGGCGCCGGACCGGGGACGGCAGGGGAGGCGGCCGTCGGCAACATGGACGGGGTCCCCTGGAAGGGCGCGGCGGCGACGCGGATGGGACCGGGGAAGGGCGCGGTGACGGCTGTGTGGAGGGGGAGAGGGTCACGGGCCGCCCGGGTTAGGGTTACGGCACTTTCATTTTCGTGGGTTGACAAGTGGGCTGACGAATTTACATGTATTTTCGTGGGTTTACCTATTAGGCCTATGAATTTATAGTTGTTTTCGTCGGTTCTAAGAGCCGACGAAATTACACCGTGTAATTTCATGGGCCGGCCTACGAAATTACGCTCGCAAGTGCTTGACGCTAGGCTGCCTACCAAACCGAAGTTCATACAAGGTCTTCCCAAGGAAAGCTCTCAAGAAGATCCGGTTTGCAATGTAACAGGCCGTATTCACTGCCTCAGCCCAAAAGCGCCTCGGAGTCCTATGCTCATCGAGCATCGTCCATGCCATCTCAACGAGTGTGCGGTTCTTGTGTTCCACAACACCGTTCTGCAGTGGGGTATATGGAGAAGAAAACTGGTGTTCAAGATCTAGGTCACGACAAAAGTTTTCAAACTGAGAGTTTCTGAATTCTCCGCCATTGTCACTGCGGATAGCCCTCATGACCTTATGACTCTCGTTTCTCAACCCAGTACCAGATCCCGAACAAAACCAAACGCCTCATCTTTTAAACTCCGTGAAAAATACCCACGAGAACCGCGAAAAGTCGTCCACAACAACAAGCACGTACCACTTCTCACTAACTGACACTACCCGAGCGGGACCTACTGTATCCATGTGGAGTAGCTCACCCGGATAGGAGGTCATAACCTGGAACACAGGAGTGTGAGAAGCAGCAACCATCTTGCCATGACGACAGGGGTGGCACACTAAGTCCTCAGCTTTCAATTTGGGCAATCCTCGGATTAGGCCCATGAACTCAACCTGACTAGCAGATCAAAGCTCAAGTGACCAAGTCTCCTATGCCACTTCCATATATCAGCAGAAGGACTAGCAACCAAACAACACGTAGGGCTAGAAACAGATGTGAGGTTGACCCTAAAAACCTGACCAAAAGGCAGCAAAGAGCAAACAAGGGTCTCCTCAGCATCAAGAACGTGGCACGCACCTTTCTTAAAATGAACCTCAAATCCTTCATTGAGAAGTTGCGAAACAGAAACCAAATTGAACCCCAGATTCCGGACAAAAGATACTTCTCTCAGGGAAAGCTTAGCAGAGAGCGAAACTGAACCAACACCTAATACCTTTACCTTGACCATTGTCCCCAAATGTGATGTACTCCTTGGTGCTCACGGGGTTGAGGCTGGAGAACCACTTGCGGTGCCCTGTCATGTGCCTAGAGCAACCTGAGTCCATGATCCACACGTCCTCCAAGCCTCGATCCTGCAAAGTCAAGTAAAGCGACGGAGAGCAAATGGTCCGGCACTAGGGTTAGTACCAAAACTGTTGTACCAGTGCCGAGCCATCTGCTCAAAAGTGGGGTAAGCACAGTCAAAGAAATCACCACGACTGGTGTAACCACAACCCTCAAAGCGTGGCCTCTCAAGCTCTCTCACAAACCCTCGGTCATGAGGTACGTAGCTGCGCTGAAAACGACTAGGAACTCGACCAACAAAGCGTCTCTCACCACCATGAGCACGGGCTTGAAAGCCGCCTCCTCTCTCACCACCAGTAAAATGATCTCTCATCTCACCACGGTGGGGTGGATCTTGCCTACCACCCTGGTAGAACTGATCCTGGTTCCCCCAAGCTCTCCCCTGCCTCTCAACCCACTTCCTCCTAAAGCAAAACTCCTCTAGGTGGCCATTCCACTGGCAGAACTCACAGTGGTAGACAGGCCTCCTAGGAACTAGGTTAGGCTGAGACTTGGACTTAGGTGGTGTGGCCTTGAGTGGCTCAGGCTGCTGGACTGGCTTCTTGCCCTTGGGCTTAAGCTCTTCCTCAACAATCTTGCTCAGCACATCCTGAGGGGGCTTGATTGGGTGTCCAGTACTGCTTCTTTGGGGCAGCCTTGGGTGGCCCATAGTAAACCCCATCAACAGTCTCACCCGAGGTGCTGCACTCTCCAAACCCAAAACCACTCGTATCACCCTCGGCTCTCTTGGTGCTCTCTATGATCGTCTCTAGTTGGGGTAGCATATACCCAACTCAGCACATCTCTTAACCTGCAGTTGTCATCTTGCAAAGACAACATCTGCAACCTCAGATCTTCCAGAACTACTGTTTGGGCAGCACAGGTATCACAGTCTAGAGAGGGAAAAACAGGAGCAGCTTTCTCCAACTTCCTAATGGTGGTATCCCTATCCACCAACTGCATTCCTAAGGGTCAGACAGTTCTCACAAGTGTCGGTAGGTGCTGACAGCACCTCAAAGTCAGCTCTCAACTGCTCTAACTCACCTCTCAAAGTAGGACAGACCATACATGCACCCAAAAGCGCAGGTCTAGCCATAAGCTCCTCAAACTCCATGAGCTGCCCCTCAAACTTCTCCTTCAGCACAGCTAACTCACTAGCTAAACAGGGGCACGACTCACATTTGAGCTCTCCACTCAAAGTAGGCTCATCTAGCTTGGACTAGAGTTTGCCTAACTCAACTTTCAGCCCATCTATCTCCTCTACTCGTTTGGCGTATCTATCTATCTGGTCATCAAGCTCCGTCATGAAAGACTCACAGGTAAGGCACTCAAACTCACTAGGTTGGGGTCTCACACTCCTCAACCTCTCATTCTCTTCTAAAGCCTCAGCCAGTTGAGCTTTCAACTTCTACAGCTTCTTGGCTACCTTCTCCAGCATCTTATCCTCGGCTTTTAGCTCTCGGCTGTTCTGCTCAAGCATCTCATGGATTTTGGCTTGCTCAGGAGTTACCTCATCATCGGAAGAAGAGTTCCTGCCGTCATCCTTGTTCTTCTTGTCCTCAAGCGCCATGGAGCAAACCGAGCTCCTCTTGTCCTTGTTCTTGCGCCTGGACTTGGTGGAGACGAAGCACAAGCTAGCTGGACCTCCTTGATCATTCCTCTTGTCCTTCCTGTATGTGATCTCCTCATCACTTGAGCTCGACGAGGACGAAGAGGAAGAAGATCCGCTGCTGTAGAACCCGATCTCGGCGAAGAAGGCCTTGTCCCGCTTCCGGTTGTCCTTCTGGTAGCTCTTGAAAGCCTTCCGGAAATTCTTCTTGCCGAAGGGACGCTTGCCGAAGCTGTGCTTGCCGGAGCGGTGCTTGTCAAAGCTTGGCTTGCCGGAGTGGTAGTTGTTGGAGTCGCGGGAGTAGCTCTTGCCCTTCTTGTAGTAGTCGTTCTTGTTAGGGCACTCGGCGATGAAGTGGCCGACCTCTCTGCACTCGAAACACTTGGGCCTCTCTCCCCTCTTCTTGCTCATCAGGTTGTCATAGGCGCACTGAAAGCGACTAGACACTAGACAGAGCTCATCATCCACAAGCGTCGCCAACTGCTGCTTTGTAACAGACATCAAAGCAGAAAACGAGAAGTTGTGTAACAGGGGGTTAGTAGCAGACTCACTAGAGGGGGTAGCCAAGGCCAGACTCTTGAAACTTGTACAAGCGAGGGAATCTCTCATCTTGTAATCTACTTCGGTGGCCTTGAGCTTACTATAGAGCGCCTCTACTCCTATCGTATCATACCCTGCCGACTCAATGATTGAGTTCACCTTGATCTCCCATACTTTTCTATCCAAAGTATACAACAATTTGACAGCCTGCTGATGATCAGTGTATGGAAGCTCAGCCGGGGCAGAGTTGACACGCAACTTGTTAATGATCGACTGAAAGCGACCAAACAAGTCGTCTACTGACTCTCTTGGCTTCTGGACGAAATTCTCATATTCGCGCCGGTAAGTCTCCACAAGCCTAGCCTTATTCGTCACGGTACCCTCATGGTGTGCACTAAGCAGTGACCATATCTCAAGCGCCTGTTGACGGTCGTAATCTCACGATATCTACCGTCAATTACCAACCAAATGGAGCTATGCAAGTGAATAAATATGGACTACCCCCTCTACTAATGAGTTCCACAAGTTTTGTATGAATATTTGGATGCAGGCACCAAAATGCACATAAAACAATTGAAAACATGTCAAGGATCAAAGGTGAGGCACACTGGCCAAAGTGGCCAGGTCGGCCGACCCCACCACTAGGTTGGCCGACCCGGGGCTAGGCCTACCATGGCTTAGCCAGGTCAGTCGACCAGGGGGCTGGCCGCCCGGCCCACTAACAGGGTTCGCCGACCCCTGGCCAGGCCACCCAACCTTCCAAGTGGGCCACTTGCCACCTCATTGGTCCACATTTCATAGAAAACACAAGTGCACTCAAATCCAACCGCAAGACCAAGCATCCAATGTATCCAAAGGCCGAAAATGCACCAAGTCACGGATCCACAACATAAACAATCCGAGGGAAGAGCAAAGTGGCCAATGCAAGCCTGGCACGTGGTCGCCCGACCTCCTACAAGGTCTGCCGACCTACCCTCAGAGGCATTTTACACGTGCAACAACCGTCCTAACCGCCAACCTCCATGGGGACGCAAGATCAAGCCGTTGGAGTGCAAAGGCGGTGGATTGGGTGGTCGCCCAACCTCAGAGTAGGTCGGCCGACCTCTCCCCTAGGTCGGCCGACCACCGACTTCGGCCTCCCGCTGACCTAAGCCTCCTACAAGTACCCCTCTCATATGGGACTATAAATAGGCCTGTAGAGCTCATTTGTAAAGGTGTGGAGAAGTTGAGAGCCATATCCTACCTTAGAGAGTGTCGTTTTCCATATCTTAGTAGTTAGGATAGTCCTAGGAGTTAGAGTGAGTTGAGTTTGCCTCGGAGTTCTCGGAGATTCTTCTGAGTCTGCGGTAACAGCTCTTGTATCTTTTGTACTTGAATCTTCAATATAATTCAGTTATATTTTACTTTATTTCTATCTCTTGCAAGTGTGGTGTACCCTTTATTTTGCATACTTGCTAGGCTTAGACTTGTGGCTATCTTAGTTAGGCAAGTCCCGTTATTCTTGCCGGTGCTATAATCCAACCTGTACGCCAGGCTCTGGTTAGGTCCACTCTTCTGATCAAGGACGTTCTATTGTTACTCAAGCTTCGCTTGAGTACGTTTATAGCGTGCCAGCCTATCCACGCAGATTTGCCTGGTAGCCCCACTCGGTGACAGCGTGTGGTGTGCCTATGTAGTCCAGGCCCGTTCGTTCGGTAGGCTCATAGGTGTTAGCCGGGTCTCCTTCGGTTGTCTACTATCTACCCCCTGACCAGGCGCCGGAATTTCGCTCGACGCGAGACCCTGACCTGCTACTTGAGTTTCTTAGTTAACCACGACATAGTCTTTGCAGCCGAATAGAATAGAGTTTGGGAACTTTATCTCACTCGTTGTCCTCCCAGGCAACCATACCTTTCTACGTGTATCTTAGGTAGTTTAATTTACTTCTTTCCACCATACACCTATCCGTTTACCAGACTTACCCCTGTCTAGTGACAAGCTGGTATATTTATTTAAGTACGGTTCATTCGATTTGAGTTTATTCAACTATACTCTCTTGCCTACTGCTTCCCTGTGGATAAAAATACGATACTCGGAATACTCTAGGTGAAAAGTTACAGCAGTCTCCGTGCGCTTGCGGAGTAAAATCTTTTAAGGCTAAGAGATGCCAACAAGCTTTTCTGGCGCCATTGCCGGGGAAGCAATAGGCAGAGATATAGTTGATAATCTCTTTTCGAACCCCGTGTCTTTTATAAAAATACCAACTAGTCGTTAGCAGGCTCACTTGTCTCTGTTGTTCATGTTTTGGTTGCAACAGAGAGGTGTATGACCGGTTTCGACCTGCCAGAAAATTTCCACAATAATCCAGAGGCTCTGCTTAGGAGGGTCCGTCCCAAGACTGTTCACGGGCAGAGACCTGTTCTAAGGGAATTGAACCTTGAAACGGCCACGTCATGTAGTTCCTCGAACACAGACTCGTCAAGTAGTTCTTCGAATGCCGACGACATGGCCGCCGCTCCTGAGAAGACCATCCATGAGTTCTCCATCCCATCTAGCAACAATGTCCCTACGGGACCAACCGTCAACGCAGGGGAGAACTTCGAACTCAAGCCGGGAGTCATTCACATGGTTCAAGCCATTCCCTTCTGCGGATTAGCAACAGAGGACGCCAACAACCACCTGCAGCAATTCCTAGAAATCTGCAGCACATTTACCATAAAAGGTGCGTCCGCCGATGCTGTCAAGTTACGCCTCTTCCCATTTTCACTTGTCGAAAAAGGTGAAGCAATGGTTCTACCTCAACCGCGCAACACTGACGACCTGGGATGCGTGCTCAAACGCATTCCTCACCAAGTACTTTCCTCCGGGAAGGACCAACGCATTGAGGAACAAGATCTCGAGCTTTCAACAGCTCGCAGATGAAATGGTGGCAGAGGCTTAGGAAAGATTATAGGAATACATTGCAGCCTGCCCCCACTATGGCATGGAAGAATGGCTGATCATTCAGAGTTTCTTCCATGGGTTAAACCGTACTGCTCAAGAGCACCTAGATGCAGCTACTGGAGGATCTTTCCAATCCCAAAGTGTGAGAGCGGCAAAAAATCTGATTGAGAAGATCGCCACTAATCAGGGATAGAAGGAAGAAAGTTCACATACACGATCCCGTGGAGTCCATCACATCGACTGCATGGACATGCTGGCCGCCAAGATGGACTTGCTTTTAAAGAAGCTAGAAGACAATCCTGAGACCGCACCAGTCCATGCCCTCGACACTCGCATGACTTGTGAAGTCTACGGGAACACGGGGCATTTAGGGAGCAGCTGCCCTGAAACGCGACCGGAAGACGCAAACTTCATCGGTAATTCTAGCAACTTCAACAACGGGAATCGTCCCCAACAAGGCTGGAACACGCGCCCATATATGCCATTCTCTGGACAAGGTAACTCCTCAGGTAACTCACAGCAGTTCAATAAGCCTAGTTCTTTTGATCCTAAAGCTGTGTATGATAGCATCAGTAAAAAGTTTCATGCAAACGATAGACTTTTTGAGTCTATTTCTTTACAAATGGAAACTTTTAACAGTGTTATGAAAAATCAACTGAGTTTCAATAAAATGTTAGAAACACAAATAGCTCAGTTGGCTACCTCTTTGCCTAATGCTAACGCGGGAAAGCTTCCGGGACAACCGGAACCTCCTCCCAAAGAGCACATCAATGCCGTTACCACTAGGGGTGGTAAGTCCACTCAGGACCCTCCACATCCTAGTGGTGCGTCACGCACAAACCATACAGGCAAGGAACAGGAGAAGACCACCGAAACGGAGGAGATAGATGATCCAGAAACCAGCACTGGTGCCGCAAAGGAGAAGGCACCACCGAAAACTCTTCGACACGAGTTTTATGACACAACGGTGTTGCCCTTCCCTCAGCGCAACAAGAAGGCTGCCGCCGATGAACAATATAGTAAGTTTGTTGATGTTATTCAGAAGTTATATGTCAATATACCCCTGCTAGATGCTATGCAGGCACCGACATATGCAAAGTACCTAAAAGATATACTCAACAATAAGAAACCACTACTATCAGCGAAAATTGTGCATATGACCAAAGAGTGTAGCGCAAATATACTCAACAAACCTCCACAGAAGAAGAAGGACCCCGGCAGTCCTACCATTCCATGCTCAATTGGGAACCAAGTCTTCAATCAAGCCTTATGTGATCTCGGAGCAAGCGTCAGTGTTATGCCTAAAATTGTCTTCGACAAACTCAATCACGCGGCACTCGTCCCCACGAGTATGTGCCTGCAACTTGCGGACCAATCTATCCGACACCCCGCGGGGATCGCCGAGGATGTCCCGGTGAAGATCCGAAACTTCCTAATTCCTGTGGACTTTGTGGTATTGGACATGGAGATTGATGCCAAGACACCGCTCATTCTTGGGCAGCCGTTTCTGAGCACCGCAGAAGCAAGCATAGATGTTGGAGCTGGAGAAGTCCACCTCAACAACAACGGAATAAGGGAGACATTCTCCTTCAAACCAAAAGTGGAGCAGTGCAACCAAGTGAAGATTTTCAAGTGCTAAAAGTATGTGCCGAAGCCGCCAGTCTATGACGCTTCTGAGAAAGAGATGGACAGTCTCGTAGCATTTATGAAACGGAAGTTAGCCACCGAGGCTGCCATCCGACAACGGGAAGAAGACGAATGGAAGAAGGCGAAAGCCATGAAGGCTAACCGCAAAAACCAGGAAACAGGAGGCAAAGCTCCTATTAAGAAGGTCGGCACCCATGATTTTACAAGACCCATTAACCGAGGGTGCAACAAAAATCAACATACCCATGGAGACACTAGGACAAATACTATGGGGCATGTTGACGACGAGCGCGCCCAGGATGCATCTGTGACAAATTCCAAGTGGCTCGCAATGGTACCGCTTACCTCCCCATGCATACGCTCATGCGACATCCCGAAGGGCGGTAAATGGTTCGCTCCCGCCAAGAGGTAAAACCTGTCGTTATCATTCGACGGCATATTTATTTCCCGCCAATTTTAATTTAAACGTTCCACTGCATATTTAAATTTTTGCAATGCATAATTTTAATCTTTTATTGCATTTAGTTTATACCCCTCATTTTCGAAAAAAATAGGGGCCGACCGCATGAGGCCGACCGACCACCACCTAGCAAAAGGGGGGACAGGGGGCACCTGTCGGTGTTTGATACCGGCAATACACCACGAGGTGTGTCACGTGATGCTTTTAGGGTGGCGAGATCGGCGTAGCTCGATGGTTCGCGTGGAGATGCGACAAAACACAAGGGTTTATAAAGGTTCGGGCCGCGATATGCGTAACACCCTACGTCCTGTTTGCAGCGAGTTGTATTGATCTGAGTTCTCGTGGTTACAATAAGGGCTTGGATGTTTGGTGGCTGGTATGCGATGAGACGGCGTAAGGGTTCCTCACCCACCTTATATAGTCCAGCGAGGCTTGGGTTACAAGTCGGTTTCCATCTACGAGTCCTACTCTGTTTGGAAGCCTAAAAGAGTACACAGAATCTACGATTACATGTTTCCTTCCTTGAGTCCAGCCGCTTCTAAACACAGAGTCCAAACCAACTCCTTTACGCTTTTCTGAATTATAGCGCCTTTGACTTGGTCTTCAAGCTCGTCATCCATTCTCGGGCCCACGAGACCAGTCGCCACACTGAAAAGGGCCTGTTGTCTCCATTGGGCCCTCCAACGGCCCATGTACTGAATCCACGCCGTGAGAGCCTAGGGGATATCTATCCCCCACAGGCCCCCGAGGCTCGAGTTAATTTAGAGATTAATTGACTCGAGACTCCAAAAAGAACAACGTACTGCTCATGAATTCCTCACCTGAATCCACACTGTTTCTTTTGGTGCACTGCCAGGTGCACCCCATGGGGTAGCTCCCGAGCTTCAAGTTGACTTGAATATCAATCAGCTTGAAGATCTAAACCCTTCGATCAGACTTCATAGAATGCATTCCTCAAGCGCCGAGTCAACTTGAGGAATAACAGATCCTTTTATCCGAGTTATCATCTACCCCAAACTTTCCGAGTCATAGAAAGCCGACTCAAACTTCCTGTTTTTTTCAAATTTTAGGAAAAAGAATAATTTTCCCTCAAATACCGCACCCCATGGGGTTAACCCAAAGGGAACGAGCGGAAGGTACCGAGGAGTTACCAAAAAAAACCCAAGAAAACAGGAATCTTTCAAACACACAACAGCCACAACTCGCCCAAGCGATGACTGATGCGTGGAGGAAGTCGAAACGACGCAGCCAATTGAATCGTGCTCATAGAGATCGAAGCAGGGTGGCCATACTATAAGAGCAGAGCCATCACTTGGCCATCCATTACGCCTCCATTGAGTACCCAGCACTTCAAGAAAAAACCCCAAGAATTTCCCACCCCCTCGCACAAGCCATGGCCGGAGGAAAGGGCAAGAAGCATGCGCGCTCGCCACCGTCGTCGGAGTACGAGGACTCCGACGACGCGTACTTTGGGGGCGCGTACGACGAGGAGTCCTCAGAGGACTTCTCCTCCAGTGAGGAGGTGGAAGCCCCTGAGGATACACCGCTGCGGGAGGACGACTCGGAGCCCAACACCGACGACTCCCAGGGCTACAACCGCAAGGAGCGCGCCAAGCTCTGCGGCCTCTGCCGCGCCGCCCTCCAGGAGTCCTTCGACGACGAGGAGGAGGACTCACACGAGGACGACGACGATGCCCCCGGCGGCCAAGATGGCTCAGGCGGCCACGACGGCGACGACGACGGCCACGGCGGCGGAGATGAGGCCGACACTCTGGCCTCCAAGCGCCGCCGCGTCACTGGGCCCTCGGCCGGGCCCTCCACCGGCGTGTAGGTCACCACCACCACCACCATAGTAGTAGTAGTAGTTAGTAGTAGATTAGGGTAATCTCCCCCCTTATATGTAATCCACCTTGATGAACCATATATTATATAATGAAATCCATCGTATTATCCCTTGCTATTGAGTTCTTCCGTGTGTTTGTATCTTGAAAATCTTGCATCTAAGTCAAATGCGCCCATAAATCTTTGGAGTAAAGACGAAATCGTCTCACAACAAAAGAAATCGCAATTCACTTATGCCCAGAGTTCAGGTGAAACTCAACTCGCTGGGTCGAATTAAAAACCCCATTCTCCGAGTAATAGAAAACATGAACTTGCACTTACAAGTACTGACTAGAAATCATCCTGACTGAAATCGACGACCTAATCACAGAAAGGTCCGACTGAACCAAAGCGTCATGAGATCCGAGTCAACATTAACAATAACCGCAAATTCCGTCAGTCCACAAGGACTGTTACTGACGGCGTCAGGATTGTTTGAGATCTATACCCTAAACCAATTTCATCCATCTAAAAACTATGCTGCCATTCTTCCCCACTAAGACCACCGCCATTGTTTGAACTCAGAGCGCTACTGCTCCCATCACTTCTCGAATCTCCAACCCAACAGAGACATCCACATCCATGGCTCCCAAGAAGAAAACCTTGAGCGAGCGCGGAAACACCAGTGAGGGCCTGCTGCACAATGAGAACTGGCAGTTACCGTCACCATACTTAGCATATCGCCCCTCCACTGTGACCGAGCCCATGCTACAATCATTAGTAGATATGGGTGTCCTTGCCACCGAAGGAAGTGGCAAACTGGAGGGTGTGCGAGAAGAAGGACGATGCTGCTCCAACTGAGGATACCTACTAGGCAATGGTGTTCATGCCATTCTTCATCCACGGGTTAGGTCTCCCTGTCTGCTCATTCGTGCGAGGCCTATTGCAATTCTATGCAATCAATCTGACTCATCTGAACCCCAATTCGATTCTGCAACTTTCGATTTTGGTCCATCTCTGCGAGGCGTTTCTTGGAATTGTCCCTCACTTTGGCTTATGGAAATACTTATATCATTACAAAGCCGGTCTGAGAGATGGAGTGTTACAAGTTACTGGAGGGGCCAGTTTTGAGCTACGGAAGAATCGCAAAGCTGTTTATTTGGATATTCCCCTTCCAGATAACAACAGAGGATGGCACTCCGAGTGGTTCTATATAGAAAACCATGGAAACTCTCTCCCCTCGAGGTTTGGGAGACAACCTGACAGCAAGCTAGCAAGCTAGGAAGAAGGGCCAACTGTGGAGGAACAAGCTGAGGTCAACGCCCTATTAGAAGAAATAGCCAATCTGAAGGAAAATGGCCTTACTGCCTATGCTGTGGTCATAGATTTTGTGTATCGCTGCAGTCAGCCACTGAAGGACAGGATTTACCCTGCCTATCTGTACGTCGGAGCTAGTGATCCAACTAGAGAGACAACCCGAGCCATGACTGAAGATGATGTCAAAGCCCGAGTGGAGTTGATGCTCAGAGGTGAAGCTCACAACGAGGGTACTCCTAAACCATATTCCGCATGGAATCCAACTCCCAATGTAAGTGATCTTACTATGACTTCTGTAAGTAAATTGACTTGCAATCATCTCCTGACTCATAGAGTTAATGCAGAGCAATATATCCAAGTTTCTGTCACACCCCACAACCTCTGGTGCTGTCAGGCTATCAAAACAACAATCCGAGTTATCCACTGAGGAGATGGAAGCTGTTGTTGCTGCTGCTTATGGCGCAGAAAACAATGAAGAGCATACCTTCATTGTGATACAACGTGCAGCCCAAACCACTCAAGAAACCAGCATGAGCGACATCATCAAGGCAGCCCCCGAGCTTACAACTGCTCCAAGTGGCGTGAAGACGCGAGCTGCAGCTGGCCAGGGGCGTACCAAGGCGAAGGCCACTCGTACTGTGATGACACGGAAACAGAGGACAAACAAGAGGACAATCATGGATCTGACAAGCTCTCACGAGTCGACAGACAAAGCTAGCAAGAAGTCCAGGTATTCCTCCCGCCCTGCTGCTAAAACTGATGACACTTTAGTCGGGGTTAACTGGACTAGCTTGGTTGATGAGGACGATGAAGAAGAAGAGCAAGCTCAACTGTGTCATCGTGAGAGGCGATCCAAGAAACATCACGATTGTAACACCCTAGATTTGGATAATTGTTTGCATGTATGTACGCGTGGAATGCTTGTATGTTGCCGTGAACGTGTTTAAACGGTGAGCAGTTTGTTTGTGAAGAAGAGCAGCAGTTTGAGGGTGTTGAGCAGCAGCCTCAAGACCAGTTTGAGCAAGGCAAGTATAACATGGACACAACCCAATAATCATTTAATCACTTCATATGCATGTGTCTTATTTTTGTATGCCAATAAGGACTGTACCTAGCCTCTTTTATCGCAATGTTTACCTATGGGAATGCATGTTGGTTAAGTTTTGCTAGTTGCTGCGCGAACTCATGTATCTTTGGTTAATAATTTTGTTAAAGATCTATGCAATCAAACCTTGAGCTTGACCCGCTGTGGTTCATGTTCCTTTAAAAATGGCTTTTCAGCAACTTGGTTTAGGGGGCATGAGCATGTGTTTTGCTTATAGCCACTCTCCTTAAGGACCGGTTCGCAAAGCGACAACCTGGGACAACAGTGCTACCATGAGACTGGAATGGGACGGTCTTGGCTAACTAATTAGGTTGCATTGGTTTGGGAGTAACTTACCGACGGGGCAAGAGGGGAGGTGAGCTTCTGTGGCCCTCGCGCTACTTGGGTTGAGTGCGTTTATCTCCCTTTGAGGGTTGCTCCACAGATGCAGACCCTGAAACCTTAGCGGTTACACCTTACCAACGTGATCTTTGTAAAGGCCTCATAGAGTGCTTGCTAGCCATCTCATCTAAGGTAATGTGGTGGACCACTAGCGTAGCGCACGACTCATGGGTAAAGATGTACGACCTCTCGAGAGTGTAAAACTGACATGTCAGCCGTGCTCACGGTTATGAGCGGCCCAGATCCTTTATGCAGATTAGTGGTTCCTGGTTTGGTTTGGGAGTTGGTTCTTATGATAAACTTGTTGAATAATGTTCTTATGCAATATCTTGGGCTTAATGGTTTACCTACTCACTTGTAGTAACTAGTTGTTTAATAAAACTTGACCAACTAAAAGCTCATGCAACGTGTCAGCCAACCCTAGAGCCTCGTAGTTCATGTTATGCTTGTGGAGTACGAGTTGAAGTACTCACGCTTGTTCTTTTATTTCAACCTACTGTTGGCTGGAACCCAACCGCTGCTCAATCCAAGAAGACTTCGAGGAGTATGTTCAGGACTTCAACGAGTTCTAGGCGTACCAGTCCACCAGTCGACGTCCCTGTGGCGGCTCATTTTATCTTCGTTTACGCTTCCGCTATGACTCTGGTTTAAAGACATGTTGTCTTATTGTAATAAAGTGATGATATACGCTATGTAAACGTTTTTTTTATCTTCTATGCACGTTCTGTGATGTCACTATTGTCATAATATATGTGAGACACGTTCCTGGCACATATATGTTGTTTCGGTTCTGTTGGTTGAGAACTGGGCGTAACAAAGTGGTATCAGAGCCGTGTTGACTGTAGGACGGAAGCCTAGTTAGAAACGGACCACTCCCCTTTTTCCCCTTTGCTGTTTTATGAAAATTTTATTTTCGCTATCAAATTATATGTTCACTCTATGTTAAATTATTACTTTTTGCATTATTCATTCAATCATATAGAACTGATCTCCATCTTACTCCATCCTCCTTATAGGTCATGGCACGCAGCAAGCAAACCACCCGCAAGAGTACCGGGGGCCGCCTTCGCCGTGTTGCACCACCGACCCGACGACGCACTCCTGTACCTCGGCCACCACCACGGATCGAGCCTCCATCACCGGAGCTGCCTGAGCCGTTGCCACCACCACCCTTCGAGTACGCTCCCATGGACCAGGCGCCACACCCCTTTGAGGGGAATGGTCTGCTCCCGGCGGACATTGACCCTGAGGAGGAGGAGGAGGAGGACCCGGTGGAGGTAGTTTACTACCTCGACTCAGACGGCGACGATGATGCGCGAGAGGAGGCTCCATTGTCACGCCTGCCGACACTGACACCTCCTTCCCCGCGTGCGCCGACACCACCGCCTTCTCCAGTGGTACCTGCAGCTTCACCGACACCTCCACCGCCGCCACCACCTGCCGCACCTGAGTGGCCGTTCCGTGTGGCCGACCCTTCAGACGAGGGTGGTCAGCGGGAGGTTGACGCCTGGGTACTGTGATGCTTCACACCTGACTTAACTAAGAGTTTCACCGTGTACTGTGATGCTTCTAAGGAAGGATTAGTTGTGTGCTGATGCAGGAGGGTAAGGTGATTA
Organism: Paspalum notatum; assembly: GCA_022530915.1. Taxonomy (NCBI): domain Eukaryota; kingdom Viridiplantae; phylum Streptophyta; class Magnoliopsida; order Poales; family Poaceae; genus Paspalum; species Paspalum notatum. The sequence goes on along the minus strand of CM039687.1, from coordinate 35,031,244 downwards.
CTTATGCTTCACGCCAGTTAAGAAAGCATGAGGTCAATTATCCCACTCATGATCTGGAGTTAGCAGCTGTTGTGCATGCTCTGAAAATCTGGAGGCATTATTTATTTGGAAATCGGTGTGAGATATACACCGATCATAAGAGTCTCAAATACATCTTCACCCAGAATGAGCTGAATATGAGGCAAAGAAGATGGCTGGAGTTGATTAAAGATTATGACCTGGAGATACATTACCATCCAGGGAAAGCCAATGTGGTAGCAGATGCTTTAAGCAGAAAGAGTTATGTTAACATGGCAGTTGCTTTTCAGATGCCCCTTGAGCTATGTGCAGAATTTGAGAGTTTAAATTTGGGATTTGTGCATCACACCACAGTAGCAACTTTTGAAGCAAAGCCTACCCTTGAACAAGAGATAAGGAAACATCAGAAGACGGACGAGAAAATTTAGGACATCTGGGAACAGATCAAGGTGGGCAAGGCGCCACACTTTTGTGAGGATGAACAGGGTACCGTATGGTACAAGAACCGGATCTGTGTGCCAGATGTGGACAGTATAAAGAAGTTAATACTCAGTGAGGCTCATGACACCGCTTACTCCATTCACCCGGGCAGTACCAAGATGTATCATGACTTGAAGGAAAGGTTCTGGTGTTATGGGATGAAGAGAGGAGCGGCAGAATATGTCGGAGTGTGTGACACTTGTCAGCGTGTGAAGGCCGAACATCAGAGACCTGCAGGTTTGTTGCAACCCTTGAGGATTCCAGAGTGGAAATGGGAGGAAATAAGCATGGATTTCATTGTGGGGTTACCCAGGATTCAGAAAGGTTACAACTCGATCTGGGTAGTTGTGGATCGATTCACCAAGGTTGCTCATTTCATTCATGTGAACACTACTCATTCGGGTGCCAGGTTAGCAGAGTTGTACATCTCTAGAATCATTTGCTTGCATGGTGTGCCTAAGCGAATCATATCTGATAGAGGTTCACAGTTCACATCTCGCTTTTGGGAGCAATTGCATGACTCCTTGGATTCTAAGCTTCGGTTCAGTACAGCAAATCACCCACAGACAGATGGTTAGACTAAAAGAACAAACCAGATTTTGGAGGACATGTTGAGGGCGTGTGCTATACAGTACAGAACCAGTTGGGATAAGAGTCTGCCTTACGCCGAGTTCTCTTATAACAACAGCTATCAAGCTAGTTTGAAGAAGTCACCATTTGAGGCACTATATGGCAGAAGGTGCAGGACACCGCTATTTTGGAACCAAACAGGAGAGAAGCAAGTGTTCGGTCCCGACCTTATCAGGGATGCTGAACAGCAGATCAAGATGGTACGTGAGAGAGAGCTGCTCAGTCCAAACAGAAGAGTTATGCAGATGTGCGAAGCAGGGACTTGACCTTTAAGGTTGATGACTTTGTGTATTTGAAGGTGTCACCCATGAGAGGAATTCGGAGGTTTAATATGAAAGGAAAGCTGGCACCAAGATACATCGGTCCATTCAAGATAGTGGAAAGGAAAGGCGAAGTGGCTTATAAGTTGGAGTTGCCATCAAACCTATCTGGCATACACAATGTGTTCCATGTGTCCCAACTAAAGAAGTGTTTGAGGGTGCCGGAAGAACAAGCACCACTGGAGGGTCTGGATGTGCAGGAGGATCTGACATATACCGAACACCCAGTGAAGATTCTTGAAACATCTGAAAGGGTTACCCGAAACAGGAGGATCAAAATGTGCAGGGTGCAGTGGAAACATCACTCGGAGGATGAGGCAACTTGGGAAAGAGAGGAAGAGTTGAGAGCAACTTACCCTGGTCTCTTTGCTAGCCACCTATAAGAATCTCGGGGCGAGATTCCTGTTAAGGGGGTAGGTTTGTAACACCCTAGCTTAAATTCCCGCATTTTTCAATTAAATTCAAGCAATTTATTTAAATTTTTCTAAGGCTCATGTGTTTAGTTGCATTTAACAGTTTTTTTTAAATAAATACTTGTACAAAATAAATCATAGGCCCAACTTTCTTGTGCATACATGCTAGTGCATTGTTCTTGTTTGATTGAATTAAGGATTCAAATTCAAATTTATTTGGATTTTAGAACCATTTCTATCTCCATTCAAAGGAATTCAAAAAAAAAGAAAAGCAGGGGGGGCAGCTAGGCCGACCAGGCCCGGCTCGGCCCAGCCACCCTGCCTCCCCTTCCCGCCTGGGCCAAAGGCCGGCCCAGCCGCGCAACAGCGCCCCCACTCCCTCAGCGCGCTGCCGGCCCGCATCCCTCTCCGCAGCGTGCCTCTTACCGTCGGGCCCCACCCGTCAGCGCCTCCTTCTTCCTCCGACCGCCGTCTCCGCCGCGTCTCCCGCTCTGCCACGTCGGTGCCCGAGGCAAGGGAGGTTCGAATCCCAGCCCCCGCTCCCCTTTCCTTCGCACCCCGCCTGAATCCCGCTTATGCCGCCCCGGTTTCCCTTTCTCCCTCCCTTCCTTCACTGCGCCTTGACGAGCTTTCAAAGCCGTCGTCCACTTCCTCCGTGTATACAGCGTTCTAGCGTCCCAAACCCCTATAAAACCCGACCCCGAGCATCGCCCCGAGCCCCTTTACCACTCCACCGCTCCAATTCTTCAACCGTGTGCCGACGCGCTCGCTTTTTGCCGCCGGAGCTCCGCCTCAGTAAGTCGCGGCGACGCCGAATTCGCCACCGGCGTAGTCTCTCCGGCCTTCTAACCACCTCCATCGCGTTCGCAGGGCCTTCACGGTGCCATTCCAGGAGCTCTTGACGCAAGGACGAGCCTTCGACACCCGTGTCCGCGAGCGCCGACCTCTCCCGTCCGCCGTCCTCCGTCGCGAGCTCTCTCCACCGCTCCTTCATCCGAACCGAGCCCCTGGTGAGCTTCGCCGAGACCCCCTCTCTCTCCCGAGCTAGATCTAGTCCAGTGGGACCACCCCTAGGCCCCGGCGTGCGCCACGCTGGCGAGCTGCCACCGCGCAGGCGGGCTCCGCCGTAGGGGAAGGTCGCCTTCCGATCCGTCCTCTTCCACCCTGGCCGTCCGATTCGTCGTCAACGGCCAGGATTATATCGTGGGATACCCCTTCGCGGGCCAATCGGAACGCGCCACGTTGCCTTCATAATCCCAGTCAGCCGCGGGCCCGCTTGTCTGGCCACGTGATTTGCCACGCGGCAGCCACGTCGCGCTGACCGAGTCCACCGCGGTACTTTAGCAGAAAAGACCCCGCGTTTCCCTGTTATCAACCCGCGGTCCGCCCGCGTTAAAAAATATTTAGATCTAGGTCCTGTTTTCTTCAGTTTAGCCCTTGAGCTTCCCGGGTTTTGAACCCGCAGTCCAGGCCCCGTGTTTTTGCCCTATAAAACCCTCGGCGGCTATGGTTAATTACGGATAGGTCCTCGGTTTTTCAAATCTAGCCCCTGGTTTCTTTGTTTCTATCACAGTTGTGCCCCTAGAAGCTTGTTTTATGCATAACTTTCACGTTTTAACTCCAATTTGAGTGATTCTTGCGCTCATGCGATCGTAGAAACGCGTAGAATGTTTTTAGTACAGTTTTATCTTCTGTTTTTATGATATGATGTACTGTTTCTCACCTTTGGATAATTGTTTGCATGTATGTACGCGTGGAAATGCTTGTATGTTGCCGTGAACGTGTTTAGACGGTGAGCAGTTTGTTGGTGAAGAAGAGCAGCAGTTTGAGGGTGTTGAGCAGCAGCCTCAAGACCAGTTTGAGCAAGGCAAGTATAACATGGACACAACCCAATAATCATTTAATCACTTCATATGCATGTGTCTAATTTTTGTATGCCAATAAGGACTGTACCTAGCCTCTTTTATCGCAATGTTTACCTATGGGAATGCATGTTGGTTAAGTTTTGCTAGTTGCTGCATGAACTCATGTATCTTTGGTTAATAATTTTGTTAACGGATCTATGCAATCAAACCTTGAGCTTGACCCGCTGTGGTTCGTGTTCCTTTAAAAATGGCTTTTTAGCAACTTGGTTTAGGGGGCATGAGCATGTGTTTTGCTTATAGCCACTCTCCTTAAGGACCGATTCGCAAAGCGACAACCCGGGACAACAGTGCTACCATGAGACTGGAATGGGACGGTCTTGGCTAACTAATTAGGTTGCATTGGTTTGGGAGTAACTTACCGACGGGGCAAGAGGGGAGGTGAGCTTCTGTGGCCCTCACGCTACTTGGGTTGAGTGCGTTTATCTCCCCTTGAGGGTTGCTCCACAGATGCGGACCCTGAAACCTTAGCGGTTACACCTTACCAATGTGATCTTTGTAAAGGCCTCGTAGTGTGCTTGCTAGCCATCTCATCTAAGGTAATGTGGTGGACCACTAGCGTAGCCCACGACTGATGGGTAAAGATGTACGACCTCTCGAGAGTGTAAAACTGACATGTCAGCCGTGCTCACGGTTATGAGTGGCCCAGATCCTTTATGTAGATTAGTGGTTCCTGGTTTGGTTTGGGAGTTGGTTCTTATGATAAACTTGTTGAATAATGTTCTTATGCAATATCTTGGGCTTAATGGTTTACCTACTCACTTGTAATAACTAGTTGTTTAATAAAACTTGACCAACAAAAAGCTCATGCAATGTGTCAGCCAACCCTAGAGCCTCATAGTTCATGTTATGCTTGTGGAGTACGAGTTGAAGTACTCACGCTTGTTCTTTTATTTCAACCTACTGTTGGCTGGAACCCAACCGCTGCTCAGTCCAAGAAGACTTCGAGGAGTATATTCAGGACTTCAACGAGTTCTAGGCGTACCAGTCCACCAGTCGACGTCCCTGTGGCGGCTCGTTTTATCTTCGTTTACGCTTCCGCTATGACTTTGGTTTAAAGACATGTTGTCTTATTGTAATAAAGTGATGATATATGCTATGTAAACGTTTTATTTTATCTTTTATGCACATTCTGTGATATCACTATTGTCATGATATATGTGAGACACGTTCCTGGCACATATATGTTGTTCCGGTTCCATTGGTTGAGAAGTGGGCGTGACAACGATGACACCACAGTAGCCCCTTCTGCTTCCGCTCTGCCACCTAATGATGATGAAATTGATCTGACAGCGGAAGATTTGGACCTAGATCGAATTATCAGAGACACTTGCAAACTTCCCTTCACTTTATGTTCTGATGAAGATATAGACCCACTGTCAGCATGCTCCAAGGGGCAACAACATGAGACCACAAGCCCCCGAGCCTCAACAGAGCTAGCATCAAAGGACTTAGAGTTTGAAAACCATGCAGACACAATGCCGGCAAATATTCCTGAGGTTGAAACTGATGCTCACATGAATGAAGCCACTGAAACTGTGCATGAGGCACAAATATCATTTGACAACTGGTAGGAGGCACTAACCAGAGCAGCTCTAGAAGAACTGCGACAAATGCCTGTGACCGAGCCATCACCTAAAGCCATCATCTCCCAAGAGCATCCAACTGAGGTTGATGCAGGAGATACTCCCCAGCCCTCATCTGAGGCCCATGAGTTGGCTCAAGAGAAAAAGACTGAAGAACCAAAGCATACTGATCAAGTCGAAAGAGGACAATCAGACTCCCTGGCCACAACTGAGCCAGACAACGCCCAGCCCTCTTCAATTGAAATAGGTGACAACAGTCGCCAACTAGTACCAGCATCGCCAAGCTCAGGGCTACTGACAGCTTTTGAGGTATGCCAACTTTGCAACTTACATATCATGCATTGCCTTTGCTGTCGCCTAAACAACTTGAATTACTCTCTACAGGCTATGCTGAAGACACTACAAGGTGGAGTTCAACAGGCCAGTATGATCCATGACAAGATTGCTGCGCTATCCAGCCTGGAGGTTACTACTTTGAGACAACAACTAGCTGATTCTGAGACTGCACGCAAAGCTGAGGCAACAGGTATATATTCAACCTTTCCATACACCAATATCTGAGGTCTCAAGCTGAACCGTGTACTCGCTACCAGCTGCTGCTGCTGAAATTGCTCGCCTAAAGCAAGTGGCTATGACTCGAGAGACAGAGCACCATAACACCATTGCTGATAGAGACCAAGCTAGAGACACAGCAGCAGACCTTCGCAGGCAGCTAGATATTGAGAAGAAAGCCCATGAGGTAACCCGTCAAGAATCTCAACTAGCATATCCTTTGCTCACAGAAGCGTATGAACTGTATCATTCCACAGGAGAAAATGCGTCAAAGAAATGATGAATACCAGCAGCTGCAAGAATCTCAAGACGGCTTTGAGAAGTCGTTCCGTGAGAATGCCTGTTCATTGGAGTCTTTGAGGAATAGCCACTCCTTAACACGCCAAGCGCTTAAGGACAAAGAGACTAAGCTGGCTGAATCCCAGAGCGCCCATGATAAAATGAAGAAGGTGCTAGCCTCTACGAGGTCTGCACTCAAAGAATCCTGAGACGAGGCTGCTCATCAGGCTCAGGTGTCAGAGGTTTTCAAAAAGAACTATGAGACCAGGAAGAAGAACTGCAACAAACTGAAGAATGCCTTTGAGAAGGCAAAAGAAGCTGCCTTGGCTGCCAATACTACTCCGATCAAGATCCTGGACATCTGTGCACCAGAGAAAGCTGCACCTCATCCTCTGGGTGATCGAATAACAACTTTCATGCATGATATGAAGTCCAAGATTTCTGAGCCAGTAAAAACCATTCTTACTCGCGCTCTTATGGTCATCAAGAGTTCACAACCTGAGATCGACTTGGCAAGTTTACCAGTGAAGATAGTAAACGAGAACCAGAGTGTTGAGCATGAAGATGAAGCCCGCATGATTGCTGAACTCCTTGTAAGTGGCAATGAGTAAACAATGATTCCCCATGTGATATGATGAACTGAATAATGTGTGTACATATTTGGCTCCTTATGTCGACACTTTATCTATTGTTCTGCAAAACAGAGTTAGTTTATGAATGAATCAAAATATTCTATGCGTACCTGAGAGTCGTGTCTGTGGAGAGAAAAGAGACAATGTTAAGTCAGTAACGTAACCTGAGTTGAAACTTATGATATAGCAGTAAATAAGAAAGTAAGATATAACGGTAATGATCACGAGTACTATAAGAAAGAGGAACATGATGAAGCAAAGACATGCAATATCGAGCTATAGGTCGTCAAACCTAAGCCCTCTGTCTTTGTTCGGCTAGGGTCTTGAATGCTCCCCGGTTGTGAGGTCCTGCAAAGGCATGTAGCACCGTGCTGTCGGTCGACTGACCTAGGCCGATTGCCTTTTTTTGTTGGGGCCTTGAGTGCTCCCATGATATGAGTACAAACGAGAGCATATAACATCGTGCTGTTGGTCAATTGACCTAGGCCGATTGCTCTCGTGGTGGGGCCGGAGTTATCCCCGTTAAGAGTAAGAGTGGGCATGTAGCACCGTACTGTCGGTCAACTGACCTAGGACGATTGCCCATATACAGCGAGTGAGTAACGCGAGTAAAAACAGAGAAAAGAACATAGAATGCTTTATCCCAAGAGTACTTTTATTCATAGAGTATGAAGAGTACAATGAAGGCAGAGGACGAAAAACGACACTGACTGCTAATTCTAGAAGTCACAGAAAAACACTACGCATAGAACCTGCGCAAATGCTCTATGTTCTAGGAGTTCCCGACTGGTGTCCCATCCATTTAAGATAGACGATATGATCCTGGATGAGTAACTTCTATGATGATGTATGGACCTTCCCAAGGAGGAGATAACTTATGTTGTCCTGCAGTCTTGAGTACCCTTTGTAATACCAGGTCCCCTATTGAGAAAGAACGAGGCCTCGTGTATTGATCACGGTAACGACGTAGAATCTGCTGATAACGAGCCGACTGAATAACAGAATTGAGATGCTTCTCCTCGAGTAAGTCGATCTCCTCGATGCGTGTTGCTTCAGCTTCAGCAATGTCCTTGAAGGCCAGTCGTGGAGCTCCAAACTGCAGGTCGGCAGGCAAAACTGCCTCCAATCCATATACCATGAAGAAGGGCGTGTTCCCTGCGAGGACTTTACTGGGTTGCGTTCGAAGAATCCAGACCACGTACGTCAAAGATCTTTTTCTTGAGTGCATCCAGAATCATGCCATTGGCTCGTTCAACCTGCCCGTTGGCTCTAGGGTGGAACACCGAGACATACTTGATGCGGATGGAACTTTGCTCACAGAAATCAAAGAATTCCGAGCCCGTGAAGTTGGACCCCAAATCTGTCATAATAGAATTCATAATTCCAAAGCGAAAGATGATGTCTTGAACAAATTCTACTGCTTTGGCAGATGTTAATGAGGCAATGGGCTTGAACTCAATCCACTTGGTGAACTTGTCGATGGCAACCAACACATGAGTATATCCACCTTGAGCTTTCTTGAAAGGTCCCAATCATATCTAGCCCCCAGCAGGCAAAAGCCCATGAGACCGGTATATTCTGCAACTACTGAGCTGGAAGATGATGCTGCTTGGCAAGGAACTGACAAGCCTCGCAGTGCTGCATCCTTCTTCACCATAGGCCAATAGAAGCCGGCCCTGAACACCTTCCCGACCAATGTGCGTGAGGCAGCATGAATTCCACAGACTCCAGCGTGTATCTCCTTGAGCAAACTCAACCCTGACGAGGTATCTAGGCATTTTAACAAAACTCCTAAGGCAGCGCGTTTGTATAACTCATTGTTGATCAGAACATAGCTGGAAGACCGTCTTGCTATTCGCTTGGCCTCCGCCTTATCATCTGGAGTTTCTTCGTTCAGGATATACTTGATGATGGGGGCCCTCCAGTCAGCCAGCATATCCAGAGTTAAGATGTGCCGGCCGGGAGGTATGTTCAGCTCATCTAGTTGAACAGAGGGATGATGAAGCTCTTGGACGAAGATACCAGGAGGTACTATGGCTCGTGATGAGCCCAGCTTGGACAAAATATCAGCATCCACGTTGCGATCCCGATCCACATGAATATACTCGAGACCTTGAAACCTGCCTTCTAGTTTGCGAACTGCCTCGTAGTATTTGTCCATACTTTCTGTGGAGCGATCCCACTCCTTGTTGACCTGATTGATGACCACCAAGGAATCTCCATAGGCCATTAAACGCTGAATCCCGAGCGATATGGCTATGCGAATACCATGAAGAAGAGCCTCGTACTCAGCTACGATGTTAGACACCGGGAAGAGAATCTGTAGCACATTGAGTTTTTCCCCTTTGGAGAGGTGAAAACGACGTCAGCACCAGCTTCTTCCAGATTCAATGAGCCATCAAAATACATCTTCCAGACTTCCATGATTTCTGGCTTCTCAGGCACTTGGTGTTCAGTCCACTCAGAGACAAAATCAACTAGTGCCTGGGTCTTGATGGCAGTATAAGGATGGAACTCAATGTCATGAGCCCCCTGTTCACAAGCCCACTTGGCGATACGCCCTGTGGCCTCCCAATTGCATAAGACTTCTCCAATTGGAAACTCAATGACCACTATGATTTTATGCTCCTCAAAGTAATGACGCAGTTTACGTTCGGTAATGAGAACTGCGTATAATAACTTCTGGACTTGAGGATACCTGATTTTGGAGGGACTGAGGACCTCGCTGATGAAGTAGACCGGATGTTGCCTGGGTACTGTGTGATGTCCGTCCGATCGCTAGACCACCAACGCGGTGCTGATCACATGAGTCGTACAAGAGATGTAGAGTAGCAAATCTTCAGCCGGTGAATCGGCAGTGGCACGATTGGGAGACTTGAGTACAGGAGGCGTGGTTAGGAACTTTTTTAGAGCATCCAATGCTTCTTGAGCCTCTTTGGTCCACTGAAACCTGTCGACCTTCTTGAGGGGTTTGTAGAAGGGCATGCCACGTTCACCGAGTCGCGAGATGAATCGGCTCAAGGCTGCCATGCACCCAGTCAACCTTTGAGCGTCTTTCTGTGATTTGGGTGGGTGCATGCGTAGAATAGCCTTGATCTTCTCGGGATTGGCTTCGATTCCTCTATTGCTGACGAAGAAACTGAGTAATTGACCTACAGGGACGCCAAAGACACACTTGGTGGGATTGAGCTTCCACCAGAATTTTCTCAGGCTGTCGAACACCTAGCGAAGATCATCGATGAAGTCCTCTCGTTCTTGGTTTTGATTACGATGTCATCAACGTAGGCCTCGACATGTTTGCCCTAGTGGTCGGCGAGGCAAGTTTGAATCGCCCTTTGGTACATTGCTCCGGCGTTCTTCAACCTGAAAGACATTGAGGTGTAGCAGTAAGCCCCGAAACGCGTGATGAACGCTGTTTTCTCCTGATCCTCGATTGCTAGGCTGGTCTGATGGTAGCCTGAGTAACAATCGAGAAAAGAGAGTAAAGCGCAGCCGGCCGTAGAGTCAATGACCTGGTCGATGCGAGGCAACCCAAACGGGTCTTTAGGGCAGTGCTCATTGAGATCGGTATAATCAACACACATCCGCCAGTCCTTTTTATTCTTTTTGAGAACGAGTACAGGATTTGCAAGCCACTCGGGATGCATGACCTCTCTAATAAAACCGGCAGCCTTTAGCTGGGTTAACTCTGCCCTAATGGCCTCTCGCTTTTCTGGAGTAAATCGCCGCAGCCTCTGCTTGATGGGTTTGGCATTGGGAAACGCCTTGAGTTGGTGCTCGGCCAGTTCCCTTGGGACCCCAGGCATATCCGCAGGCTTCCATGCAAACATGTCGCGATTGGCCCTCAGGAACTGGACGAGCGCGTCTTCCTATTTGGGAGGAAGAAGAGCGTTGATGGCAGTCGTCTTGGTCGCGTCCGAGGGGTCGAGAGTTATCTCCTTCGTCAGGACGGCCGGTTGGATTGCCGCGCTTGAGGCCGCTTCTTGAGTCAGGATCTGGAGGTCTTCCTGCGACATGTTGGTTTCGTCCGCCTTGAGCTTCTTCTGTGCCGCCATATGATTCTGCTCGAGGGCCATCTGCCTGGCCTCTTGCACACACTTTGAGGCTCCCTTGAAGTCGGCGCGTATGGAGAGAGCACCACCTGGAGCTGGCATCTTGAGGACGAGGTATGGGTAATGCGAGATAGCCATGAACTTGGCTAGCCCAGAACGCCTAATGATGGCGTTGTAGATGCAGTTGAAGGTTGGAACTTTGAAGCACAGCGTCTCGATGCGAAAGTTTTCTACAGTGCCAAAGGCGACCAGCAGATAGATGTGCCCGAGCGGATATTCACCTACGCTAGGTACAATTCCGAAGAACGGGGTATTCGACTTCTTGAGTTCGCTGAGCGGGATCCCCATGTCTTGCAAAGCTCTAGGGAACACCACATTGATGCTTGCCCTGTCATCGATCAGTACCTTCTTGAGTCAGGTATCCCTGACTATGGGAGTTACCAGCAACGGGTACTTGCCTAGCTCATCGAAGTTGAGCCACTGATCCGCCCGACTGAAGGAGATTGGCTCGTGGGACCAATCGTATGGTTGCGGCGGCTTTGAGGTGGTCGCGTTGATCCGCCGGTCCTCCAGCTTCTGCTAGCGCTTGCTCGCATATGCTCATTGCCCCCTTAGGATGAAGTTGACCTCCTTGTTGACATCAGGGAAGCATTGATTATTGCCTCCGGTTGGTCGCTGCGGAGGCTGGTTCCGCGGTGGAGGCGGCAGCGGAGTAGGCTGCGGCATCGAGAACTGGCCACGTGTCAGCATGGCTTTGAAGTCGCGGCAGTTTCGGAGAGTATGGTGCATATCCTTGTGTGCAGGGCATGGCTCATCGAGGAGTTGATCGAGGGTCCGAGCTGGGGCGGGAGGCGGGCCACGTGGTCGTACTAGAGTTGGAGCCACGACTCGGACCTCCTCCCGAGGCCTCTTTGTGATGCTCCAGCATCTCGAGTGCATTACCATACCTTAATCATGCACTAAGCATCATCAAGCATCATGTGTTTGCATATAGTCAAGCTAGGTTTTACATGGGAGGAGATGGAATAGTTGAAATCTCAATTTTATGCATGTGTTCTGCTATGTTTTGTTCCCAAATCCAAATCTACTGGGATCTAGGGGAAACTCATATTACCAAACTTGTAGATAATGAAGTTTTGAACAACTTTCATAATTGGGGTTTGGCCAGATAATGAAGGCTACATAGGGTTTGGAGTCTTTCTTTGTCAGTGCAGAAAACCAACTCAAATCAGCCTTGTTTAAAAACCCTAAGTTTGCACAAAACTACAACCACTTTCATGCAACACTCCCATTGAATAAGTTGTAGGTATTGAAATTCTAAGCAAGTTACCCAAAAGGCACTTTGGGTGAAAAGGCTTGGAAATAGGGTTTTTCCTTTTTCCAAACAATAAAGGTACCCTTTCCCTACCTAGGGCTGATCTCAAAATTTGAATTTAAACCATATTTACACTTGGATTCTGGAGTTGATCCTATTGACAAACTTGTAGAGTTCAAAGAGTAGAACATTTCTTCCAATTGGGATTTTTCCAAATTCGGCCTCTAAATATGACAAAACAGCATTTTACCGAAGGGGGGAAAACACATTTCAATTTTTTCTTTTTTTTCAGCCGCTGACTGGTGGGCCCTCGGATCCGGGGCGCGCCCGCGCCCGCGAACCGGCGCGCGCCGCGTGGCTCGTCGGCGTACAGGGAGTACGGCGAGCCACGGGCGGCGCTCCCGGGCGCGTCAAAAGGAGGGGGAAACCCCGCGCCCAAACCCTAGCCCTCTTTCCCCGTTTCCCGTCCCGTTTCCACCCCGCGCCGCGCCGCCTTCGCCGCGCCGCCATTAACGCCGGCCGAGCTCGGGGTCAAGCCGCGTCGCCGCCTCCCGGCCTCCCCGAGCCAAACCGACCCCACCACCGCACTCCCCGCTCCGCGCCGCCCTTGCTCCACTAGGTCTAGTCGTCGGACTCCTCTTCCCCGAGGAGATCGAAGTCGCCTCGACGTCGCGCCCGCGCCACCGACGCCGTCGTTCACGTTCGGTGCGCCGCCTCCCACGCCGCCGTCCAGCCCTCCCCGTCGCCGTCGTCTACCTAGCGGTGAGCGCCGCCCTCGCCCGCCTCTTCCGCGCCACGCGTCGCGGCCCCGGCGGCGCTAGACGGGCCGGCGCGAGGAAGAAGACGGGGGCCGGATCTTTTTAGATCTAGCCCCTGGACTTTTCCATAATTGCAACCCGGTCCTCCCGCACGGGGGCTGAGTCTTGCAGATCTTACGCGCTAGCCCCTGGAAACTATGGTTAATTACGTAGAGGTCCTCGGATCTGGATTTCTCTTTTTCTATTTACCTTTTTCTCAGTTTGAACTTTGAAAAATCATATAAATTCAAAGAAAAATCCAAAATGGACAAACTCAGAACCTATGAACTCCTCTTGAGTAGATCTACAGAATGGTTTAGATGTGGACTCATGAAATGACCATTTTGCCCCTGGGTTCTTGCATGCATGTTGAAAGGAAATAAATAGGAAAAATGGACCAAATGGTCTCCAAAAATTGTAAAACTTGGTCAGAAACATTCTTGTGGTATGATTAGCACTGTGAAGATTTTTATAGCCATAGATCTTGCTGTTTAATTACTCTTTTACCATTTTACATGTGTTAGGTGCACCTATTCAACTTAGAGAGTGGGGGCTACATAAAGTAGACTTAAAATGGCTCTCTAGTATTTTTTATACACTTGGGACAGCACAAGTAGCTCACTGATGAAATTTGAGACCTTGCATGTTAAGTTTAGATAGTGATTTGAAAATGACAAAAAGGCAAAAGCTAGGAAAGAAAAAGGGAAAAAGGGCATTAAAACAACTAGGAAAGTTAAGGGATAAATTTGGTGATCTATTTAGATGTCAGGATTCAAAAGAGCATTCTTGAACACGTTATTACCACTGTCTTGAGATATGTGAATTCTTTAGTAAAGAAAAATATGGGAAATAGATGTCCTGAAAAACTAAAGATATTCACTTGCCAAATTTTTGTATGTGTAGTTTATGATAGGTTATGCTTGCTTTTAGTGATGGTTTATACGATTTCTTAGGGATGGTTTGTATGACTTCTTGGTAAGGTTTACGTTGTTACCACACATGAGCATCTCGCATACCATATGCATTCGTTGCACTCATTTGCGCATGATGGCATGCATATAGATCCCGGAGTCGAGGAGCAGACGCAGGAGCAGCCACTGATCGAGGAGCCCGAGGACCCGGAGCCGTACCCGCAGCAAGAGGATCTCCAGCAGGCCGCCGACTCCGCTCCCGACGACACTGACCCTAGCGAAGAAGGTAGGCAGGCCCTACATTCTCCTAGCAAATTATGATTTATGATTACGCATATGCATTAGGTATTGTTTGTAACCTTATTGCATTAGAACCACTGGCCGTCCTGGCCCTAGCACCTATATTAGGTACGTAGGACGAGTTGCCTAGAAATGCTAGGCTCGAGTAGACACAAGTGAATGGTCACTCGTCGCGTAGGGTGACTTTGAAAAAGAAATGGAACACTGGCAGTTTTGCCATGATAGTCTATGATGTTGATGATTAAGTGGAGACCGGGCGGAGATTAAGCTTTACTTTTCGCGGTGTGTGTTGTTGCGGTGTGATGGCTCCGCCCGAGTCGTTTAAGGCCCGTCCGCTGTTCGCCTGCTGATTGGTATAACATTGCTAGATGTGCTTATCCGGTACATGGGGCCGGTGAAACCTTACTTGTGCCATCTGAAGAACAGAGACACGTTCCTACCCACTGGTTGCGAGGAAGGTGGTCCGGGGGAGCTTTGTACTCATGACGGGGAGACCGGGATGCCGGCAGGCTCGTCATGGGGGCACAACCCGGAGGTCAGGTGGGAGTGAATCAAACTTGGGATGGGACAAGTGGAGGAGGGAAACTATATGTGGGAAAGCCGTCGCGTTAGTAAGCATATGGATCCCTGGCACTTTTAGTTATTCCCGGGAATTAAAATCGATTCGAATCGCTGATGCTCACCAGGTGTGAGAATGCCAAATATCACTGACGGGCAACGTAGTAATAACTTTAATACCATATGATTATGATTCATGTTTTCGAATATTACATGATTGGTTACTTAATTGATATCTGGATGCTTCAAGTTTATGTCAATTATTATACTCTAAATGTTTATCTCTTTCTATCATAAGGGGTAGCGGCTGTCAAATCCTGCTACCTTATGTATAATCAACCTTTGTTAAAATCAATGGCTAAGGACCTAAATGATAGTAAGCAAGCTTTGCGTCAGCCGTAAGCCAATGCCATTAAGTCCTCTGAGTAATTAGTACTCAGGGTTTGCCCCCAACATTTGGTTTTCAGGTATGGAGTTCCTCTTTTGTGCCTGCGTGGGTGGAGGAGCTTGTTACCATCAGGAGTGAGCCGAGTCATGATCTGGCAATGGGGTGACATCAGTGGGCATGATGTCACTCTCCTACTGCAAGTCTTTTGTTTATCGTGAACTATGATCTTTAATTTCCGCTGCGAGACACTATTTCGAACTCTATTTTATTATGGACCTATGTTGAACCTATTTTATTCAGAACCTGGTTTGTAACTTAAAGTCTTACTACTATCTATTCAAATGCCTGTGATGATGTTACCGTTGTGGCTCCATCGCGAGTCGGATGTGTGTGATGTTGGTTCCTCTGGGATTTGGTGCAAATCGAGAGCCGAGGGCTTCTCGACGGACGACCGGGTTTAGTACGGTCTAAGTACACTGTAAGCTAATGGTGACAGGTGTACTTAGCCCGTATTAAATCGGTGGTTCCGCCACAGCTGGTATCAGAGCCGATCATACACAGACAACAGTTGTATCATCAAGTTTTGGTTTACAAAACTATTTTTGAAAGCCCTTTTCAAGTAATTTGTAAAGGAGAGTATACGATATGCCCGTATTAAGGATGTTAGTGTTATCCAGGTGACATCACTGACATTCTGACCTAGATAGACCTCATATGCATATTCGGCGCTTTGAGAAGTGTAACACCCTAGTTTAAATTCCAACACTTCACAATAAACTTCGAGCAATTTATTTAATTTTCCTAAGGTTTGTATGTTTAGTTTGCATTTAACAGGTTTTATTTAAAATAAATACTAGAATAAAATTTATCATAGGCCCAACTTTCTTGTGCATTACATGCTGGTGCATTGTCTCTTGTTTGCTTGAATTAAGGATTCAAATTCAAATTCATTTGAATTTTAGAACCATTTCTATCTCCATTCAAAGGAATTCAAAATCAGAAAAAAAAAAGGGGAGAGAGCCAGGCCGACCGGCCGGCCCAGCCGACCGGCCAGCCCAACCCGCGCCCCCTCTCTCCCGCCTGGGCCCCGGCCCGACCGAACCCCCGCCCTCTTCCCGCCTGGGCCGGAGGCCGGCCCAACCCGCGCCCCCTCTCTCCCGCAGCGCAGCGCAGCGCACAGCCCGCCAGCGCGCGCCGCCCCTCGCTCCGCGCCTCGCCGACAGGCGGGCCCTCGCCCTCACACCCACTGCCGCACCGGCCCCACGCGTCAGACTCGTCTCCCTCCTCCCGCCGGATTTCTCGCTCGCCTTCCTTACTCCCCCGCTCGGCCACGTCGGCGCTCAAGCAAAGGAAGCCGAAGCCACGCCCACGTCCCCTTCCTTTAGTGCCCACCCTCAATCCCGCGGTCGCCGCCCCGGGTTCCCCTTCTCCCTCCTTTCCCTCACTGCGCCGGGTCCGGCTTTCAAAGCCCCCGAGCGAAATCACCGCGGCCGTGCCTATCCCCTTCGCCTAGGGCTCTATAAAACCCACTCCGAGGACCGCACTCTTCCCCTTTGCAAATCCTCTTCTCCAATTCGTCGCTCGTGCTCTCTCGTGCCCGCTGTCCGTTGCCGGAGCTCCGCCTCGGTAAGCCGCTCCGCCGCCCAAATTCCTCATCGGCGAGCCGTCTTCGACCTCCCAACCACCGCCATCTTGTTCGCAGGAGTTTCGGGGAGACGCTCCGTGGGTTCTAGCCGCGAGCCTGCCACTCCGACGCCTCTACCCGCGAACGCCGTCCGAGCCGTCCGCCGTCCTCCGTCGCGAGCCCTCACCGTCGCGCCTCCGCCCGTTTCGACCCCTCGGTGAGCTCCGCCTCAACCTCCTCTCTCTTTCCCACTAGATCTAGTCCAGCGGGACGGTCTTTAGGCCCGGCGTGCACCACGCCGGCGAGCCACCGCCGCGCGGGCCGAACCCCGCCGTGGGTTTTGGTCGCCGCCGGCGCCTCACCGTCCCCGTGCACCTCGGCCGTCGGATCTTTCACGGGTGGCCGAGATTAGAACACAGCGTACCCCTTCGTGGACCAATCAGAACATGCCACGTCGCCTTCTCTTAAACCCGACAGCGGGGACCCACCCGCCAGGCCCACGTGTCGCGCCACGCGCGCGCCGCGTCAGCGCCGCGTCGGCGTAGACCGGTCAGCGCGGGACTTTCGCAGAAAAGCCCCCGCGTTTCTCTGGAATCAACCCGCAGTCCATGTCCGTTGAAGAATAATTAGGTTTAGGTCCTGTTTTCTTCGGTTTGGCCCCTGGGCTTTCCGGTTTTTGAACCCGCGGTCCAGGACCCGGCGGTTTTGCCTGGAAACCCTCGGCGGCTACGGTTAATTACGTTTAAGTCCTCGGTTTTTCAAATCTAGCCCCTGGTTTCAATGTTTCTATCACAGTTATGCCCCTAGGAGCCCGTTTTATGCATAACTTTCACGTTTTAACTCCGATTTGAGTGATTCTTGCGCTCACACGACCGTAGAAACATGTAGAATGTTTTTAGTACAGTTTTATCTTCTGTTTTTATGATATGATATACTGTTTCTCACCTTTGAGTAATTGTTTGCATGTATGTATGCGTGGAAATGCTTGTACGTTGCCGTGAACGTGGTTAGACGGTGAGCAGTTTGTTGGTGACGAAGAGCAGCAGTTTGAGGGTGTTGAGCAGCAGACTCAAGACCAGTTTGAGCAAGGCAAGTATAACATGGACACAACCCAATAACCACTTAATCACTTCATATGCATGTGTCTAATTTTGTATGCCAATAAGGACTGTACCTAGCTTCTTTTATCGATATGTTACCTATGGGTTGCTTGTTGGTTAAGTTTTGCTAGCTGCTGCGCGAACTCATGTATCCTTGTTAATAATCTTGTTAATGGATCTATGAAATCAAATCTTGAGCTTGACCCTCTGTGGTTCATGTTCCTTTAAAAATGGCTTTTTAGCAACTTGGTTTAGGGGGCATGAGCAGGTGTTTTGCTTATGGCCACTCTCCTTAAGGACCGGTTCGCAAAGCGACAACCTGGGATAACAGTGCTACCATGAGACTGGAATGGGACGGTCTTGGCTAATTAATTAGGTTGCATTGGTTTGGGGGTAACTTACCGACGGGGCAAGAGGGGAGGTGAGCTTCTGTGGCCCTCGCGCTACTTGGGTTGAGTGCGTTTATCTCCCCTTGAGGCTTGCTCCACAGCTGCGGACCCTGAAACCTTAGCGGTTACACCTTACCAACGTGATCTTTGTAAAGGCCTCGTAGTGTGCTTGCTAGCCATCTCATCTACGGTAATGTGGTGGACCACTAGCGTAGCCCACGACTCATGGGTAAAGATGTACGACCTCTCGAGAGTGTAAAACTGACATGTTAGCCATGCTCACGGTTTTGAGCGGCCCAGATCCTTTATGCAGATTAGTGGTTCTGTTGGGTTTTGAATGTGGTTCTTATGTTAATGTTGTTGTTTAAATCTTTTATGCTATACCTTGGGTTAATGGTTTATCAACTCACCTGTAGTAATTAGTCGCTTAATAAAACTTGACCAACTAAAAGCTCATGCTAAGTGTCAGCCAACCCTAGATGCCTCATAGTTCATGTTGTGCTTGTTGAGTATGAAATACTCACGCTTGCTTTACTTTAAACCTACTGTTGGCTGGAACCCAACCGCTGCTCAGCTCCAGAAGACTTCGAAGAGTATGTTCAGAACTTCAACGAGTTCTAGGCGTACCGGTCCACCAGTCGACGTCCCTGTGGCGGCTCGTTCATCTTCGTTTACGCTTCCGCTATGACTCTGGTTTAAAGACATGTTGTCTTATTGTAATAAAGTGATGTTATACTCTATGTAAACGTTTTAATTATCGTTATGCACGTTCTGTGATGTCACTATTGTCATGATATATGTGAGACACGTTCCTGGCACATATATGTTGTTCCGGTTCCGTTGGTTGAGAACTGGGCGTGACAAAGTGGTATCAGAGCCGTGTTGACTGTAGGACGGAAGCCTACTTAGAAACGGACGTAAATAAGGACCTCATTCCCCTTTGCCCTCTTGCTGTTTTATGAAAATTTTATTTTTGCTATCAAACTATATGTTCACCCTATGTTAAATTATTACCTTTTGCTTTATTCATTCAATCATATAGAACTGATCTCCATCTTACTCCATCCTCCTTATAGGTCATGGCACGCAGCAAGCAAACCGCCCGCAAGAGTACCGGAGGCCGCCTTCGCCGTGTTGCACCACCGACCCCACGACGCACCCCAGTACCTCGTCCACCATAGCAGGTCGAGCCTTCGTCACCGGAGCTGCCCGAGCCGTTGCCACCACCACCCTTCGAGTATGCTCCCATGGACCAGGCGCCACACCCCTTTGAGGGGAATGGTCTGCTTTCGGCGGACACTGACCCTGAGGAGGAGGAGGACCCAGTGGAGGTAGTTTACTACCTCGACTCAGACGACGATGGTGATGCGCGGGAGGAGGCTCCATCGCCACGCCTGCCGACACCGACACCTCCTTCCCCGCGTGCGCCGACACCACCACCTTCTTCAGCGGCACCTGCAGCTTCACCGGCACCCCCACCGCCACCGCCTGCCGCACCCGAGTGGCCGTTCCGTGTGGCTGTCCCTTCCGACGAGGGTGGCCAGCGGGAGGTTGACGCCTGGGTCGACCTGACGCACCCACACCACGGTGCTGACCTGGAGTTCCCGGGGCTACTCCGCGACTGCCTCTACGACCTGGGTTACACTACCCATGAGGTCGTCTACCAGGTCCGGCAGCGAGCGCGCCCGGACCACACCACCCTCTGGTCCGCCGGTGCGCAGATCCAGGAGCCCAACCCCAACCATGGGGGACACACCGTGCTGCGCCGGCACTACAGCATCGCGGAGCACGAGACCATGGAGATGGCCATGGAGGATGCTGCTCAGCAGGCTCTTGGGGTCCTCTGCCAGCACTACCACACTCCGCTCTGCCAGACTCAGTACCGCTACTTTCCCCGCCGGCAGTCCGGGGATACTGAGCACGAGATCGCGTCCATCCGGGGTGAGGACAACCGACAGCTGTTGAAGCTGGTCCGGTATGTGTCAGCCCTGATCACTGCTTACGTCAGGGTGTCCGAGGAGCTCCATCACCGGAACGGTGAGGTGTTCCACCTTCAGGTACAGCTGGACCGAGTGGCAGGTCCACCACCCCAGGTGCCAGTGGTGGATCCAGCTCAGACTCCACCTCGCAGGAGGCCTGGCACGGGAGAGTTAGGTGGTGCCACCAGGATACTCCCTCGGGATGACTAGTCGTCCTCATGTATCGCGTTAGCACGTTGTTTAAGTTGTCGTGTTGAGTTGGTCGGGTGAAACTTAAGTTAAAGTGTGTTGGCTGGTTGATTGTTATTTTGAACCATGTTTGATTTGGATCTTTGGTTGTGTGCTATCCAGCTGTGGGGATTTGTCCCAGCATGAGCAAGTTAATGTTATAAGTTAGTTCGTGGGGTTAACACTATATCCACTCTATTGATCTTACTACTTTATCTTTAGTCGCTATTGCTTGTGCACCCATATGTGGCTACGTGCTTACGGTGTCTCTGTTACAAACAGATGGTTAACACAAGGCGCAACGCTGCTGGTGGCAATGCTAGCCAGGGTAACCAGGGGGGTGGCAACCCGCTGCCCAACCCTCCACCACTGACGCCGGAGCAGTTCTACAACCTCCAGATGCAGATGATGGCGACAATGACCAACGCTGTGCATGTTCTCCAGCAGGCTCAAGCTCAGCCTCCACCCCCACCACCTAGGGACCGGCGTGGAGATTTCCTGAAGGGTCATCCACCCACCTTCTCTCATGCCACAGAGCCACTACAGGCTGATGACTGGCTTCGTGCTGTGGAACGCCAGTTGGACATAGCACAGTGCAATGATAGGGAAAGGGTCCTGTATGGTTCTGGTCAGTTGAGGGGTGCAGCACTGGACTGGTGGGAGTCTTACAGAGTCCAGGATAGGGAAGCTTTCACCTGGGCACAGTTCAGGGAAAACTTCCGCAACCACCATGTGCCTGCAGGGCTGATGAAGATGAAGAAAAAGGAGTTTCTTTCCCTGAAGCAGGGCAGCATGTCTGTGACTGAGTATAGGGATAAGTTCCTTCAGTTAGCCAGGTATGCCACTGCAGAGGTGGCAGAGGACAGGGAGAAGCAAGAATACTTCCTGGAGGGTTTAAATGATGAGCTCCAATACCAGTTGATGAACCATACCTTTCCTAGCTTTCATCAACTGGTAGACAGGGCGCTTTTCACTGAAAGGAAGCGCCAGGAGATCGAAGAAAGGAAGAGGAAGTACAACAACTCTTCATCAAGCAGCAACACCCGCCCCGTTTCTCTCAGGGTCCGAGCTCACAACAGCAGTGGGCTCAAGGACAGCAAGGCTACCAGTACCAAAAGCGCTACCAGGGTCAGCCAGCTCGTCCTATTTATCCAGCTCAGCGCCAAGTGCAGACCACCCCTCCCACCACAAACCAGACTACAGATGTTGGGCCTTGCTACAAGTGTGGTGGAGCGGGCCACTATGCTAATGCTTGTCCCCGTAAGGTGCAAGGTAACCAACAGGGGCAGCAATCGGGCCAAAGGTAGAACCCTCCCCAGCCGCAGCAAGGGCGCCCCAATCAACAGGGCAAGGCGCCGTGGCAAGGAAAGGTGAATCATGTGACAGCTGAGTCTGCAGCTGAAGCCCCTAACGTCGTGCTTGGTACGTTCCTAGTCAACTCTCACCCCGCTACAGTTCTTTTTGATACCGGTGCCACGCATTCATTTATTACCAAATCATATGCTGAGCAGTACAATATTCCTATAAGGTCTACAAGTAGACCCATGGTAGTAACCACACCGGGGGGAACGTTGAGCACCAGTTTAATATGCCCTCGAGTTAGCATAAACATAAGGGGGGTAGAATTCTGCACCAAGTTGATAATCATCGGTTCCGCGGGGATTGATATCATCTTGGGAATGGAAACGCTTGCTAAGTGGGATGTCAGAATTGATTGTGCCAAGCGAACCGTCCACTTAACAGCTCCTGATGGTCAGAAAGTGGAAGTCAGTGCCACAGAACCTTCTGGTTGTCTGCATCAGATGGAGGCGAAGCCCACGGAGGGAATTCGAGTAGTGTGCGAGTACCCGGATGTCTTCCCAGAAGAGTTACCAGGTATGCCACCTGACCGAGAAGTTGAATTTTTAATAGAACTTTTACCTGGTACAACCCCTATAGCAAAAAGGCAATATAGAGTGGCACCCAAAGAACAAGAGTTAATAAAGGAAAATATAGATGAGTTGTTAGGAAAAGGGTTTATACGGCCTAGTTCTTCACCTTGGGCTTTCCCAGTTCTGTTTGTTGATAAGAAGGATGGGTCAAGAAGGATGTGTGTGGATTATAGGGCTTTGAATGATGTCACCATCAAAAACAAATACCCCTTACCTCGGATAGATGATTTGTTTGATCAGTTGCAAGGTGCATGTGTGTTCTCAAAAATTGATTTGAGGTCGGGTTATCATCAAATGAAGATTCGTCCATCCGATATTCCAAAGACTGCTTTCATTACCAGATTTGGGTTATATGAATATACAGTGATGTCTTTTGGGTTGACAAATGCTCCTGCTTATTTTATGAATCTTATGAACAAAGTGTTTATGGAGTATCTTGACAAGTTTGTTGTGGTGTTCATTGATGATATATTGATCTATTCCAAGACGGAAGAAGAACATGAGGAACACTTGAGGTTAGTTTTGCAGAAGCTGAGAGACCATAAGTTGTATGCAAAGTTGAGCAAGTGTGAGTTTTGGCTTGATCAAGTGCCTTTCTTGGGACATATAGTCTCGAAAGGTGGAATCATGGTGGATCTTAGCAAGATCAGCAGTGTCATGGATTGGAAGGTGCCAGAAGTTGTGAAAGAAGTTCGTGGATTTTTGGGTCTAGCGGGATATTACAGAAGGTTTATTGAGAGTTTCTCCAGGATTGCAAAACCAATAACATCATTGCTCGAGAAGGGTGTTCCATTTAATTGGACTAAGGAGAGGCAAGCTGCATTTGATGAACTAAAGAAGAGACTCACCACAGCCCCAGTGCTGACTCTACCGGACTTAACCAAGAGTTTCACCGTGTATTGTGATGCCTCTAAGGAAGGTTTGGGTTGTGTGCTGATGCAGGAGGGAAAGGTGATTGCTTATGCTTCACGCCAGTTAAGAAAGCATGAGGTCAATTATCCCACTCATGATCTGGAGTTAGCAGCTGTTGTGCATGCTCTGAAGATCTGGAGGCATTATTTGTTCGGGAATAAATGTGAGATATACACCGACCACAAAAGTCTTAAATATATCTTCACACAGAATGAGCTGAATATGAGGCAGAGAAGATGGCTAGAGTTGATTAAAGATTATGACCTGGAGATACATTACCATCCAGGGAAAGCTAATGTGGTAGCGGATGCCTTAAGCAGAAAAAGTTATGTTAATCTGGCAGTGGCTTTTCAGATGCCCTTGGAGCTGTGTGTGGAATTTGAGAGTTTGAATTTGGGATTCGTGCATCACACCACAGTAGCAACATTTGAAGCAGAGCCTACCCTGGAACAGGAGATAAGGAACCATCAGAAAACGGACGAGAAAATCCAGGAGATCCGGGAGCAGATCAAGTTGGGCAAGGCACCACACTTTCGTGAAGATGAACAAGGTACTGTATGGTACAAGAATCGGATCTGCATGCCAGATGTGGACAGTATCAAGAAGTTAATACTCAGTGAGGCTCACGATACTGCTTACTCAATTCACCCGGGCAGTACAAAGATGTATCATGATCTGAAGGAAAGGTTCTGGTGGTATGGAATGAAGAGAGAAGTGGCAGAATATGTCGCAGTGTGTGACACTTGTCAGCGTGTGAAGGCCGAACATCAGAGACCTGCAGGTTTGTTGCAACCTTTGAAGATCCCAGAGTGGAAATGGGAGGAAATAAGTATGGATTTCATTGTGGGGTTACCCATGACTCAGAAAGGTTACAACTCGATCTGGGTAGTTGTTGATCGGTTGACCAAGGTTGCTCATTTCATTCCGGTGAACACTACCTATTCGGGTGCAAGGTTAGCAGAATTGTACATCTCCAGAATCGTTTGCTTGCATGGAGTGCCTAAGCGGATCATATCTGATAGAGGTTCACAGTTCACATCTCGTTTCTGGGAGCAGTTGCATGATTCTTTGGATTCCAAGCTTCGGTTCAGTACAGCATATCACCCACAGACAGATGGTCAGACGGAAAGAACAAATCAGATTCTAGAGGACATGTTGAGGGCATGTGCTATACAATACGGAACCAGTTGGGATAAGAGTCTGCCTTATGCTGAGTTCTCCTATAACAACAGCTACCAAGCCAGTCTGAAGAAGTCACCGTTTGAGGCACTGTATGGCAGAAGGTGCAGGACACCGCTATTTTGGAACCAAACAGGAGAGAAGCAGGTGTTCGGGCCCGACCTTATCAAGGATCCTGAACAGCAGATCAAGATGGTACGTGAGAATTTGAGAGTTGCTCAGTCTAGACAGAAGAGCTATGCAGATGTGCGACGCAGGGACTTGACCTTTAAGGTTGATGACTTTGTGTATTTGAAGGTGTCACCAATGAGAGGTATCCGGAGGTTTAATATGAAAGGAAAGCTGGCACCAAGATACATCGGTCCATTCAAGATAGTGGAAAGGAAAGGCGAAGTGGCTTATAAGTTGGAGTTGCCACCAAACCTATCTGGCATACACAATGTGTTCCATGTGTCCCAACTAAAGAAGTGTTTAAGGATGCCGGAAGAACAAGCACCACTGGAAGGTCTGGATGTGCAGGAGGATTTGACATATACCGAACACCCGGTGAAGATTCTTGAAACATCTGAAAGGGTTACCCGAAACAGGAGGGTCAAAATGTGCAGAGTGCAGTGGAAACATCACACGGAGGATGAGGCAACTTGGGAAAGAGAGGAGGAGTTGAGAGCAACTTATCTTGGTCTCTTTGCTAACCACCTATGAGAATCTCGGGGGCGAGATTCCTTTTAAGGGGGGTAGGTTTGTAACACCCTAGTTTAAATTCCAACACTTCACAATAAACTTCGAGCAATTTATTTAATTTTCCTAAGGTTTGTATGTTTAGTTTGCATTTAACAGGTTTTATTTAAAATAAATACTAGAATAAAATTTATCATAGGCCCAACTTTCTTGTGCATTACATGCTGGTGCATTGTCTCTTGTTTGCTTGAATTAAGGATTCAAATTCAAATTCATTTGAATTTTAGAACCATTTCTATCTCCATTCAAAGGAATTCAAAATCAGAAAAAAAAAAGAAAGGGGAGAGAGCCAGGCCGACCGGCCGGCCCAGCCGACCGGCCAGCCCAACCCGCGCCCCCTCTCTCCCGCCTGGGCCCCGGCCCGACCGAACCCCCGCCCTCTTCCCGCCTGGGCCGGAGGCCGGCCCAACCCGCGCCCCCTCTCTCCCGCAGCGCAGCGCAGCGCACGGCCCGCCAGCGCGCGCCGCCCCTCGCTCCGCGCCTCGCCGACAGGCGGGCCCTCGCCCTCACACCCACTGCCGCACCGGCCCCACGCGTCAGACTCGTCTCCCTCCTCCCGCCGGATTTCTCGCTCGCCTTCCTTACTCCCCCGCTCGGCCACGTCGGCGCTCAAGCAAAGGAAGCCGAAGCCACGCCCACGTCCCCTTCCTTTAGTGCCCACCCTCAATACCGCGGTCGCCGCCCCGGGTTCCCCTTCTCCCTCCTTTCCCTCACTGCGCCGGGTCCGGCTTTCAAAGCCGCCGAGCGGAATCACCGCGGCCGTGCCTATCTCCTTCGCCTAGGGCTCTATAAAACCCACTCCGAGGACCGCACTCTTCCCCTTTGCAAATCCTCTTCTCCAATTCGTCGCTCGTGCTCTCTCGTGCCCGCTGTCCGTTGCCGGAGCTCCGCCTCGGTAAGCCGCTCCGCTGCCCAAATTCCTCATCGGCGAGCCGTCTTCGACCTCCCAACCACCGCCATCTTGTTCGCAGGAGTTTCGGGGAGACGCTCCGTGGGTTCTAGCCGCGAGCCTGCCACTCCGACGCCTCTACCCGCGAATGCCGTCCGAGCCATCCGCCGTCCTCCGTCGCGAGCCCTCACCGTCGCGCCTCCGCCCGTTTCGACCCCTCGGTGAGCTCCGCCTCGACCTCCTCTCTCTTTCCCACTAGATCTAGTCCAGCGGGACGGTCTTTAGGCCCGGCGTGCACCACGCCGGCGAGCCACCGCCGCGCGGGCCGAACCCCGCCGTGGGTTTTGGTCGCCGCCGGCGCCTCACCGTCCCCGTGCACCTCGGCCGTCGGATCTTTCACGGGTGGCCGAGATTAGAACACAGCGTACCCCTTCGTGGACCAATCAGAACATGCCACGTCGCCTTCTCTTAAACCCGACAGCGGGGACCCACCCGCCAGGCCCACGTGTCGCGCCACGCGCGCGCCGCGTCAGCGCCGCGTCGGCGTAGACCGGTCAGCGCGGGACTTTCGCAGAAAAGCCCCCGCGTTTCTCTGGAATCAACCCGCAGTCCATGTCCGTTGAAGAATAATTAGGTTTAGGTCCTGTTTTCTTCGGTTTGGTCCCTGGGCTTTCCGGTTTTTGAACCCGCGGTCCAGGACCCGGCGGTTTTGCCTGGAAACCCTCGGCGGCTACGGTTAATTACGTTTAAGTCCTCGGTTTTTCAAATCTAGCCCCTGGTTTCAATGTTTCTATCACAGTTATGCCCCTAGGAGCCCGTTTTATGCATAACTTTCACGTTTTAACTCCGATTTGAGTGATTCTTGCGCTCACACGACCGTAGAAACATGTAGAATGTTTTTAGTACAGTTTTATCTTCTGTTTTTATGATATGATGTACTGTTTCTCACCTTTGAGTAATTGTTTGCATGTATGTATGCGTGGAAATGCTTGTACGTTGCCGTGAACGTGGTTAGACGGTGAGCAGTTTGTTGGTGACGAAGAGCAGCAGTTTGAGGGTGTTGAGCAGCAGACTCAAGACCAGTTTGAGCAAGGCAAGTATAACATGGACACAACCCAATAACCACTTAATCACTTCATATGCATGTGTCTAATTTTGTATGCCAATAAGGACTGTACCTAGCTTCTTTTATCGATATGTTACCTATGGGTTGCTTGTTGGTTAAGTTTTGCTAGCTGCTGCGCGAACTCATGTATCCTTGTTAATAATCTTGTTAATGGATCTATGAAATCAAATCTTGAGCTTGACCCTCTGTGGTTCATGTTCCTTTAAAAATGGCTTTTTAGCAACTTGGTTTAGGGGGCATGAGCAGGTGTTTTGCTTATGGCCACTCTCCTTAAGGACCGGTTCGCAAAGCGACAACCTGGGATAACAGTGCTACCATGAGACTGGAATGGGACGGTCTTGGCTAATTAATTAGGTTGCATTGGTTTGGGGGTAACTTACCGACGGGGCAAGAGGGGAGGTGAGCTTCTGTGGCCCTCGCGCTACTTGGGTTGAGTGCGTTTATCTCCCCTTGAGGCTTGCTCCACAGCTGCGGACCCTGAAACCTTAGCGGTTACACCTTACCAACGTGATCTTTGTAAAGGCCTCGTAGTGTGCTTGCTAGCCATCTCATCTACGGTAATGTGGTGGACCACTAGCGTAGCCCACGACTCATGGGTAAAGATGTACGACCTCTCGAGAGTGTAAAACTGACATGTTAGCCGTGCTCACGGTTTTGAGCGGCCCAGATCCTTTATGCAGATTAGTGGTTCTGTTGGGTTTTGAAAGTGGTTCTTATGTTAATGTTGTTGTTTAAATCTTTTATGCTATACCTTGGGTTAATGGTTTATCAACTCACCTGTAGTAATTAGTCGCTTAATAAAACTTGACCAACTAAAAGCTCATGCTAAGTGTCAGCCAACCCTAGATGCCTCATAGTTCATGTTGTGCTTGTTGAGTATGAAATACTCACGCTTGCTTTACTTTAAACCTACTGTTGGCTGGAACCCAACCGCTGCTCAGCTCCAGAAGACTTCGAAGAGTATGTTCAGGACTTCAACGAGTTCTAGGCGTACCGGTCCACCAGTCGACGTCCCTGTGGCGGCTCGTTCATCTTCGTTTACGCTTCCGCTATGACTCTGGTTTAAAGACATGTTGTCTTATTGTAATAAAGTGATGTTATACTCTATGTAAACGTTTTAATTATCGTTATGCACGTTCTGTGATGTCACTATTGTCATGATATATGTGAGACACGTTCCTGGCACATATATGTTGTTCCGGTTCCGTTGGTTGAGAACTGGGCGTGACAAGAAGCAACTTTTCGGCCATAGCTATCCCCAGTACTGGTGGAAGCTATTGGGTTTTGCGGATTGTTGTGCACTCTGCATTCATGCTGGTAGGCTAGAAATTTTAAGGGGGGTGGTCACCTTTGGTGTGTTTGTGACCATTCTCCTGTGGTGACGCAGCAAGATTCAATTTGCTTGCGTGGGTGCCAGCCCGGTCTAGCAGAGGACCGTACAGATGCGTTGTCCACGCGGCGCAAAATGGCGTGGATGCCACACTATGTGGTAATGTATGAGCATGCATTTTTCTGCAGGTACACTAACTCTACGTGAAATTAAGAACGATTAGAAAACGACTAGTTGCAATAGAGAGTGCCGTGCATATTGTCACCGAATAACCGGTAGTATATACTAGACTAGGATGTGTGATGTGAGACGGTACCAACGGATCATGCATCATGTTCATCGCCTGGGTTATATATGGGGTATTTCTAATAAGTCTACAAAAGAAATCACGAACTTAAGTCACTTATCTTTTTCTTTTCAATAGTGCATAAAATATTGTATGAACTCACTCAAAAAAAATTTTAATGCATAGGCCTTTCTTTTGTGTCCCACAGATGGTTAGGACCAAGCAGACCGTGCGTAAGGCCATGGGGGGTAGGGGCGCCCGCTCCCGCCAGTGACCCACACTCCACCCCAGGTAGAGGACGGGCTACTCCACACTCGCTGCCGGGAGGACTGCACCCTCTCCCGGATCCTGTGCAGGGCCCTGAGGCAGATGGGACGCCGCCCCTATCCCTTATACTCCGTGCAGACCATGCACGGGCAGGGGAGCTGCTGGGCCCGGGTGGTCCTTCCGCACCCGAACTCCGCGAACCCACACACCATCGTGGTCTATGGGGCGAACGAGGAGGAAGCCTATCAGAAGGCAGTTACGACAGCTATCACTTTTCTGAGCCCCGAGGAGGATGCGGGCCACTCAGACCTGCGTTATCTCCCCACGTAGGAGATGGACGACGAGTGGGTCTGCCGCCACGACATGCTCAAGGCCCGCAACGACACACGACCCTATGCAGCATGTATGGGGTTTGCCAGTGAGATGCACAGGATGTATGACCGCGCTGAGGGCTGGAGCCGTTTCTACTTCCACAGGCACGCGGAGGCGCGTGCTCGAGTGGAGGAGCTGGAGGGTCAGGTGGCTCAGCTACAGCAGCGCCTCGCGGTGTACGAGCCGCCTCCAGCGGAGCGGGACCCTCAGGACAGGGAATCCTCTGAGCCGATGGAGATGGAGGAGGAGGGAGAGGGCTCTGTCCCCACAGGCCGCTCTGTGACTTAGAGAGGAGTGGTGATGATGTAGGAGGATGAGGCGTTTTGTGAATCGTTTAGCACGTTGATAGCGATATTTTGTATTACACCGCTCCGTGCATTTATGTGTGGCTGTACTAAAAACCTTGATGAGATGTGAGAGCTCATTTGTGTACGCCATTTGTGTAATGATGGACACCTTGTTATGTGCCCTTTGACGATTGGTCGCTGAAACCACCATCCCACTATGTAATGATAAGACCTTAAGTAGTTTTTGAACTTTTAAATCTCACTCGAAATCTATCGTACATTCTTGAATGGCTGGAGTAGGTTGATGTCATATTGCATGATTTCATGTATTTACAATGCTGTCCGTGATGCTATGATTTTATCAGCACGTCACATTGCAATAAGGTATTGTGAGATTAAAACCCGGTTGATCTCCCTCTTGGAGATGGTGAACACTCGCAATGGGCAACACTTGGGTTCGGAGCCACATGTGAATGGCGCTCCACCCCCACCGGAGTTAGCCACCCTGGTCGTGCAGCAGGCCGAGCTGATCCGCCTGCTCGCCGAGGAACGCCAGGGCCGTGGCCAGCTGCAGCCGCGGGAGCCCAGGAACCGAGGCATCTCCTACAAGGACTTCGAGGAGCTGCGACCCCCCGTCTTCACGAAGTGTCCTGAACCTCTGGACACGGATGATTGGCTCCGCACAATTAGGTCCAAGTTCACACTCCTTCCGGAATTGACCGAGCAGTAGAAGGCGCGGTTTGCCGGGCAGTTGCTGCAAGGACCAGCAGGCGCGTGGCATGCCACGTTCCTCGAAATGCAGCGGGCTGGGCATGAGCCCACCTGGGAGGAGTTTACCCAGGCTTTCCGGGCTCACTATATCCCGGACAGCTTGATGGAGCAGAAGAAGCGGGAATTTCGGGAGCTTAAGCAAGGCAACAAGACTGTGATGCAATATGTGCAGTCTTTCATTCACCTTTCACAGTATGCACCAGAAGATGTGGCAGATGACCCCCGCCGAGCAGCTAGGCTCTTGAACGGCCTCGACCCCACTCTCCAGACACACTTGGGGCGTCACTACCAGAGCTTCACCGACTTGGTGGACACCGCGCTTGATATGGAGAATCGCCTGCGGGTGGCTAATGAAGATCAGAGGCGCAAGCGCCAAGCCAACACATCTGCTGCTGGGTCCTCCCAGAAGCAGAAGACAGCCTATAGGCCCTCACAGCAGTATTATCAGCAGCCCCGTTTCACGGTCCGGCCCAATCAGCCGGGCTGGGTTCACCGGGCGCCACAGCAGCAGCAGCCACAGCAGCAGCAGAGGCTCACCGCCGGCACACAAGCTCCGGCCCCCGCGACACATGTCCTCGCTCTCCCGGGACCTGGAAACCCTTGCTTCAACTGTGGCAAGGTGGGGCACTTCAGTCGGGATTGCAGGGCACCCCGCAAAATTCAAGGCCCGAATCCAGCAGGCGGCACCCAGCAGGGCAAGCAGAAGGGGCCGGCACAGAAGACGGGTCGGGTGCACTACATCCACCTGGAACAGATCCCCGCCGGTGTGCCGGTGCTCGCTGGTACGTTCATGATCAACGGTCATCCGACCGTCGTGCTATTTGATTCGGGGGCTACGCATACCTTTATTAGCAAAGCATATGCACAGAAGCATGACATAAATATGCACAAGTTGAGGGAAAACTACCACATCACTGCCCTAGGGTCTCCTATTGATACCAGTCTAGGGGTCAGGCACTTAAAGCTGGAAATAGGAGCCGAGACGTTTATCATCAACCCCGTGGTGCTGCCACACCAGGGGATTGATATTATTTTGGGAATGAATTGGATGACTGAAAACAACGCCGTCCTAGATATTGGCAGTAGGATAATACAGTTAAGGTCTAGGGTCAGCGGCAAGGTTATACGGGTACACATGCCAGACATGAAACACATGGTGGCTACAGTAAATGCAACTGAACTCGATGAAATCAAAAAGATTCCTGTAGTATGTGACTTCCCGGACGTATTTCCGGAAGAACTGCCGGGTCTGCCTCCGGTTAGGGATGTAGAGTTCCGCATTGACCTCGTCCCTGGTACAGCCCCTGTCTCAAAAAGGCCATACAGAATGGCACCAGATGAACTAAAGGAGCTAAAAATACAACTCCAAGAGCAACTAGATAAGGGTTTCATTCGGCCAAGTTCGTCACCTTGGGGTTGTCCGGCCCTCTTCGTAGAGAAGAAAGATCAGGGAGGTAAAAGGCTCTGTGTGGACTACAGGCCGCTAAATGCAGTCACAGTCAAAAATAAATATCCAATTCCACACATTGACATCCTGTTCGATCAGTTAGCTAGGGCCAAAGTCTTCTCAAAAATTGACTTAAGATCGGGCTATTATCAGATAAAAATCAGAGAAGAAGACATACCAAAAACCGCTTTCTCGACCAGATATGGCTTGTATGAATATCTGGTCATGTCCTTTGGGTTAACCAACGCACCGGCCTTTTTCATGTACATGATGAACTCGGTGTTCATGAACGAGCTCGACAAGTTCGTCGTGGTATTCATTGATGATATATTAATCTACTTCAAAAATGAAAAAGAACACGAAGAACATTTGCGGATAGTACTCACTCGGCTAAGAGAACACAAGCTCTATGCCAAGTTCAGCAAGTGCGCATTCTGGTTAAAGGAAGTGGGTTTCCTGGGGCATGTTCTGTCAGAAAAGGGAGTAGCGGTTGACCCTAGCAAAGTAAAGGATGTTCTGAACTGGAAGTAGCCGGAAACTGTCACAGAAATTCGGAGTTTTCTTGGTCTAGCGGGCTACTACCGCCGCTTTATCAAGGACTTCTCCAAAATTGCTAAACCAATGACCTCCTTGACTAAGAAAAATGCAAAATTCGTGTGGGGTCCGAAGTGTGAGGATGGGTTCCGAGAATTAAAAAAGCTACTGACAACAGCACCAGTGCTAGCCCAACCGGATGTCACAAAGCCATTTGATGTATATTGTGATGCTTCCGGCCAGGGGCTAGGCTGTGTACTAATGCAAGAGGGGAGAGTAATTGCTTACGCCTCCCGCCAACTAAGAAAGCATGAAGCAAACTACCCCACACACGATCTTGAGCTAGCCGCAGTTGTGCATGCCCTGAAGATATGGAGGCACTATCTGCTGGGCAACACTTGTCACATATATACTGACCATAAAAGTCTCAAGTACATCTTCACCCAGCCCGAACTAAATATGAGGCAAAGACGATGGCTAGAGTTGATAAAGGACTATGACCTGGAGATTCACTATCATCCAGGAAAGGCGAATGTGGTAGCTGATGCTCTGAGCCGTCGGGCTCATTGCAATGTGATTGAAGCCCGACCCACAGCTCGAGTGATATGTTGGGAGATGAACGAAATTGAAATGCCGCTGAACTGCCTCCTGAGCTCTATAGCCTCAGCATTGAACCAACAATAAGAGATCTAGTTATTGCAGCACAAAAACAAGATACGAGTATGGCTCACATTCGTGAGGGTATTGCTGAAGAGAAGAGAGATTGTTTCACTTTAGACGACCAAGGAATCCTATGGTTCAAAAACCGACTAGTAGTACCAAAAGATATGGAGTTGAGAAAGAAAATTCTTGATGAAGCTCACACCTCCATACTTACAATGCACCCG
This sequence comes from Paspalum notatum, assembly GCA_022530915.1. Taxonomy (NCBI): domain Eukaryota; kingdom Viridiplantae; phylum Streptophyta; class Magnoliopsida; order Poales; family Poaceae; genus Paspalum; species Paspalum notatum. The sequence continues at coordinate 34,997,815 of CM039687.1, read as the reverse complement.
GGTAGTAATAAGATGTACCAAGACCTAAAATAGAAGTTCTGGTGGACTCGCATGAAGCGAGAGATCGCCAAGTATGTGTCAGAGTGCCATGTGTGTAAACAAGTAAAAGCTGATCACCTAAAACCGGCCGGTATGCTGCAACCTCTGAACATTCCGGCCTGGAAGTGGGAGGACATACATATGGACTTTGTGGTAGGCCTGCCTCGCACCCAGAAGGGCTATGATTCCATATGGGTAATCATCGACCGATTCACCAAATCGGCACACTTCATACCCGTCAAAACCTCCTACACTGCAGCCACTTATGCCGAACTATACATCTCCAGAATAGTGTCTTTACATGGTGTTCCAGTGTCTATCACCTCAGATCGGGGCTCAGTCTTTGTGTCACGTTTCTGGGAACAGCTGCAAACGGCCCTAGGGACAAAACTGATCCACAGCTCAGCATATCACCCCCAAACCAGTGGCCAAGTCGAGAGAGTAAATCAAATCCTGGAGGACATGTTGAGAGCTTGTGTCTTAACCTACTCCACCAAATGGGATGAGTGCCTGCCCTTAGCAGAGTTCGCTTACAATAACAGCTACCAAAAGAGTTTGGAAATGGCTCCTTTCGAAGCCCTGTATGGCAGAAGGTGTAGGACACCCCTTAACTGGTCAGAACCAGGAGACCGGGTCACCTTTGGTCCCGATCTGGTAACACAAGCTGAAGAACAAGTAAAGTTCATTCAAGAAAATCTAAAAAGAGCACAGTCCAGGCAGAAGAGTTACTCAGATAGGAGAAGGAGACCGCTAGTGTTTGAAGCGGGTGATCATGTGTACTTACGAGTGTCGCCCATGAAAGGGGTGCACCGCTTCAGGGTAAAAGGGAAGTTGGCACCACGGTATGTCGGCCCATTCAAAATCACAGAGGGATGCGGGCCAGTTGCGTATCGGTTGGAATTACCACCACATCTTGCCGCAGTGCACGATGTGTTCCACGTTTCACAACTCAAAAAGTGCTTACGAGTGCCTGAAGAGGAGGTTGACACATCACAAATCCAAATCGAACCAGACCTTACCTATGAAGCCCGACCCATCAAAATCCTAGACCAAAAGCAAAGGTCAACACGGCGTAATACTGTCAACTTTTATAAAGTGCAATGGAGTGATCACTCCGAAGAGGAAGCAACATGGGAAACTGAAGAATATCTACAAACTAAACACCCAGGTTTTTCCCATCCACTTCAAACCAGTATGTTTAGCTAACACTCCTTACATACTCGTTTACTTTAACTACTTCACCCACATCACATCAAAATCTCGGGACGAGATTTCTTTAAGGGGGGTGGGTTGTGATGCTCCAGCATCTCGAGTGCATTACCATACCTTAATCATGCACTAAGCATCATCAAGCATCATGTGTTTGCATATAGTCAAGCTAGGTTTTACATGGGAGGAGATGGAATACTTGAAATCTCAATTTTATGCATGTGTTCTGCTATGTTTTGTTCCCAAATCCAAATCTACTGGGATCTAGGGGAAACTCATATTACCAACTTGTAGATAATGAAGTTTTGAACAACTTTCATAATTGGGGTTTGGCCAGATAATGAAGGCTACATAGGGTTTGGAGTCTTTCTTTGTCAGTGCAGAAAACCAACTCAAATCAGCCTTGTTTAAAAACCCTAAGTTTGCACAAACCTAAAACCACTTTCATGCAACACTCCCATTGAATAAGTTGTAGGTATTGAAATTCTAAGCAAGTTACCCAAAAGGCACTTTGGGTGAAAAGGCTTGGAAATAGGGTTTTTCCTTTTTCCAAACAATAAAGGTACCCTGTCCCTACCTAGGGCTGATCTCAAAATTTGAATTTAAACCATATTTACACTTGGATTCTGGAGTTGAGCCTATTGACAAACTTGTAGAGTTCAAAGAGTAGAACATTTCTTCCAATTGGGCTTTTTCCAAATTCGGCCTCTAAATATGACAAAACAGCATTTTACCGAAGGGGGGAAACACATTTCAATTTTTTCTTTTTTTTTTCAGCCGCTGACGGGTGGGCCCTCGGATCCGGGGCGCGCCCGCGCCCGCGAACCGGCGCGCGCCGCGTGGCTCGCCGGCGTACAGGGAGTACGGCGAACCACAGGCGGCGCTCCCGGGCGCGTCAAAAGGAGGGGGAAACCCCGCGCCCAAACCCTAGCCCTCTTTCCCCGTTTCCCGTCCCGTTTCCACCCCGCGCCGCGCCGCCATTGACGCCGGCCGAGCTCGGGGTCGAGCCGCGCCGCCGCCTCCCGGCCTCCCCGAGCCAAACCGACCCCACCACCGCACTCCCCGCTCCGCGCCGCCCTTGCTCCACTAGGTCTAGTCGTCGGACTCCTCTTCCCCGAGGAGATCGAAGTCGCCTCGACGTCGCGCCCGCGCCACCGACGCCGTCGTTCACGTTCGGTGCGCCGCCTCCCACGCCGCCGTCCGGCCCTCCCCGTCGCCGACGTCTACCTAGCGGTGAGCGCCGCCCTCGCCCGCCTCTTCCGCGCCCCGCGTCGCGGCCCCGGCGGCGCTAGACGGGCCGGTGCGCACGCACCGCGCCGCGCCGGCCGCGGCCGGCGCGAGGAAGAAGACGGGGGCCGGATCTTTTTAGATCTAGCCTCCGGACTTTTCCATAATTGCAACCCGGTCCTCCCGCACGGGGGCTGAGTCTTGCAGATCTTACGCGCTAGCCCCTGGAAACTATGGTTAATTACGTAGAGGTCCTCGGATCTGGATTTCTCTTTTTCTATTTACCTTTTTCTCGGTTTGAACTTTGAAAAATCATATAAATTCAAAGAAAAATCCAAAATGGACAAACTCAGAACCTATGAACTCCTCTTGAGTAGATCTACAGAATGGTTTAGATGTGGACTCATGAAATGACCATTTTGCCCTTGGGTTCTTGCATGCATGTTGAAAGGAAATAAATAGGAAAAATGGACAAAATGGTCTCCAAAAATTGTAAAACTTGGTCAAAAACATTCTTGTGGTATGATAGCACTGTGAAGATTTTTATAGCCATAGATCTTGCTGTCTAATTACTCTTTTACCATTTTACATGTGTTAGGTGCACCTATTCAACTTAGAGAGTGGGGGCTACATAAAGTAGACTTAAAATGGCTCTCTAGTATTTTTTATACACTTGGGACAGCACAAGTAGCTCACTGATGAAATTTGAGACCTTGCATGTTAAGTTTAGATAGTGATTTGAAAATGACAAAAAGGCAAAAGCTAGGAAAGAAAAAGGGAAAAAGGGCATTAAAACAACTAGGAAAGTTAAGGGATAAATTTGGTGATCTATTTAGGATGTCAGGATTCAAAAGAGCATTCTTGAACACGTTATTACCACTGTCTTGAGCTATGTGAATTCTTTAGTAAAGAAAAATATGGGAAATAGATGTCCTGAAAAACTAAAGATATTCACTTGCCAAATTTTTGTATGTGTAGGTTATGATAGGTTATGCTTGCTTTTAGTGATGGTTTATACGATTTCTTAGGGATGGTTTGTATGACTTCTTGGTAAGGTTTACGTTGTTACCACACATGAGCATCTCGCATACCATATGCATTCGTTGCACTCATTTGCGCATGATGGCATGCATATAGATCCCGGAGTCGAGGAGCAGACGCAGGAGCAGCCACTGATCGAGGAGCCCGAGGACCCGGAGCCGTACCCGCAGCAAGAGGATCTCCAGCAGGCCGCCGACTCCGCTCCCGACGACACTGACCCTAGCGAAGAAGGTAGGCAGGCCCTACATTCTCCTAGCAAATTATGATTTATGATTACGCATATGCATTAGGTATTGTTTGTAACCTTATTGCATTAGAACCACTGGCCGTCCTAGCCCTAGCACCTATATTAGGTACATAGGACGAGTTGCCTAGAAATGCTAGGCTTGAGTAGACACGAGTGAATGGTCACTCGTCGCGTAGGGTGACTTTGAAAAAGAAATGGAACACTGGCAGTTTTGCCATGATAGTCTATGATGTTGATGATTAAGTGGAGACCGGGCGGAGATTAAGCTTTACTTTTCGCGGTGTGTGTTGTTGCGGTGTGATGGCTCCGCCCGAGTCGTTTAAGGCCCGTCCGCTGTTCACCTGCTGATTGGTATAACATTGCTAGATGTGCTTATCCGGTACATGGGGCCGGTGAAACCTTACTTGTGCCATCCGAAGAACAGAGACACGTTCCTACCCACTGGTTGCGAGGAAGGTGGTCCGGGGGAGCTTTGTACTCATGACGGGGAGACCGGGATGCCGGCAGGCTCGTCATGGGGGCACAACCCGGAGGTCAGGTGGGAGTGAATCAAACTTGGGATGGGACAAGTGGAGGAGGGAAACTATATGTGGGAAAGCCGTCACGTTAGTAAGCATATGGATCCCTGGCACTTTTAGTTATTCCCGGGAATTAAAATCGATTCGAATCGCTGATGCTCACCAGGTGTGAGAATGCCAAATATCACTGACGGGCAACGTAGTAATAACTTTAATACCATATGATTATGATTCATGTTTTCGAATATTACATGATTGGTTACTTAATTGATATCTGGATGCTTCAAGTTTATGTCAATTATTATACTCTAAATGTTTATCTCTTTCTATCCTAAGGGGTAGCGGCTGTCAAATCCTGCTACCTTATGTATAATCAACCTTTGTTAAAATCAATGGCTAAGGACCTAAATGATAGTAAGCAAGCTTTGCGTCAGCCGTAAGCCAATGCCATTATGTCCTCTGAGTAATTAGTACTCAGGGTTTGCCCCCAACATTTGGTTTTCAGGTATGGAGTTCCTCTTTTGTGCCTGCGTGGGTGGAGGAGCTTGTTACCATCAGGAGTGAGCCGAGTCATGATCTGGCAATGGGGTGACATCAGTGGGCATGATGTCACTCTCCTACTGCAAGTCTTTTGTTTATCGTGAACTATGATCTTTAATTTCCGCTGCGAGACACTATTTCGAACTCTATTTTATTATGGACCTATGTTGAACCTATTTTATTCAGAACCTGGTTTGTAACTTAAAGTCTTACTACTATCTATTCAAATGCCTGTGATGATGTAACCGTTGTGGCTCCATCGCGAGTCGGATGTGTGTGATGTCGGTTCTTCTGGGATTTGGTGCAAATCGAGAGCCGAGGGCTTCTCGACGGACGACCGGGTTTAGTACGGTCTAAGTACACTGTAAGCTAATGGTGACAGGTGTACTTAGCCCGTATTAAATCGGCGGTTCCGCCACACTCTTGTCCCAGCGGTGATCTTGCCGCGAGGGTTCTTCGTGTCTCTCCTGCTTGCCCTTGCCCCGATCGTCCTGTCGGGGGCGGACAAGGTCGCGAGCTCATTCGTCTGCCGTAATGTAGCGGTCCGCTTCTTGGAAGAGACGCTATGAGGCAGTGGGCGCCCTTTCCAGTATGTGCTTGATGAAGACCTAGTCGTTGGAGCCCTGGAGGAAGTCGTCAATCACTGTATCCTCAGATATGTCGGGGATACGAGTCTTGAGAGCCTAGAACCGCTTGAGGTACGATCTCAGGCTTTCTGAATCCTTGCGCCTTATGGTTTTGAGGTCCCATCGCTGCGCCGGCTTGTCGGAGAGTGACTGGAAGTTGGTGATGAACAGGCGACGGAAGTCGCCCCACTCCTCAATGCTGCCCTGCCTAAGGTGGCGAAGCCATTGGAGCGCATCCTGCCCCAACTTGATTGGGATGTAGGCTGTCATGAGATCTTCTGAGGCATTGGCCGCCCGGGCCGCGGTAGTGTACATGGCTAGCCAGTTCCGCGGATCCATCTTCATCTCAAATTTTTCAATGTTTGAGATTTTGAAATTAGGCGGCCACTCGACGTCTTGAATCCTCCGACCAAAGGCCGCTATGGCAGCTTCGGCGATGCCAGCCGGGTTACCGTGGTCCTCATCTGGCCAGCACGGTAGGGACTGAGGGCGATGATCCCGCTCAGATCTGACTCGGGGAGTGAAGCTGTTCACGGAGACAGCTCCTGAGTGACCCCTGGCAGCTAGAGCACGCTGAGGGGGGCCGTAGTCTCAGTCGTAGTTTGCCCGCCGGTCTATCTCAAGCTGGTGCCGCTGAGCGCGAGATTGCCCGATGCGGTGACGTGCGTCGCGGTTGCCGTTGATGACCTGTTGTGCATCAGCGGCCTCTTGATGCCTGAGCATGAGGTGGTCTGCTGCCCGAGCGAGAACGGTCTTGATGGCCTCCCCATCCTCGTTGTTGGGGAGGAGCTCGCAGAGCCCGACCAGCGCTCCGCCGGCTTGACTCGGGGTCTCCATGACCCCTTCGAACTCCTTCAGAAGATTGCGTCCGAGGAGCACGGCCACCCACTGTCGTCTGGCTTGACCAGCCTACCAGTTGTGACGCCGCTGCCGCGTCTGGTTCCTGCGTCGATGGCTCTACACTTCTTGCTCGTCCTCGCTATCCTAGGTTACCTCGTCTATCGAGACAGGCAGCGTGGGATCTTTGTTGCCTAGAATGTGGCGACGCCGGATGTTACGAATGCGGTTTGCCCTCTCCCTCCTGTGGCGATCTTGCGAGGTTTCAGCGAGGATAGGTTGCTCGTCGTCCGAGACTACCTCACCGATCTCGTTTGGTGCGCCGCTAATCACGAGGAGCTCAGAAAATAGAGGGTAGAGCTTGGAAGCGAACCCTCGGATCCGCCGGTGGTCGTGGTCTCCAACCCCACGCTGGTGTTCGAAGCAGGAACCGTGGTCGTCGTGGTGGCCGCGCCGTGTTCAGAGACCATAGGAATCTCGATGTTGTAGATCATGTGGGGATGCCCCGCATCGCGAGCCATCTGAGTGACCACCGAGTGGTGACGAGCCTCGTCAGTCGGCGATGTGTAGTGGCGAACAGATCTTCCCGCCGGGGTGGAGTCGATGATGAGCCGTAGGCGACAGTCAATTGGCGGCGCATCGGGCCCACTGTAGATGCAATCGTTCCGAAGAGGCATGGACTGTCTTGAGTCGGGCACCCCCCGCACACCCTCGTCGTTGTTGAGGGAAGCCGAGGCACGGGAGAGAAGCCCCTGATACGTGGTGGCGGAGTTGTGTAGACCGAACGGGATGGAGGGAACGGCGGGCTCTACCCGAGTCTTCTTTCGGCCCTGGACAGGCGAGGCTAGCTGGGCTCGCTTCGGTGCAGGTGGAGGCGGTGGGACCCGCAGTGGACGTGGGACCTAGGAACGAGTATCAACAGGAACTCGCCTCGGGCTCTATAGAGCGCTGCCTGAGGCGTGGGCCCACCGTGGATCTCGAGAGGGGTTTCCCGAGGAACCTGCTCTTGGTCCCCGACAAATCCGAGTCCAGACTTGAGTCGGAGAAGTTGAGAGCGCCGTGCGACGAGTCGGGGCCGAAGCGGTGGTCGCCGCAGGTGATGCTCAAGCCGGCGTGGTCGATGTAGATCCAGCCCTAAAGGAGACCCTCCGGTTGGTTTGCGCTCCCGAGTCATGATGACCACGAGGAGCACGATCTGACTCAGCACGACGCGGAGGCGGATTCTGGTGAGGGGCCGGCACCTCGCGCCGACGTGTTGAAGCTTAGCGCGGAGTTGTTGAAGCTTAGCGCGGAGTCGGAGGAGGCTGACGAGGCGCTGGTCCCTGGCGACGATCCGATGGCACAGATCACCTCGGAGTGGTCGATGGTCGCACGACGATGCGCGGTTGCACTGGTGCGCTACGAAGCTGATGAAGGTCGCCGCTCCGATCGGCGATGAAGGTGATCGATCCGAACTGGATCATGTCACCTGGGGTGAAGCCGTTGATGAGGTGATCGGCCATGGAGCTAGCTGATGTCGATTTCGCCGCCCCCTACCTAGCGCGCCAACTGTTGGTATTTGATACCGGCAATACACCACGGGGTGTGTCACGTGATGCTTTTAGGGTGGCGAGATCGGCGTAGCTCGATGGTTCGCGTGGAGATGCGACAAAACACAAGGGTTTATACAAGTTCGGGCCGCGATATGCGTAACACCCTACGTCATGTTTGCTGTGAGTTGTATTGATCTGAGTTCTCGAGGTTACAATGAGGGCTTGGATGTTTGGTGGCTGGTATGCGTTGAGACGATTGATGTGCTACGTAAGGGTCCCTCACCCGCCTTATATAGTCTAGGGAGTCTTGGGTTACAAGTCAGTTTCCATCTACGAGTCCTGCTCCGTTTGGAAGCCTAAAAGAGTACACAGAATCTACGATTACATGTTTCCTTCCTTGAGTCCAGCCGCTTCTAAACACAGAGTCCGAACCAACTTCTTTACGCCTTTCCTGAATTATAGCGCCTTTGACTTGGTCTTCAAGCTCGTCATTCGTTCTCGGGCCCACGAGACTAGTCAGCACACTAAAAAGGGCCTGCTGTCTCCATTGGGCCCGCCAACGGCCCATGTACTGAATCCACGCCGTGAGGGCCCAGGGGATATCTATCCCCCACAGCACCGGCCAAGGTTGGCCGACCACGGTGGTCAGGCCGCCCGACCGAGCGTGCCTCCCCTCTCCCTCTTCTTTCTCTTTTTCTTCCCTCTCATGCTCCTCTTTCTTCTTTTTCTTCACCTCTTTATCTTTATCTTTGTTACTTTGCTCCATTCCTAAGCAAGGTAGAAGAGAGTGGCAGCACCGGTGGCTGGCCGACCACGACCTGAGGCTGGCCGACCTGCCCCTTCATCTCCCCTTTCCTTTTTGCCCTTTGCGCTTTCTACCTTGCTCACTCATGAAGAAAAGCATAAGAGGGAGGGGCACTGCTGGTGGTTGCCCGACCGTTCAAGTGGTTGCCCGACCACTAGCACTGGCCGCCCGACCGTCCTCTCCTTTCCTTTCATCCTTTTTTTCTTGCTTCCAATGCAAGCAAAGTAGAGCAGCAGCATTTTGATGACCGCCCGACCGCAACCAAGGCTGGCCGACCAGGCTCACCGGTCGCCTGACCAGCCTTCCCCTGCATGCTGCTCTTTCCCTTTGCTGCACGCACACGCAAGGCCGGCTGACCAGCAGCCTAGGCCGGCCGACCCCCTTGCCTGGTCGCCCGACTTCGCCCCTCTGCCTGTTCCATTTTCCTATAAATCGCCCCCTTCACTCCCTTGTTCAATGCACCACACAAGCTCCCTTCTCTCGCTCTCAAAAATCCTGTGTTTAGTAGTTGATTTAGCTCTTTGCTTAGCTAAGTAATGTCCGAATAAAAATCTAGTTGAGCAAAAATAATTTAGCTACTAGCCCCTCTCTTCGGCAAGACCACGAACGAGTTGTGGTGGTGTCACGCCCCGCAAGGACAACTAACCAATAACGCGCATTTTATTTTGTCGTCTCGTAGTTTTTGTGGTCATCTTTTTGTGCAGGATGAAGCGCGCATTCAAGAGGGCAAGAAGTGCCATCAGCAAGGCGGGACAGCACATACGGTTCCCACAGCTCGCAGAACTCGCGGAAGGTGTCCGACAAAGGCTCATCAAGTGCTGTGGCGGGAGAAGAAGAAGCTTCGTCCTCCGTCACTGGGCCCGTATTGCTGCTGATTCTCAAATCCAAATGCGCAATCAAGACGAGGCTGACCTACTGAGGCGACTCCACACCAAGCTTATCACCCTCATCAAGTGCTTCGATGAGGTACTCATGACAAGCATAGGTATGGATGACGAATTCGATGAAATTTTCAGTATGGTAGGCTGGGAAAATTTTGCAAGTTAGCGAGGGAGGCATAGTCCTCCTCACAAAGGAGTTTCTTATGACCCTCCGAATAGTATCACTGGAGTCCGGCACGACGGTTCATTTCAGACTCTTTAACTCTGAGCATGAACTGACACTCCGTCAGTTCGGCAATGCTCTCGGGTTCTCACCCCGCTGCTCCATAGCAGTCGAACCCGTAGGCTTCAATGCAACAGAGTTCTGGAAGGAACTAGCCGGGCTAGACTACAAGGGGAAAAAAGCATCATAAACATTAAGCACCCCACCATGCGGTTCATGGCCCGCTGGATTACCATCGTAGTCCTGCCCCGCGATGACACACGTTGCGTGACCATAGAGGACTTGAAAATCCTCTATGCCATGTGGCATAAGCAGAAATATGCACCTGTCACCGCCATGCTCTACCATTGGATGAAAATAGTTTGGGATGAAAATTCTATATCAATCACGTCATTCGTGATGAGGATTGCATCTGAGCTAGGGGTCTTAGCTAATGCCCAGGTGGCATTCTTACCCCCTTACACACCCAACCTAGTCACCGAGAGCCATTTCATCCGGGCACACTTTCTGCGCAAGAACCCCAGCACAGACACCTATGTCATGATCTATAAGGGGTACAACTTTGAAGTGCCTCTACCGGTGCCTTAGTTCAAAATATACCACGTGGACACACTCTCTATGCCATTAGAGAGTGTCCCAAAGAAAGAGCCGTTAGAGGAGCCCAGACATAGCATAGCGGGAGTCATGACCAGGGCACAGAGGAGGGCAGCCCAAGAGCATCTTCAGAAGCAGGCACAGGACGTGCAAACCGCCGGGACGGGACCTACTTGGTTCCACACCGCGACCGGCACGTCCTAGTACACCTAGGGAATAGACCCGATGTGGCAGCCCCACGGAGGATCTGGAACCACACCATGGGGACACGAGCCGAGCGCTGCATTCTCTTAGCAGCAAGGAGGAGAAACCTTCTATGGGTACGAGTCAGCACCATACGAGGCAGGACCATCTGCCTCTGCACGCTTTGCAGGAGACCCGTTGAGTGCCATCTTTGGGTCCCTGACCATTCAGGACCAGCGCACAGCTGGGATGGCCCACCAGCTTAACCAAGTAGATGAGCGCAGTCAGGTCACCCAGCAGACCCAGGACGAACAATACAACCGCCTCCTCGAAATAGAAGCGACGGCTCAGCGCACCTTTGATGAGTCCTAGCGATTCTTCCATTACTATGGGTACTATCCCGAGTAGCTTCATTGAAGCTTGGGGGGAACCCGAATCGACAGCTGGGTACGTATGATAGTCTCCTGATTTCAGCATCACTCATGTATCTTTGCTTTGAGAGTTTATTAGTTTGTTTGCTCAATCTAGTTTGTTTTATTTAGTTTGCTTAATTTAGTTTATTTATTTCAGTATATAAAAAAAACTCCCATGCTTTAATGATAAGTTCACATGCTAGTTTCATTTTAGAAATGATGAATAGTTGCTCTATCAAGTGAATGATTTAATTCTTGCATGTGACTTATGCTTAGCTTAATTTTGACTTTGGAATAAAAGAAATAAACCAAGGTTCTATCTTGTGGATGCCATTTGTGATAACTAGCCTAAATTGTTGTGAGATGAATGATACGAATTGAATATGGGATAATTCTTTCTTGCTCTTAGTAAGATGAACATCTCAGGTTTTTATTTTGAAAATAACAAAGTATAGCTCCCCTTGGTCAAAAATACCTACCAGAGCCAAAAATGCTTCAATTAGTTTGAAACTGCTACAAAGAGCTACTTAGTGATATTTTGAGCTTTTGTCAAATATCACCTTCTGTTGATAGCTGGAGTACAAAAGCAAAAATGCAAGTGATCCATTCTGGACTTTGCATCCACCAAAATGTCTCCAAATACTTCTCATAATCCCTAGCCTTCAAATCTCAAGGAGTAAGGGTACGGAGCCAAAAAGAAAAACATGCAAAAGCATGGCAAAAAGAAAAATGCGTGCAAAAGCACGGCAAAATGAAAAGCATGCAAGTTCAAGCATGGCAAAAATAAATTAAAGCTCCATATCCACTCCAAATCTACAAAAGGCTACAAGGGATGAAAACCAAGAGAAGGAGGCATAAAAGTACCACCACTCATACTCCAGTGATCAATAGAAGAAGTGATAGAGTACACTCTTTGGTCCAATCTTTGGCTTAGCAAAATAAATATCCTAAGTGTGCCACATTCTTCCTACCTAAAGCTCCACATAGGCCTTAGTGTAGGAAAGTGTTGGCCGAATCTTGGCCCTTGGTGAGAAAACACATTTGAGTGCCTGAGAGCACCTTGGGGAAGCTACTTTTGTTTTGAAAAATCTTGAAAACTCCTGAGAAAAACATCCAAAAAGAGCAAGTTAGAAGAACTCCTATACAACGGTCATTCCATCTCTCAACCGCCCAAGGCAAGGTAAGCAAAAAGATGCACCACAGGTAGTACACAAGGTGAGCTTCAATTATTTCACTTCTCGAAACAAAAGCATGAGTATTGAGTCACATATAAGAATTTCTCCTCATCTTCGATATTGCAGCAACTCCTGATCCACTCTCAGTCTTAGCTTTGCTCGAGGACGAGCAAAAGTTTAAGCTTGGGGGGTGTTGACGGTCATAATCTCACGATATCTACCATCAATTACCAACCAAATGGAGCTATGCAAGTGAATAAATATGGACTAACCCCTCTACTAATGAGTTCTACAAGTTTTGTATGAATATTTGGATGCAGGCACCAAAATGCACATAAAACAATTGAAAACATGCCAAGGATCAAAGATGAGGCACACTGGCCAAAGTGGCCAAGTCGGCCGACCAGGGGCCAGGCCTACCATGGCTTAGCCAGGTCGGCCGACCAGGGGGCTGGCCGCCCGACCCACTGATAGGGTCGGCCGACCCCTGGCCAGGCCGCCCAACCTTCTAAGTGGGCCACTTGCCACCTCATTGATCCACATTTCGAAGAAAACACAAGTGCACTCAAATCCAACCGCAAGACCAAGCATCCAATGTATCCAAAGGCCGAAAATGCACCAAGTCACGAATCCACAACGTCAACAATCCGAGGGAAGAGCACGGGCCTGAAAGCCGTCTCCTCTCTCACCACTAGCAAAACAGTCTCTCATCTCACTGTGGTGGGGAGGATCTTGCCTACCACCCTGGTAGAACTGATCTTGGTTCCTCCAAGCTCTTCCCTGCCTCTCAACCTGCTTCCTCCTGAAGCAAAACTCCTCTAGGTGGCCATTCTGCTGGCAGAACTCACAGTGTTAGATAGGTCTCCTAGGAACTGGGTTAGGCTGGGACTTGGACTTAGGTGGTGTGGCCTTGGGTGGCTCAGGCTGCTGGACTGGCTTCTTGCCCTTGGGCTTAAGCTCTTCCTCAACAATCTTGCTCAGCTCAGCCTAAGGGGGCCTGATTGGGTGCCCAGTACTGCTTCTTTGGGGCAGCCTTGGGTGGCTCATAGTAAACCCCATCAACAGTCTCACCTAGCTAGGTAGGTGCAGTCTTGATCCTAATTGGGGCACTCTTCTCACCAGAGGTGCTGCACTCTCCAAACCCAAAACCACTCGGCTCTCTTGGTGCTCTCTTGGTGCTCTCTATGATCATCTCTAGTTGGGGTTGCCTAGCATATACCCAACTCAGCATCTCTCTCAACCTGCAGTTGTCATCTTGCAAAGACAACATCTGCAACCTCAGATCTTCCGAAACTACTGTCTGGGCAGCACAGGTATCACAGTCTAGAGAGGAAAAACAGGAGCAGCTTTCTCCAACTTCCTAATGGTGGCATTCCTATCCACCAGCTGCATCGTAAGGGTTAGGCAATTCTCACAAGTGTCGGTAGGTGCTGACAGCACCTCAAAGTCAGCTCTCAACTGCTCTAACTCACCTCTCAAAGTAGGACAGACCATACACGCACCCAAAAGCGCAGGTCTAGCCCTAAGCTCCTCAAGCTCCATGAGCTGCCCCTCAAACTTCTGCTTCAGCACAGCTAACTCACTAGCTAAACAGGGGCACGACTCACATTTGAGCACTCCACTCAAAGTAGGTTCATCCTGCTTGGACTAGAGTTTGCCTAACTCAATTTTTAGCCCATCTATCTCCTCTACCCGCTTGGCGTATCTATCTCTCTGGTCACCAAGCTCCGTCATGAAAGACTCGCAGGTAGGGCACTCAAGCTCACTAGGTTGGGGTCTCACACTCCTCAACCTCTCATTCTCCTCTAAAGCCTCAGCCAGTTGAGCTTTCAACTTCTGCAGATTCTTGGATGCCTTCTCCAGCATCTTATCCTCGGCTTTTAGCTCTAGGCTATTTTGCTCAAGCATCTTATGGATTTCGGCTTGCTCAGGAGTTACTTCATCATCAGAAGAAGAGTTGCTGCCGCCATCCTTGTTCTCCTTGTCCTCAACCGCCATGGTGCAAACCGAGCTCCTCTTGTCCTTGTTCTTGCGCCTGGAATTGGTGGAGACGAAGCACAAGCCAGCTAGACCTCCTTGATCGTTCCTCTTGTCCTTCCTGTACGTGATCTTCTTATCACTTGAGCTCGACGATTACGAAGAGGAAGAAGATCCGCTGCTACAAAACCCGATCTCAGCGAAGAAGGCCTTGTCCCGCTTCCGGTTGTCCTTCTGGTAGCTCTTGAAAGCCTTCCAAAAGTTCTTCTTGCCGAAGGGATGCTTGCCGAAGCTGTGCTTGCTGGAGCGGTGCTTGTCAAAGCTTGGCTTGCCAGAGTGGTACTTGTCGGAGTCACAGGAGTAGCTCTTGCCCTTCTTGTAGTAGTCGTTCTTGTTGGGGCACTCGGCGATGAAGTGGCTGACCTCTCTGCACTCGAAACACTTGGGCCTCTCTCCCCTCTTCTTGCTCATCCGGTTGTCATAGGCGCGCTGAAAGTGACTAGACACTAGATAGAACTCATCATCCCCAAGCGTCGCCAACTGCTGCTCTGTAACAGACATCAAAGCAGAAAACGACAAGTTGTGTTACAGGGGGTTAGTAGCAGACTCACTAGAGGGGGTAGCCAAGGCCAGACTCTTGGAACCTGTACAAGCGAGGGAATCCCTAATCTTGTAATCTACTTTGGTGGCCTTGAGCTTACTATAGAGCGCCTCTACTCCTATCGTATCATACCCTGCCGACTCAATGATTGAGTTCACCTTGATCTTCCATACTTTTCTATCCAAAGCATACAGCAATTTGACAACCTGCTGATGATCGGTGTATGGGAGCTCAGCGGGGGCAGAGTTGACACGCAACTTGTTAATGATCGACTGAAAGCGATGAAACAAGTCGTCTACTGACTCTCTCGGCTTCTGGACGAAATTCTCATATTCACGCCGGTAAGTCTCCACAAGCCTAGCCTTAATCGTCGCGGTACCCTCATGGTATGCACTAAGCAGTGACCATATCTCACGCGTCTGTTGACGGTCGTAATCTCACGATATCTACCATCAATTACCAACCAAATGGAGCTATGCAAGTGAATAAATATGGACTAACCCCTCTACTAATGAGTTCCACAAGTTTTGTATGAATATTTGGATGCAGGCACCAAAATGCACATAAAACAGTTGAAAACATGCCAAGAATCAAAGATGAGGCACACTGGCCAAAGTGGCCAAGTCGGCCGACCCCACCACTAGGTCAGCCGACCAGGGGCCAGGCCTACCATGGCTTAGCTAGGTCGGTCGACTAGGGGATTGGCCGCCCGACCCACTGACAGGGTTGGCCAACCCCTGGCCAGGCCGCCCAACCTCCCAAGTGGGCCACTTGCCACCTTATTGATCCACATTTCGAAGAAAACACAAGTGCACTCAAATCCAACCGCAAGACCAAGCATCCAAAGTATCCAAAGGCCGAAAATGCACCGAGTCACGGATCCACAACGTCAACAATCCGAGGGAAGAGCAAAGTGGCCAATGCAGGCCTGACACGTGGTCGCCCGACCTCCTACAAGGTCGGCCGACCTACCCTAGGAGGCATTTTACACGTGCAACAACCGTCCTAACGGCCAACCGCCATGGGGATGCAAGATCAAGCCGTTGGAGTGCAAAGGCGGTGGATCGGGTGGTTGCCCAACCTCGGAGTAGGTCAGCCGACCTCTCCCTAGGTCGGCCGACCATCGACTTCGGCCTCCCATCAACCTAAGCCTCCTACAAATACCCCCCTCTCATATGGGACTATAAATATGCCTGTAGAGCTCATTTGTAAAGGTGTGGAGAAGTTGAGAGCAATATCCTACCTTAGAGAGTGTCATTTTCCACATCTTAGTAGTTAGGATAGTCCTAGGAGTTAGAATGAGTCGAGCTTTGCCTCAGAATTCTCAGAGATTCTTCTGAGTCCGCGGTAACAACTCTTGTATCTTTTGTACTCGAATCTTCAATATAATT
This sequence comes from Paspalum notatum, assembly GCA_022530915.1. NCBI lineage: Eukaryota > Viridiplantae > Streptophyta > Magnoliopsida > Poales > Poaceae > Paspalum > Paspalum notatum. The sequence continues at coordinate 34,981,756 of CM039687.1, read as the reverse complement.
TAGTTATATTTTACTTTACTTCTATCTCTTGCAAGTGTAGTGTACCCTTTATTTTGCATACTTGCTAGGCTTAGACTTGTGGCTATCTTAGTTAGTCAAGTCCCGTTATTCTTGCCAGTGCTATAATCCAACCTATACGCCAGGCTCTGGTTAGGTCCTCTCCTCTGATCAAGGACGGTCTATACGTTTATAGCGTGCCAGCCTATCCACGTAGATTTGCTTGGTAGCCCCACTCGGTGACAGCGTGTGGTGTGCCTGTGTAGTCCAGGCCCGTTCGTTCGGTAGGCCCGTAGGTGTTAGCTGGGTCTCCTTCGGTGGTCTACTATCTACCCCCTGACCGCTCGAGGCGCCGGAATTTCGCTCGACGCGAGACCCTGACCTGCTACTTGAGTTTCTTAGTTAACCACGACATAGTCTTTGCAGCCGAATAGAATAGAGTTTGGGAACTTTATCTCACTCGTTGTCCTCCCAGGCAACTATACCTTTCTACATGTATCTTAGGTAGTTTAATTTACTTCTTTCCACCATACACCTATCCGTTTACTAGACTTACCCCTGTCTAGTGACTAGCTGGTATATTTATTTAAGTACGGTTCATTCGATTTGAGTTTATTCAACTATACTCTCTCGCCTGCCGCTTCCCTGTAGATAAAAATACGATACTCGGAATACTCTGGGTGAAAAGCTATAGCGGTCTCCGTGCGCTTGCGGAGTAAAATCTTTTAAGGCTAAGAGACGCCAACAGCGCCGTCTTGAGGTGACTCACTCTCGCATAATCCATGGGACCAAGCCCGGCAAAGAGAAAGTTAACAGCCTTGGCATTCGCCTCATGCTGAGCCATGATCTCAGACGTAGTACTCTCAGCAACTAGAAGCACCATAAAAGTCGTACTCTGAGTAGCATCCCATATGCTCTGACTCTGGTGAACAAGGAACGCCTCCATCCTACCCCTCCAGTAGGGATAGCCATCGGAGCTAAAAACAGGAATCTTCCCATAGTAAGTCATAGTCGCTATGGTTTCGTCACTAGTTAAGGTATGAGGAAACCTAACCGGCTCTGATACCACTTGTAGGACAGAGACATGCGACTAAAGGGGGTGAATAGGAGCACTTAAAAACACAAACTCACGAATCCCCGGTGCAAACTAACAGACACTTCACACAACAAACGCTAGACACCGTCCACTGAAAGGAAACGTGTCTAGCAGCACTTGGTGTCGCCCACTGAACGGGTACACACCAAGCGAGCGGAAGCACAAGGCTCAACGATCATGAGATCGCAAGTCAAGCAAAACAACGACTCACGCACTAGCGTCTTGCCCGCCACTCCACACACCGAAATGCACCTTACTGGTTCACAGCAAGTTAAGAGTATGGGCAGTAGAAAGCAACACCAAAAGCGAGGTCGAAGCAAATATCCGAACACAAAACGCAACAAAACACAGGCTGCCCAGATCTACCGGATGTTCCGATACCCACCTTCGGATGTTCCGGTGGCTGCTGTCAGATGTTCCGGTAGGACCTGCAGGTGACACTCCTCGAGTCGACCTACCGGATGATCCGGTGGCTGCTACCAGAACTTCCGGTGGAACCGGATGTTCTGGTAGACACAACGAATAGTCCAGTGCAAATCTGGAACTTGAGGTTTCAAACCCAAAACTTGATCAAATCTTGTCCAAACTTCACGAAATTTTTCACAAACTATCTAGACCCTATTCCAAAGCTTTTCCCATAAGATCAACTCAAAATGACCACCGGATTAGCAGGAATTTCAGATCTTGTGAAGTAGGCAATGTTTGGGCAAGAAAAGGGAAAACTCAAGTTTGACTTGCTCGTGGCAAACCTGAAGGTTTGAGATGATCTAAGTCATAATCTCCACGTCCTTGCAAGTCCAAAACACCGGCAAAAGAAGGGATTCACCCATGGCCAAAACAAACACCCAAAAGCCAAGGATTGAACCCAAAAACCAAATTAGAGAAGGGGAAGGGAGAGGGCTGCACACAAGCTCTTCAATTTCAGAAGAATATTGCTGGATTAATCACGAAATTAACTGCATACAAAGGTTGCTACAGCCTACCATCCTTCATCCTCCCTCTTGATATGAAGAACACTAATTAGGGGACTCAAATCCTAACCCTAATGCTCTCCTTTCTCTCTTTGGCACATGGCTATATGGAAACTAAGCCTAGGGTTTTCTAAAGGTAGAAGAGTCACCTAAATGACTAGCCACTTGGGTATTTATAGCCTAGGACTAATGACACCATATAACACTAAGACCCTTACTCTAGAATGCCCAAAAGGGGCTGAAATGAAAAAGATACAATCGGACGACTACGATGACGCTTTGATCTTCTTCTTCTCCATGCCTCGCTTGGATGTACGCCACGTAGCCAGTAGTCCGGAAGCTTCCCCCGGTTTTTAAGTTAGAAACCAGAAAACTTAATTCTGCGGGCTTTCTGGGTCGGGTCTTAGCCCAATCTTCTATCTTGGCGATTCAGAGCCCAACCGACCAAGTCATTCGAACTTGGGTGGCGGTTTTGAGCCGAAGCCGCCAAAGCCTCCCTCGCACGTCTTCGCGCCATGCACTAGGGTTGGAGCACCACGGTGACACCTGTCTTCTCCAGTCCATCGGAGGGCTTACACCACCGTTGCCGAACTGCACATCCGTGTACCGACCTTCCATGGCCGACCGACACCGAGCATTGCCTCTGGTCCATTGGAAGGCTTTTGCCTCAATCCATCGAGGTCTTCATCATTGTCTACCTCCCGTCCATCGGAGGGCCTCCAGTCCATCGGAGGACTTGAGCTCGTTGACAATCACTCATCACACCAGGAGAGCAATGAGGCTAGTCCATTGGCTCTCAATGAGTAACCAAGTAAGAAACTAATATCACAACGCCTTTGGAACTTACCTAGGTGTTGGCGCTTCTTGTAGATATAGCATTTGCAACCGAACACTCGGAAATATGAGATATTGGGTTTTCTCCCATTTAGCAATTCATATGGAGTCTTGTCAAGGAGGCGGTGTGGATATAACCGGTTGGATGCATAACAAGCGGTGTTGATTGCTTCGGCCCAAAACTTTTCACTTGTACCATACTCATCAAGCATTGATCTTGCATGAGTAATGAGTGTTCTATTCTTTCTCTCCACTACACCATTTTGTTGAGGAGTGTAGGTAGCGGAGAACTCATGCTTGATCCCGACTTCATTAGAACATTCTTCAATATTGGTGTTGTCAAACTCCCTTCCATTATCACTTCTAATCTTCACAAGTGAAGTGTTGAATTCATTTTGACCTCTCTTGGCAAACTTGCTAAAGACAAGTGCCACCTTGGTTTTGTCCTCAAGAAAGTAAACCCAAGTGTATCTTGAGAAGTCGTCAACAATAACAAAACCATAGTTGTTGCCACCAATACTTGTATATGTGGTTGGAACAAAGAGATCCATGTGAAGAAGCTCTAGTGGCCTTGAGGCGGACATAAATGTCATTCTTGGATGAGTGTTTGCAACTTGTTTGCCAGCTTGACAAGCACTACACAATTTGTCCTTCTCAAATGAGATATCCTTTAAGCCTCGGACCAAATCTTTTTTCATAAGCTTCTTGAGTGTACTCATCCCAACATGAGCTAGTCTTCTATGCCACAACCAACCCATTGAGTTCTTGGAGAACAAACATGCTTGCAAATTGGCATTCTTTGAGTTGAAGTCAACAAGATAAAGATTGTTGTGCTGAAAACCCTTGAAGACTTCTTCACCACCATCAATATTGCTCACTATCACTTCATTTGGTTTGAATAGGCATTGGAAACCCAAATCACATAATTGACCAACGGACAAGAGATTGAAGTTCAAGAAATCAACAAGCAACACATTGGATATGGAATATTCACTTGAGATTTCTATCTTGCCCAATCCTTCAACCTTGCCCTTGGAGTTGTCACCAAATGTGATCTTGTCATACTCCTCCACATTTCCACTAAGTGAGGTGAACATCCGGGAATCACCGGTCATATGTTAAGTACATCCACTATCCATCACCCAATGTGATCTACCGGTCTTGTAGTTCACCTACACACAAGCAAATCAAGCTTGAGACTTGGGCACCCATCTAAGAATAGGTGCAACTTTGGACTTTGGCTTAGGTGTCCATTTTTCATTGGGGTCGGCAATCTTGGGAATGAGTGTCTTGGGCACCCATAGCTTCTTGGGCCTTGTTTCACCTTTCTTGCCTAGGAATTTGACTTTGACTTGACCATGTGACAATCTCTTAACAACGTAGTGAGCATCAAAAGCAAACGCCCTCAATTGCTTGTTGAGTTTCTTGGGCGGTGCTTTGCACTCAAACATAAAGTGTCCTTCGGTCATGCATTCAGTGCACCACTTGGGCTTCTCAATCTTGATTGAAGGTGGAGGCTTGCATTATCCTTCATTGGGGGATATCAAAGGCCATTTCTCTCAAAGTTCAAGGCTTGGTAAGATAACATCTCATGATACTTGGTATTGCCCTTAAGCAAAGCACCATAGCTAGATTGCACACTCTTTACTTCTTGCTTAAGCTTATCATTTTCATCCTTGAGCTTGATGAGAAGACTTGCTTCCTTCTCAATTGATGCCTTGTTTTGCATTGAGCACAATTCTTGAGCTCTTTGATAGCATTAGGGGATTCATTTTTCTTGTTCTTCAATTTCTTTAGCTCAATCACAAGCTTCTCATGCTCACTTTTGGGCACACATGTCTTCTCACAAGACTTAATCTCATGCTCACTCTTGTGAATTGAGTTGATCTCATGAAGTGTAGCCTCTAACTCTTTTCTAGCCTCATCAAGCTCAACACTATGGAGTTGCAAGATACGGTTTCTCTCGCAAAGTTCTTCATGTGTAGTTGCCAACTCCCTATAGCACTTGTTTACTTCATCAAGTGTCTCATTGAGCTCTTTGATTTCTTGAGTTTGTTCAATATGAGACTTCTTGATCATATTGTACCCCTTGTCTTGAGTTTCTTTGATCATCTCAAATTGCTTGTTGCTTGATGTGAGCTTCTTGTTAGCTTCTTCAAGGCTAGCGATTTTCTTCTCCATTTCATCAACCTTGGCATGATCATAGCTTGTCACAAGCTCATTGAACTTGTTCATGAGACTCTTCTTCTCAATCTTGGCTTTGTCAAGCTTTGCACTCAATTTGCTTATCACCTTGTTTTGTTCTTCAACTAGGCTAGCAAGTTCATCATAGGAGGGCATATCATCATCATCATCGGAAGAGTCATCAAAGGTCTTTACCTTATCACCCTTGGCCATAAGGCATAGGTGTGGAGTGGATGTAGATGTTGATGAAGCCGATGTCGGTGTAGAGATAGTAGCAATTGCGAGATCGGCAACCACTTCATCTTCATCATTGCTTGAGTCGGATGAGTCACTTGAGGTGTCCTCATCGGTCATCCACTCCCCAATATAGGCCTTGCCCTTCTTCTTAAAGAATTTCTTCTTGAATGACTTAGGGCCCTTTCTCTTGTTTTTCTTCTCTCATCACTTGACTCTTCACTAGAGTCATTCTTGGAGTTCTTCTTCTCTTTCTTCTTCTTGGTGACAACACGGCATTGATAGGAGAGATGACCAAGCTTGCCACATTTGTAGCACTCCATATGTTCTGGCTTCTTCTTTGATGGGAAGAATTTGTTCTTGCTTGAAGAGTACTTGATGCCCTTCTTGTCAAGACGTCCCAAAGCACTAGTCACTTTGCAGACTAGCAATGCAACCTCTTCATCACTATCATCTTGTTCTTGCTCATCATCTTCTTTGTTGTCCACCACAATGATTTTCTTGGTGATGGACTTCTTCTCTTGGGATGAGCTTGCTTTGAAGGCAATGTCCTTCTTCTTGTTTGGTGGCTCGACATCTGATGTGATCTTCATGTACATCTCATGAGCATTGATATTGCCAAGAACACCGGGGGGAGTTGCCTTGGAGAGGTCGGTTTGGTCAAGTAGGTCCAATATCTTTATAGCCACATCATCCTCCTTGATTTGAGTTAGACCAAGACCGTTGATCTCCTCTACAAGCACATTGAGACGAGAATACATTTGATTAGCATTTTCATAAGGCAACATATGAAAGTCATTAAGCTTCTTGCTAAGGGTGCTATGCCATTGCTCTCTCTCACTCAAGGTTCCCTCGTGAAGAGCACAAATCTCCTCCTATAGCTTGTGCATGTCCTTGATGGTTCTCATGCGGTTCAAAACCTCTTTGCACAAGCCACGGAAGAGGACATTACGAGCTTTGGCATTCCACTTCTAGTAATTTTGCTCCGACGTTGTGGGCTTATCCTTATCGGCCACGGCGGGAAAGCCGGTGACGGCCGCGGTGTAGAGGAAGGGGTCGATGGCTTCCAAGTAGGACTCCATATGGATCTTTCAATATGGAAAGTCCTCGCCATCGAACACGGAAGGGGGTCCTTCCCCACCGGACATCTTGCTCAAGGCGGTGAAGCCTCAACCAATGAGCACTCAGCTCTGATACCAATTGAAAGGATCAAGATGTACAAGAGGGGGTGAATTGGACTTCTAATTCCAAACTTGAAATTAAATCCTATCGCACAAGTCCAATTCAACCCTAGTGCCTAAACAAGTATGGCTAGAGTTCTACTCGATACAAAAGTTTTGCAACATATAGCCAAGCATGCAAGTCTAGGAAGATAAAGAGCGGAATTTAAATGCGGAAAGTAAAGGAGGCAAGAAGTGACACGAAGATTTTTCCCGAGGTTCGGGAAGACACACGGTCTCTATCCCCTACTCCTCGTTTGGCGCCCCTCGCAAGGCTTTGCTCTCGCGGACTCCTCGCAAGGATTCCGGCCCCAAACCTCACAAGGAATGGGGTTGGCAAAGTGACATTCGCAAAGGTCAAGTAATCCCTTGATCCGCAAACCAAGTGCTCTCTTTGGGATGCTCTTCTCCACTCCGGAACGGTGAGCTCCAAAACCGCTTCACAAATGCCTTCGCAAAGGCCTTCCTCCGCTTCTCCCACAATCTCCGGAGAGCTCGTGGAAGGCATGACCGCAGCCGTCTAGTTGATCACAATCACCAAGAGTAATAAGCTTTGGCTTCACTTGAATCAACCTCACTCAAAAAGTTCTCTTCTCTCAAGTCTCAGCCCAAAGTTCAACAGTTTAAGGATTTTTGTTGTGGTGGTGACCTTTGAGTGTATAGAAGTATTCTTGGGTTGCAAATGTAGTAAATGTGGGGAGGGAGAGCTTTCAAATAGGGTGGAGTTCCAAAACTAGCCGTTTGGAGCTCCAACCTAACTGTCTGGGTACCCACCGGACATTCCAGTGCGTTGCCACCGGACAGTCCGGTGGTATATAAAATTCAAATCTCCCGATTCGCGCCAAGGGCCTTAGAGCCACGGGACAGTCCGGTGGTTACCCCCGGACAGTCCGCTGGTAACCCACCGGACAGTCTGATGGTGTGTTTAGCACAGGCCACAAAGCAGCCCCTCAGTTTGTAACGTCCGGTGGAGGCACCGGACGGTCCAGTGGTGAGCCACGGACCGCCCAGTGGGCTATTTTGCCTGGGACGAAGGGGAATAAAGCACTCAGTTTATATCGTCCGGTGGTGGCACCGCACAGTCCGGTGGGCTATAAAGCTCAGCGGAACGACATAACCTCCAGCGCTTTGATTTTGCGCCACCGGATAGTCGGGTGGTACATAAAAACTTGTTTTTGCGCTGTTTTCAAACCATTTAGGTGTGCAGGTAGCTACAAGCACTTGTAGAATGGAATTTTCCTATATACAAACACACACCAGCAAAATGCCCATACGTTGCAACGGAAATTTTTTTTTTGAAACACCTTTAGATCAATACATATAACAATATGCCTTACAAATAAATTCCCTATGTCCTATTGTTTCAAATTTTTCCGTTGCCTGCGAGCCAAATTTTCGCATATGCTGTTCCTACCGTCTGAATCAGCCTCGCGAATAAATTTTATGACATATTGTTTCGACGATTCCTGTTGACTGAGAGAGAATTTTAATGTGGTTTCAATTGGGTTGGAAAGGTTACGATTTTAACTTACCATCGATATATAGAATGTTGAAAACGGAGTCCGTATGTGATTTGGACGTCCGTTTTTGTGTGGACTCGTTCTGCAGTCCGAATCCGGTTCGTGAATAAATTTCACGTCACATTGTTTCGACGTTTTCCGTTGACCGAGAGCGAATTTTAATGTGGTTTTAATTGAGTTTGAAAGGTTATGATTTTAGCTTTCAATCGATATATAAAATGTTGAAAACAGGGTCCATGGGTGAATATGTGATCTGGGTGTCCGTTTTTGCGTGGACTGCTTCTACAGTCTGAATTCTATTACTGACAAACGGATCCCACATGTCAGGATGGACCGGAAACCTTTATTTGATCCCACCTGTCACGATGGATCGGAAATCCTTATTTGCTTTAATATTATTAGGTATATATGTATGTATATATATACACATATATATGCATATATATATAAATATACAAGTGTATACATATATATATACTCTATATATATATACACGTATATATGTATGTACATATGTATATATATACACATATATATATGTATGCACATATATATATACATGTGTATACATATATGTATATATATGTATATAGAACTATTATACTGTAGCCGGCTGCAAAATAGCTAATTCTGCATGCAGTGCCAACCCACACGACCAACCCAGCGCTACATGGCCTCCCGCAGTCCCGGTCCCGGTCCACCCGTGCGTGGTTCGGCTTGTCTTCTATCCCTACGCAAACCTCGTCCTCCTGGCTCGGCTTCAGGTGGATGGGCTCGAGCCAAGCGGTCCTGCTCCTGCTGCTCCCTTCATCCGTGGTTGTGACCTTTACTATAGTTGCTTCCTCGGCCATGTTCGTCATCGCCAATCGGCGGCTGATCTCGTCCTCAAAGGTCTACATGTATACATTACCCTCATCATTGTCCTCTGGGGGTCTAGCGAACTCCACGATTCGTCAGCACTGACAACCGGCCACCCGTTCTGCACGCACAGGATACATCCAGGTTTAGTCTCCGATCTCTATCAGATGCGCTTTTCTATTGCCCGCATTAGATGTAATTTGGAAATGTTTTCTTCTTCCAGATCTATTGGGCAAACAAATCTACAGTTGGCAAAAGGATTGTATCGAGAACCCCCCTCCCGATTCAGTAGTTTGATTTTTTTAATCAGGATTTTCCAAATTACTTATTGATCCAGCGAATAAGAAACGGGGATTCATGTTGGCTGTTGTGTCTATTTCTCTAAATACCAATTTATGGATTTCTAGATGAAGCACTACGGATCCTAAAATTTCTAGTGGATTATCAGGCTTGGCGGTGTGTTATTGATTCCCCACCTACGCATCTATATTCTGTAGACAGACACCCCATCCGTGGTGCTCCCATGCCACAAGGTGCACACCAACGTCTGAACCTAATAAGGCTGTAGTCATTCAATTATTGTATTGTAAATTCGAATTATATATTTTGTATGCCTTTTTTCTACTATTATTATACCTTTCTTGACTTCATAGTTCGCATATACTAGTAATTTTGATCATATAGAGACAAGTTTGCTCACTGGTGGATGGTCAATTCTATTATTTTCGTTGGCATCACTCTAATTTTACACTCACTACAAGTGCAGGGAAAAGGTGCCACAATTTTGCCTAAGAGCTGCTCTTCTTCAATCTGGACTTGAGTCAGACAGAGCTCGATATAGAGGCTCAGTTACAATTTTTCATGTACTATTGTTCTTGTTTAATGTTGATACACAAATCAGTGTATTGTTTGGTAAAAGCTCATGTTCTGGAATGACCATAAATGTACAACTTTGTTGTTGCTAAAAGAATTTTTTGTAAGTTAAGTATATAATTGTCGTAAGTCACACACTAGTACGTGATTAACAATTTCTTGTAAACCAAAGTCATTTGAATTACATAGATGAATGACATAATTTCTAGTAACTAATTTAAAAAGCATTGGTGCCGAACAGAAAAGAAAGCTTTTTCTTATTGTGGCAACTTCTCATCCCAACTATTGTCTCAATCCATTTGACTTCTCGTAACTAGCTATTTCATGATAATTTTCTCTAGTCACTACAATAATTGTCATAGGAAAATTATCTTTAGGATTCATTTGAATTACCGTAACTGCTATCATAGATTCTCGTAACTATTTGAATTATCATAACTATTTCTATCTTAAATTTTCTACACCATTATCGTAAATTTGCCACACTATTTCATCGTAACTAATTTGCGGTAACTTTATCTCCATTTATAGTAATGGGTAGAGAAATAGCTTGCTTGCAAGTTGTTGCCATCCTAAATACTATTATCTAGATTAACTCAAAATGTAGTAAAATTTCATTTTAATTAGGTCTCCGTAGCATTGCAACACGGTTCAATGAAACCATTTCTGCCAAAACGTTGGTAAATCTCTATCCTAATTATTAATTAATAATATTATTACCATTCCAATAATTATCGTAACCATTCATTTGATTTATCATAATAGCAATTGCTTCCATAATTCATATATTACTTAATATAGTATTCGTGCTTGGAATTACCATAACTTGACGTCAAAAAACCTCTGATCTCGTAAGCTTCTATTCCAATTGCTTCCATGTACTAGTACAACACCACGTCATTTGGGATTCGGAATCAACGTGAAACCAAACAATATTCACTAATTCATTTACTTTGCTCATACAAAATTCCAGTCAACCATGTACTTGAAATTCTAGTAAATTGTTGTGAATTGTTTACTGTATAAAGAATAGTGGCGAGAAATTCACTAATTACCATTTACGAAATTACCATTAACTTGACATCAGATTCTTGAAATTAGTTTACTATAAAATAGTGGCGAGAAACTCTAGTATATTTGTGTCGAGTTCTACAAGACACATGTTAAACAGTTTACCATACAGGCTACGATAGAGTAATGAATATTATCGTAAACTGTCTAAACTCCTATGCGTGGCAATTATTTTTAAATCTTGAAAGAACGGAAACAACGCTGGCACCCATGTGACCTGCCAGACAGCAGTAAATGGTGGTCAACATCGTGAATTTCATATACAATGCCGGCAGCCGGCTCTTGCATCGGCTTGCTTGCGGCTGGAGCCAGGCCGAGGCGTAGCGGAATTTTCGTCAAATGGAGCGATCGTGGCTCGGTCGGTCGGCGCTTCCCATGGGTCCGGTCACAGAATAAGTTATTTTGCGATGCAGAATAATATATACCTATATATATACATATATATATATGGACACATACATATATACATATGTTTGTATGTGTCCATATATATATATATATGTACATATATATACATATGTCTATATATATCTATGTGTATACATATATATGTACATACTTCGTGCACATACCACCTCTGATGGTCTAGTATCATTGCATACTCCGTGTACGTACCTTCCGTTTCACCAGATACGTCTCCAATCATGAGATACATACGCGAGTGTAGCTACAAACACACGTAGAAAGAAATTTTTATATATATATATATATATATATATATATATATATATTAGGAGCCTGGGCTCTCTGTACATATCGGAAGCCCTAGACACCCGACCGATCTAAAATACGGATGGTCCTCCCCCACGGGCCGACCCGACCGTCCGCTCCACCTGATTCAGCCTGATCTGGCACCTAATTGGGGAACCGCCACCCTCGCGATCGCCATCCGCCGTCACATCCCCTGCCGTCGCTCCCATCCACGTCATTTCCATACCCCGCCGCCGCCGCACCCCACCCTGCCGCCTGCCCCTCCCATCGATTCTCCCCCGGCGCGGCACCCGGCCCTCCTCCCGCCGCCCAAACGCCTGTCCCGTCACGCCGTCGCAGCCCCTCCCAAATCGTCTCGCTATTCCGCACGGGCGAGCGGCGTCCGCCATGGAGAACGGTCGCGGCGACCAGATCAGGTGAGGTGGCGGATGGATCCGGCGAGGAGGCAGCCCATGGAGACCGGACTGGATCCGACGTTGTGGCTGACGAATGCGCTAAGGAGGCGGCCAGCAGCGGCCGTTCTAGCCGGTTCCAGCGAGGAGGAGGCCCCCGGCGTGGCCACCCACCCCTCTACGCCGCCTGGAGCCGCGTTGTGTGGCCATCGCGGGCGATCGACCTCGGCGCGTCCACCCAACTCTCCCCCACTGCCTCGCGCCACTCCGCGCCACTCCGCGACCCGCGGCTACCCGCCCCTCCCCCGCCACCCTGCCAGCTCTCCTCTGTCACCCACGCCGGCGTCCTTGCCCGCGTCTCCTAACGTCCTCCAATGATATGGTTTCTGCCCCAGCCTGCATGGATGAGAGAAGAGGAAGCCTGTTGCGGATTCTCACCCGACGGTCGTAGATGGGTATCTCTCCCTACCACATCCCATGACTCCCCATCTCAATCCATAGTGTTCTTGTGTGACCTCTCTAAAATGCATCGACAATTCAATTTTATGCAGTTTGATTGGTGCTATTATGCAGTTTGATTCCATGGTGGACGATTCAGGGAGACAAACGATGATTCCTCCACCGCATCCATCATCGTCCGGCTTCCGTTCCCTATCCCTTGCCTCCGCTCCATCCTCGACCGGCAGCTGATCTTTATTCCCCGCCAGATTTGTGCTTGTTTTTGGCCTTGCAGGCAAAAAAATCATTTGCTTTTCTTTAGCAAATCGAGACTGAGGGCATGTCAGATTCAAATCCAAGTGAACTGAGGGTCACGGCTGTCTCCTCACTCCCGTGACGACCGCGTGTACCATGGTCAACAACTAGCGAGGGCCTGGACTTGGTTTAGCAGGAAGCGAGGCTTTAATTCATCCGGTCCGTATCTTCAAATCAAGCTTTAATTCATTCGGTCAGTATCTTCAAATCCTGATGCTTTCATCCTGTAGCTTGGATTTCTTCCAACACTTGGCTATTTAATCCTTCACATTGCGAGACAGTCTCATTGTTTCTATTTTTTAATTCAATCTACGTAATGCACCATATGATGGTTGCATAGGTACGTTTATATGTTGTCACCAGTGTTATTTGTGTTGACTGCCATGTCTATGCGAGGATCCCGCCAGCATAAATTGTTTTCATTGCTCAGTCTTCTTCCTGTGTGCTTGGCCTGTGATATTCAAATATGTTTAGACGGTGATGGGATAATTGGACTGCGATGAATACGATACTGTTATGAATCTTGATATCATTTTTTATGTCCAGTGATTAATGCATCCATGCAAGATGCTAGAAGTAGCATAATTTTGGCTGCCACAACTGTGTATAACTTTTATATGCTCCTTGGATTTTTTATGAGCACATGGCCTACAGTAATTAATTCTGTTCATATATATATATTGTTAGAGAAACTGTGTGTTTTCAACATTGGTTCTATGATCATTGACACTCCACTTTATGTTCCATTGATGCGAAATTCAATGAATATTTGATGAATTCATTATCAGAGAATGCGGTAATGAGTGCTCTATATATGCTCACGGATGTTGGTATCTAAGCTCTAACCAAGAGTCCACTAGGAACACTGGGGCTTTCTTTTTCTTGTTTTTGTTCATGGTGCTAAAACATACCCATGTTGTTTATGGATAAGTTTACACCCTTTGCACAATTCTTTTTTTTATTTTTACTATTACTGAGTCGGTCTACTTTACAACAACTTGAGCATCCATTTCCATGCAGAGATGGTATACTATAACTGACTCACGTCTGCATCCATTTTTATGCAGACTATTCACGCCCATCAAGAAGAACGTTGATCGTCCACCTCTGAATCTGAAATGTTTCACCATCAAGTCAAGTCAAGGTTTTTAGCATTGACATTCCATGGGAGCCGAATCCACCAAGATGATGGAACCATGAAGATCTTACGGTACGACCTACCTCGCATGAGTGATGGTGGATTGCCTCGTCTAGGAGATGAACGACGACGGGTCATGGCGGTGGTGGCCTGCTTCAGGTGCAGTGCTGCCCTCTGCTTCCCTGATTGGAGATTAGAGACCAATTTTTGTTTCACCCTCTCCATGTGTTCTATGATTCTACTACAATAAGTTGCAACAGGAACGGCTCTAGACACCCCTATGGGAACAGTTTTGGCAAGTGTTTCCGCTCGTGGGTTCCTGTAGTGGAACATGCAGTAGGAGTAGGCCGGAACCGCTCCTACAGTGGTCACAGCAGGAGTGGGCCATGATTGCACCGCTCCTGCAGTGGTCACAGCAGGAGTGGGCGATGATTGCACCGCTCCTGCAGTAGCCACAGCAGAAGCGGGCCGTGATTGCACTGCTCCTGCTGTGACCACTGCTGGAGCGGCTCTTGCTTCAGCCGCTCCTGCTGATGATACTAGCAGGAGCGGCTGTAATATGAGGTGCTCCTGTATATTTTTTGGAAGCTCCTGTTTCTTTTCCACCCTATATTTTGAAAGCCCTGTTTCTTCCCCGCCATATTTGAAAAAAAGCCCCCTGTTCTTTCCCGCTATATTTCTCAAATATTAATGCTTTCTCGCTATATACAAATCAACATATATACATTAATTATCGAGGCACATTTACATACGCATTCAAGTTTGTGAATCTTGTCGTGCGTTCTGCCAAGTTACAAAAGAAACAGCATAGGTCGTATACACATACATCGTACACAACAACTTAATTACATATGGTGATACTCCCACTCAATCAATGGAAGATATTTTTCATCTTTCGCTAAAAAATCATCATGATCGAAGAATTCCCCTCGCCGATTGAATACCTCATGCATCGTGAAATGGCATAGGTCGCCAACGCTGTTCATGAGATCTAACTCGTTGAGAGATCGATCTTTCAAAGGGATAGGGAGGCCTGAACAATAAAAAGATGATATGAGTGTTTGTGCCAAGGTGTTCTTCATTATATGCACACATGCAATACATACAATGAAAGGAGATAACGAGAGATGTGTCTTTAAGCACTTACATCTTCAGGATTTGTTCTGTACCACGCATTGACCTTAAGGAATTCAAATACATAGTATCCACAGTATCCGCTGCCCCTTAGTTGCTTGTGGCACTATTTTTCACAACAGTTTAATTAGTTTTAGACTTATAATACAATATTTGAATTTATGTCGGGAATTAGGCTCTGTAGAGTATACCGTAAAGTAGGCTCTTTAGATGATGTTGTCCGGGCGCTTAGGATGAAATGTCAGTCCATACTTTTCCTTCGCCATTTTGAAGGCTCTATTATATAGAAACTCATATTAGTAAGACCAAACGACAAAAAAAAAAAATATATATATATAGGACATGACTAAACAGCGCATATGCGCATCTTTCATTGACGGTGCGCACATGCATGCATGCATGCAGTGACGGGTGCTCACCTCACGGTCCAGTTGCGACTGCTACAGTACTCCTGGGGTCGCAACTGCTACAGTAGTTGCGACTGTTACATTGCCGGTTGCGCCTGCTACAGTACTCCCGGGTCGCACCTGCTACAGTAGTTGCTACTGCTGCAGTGGCGGTTGCGCCTGCTACAGTACACCAGGCCTGGCCGAATGAGGTGCAACGGTTGGATTTGCCTGTGAGGTCTGGAAAAGATTGGGACTCAAGTGATGGAAAGTCTGTGATTTGATTACGAAAGTACAAATGACTCCAGAGCTGAACAAACCACCAAGGACCGCCTGTCTTGATGCGTTGTCCAGCCAATATGCACTGGGTATTCAGAGAGAGATGACGGTACAGTATACCTAGGAAAAGTTTGCCTAAGGCAATAGATCGACCTTAAGCTAGTGCGATGGCCAAGTTGAGGTAATTTTTGGTCGGGGCTAGAGAGGGACCATTGAAGAGTAAATGGTCAAGCCACAAGTTCAGGAAGGCGATGTGCTCTTTCTCTGAAACTGAACCAGACTGTTTGTTGTGTTGAGCGATATACTGGCTCTAGTTTCGGGTGTTGCTCTTCTCTACTATCTTCTTATAAGGACATTCAGCTAAATGGAAGGGGGAAGGGCAGGCGGATTGCACATCTAGCCCTAAGATCATGACAACATCCATGAGGGTAGGTGTCATAGGGCCTGAGCCGAACAGGAAGCAGTTCAGGCTGTCCGACCAGAAATAGACGATGGATCTAAGCAGATTGTCGTCTTTCTCCATGGGACAAAGGGATAACGTCAAAGCATCGGCTATGCGCATGAATTGCCAAGTGGAACTATATGTGCGCTCAACACGCTGGTACCAATCAGCCCACCCGTTTATGGGGAATAGCCAGGCACGAAGTTGGTCAGTCCACAGATCTAGGTCTGGGATGACATGGACAAAAGGAAGGCGTTTGGTTTCTGTTCTAACAAGGTCATATGGGGGCTCATAGGATTTGGGTCCTAAGCTGTAGGAATTGGAATTGGCCGGGGTTGGGATCAGTATCTCATCGGCCTGGATGATTGAAAAATGAGTGCAAGGTAAAGATAACACCTTTGTGAGATGCATAAATACAGAGGTGGTCCAAGCCTTTACCTTCAATCTAAATACGCGCCCGCAAAGAGTCTGCTCTTCTGTTGTGTTGTTCAGCGCTGCCATTTTCGCAAGTAGCATGGAACGGGAGGTGGTGAAAGGTGTTCATCAGTAGCGAAAGAGGAAGAAGACGAGTTCTGGTTTGGTATGTGTGCTTTTATGAGGCACTGACTGACGCAAGATTTGGAAATTTCGGTCGGAGGAAGCATGTCCTCTGAGTTATCGGCTTGTTGAGTTATGTTTGACTGAAGTCAGAGCCAATTCAACGGTTGACCAGTGAGCCGATTGTCTACGAGGAATTGGCTAGGTAAAGCATATCGGTTTGTCATGCTAAGTTAAAGCCGATTGAGGGATTTTTCGAGTCAGCGCGATGCTGCTGAGCCGATAGTAATATGAGGGAGAATCGGCAAGAAAATAAAATAAAAAAAAGGGGACAGAAGTTGAGAAAAGGGATTTCATTAATTTACATAGCAAAATATATCCTTGAGCCGATATTACGGCTGTTAACCCAAAAGCTAAAGGATTATCTTACAGAAGAGCCGATGCAACGGCTAGGCTACTAAGACCTAAGCTAATCCTAACTGCTACTAAGACAGGATGCTCTAAGCATCACTGTCATCGGCCGATCCCTCATCAGCGTCCTCGCCCGCGCCGTCGTCGTCTTCTTCGCCGGTGTCCTCGCTCTCGGTAGGAGCGAGGTCAGACGAGCTCTCCTCGTATTGAGCCGCCAGGTCTTCATTCTCGTCCGGCTCCTCTGGCTCGGCTTCATCGGAGGAGTCCTCTGGCTTGTCGGCGTCGTCTTCCTCGTAGTCGTCCTCCTCATCGCCCTCCGCTTCGTCGTCGGAGGGCGGCATCCCTAGGCGCCTTCTTTTGGCTGGGCGCTCGGGCGAGTCATGGTCTGGGCGAGGGACCCATGGAGGGGAGGCAATGGCGTCCTCCGGGTCCTCAGAGCAGCGGAGTTTGATCGCTCCGCGCTGGGGGGGATGGAATGTCTGGCCCCCACCTCTTCAGCCAAGCCTTGGTGGCTGGGCTTGAAGAGCGCTCCTCGTCATCCGACGAAGCGGCCAGGGGAGCTTGCTCGGCTCTCACGATCGGC
This sequence comes from Paspalum notatum, assembly GCA_022530915.1. NCBI lineage: Eukaryota > Viridiplantae > Streptophyta > Magnoliopsida > Poales > Poaceae > Paspalum > Paspalum notatum. The sequence goes on along the minus strand of CM039687.1, from coordinate 34,964,132 downwards.
AGTGGAGCGAAGCCCGGTGGGACATCCGGGCAGAGCGGCAACGGTGCCGGCGCATTGGCTGCTGCGTTTGGAGCAGAGGCGACGGAGGGGGAGGAAGGAGGAGTGAGAGCCCGTGGCCTAGTCACGGAGGAGAAAGAATGCAGCGATGGTGGGTGGTTGCTGCCGGAGGAAGACATGGCTGAAAACGGGGGTTTTCTTGGCTCTATTGGTTGAAGGAAGGGGAAAACTGGATGCCGATTTGAGAGGAACAAGGAGGTGCCCTGCCTTTTATTAAGCGTGAGGCGATGGAAGGTGAAGGGGCACCGTACGGGAAGCCAAGGGGTCACGCAAGCCATCATGATAGTTGCCATGGAAGACCGTGTTGCGATTCAGATCGATGGGACATGCATGATCAGGTTTCCTACTTCTCTAGTTTTGAATCAATAAATCTTTATTTGCCAAAACCAGGGGGGCATGTGTTGACAACGGAATTTGGCCGCCCCTGTTAATGGGCCAAGATCGGCTTTGAGCTGGAAAGAAGTCGTCCAAGGAAGCGACGGTGGAATGATAGAACAAGCCATTGGGCCTTGTATCGTAGATTAAAGAGTTCAATTTTAGATAGTTAGGGTTTGTAGCTTAATTACGGAAGGGCAGGTTTGTTGCCCTAGTCTGCGGACTATAAATATGTACCATTACTATCGAAATAAAGTTGACGACATACGTTCATCGAGCAGCGGCTGTCTCCATCTCCCCTCGGTGCATCGCCACCTCTAGCGACTAGAGTTTCAGGTAATCGTCATGCTGCCTTAACGATTTAATTCGTTACAAGCATTATGACGTTAGTCGCCTGACAAATCGTGTGCTGAAGCGTTTTTGATGGCACTGTTTGTCAGTTACCGTGATGAATCTCGCGATAAGCTTTGCTTAGCGCGAGATCCATTAGTTATCCCGATGAATCTCATGCCAAGTATAGCTTGGCATGAGATCTATCACGTGTATGAGCCGATATGCTTGCACGTCGGCTTATACACAACTTGTTGTTATGCTAATATCTGTTGTGGTGCACGCTTTTATGCTGCCGGTTCGTGATCAGTTTAGCATGTCACAAGGTTCAGAATCTAGATTAGATATGTTCTTATAGTCTTACTTACCGATCACATGTTAATAGGAAGATCCGATGTATACCCTGCCTTGACTTTCATCGTTTATCAAAGATGCATCTGTTTTCATATCGTTCCTATAGAATCTTTGATACATTGATAGTTATAAGGCATGTTTGACGTTTATCTGGATGTTTTTTAGCTGATTAGAGTGGATCTAATCGTGCTTACTCTTCCTTTATTTGAGTACTTTTACATATTATATATGGATATACTATTGGTAAGACAGCAGGGCCTTGCCGACGGAGAAGATCCGATCCAGTATGAGCCGATCCGAGTGATCTGGCTAGTATTTAACGTGTAATCTGTTTTATCTATTTTATACAGGGAAACAGGAGTCAACCGACGCTAACACCATCATCATCACAACCTCCCTGGTTGGGTCATAAGCCAGGTGGCACGCCCAAGCAACACTGAGCTAAGAACGATTGGCTGATCCATTCAGCCGGTCGTGGGTCGCGGCAAGGAGGAGCGGTCCCAACGATCCACATACACTTCCCGGCCCTATTGTGTGAAGCTCTCTAGGGAACTATCCGTCGGTTTCCAGGTGCAACATGTCTGTTTTCCATTTACGATAAGAACACCCCGTCTGCTTAAGAGCGTATGTCTTTGCCTTCTCCTCGGTACCATGTGGGAACTGGAACCATTTCTTCAGCTCTGCACATAAAAAATCCTTCCTTGTTTTTAGTACCTCCCGCCAATCAGTCCATGTTATCTCCATCCATGTTCTCGTTACCATGCCTACAGCATTGCGGAACTTTGCTCTCACCTCAATAGGTTCCAGTGGTTCTCCAGCAACGCCAACCTCCCTCACAGTGTAAATTGTTTCTACTAATTTGTTCTTGGCTCGCTTTCCTCCACGTTTCCTCTCGTTCCGGTTTCTTGAGGGTCAGCTTCGGCCATTTGTTGTTCGGGCCGAGTGTCAGCTTTGACCATTTATTGTTCCTGCTTTGTACGAGAGTGTTAACGAAACGATGAATTTATATCCTTACAACTAAACGGCATTATTGTTTGGGCTCACACCTCGAGGAAGGGCACGTAGTTAGGATCCTTCGCGACTTCTCGATCGCCTTTGGCGGCAAGTACGTTCGCGGCATGTGGGTCTTCCAACTCGAGATTTTCATCTGCCGAGTCGGAATTGAGTGCGTTTTCATCGAGAAGAATTTCTTCGAAAAATGCATTGTTCTCTAGGACTTGCGACGGTGACCTAACCATTTTTTTTTTCTAGAAGACAAAGTAATCTAACAATGAGTATATCCATGACAAATAAAGATGAGTATATACATGAGAATTGAATATACATGAAAAATGAGTATACATGACACATGAATATACATAAAACATGAAAATACATGAAAAATGAGTATACATGACACATTAATATACATAAAAGGTGGAAATACATGAAAAATAAGTATACATGAAAATGGAATATACATGAAAAGCAAATATACATGAAAATTGAGTATACATGAAAAATGAGTATACATGAAAATTGAATATATATGAAAAAGAAATATACATGCAAAGCAAATATACATGAAAATAAAATGAATATACATGAAAATGAATATACTACTAACTAGTCACTATTATCAAAAAAAAACTATTGTCAAAAAACTACTAACTGGTCACTAACTACACTATTGGCAAAAAAAACTAACTAAAACTACTTACTAGTCAATAATAACTAAACTAAATTAAATCAACTAACTAATAACTAAACTAACTAAAACTACTAACTAGTCACTATTGTCAAAAAAAAAAAAAACTAAACTACTAACTAGTCAATAATAACTAAACTAAATTAAATCAACTAACTAATAACTAAACTAGCTAAAACTACTAACTAGTCACTATTGTAAAAAAAAAATAACTAAAACTACTAACTAATTACACTAAACTAATTAAGTAATAATCAACTAAACTAACTAAAATAAAGTAACTAAACTAACTAAAATATACTACCTAATAACTAAAATAACTAGTACTAACTAATTAAGTAATAAACAACTAAACTAACTAAACTAACTACTAACCGGCGGCGTAGAAGGCGACCGGCGGTGGAGGCGACCGGCGGCGGAGGAGGTGGGCCGACAGCGGAGGAGGCGACCGGCGGCGGAGGAGGCGGACCGGCGGCGGAGGCGGACCAGCGGCCGGCGCGGCTCGGCGTGGAGGAGGTGTATCGGCGGCACGGCTCGGCGTGGAGGAGGCGTATCGGCGGCGAGGCTCGGCGGAGGAGGAGACCGGTGGTGGTGCGGCGCAGCGGAGGGCGCGGCTCGGCGGAGGAGGTAGACCGGCGGCGGCGGAGGGAGGCGAAAATTTAGGCAGCCTGACGGTGCGAAGAGAGAACTAAAACGCTGGGGACTTAGAAAAATTTCACCTCCCGTGCACGCCACTTATACGTGGAAACAACAGCAGGAGCGGTGGATCTCCTACTGTTATCTGCAGGAGCGGTGGATGGGCTCTTGCTGGTTTTACAGCAGGAGTAGTGGATCTCTGCTGTTTTACAGGAGGAGCGGGGACGGGTGAGGGAGCGGTTGAGAGGGTGGGAGCGGTGCCCTAGCGGGCCGCGCCGGCCCACTGGGCCTCCACCGCTCTGTTTTTTTAATTTTTTTTTCAATCATTCTTTTCATTTATTTGTAAATTAAATCTTTTATTTTATTAATTGAAATGCATGTATGTTTAAGTTTCTAAATTGATTTTTTTATTTTATTAGTTGAAATAAATGCATGTTTAAGTTTCTAAATTGATTATTTTATTTTATTAGTTGAAATACATGCATGTTTAAGTTTCTAAATTGATTCTTTTATTTTATTAGTTGAAATACATGCATGTTTAAGTTTCAAATTTTATTCTTTTATTTTATTAATTGAAATACATCCATGTTTAAGTTTGTAAATTGATTCTTTTATTTTATTAGTTGAAATACATGCATGTTTAAGTTTCAAAATTTATTTTTTATTTTATTAATTGAAATACATGCATAAAATGACATTCATTAATTAGCGGCCATGACATGTACAATCGAACATTAAGCACTTACAATTCTTGGCTCTCCATCCGTGCATACCCAAGGCTTCATTCCTTTTATCGTTGCTTCTACTTTCTTGATCTTGGTCGGTAGGTTTGTAAAAAACTCCATGTTATCATAGTCATTGAAGGTCTCGACATCATCGACACCATCAACTCTGATAATACTCTGTTTGCCGGCGACAACTATGTGCTTCTGATTCTTAAGACGTGGGTCGACGATATATAGAACTTGTCCAACGCGTTTGGCCAGCACCCAAGGGTCATTTTTGTAACCAACCTTGGCAAGGTCAACTATTGTGAGTCCATAGTTGCCAACCTATACACCTTATGGGTATTTCACCCATTGGCATCGAAAGACAGGAATTTGTATGTTCAATCCGTAGTCCAACTCCCATATGTCTTCTATGAAGCCAAAATATGTGACCTTGCTGCCCGTTCCGTCATCGATGGCGTCAATCCGCACTCCATTGTTTTTGCACATGCTTTTCTTATCCTTTGCAGCTGTATAGAATGTTTGGCCATTGATGTCATACGTCTGCCATGTCGTGACCCGTGAAGATGGGCCGGACGCCAACCTTTTCAATGTTACTTCCTCGGCAGTTGATCCTTCGGGTAAGTTCAGGTCCATGAGCCAGCTGGTGATTTGTGCTCTTTCATGATCCAGGAATCTGAGCGTTCGGGGTTTTCCGCGCGAATAATACCTATGTGCTGCTCGACGAAAGGAGTCATCATCTCTATCTGATGTAGGACACTGAAATGAACCTTTCCCACTTCTTCATATGCATTATCAATGAATGTTTTCTGCCCCCTCGTGCCTTTCCCTGATAACTTTCCAGTATGACGAGAAGCAGGCAAACTGATACCTTTCTTATCAACCAAGTAATCCTTACAGCACTCTACGACCTCCTCGGTGCAATAAGCCTCGATCATAGATCCCTCATGGTATACACGGTTGAGAACATAACGGTTTAGGGTCGACATGAAATGCTCATATGCCCACATCTCATGTAAGTAAATTGGACCAAGTGCACGGATCTGGTCAACCATGTGTACAATGAGGTGTGGCATTATATCAAAAAATGAAGGAGGGAAGCACATCACGAGCTGAGCCATAGTCTCCGTGCAGAATTCTTGCAGTGAATCTAATTCATCTTTACGAATCTCCTTTTGTGAGATCTTATTGAAGAAATAGACCATTCGAGTGACAACCATCCGCACGAATACTGGATTGATAGCTCGGATAGCAACAGCAAGAAACACCGTCATCATCACATGGCAGTCATGAGCCTTGTACCCACTTATGGACAAATCTTTCATGGAGACTAGACTCCTGATGTTAGACGATAACCTAGTGGGCACTTTTAGACCTCGTAGACACAGACACAATTCCCTTTTCTCAGCTGATGTCAGGTGGAAGCTCGTGGCAAGGAGCATAATTTTCCATTGCCTTGTTCCACAGGGTGGAGCTCACTTCTGATCTTCATATTTACCAGATCGTTCCAGTTCAAAAAAAAATATTTACCAGATCGCGACATGACTTCAGGCCGTCCTTTGTCTTCCCTTTCACATCCATCAATGTACAAATAGTGCTATCAAACACGTTCTTCTTTAGGTGCATACAATCGATGGCGTGTGGAACCTCCAAGTCCTTCCAATATGGCAAGTACTTAAAGAAGATGGACTGCTTTTTGAAAGGCACACCTTCAATAGGGGGTTTAGTTCTCTTAATCTTCTTCCCGTTAACAATGTTGATCTTCTTGACCATATCGAAAACATGTTTGCTATCATGTCTTCTTCTTGGTACTGAACCTTTCTCATCCTTGCCATCAAAGTGGTTGTTGAACTTTCTTCTGCAGTATCGATGTCCTTCCACTAGGAAGCGGCAGTACTTCGTGTACACAACCTTTTTGGATCCATTGAGATACTCAGACATCGTTGCATCCAAGCAGGATAGACATCCTTTCTTCCCTTTGATCTGTCCGGACAGCGAGAAGTTAGCAGGGTAATTGTTGATCGTAGTTAGTATCATTCCTCTGAGTGTAAAATCCTTCTTTGTTAATGAATCAGTCATTTTGACCCCATCGTTCCAAAGCTTCACCATATCTTCCATCAAGGGCTCAAGGAAGACATCTATATCAATGCCTAGTTGTTTAGACCCTTGTATTAGACCGCATAACATTGTGTACTTCCTCTTCTGACAGAGCCATGAAGGTAGATTGTATATGGTCAATATCACCGGCCATGTGCTGTGTGTACTGTTCCTTCCTCCAAAAGGATTCATTCCATCAGTACTAAGTGCAAACCTCACGTTTCTTGGATCCTTCGCAAACTCTGGATACAATTCATCGAACCTTTGCCACTAAGTGGCGTCAACTGGGTGTGAAAGCTTTTCGTCATCCTTTGTTCACTCACAAAACCACCAACGCATCAACTTTGCAAAGGCAGGGTTTGCAAATATCCGTCTTAAGCGATCGATTGGATTCAGGTACCACATGACTAGGGCGGGGATTCTTCTCTTCTTCTCGTTGATACCTAGGCATGTATCTTCTTCAGAAGGATCGGGTGCACCATTCTTCTTCCTCTTCTTGCCATTGGTGGAAGCTTCATCATCACCTTGGAATATGTCATTCCGCTTGTAATGGCCGGCGCCACAAGTCAGACATTTATCTAGATTCTTATATTTGCCTCGATATAAGATGCAGTGGTTCGGACATGCATGTATTCTTTCAACTCCCATTGTCAAGGGGCTAACAACCTTCTTCGCTTGATATGTGTTGGTAGGCACGAAGTTAGGTTTCAGAAGCAACAAAAATAAGAGCTTCAACAGATTGTTGAAGCTAGAGTCAGACCACCCGTACTTCGCCTTTAGAATCAACAGCTCGAGTATAAAACATAGCAAAGTCCAATGAGGAGGACAACCCTTTGACTTGTCATACACATTCTTCCTTGCAGCATTCTTTACTGCTTTCAAATTCTCTACCCTTTTTGGACTTGCATATAGGATATCGGCCTTGAAGTGTTTCAGCATTTCTTCAAGGTCATCTGCATCTGAATCACCGTAAAGTCTCAAGTCTTCGATACTCTCTGAAGGTATGGAGCGATATGTTTCACCACCGTTGTCTTGGTCATTATCGCCATCACTATTCAACATATCAAGATCTACATCGAAGAATATGTCGTTGTTATCATCAACATCTGCATCTGAAGGTCCTTCTTGCTCGCCGTGATGGATCCAAACAGAGTAGTCTTTCACAAATCCGGCAACAATCAAATGCGATCTAATGTCAGTTGGATTTGTCCAAACCTTCATGTTTTTACAGTTTTTGCAAGGACAACATATGCTTTTAACCTGCTTCGTTATTGCATCTTTCTTCGCGTCTTTAATAAATTTATCCACTTCATCATGGTAAGGACGCTCCATCCTTGGCCAATTGTATATCCAAACACGTGCCATCTAAAATATATAAGAACCAGATAACAAGAATGTACAGAATATAAATAATGAGGATCTGGTTGATGGTATATTGTACATTATTATTTACGACAGAAATCGATGTGGTATATTATCATGAATATTGAATATTCTACGACCTAAAATATATTTATGACGGAAATTAATGAGGTATTATCATGAATATATGAACATTTACAATATAAAATTAAATAATATACCATCCTTTACCTAGGGTTTCACACTACATCTAGATCTAGATCTAAAAGAGAAAATATCTACTAATAAAGACCAATACAACACCTAGAGTAACCCCAATTGCTAATCCGAAGTTGAGAAAACCCTAAAATAGTGCATTACCACCTAGATTATGTGGTCCCCAAAGTATTAAATGCTCATTGATGATGAGAGGAGAGAGAATGATATTAAATCCTAGCTATTTTAGCACCTAATGATTTGAAGATACTCAAATTAGATGCATAGATTGAGGAGGCTTACCTTATGGAGCTTCTAACTTCCAAGAAATAGAAAAAAAAAAGCCCCCCCTTCTATTTTTCAATTTTTGGCCACCATTAGCTTCCAACAATGGAACTCTTCCACAGGCATACTGTAGCTCGAGAAAGAAGAAGGTTATATATGGGTGGGAAAACAGCAGGAGTGGTGGACCTTACCAACCGCTCTGGCTGTTGCTTCAGCAGGAGCGTGTGGTAAGGTCCACCACAACAGCAGGAGCAGTTGTGTAGGTATCACAGCAGGAGCGGGTGGTAAGGTGGCCCGCTCCTACTGAATGAGCTCTACAGGAGCGGTGCACCTTACCAACCGCTCCTGCTATTTGTAGGAGTGGTTGGTAAGGTGCACCGCTCCTACTATTGTTGTAGCAGGAGCGGTGCACCATGTGGGATCCACTCAGGGCACAGCAGGAACGACCCTAAATTGGAGCCGTTCCTAGTGCTATTTGGGTGGTGTTCCCGTAGCGGACTTTTGTAGTAGATTCTCTCACTTCTTCATATGCTTGTTATTGCGAGGTGGTGGTGATGTCAATAACTATGGTCACCCCAGTGGCTACCGTGCTGATCCGATGAGTGGGGACTCACTAGCATGTGAGGATTGCCATCGTCCTCCATGTTGCGTATTTCATTGTTTATTCTATGTATGTTTTCTAGGAACAACACGGCTTGCCATCTTCAACTTGCTACTCCTGTAACCGGAACAGGATGGCTAACAACAAGCAAACTGCAAGGAACTCAAACCTTTTTGCATTAAAAACTGAAACAAATGGCATAGAAATCGAAAGTAATTGAGCCCTCTTTTGTTTTGGTTCGTCAGTGAATGAATTTATTCGAAAGTTTCCAGCCATATGCCCAAATCCATTGGTTATTCCATGTGCATTTTTTTTTGGTCATGTGAAAGCTGAGGTACTGGTTGGCTGGTTGCCTCTGGTGATTTTTTATACGACTTCCATTGCATTTATCCCTAGCAACGCTAGCTAAATAAATGCTGCAGTGGATTATGGTCCCTAGTATTGTTGTTATCTAGCCTAAAAGTTAGAAACTTTTGTTTGAAATCTTTTTGAATAGCAATATGCAGGAGCCATCTGCATCAAAATTGAATCTTGTTGCATAGAAATTTAAAGCCAAGGTTCCTTTTGTTTTGATGCATCATTGAGTGATTGTAGGTCATTTTGTGGTCCAATTTTGGTTCTTCTTGACTCAGTTATATGCTCGTAACTGCTGCCTATTATGACACAATTTATGCCTCTATTAGCATTTGTGATTTTAGCTCGGGTTGGTTTGCTGATAGGTTTTTATGTACATTCTGGTTGCCTTTTATGATATATGATCCATAGTTGTTCACCTTGCCACTGAAGTTCTTGAGTTCTTGTAATTTTTCTAGCAATTGTTTGCATTTGTTTAGTGGTACAAGCAAAAATAATAGCAACTACCTGTTGTGTTCAATTTTATTATGAAATATGCAAGTGTTTTACTGCATTATTCATTGAACAACATTTTAAGTAACCACCGAATTCCCATTTTAAGTGTTTTACTGCAAGTGTCTACCATTAAATAACCGCATTATTGAGGACCAGTTTTTTACATCAATTCTATGACATCGTGCCAAGCCCAAAAGCCACCGAATTCCCATTTGAAGCAGGCTATTGATAGCCAAATCTCCGGCGAATGGCCCTATTTTTATGCACATAGTACAAATTTTTATGCCTTTGTATGTCACTAATTATGCCAAGCAAGCCACCATTTATGCATACAGTGCCATTTTTTATGCTTTCAGATGCCAATAATCACGCCCACTAGGCCAACATTTTATGCACTCAATAACTCTATTTTCTGAATAGGATCATGCATCAATTTATTTGCGCGTCCAGTTTTTTATTTCAGGTTTGTGATTCAATGTTTATACATTTCTTATACTTTACAGAACCACACACGCAGTCCGGTACCCAGCTCATTCTGGGGCCGCCGATGACAGATACACCGATAACAGTAATATTTTGATTGCAGCCATGAGATATTTTGCTAGACTAGTGTTCATGGTGTGAACAGATTCAAATATTTTCTGTGGTGGTTCTGAATTTTTTCTACGATTTTGGATGCAAGGTGGGCGGGCAGTGATGAGACCATGTCCTGTTGATGCGATGGTGGTATAGTGACCTAACGAGCGTTGACCTCGATCGTGCCGGTGTACACAAGACTAGTTTGATGATGAGAAATTTTTATGTGGTACTTGTGATGCCCCTGGCATCTCAGAAGCCTTAACACACGGTTAATTGAAGGCTAACGATGGATTAAGGCGTAATCATGCTTAATGATTAACAAGAAACATGTGGAGGAGCCACTAAATCAAAATTTCCTACATAAGATACAAGACCACACATTTCGTGGTTGAATAAGTCGACACTCACATGCTTTCGAGCTCAACTCCAAATGCCAAACCTCGGATAAGAAAAGTAGCCATAGACCTTTCCGTTGGACAATGTTCAAAAAAGCTAAAGACACGAGGTTTAAAAGATCAAACCGAGTCCAACCAACACTTCTTCCGAGGATAGCAAGTGTGATCGTGAGCAAACTTGAGCCCTAATGAAGCTTTCAAATTCATTAAGTACCCGAGCTCAACTCCGTTGACAAACTTGTTGTACATGCTATGGACTATCCTTTTGCTACATTGGGCATGGATCAAAACTATCGTCTACTCACTCAAAATTTCACCCAAATATCTCATGGAAACAACCAGATCAACCCACACTTAGAAACTTCCTAATTATGGATTATTTTCAGCTTTTCCCCAAACTTGAATCTGAAATTACTTTTGATTTCACTATACAACTTCAATTTCTCCCTTTCTATGAAATGAAATTGAACTTATCACCTTTCAAATGCACCTATTGTGGAAGAGATTGGACTTCATTTGATACTCCAAAAGTTTGAAACAAGAAAGTCTCTACACAAAGTGAAATTTCTGTTTTAATAAACCTTGGAACATAATTGTGTCTATAATTCAAAATCTGTTGGGTTTCAGACCAAAGTCATATTACCAAACTTGTAGATAAAGTACTGAAGGACAACTTTGGTAACTAGAGTTTGGCCATACATAGACTTTTAAATGGAGTTTAGGGTCATTTTCCACCTGCACAGAAAACCAGTTCAATCTGACCTGTTTAGTAATCTCAATATTTATATGGCCTACAGCCACTTTCATGCAAAGATCAAATTAGAGAAGTTGTAGATATTGAAATTCTAAACAAACTTTTCAATATACACTTTGGGTGGTAAAGACCAGAGATAGGACTTTTGATTCTCACAATCAGTAGAGGTACCCTGTCCAAACTGGGAGCTGCAACCTAAATTCAAATGAAATTCATATTTGTACTTAGAATCTGAAATTGAACCTTTTGACAATGTTGTAGAGGTTAAAGAGTAGAGCATTTCATTCAATTTGGGTTTCTCCAAAATCGGCTCCTAAGTAGGTCAAAAATGCAAATTTCAGAGGGAGAGGAAACACACTTGGCACTGTGTTTGTCTGGAGTCTATGACACGTGGGGTCCACATGACAGGGACGCCACCCTGTTCAAGCCGGTGAACGCCGCGTGGGCGACGGCGGCCGGGCAGCGCGGCCATGCCGCGGATCAAGCCCCTCACGCCGCGCTGCGCCTTCACCTGGATGGGAACGCGGCTCGGTTCACTCCCCTCGGCCTCCACTCCCTCTCTGCTCTCTCCCTCGCTCGCTCCCCACACGCAGAACGCCGGCTGCTATGGTCGCCATGAACGCCGCCGCCACGAGCTCGTGTCCCGGCCAGCAGCCAGCTCAAGCCGCCGCTGCTCCGTCCAACGGGTGCATCTCGCTCACCTCCACCCGAGCTCCAATTTTCCCAAGATCCTAGAGCCCATCCGTGCCCCGAGAGCTCTCCGCGTTCGTGCACGCCACGACCGCTCGCCATGGCCGGGACTTGAAACTCTCGTGCACCACCACCATCCTTGACCTCCACTCGCGCGACCGACGCGCGCGACAGCGTCGCCTCGCCGTCCTCCACCGAACCCCAGTGCTCTAGTCCCCGGCCATCGCCTCTTCCACCTTCCTCCACGAGCGACACCGAGCGCCGCCCGGCTTACCCGCGCCTCACCGCGGGGAGCCTCCCTCCGGCCATCCCCGCACCTCCACTTCACCTCCGCCGCATGCACCATCTCCTCGCGGAGCTCTCGCACCCATCCCCGGCCTCCCCCTTCGCCTAGACCGCCGGATTGCGCCGCGCGCCGCCGCGCCGGGGACCTTCGGTGCACCGCCGCCGTCCCGCCTCTACGTAGCGTCCCAAGCGATGAGGTCTAAGGGGAACGAGTCCCCGCGGGCGGGAACACTTCCTCGGCCTCGCTCGGCTCCAAGGCCGGCCCCGCCGCCGCCGGCGCAACCGCGTCTTCTCCTCCTGCGCGCGCCGGTCGGGCCGCGGCGGGAGGTAGACGAAGAAGGAGGGTATATTTGCATAAATCCCCCTGCGCTTTAATTGTTTTCCGTTTAAAACCATAGCGCTGTATACTGAGTGTTTTAAATCTCACAGTCTAGCCCCTGGAGGTTATGGTTAATTGCGTGTAGGTCCTCGATCTATAGGTCTTTCATTTATTCCATTTAAATGGGGCTGAGAACTTTAGAAAATCATAAAAATTCAAATAAAAATCCAAAATGGACAAACTCAGTTGCTATGAACTCAGTGTGAGTAGCTCTACAGGATAGGTATGATGTGGATGTGTAAAAAGACTGTTTTGCCCCCGGTTTAGTGCATGCATGGTGTAGGTAAATAAATGGTAAAAGTGAACCAAATGAACTTCAAAAATTATGAAACTTGGACAGCAGCTTTATTATGGCATCTAGGTACTTTGAGAATTTTTCTTGCAGTAGCACTCACTGTTAAATGACTGATCTACCCCTAGGCTTAAGTTTTTGAAATAAAAATGCATGGGAAATACTTACCATACGAAACTTTCTCCAAAAGCTGTACTAGATTTTTTGGGACACACCTTGTGCTAGGTTTAGCTTGCTGATAAAGTTTGAGCCTCTGCATGTTAAGTCCGAGTGGTGATTTGAAAATGACAAGTGCTACTATGATTTAATCCATAAAATAGAAATGGAATGCTAGTATGTACTCAGAAGTGACTTTCAGTATACTCCTTATAAGTAGTTAATTGGTTAATCCATAGTATAGCACCTGATGTCTGCTTACATCTCGTAGTCGTATAACTGAACACCTGCGTACTAGCTAATATAACTATTATGCCCCTTCTTAGTTAAGGTAACAATAATGTACATGCTGTGATTAGTCATTATAAGAGTCTAAACTTAATATCATGCTTGTAAACCATGTGTGTACAAACTAAACTAAAGATGACACTACCACACTCTCTTTTGATCAATAACTTGACTAGTGCAAAGAGAGTTGTTTAAACGCATGTGTTGGGTGCATGAAAGTACTACCATCCATATGCTAGGAACGGTGTTTCAAACTAGTAATACCTTACAGGTATAAATATATGGTTGTTGTATGCTTTGCTTGAGTATGATAAAGAACAGTCACATTGATACTTAATCGTGTTTTAATCCCATGGGTTGCATTGAGAATGCCCGATTGCGTGCTTACTCTAAGTCCATATAAGTACTTCTATGTCACCAGTAGTACTACCTGATGTTACTAGATGTTCAATACATAAAACTTTGTATGTGTTATGTGGCTGTTGAGTGTATGCCTGCTCTAAGTCAAGAAAAGTGCTACTATTACTAGTGCTAAGAGTGATGTCTTAAATTGATAATCCATTGCATGTGTAAGTATATGATGACTAGTATTGCGCTTGCATGTAGAGTGAAACGAGGCATCTCAACTTAACACTTGATCATGAAATGAATTATATCTTGCCGCGTGAATGCTTAATTTCATAACTGAATGATTGTGCTAGATGCATACTGGCACTTCTCGTTAGTATAGTTGTCGATCACTTTTCTGTCCATCCATGAAATGGTTATTCGTGTATGTGTTTAATACTTATGCATCTCGTACACTGCACCGTGCATACCATTCATGTAGAAACGCTTCTTGCAGATACGTGATCAAAAAGCAAGTGCGTGGAACTACATCAAGTATTGGTGTCCAAAAGACCAACTAAGACCCACTCACGACCTGGAGAGCCCATCAGTCGTGTTTGGACGGAGGAGTTGTCCAAGGGATCAAGGGGTTGCCTGGGGCAAAGCCCCACAACCCGGCAAACTAACAGTAGCTTAGTTTGTTGGTTTTCTTAAAGTAAAACAAAGGTAGGCAGGACCATACTATACCCAGCAAACATCTTATGTCGTGATGATTAGGCATATGCATTAGGAGTTGTTTGAAACCAGCTGCATTAGACTTCCTGGCCGCCCTGGCCCTAGCACCTATACATAGAATTCGTAGGACGAGTGCCTAGAATTGCTAGGTACGAGTAGATACGAGTGAATGGAGTCACTCGTCGCGTAGGTGATTTTACAAACCTCAGAAATCTTACTATGACACAATTTATGATTATTATTGCTGATGTTAAATAGAGACCGGGCGGAGTTATGGGAATATTATAAGAAAAATGATGATGTGGCAAGGTATGGTGGACTCCGCCCGAGTCGCATAAGGCCCGTTCGCTGTTCGCCTGCTGATCGGCATACCATTGCTAGAGTGCTTATCCGGGTCGTGGGACCGGTGAAAGTCTTACCGGCCCCGTCCTACTATTCATGGTGCTGCCCATCCACTGATAGGGGGCCGATGGACTTGGGAGGTGCTTGGAGGTCGATGGAGGGCTGACCCGACGTACCGTGGTATCGCTCCTGAGACGGCTACTCCCAAGGGTTAGGTGGGGGCGCTGTGAATCTTGGGACGGGACAGGTGGAGATGAGGGATATATGTGTGGAACGCGATGGCTAGTAAGCATATATCACTTGGCATTTTTAGTTATTCCCGGGAATTAACAAATCGATTCGAATCGCTGATGCTCACCAGGTGTGAGAATGCCAGATATCGCACACGGGCAACGTAGTAATAACTGTAACATGCTGTTTACTAAGTCACACCTTTTTATACAACATGCTTGGATGTGTATGATCCGTCACACTATTCAGGGTGTCGCCCATCCACTGCTAGGAGGTCGATGGACTTGGGAGATGCTTAGAGGTCGAGGGAGGGCTGACCCGACGTATCGTGGTATCGCTCCTGAGACGGCTACTCCCAAGGGGTGGTATGGAGGCGCTGTGAATCTTGGGACGGGACATGTATTCATGTTTTACTTTCTGCAAGTACTTACTTTACGATATAAATGATCTTCATGAATAATGAATAGCAGCCGTCAAATCTTGCTATCTTATGATTTGGTTTAAGAATCAACAGCTAAGGATCCACATGATTAGTAAGCATGCTTTGCGTCAGCCGCAAGCCCCGTCCATTAAGTCCTACTGAGTAATTAGTACTCAGGGTTTGCCCCCACTTTTGGATTACAGGTGCTGTCGACATCCGGACAACTGTGCTGGAGGTGGTAGTACCGGTGGGCTCGGTTCTACACGCCTTGTCATCTCTTCCTGAAGACTACTCAAGTATATTTTTCCGCTGCGAGATGTTTTGAAAATGCTTCCGCTTATGTATATACTCTGAATTCGCTTCCGCTATATTTGAACATGTATTTGATTTCATACAATTGAGTTGTAAATTAAATCTATTATTCTCTATTTCAACTGACTGTGATGATGTAATTGTTGTGGCTCCTTCGAGAGTCGGATGTGTTTGATGTCGGTTCCTCTGGGATTTGGTGTTATCGAGAGCTGTAGTACTCTCGACGGACTACCGGGTTTAGTCCGGCCTAAGTGCACTGTGAGCCAGAGGTGGCAGGTGTGCTTAGTCTGGATTAAGCAGGGCGGTTCCGCCACAGCTGGTATCAGAGCCGATCATACACAGACAACATTATATCATTCAGTTTTGGTTTACAAAACTATTTTCGAAAGCCCTTTTTAAGTAATTCAAAAATGAGAGTACACGATATGCCCATATTAAGGATGTTAGTGCTATCCAGGTGACATCACTGACACTCTGACCTAGATAGACCTCATATGCATATTCGGCGCTTTGAGAAGCAACTTTTCGGCCATAGCTGTTCCCAGTACTGGTGGAAGCTATTGGGTTTTGCGGATAGTTGAAATCTCTGCATTCATGCTGTATAAGTAAAAGCTCTTTAAGGGTGGTGGGCATGTTTGAGGCTTTCATACCCATCACACTTACATTCGGATTTGGGATCCACCTTTTTCTCGACAATCCCCAGTACTGGTGGAAAGTCAAGCTTTGAGGAAAAGGTGCATCGGCCCACCAACGTTGTCCACGCAGCGGTCACGCGTGGATGCCACATTAGGTGGTAATGTATGAGCATGCATTCTTCTGCAGGTACACTAACCACGTGCGGAATTAAGAACGACTAGACAACGGCTAGTTGCATTATGGAGAGACGTGCATATAAGTCACCGAAATATCGCTAGCTATATATAAAATACATAGGATGTGTGAAGCGAGACCGGGTAGGACGAATCATGCATCATTCCATCTCATCTCATTTGCCTTGCGATGCGTTCGATTGAAAGTAACTTGGTGCATATTACAATTATACATGTGATGCTACTGTGCCAATACTTGGTTGGTTAAGCAAACGGAATCAACTGAAAAATTTTATACATGAATGGTAGTATAACTAATTGGCGACCCCTCTTCCATGCCTTCCTTACCATAAATATGAAAGATTCAATAGCTACAGCCTAAGACATGTCCATAGTTAAAAATCTGCGATAATGTGACCGTTTGTTAAAAATCCGAAATTCGATGTTGATCTAAATGGTTTTAGTAAAAACTTTCTATCAAAAAGTTGTAGCTGGAAACCTAACTAACAACTTTTCTATATTCACCTTGTTGCAAGAATGGAAGTAAAAACGCTCTACGACCAGTTTAATTCAAAATTTCAAATCTGGACAGCGAGTGCTGGGTGTGCAAATTTAAATTCTGGGCATGATCTAGACATAACTAGCTGAAACTTGTTATGCCAAAGTTGTAGAACATAAAGTTTACCACAAGTTTTCTATTTGGGCCTTGTCCTAAAAGTGCCTCTAACTGGACCAAACACCTGAATCTAGAACCAGACTCAAATCTGAACAGATGGGACCATAGCTTAGTAATCTGAAGTTCCGTCTATTTTAGGGTCCGAACTGGTAGAAACGTACTATACCAATGTCGTAGGAAACTTCAAAACAAACAACTTTGGTATTAAACTCTCAGCCTAAAACAGTTTCTATTCTAAATTATGATGGGTTTGGCACAGAACATCAAGGATATACATGTTAGAAAGGAAGATAGTAATCGTGCCTCGATATTTAGATAGTCTCACCTTTGGCACATCTTTTGAAACTCATAAAGGTAACACTTATGTATCATGCCAAGAAGATTGTTCAAATCAAAAATTGCTCTAAACCTGGTCGCCCTCACCGAAGATATCACAACAACAGAGTGAGAAGACAATGCTGAAGAGTACACCATATATGTGGCTTCGGTGCAACGCCTGCAACACGGGATAATTCTACTGACTGAACTCGACAAGCTCGAAGATCGAATCAAGATAGTTCTAGCATGTAAATTCTTAGTTGCTCGTTTGGTGGAAATCAATAGGTAATCTACAACTACAAGACTGGTGCACGAGCCTCCGCAATACCAGGAGCGTTCAAGAAGGTTGCCCAACACCTCATAACTGAAGCAGGAGGATTCCCCTCTAATCGATCCCAACATACGCAACGCCAACTTCTACACCGGCACACGAAGTGGGAGCTCCGCCAAGACAAGAATGAGTTCAGAAGATGCAACGTGCAAGATTATATCGTCGCTTACATACCCCTAGCAACGCTTAGAGTTCTTAGTTGATGGCATGAGAGATAAAAGAGGGAGTTTTCGAGATCTACCTCAACTCCGACAACATTCTCCAAAATGATGATCTGTCAAGACTACAACACCATGGTGTCTCCCACATGAAGCTCCGCGCTGCATCGACATGGCTGGAAGAAGAAGCTAGCTGTCGACCAAAAATGTTTTTAAATCCTACGATTAGGCAAACCGTACGGGTACCTATTGGTGTAGTGACAATGTTTAGCTTTGTCATGTATTGGCTGCACATTGAGTGAGTACGGATCACTGTGCCACTCGATCCTAACTTCTTAGAATCAACTCTAGGGTATCATGCCTTTCCCAACAATTGCAGAACCAGAGTTCCAAGCTCCACTGTTCCGTGTATTTCAAGCTCTTGCACTCCACGCATTTCAAACTTTTGTAGCCCACATGTTTTGGGTTCACGCCAATTCATGTACTTCTGAGTCTATGTCACCACCCCAACTCAACAGTTGATGGGCCATGTGTCTCTCGTTATCAAGATTCCTGTGTTTCCAACCTTTGAAATCTATGAGCTTTCAACTCCTTGGTCTACATCACCAATACATTGAGATCCATGTCATACATACTACTTGTCAAGTCTTTATGTAACCTGATATTGTTCGCATGTCCTGAAATTGGATAGTTGTGCCACTCTTGATGTAGTGTTTACCCGAGCAGTCTATGGTGCCGCGACGGAACCTAGGGCCCCGTGTGTACGGCCGTCACTTGGTTGTGTCACTAGGTGCGCGCTGGTATCAAGACTCGCAAAGGCATGACACCGCTTCAGTTGTGGAACATTCATATCCATTTTCTATCGCCTTGTTGACCTCTATTTCGTGGAGATAATTTACTCTATTTCCACTGCCGCCTTGTATCATTTCCCTGCTTTGTTTCACCTTGCCTTTCTTGACCTGTGGGGAAAAATCCGTCTCAAATCCCAGTATCGTTCACACCTTTGCCTCGCCTTGTTGAACCATGTTTTTCTCGATTCATGGAGACGGATCAATTCTATGGTTCCACTTGTCCACATCTTTTCGTTGCTTTGCTTATCCTTGCTAGTCGTGCTTCATGGGGATGATCGATTCTATCTCTATGGTACAATTTCAACCGTTGGTCCTAGCCTCGGACTCCTTTATGCTTACCTTGATCAGCTTTAACGTCCGTATCTGTGGGAATGCTTGATTCCATTTCCACTGTCTTGCTACATCATTCCACTGCCTTCTTACAACTTACCTCTCTTGATCTGTGGGAACCATCAACTCTGTTTCCACTGCTTTCTCTTACATTCCTTTCTTGTATATATTGAACCTTATCTCCTGAGGGTGAACTCAGCATCCTCCGCTGCACTAAGTTTTTGTTCTCAGCTAGTGTTTTTATCGCATTGTCCTTTTCGAGAGTTGCTTCATTCTTCTTTTTGAAATTATCTTCAAGGTTGGGCTCACTAACCTTGATAAGTGCTCTGTTAGTAAGCACAAGCTCTCTGCCTATATATATTTCTTGACCAGTCTTGATCAATTCTATGGAATCATACAAACCCTCACCTTATCTAGGTGAATATGTCCTATCCTCTTTCCACGGCATCTTTTTCAAAACAATGAGTAGAATGTGCTATGTATCACCACATCTTACTCTTTGAAGAATGTTCGGATTTAATATCGTATATGTGTACACAGTCCCTATCAAAGGAAATGAATGTGTCTCTCAAAAGCACATCCATCGATAACCCTTTGAATCCCAAGAGCCTTCGTGGTTCGGTCCTCCGATTGTGTACCCCTTGCTTCTAATTGTTCTAATACCTATATATTCGTCACGTTTATAAAATCTTGGTGTCAAGTTAGGGAGTAACCCTGTTCCATTATTCGAGTAAAGCACTGCCGTTTTCACATTGGCCACACCGTCTATGCGGAGTGTTCATTCGCTCTCATATAAAACACGACTTGCCGAGCACCTGGGAAGGACCACCTTGGACGTATTCAAAAGCTTTGTAACTCACTTGTGTTAAAGAGGCACTAACCATTCACGAGCCAGTTAACAAAGCAAATTGATGAAGGAGTAAGTGTTACCATGTGTGACAGAAGCGCCCGATCAGCAAGGCCAAAACCTTTTACATTACGCAGTAATCCCTAGAACCCCGCTTCCTCCAAATCTCGGGACGAGATTTCTTTAAGGGGGGTGGGTTGTGATGCCCCTGGCATCTCAGAAGCCTTAACACACGGTTAATTGAAGGCTAACGATGGATTAAGGCGTAATCATGCTTAATGATTAACAAGAAACATGTGGAGGAGCCACTAAATCAAAATTTCCTACATAAGATACAAGACCACACATTTCGTGGTTGAATAAGTCGACACTCACATGCTTTCGAGCTCAACTCCAAATGCCAAACCTCGGATAAGAAAAGTAGCCATAGACCTTTCCGTTGGACAATGTTCAAAAAAGCTAAAGACACGAGGTTTAAAAGATCAAACCGAGTCCAACCAACACTTCTTCCGAGGATAGCAAGTGTGATCGTGAGCAAACTTGAGCCCTAATGAAGCTTTCAAATTCATTAAGTACCCGAGCTCAACTCCGTTGACAAACTTGTTGTACATGCTATGGACTATCCTTTTGCTACATTGGGCATGGATCAAAACTATCGTCTACTCACTCAAAATTTCACCCAAATATCTCATGGAAACAACCAGATCAACCCACACTTAGAAACTTCCTAATTATGGATTATTTTCAGCTTTTCCCCAAACTTGAATCTGAAATTACTTTTGATTTCACTATACAACTTCAATTTCTCCCTTTCTATGAAATGAAATTGAACTTATCACCTTTCAAATGCACCTATTGTGGAAGAGATTGGACTTCATTTGATACTCCAAAAGTTTGAAACAAGAAAGTCTCTACACAAAGTGAAATTTCTGTTTTAATAAACCTTGGAACATAATTGTGTCTATAATTCAAAATCTGTTGGGTTTCAGACCAAAGTCATATTACCAAACTTGTAGATAAAGTACTGAAGGACAACTTTGGTAACTAGAGTTTGGCCATACATAGACTTTTAAATGGAGTTTAGGGTCATTTTCCACCTGCACAGAAAACCAGTTCAATCTGACCTGTTTAGTAATCTCAATATTTATATGGCCTACAGCCACTTTCATGCAAAGATCAAATTAGAGAAGTTGTAGATATTGAAATTCTAAACAAACTTTTCAATATACACTTTGGGTGGTAAAGACCAGAGATAGGACTTTTGATTCTCACAATCAGTAGAGGTACCCTGTCCAAACTGGGAGCTGCAACCTAAATTCAAATGAAATTCATATTTGTACTTAGAATCTGAAATTGAACCTTTTGACAATGTTGTAGAGGTTAAAGAGTAGAGCATTTCATTCAATTTGGGTTTCTCCAAAATCGGCTCCTAAGTAGGTCAAAAATGCAAATTTCAGAGGGAGAGGAAACACACTTGGCACTGTGTTTGTCTGGAGTCTATGACACGTGGGGTCCACATGACAGGGACGCCACCCTGTTCAAGCCGGTGAACGCCGCGTGGGCGACGGCGGCCGGGCAGCGCGGCCATGCCGCGGATCAAGCCCCTCACGCCGCGCTGCGCCTTCACCTGGATGGGAACGCGGCTCGGTTCACTCCCCTCGGCCTCCACTCCCTCTCTGCTCTCTCCCTCGCTCGCTCCCCACACGCAGAACGCCGGCTGCTATGGTCGCCATGAACGCCGCCGCCACGAGCTCGTGTCCCGGCCAGCAGCCAGCTCAAGCCGCCGCTGCTCCGTCCAACGGGTGCATCTCGCTCACCTCCACCCGAGCTCCAATTTTCCCAAGATCCTAGAGCCCATCCGTGCCCCGAGAGCTCTCCGCGTTCGTGCACGCCACGACCGCTCGCCATGGCCGGGACTTGAAACTCTCGTGCACCACCACCATCCTTGACCTCCACTCGCGCGACCGACGCGCGCGACAGCGTCGCCTCGCCGTCCTCCACCGAACCCCAGTGCTCTAGTCCCCGGCCATCGCCTCTTCCACCTTCCTCCACGAGCGACACCGAGCGCCGCCCGGCTTACCCGCGCCTCACCGCGGGGAGCCTCCCTCCGGCCATCCCCGCACCTCCACTTCACCTCCGCCGCATGCACCATCTCCTCGCGGAGCTCTCGCACCCATCCCCGGCCTCCCCCTTCGCCTAGACCGCCGGATTGCGCCGCGCGCCGCCGCGCCGGGGACCTTCGGTGCACCGCCGCCGTCCCGCCTCTACGTAGCGTCCCAAGCGACGAGGTCTAAGGGGAACGAGTCCCCGCGGGCGGGAACACTTCCTCGGCCTCGCTCGGCTCCAAGGCCGGCCCCGCCGCCGCCGGCGCAACCGCGTCTTCTCCTCCTGCGCCCGCCGGTCGGGCCGCGGCGGGAGGTAGACGAAGAAGGAGGGTATATTTGCATAAATCCCCCTGCGCTTTAATTGTTTTCCGTTTAAAACCATAGCGCTGTATACTGAGTGTTTTAAATCTCACAGTCTAGCCCCTGGAGGTTATGGTTAATTGCGTGTAGGTCCTCGATCTATAGGTCTTTCATTTATTCCATTTAAATGGGGCTGAGAACTTTAGAAAATCATAAAAATTCAAATAAAAATCCAAAATGGACAAACTCAGTTGCTATGAACTCAGTGTGAGTAGCTCTACAGGATAGGTATGATGTGGATGTGTAAAAAGACTGTTTTGCCCCCGGTTTAGTGCATGCATGGTGTAGGTAAATAAATGGTAAAAGTGAACCAAATGAACTTCAAAAATTATGAAACTTGGACAGCAGCTTTATTATGGCATCTAGGTACTTTGAGAATTTTTCTTGCAGTAGCACTCACTGTTAAATGACTGATCTACCCCTAGGCTTAAGTTTTTGAAATAAAAATGCATGGGAAATACTTACCATACGAAACTTTCTCCAAAAGCTGTACTAGATTTTTTGGGACACACCTTGTGCTAGGTTTAGCTTGCTGATAAAGTTTGAGCCTCTGCATGTTAAGTCCGAGTGGTGATTTGAAAATGACAAGTGCTACTATGATTTAATCCATAAAATAGAAATGGAATGCTAGTATGTACTCAGAAGTGACTTTCAGTATACTCCTTATAAGTAGTTAATTGGTTAATCCATAGTATAGCACCTGATGTCTGCTTACATCTCGTAGTCGTATAACTGAACACCTGCGTACTAGCTAATATAACTATTATGCCCCTTCTTAGTTAAGGTAACAATAATGTACATGCTGTGATTAGTCATTATAAGAGTCTAAACTTAATATCATGCTTGTAAACCATGTGTGTACAAACTAAACTAAAGATGACACTACCACACTCTCTTTTGATCAATAACTTGACTAGTGCAAAGAGAGTTGTTTAAACGCATGTGTTGGGTGCATGAAAGTACTACCATCCATATGCTAGGAACGGTGTTTCAAACTAGTAATACCTTACAGGTATAAATATATGGTTGTTGTATGCTTTGCTTGAGTATGATAAAGAACAGTCACATTGATACTTAATCGTGTTTTAATCCCATGGGTTGCATTGAGAATGCCCGATTGCGTGCTTACTCTAAGTCCATATAAGTACTTCTATGTCACCAGTAGTACTACCTGATGTTACTAGATGTTCAATACATAAAACTTTGTATGTGTTATGTGGCTGTTGAGTGTATGCCTGCTCTAAGTCAAGAAAAGTGCTACTATTACTAGTGCTAAGAGTGATGTCTTAAATTGATAATCCATTGCATGTGTAAGTATATGATGACTAGTATTGCGCTTGCATGTAGAGTGAAACGAGGCATCTCAACTTAACACTTGATCATGAAATGAATTATATCTTGCCGCGTGAATGCTTAATTTCATAACTGAATGATTGTGCTAGATGCATACTGGCACTTCTCGTTAGTATAGTTGTCGATCACTTTTCTGTCCATCCATGAAATGGTTATTCGTGTATGTGTTTAATACTTATGCATCTCGTACACTGCACCGTGCATACCATTCATGTAGAAACGCTTCTTGCAGATACGTGATCAAAAAGCAAGTGCGTGGAACTACATCAAGTATTGGTGTCCAAAAGACCAACTAAGACCCACTCACGACCTGGAGAGCCCATCAGTCGTGTTTGGACGGAGGAGTTGTCCAAGGGATCAAGGGGTTGCCTGGGGCAAAGCCCCACAACCCGGCAAACTAACAGTAGCTTAGTTTGTTGGTTTTCTTAAAGTAAAACAAAGGTAGGCAGGACCATACTATACCCAGCAAACATCTTATGTCGTGATGATTAGGCATATGCATTAGGAGTTGTTTGAAACCAGCTGCATTAGACTTCCTGGCCGCCCTGGCCCTAGCACCTATACATAGAATTCGTAGGACGAGTGCCTAGAATTGCTAGGTACGAGTAGATACGAGTGAATGGAGTCACTCGTCGCGTAGGTGATTTTACAAACCTCAGAAATCTTACTATGACACAATTTATGATTATTATTGCTGATGTTAAATAGAGACCGGGCGGAGTTATGGGAATATTATAAGAAAAATGATGATGTGGCAAGGTATGGTGGACTCCGCCCGAGTCGCATAAGGCCCGTTCGCTGTTCGCCTGCTGATCGGCATACCATTGCTAGAGTGCTTATCCGGGTCGTGGGACCGGTGAAAGTCTTACCGGCCCCGTCCTACTATTCATGGTGCTGCCCATCCACTGATAGGGGGCCGATGGACTTGGGAGGTGCTTGGAGGTCGATGGAGGGCTGACCCGACGTACCGTGGTATCGCTCCTGAGACGGCTACTCCCAAGGGTTAGGTGGGGGCGCTGTGAATCTTGGGACGGGACAGGTGGAGATGAGGGATATATGTGTGGAACGCGATGGCTAGTAAGCATATATCACTTGGCATTTTTAGTTATTCCCGGGAATTAACAAATCGATTCGAATCGCTGATGCTCACCAGGTGTGAGAATGCCAGATATCGCACACGGGCAACGTAGTAATAACTGTAACATGCTGTTTACTAAGTCACACCTTTTTATACAACATGCTTGGATGTGTATGATCCGTCACACTATTCAGGGTGTCGCCCATCCACTGCTAGGAGGTCGATGGACTTGGGAGATGCTTAGAGGTCGAGGGAGGGCTGACCCGACGTATCGTGGTATCGCTCCTGAGACGGCTACTCCCAAGGGGTGGTATGGAGGCGCTGTGAATCTTGGGACGGGACATGTATTCATGTTTTACTTTCTGCAAGTACTTACTTTACGATATAAATGATCTTCATGAATAATGAATAGCAGCCGTCAAATCTTGCTATCTTATGATTTGGTTTAAGAATCAACAGCTAAGGATCCACATGATTAGTAAGCATGCTTTGCGTCAGCCGCAAGCCCCGTCCATTAAGTCCTACTGAGTAATTAGTACTCAGGGTTTGCCCCCACTTTTGGATTACAGGTGCTGTCGACATCCGGACAACTGTGCTGGAGGTGGTAGTACCGGTGGGCTCGGTTCTACACGCCTTGTCATCTCTTCCTGAAGACTACTCAAGTATATTTTTCCGCTGCGAGATGTTTTGAAAATGCTTCCGCTTATGTATATACTCTGAATTCGCTTCCGCTATATTTGAACATGTATTTGATTTCATACAATTGAGTTGTAAATTAAATCTATTATTCTCTATTTCAACTGACTGTGATGATGTAATTGTTGTGGCTCCTTCGAGAGTCGGATGTGTTTGATGTCGGTTCCTCTGGGATTTGGTGTTATCGAGAGCTGTAGTACTCTCGACGGACTACCGGGTTTAGTCCGGCCTAAGTGCACTGTGAGCCAGAGGTGGCATGTGTGCTTAGTCTGGATTAAGCAGGGCGGTTCCGCCACAGTACTATGGTAAATGAGCCTGTGGTGTTGAATAAGACTTCAGACTCTTGATATTGAAAAAAATACATGAACAGAGTGTAAAATAAGCTACTGTGTTTGTACACATATGTGACAAAGTTTGTTTAGGTTTATGCCACGACGCTGGTCTTTTATGTTGTTTTCTTTCACGACACATGTCTTTTATGCTGATTTCTATATGTACCAATTTTCAATGCACGATAGATGGCCTAGGCGATGAGCGCTGGCTTGCCTCCCGCACGAACGCCCCTGGGCCTAGTCTCGAGTTTCTGCGAGGATTTTACGATCCAAAAGATTGCGTTTCGGCGTCAAGCATAGGACAACAAGGCAACCTAATATTTACAATCGAACCCTGTCCAACTGTGTTATATTAACCATTTGTATTAAATTTTAAAATAGAGAAAACTAAAGCAACTATATATTTCTATGCTTGTCTCTTTGTGTTTTTATGCTCTGAAACTACCCCTTTGAGTTATAGAACTTTCAACATAAAAGCGTAAATTTATGAATATATAGTCACAATGGATGTCAAAACGTACATAAAAATGTCAGCATTCTAGTGGTGAAAACCTTTTGTGATTTGGATGCTTAAATAAAAAATTATCGTAAAAAAACTAGTGTGATGGAATGAACTATATGCATGCATGTGTGCGTCAGTTGGGCAGAATGTGTCAGAGTCGGTTCTTTCCGCTACAACAGAAACCGAATTTACAGTCAGTTATATACTGTTTTACGCTACTTTTCCTTAAATTTTACGCTAAACGGGCCTCCGACCCAGCTCGCGCCCCCGGCCATGTGAGCTCGGCGGATCGCACCTCTGCCCAGTTGCCCTGGCCTAGTTGGGGCTTCCTGCAATTAATGGAAGCCCAAGAAGCCTCAACCAGGCCAGGGAACCGGTCCGGGGTGCGGTCCGCGAGCGCACATGGCCAGGGGGCGCAGGCTGCGTCGGGGTCCGTTTTGACATAAAATGTAAGCAAAAGTATCATAAAACTGTGTACAATTGAGCGTAAACTTCGGCTTCTACTGCAGTGAAATCTGACACATTTTGTCCAACGGACGCACACATGCATGCATGCAGTTCAAACTATTACACTAGTTTTTTTAGATAACTTTTCATTCAAACATCCAATTCACAAACGGTTTTCACCACTAGAATATTGATATTTTTGTACACGTTTTGACATCCATTGTGACTATATTTTTTTAAAATTGTTTAAATTCATAATTTTAGACTTCTAGGTTGAAAGTTCTATAATTCAATGGGGTAATTTGACGTGGTATCTTCGCCAGCGGGAACGAAGAGGGACGAACAATAGCATAAACAACTTTTTTTATATAACTGTTTGCAGGGATGGCAGCCATTGCTTGTAGCATAAATTAAAAATAGATGAAATCGTAAACTTCTCATGGTTGGCTTCTGCATGTTTTAATATGGAGACCATAAACCATTTACACTCATTAGTTGAAATCATTAGACGTGTTGTGGCGTAAACCTAAATAAACCTGTCACATACAGGATGCTAAACATATGTTGTAATGCTTTTACACTCTGGTTCGTAGTTTTTTATCTCCCGGCTAATGATCGTATCGACACATAAATCGGCATAAAAGATATGAACGAAGATCATAAAAACCACATATTCAATCGAAAGTGCAATTGATTTGATCCCAAATTTATCATCAGGCTGCTATTGGAACGTAGATACACATAGAATCAGCATAAAAGAACGTGCTGTGGCATAAACCTAAATAAACCTATCAAATATAGGTACAAATACAATCGCTTAACATATGATAAAATGCTTTTACATTCTGGTTCGTAATTTTTTCCTATCAATACATACGAGTCTTATTCAACCATTCTTGTCCGCACTAGCATAGTCGAGATCAACGCTCATTAGGTTACTATACCACCACCGCATCCACGGGACATGGTCTCATCACTGCCCGCCCGCCCACCTTGCATCCAAAACCGTATAAAAGAAATCAGAACCACCATAGAAAATAAAAATCTTTAATAAGTTCTAGACAGTATCCATGAATAAAAATTGAGTCATAAAAATTGAGTCGGTTGAATATTTCACACAATATTTGAATCTGTTCAAACGGTGAAACCTCACTAGTCTAGCAAAAGATTTGATGGCTACAATCAAAATATAGCTTGAATATTTCACACAATATTTGAATCTGTTCAAACCGTAAAATCATTAATCGAATGATGAAGCGTACAAAAATATGATGCATTCCAACCACAAAGAAGATTAAAGAGAAGCCTACATGTTCTAATCTCACTATCATATAAAGTAACACTACAATTGCACTATTTTATGATTATTAGCACTACTCTTTATGGCTACATGTGATTTTTATTGGAAGCAATTGGCTAGGTTACTAAAGTTATGCAATTTTTTTTACCCCTAAAGGCATAGATTCATATAGCCAGCATTTATGTTATGCATAGTGTTACTAAAGTTTTGCACTTGAAAGGGGAACACTACAATCAGATGTAGAGTCATATTTTAGAATAAAGTTTAGGAATGTATAACACTGGAAAAACCAGATATGTTGATGACCTCCATATCAGAGAAGCCATCCTGGAGGTAGTCCAGCACGTTTTGGACGCCTTTGGAGACCATGTTTATCCCATGGCATTCCCTGTGCTCTCCTTCCTGCCATGGCGCACTTTACTTCCTAAAGCCTTGCAAATCTGCTCGACCTGCACAAGCGTTTCCAAAAACAGCTCGGTCATAACATAATCCCCACCTTAAAGCCTTGAAGGTCAAAAAACTGGGCAACAGTACAATTCTATGCATTCTGATAGAAGCAATTAGAGAGTTCAGGCTTTCATCATCTATTGTTAAAACCATTGCTCACTAGCATAAAACCTTTCGTTGCTAACCTTGTGTCGCTATGTGAACACAACAAGATCATTTCTATGACCTTTTTATATTTGTCCCCTAAATGATTTACACTTTGGCTATAGAGAAAATAAATTTGAATAAAAAACCAACATCTTCAGTAAAGACAGGCCCATTTCAGCTCTAGCCTCTAGATAATCTGCATCCACAGATTGATGTCCGTGTTGAGCAGCAGCACCTTACATTAAAAGAGGCATGGAAGCAGAAGTGAAAAATTCATAGAAACATGTAATATGGAAAATTATAGCTTGAAAATACTGTGTAGCATTGAAATCCTTGTCATGCAACTACAGAAACTCAATTCCACAAATTGTGCAAATAGTTCACCACCAAGACCATTTTAATCTGGACTTGCCAAACCATACGAGCATAAAAATTGTCCATTTGCGACCATACAACAAATGCAAATCTAGAAAAGCATTCATATAAACAGCTTACAATGAGCGTTACTCATACATTACCTACACCAACTCGATCCTATCAAAGCAACACCTCGCAAAGAGGAATAGAAACAGTAGAGAAAAAAGCATAATTGCCTCCACTAATTAGAAAACTGGTTATTTCTTTAGATAAAAATGACAGCAATCATAGAAAATTCTAAAAGCATGTAAAGTTGCTCATGGTGGGCTAAGCTTCTGCTGCTTTGGATTGGAAATGTTCATATCACTAGAGCATATCTAATCAATACATCAAAATATATCATGCTCTAACAAAAATATTGTATGCACCAAAAACATTGGGTTCCGCACGGATAAATCCATTTTAAAAGGGGAAAACCTCGGAGCTGCAATCAGAATGTCCAAGAGCACAGAGCCATGACCTCCAGGGTGTCACACACGATGAGGAGGGAGGAAGTCACCACATCATCTGCTCACTGTGCCAAAGGCCACAGATCTGCACGTCATGGGTCCGAGGTCGCTGCCATAGGAGCAGACTGGATAACAGCCATCAGAGGAACATTGAGACTATTAGCATCTTGATGTGCACAACGGGTGCTCCGAAATCACCATATAAGCCTTACAACATGTGGATTATTGCATAACCATGACATCAGCGGCATGAGAATACATGCTCTATGGTTATGCTTGCTGCCGGTAAGGTCTGAACGTGACCTCCAGCCGGGTCATAGAAACCTCATCTGCATGTAAAACAAGACAACAAGTACATACTCCCTCGGTCCCAGAAAATAAGTCATTCTGGGTTTGTCCTAAGTCAAACTTTCAAAAGTTTGACCAAATTTATACAAAAAAGTGAAAATGTTTATACTACCAAATGTGTATTGTTGGATTCCTTGTCACATATATATTTTTTTTCTCGAAACAACGCAGGAGAGCTGCGTGTCATTTCATTAAGTAAGAAAGAGAGTATACAGAGTACAAGAGAGGGTGGAACCCTCTAAACGAAACAAAAACTGAAAATAACTAAAAACAAGACACGAACACGACTAAGGGGCGGGACCTGCAGCATTGAGGAGGATGTCTTGCAGGTCAGAAGCTCCTGTTTCACACCACAGACTGAGAGCCAATGGACCGGCCTCATTGCTCTCCTGGTATGATGAGTGATTGTCAACGGTACAAGTCCTCCGATGGACTGGTGGTAGAGGATGACGAAGACCTCGATGGACTAAGGCAAAAGCCCTCCAATGGACCGGAGGCAATGCTCAGCGTCGGTCGGCCATGGAAGCTCGGTACATGGAGGGGCGGTTCGGCAACGGTGGTGTAAGCCCTCCGATGGACCGCGAGGCAACTCCGATGGACTGGAGAAGCCGGGTGCCACCATGGTGCTCCAATCCGAGTGCATGGCGCGAAGGCGTGCGAGGGAGGCTTTGGCGGCTTCGGCTCAAAACCGCCACCCAAGTTCAGATGACTTGGTGGGTTGGGCTCTGACTTGCCAAGATAGAAGATTGGGCCAAGACCCGGCCTAGGAAGCCTGCAGAATAAAGCTTCCCGGTTTCTGACTTCAAAACCGGGGAAAGTTTCCGGACTACTCGCTACATGGCGCACATCCTAGCGAGGCGTGGAGAAGAAGAAGATCAAGCCGTCATCGTAGTCGTCCGATTGTATCTTTTCGGTTTGGTCCCCTCCGGGCATTTTTAGAGTAGGGGTCTTAGTGTAATTGTGTTATTTAGGGCCTAGGGTATAAATAGACTTGAGAGGCTCCCTTGGAGCTCATCTTGGCAGCACAAACCCTAGGTTTTTCCTAACCCTAGCAGCCAAGGTCCAAAGAGAGAAAAGAGAGGAGAAAAGCTAGGAGACGAGTGCCTAGTTTAGTCAAATCTTGTCATTAGTGGGAGGATCATGGGAGGTAGGCTCTAGGGATGTTGTGTAACCTGAATTTCGTGATTAATCTAAGTTTCCTTCCTTGTGAATCCCATGGAGTGAGCAGCAATTTTCGTCCTTCCCTTTCCCCTCCCCGTTCTAGTTCGTTTTTGGTTCCAATCCTTGGATTTTGGTGTGTTTCGGTTTGTCTAAGGTTGGGATCTTTCTTTTGCTGGTATTTTGCCGTGCTATGATGTGGTAAATCTCACTAGCCAAGTGCTAGAATCATCAAACCACGAGCAAGGGCTGTTCTTGTCAGATTTCGGTTTTTCGGTGTCAACTCACCTACCTCACGAGATTTCCAATTCCCGTGCAACCCTTGATCTTTTCAAATGGATCTTTTGGGGCATGCTAGGGAAGGTTCTTAGGATTGTCCATGCAAATTTTTCTGAAGTTTTGTTGAGATTTGACCCCGTTTTGATCGATTTTTCGATGGGGTGTCGGGCTGTTTTTCTGCGTAGTTTTTCGGAGAACTGACAGGACAATTTAATTGTCCTTAGGTTTGTCCGAAGCAGGGACCTCGGATTGTCCAATCCCCTTCCCTCGGATTGTCCGGTCTATAGTGTTTTTGGGCTGTTTTCTTCCCTTTCTTTAGGTTTGTCCGGTCAGTTCTTTTGGTGGAGAAAGGATTGTCCGGTCTAGTGTTTCCGGGGCTGTTTTTGCGTGTTTCTTGCTCCGCTTGCTTTGGGGTTTGTTTTTTTTGGTTTTTTTGGTCTTTGGAGTGTTGTTGTTTGCTTCAAACTTGTTTTGTGTCAACCACTGCATGCCCATACTCTTCACTCACCGATCTTAAGTGAGGCACGCTTCGGTGTGTTGAGTGGCTTGTGTGCGACACTTGCAAGCTTTGTAGCTTGTCTTGTTTTGTTTGTGCTCGGTTGTGTTCGTCTAGGTGTAGTGTGTTTGTTTGTTTAGGTGTAGTTTGGTTGCTCGTCTTACGTCCGTTTCATTGGGCGTTAATTCGAGTGCTTCCGCTTTCCATCCGATACGTATCGGTTCAGTGGACGGTATCAGGTGTGCGTGTGTTTTCGTGAGAACGCACTTTGGGGGTTTGAGTTTGAATTTTTCAAGCACTCCTATTCACCCTCCCTCTAGTCGCACATCTCGGTCCTACGAGTGGTATCAGAGCCGGTTAGGTTTCCTATACCTTAACCGGTGACGAAACCATAGCGACGATTACTTACTCCAGGAAAATTCTCGTCCTTAGCTCCGATGGTTATCCCTACTGGAAAGGTAGGATGGAGGCGTTCCTTGTTAGCCAGAGTCAGGACATATGGGATGCTACTCAGAGTACGACTTTTGTGGTGCTTCTAGTCGCTGAGCGTACTACGCAGGATATCGTGGCTCGGCATGAGGCAAATGCCAAGGCTGTTAACTTTCTCTTTTCTGGGCTTGGTCCCATGGATTATGAGAGAGTAAGTCACCTTAAGACTGCGCGTGAGATATGGTCATTAGGGTACTGCGACGATTAAGGCTAGGCTTGTGGAGACTTACCGGCGCGAATATGAAAATTTCGTCCAAAAGCCGGGAGAGTCAGTAGACGACTTGTTTGGTCACTTTCAGTCGATCATCAACAAGTTGCGTGTCAACTCTGCCCCTGCTAAGCTCCCATACACCGATCATCAGCAGGCTGTCAAGTTGCTGTATGCTTTGGACAGAAAAGTGTGGGAGATCAAGGTGAACTCAATCATTGAGCCGGCAGGGTATGATACGATAGGAGTAGAGGCGCTCTATAGTAAGGTCAAGGCCACAGAAGTAGATTACAAGTTGAGGGATTTCCTTGCTTGTACAGGTTCTAAGAGTCTGGCCTTGGCTACTCCCTCTAGTGAGTCTATTGCTAACCCCCTATTACACAACTTCTCGTTTTCTGCTTTGATGTCTGTTACAGAGGGGCAGTTGGCGACACTTGGGGATGATGAGCTATGTCTGGTGTCCAGTCACTTTCAGTGTGCCAATGACAACCGAATGAGCAAGAAGAGGGGCGAGCGGCCCAAATGTTTCGAGTGCGGAGAGGTCGGCCACTTCATCGCCGAGTGCCCCAACAAGAACGACTACTACAAGAAGGGCAAGAGCTACTCCCGAGACTCCGACAAGTACCACACCAGCAAGCCCATCTTTGACAAGCATCGCTCCAGCAAGCACGGCTTCGGCAAGCGTCCCTTCAGCAAGAAGAACTTCCGGAAGGCTTTCAAGAGCTACCAGAAGGACAACCGAAAGCGGGATAAGGCCTTCTTCGCTGAGATCAGGTTCTGCAGCAGCGGATCTTCTTCCTTTTCATCCTCGTCGAGCTCAAGCGATGATGAGATCATGTACAGGAAGGACAAGAGGAATGATCAAGGAGGTCCAGCTGGCTTGTGCTTCGTCTCCACCAAGTCCAAGCGCAAGAACAAGGACAAAAGGAGCTCGGTTTGCTCCATGGTGCTTGAGGACAAGGAGAACAAGGATGACGGCAGCAACTCTTTTTCCGATGATGAGGTAACTCCTGAGCAAGCCAAAATTCTTAAGATGCTAGAGCAGAACAGCCGTGAGTTGAAAGCCCGGGATAAGATGCTGGAGAAGGCAGCTAAGAAGCTGCAGAAGTTGAAAGCCCAACTTGCTGAGGCTTTAGAAGAGAATGTGAGGTTGAGGAGTGTGAGACCCCAACCCAGTGAGATTGAGTGCCCTACCTGCAAGTCTTTCATGACGGAGCTTGGTGACTAGAGAGATAGGTATGCCAAGCGGGTAGAGGAGATAGATGTGCTGAAGGCTGAGCTAGGCAAACTCCAGTCTAAACTGGATGAGCCTACCTTGAGTGGAGAGCTCGGGTGTGAGTCTTGCCCCTGTCTAGCTAGAGAGTTAGCTGTGCTGAAGGAGAAGTTTAAGGGACAGCTCATGGAGCTTGAGGAGCTTAAGGCTAGACCTATGTTTTTGGGTGCGTGTATGGTCTGTCCTATTTTGAGAGGTGAGTTAGAGCAGTTGAGAGCTGACTTTGAGGTGCTTTCAGCACCTACTGATACTTGTAAGAACTGCCTAACCCTTAGGATGCAGCTAGTGGATAGGGATGCCACCATTTGGAAGAGCTTAAGCCCAAGGGCAAGAAGCCAGTCCAGCAGCCTGAGCCACCTAAGGCTACACCACCTAAGCCTAAGTCCTAGCCTAACGCAGTTCCTAGGAGGCCTGTCTGCCACTGTGAGTTCTGCCAGCGGAATGCCACCTAGAGGAGTTTTGCTTCAGGAGGAAGCGGGTTGAGAGGCAGGAGAGAGCTTGGGGGAACCAGAATCAGTTCTACAAGGGTGGTAGGCAAGATCCTCCCCACCACGGTGAGATGAGAGACCGCTTTGCTGGTGGTGAGAGAGGAGGAGGCTTTCAGGCCCATGCTCCTGGTGGTGAGAGTCACTTTACCGGCCGAGCTCCTAGTCGTTTTCAGCATGGCTACGGACCTCATGACCGAAGCTTTGAGAGAGCTTTCGAGGGTTCACGCTTTGGAGGTCGTGGTTACCCTGATCATTGTGATGGTTTTGTTGATTGTGCTTACCCCACTTTTGAGCAGATGGCTCGGCACTGGTACAGCAGTTTTGGTACTAACCCCAGTGCCGGACTGTTTGCTCACCGTTGCTTTACTTGACTTTGCAGGATCAAGGCATGGAGGACATGTGGATCATGGACTCCGGTTGCTCTAGGCACATGATAGGACACCGCAAGTGGTTCTCCAGCCTCAACCCCGTGAGCACCAAGGAGTACATCACATTCGGGGACAATGGTCAAGGTATAGTGCTGGGTGGTTGTTCTGTTTCGCTCTCTGCTAAGCTTTCCCTGAGAGAAGTTGCTTTTGTTCGGAATCTGGGGTTCAATTTGGTGTCTGTTTCGCAACTTCTCGATGAAGGATTTGAGGTTCGTTTTAAAAAGGGTGCGTGCTGCATTCTTGACGCTGAGGAGACCCTTGTTTGCTCTTTGCTGCCTTTTGGTCAGGTTTTTAGGGTCGACTTCACATCTGTTTCTGGCCCTGCTCGCTGTTTGGTTGCTAGTCCTTCTGCTGATATTTGGAAGTGGCATAGGAGGCTTGGTCACTTGAGCTTTGATCTGCTAGTCAGGTTGAGGTCAATGGGCCTAATCCGAGGATTGTCCAAGTTGAGAGCTGAGAAGGACTTAGTATGCCACCCTTGTCGTCATGGCAAGATGGTTGCCGCTTCTCACATTCCTGTGTCTCAGGTTATGACCTCCTATCCGGGTGAGCTACTCCATATGGATATAGTAGGTCCCGCTCGGGTAGCGTCGGTCAGTGGGAAGTGGTACGTGCTTGTCGGTGTGGACGATTTTTTGTGGTTCTCGTTGGTATTTTTCATGGAGTTTAAGGATGAGGCGTTTGAT
The DNA here is from genome assembly GCA_022530915.1 of Paspalum notatum. Taxonomy (NCBI): domain Eukaryota; kingdom Viridiplantae; phylum Streptophyta; class Magnoliopsida; order Poales; family Poaceae; genus Paspalum; species Paspalum notatum. The sequence continues at coordinate 34,928,584 of CM039687.1, read as the reverse complement.
TTTGTTTGGGATTTGGTACTGAGGTTGAGAAACGAGAGTCCTAAGGCCATGAGGGCTATCCGCAGTGACAATGGCGGAGAATTCAGAAACTCTCGCTTCGAAAAATTCTGTCGTGACCTAGGTCTTGAGCACCAGTTTTCTTCTCCATATACCTCACCGCAGAACGGTGTTGTGGAACGCAAGAACCACACACTTGTTGAGATGGCACAGACGATGCTCGATGAGCACAGGACTCCGAGGCACTTTTTGGCTGAGGCAGTGAATACGGCCTGTTACATTGCGAACCAGATCTTCTTGCGAGCTTTCTTTGGGAAGACCTCATATGAACTTCGGTTTGGTAAGCAGCCCAGCGTCAAGCATTTGCGAGCATTTGGCTACAGGTGCTTTGTGCTTAAGAATGTGAGGCATTTGGATAAGTTTGAGTCTCGTTGTCTGGATGGGATTTTTCTGGCGTATGCTTCTATTTCTAGGGCTTTTCGTGTGTGGATTTTGGAGGCCAAGCAAGTTGTTGAGACTTGTGAGGTTTTTTTTGATGAAACTATACCCTGCACAACCCCTGCCTTTGAGCTTTCAGGTGATGATGAAGAAGGCACCCCATCTTTGAGGATGAGGAAGGTGCAGTTGATGATGATGATGAAGGAGCCATTTTCCATCCGATACGTATCTGTTCAGTGGACGGTATCGGGTGTGCGTGTGTTTTCGTGAGAACGCACTTTGGGGGGTTTGAGTTTGAGTTTTTCAAGTACTCCTATTCACCCCCCCTCTAGTCGCACGTCTCGGTCCTACACAGACTACCCTCCGCAGTCACCGAACATAGCACTGCTTGTAAATCTGGGCGACGACCCTCAAAGATGCATGCATTTCTATGCTTCTAAAGTTCCCAGGAAACAAGAAATACCAGGGAATTAAAACCATTCCGGAGCTGTTTAGAAATAGATCTTGTGGCTTCAATCCACAAGGAATTAAAGCGACTAGCAGAGGTTGGAGGTGCTACCCAACCAAAATTGAGGCTGCTCAACACCCGAGTCCAGACTTCCCTGGACAGCACACAGGAGGTGAGGATGTGGTTAATCGTTTCCTCTTCTTGATCACAAAAGATGCAGGCTGACTGGTGAGGCAATCCTTGCTTGGCCAACCGATCAGACTTCCAACAGCGGTTAAAAATGGCCAACCAGATAAAGAACATGCAATTTGGGGGTGCCCAGCTCTTCCAGATTCTTTTCCAAGGAGAGAAATTGATTGTCCCCACGAACATAGCGAGATAAGCTGATCTGCTGCTGTAGGTCCCGAGGAGGAAAACTTCCACCGATGTTGGTCTTGGACGTCATCTTGGAGGGTCACCTCATCGACCAAGTCCCAGATAAGAAGATATTCTCTTAGCACCTGGACTGTTAGGGCTCCTTTGATATCTGTCACCCAACTACGGTTAATAAGTGCCTGACTCACTGTACGCCTTTTTACAATTTTTTTAGGAATTGCATTGAGGAGGTAAGGAGCTAGTTCATCCACCGTCTTTCCCTGCAGCCAGTGATCAGTCCAAAAATTTGTAGATTCTCCATTACCGACGGTGGTTACTACAGCCATATCAAACAAGGCACGCGCATTTCTTGGTACCTGGATAGGCAGTCCAGCCCAAGGCCTAGAGTCATCAGTCTTGAGTAACCAAAGCCACCAGATACACAGAGCCCAACCCAGCCGCTCTAAGTCATGAATGCCAAGGCCACCATACATCAAAGGCCTTAGGAACCCGAGTCCAAGAAACTAGGCAATTACCATCATGAGCTTGTCTATGTCCCTTCCAGAGAAAACTTCTCCTCTTCTTGTCAATTGACTTAATCACCCACTTGGGCAAATCCATGGCAATCATTAAGTAAATGGGCACAGCGCTTAACACAGATTTGACAATCGCTAGCCGGTCAGCCTCGTTCAAAAGTTGGGCCTTCCATCCAGGGAGCTTATCAACCACTTTGTCAATCAGGGAAAGCAAATCTGATTTAGAAGGCTTATGAAGAGTCAGAGGTAGACCCAAGTAGGTGGTCGGGAACTTGCTGACTTTGCAAGATAGAGTTCCCAAAATGAGATTGTTGCCATCCTTAGTACACTGAATGGACACTGCTGAGCTTTTATTCAGATTAGCCCGCAAGCCAGAAGCATGCCCAAAACAGTCCAGAATATCCCTGATCATGAGAAGGTCATCTCGAGAAGGCCTCACAAAAAGGACCACGTCATCTGCATAAAGTGACATGCGTTGTAGGTTCTGACGGCCAGCAATAGGGGACAAGGCTCCACAAAGGCTAGCTGACCTTACAAGAGAATTAAGTACATCCATCACCAAGATAAAAAGCATGGGTGAGAGCGGGTCTGCATGTCTAAGCCCGCAGTTATAAGAAATTGGTGGTCCTGGCGATCCATTGACCAAGATCTGTGTAGTGGCAGTAGAGAGTAGCAGGCTGACAAGGTCACACCACTTTTGTCTGAAACCCAAATGCTGCAGCACTTCAAGCAAGAAGGACCAATTAACGGAATCAAAGGCCTTAGAAATGTCCAGCTTGAGCACTATATGAGGTTCCTTACTTCTATGCAAAGATCTGGCCAATTGTTGGACAAGAAGGAAGTTGTCTTGCATGCTCCGGCATCTGACAAAAGAGCTCTGAGAGTTAGGAACCAAGTCTGGTAGCACAGGTGCCAATCGATTAGCTAGAATCTTAGCAACCAGCTTGGCAAAACTATGAATGAGACTAATCGGCCGAAAGTCCTTGACTGCAAGGGCATCAACTTTTTTTGGCAGAAGGGTGATATAGGCTGAATTTAACAATCTGAATTTGAACACCTGACCTCTATGGATAGCAGCAAGGGCCAAGAGCACATCACTACTGATTATGTCCCAACAACATCGGTAGAACCTCCCAGTAAAGCCATCCGTCCCCGGTGCCTTATCAAGAGGCATATTCTTGATTGTTGACCATACCTCTTGTAGGGTGAAGGCATCATCAAGGAAGGAGAGGTCGCGTTGCTGATGGTGAAATGCAGAGAGATCAAGGGTGAAGTCTCGTTCTTCAGCTGAACCCAAAAGATTGCCAAAGAAATCAAACGCAGCCTCTTGCTTTTCCTCTTGCGAAACGATGACCCGATCATCAACTTGAAACTTGGCGATAAAATTCTTTTTCTTTCTATATCTGGCCTGTTGATGAAAGAAAGTGGTATTCGCATCCCCCCCACGAAGATAGAGAATTCTGGAGAGCAGCCTTGCAATGGTGCGTTCTAAGGAGGCTAAGCCAAGGCAGTGCAGCTTAAGTTTTTTCCTCAGCCAATCCTCACCTTGAGAGAGTGAGCGAGAATCCCTCGCGATTTCCAATCTGTGCAGGACTTCTTTAGCGACCGCAAGCTGCATTCTAACATTACCAACTTTCCGATGGCTCCATTTTTGTAGCCCAATGCTGAGGCGTTTCAGTTTCAGGAAAATCCGTTCAACCGGGCAAGAGGACGTGACAGGGGCCTCCCAATTCTGTTTCACCGCATCAGCAAAACCCGAAAGCTTGGGCCAAAAACTTTCAAAATGAAAACGACTCTTCCCTCTAGTGCAGACTTTGAGTCCTAGAATGAGAGGACAGTGGTCAGAAACAAAAGAGGCTGCGCTCTGTAAAACAGCATCAGGAAAAATTCCTTCCCATTCAACACAACAGAAAGCTCGGTCGAGGCGAACAGGAGTGGGGTTGTCTCTTTCGTTAGACCAGGTGAACTTACGGCCCAGTAGTGGGATCTCTTTAAGATCAGAATCATCCAGGAACCGGCAAAAACGACCCATCATTGCCCGATTCAGATTGGAGTTGTTTTTATCTTTTGCTTGATAAATCAGATTGAAGTCACCAAAAACAATCCACGGACCATGACATAATGCTCTCACTTGTCTAAGCTCTTGAAGGAACAGCAGTTTATCATCATCATCTTGAGGCCCATAAACTCCTATAAACCACCAATTACGGCCTTCTTCTTCTATAAACTGAACGGACACAGAATAAATATCAATGCGAGAAGCTAAAGCAAGGACCACTGAGCTTTTCCAAGCAATAAGAATACCCCCACGAGTTCCGTCAGTCAGCAACATGACATACTTATCACAATCAGAACCGAACACCGAGCAGAAAAAGAACTGATTCATTACTGAAATTTTAGTCTCCTGGAGACACACAATGTCTGCCTTGGAGGACAAAATAACATCTCTCACAGAATTGTGTCTAGCCTTCTTGTTGAGCCCTCGAGCGTTCCAGATTAGGGTGGACGATGGATTCATGATAAAACTAAATATGATAGCGACCGGCATCAAAACTCTCAGAAACAAGGCAAAGAGGCAGCAGAGCGCACCTCCTCACCTTCACCCACCTCCCAGCCAAAGAGCGCTGCGAGCGCAACAAGGTGCACATCAGAGATGGTGTTACTGAACAACTTGCAGTAGCTATCTTGAGTGTCTTGATCGATTTTCTCCTTCTCCACAGGGAAGCCCAGACTCCTAATGACTTTTTTCTGCGCAGCGGTCACCACAGGTCCAGGGGAGCAGGGGCCAGCTCCAGCCACCCTCCTTCTGTGACGAGGCATGGAACCAGGAGGGGCAGCCATGAAGCGGCGCTTCTGGACAGTGGGGCGAGGGAGCAGTTGATCCGTTGGCTTGGACACCTTGGCCATGAGTCGGCGTCGCCGAGAAGCAGGAGAGGAGGCCTCTGGCGTGTGTTGCGGGCGGGGGGCATCAGGTGCCTGGCGACGTCGCCTGGAGTACACACGCAGTGGCTCACCCCGACGCAGGCTCCCAACCGGGGTAGCCAGGTCCGGTGTAGGCGGGAGAGCAGCTTCGACCCGTCCTGGAGATGAACAGAGGGGCGGTGTAGAGGGATGGGCAGGAGGAGGTGGCTCTCGATCCCCCTCAGGCGCTGGGAGAGATGCTCTGCGCTCATCGACCAGGTGAGGTGGAGAGGCCAGCCCATCCAAGTGAAGCCCAACCAGGTCAGGCCCAACCAAGAAAGGTGGGGGCACCAGTCCATCGGGCGCCTCTAGTTCAAGCCCAGTAGCATTCAGCCCAGCAGCATTTTCATCTTCAATTGTGACCCCCCGAGCCGGCGAGCGTTCCGGAAGATCAGGGATATGCGCATGCAAATCAACCTCGGAACAGGACGTCTCGCGTGCAGTCAGGCCCGGAGGAGGCGTCGCCTCCGGCACGAGAGCAGCCGCCACCGATACGTCAGGACTTGGGGTAGCCATAACTCTGCACGCCGCAAGGCTAGGCATCACCTCAGGTGCTAGGACTCCATGAGGCCAATCCATCCCGGCGAACCAAAGGCGACAACACTGCCTGGGTTGCTGGGAGAACCGGAGCATCGGGGACCCCGTAGTCGCTTGCCGCGTGGCCCCTGGGTCCTAGGCGAGAGTGGACCGGAGCATGCAGAACGCCGTCGCTGAGTCAGCATCGGCCTCAGGGTCCGGGTCACCACACGGGGGATCACGCCGGCGTCGCCACTGTTGGCGTTTCTTAGCCTATTGATATAGATCCGCAACCGCACGGAAACACATTGTAGCTTTTCACCCAAGAGTATTTCAGGGTGTCGAAATCCACGAGGAATGAGGAGTACTCAACGTAGAACAGGTAGAACCGAACAGTAAAACCAACAAGGTAGAGGTAAAGGGCAGAGTAGAGCAGATTCACTACTTTAAATAAAACAATTTAACTTTACTAAGCAAACTAGTGTTCTACTCAGCGGGTTTACTTGGACACTATGCCTATAGAACCACTTCCGGGCACCAGAGTGCTGATAATCCAGACGAGAAAGGTGGACACTATAGAACTCAGCTATGCGTCGATGACTACTTATCCGAACAATGGGGTGGAGTACATAGGGTACACGCTCGCTGTCACCAAGCAGATCTACCACCAAAGCTGCGTTGGACAAGACACCTTCCAAGGCAAACTCTAGTCTAGACACCACGTCTAGACAACCTAGTTTACTACTACACAGGTTCAAAGCTTGAGAGCAAGCACAACTGTATAGCTAAACTACACAGAGCACACTTGGCACCCGTAAACTACTGAGCAGAGTACTGAGTATGTAAATAAAGTAAGTATGAATTAAATTAAGGAGGGAGCAAGGAACTTTACTGTATCCTGGAAATAGAGTAATAATTCCTCTGAGAGTGAGGGCTCTGGAATAGAAGACCAAAGAGAATTCCGACTCCTTCACTCTACAACTCACTACTCACTCTTGATACAACTTGGCTCTCTCTACAATGCCAAGGGTGGCTTCACTACTATACTCTACACTCAACTACACAACCACACTAGTGTTATCTTGATCCACCACACCTTGCAAATGACCTCCCGGGGGGTATTTATTGCTTGGATGGCCGAGAGGGGTTATTTGTAGGTGTGCAAGGTCGGTTTGGGCACAGGTCGGTGGTTGGCCGACCTGGGGGTAGGTCGGCCGACCCTGGGGTAGGTCGACCGGCCACCCAGGAGGTCGGGCGACCCTCCGATGCACCGCCTTCCTTGATCCATCGGCTGTGATGTGCTCCGAACGTCGGTTGGCGGTTGTGGCAGTTGAGGCACGTGCAAAACGAGGTCGGTAATAGGTCGGCCGACCTTGGGATAAGGTTGGGCGGCCTCTGATTGGCTGCATGTTCTTTCCCTTGGATTGCTGACGTCATCGATCCCTTGTTCGACGTCCTTTCGGCCCTTGGATGCATTGGATTCTTGATCCGACGATTGCATTTAACATGTTTTGTGTTTCTTTGCATGCAGGTCAAAAATGGTGATGTGGCAAGGTCGGGCGACCTGTAGGACCGAGACGTGCGACTAGAGGGGGGTGAATAGGAGCACTTTAAAACTCAAACTCATGAACCCCCGGTGCAAACCGACAGCTACTGCACACACAAATGCTAGACACCGTCCACTGAAAGGAAACGTGTCTAGCAGCACTTGTTGTCGCCCACTGAACGGGTACACACCAAGCAAGCAGAAGCACGAGACTCAACGATCACACGATCGCAAGTCAAACGAAACAATGACTCATGCACTAGCGTCTTGTTCGCCACTCAACGCACCCAAATGTGCCCTACTGGTTCACAGCAGGTTAAGAGTATGGACAGCAACAAGAAACACTAACAACGAGGTCGAATTAAAAGCCGGGCAGCGAAAACCCCAATGAAAAACTGTTACAGCCACCTACAGGCGTCTGCTGGACTGTCCGGGCTCCTTCACCGGACTGTCCGATGGAACCAGATAGTCCGGTGGCAAGACCGGATGGTCCGGTAGCAGCCGGCTGGAAACCCAACGCCGATATGTCCAGTGACGCCGGATAGTCCGGTAGCAGAGCCGGACTGTCCAGCGGAGTCTGGAACTTGAGCCTCCCAAACCCTAAACTTGACCAAACCTTGTCCAATCTTCACAAAATTTGACACAGGCTATCTGAGCACTATTCCAAAGCTATTCCCAAAAGATCAACTCAAAATGATCACGGGATTAGCGGGAATTTCAGATCGCGTGAAGAGGCAAGTTTTGGGCAAGAAAAAAAGGAAAACTCAAATTCGATTTTCTCGTGGCAAACCTGCAGGTTCGTGATGCACTAGGGCATAATCTCCACATCCTTGCAAGTCCAAACACCGACAAAAGAAAGGATTCACCCATGGCCAAAGCAAACACTCAAAAGCCAAGGATTGATCCCAAAAAACAAGCTAGAAGGGGGAGGAAGAGAGGGCTGCACACATGAGCTCGAATTTCGGCTCAATCATAATGGATTAATCACGAAATTGAGTTCATACAAAGTTTCTACAGCCTACCACCCTTCATCCTTCCCTTTTGTGTGAAGAACACTAGCTAGGGGACTCAAATCCTAGCCCTAATGTTCTCTCTTCTCTCTTTGGCACATGGCTGTATGGAAATGAAGCCTAGGGTTTTCTAATGGTGGAAGAGTCTCCTAAATGACCAGCCACTTAGGTATTTATAGCCCTAGGCCTGACGATACAATTAACACTAAGACCCTTACTCTAGAATGCCCAGAAGGGGCTGAAATGTAAAAGATACAATCGGAACGCTTTTGATCTTCTTCTTCTCCATGCCTTGCTTGGATGTACGCCACGTAGCCAGTAGTCTGGAAGCTTCCCCCGGTTTTAAGTTAGAAACCAGAAAACTTTATTCTGCGGGCTTCCTAGGCCGGGTCTAGCACCAATCTTCTTTCTTGGCGAGTAGGAGCCCAACCCACCAATTCATCTGAACTTGGGTGGCGGTTTTGAGCCGAAGCCGCCAAAGCCTCCCTCGCACGCCTTCACGCCATGCACTCGGGTTTGAGCACCACGGTGGCACCCGGCTTCTCCAGTCCATCGGAGACGCCTCGCGGTCCATCGGAGGGCTTACACCACCATTGCCGATCCGCCCCTCTGTGTACCGAGCTCCCATGGCCGACCGACGCCGAGCATTGCCTCCGGTTCATTGGAGGGCTTTTGCCTCAATCCATCGAGGTCTTCATTATCTACCTCCAGTTCATTGGAGGGCCTCCAGTCCATCGGAGGTCTTGAGCTCGTTGACAATCACTCATCACACCAGGAGAGCAATGAGGCCGGTCCACAGGCTCTCAATCTCCCCGTTGATGAGTGCATTGTCAACACCTTCAACCTGTAACCTGAAATAGAACAAAAACAAAAGAAAAGCGTAAAACCAAAAAAGAAAGAAAGAAGAAAGTTGCTCGAAATGCCCAAAAACCAAATACAAGCAAAGAAACTGGGCACAATGAGACAACAAAAGAAAACAAAGCATCGGCTCCTCAAGACAGAGGCAAAAGGCTCAATGCACCGATGCAAAGAGAATGCTAAAAGCTCAACTCCCCCTGAAATGCATCATCACAAATGCAAAATGAGTTCAAAGCTCCCCCTCAACCAAATCTCTCCTGAGTTCTCCCCCTTGTCCATATTTTCAAAATTTCTCCCCTTTGGAAGTACACTAATTTCTTCTCCTTATTGACAATGGACGCATCAAGGGTTCCTTGAACTCAACTCCCCCTCAAAATATGCCATAAAATGCAAGGAGTGTAACTGAAAGAGCTCAGAAGGGATGGAAAACTAGTAATTACAAGTTCTAGCATATAGAGCAAGTGAGGGCACGGAAGCATGCAACAAGCTCAAATGAATCTATCTTACACATATCGAGAGCTAGCATGTTTTTCAGGATTATCGAAAAGGAAGCATCACCAACATGAATAGCACCTAGCAAGATAGACATGAACAGCAAGATGCTAGCATTGCATACAAGGTGTGCTACTCTCAACCAAAGCATATACAACGTAGCCATAAGCATTTTTAGAGACTTGCAAATTTTAGATTTAGACATTTGTATTCATAAGCAAGTTCTTTTTGTGCCAGGAGTTATTTACTTGTCTTTTGCCACTTCTTACCAACCAATGCCAAGCCTAGGTTATAGAACCATCAGAAACTTAAGACAAGGTTTTGGTCAAACACAGCCTAGTCCAAGTTCATATCAAAGTGCAATGACAAGCAATCTTAGACTAGATCAGTGTGACAAGCAAATCCACCTAGATCTTTCTCAATGCAGCACATGAGACACCACTTATAAGCATTTTGAATCAGATTTCTATTTAAGCAAGGTGTTGATGAGGACATCGCCACGCTGGATGTGCACGATTCGTGGTCTTCCCCAAGTCGGAATTCGTCCCCAACTCGGTTGCCACGTTCACCCCGTTTTCAGCAGACAACACGTCACGGTTTCGGCCATATCTCCTTCATACGACATCGAAACGGGGCGTTCTCGGATGCATTGGAATCGGGATGACGACGCCGTCGTTTTGGTTCTGGTCCTAGCTCCAGAAGATTCGTGGGTCATGCTGTGTGACCACAAAAAGTTGCAGCAACTTTGTTTTGGGCCAAAACTTAAATTGTATCGTGTCGGGCCTTAAGCCCATATTGAGGGGCGCCCCTCCTTGGTCACGCCTCAACCCTAGGATGTCCAGGACTATATATATTCAGTAGCCGCCGTCACTTTAGAGTTGGGTTTTGTTTAGTTTGAGTTGTCCATCGAGAAACTTGATAGATTCATTGTAATTGCTGGTGACAAACCCTGTTGCAGTGATCCAAGGCCCCCGTTCTTGATCTCCTCCATTGTTGACGATTAGCCCATTGGAACCGAGTTCTTGAACTCCCTATCTTATTCGCTTCATACATATTTGCAATTTCAGATTGCGTGTTTATACCTTCTTGCTTGTGTTCTTCGATTCGCTTGCAGGAATAGCCTTATCGGCGAGGTCAATCAAGTTGTGCTTGGTTGATAACCAACGGAGCTGTGGTGTAGCGGTTGCAGGTTCGAATCTTGTTGATTTGAAGCGGACCGTCAACGTCGAGTTCTCCACCAAATCGATATTTACCCGTACCTTACGGAAGATTGGGCCAGCGTCTCATCAAGTGGTATCAGGATTCCAGGTTTTCCCGTGAGGTATAATTGAGTTGTTTCCTTTAGATTCGTTCGTGTGTGCATTACCTACAGTCCACAAAAAAAAAAGCCCTAAAAAAAAAAAAAAAAATTCCCCTGTCCTATAACCGTGAGGTATTTTTAAGCCGTGCAATTTCGTTTTCAGTATTCGCTTTGTTCAGTTCGTATCCGTGTCCTAGTTGTGTTGCTGGTTTAGGGTTGTGTCGTAGTCGTAATTCAACTGTTCTCTTGCTATTCTTTGTTTCCGCCACAATCCCATCCACGATTACCCACACAACAAGTCGCGTTGTGATTTTGTTTCCCCACTTTCCTTCTCCATCCATCATTCGCCGTCGTGTGCCAATTCCGCCATCCAAACCCTAATTTCCGCCGTCGGGTTGTGCCATCGGAAAAACTTAACTTGAGGTACCTTCCATAAAACAGGCATAACTTTCCGCTCGTTTGTCAGAAAAATCCGAAAAAAATATGGTAGCTTCGTGACGAGATTCTGAGCATAGGCAAACCGACCGATTGTCGGTTTGCGTCTGTCAAAATTGCCAAAAAAATTCAGGAAAATAAAGAAAAAAATTGATCAAGGGTTTTGCACGTTTTTCAGAGAACGTGCTGTTTTTCCTGTAGACCACAACTGACCTCTGTTGAAGGTGAAATTATTTGTGGTTCAATTTTTTTTTGTGATCCTTGTTCAAGGAAAAATATCAGAAAAATCATACAAAAAAAGTCAAAGATCTTGTGTTCTTCGGGTGCCCCCTGTTCACGTGCTGATTCGCCTATTCTGTGAGTTTCATCCATCGTCACTTGTTTCCTCTTGTTGCGCTACGTCTAGGCACGTCTTAGCCAGCAACTGTGACTTGTACTTTGGATACTTATTGAGCTTTGCTAATCTGCATTCGTTATTTGCTACTCCTTGCTATCATATTTGAGTGTCTCCTACCTATAGCTCCACAAATACTTCGGTCAGCACAGGTTCCTTCTTGCAACTGTTACACCTCAAGCTCGACAACAAGATTGTACCGCCTGTTTAGCTTTGGTAAGAACACTTGCAAGACGGTGGTAAGCCGCTTGAGATTTTGCTTTCCACATACAGCACCACCCACCTCCAACCGGTTCCTTTTAGTTGATAGGGATAATACTTTTGTGTTGTCTTTTCCTGTCTTCTAACCATGTCAGGATCTCCAACGGACTTCAACGACTGTGTGTCCAAGGCTGAGCTTACCTCATTCATGAATGAGCAGCGCATTCTTGCGACCGAGCAGCGCAACCTCCTCGACGCGCTAACCCGAAACATGAACAATTTAGTGACTCGTGTTGCACAGGTTGAGCAACGCCGTCCATGTGCAGGAGGTGACGATAACATTGGTGGTTTTGAGGATGATATGGATGACGATGAACCTGACCCTGATGCACATAACCGTCGCCGCTTCAACTTCAACCGCCGCGGTATGGGAGGTAATAATGGTAACAATGATCCTTTCTCCAAAATAAAATTTAGTCTCCCTGAGTTTGCTGGTCATGTTGACCCTGATGCATATTTAGATTGGGAACTTTCTGTTCAACAAAAATTTGATTCCCATGCTGTTCCTGAGGAGCATAGAGTAAGACTTGCTACTAGTGAATTTACTAAATTTGCTCTTTTCTGGTGGACTGATCTTTGCAATGCTAATAATGCTGTTGTTCCTCAAACTTGGAGAGAATTAAAGGCTCGCATGAAATCTCGTTTTGTTCCTCCTTATTACCAACGTGATTTACGTTTAAAACTGCAAACTTTAACACAAGGTGATAGAGGAGTAGAGGACTATTATCAGGAATTGCTTATGAGCTTAGCACGTTGTGGCATTCGTGAAGAGGATAATGATACATGTGCTCGTTTCTTTGGTGGTTTAAATGCTGAAATACAAAGTATACTTGATTACAAAACTTGGCGCAATTTTTCTGCTTTGTATCATCTTGCTATTAAGGCAGAACGGGAAGTACAGGTACGCCGCCAAGAAGAACAATCTTTCAGGTCACAAGGACGATCGTTTTTGCAACGTGCCAACGTTGAGAAGTCCAAGGCTTCTTTTGCTACGCCACCTCCAGCGCTGCCTTCCTCGACGCAAGCTTCCGAGGTGAGTATTTCGTCTTCTGTGCAGCTCCAGCCACAGAAGCGAGGTGCTGCTGCCCCTGCACATTCTTCTACCAGCGGTTCCTCCTCCAAAATCATATGCCATCGATGCAAGGGCATGGGCCATGTCATGAAGGATTGCCCAAGTCGTCGTGCTTACATTGCTACCGCTGATGGTACTGGGTATGAAAGTGCTAGTGATATAGAAGATGAATTGGTTCTTTCTACTAACCTTGCTGCAGAGATGGATGCGGTTGCCATTGATTCCGTGGCTGCCACCGCGGAATATCCTACCCTTGTTGTACAGCGTACTTTGAGTACACGGGTGGACCATGAGGAAGAGAAGCTCCAGCGCAACAACTTGTTCCATTTGTTTCTCATTGTGCAGGAGTGTCGTGTTCTCACCATCATTGATAGCGGGAGTTCCAGCAATTTGGTGAGTACAGATTTGGTCCACAAGCTTGGTTTGCCTACACGTGACCTTCCCCACCCATACCACATCCAATGGTTCAACAATAGCGGTAAGGCGAAGGTAACCAAATCAGCCCGTATACACTTTTCTGTGGGCGTTTATAAAGGTTATGCTGATTTTGATGTTGTTCCTATGCAAGCATCTTCCTTATTGTTAGGACGACCATGGGAATTTGATAATGATGTGTCACACCATGGTAGAACTAATACATATACTTTCATGCATAAGGATAAGAAAATTACTTTGTCTCCTTTGTCGCCAGCTGATATTCGAAACTATCATAAAGAACATGCTGCAAATGTTACAAATGTTAAACATGACCTTCCTGTAGATTCCCCTCATGCTCGCAATAATGGAATTAAATTGAATAAAGATGTTTATCTTGCGACCACTGCTGCCACTGCTGCATTATGTGAAAACAATGCTGCACCTTGTTATACTATGCTTTGTCAACCTATTCGTGCATCGCCTGCTGTCACTAACCTTTTGCAGGTACTTGGTGAGTCGAGGACGACTTTGTTCCAAGAAGGGGAGGATGATGCGGACATCATGAGGATGGAGTCGAGGACGACTCCAATTCAAGAAGGGGAGGATGATGAGGACATCGCCACGCTGGATGTGCACGATTCGTGGTCTTCCCCAAGTCGGAATTCGTCCCCAACTCGGTTGCCACGTTCACCCCGTTTTCAGCAGACAACACGTCACGGTTTCGGCCATATCTCCTTCATACGACATCGAAACGGGGCGTTCTCGGATGCATTGGAATCGGGATGACGACGCCGTCGTTTTGGTTCTGGTCCTAGCTCCAGAAGATTCGTGGGTCATGCTGTGTGACCACAAAAAGTTGCAGCAACTTTGTTTTGGGCCAAAACTTAAATTGTATCGTGTCGGGCCTTAAGCCCATATTGAGGGGCGCCCCTCCTTGGTCACGCCTCAACCCTAGGATGTCCAGGACTATATATATTCAGTAGCCGCCGTCACTTTAGAGTTGGGTTTTGTTTAGTTTGAGTTGTCCATCGAGAAACTTGATAGATTCATTGTAATTGCTGGTGACAAACCCTGTTGCAGTGATCCAAGGCCCCCGTTCTTGATCTCCTCCATTGTTGACGATTAGCCCATTGGAACCGAGTTCTTGAACTCCCTATCTTATTCGCTTCATACATATTTGCAATTTCAGATTGCGTGTTTATACCTTCTTGCTTGTGTTCTTCGATTCGCTTGCAGGAATAGCCTTATCGGCGAGGTCAATCAAGTTGTGCTTGGTTGATAACCAACGGAGCTGTGGTGTAGCGGTTGCAGGTTCGAATCTTGTTGATTTGAAGCGGACCGTCAACGTCGAGTTCTCCACCAAATCGATATTTACCCGTACCTTACGGAAGATTGGGCCAGCGTCTCATCAGGTGTCATAAAAGCTTAGGCATTAACATAGCAAGGGCATACAACTAGCATATCCAGGTATGAAAAGATAGCATAGCATTCAACATTCCTGCACATGCTAGGTAGCCAAATCAAGTGGTGATCATGGTTTTTCATTTGCAAAGAATAAAGTGACTTAGCTCACAACTAGTATTCAACAGACTCAAGAAAGCTTAGCCAACCATGATCAAGCATGCATCTGTACAATCTAGCACAAACAAGTACTAACTCAATATACCAAAAGAGCTCTAGTGCTAGTGTAGTGAAAGTGCACATGATACAATACAATGCATGATATGATACAATATGCAAAAGAAATAAAGAGAAATAAAAACAAGATAAAAGCAAAAGCTAAAATACAGAAGCACTATCCCTGACTAAAAGGGATAGCGCACTCCAAGCTCACCTCTCAGACGCGTAAAAGCATCAAACTCTAGGGGCTTCGTAAAGATATCGGCCAACAGGTTTGCTGATACTACATAGATCAATTCTATGTCTCCCTTCTCATAGTGATCTCTCAGAAAGTGAAACCTCACGTCTATGTGTTTGGTTCTAGAGTGCAAGACGGGGTTCTTAGCTACAGAAATAGCTGACGTAGAGTCAACTAGAAGAGGGATTTTTCCAAACTTAAGGCCGAAATCACTAAGGGTGGCTTTCATCCATAAGAGCTGGGAACAGCAGCTAGCAGCAGCTATGTACTCTACTTCTGTGGTAAACAAGGATACGCTAGCTGGCTTGCGGGAGGACCAAGAGACAAGAGAGATTCCTAAGAGTTGGCATGCACCGGAGGTTGACTTGCGATCAATCCGGCAGCCAGCATGGTCAGCATCTGAGAACCCTCTAAGAGAAAGAGAAGAACCCGAGGAATACCAAAGACCAAGCTCAGGAGTGAATTTCAGATACCTGAAAATAGACTTCACCGCTTGACGGTGAGAAGTCCTAGGAGAAGCCTGGTAGCGCGCACAAAGGCAGACCGCGAACTGAATGTCCGGCTTGGTCGCCGTCAGGTACAGAAGTGAGCCGATCATTCCTCGAAATTCCTTCTTGTCTATCGCCTCCCCATCTTCATCAGCATCAAGTGCCGTGTTTGTACTCATAGGAGTCGTCATGGGCTTGGAGTCACCCATCTCAAACTTCTTGAGTATGTCTCTTGTGTACTTGGCTTGATGGACGAAGGTTCCTTCAGGGCCTTGCTTGATCTGTAGCCCGAGGAAGAACTGGAGCTCACCCATGAGACTCATCTCAAATTCTCTGCTCATCTGTTTAGCAAAACTAGACACCAAAGCGTGAGATGAACCACCAAAGATTATGTTATCAATATATATCTGAACTATCAGGGTGTTACCGCCACGACTCAACAGAAACAAGGTCTTGTCTACTGAACCCATCACAAACCCAGATTTGAGCACGAAACTCTTCAACCTGGCATACCAAGCTCTAGGAGCTTGCTTCAGACCATAAAGGGCTCTCCTCAACTTATACACCCGGTCTGGAAATCTAGCACTCTCAAAGCCAGGAGGTTGTCTCACATATACTTCCTCCTCTATGAACCCGTTTAGGAAAGCAGACTTAACATCCATTTGCTGCAGTTTGAAGCCTTTAGAGGCCGCAAAGGCAAGTAAAATCCTAATGGCTTCCAAACGAGCTACAGGAGCAAAGGTCTCCTCATAATCTATCCCCTCCTTCTGACAAAAACCTTGGACTACTAATCTCGCTTTGTTCCGCACAACCATTCCATTCTCACCCTGTTTGTTTTTAAAAACCCACTTGGTACCTATAAGGCAACAGTTTGGTGGAGGTTCAACTAAATCCCAGACATGGTTTCTCTCAAAATTCTCCAACTCCTCATGCATGGCGTTCACCAAGTTAGAATCAGATAATGCATGTGACACATCCCGGGGCTCAAAAGTAGCAACATATGCAGAGTGGAAGAAAAAGGCTAGAGAAGCAACCGAAGAGTGTGTAACATGCTGGTGAATGTCTCCAATCATCCTGTGTGGAGGGTGATCCCGCTGGACCTGCCGAGATGGAACAATCTCGGAGGTCACCTTCCCTGCATCCTCTGCGGGGCCAGCCTTTGCATGAGCTTGATGTCGGGGGAGTGAGGAAGAAGCCGTAGGCAAGGGTCCTCCATCATCATCAGAGCTCGTAGCAGATGGGGCGGGAGCTGCAGCCGGTGCAGTGGCTCCTGCATCACCAACATCATCCGCACCTTCCTCATCCTCAAAAATGGGGGTGCCTTCTTCATCATCACCTGAAAGCTCAAAGGTAGGGGTTGTGCAGGGCATAGTTTCATCAAAAGAAACCTCACAAGTCTCAATAACATGCTTGGCCTCCAAAATGCACACACGGAACGCCCTAGAACTAGAAGCATACCCCAGAAAAATCCCATCCAAACAATGAGACTCAAACTTATCCAAATGCCCGCCTTTTTAAGCACAAAACATCTGCAGCCAAATGCTTACAAATGCTTGACGCTGGGCTGCCTACCAAACCGAAGTTCATACGAGGTCTTCCCAAGGAAAGCTCGCAAGAAGATCCGGTTCGCAATGTAACAGGCCGTATTCACTGCCTCAGCCCAAAAGCGCCTCGGAGTCCTGTGCTCATCGAGCATCGTCCGTGCCATCTCAACGAGTGTGCGGTTCTTGCGTTCCACAACACCGTTCTGTGGTGGGGTATATGGAGAAGAAAACTGGTGCTCAAGACCTAGGTCATGCCAGAAGTTTTCGAAACGAGAGTTTCTGAATTCTCCACCATTATTGTCGAAGTTTGATGCCGACAATACACCATGGGGTGTGTTACGTGATGCTTTTGGGGTGGTGAGATCGGCGTAGCTCGATGGTTTGTGTAGAGATGCAACAAAACACAGGGGTTTATACAGGTTCGGGCCGCAATAAGCGTAACACCCTACGTCCTATTTGAGGCGAATTGTATTGATCTGAGTTCTCGGGGTTACAACGACGGTTTCGAGGTCTGGTGGCTGGTGTGCGATGAGATGATCGATTCCCTACGTAGGGGTCCCTCAACCGCCTTATATAATCCGGCCAGGCTTGGGTTACAAGTCAAGTTCTATCTACGAGTCCTACTCTGTTTGGAAGCCTAAAGAATACACAGAATCAACGTTTACATGTTTCCTTCCTTGAGTCCCGCTATTCCTGTTATGCAGAGTCCGAACCAACTCCCTTGTGTCTTTCCTGAATTATAGTGCCTTTGACTTGGTCTTCAAGCTCGTTACCCGTTTCCGGGCCCATGAGACTAGTCGGTACCCTGAGAAGGGCTGGCTGTCTCTACTGGGCCCTCCAACGGCCCATGTACTGAATCCATGCCGTGAGGGCCCAGGGGATATCTATCCCCCACAAGCCTCCGAGGCTCGAGTCAATTTAGAGATTAATTGACTCGAGACTCCAGAAAAAATAACATACTGCTCATGAGTTCCTCACCTGAGTCCAATACCGTTTCTCATGGTGCATCGCCAGGTGCACCCCATGGGGTAGGCCTTGAGCTTCAAGTTGACTTGAGTATCAATCAGCTTGAAGATCTAAACCTTCTGATCAGGCTTTACAGGATGCGTTCCTCAAGTGCCGAGTCAACTTGAGGAATAGCAAATCCTCTTATCCGAGTTATCATCTACTCCCAGTTTTCCGAGTTATAGAAAATCGACTCAAGCTTCCTGTTTTCTCAGATTTTAGGAAAAAGAATAATTTTCCATAATCCCGCACCCCATGGAGTTAACCCAAAGGGAACGAGCAGAGGGACCGAGGAGTTACCCCAAAAGGGCCCTAGGAAACAGGAAACTTCCAAATACGCAACAGCCATTATCTTCCCACATGATAATTGACGCGTGGAGGAAGTCGAAACGCCACGGCCTCTTGAGTCATTGGCACAGAGATCGAAGCGAAGCGGCCGTGCTATAAGAGCAGAGCCATCACCCATCCATCCATTACGCCTCCACTGAGTGCCAGTTCGTGAAGAAAACCCCAAGAAATTCTCCACTCCCCGGCTTCCAGCCATGGCCGGAGGGAAAGGCAAGAAACGCGCTCGCTCGCCGCCATCGTCGGATATGAGGACTCCGACGATGCCTTCTTTAGCGGCACCTACGACGCCGAGGAATCCTCGGAGGACTTCTCCTTCAGCGAGGAGGAAGAAGCCCCCGAGGATGCCCCACCCCATGAGGTCGACTCGGAGCCCAACACCGACGACTCCCAGGGCTACAGCGCCAAGGAGCGCGCTAAGCTCCGGGGCCTCCGTCGTGTCGCCTTCGAGGACTCCGCCGACGATGAGGAGGAGGAGAGCGAGGAGGAGGACTCTGACGACGACGACAACGATGACGACGACGGCCCCGGCGGTCGCGATGGCCCGGGCGGCCACGACGGCGGAGATGAGGCCGATGCTCCGACCTCCAAGCGCCGCCGCGTTACCGGGCCCCCGGCCGGGCCATCCACCGGCGTGTAGGCCGCCACCACCACTGCCACCATATTAGTAATAGTAGTTAGTAGTAGATTAGGATAATCTCTCCACCTATATGTAATCCACTTTGATGAACTATATATAATGAAATCCATCTTTTATCCTTCGTTCCTGAGTTTGCCTTTGTGTTCTCATCCTGGAAATCTTGTATCCGAGTCAATTCCTCTCTTTTGAGTTTTTTGAACTAAGACAAAAATCGTCATACATCAAAAGAAACCACACTTGCTTATGCCCAGAATTCAGGCAAAAACTTTAAACTGTTTGGTCCGACTGAATAACTTACTCTCCGAGTAATAGATAACCTGATCCTGTATTCATGATTACTGACTGAATGGCTATGCTGAAGAAATCACCCTGACTGAAATAGACGACTTAATTCCAAGTCAATCCGACTCAACTGTTATCGTCAAGACATCCGAGTTAATCTTGACGATATCCACTTGTTCCGTCAATCCACGCGAACTGCTACTAACGGCGTCAGGGTTATTTTAAGATCTATACCCTGAACCAAAAGTTCTTGTATCTTAGACCTGAACTGTCCTTCCTCCCCACTGAGGCCGCCGCCATTGCTGTTTGAAATCTGAGTTCCGCTGCATCCACTGCTTCTCGAGTCCCAATCCAGACATCAATATCCACTTCCATGGCTCCAAAGAAGAAAACCTTGAGCGAGCGCGGAAACACCACCGAGGGCCTGCCGCACAACGAGAACCGGCAGTTACCTTCACCATATCTAGCGTACCGCCCCTCCATTGTAACCGAGCCCATGCTTCAATCCTTAGTGGATATGGGCGTCCTGCCTCCAAAGGAAATGGCCAACTGGAGGGTATGCGACAAGAAGGATAACACGGCTTCAACTGAGGACACCTACGAGGCAATGGTGTTCATGACGTTCTTCATCCGCGGGTTAGGACTCCCCATCTGCTCATTTGCGCGAGGCCTGTTGCAATTTTATGCCATCAACCTGACCCATCTGAATCCCAATTCGATTCTGCAACTTTCAATCTTCATTTACCTCTGCGAGGCATTTCTTGGAATTGTCCCACACTTTGGCTTGTGGAAGTACCTTTACCACTGCAAAGCTAGTTTGAGAGACGGAGTGCTACAAGTGATTGGAGGGGCTAGCTTTGAGCTGCGAAAGAATCGCAAAGCTGTGTATTTGGATATCCCCCTCCCAGATAACAACAGAGGATGGCACGCCGAGTGGTTTTATATTGAAAATCGTGGAAACTCTCTCCCTTCGAGGTCTAGGAGACAACCTGACAGCAAACTGCCCAGCTGGGAGTAAGGCCCAACTGTTGAAGAGTAGACTGAGGTCGACACCTTGCTGGAAGAAATAGCCAATCTGAAAGAAAGAGGCCTCACTGCCCATGCTGTAGGGATAGATTTTGTGTACCGCAACATTCAGCCTCTGAAAGATAGAATTTACCCTGCCTATCTATATGTCGGGGCTAGTGATCCAACTAGAGAAACAGCCCGATTTATTATGACTGAAGCTGATGTCAAGGCCCAAGTAGAGTTGATACTTAGAGGTGAAGCTCACAACGAGGGCACTCCAAGACCATATTCTGCCTGGAATCCAACTCCCACTGTAAGTAACCTTACTATGATTTCCTTAAGTATCTTTTTCACATAATCACATTCTGATTCCTAAGATGACTGTAGAGCAATATATCTAAATTTTTGTCAGACCCGACAACCTCTGGAGCTGTCGGGCTATCAAAGCGACAATCCGAGTTATCCACTAAAGAAATGGAAGCTGTTGTTGCTGCTGCCCATGGTGCAGGAAACAATGAAGAGCGCACATTCATTGTGATACCACGTACAGCTCAGTCCGCCCAGGAACTCAATATGAGCGACATCACCAAAGCCCCCGAGCAAACAGCTGCTTCAAGTGGTGTGATGACACGAACTGCAACTGGCCAGGGACGCATTAAGGCAAAAGCAACTCGTACCATGGTGACACGCAGACAGAGGACACACAAGAGGACGATCAAAGATCTGACAAGCTCTCCAGAGTCAGCAGACAAGGCTAAGAAATCCAGGTATTCTTCCCATACCACAGCTAAAGCTGACAGCACCGTAACTGGGGTTAACTGGAGTAGCTTAGTCAATGAGGACGACGAAGAAGAAGAAGAACAAGCTCAACTTTCTCATCGTGAGAGGCGATCCAAGAAACACCACGATGACACTACCTCAGCCCCTTCTGCATCCATATTACCGCCCGAGGAAGATGAAATTGATCTGACAGCAGAAGATATGGATCTAGACCAAATTATCAGAGATATATGCAAGCTCCCATTCACCATATGCTCTAATGAAGATATAGAATCACTGTCAATATGCTCGAGGGGAAAACAAACTGAGGCCACAAGCCCCTGAGCAAAAACAGAACTGAGATCAAAGAGTATAGAGTCTGAAAACTCCACAAGCCCAACGTTAGGAAATATTCCTGAAGATGAAGCTGCTCATACGTGTAAAGCCACTGAGACTGGGCATGAAGTGCCAATGCCATCTGAGAGCTAGCAACAGGCACTAACCAGAGAAGTTCTAGAAGAAAAACAACAAGGACCTGCCACCGAGCCGCTACCTGAAACTACTGGCTCGCACGAACGTCTGAATGAGGTCAATATGGGCGATACTCTTCATCCCCTGTCTGAAACTCATGAGTCGACCCAGGATAAAGAAACTGAAGAATCCAAAGATGCTGATCAAGTCGAGAAGGGACGATCAGACTCCCTAGCCCCAGCTGAGCCAGGCATCATCCAACCCTCTCCAACTGAGGTAGGTGATAGCAGTCACCAGACTGTACCAGCACCCCCAAGCTCAGGGTTGCTCACAGCTTTCGAGGAATGTTAATTGTGCACATAACCTGTATTTAACCATACTGTTGCTTGAACAACTCGAATTACTCTCTGCAGGCTATGCTAAAGACACTCCAAGGTGGGATGCAGCAGGCCAACTTAATCCATGAGAAAATTGCCGCATTATCCAGCCTGGAGGTTACTACACTGAGGCAACAACGAGCTGACTCGGAGGCTGCTCGAAAAGCTGAAACAACAGGTACACATACAACTGTTATATACTCCAATATTTGAAATCTCAAACTAAACTGTGGACTTGATGCCAGCTGCTACTGCTGAGATTGCTCGTCTGAAACAAACGACTATGGCTCGGGAGACAAAGCATCGCAATGCTATTACTGATAGAGATCAAGCTAGAGACCTAGCAGCAGATCTGCGCAGACAGCTGGATATTGAGAAGAAAAACCATGAGGTAACCCGTCAAGAACCCCAACTAGCCTATTCTTTGCTTACAGAAGCATATGAACTATATCATTCCACAGGAGAAGATGCGCCAAAGAAATGATGAGTACCAGCAGCTATAGAAATCGCGAGATGGCTTTGAGAAGTCATTCCGCGAGACTGCAAGCTCCTTGGAGTCTTTGAGGAATAGCCACTCCTTAACTCGCCAAGCACTTAAGGATAAAGAAATCGAACTGGCTGAATCTCAAAGCGCCTTTGAGAGAATGAAGAAGGTATTAGCATCCACAAGGTCTGCCCTTAAAGAATCCCAAGATCATGCTGTTCATCAGGCTCAAGTGTCAGAGGTCTTGAAAAAGAACTATGAGACTAGAAAGAGGAACTGCAACAAGCTGAAAGATGCCTTTGAGAAGGCAAAGGAGGCTGCCTTGAATGCCAATACTGCCTTGATCAAGATCCTAGACATCTGTGTGCCAGAAAGAGCTGCACCATGGCCTCTCGGTGACAGAATAACAACCTTTCTAGATGATATGAAGTCCAAAGTGTCCGAGCGAGTAAAAACCGTACTTACTCGCGTCCTTATGGTCATCAAGAGTACACAACCTGAGATCGACTTGGCAGGATTACCAGAAAGAATAATAAACGAGAATCAGGGTGTTGAACATGAAGATGAGGCTCGAGTGATTGCCGAACTCCTTGTTGGTGGTAATGAGTGAATAATGATCCCCTCATGTGATGTAATGAACTGAATGCTGTGTATATATATATATATATTTGTATCTTGCGTGAACAGCCTTGAGTATTTATTCTGCAAAACCGAGTTAGCTTTTAAGAACAAATCAAAATATGCCATACGAACCTGAGGATTATTCCTGTGCAGAGCGAACAAGTAACATTATCATGATCTGAGTTTGAGCTGAATATAAGAGAAACAACATATAACAATCAAAAAATACGAATTCTGTAAGATAGAGTATTGTGATGAAGCAAAGACATGTAGTGATGAGCTGTAGGTCGTCAAGACCTACGCCCTTCTGTCTTTGTTCAGGCGGGGCCCTGAATGCTCCCCGAGTATGAGGTCCTGCAAAGGCATGTAGCACCGTGCTGTCGGTCGACTGACCTAGGCCGATTGCCTTTGTTTTGTTGGGGCCCTGAGTGCTCCCCTATTATGAGTTGGAACGAGAGCATTAACACCGTGCTGTCAGTCATACGACCTAGGCCGATTGCTCTCGTGATTGGGGCCGGAGATATCCCCATCAAGAGTAAGAGTGGGCATGTAACACCTTGCTGTCGGTCATGCGACCTAGGCCAATTGCCCGTATACAACGAGTGAATATCACGAGTAAAAAAGTTGTAAAGGAGAATGCTGAATGATTTATCTCAAGAGCATGTTTATTTATAGAATATAAAAGAGGACAGGGTACAAAAGATGACACTGACTGCTAACTTTAAAGTGTCATAGAGGAAGAAAAACGACTACGCGTAGAATCTGCGCAGATGCTCTATGTTCCAGGAGTTCCCAACTGGTGTTCCATCCATTTGAGATAGACGATATGAGCCTGGACGAGTAACCTCTGTCACAATGTATGGGCCTTCCCAGGGAGGAGATAACTTTTGCTGTCCCCGCAGTTTTGAGCACTCTGCGTAGCACTAGGTCCCCAATTGAGAAAGAACGAGGCCTCGTATACCGATCATGGTAACGACGTAAAGTCTGCTGATATCGAGCCGACTGAATAACAGAGTTAAGACGCTCCTCCTCGAGTAGGTCGATTTCCTCGAGTCGGGTTGCTTCAGCCTCAGCAATGCTATTGAAAACCAAACGTGGGGCTCCAAACTTGAGGTCAGCAGGGAGGACTGCTTCTGATCCATACACCATGAAGAAAGGCGTATTCCCTACGAGAGCTTTGCTAGGTTGTGTTCAGAGGCTCCATACCACATATGGCAATTCACGTATCCACTTCCCAGCCAGCTTCGTATCCTTGTCAAAGATCTTTTTCTTGAGTGCATCCAGTATCATGCCATTAGCTCGCTCGACCTGCCCATTGGCTCTAGGGTGAGCCACCGAGACATACTTGACATGGATGGACCTTTGTTCGTAGAAGTCGAAGAATTCAGAGCCCGTGAAGTTGGATCCCAGATCTGTGATAATTGAATTCATGACCCCAAAACGAAAGATGATGTCCTGAATAAACTCCACCGCTTTAGCAGATGTTAGAGAAGTGATGGGCTTGAACTCAATCCATTTGGTGAACTTGTCGATGTCAACCAACACATGAGTGTATCCACCTTGAGCTTTCTTGAAAAGCCCTATCATATCCAGCCCCCAGCAGGCAAAAGGCCATGAGACCGGTATATTCTGTAACTGCTGTGCTGGAAGGTGATGTTGCTTGGCGAGGAACTGGCAAGCTTCACAGTGCTGCACTAACTCGGCAGCGTCCTTCTTCGCTGTGGGCCAATAGAATCCAGCCCTAAATGCCTTCCCGACTAATGTGCGTGAGGCGGCATGAATTCCATAGATTCCAACGTGTATCTCTTGTAGCAAACTCTGCCCTGATGAGGTACTTAGGCATTTTAGCAAAACTCCTGAGGCGGCTCGCTTGTATAACTCATTATTGATCAGAGTATAGCTGGAAGTCCGTCTTGCTATTCGCTCAGCCTCTGCTTTGTCCTCTGGAATTTCTTCGTTCAGGATGTACTTGATGATAGGAGCCCTCCAATCAGTTGGCGTATCCAGAGTTAAGATATGCCTGTCGGGAGGTGTGCTCAGCTCGTCTAGCTGAACTAGTGTTCGCCTAAACGGGCTAAGCGGCCGTTTAAATGGTAAACGGGACTAAACTGTGTTATTTAGGGTGTAAACGGTCTATTAAACGGTTGACCGTTTAAACGGTCAAAAAACGATATTAAACGGCCTAAACGGTCTAAACGGAACGGAGTTAAACGTTATTAAACGGGCTAAACAGTCGTTTAATCAACTGTTTAGGTGAACTCTGCCAAATTCACTTGAATTCTTTCATTCACAATTATAGTGTACATTATCTCATGCATACATAAATATGCAAATTTGATTTACTACATGTATAAATATGTATATTTATTTTTTATATGTATAAATGAGTATATTTACTATACTATATTTTTATCTTTAAGCATGAATATGCATATTTTGGTGCTACAGTACAAAACCGTTTAGACCGTTTTATTCCGTGTAAATGCCGTTTAAACCGTTTAAACCTTAAACGAGGGGTGACCGACTGTTTACCGTTTAGCGTTTAGGATAACACTGAGCTGAACAGAGGGATGATGAAACCCTTGGACAAAGACGCCAGAAGGTACCTTGGCACATGACGAGCCCAGCTTGGACAGAATATCAGCGTCCACATTGCGATCCCGATCTACGTGAATGTACTCGATGCCCTGAAATCTGCCTTCCAACTTACGAACTGCCTCGCAGTACTTGTCCATGCTTTCTGTGGAGCGATCCCACTCCTTATTGACTTAATTAATGACCACCAAGGAATCACCGTAAGCCATTAGACGCTAGATCCTGAGTGATATGGCGATGCGCAGGGCATAGAGGAGGGCCTCATACTCAGCTGCGTTGTTGGAAACCGGGAAAAGAATCTGTAACACATACTTGAGTATTTCCCCTGCTGGCGAGGTGAAGACGACACCAGCACCGGCTCCTTCCAACTTCAACGACCCGTCGAAATACATCTTCCAAACTTCCATGATTTCTGGTTTCTCAGGCACTTGATGCTCAGTCTACTCGGAGACGTAATCGACTAGTGCTTGAGTCTTGATTGCAGTACGAGGACGGAATTCGATGTCGTGAGCCCCCAGCTCGCAAGCCCATTTGGCGATACGCCTTGTGGCCTCTCGATTACGCAAGACCTCTCCGATTGGGAACTCCGTGACCACTATGATCTTATGTTCCTCAAAGTAAAGACGCAGCTTGCGTGCGGTAATGAGAACTGCGTATAATAACTTCTGTACCTGAGGATACCTAATTTTGGAGGGACTGAGGATCTCGCTGATGAAGTAGACCGGGTGTTGTCTGGGCACCGTGTGCTGCCCATCCGGTCGCTCGACCACCAATGCGGTACTGACCACATGAGTCGTACAGGAGATGTAGAGGAGCAAATCTTCCGCCGGTGAGTCGGCAGTGGCACGATCAGGAGACTTGAGTACAGGAGGTGACGTGAGGAACTTCTTCAAAGCGTCCAATGCTTCCTGAGCCTCTGTAGTCCACTGAAACCTATCGACCTTTTTGAGCAGCTTGTAGAAAGGCATGCCACGCTCCCCGAGCCGTGATATGAATCGGCTCAAGGCTGCCATGCACCCAGTCAACCTCTGTGCGTCTTTCTGTGATCTGGGAGGGTGCATGCGCAGGATAGCCTTGATCTTCTCAGGGTTGGCTTCGATTCCCCTGTTGCTGACAACAAAACCGAGTAACTGACCTGCGGGAACACCGAAGACACACTTGGTGGGGTTGGGCTTCCACCGGAATTTCCTCAGGCTGTTGAACACCTTGCGCAGATCATCAATGAAATCGTCTTCGTTCTTAGTTTTGATTACAACATCATCAACGTAGGCCTTGACACGTTCGCCCCAGTGATCAGCGAGGCAAGCTTGAATCGCCCTTTGGTACGTTGCTCCTGCGTTTTTCAACCCGAAAGGCATTGAGGTATAGCAGTAGGCACCGAAAGGCGTAATGAACGCCGTCTTCTCCTGATCTTCAGTCGCTAGGCTAATCTGATGATAGCCCGAGTAACAATCGAGGAAGGAGAGCAAAGCGCAGCCAGCCATAGAGTCAACGACCTGGTTGATGCGAGGCAAACCGAACGGGTCCTTGGGGCAGTGCTTATTGAGATCGGTATAATCAACACACATCCGCCAGTCCTTTTTATTTTTCTTGAGAACGAATACAGGATTTGCAAGCCATTCGGGATGCATGACCTCTATAATGAAACCGGCAGCCTTCAGCCGGGTTAACTTTGCCCTAATGGCCTCTCGCTTTTCTGGAGTAAATCGCCGCAGCCTCTGCTTAATGGGCTTGGCGTTGGGGAACACTTTGAGTTGGTGCTCGGCCAATTCCCTCGGGACCCTAGGCATATCCGCTGGCTTGCATGCAAATATATCGCGGTTGGCCCTCAGGAACTGGACGAGCGCATCTTCCTATTTGGGAGAAAGAAGAGCGTTGATGGCGGTCGTCTTGGTTGCATCCGAGGGGTCGAGACTTATCTCTTTCCTCGGGATGGCTGGCCGAATTGCCGCGTTAGAGGCCGCTTCTTGAGTCGGAATCTAGAGGTCTTCCTGCGACATGCCGGTTTCATCCGCCTTGAGCTTTTTCTGAGCCGCCATGTGATTCTGTTCAAGGGCCATTTACATGGCCTCTTGCACGCACTCCGATGCTCCTTTGAAATCGGCGCGTATGGAGAGAGTACCTCCTGGAGCTGGCCTCTTGAGGACGAGGTATGGATAATGCGGGATAGCCATGAACTTGGCTAGCCCTGGACGCCCGATGATGGCGTTGTAGACGCAGTTGAAGCTCGGGACTTCAAATCTCAACGTCCCGATGCGAAAATTCTCTGCCGTGCCAAAAGCGACCGGTAGATAGATGTGTCCGAGCGGGTATTCACCCACGCTCGGGACAATCCCGAGAAGAACGGGGTATCCGATCTCTTGAGATCGCTGAGCGGGATCCCCATCTCTTGCGGAGCCCTAGGGAACACCACATTGATGCTGGCTCCTCCGTCAATCAGAACCTTCTTGAGTCGGGTGTCGCCGACTTTGGGAGTTACCAGCAGTGGGTACTTGCCCGCTCATTGAAGTTGAGCCACTGATCCGCCCGACTGAACGAGACCAGCTCGTGGGACCAATCGTATGGCTGCGGCGGCTCTGAGGTGGCTGCATTGATCCGCCGATCCTCCAGGTTCTGCTGGCGCTTGCTTGTGTAGGCTCCGTGCCCTCCTAGGATGAAGTTGACTTCCCTATTGACGTTGGGGAAGCGTTGATTATTGCCTCCAGTCGGCCGCTGCGGCGGCTGGTTCCATGGTGGAGGAGGCGGTGGAGGAGCTTGCACCGTTGGAAACTGGCCACGGTTCAGCATGGCTCTGAAGTCGCGGCAATGCCTGAGAGTATGGCGCATATCCTTGTGCGCCAGGCATGGCTCGTCGAGGAGTTGATCGAGAGTTTGAGTCTAGACTGGTGGTGGGCCGCGTGGTCGTACTAGAGCTGGAGCCATGGCTCGGACCTCCTCCCGAGGCCTCTTGTCCTAGCGTCGATCTTGTCGCGGAGGTTCTTCATGCTTCTCCTGCTTGCCCTTGCCCCGGTCGTCTTGCCGAGGGCGAACGAGGTCACGAGCTCGTTCGTCTACCGTGATGTAGGGGTCTGCTTCTTGGATGAGACGCTCCGAGGTGGTGGGCGCCCTTTCCAGTATGTGCTTGATGAAGACTTGGTCATTGGAGCCCTGGAGGAAGTCGTCGATCACCGTATCCTCAGATACATCGGGGATGCGGTTTCTGAGAGCTTGGAACCACTTGAGGTACGATCGCAGGCTCTCCGAGTCCTTGCGCCTGACGGTTTTGAGGTCCCACCGCTGCGCCGGCTTGTCGGAGAGTGACTGGAAATTGGCAATGAACAGGCGACGAAAGTCACCCCAGTCCTCGGTGCTGCCCCGCCTGAGGTGGCGAAGCCATTGGAGCGCGTCCTGCCCCAACTTGATTGGGACGTAGGCCGTCATGAGATCCTCTGAGGCATTGGTCGCTCGGGCCACGGTAGTGTACACAGCCAGCCAGTTCCACGGATCCATCTTCGTCTCAAATTTTTCAATATTTGAGATTTTGAAGTTGGGTAGCCACTCGACATCTTGAATTCTCTGACCGAAGGCGGCTACAGCAGCTTCTGCGATGCCAGGCGAGTTGCCACGGCCCTCCACTGGGCGGCGAGGCGGGGATTGAGGTCGACGGTCCCGCTCAGATCTGTCTCGGGGGCGGGGCTGTTCACGGAGACAGCCCCCGAGTGACACCTGGCGGCTGGAGCGCGTTGCGGGGGCCGTAGTCTCGGTCGTAGTTCGCGCGCCGATCCATCTCGAGCTGATGTCTCTGCGCACGAGATTGCTCGATGTTGTGGCATGCGTCGCGGTTGCAGTTGATAACTTGTCGTGCGTCGGCAACCTCCAGTTGCCTAGGCAGGAGGTGGTCTGCTGCCCGAGCGAGGACGGTCTTGATGGCCGCCCCGTCTTCGTTGTCAGGGATGAGTTCGTAGAGCTTGACCAATGCCCCTCCGGCTTGACTCGGAGTCGCCATGACTCCCTCGAACTCCTTTAGAAGATTGCACGCGGGGATTGCTGCCCCGCGCTGTCGCCTGGCTTGAGCAGTCTGCCAATCGCGGCGCTGCTGCCGCATCTGGTTCCTGCGCCGGTGGCTCTGCACTTCCTTCTCGTCCTCGCTAGCACGAGTTACCTCGTCTATCGAGACAGGCAGTGTAGGATCCTTGTTCCCCAGGATGTGGCGGCGCCAGATGTTACGGATGCGGTTTGCCCTCTCCCTCCTGTGGCAATCTTGCGAGGTTTCAGCGAGGACGGGTTGCTCATCATCCGAGACCACTTCGTCGATTTCGTTCCCCGCACCGCTGATTACGAAGATCTTCGGAAGGCAGAGGGTGCAGCCGAAAAACGATCCCTGGGACCTGCTGGTGGTCGTGGCTGCTACCCCCACGCTGGTGCCCGAAGCGGGGACCGTGGACATCGTGGTCGTTGCGGGAGTTGCAGCGTGCTCACAGACCGTAGGAGTGTCAATGCTGCAGATCATATGAGGGCGCCCCGAGTTTTGACCCCTTTCAGTGTTCCCCGGGATGGCGAACCTCGTGAGTCGGCGAGGTGTACCGGCGAACAGGTCTTCCCGCCGGTGCGGGGTCGATGACGAGTCGTGGGCGACGACCCACTGTCGGCACGTCGTGCCCATTGTAGATGCGATCGTCCGGAAGAGGCACGGACTGTCTTGAGCTGGCCACCCCCGCGCACCCTCGTCGTTGTTGAGGGGAGCCGAGGCACGGGAGAGAAGCCCCTGGTACGTAGCAGTAGAGTTGCGGAGGCCGAACGGGATGGAGGGAACGGCAGGCTCCACCCGAGTCTTCTTTCCAACCTGGGCGGGCGAAGCCGGCTGGGCTCGCTTCAATGCTGGCGGAGGTGGTGGGACCCGTAGCGGACGTGGGACCTAGGAACGAGTATCAACATGGACTCGCCCCGGGCCCTATGGAGTATTGCCCGAGGGGCGGGCCCGTCGCAGATCTCGTGAGGGGTGCCCTGAGGAACCTGGTCTCAGCCCCTGACTGATCCGAGTCCAGATCTGAGTCTGGGAGGTCGAGAGCGCCGTGCGGTGAGTCGGAGTCGGAACGGTGGTGGTCGCAGGTTCCGCCCAGGCTGGCGTGGTCGTTGTAGATCTAACCCTGAAGGAGACCCTGCGGTTAGCTCGTGTTCCCAAGTCATGGCGACCACGGGGAGCCCGATCCGACTCAGCGCGACGTGGAGCCGGATTTTGATGAGGGGCCGGCGCCTCGCGCCGAGGTGCTGGAGCTTGGCGCAGAGTTGGCGGATGCTGACGAGGCACTGGTCCCTGGCGACGATCTAACAGCGCAGGCCGCCCAAGAGTAGTCGACGGTTCCACGACGATGCGTGGTCGCACCGGTGTGCTGCGAAGCTGGTGGAGGTCGCCGCTCCGATCGGCGATGAAAGTGATTGATCCGAACTGGATCATGTCGCCCGGAGTGAAGCCGTTGACGAGGCGGTTGTCCATGGAGCTAGCTGATGCTGATTTTGCCTGCCCCTACCTGGCGCGCCAACTGTCGGGGTTTGATGCCGACAATACACCACGGGGTGTGTTACGTGATGCTTTTGGGGTGGCGAGATCAGCGTAGCTCGATGGTTTGCGTAGAGATGTAACAAAACACAAGGGTTTATACAGGTTCGGGCCGCAATAAGCGTAACACCCTACGTCCTGTTTGAGGCGAGTTGTATTGATCTTAGTTCTCGGGGTTACAACGAGGGTTTTGAGGTCTGGTGGCTGGTGTGCGATGAGATGATCGATTCCCTGCGTAGGGGTTCCTCACCCGCCTTATCTATTCCGGCCAGGCTTGGGTTATAAGTCAAGTTCTATCTATGAGTCCAACTCTGTTTGGAAGCCTAAAGAATACACAGAATCCATGATTACATGTTTCCTTCCTTGAGTCCTGCTATTCCTGTTATGCAGAATCCGAACCAACTCCCTTGTGTCTTTCCTGAATTATAGTGCCTTTGACTTGGTCTTCAAGCTCGTCACCCGTTTCTGGGCCCATGAGACCAGTCGGCACCCTGAGAAGGGCCGGCTGTCTCTACTGGGCCCTCCAACGGCCCATGTACTGAATCTATGCCGTGAGGACCCAGGGGATATCTATCCCCCACAATTATCACTACGGATAGCCCTCATGGCCTTATGATTCTCGTTTCTCAACTTCAGTACCAGATCCCGAACAAAACCAAACGCCTCATCCTTAAACTCCATGAAAAATACCCATGAGAACAGCAAAAAGTCGTCCACAACGACAAGCACGTACCACTTCCCACTAACCGACGGTACCTGAGTGGGACCTACTGTATCCATATGGAGTAGCTCACCAGGATAGGAGGTCATAACCTGAGACACAGAATGTGAGAAGCAGCGACCATCTTGCCATGACGACAGGGGTGGCAAACTAAGTCCTTCTCAGCTCTCAACTCGGGCAATCGTCGGATTAGGCCCATTGAACTCAACCTGACTAGCAGATCAAAGCTCAAGTGACCAAGCCTCGTATGCCACTTCCAAATATCAGCAGAAGGACTAGCAACCAAGTAGCGAGCAGGGCCAGAAACAGATGTGAGGTCGACCCTAAAAACCTAACCAAAAGACAGTTAAGAGCAAACAAGGGTCTCCTCAGCATCGAGAACGCAGCACGCACCCTTCTTAAAACAAACCTCAAAACCTTCGTCGAGAAGTTGCGAAATAGAGACCAAAGTGAACCCTAGATTCTGAACAAAAGCAACTTCTCTCAGGGAAAGCTTAGTAGAGAGCGAAACAGAACCAACACCCAGCACTTTACCTTGACCATTGTCCCCGAATGTGATGTACTCCTTGGTGCTAACGGGGTTGAGGCTAGAGAACCACTTGCGGTGCCCTGTCATGTGCCTAGAGCAACCGGAGTCCATGATCCACACGTCCTCCATGCCTCGATCTTGCAAAGTCAAGTAAAGCGACGGTGAGCAAACGGTCCGGCAATGGGGTTAGTACCAAAACTGCTGTACCAGTGCCGAGCCATCTGCTCAAAAGTGGGGTAAGCACAATCAAAGAAATCATCACGACGATCAGGGTAACAACGACCTCCAAAGCGTGAACCCTCGAAAGCTCTCTCAAAGCCTCGGTCACGAGGTCCATAGCCGCGCTGAAAATGACTAGGAGCTCGACCGACAAAGCGTCTCTCACCACCTGGATAATGGGCCTGAGAGCCGCCAACACGCTTACCACCAGCAAAGCGGTCTCTCCTCTCACCACGGTGGGGACGATCTTGCCTACCACCCTGGTAGAATTGATCCTGGTTGCCCCAAGCTCTCTCCTGCCTCTCAACCCGCTTCCTCCTAAAGCAAAACTCCTCTAGGTAGCCATTCCGCTGGCAAAACTCACAGTGGTAAACAGGCCTCCTAGGAACTGGGTTAGGCTGGGACTTGGGCTTAGGTGGTGTGGCCTTGAGTGGCTCAGGCTGCTGGACTGGCTTCGTGCCCTTAGGCTTAAGCTCTTCCTCAACAATCTTGTCCAGCTTAGCCTTCGAAGGCTTAAGTGTCTAGTACTGCTTCTTTCGGGCAGCCTTGGGTGGCTCATGGTAGGTGCAGTCTTGATCCTAATTGGAGCACTCTTCTCACCGAAAATGCTGCACTCTCTAAACCCAAAACCACTCATGTCACCCCCAGCTCTCTTGGTGCTCTCTATGATCATCTCTAGTTGGGGTTGCCTCGCATATACCCAACTCAGCACCTCTCTCAACCTGTTGTTGTCATCTCTCAAGGACAACACTTCCTCCCACAGATCCTCTAGAACTATAGTCTGGGCAGCACAAGTGTCACAGTCTAGGGAGGGAACCACAGCAGCTTTCTCCAACTTCCTAATGGTGGCATCCCTATCCACCAGCTGCATCCTAAGGGTTAGGCAGTTCTCACAAGTGTCAATAGGTGCTGAAAGCACCCCAAAGTCAGCTCTCAACTGCTCTAACTCACCTCTCAAATTAGGACAGAGCATACACACACCCAAAAGCGCAGGTCTAGCCCTGAGCTCCTCAAGCTCCATGAGCTACCCTTCAAACTTCTCCTTCAGCACAACTAGCTCTCTAGCTAGACAGGGGCAAGACTCACACTCGAGCTCTCCACTCAAAGTAGGGTCATTCAGTTTGGACTGGAGTTTGCCTAGCTCAGCTCTAAGCTCATCTATCTCCTCTACCCGCTTAGCATACCTATCTCTCTGGTCACCAAGCTCCGTCATGAAAGACTCGCAGGTAGGGCACTCAAGCTCACTGGGTTGGGGTCTCACACTCCTCAACCTCTCATTCTCCTCTAAAGCCTCAGCAAGTTGGGCTTTCAACTTTAGCAGCTTCTTAGCTGCCTTCTCCAGCATCTTATCCTAGGCTTTCAACTCTCGGCTGTTCTGCTCTAGCATCTCAAGGATTTTGGCTTTCTCAGGAGTTACCTCATCATCAGAAGAAGAGTTGCTGCCGTCATCCTTGTTTTCCTTGTCCTCAAGCGCCATGGAGCAAACCAAGCTCCTCTTGTCCTTGTTCTTGCACCTAGACTTGGTGGAGACGAAGCACAAGCTAGCTGAACCTCCTTGATCGTTCCTTTTGTCCTTCCTGTACGTGATCTCCACATCAGTTGAGCTTGACAAGGACAAAGAGGAAGAAGATCTGCTGCTGCAGAACCCGATCTCGGCGAAGAAGGCCTTGTCCCGCTTTCGGTTGTCCTTCTGGTAGCTCTTGAAAGCCTTCCGGAAGTTCTTCTTGCCAAAGGGACGGTTGCCGAAGCCGTGCTTGCTGGAGCAGTGCTTGTCAAAGCTCGGCTTGCCGGAGTGGTACTTGTCGGAGTGCGGGAGTAGCTCTTGCCCTTCTTGTAGTAGTCGCTCTTGTTGGGGCACTCGGCGATGAAGTGGCCGACCTCTCCGCACTCGAAGCACTTGGGCCTCTCGCACCTCTTCTTGCTCATCCGGTTGTCATAGGCGCCCTGAAAGTGACTAGACACCAGACATGCGACTAGAGGGGGGTGAATAGAAGCACTTGAAAAACTCAAACTCAAATCCCCAAAGTGCGCTGTCACGAAAACACACGCACACCCAATACCGTCCACTGAACAGATACGTATCGGGTGGAAAGCGGAAGCAGTCGAATTAACGTCCAATGAAACGGACGTAAGACGAGCAACCAAACTACACCTAAACAAACAGACACACTTCACCTAGATGAACACAACAAAGCACAAACAAAACAAGACAAGCTACAAAGTTTGCAAGTGTCGTACACTAGCCACTCAACACACCGATGCATGCCTCATTTAAGATCAGTGAGTGAAGAGTATGGGCATGCAGTGGTTGACACAAAACAAGTTTGAAGCAAACACAAACGAGAAAGAATGACTCGGAACAAGAACCAAAGACCGGACAAAAAATAACCTAAGACCTAGCAGCAAAACACAAGAGAAAGCCCCTACGCGCGCAGCCAGACCATCCCAAGGGAACAAACAACACGGGCGCAAGAACAAAGGCTGGACTGGACAAGAAAATCAACTGACCGGACAAACTAACGGACCAAACTGCACAAATGAGAAACACTGAAGATCAGCAAGGGATAGGACAGTCAGGTCTAAGCCAAGGGGCTTGACCGGACAACTCACAGGAAGAAAAAGAACTTGCAGTGCTAAACGGGGGAAGACCGGACAGTCCTATCTAGGGACTTCGGACAAATGAACTGCAAAAACAACTGAGAAGAGCACGAGCAGCAGCTACCAGCACCAGCAACTTCAGACAGTCAGGTCATAGGACATCGGACAATAGGAAGGACTGTACTGTCCCTTGTTCACTGCAAGCCCAAAGCTGAAACTGAAAACTGCACACGAGCACCTCAAAAATCGAACCAAAAACCCGTCCAAACCTTCTCCAAAACTCACAAAATTTTGCACAGAGGATCCTAGACCAATCCCAAAGCAATCCCCAAAAGATCCATGTGAAAATATCAAGGGCATGGGAATTGCAAATCTCGTGAAGGTGGTGAGGGAAGAACGAAAAACCGAAAAACACCAAAATTCGCACTTGCTCGTGGATAGATTGTTCTAGCACAAGTCTAGAGAGATGCACCATGTCCTAGCAAGTCAAAATACCAGCAAAAGAAAGATCTCATCCTTGGACAACACAAATCGAACCAAAATCCAAGTAATGAGACCAAAAACCAAACTAGAAAGGGGGAAAAAGAGGGAGGGATGAAATTGCTGCTCAAGACAAGGAATTTCTCAACGAGGAACCTTGGATTAATCACGAAATCAGGTTACATAAGTTCCCTAGAGCCTACCTCCCTTCATCCTCCCACTAATGACAAGATTAGACTAAACTAGGCATTCATCTCCTAGCTAATCCTCCCTATTTCTTCTCTTTGGACCTTGGCTGCTAGGGTTAGGAAAACTAGGATTTGTGGCTGCCAAGATAAGCTCCAAAGGAGCCTCTCAAGTTTATTTATACCCTAGACCCTAAACGACACAATTACACTAAGACCCCTACTCTAAAAATGCCCAGAGGGGGCCAAACCGAAAAGATACAATCGGACGACTACGATGACGGCTTGATCTTCTTCTTCTCCACGCCTCACTTGGATGTGCGCCACGTAGCCAGTAGTCCAGAAGCTTCCCTCGGTTTTGAAGTCAGAAACTAGGAAACTTTATTCTACGGGCTTCCTGGGCCGGATCTTGGCCTAATCTTCTATCTTGGCGAGTCGGAGCCCAACCCACCAAGTCATCTGAACTTGGGTGGCGGTTTTGAGCTGAAGCCGCTAAAGCCTCCCTCGCACGCCTTCGCGCCATGCACTCGGATTGGAGCACCACGGTGGCACCCGGCTTCTCTAGTCCATCGGAGTCGCCTCGCAATTCATCGGAGGGCTTACACCACCGTTGCCGAACCGCCCCATCGTGTACCGAGCTTCCATGGCCGACCGACGCTGAGCGTTGCTTTCGGTCCATTGGAGGGCTTTTGCCTCAGTCCTTCGAGGTCTTAATCATCTACCTCCAGTCCATCGGAGGGCCTCCTGCCCATCGGAGGGCTTGAGCTCGTTGACAATCACTCATCACACCAGGAGAGCAATGAGACCGGTCCATTGGCTCTCAATCTCCTCCTTGATGAGTGCATTGTCAACACCTTCAACCTGTAACCTGAAATAGAACAAAGACTAGGAGCTCGGCCGGTAAAGCGACTCTCACCACCAGGAGCAGGGGCCTGAAAGCCGCCTCCTCTCTCACCACCAGCAGAGCGGCCTCTCATCTCACCGCGGTGGGGAGGATCTTGCCTACCACCCTGGTAGAACTGATCCTGGTTCCCCCAAGCTCTCTCCTGCCTCTCAACCCGCTTCCTCTTGAAGCAAAACTCCTCTAGGTGGCCATTCCGCTGGCAGAACTCTGGTAGACAGGCCTCCTAGGAACTGGGTTAGGCTGGAAATTGGGCTTAGGTGGTGTAGCCTTGGGTGGCTCAGGCTGCTGGATTGGCTTCTTGCCCTTGGGCTTAAGCTCTTCCTCAACAATCTTGTCCAGCTTAGCCTTGAAAGGCTTGGAAGTCCAGTACTGCTTCTTTGGGGCAGCCTTGGGTGGCTCATGGTAAACCCCATCAACAATCTCACCTAGCTGGGTAGGTGCAGTCTTGGTCTTAACCGGGGCACTCTTCTCACCCGAAGAGCTGCACTCTCCAAACCCAACACCACTTGTCTCACCCTTAGCTCTCTTGGTGCTCTCTATGATCATCTCTAGTTGGGGTTGCCTCGCATATACCCAACTGAGCACCTCTCTCAACCTGTTGTTGTCATTTTGCAAAGACAACATCTCCTCCCTCAGATCCTCCAGAATCACAGTCTGGGCAGCACAGGCATCACAGTCTAGGGAGGGAACCACAACAGCTTTCTCCAACTTCCTAATGGTGGCATCCCTATCCACCAGCTGCATCCTAAGGGTTAGGCAGTTCTCACAAGTATCAGTAGGTGCTGAAAGCACCTCAAAGTCAGCTCTCAACTGCTCTAACTCACCTCTCAAAGTAGGACAGACCATACACGCACCAAAAAGCGTAGGTCTAGCCCTAAGCTCCTCAAGCTCCATGAGCTGCCCCTCAAAGTTATCCTTCAGCACAGCTAGCTCTCTGGTTAAACAGGGGCAAGACTCACACTCAAGCTCTCCACTGAAAGTAGGCTCATCCAGCTTGGACTGGAGTTTGCCTAGCTCAGCTCTAAGCCCATCTATCTCCTCTAACCGCTTGGCACACCTATCCCTCTGGTCACCAAGCTCCGTCATGAAAGACTCGCAGGTAGGGCACTCAAGCTCACTAGGTTGGGGTCTCACACTCCTCAACCTCTCATTCTCCTCCAAAGCCTCAGCAAGTTGGGCTTTCAACATCAGCAGCTTCTTAGCTGCCTTCTCCAGCATCTTATCCTGGGCTTTCAACTCACGGCTGTTCTACTCTAGCATCTCAAGGATTTCGGCTTGCTCAGGAGTTACCTCATCATCTGAAGAAGAGTTGCTACCGTCATCCTTGTTCTCCTTGTTCTCAAGCGCCATGGAGCCGACCGAGCTCCTCTTGTCCTTGTTCTTGCGCCTGGACTTGGTGGAGACGAAGCACAAGCCAGCTGGACCTCCTTGATAGTTCCTCTTGTCGTTCCTATACGTGATCTCCTCATCGCTTGAGCTCGATGAGGACGAAGAGGAAGAAGATCCGCTGTTGCAGAACCCGATCTCGGTGAAGAAAGCCTTGTCCCGCATCCGGTTGTCCTTTTGGTAGCTCTTGAAGGCCTTCCGAAAGTTCTTCTTGCCGAAGGGACGCTTGCCGAAGCCGTGCTTGCTGGAGCAATGCTTGTCAAAACTGGGCTTGCCGGAGTGGTACTTGTCGGAGTCGCGGGAGTAGCTCTTGCCCTTCTTGTAGTAGTCATTCTTGTTGGGGCACTCAGGGATAAAGTGGCCGACCTCTCTGCACTAGAAACATTTAGGCCACTCGCCCCTATTCTTGCTCATCCGGTTGTCATAGGCGCGCTGAAAGCGACTAGACACTAGACATAGCACCTCATCCCCAAGTGTCACCAACTGCTCCTCTGTAGCAGATATCAAAGCAGAAAACGAGAAGTTGTGTAACAGGGGTTTAGCAACAGACTCACCAAAGGGAGTAGCCAAGGCCAGACTCTTAGAACCTGTACAGGCAAGGGAATCCCTCAACTTGTAATCTACTTTTGTGGCCTTGAGCTTACTATAGAGCGCCTCTACTCCTATCGTATCATACCCTGCCGACTCAATGATTGAGTTCACCTTGATCGCCCACACTTTTCTGTACAAAGCATACAGCAACTTGACAGCCTGCTGATGATCGGTGTATGGGAGCTCAGCGGGGACAGAATTGACACGCAACTTGTTGATGATCGACTAAAAGCGACCAAACAAGTCATCTACTGACTCTCCCGGCTTCTGGACAAAATTTTTATATTCACGCCGGTAAGTCTCCACAAGCCAAACCTTAATCGTCGCAGTACCCTCATGGCGTGCACTAAGCAGTGACCATATCTCACGCGCAGTCTTAAGGTGACTCACTCTCTCATAATCCACGGGACCAAGCCCGGAAAAGAGAAAGTTAACAGTCTTAGCATTCGCCTCATGCCGAGCCACGATATCTTGCGTAGTACGCTCAGCGACTGGAAGCACCACAAAAGTCGTACTCTGAGTAGCATCCCATATGTCCTGACTCTGGCTAACAAGGAACGCCTCCATCCTACCTTTCCAATAGGGATAGCCATCGGAGCCAAGGACGGGAATTTTCCCGGAGTAAGTCATCGTCGCTACGGTTTCGTCACCGGTTAAGGTATAGGAAACCAGACCGGCTCTGATACCACTTGTAGGACCGATATGTGCGACTAGAGGGGATGAATAGGAGCACTTGAAAAACTCAAACTCAAATCCCCCAAAGTGCGCTGTAACGAAAACACACGCACACCCGATACCGTCCACTGAACAGATACGTATCGGGTGGAAAGCGGAAGCACTCGAATTAACGCCCAACGAAACAGACGTAAGACGAGCAACCAGACTACACCTAAACAAACAGACAATCTACGCCTAGATGAACACAACAAAGCACAAACAAAACAAGACAAGCTACAAAGCTTGCAAGTGTCGTACACTAGCCACTCAACACACCGAAGCGTGCCTCACTTAAGATCAGTGAGTGAAGAGTATGGGCATGCAGTGGTTGACACAAAAAAGTTTGAAGCAAACACAAACGAGAAAGAACGACTCAGAACAAGAACCAAAGACCGGACAAAAAATAACCTAAGACCTAACAGCAAAACACAAGAGAAAGCCCCTACGCGTGCAGCCAGACCATCGCAAGGGAACAAACAACACGGGCGCAAGAACAAATGCTGGACTGGACAAGAAAATCAACTGACCGGACAAACTAACGGACGAAACAGCACAAAAGAGAAACACTGAAGATCAGCAATGGACCGGATAGTCAGGTCTAAGCCAAGGGGCTTGACCGGACAACTCAGAGGAAGAAAAAGAACTTGCAGCGCTAAACGGGGGAAGACCAGACAGTCCTATCTAGGGACTTTGGACAAATGAACTGCCAAAACAACTGAGAAGAGCACGAGCAGCAGCTCCCAGCACCAGCAACTTCGGACAGTCAGGTCATAGGACATCGGACAATAGGAAGGACTGTCCTGTCCCTTGTTCACTGCAAGCCCAAAGCTGAATCTGAAAACTGCACACGAGCACTTCAAAAATCGAACCAAAAACCGTCCAAACCTTCTCCAAAACTCACAAAATTTTGCACAGAGGATCCTAGACCAATCCCAAAGCTAACCCCAAAAGATCCATGTGAAAAGATCAAGGGTTGCACAGGAATTGCAAATCTCGTGAAGGTGGTGAGGGAAGAACGAAAAACCGGAAAACGCCCAAATTCGCACTTGCTCGTGGATAGATTGTTTCTAGCACAAGTCTAGAGAGATGCACCACGTCCTAGCAAGTCAAAATACTGGCAAAAGAAATATCTCATCCTTGGACAACACAAATCGAACCAAAATCCAAGTAATGAGACCAAAAACAAAACTAGAAAGGGGGAAATGTAACACCCTAAATTTCATTTGCAGAATTTAAAATAAATAAAATGCTTTCTTAATTTATTAAGGATTTTTCGTGTTTAGAATGAGCATTTAAATGATTTTATAATATAAATAAAATGAATTTAGGACAACATGCTGTTGCATTCATGCCGTTGCATTGGTTTTATGTTGAGTGGTTGCCTAAGGATTCGAGTTAAAAATTTATTTGAATTCATAGCGTGTTTAAATCTTAAAAATAAACGAGTTTGAAAAGTTTTCAAAACAAAAAAAAAGACCGAAATCCCCTCCTGTGTTTCCCTCCTCTCTTTCGGTTCAACAGCCAACCAAAGTTGGAATCGACCCGCCTCTCATTCTTCTCTGCCTTCGCCCCTTCTCTTTGCCGTAAAGTCCACCCTCGTTCTCCCTTTGTCATAGAGGTCCCGCTTATCACGCTTCTCCTTTTCCCTTGTGTCAAGCTTCTCTTCCCCTCGCCATCCATCTTGCCGACCATCTCATCACTCCATGCTAGGCTGGCATGTTTTGAGTATTAAATTCCTTCTAAATATCTGTGTTATTTGTTTTTCCGGATTTATCCGGAAGCGTTTCCCTTTTTTCCTAGAGCAAATTCTAATTATTGGATGTTCTTCTGAATCTTTCCATGAGCTCTAAATATTTTATTTGAGTTCACTAGGTCCAAAAACATTTATAGGATTTTTTTTCTATAATTTTTGGAGTATTTGAAATATTTTTGGGCCAAGGCCCATTTAATTCCCGAGCCACCTCGTCCACCAAGACCATGCTGCATCGTTTGGGCCATATCTCCCTCATACGGAGTCCGTTTGGGCTGTTCCACCACTTTTCGGAAAGCTAACGACGGGCCCTTTCCAACCCAAGTGGAATAACGTTTAAAGCCCATCTACATCGATGGGAATATGAGAAACAATACTGTCATCCACTTCTGTCCAGTTTTGTCCCACCTTGCTTTTGATGGAAAAGTGAAGGGTTCACAACCCTATATATTTGGACCCTCCTAAGTGAATAAGTGCACCAAAGATACCTTTGCAGGGGGCCCCTAGTTTGGGAACCCTAAGGTATTTCTCCCATCCCCAACATTTTAGACGCACCTGCCGCCTCAGCTGCAGTAATCTGCGTGCCCCTTCATCTTACTGTCCTTGGTTTCGTTAGGAGATCTTCGATTCGCCGTAAATCTACAAGTTTCTTTTCTTCGGTAAGGTGTTTCTATCCTAGCCATATTCTTATTCAACTTTGATGAGCAATTAATCCATATTCGTTCATCTCTAGCGAAATCTAAACTTTACTAAGGTGCTCTTTTCATCATTCTCTACGCCGTGCTAATCTTCTTTTGGAAGATCCATTGCTGCGTCATCAACGCCACATTATTCTTCGTCAACTCTAGAGGTGCCTCCATTTGTGAGCTCTCTCACACTCTCTCATGCTCTCTGCAACTTTACATATTCGTCCTTTATTCCTCGTAGATTGGTCCCCTACACCTTAAAATGCTCATATCTATCATGTTCAAGTTCCGATTAGAGTGATTCTTGCGCTCATGTGTTCGTACTGACGCATAGAACAGTTTAGTAAACCTTTTATCTTCTATTTTGGTAAGATGATGTATTGTTTCTTATAGTTTGTACTTGTTTGCTTGCATGTGTGAACCTGTGTGCATGTGTGGTGCTCCGATGAACGTATAGGCATGGATCTCTTTGTGCCAATCTCTAGTGCAACATCAAGATCAATATCAAGAAGGCTCTGAGCAGCGTATCTTTTTAAAGAAAGGCAAGTATAGCATGAACACAACCTAATAACCATTTAAACATTTCATCTGCATGTGTCTAATCTTGTTTGCCCTAAGGACTGTACCATAGCCTCTTTTATCGATATGTTCACCTATGGGTTGCATGTTGGTTAAGTTTTGCTAGTTGCTGCTTGAACACATGTTACTTTTGTTAATAATTTTATTAATGGATCTATGCAATATAATTGCTGAGCTTGACCCTCTGTGCTGTGTGCTTGAGTGGTTCATGTCACCTTAAAATTAGTTTTTTTAGCAACTTGGTTTAGGGGGCATGAGCATGTGCTTAGTGGTTTGCTCATAGCCGCTCTCCGTAAGGACCAGTTCGCAAAGCGACAACCTGGGACAACCGTGCTACCATAAGACTAGTATGGGACGGTCTTAGCTGATTAATTAGATCGTTTTAGTTTAGAGTAACTTACCTGTGGGGCAAGAGGGGGAGTAAGCTTTTGTGGTCGCTGCACTACCTTAGGTTGAGTGTGCTGTGTGCTTCTCCCTTTGTGAGGCGGACACCACAATTGCGGCGCTTGATTCCTTGCGGTTACTTTTTACCAACGTGATCTTTGTAAAGGCTTCGTAGTGTGCTTGCTAGTCATCTCATCTCAGGCATAGTGATGAACTCCTAGCGTAGCACATGGCTTGTGGGTAAAGATGTACGACCTCTCGAGAGTGTAAAACTGACATGTCAGCCGTGCTCATGGTTATAAGCGGCCCAGATCCTTTATGCAGATTAGTGGTTCCTGGTTTGGGTTTGGAAGTTGGTTCTAATGTTATTGTTGTTTAATCCTTTATGTAATATCTTGGGTTTAATGGTTCATCAACTCACTTGTAATAATCAGTTGCTTAATAAAACTTGACCAACTAAAAGCTCATGCAACTTGTCAGCCAACCCTAGAGCCTCATAGTTCATGTTGTACTTGTTGAGTACGAGTTGAAGTACTCACGCTTGTTCCTTTACTTTTATCCTTGTTGGGGGGAAAATTCCAACCGCTGCTCAGAAGATGAAGGCCTAAAGGAGTACAATTGAAGGTTCATGGAGTTCTAGGCGAGCAACCCCCAGTTGGCTTCCCTGTGCACGGCTCAGAGTTTTAGTTATGCTTCCGCTACTCTGTGTTAAGGACTTGATATCTTGATGTAATCTTGTTTAAGCGATATGTAATAAAGCACTGTCTATGATATCACTATTAATTGTCTCTATATGTGTGAGATTAGATCCTGGCACACATATGGATTTGCTCTGGTTAGTCTTTTGAAAACCAGGGTGTGACAAAGTGGTATCAGAGCCGTGCTGACTGTAGGACGCAAGCCTTGGTAGCAATGGTCGTCGCTAAGGTTATATTTTCTTTATATTTTGAAAAAAAACTTTCAACTATGTGACCTTTGCCTATCTCTTGTTGTTCAAAATTCATCTTCTGCTCTCTATTAATAAAACAATCACCCTCTCTTATCTTTGTTTAAAATCTTTAGTCCTTGGCCAATACGATATACAAGGCAAGTGAAGATGTTCGTGAAGTTTGAGCTCAACATATCATCATCAACTTAAGGACACCTAATGTGAAGTTGAA
The DNA here is from genome assembly GCA_022530915.1 of Paspalum notatum. Taxonomy (NCBI): domain Eukaryota; kingdom Viridiplantae; phylum Streptophyta; class Magnoliopsida; order Poales; family Poaceae; genus Paspalum; species Paspalum notatum. The sequence continues at coordinate 34,884,647 of CM039687.1, read as the reverse complement.
AAGCACATGGCATATAGTGTCTTCCCCAACTTTCAAGTTTGCAAGAACGTATACCCACTCGCTAGTTTAGTGCTTTGAGTTATATAAGTTTCACCTAAGCCTTTTATATCGCTAGACAAACGATGTTAAGGTTTGAGTGCTAGTGTGGTTAAAGGACATAATCATGTTAGTGTGCTCCCAAGTTGTTTGCTTTGTTATTGTGATATATGTTTGATTTGGTTCTTTGTAGTGGTTGTTGATGTGTTGTGGACTTTTCTGGTTTACAATGGCATCGATAGATAGATGGGTTTCTTCTATCTATGTCCTTGCTTTGTTCTCTCCCTTCTCCCATCTGTCTGTTCAATATCTCAATGGTATGGTGAACGCTAGAGAAGAATGCATGAGACAAATGGTGACAAGTCAACATTCTAATCTCACCCCCCTTTCTTCAAGTGTGAAGACGAACTACACAAGATTGCTGCAAGTATCATTCTGTTAAGGGGGTAGATCCCAATTACCAGCAAGAATCACTGAAGGGTAGGAGAATAAGAAATAAGTTGGAACTGTGGTTGAAAAACAAGAATAAATGTTGGAAGAATGGAAAACACCTCAGGATGTGAAGGACATCAGAAGCTTCCTTAATATGGCATGGTATTATTGGAGGTTCATTATGGATTCTCAAAGATTTCAGAGCAACCGATAACCTTGTTCAAGAGAAATGCTAAGTTTCTACGGACTTCAGATCACCGAGGTACATCCGAATTGTTGAAGAGAAGGTTGACTACCACACCAGTTTTATCTCAGCCAGATGTCCACAGAGATCTCAGTGTATGGGGATGCATCATGACAAGGTCAAAGATGTGTTTTGTTACGAGTCATAGTTCTTGCATCTGAAGGAACATGAAGGGAATGACTGAACTCATAATCTGGAGTAGCAGGTGTTGTTCATGCTTTAGAGATTTGTAAAGTTACATCAATATAGCTTTGAGTTTCAGATGCCTTTGGAGTAACATGTGGAGCTGAAAGATTCAGTTTTGGATTCTTGAATACAACCAAGGAAGTTACCATGGAAGTAGAACCTATCTTGAAGCATGTGACTAGAAAAGGTTAGTCAAAGGGTAAGAAGATCAATGGGATCAAGGAACAGCTAGAAGAAGGTAAAGCATCAGTCGAGGCATTATATGGTAGAAAGCGCAGAACACCATTACACTCGAGCACCAGCTTAGGGAGGAACATTTGCTTGGGTCAAGAGTTATAAACTATAAAGAACAAGCAGTTCAAACCATCCAAGAGAACCCAAGAGTAACTCACTCGAGGCAGATAATTTGAAGGGCAACTATGTCTATTTGAAGGTGTCACCTATCAGAGGTCTCCGCAAATTCAAGGTTAAGAAGAGTTATCACTCAAATACTTTGGACTACTCAAGATCCTTGCAAGAAGAAGTGAAGTTGTTTATCAGCTTGAGTCACCAGCCAGATTAGCAGATGTGCATAATGTTTTCATATCTATCAGTTGAAGAAGTGCCTCCAAGTACTAGAAGAACAAATACCGCTTGATAAGCTCAGTGTGCAAGGTGACCATATCTATGCAGAACATCCAACTCAGATCAAATACTTAAAGTTGTAGATGAGTTACAATAAACAAAGGGATCAAAAGGTGCTTAAATGGAATCACCATGCAGAGGATGAAGTCACCAAGTGACAATAACGAGGGCTGAAAGTACTTTTCCTTATCCTTTCTTTGCTAGCCAACCCGAATCTCGGGACGAGATTCTTGTTAAGGGGTTAGAGTTGTAACACCCTAAATTTCATTTGCAGAATTTAAAATAAATAAAATGCTTTCTTGATTTATTAAGGATTTTTCGTGTTTAGAATGCGCATTTAAATGATTTTATAATATAAATAAAATAAATTTAGGACAACATGCTGTTGCATTCATGCCGTTGCATTGGTTTTATGTTGAGTGGTTGCCTAAGGATTCGAGTTACAAATTTATTTGAATTCATAGCGTGTTTAAATCTTAAAAATAAACGAGTTTGAAAAGTTTTCAAAACAAAAAAAAAGACCGAAATCCCCTCCTGTGTTTTCCTCCTCTCTTTCGGTTCAACAGCCAACCAAAGTTGGAATCGACCCGCCTCTCATTCTTCTCTGCCTTCGCCCCTTCTCTTTGTCGTATAGTCCACCCTCGTTCTCCCTTTGTCATATAGGTCCCGCTTATCACGCTTCTCCTTTTCCCTCGTGTCAAGCTTCTCTTCCCCTCGCCATCCATCTTGCCGACCATCTCATCACTCCATGCTAGGCTGGCATGTTTTGAGTATTAAAATCCTTCTAAATATCTGTGTCCATCGTTTTTTCGGATTTATCCGGAAGCGTTTCCCTTTTTTTCTAGAGCAAATTCTATTTATTGGATGTTCTTCTGAATCTTTCCATGAGCTCTAAATATTTTATTTGAGTTCACTGGGTCCAAAAACATTTATAGGATTTTTTCTATAATTTTTGGAGTATTTGAAATATTTTTGGGCTAAGGCCCATTTAATTCCCGAGCCACCTCGTCCACCAGGACCATGCTGCACCATTTGGGCCATATCTCCCTCATATGCAGTCCATTTGGGCTGTTCCACCACTTTTCGGAAAGCTAACGACGGGCCCTTTCCAACCCAAATGTTGAAAGCCCATCTACATCGATGAGAATTCGAGAAACAATACTGTCATCCACTTCTGTCCAGTTTTGTGCCACCTTGCTTTTTGATGGAAAAGTGAAGGGTTCACAACCCTATATATTTGGACCCCCTAAGTGAATAAGTGCACCAAAGACACCTTTGCAGGGGGCCCCTAGTTTGGGAACCCTAAGGTATTTCCCCCATCCCCAACATTTTGGACGCACCTGCCGCCTCAGCTGCAGTAATCTGCGCGCCCCTTCATCTTACTGTCCTTGGTTTCGTTAGGAGATCTTCGATTCGCCGTAAATCTACAAGTTTCTTTTCTTCGGTAAGGTGTTTCTATCCTAGCCATATTCTTATTCAACTTTGATGAGCAATTAATCCATATTCGTTCATCTCTAGCGAAATCTAAACTTTAATAAGGTGTTCTTTTTGTCATTCTCTACGCCGTGCTGATCTTGTTTTGGAAGATCCATTGCTGCGTCATCAACGCCACATTATTCTTCGTCAACTCTAGAGATGCCTCCATTTGTGAGCTCTCTCACACTCTCTTATCCTCTCTGCAACTTTACATATTCGTCCTTTATTCCTCGTAGATTGGTCCCCTACACCTTAAAATGCTCATATCTATCATGTTCAAGTTCCGATTAGAGTGATTCTTGCGCTCATGTGTTCGTACTGACGCATAGAACAGTTTAGTAAACCTTTTATCTTCTGTTTTGGTGAGATGATGTATTGTTTCTTATAGTTTGTACTTGTTTGCTTGCATGTGTGAACCTGTGTGCATGTGTGGTGCTCCGATGAACGTATAGGCGTGGATCTCTTTGTGCCAATCTCAAGTGCAACATAAAGATCAATATCAAGAAGACTCTGAGCAGCGTATCTTTTTAAAGAAAGGCAAGTATAGCATGAATATAACCTAATAACCATTTAAACATTTCATCTGCATGTGTCTAATCTTGTTTGCCCTAAGGACTGTACCATAGCCTCTTTTATCGATATGTTCACCTATGGGTTGCATGTTGGTTAAGTTTTGCTAGTTGCTGCATGAACACATGTTACTTTTGTTAATAATTTTGTTAATGGATCTATGCAATATAATTGCTGAGCTTGACCCTCTGTGCTGTGTGCTTGAGTGGTTCATGTCACCTTAAAATTGGTTTTTTAGCAACTTGGTTTAGGGGGCATGAGCATGTGCTTAGTGGTTTGCTCATAGCCGCTCTCCGTAAGGACCGGTTCGCAAAGCAACAATCTGGGACAACCATGCTACCATAAGACTAGTATGGGACGGTCTTAGCTGATTAATTAGATCGTTTTGGTTTGGAGTAACTTACCTGTGGGGCAAGAGGGGGAGTAAGCTTTTGTGGTCGCTGCACTACCTTAGGTTGAGTGTGCTGTGTGCTTCTCCCTTTGTGAGGCGGACACCACAATTGCGGCGCTTGATTCCTTGCGGTTACTTTTTAGCAACGTGATCTTTGTAAAGGCTTCGTAGTGTGCTTGCTAGTCATCTCATCTCAGCCATTGTGATGAACTCCTAGCGTAGCACATGGCTTGTGGGTGAAGATGTACGACCTCTCGAGAGTGTAAAACTGACATGTCAGCCGTGCTCATGGTTATGAGCGGCCCAGATCCTTTATGCAGATTAGTGGTTCCTGGTTGGGTTTGGAAGTTGGTTCTAATGTTAATGTTGTTGTTTAATCCTTTATGTAATGTCTTGGGTTTAATGGTTCACCAACTCACTTGTAGTAATCAGTTGCTTAATAAAACTTGACCAACTAAAAGCTCATGCAACTTGTCAGCCAACCCTAGAGCCTCATAGTTCATGTTGTACTTGTTGAGTACGAGTTGAAGTACTCACGCTTGTTCCTTTACTTTTATCCTTGTTGGGGGGAAAATTCCAACCGCTGCTCAGAAGATGAAGGCCTAAAGGAGTACAATTGAAGGTTCATGGAGTTCTAGGTGAGCAACCCCCAGTTGGCTTTCCTGTGGACGGCTCAGAGTTTTAGTTATGCTTCCGCTACTCTGTGTTAAGGACTTGATATCTTGATGTAATCTTGTTTAAGCGATATGTAATAAAGCATTGTCTATGATATCACTGTTAATTGTCTCTATATGTGTGAGATTAGATCCTGGCACACATATGGATTTGCTCTGGTTAGTCTTTTGAAAACCAAGGTGTGACAGGAAAATAGGGAGGGATGAAATTGCCGCTCAAGACGTGGAATTTCTCAACGAGGAACCTTGGATTAATCACGAAATCAGGTTACACAAGTTCCCAAGAGCCTACCTCCCTTCATCCTCCCACTAATGACAAGATTAGACTAAACTAGGCACTTATCTCCTACTTAATCCTCTCTTTTTCTTCTCTTTGGACCTTGGCTGCTAGGGTTCGGAAAACTAGGGTTTGTGGCTGCCAAGATAAGCTCCAAGGGAGCCTCTCAAGTCTATTTATACCCTAGACCCTAAACGACACAATTACACTAAGACCCCTACTCTAAAAATGCCCGGGGGGGGGGGCCAAACCGAAAAGATACAATCGGACGACTACGATGACGGCTTGATCTTCTTCTTCTCCACACCTCGCTTGGATGTGCGCCACGTAGCTAGTAGTCCGGAAGCTTCCCCGGTTTTGAAGTCAGAAACCGGGAAACTTTATTCTGCGGGCTTCCTGGGCCAGGTCTTGGCCCAATCTTCTATCTTGGTGAGTCAGAGCCCAACCCACCAAGTCATCTGAACTTGGGTGGAGGTTTTGAGCCGAAGCCGCCAAAGCCTCCCTCGCACGCCTTCGCGCCATGCACTCGGGTTGGAGCACCACGGTGTCACCTGGCTTCTCCAGTCCATCGGAGTCGCCTCGTAGTCCATCGGAGGGCTTACACCACCGTTGCCGAACCGCCCTTCCGTGTACCGAGCTTCCATGGCCAACCGACGCCGAGTGTTGCCTCCGGTCCATTGGAGGGCTTTTGCCTCAGTCCATCGAGGTCTTCATCATCTACCTCCAGTCCATCGGAGGGCTTGAGCTCGTTGACAATCAGTCATCACACTAGGAGAGCAATGAAACCGGTCCATTGGCTCTCAATCTCCTCCTTGATGAGTGCATTGTCAACACCTTCAACCTGTAACCTGAAATAGAACAAAGACAAGAGAAAAGCGTAAAACCGAAAAAGAAAGAAAGAAAAGAAATGCTCAAGCTGCCCAAAACCAAACAAAGGCAAAACACAAGGCAGTTTGAAGCAAAAAGGAAACAAAGCATCGGCTCCTCAAGACAGAGGCAAAAGGCTCAACGCACCGATGCAAAGAGCATGCCAAACGCTCAACTCCCCTGAAATGCATCCTCACAAATGCAATATGAGTGCAAGGCTCCCCCTCAACTAAATCTCTCCCGAAGTCCTCCCCCTGTGTCCAATACTCCAAAATCTCTCCCCCTTGTTGACAATGGACACATCAAGGGTGCCTAGGACTCCCCCTGAACTAAGCAACTCCCCCTCAAAATATGCTATGAAATGCAAGGAGTGTAACTGAAAGAGCTCAGATGGGATGGAAAGCTAGTAATCACAAGTTCTAGCATATAGAGCAAGTGAGGGCAAGGAAGCATGCAACAAGCTCAAATGAATCTATCTTACACAGATCCGGAGCAAGCATGTTTGTCAGGGTAGTTTAAAAGAAAGCATCACCAACATGAATAGCACTTAACAAGATAGGCATAAACAACAAGATGCTAACTATGCATACAAGGTGTGCTACTCTAAACCAAAGCATATACAGCTAGCCATAAGCATTTTAGAGACTTGCAAATTACAGATTTGAACATTTATATTCATAAGCAAGTTATTTTTGTGCCAGGGGTTATTTACTTGTCTTTTGCCACTTCTTACCAACCAATGCCAAACCTTGGCTCAAAGAACCATCAGAAGCTTAAGACAAGATTTTGGTCATACACAGCCTAGTCCAAGTTCATGTTAAAGTGCAATGACAAGCAGTCTCAAACTAGATCAGTGTGACAAGCAAATCCACCTGGATCTTTCTCAATTTAGCACATAAGACACCACTTGTAAGCATTTTGATTCAGATTTCAATTTAAGCAAGGTGTCATAAAAACTTAGGCATTAACATAGCAAAGGCGTACAACTAGCACATCCAGACATGAAAAGATAGCATAGTATTCAACATTCCTACACATGCTAGGTGACAAATCGAGTGGTGATCATGGTTTTGATTTTCAGAAAAGCAAAAGACTTAGCTCACAATTAGTATTCAACAGACTCAAGAGAGCTTAGCCAACCATGATCAAGCATGCATCTGTACAATCTAGCACATGCAAGTACTAACTCATCATTCCAAAAGAGCTCTACTGCTAGTGAAGTGAAAATGCATATGATACAATGCAATACATGATATGATACAATATGCAAAAGAACCAAAGAGAAATAAAAGCAAGCTAAAAGCAAAAACTAAACTACAGAAGCTATTCTTTACTAAAGATATCGGCCAACTGGTTTGCAGATACTACATGGACTAAATCTATGTCTCCCTTCTCATAGTGATCTCTCAGAAAGTGAAACCTCACGTCTATGTGTTTGGTTCTAGAGTGCAAGACGGGGTTCTTAGCTACAGAGATAGCAGAAGTTGAGTCAACTAGAAGAGGGATCCTACCAAACCTAAGGCCGAAATCACAAAGGATGGCTTTCATCCACAAAAGCTGGGAGCAGCAACTAGCAGCAACAACATATTCTACTTCAGTGGTACAAAGAGCTGCACTAGCTTGCTTGCAGGAGGACCAAGAGACAAGGAAGGTTCCTAAGAGTTGGCATGTGCCGGAGGTTGACTTGCGACCAATCCGGCAGCCAGCATGATCCGCATCTGAAAACCCTCTAAGAGAAAGAGAAGAACCCAAAGAATACCAAAGACCAAGCTCAGGAGCGAATTTTAGATACCTAAAAATGCGCTTCACCGCTTGACTGTGAGAAGTCCTAGGAGAAGCCTAGTAGCGCGTACAAAGGCAGACTGCGAACTGAATGTCCGGCCTGGTCGCCGTCAGGTATAGATGTGAGCCGATCATCCCTCAAAATTCCTTCTGGTCCACCGCCTCCCCATTTTCATCAGCATCAAGCGCCGTGTTTGTACTCATAGGAGTTGTCATGGGTTTAGAGTCACCCATGTTAAACTTCTTGAGTATGTCCCTTGTGTACTTGGCTTGATGGACGAAGGTACCCTCAAGGCCTTGCTTGATCTGCAGCCCGAGGAAGAACTGGAGCTCACCCATAAGACTCATCTCAAATTCCCTGCTCATCTGTTCAACAAAACTAGACACCAAAGCGTGAGATGAACCACCAAAGATTATGTCATCAACATATATCTGAACTATCAGGGTGTCACCGCCACGACTCAACAAAAACAAAGTCTTGTCTACTGAACCCATCACGAACCCAGACATAAGCAGAAAACTCTTCAACTTAGCATACCAAGCTCTAGAAGCTTGCTTCAGACCATAAAGGGCTTTCCTCAACTTATACACCCGGTCTAGAAATCTAGCACTCCCAAAGCCAGGAGGTTGCCTCACATCTACCTCCTCCTCTATGAATCCGTTCAGGAAAGCAGACTTGACATCCATTTGCTGCAGTTTGAAGCCTTTAGAGGCCGCAAAGGCAAGCAAAATCCTAATGGCTTCCAAACGAGCTACAGGGGCAAAGGTCTCCTCATAATCTATCCCCTCCTTCTGACAGAAACCCTGGGCTACCAATCTCGCTTTGTTCCTCACAACCATCCCATTCTCACCCTGTTTGTTCTTGAAAACTCACTTGGTACCTATAGGGCGACAGTTTGGTGGAGGCTCAACTAAATCCCAGACATGGTTTCTCTCAAAGTTCTCCAACTCCTCATGCATGGCGTTCACCCAGTTAGGATCAGATAATGCATGTGACACATCCCGGGGCTCAAAAGAAGAAACATATACAGAGTGGGAGAAAAAGGCTAGAGAGTTAACCGAAGAGCGTGTAACACGCTGGTGAATGTCTCCACTCATCCTGTGAGGAGGGTGATCCCGCTAGACCTGCCGAGATGGAACAATCTCGGAGGTCACCTCCCCTGCGTCCACAGCGGGGCCAGCCTCTGCTTAAGCTTGCTGTCGGGTGAGTGAAGAGGAAGCTGTGGGCAAGGGTCCTCCTTCATCATCAGAGCTCGTAGCAGAGGGGGCAGGAGCTGCAGCCGGTGCAGTGGCTCCTGCATCACCAACATCAACCGCACCTTCCTCATCCTCAAAGATGGGGGTGCCTTCTTCATCATCACCTGAAAGCTCAAAGACAGGGGTTGTGCAGGGCATAGTTTCATCAAAAGAAATCTCACAAGTCTCAACAACTTGCTTGGGCTCCAAAATCCACACACGAAAAGCCCAAGAACTAGAAGCATACTCTAGAAAAATCCCATACAAACAGCGAGACTCAAACTTGTCCAAATGCCCCGCCTTCTTAAGCACAAAGCACCTGCAGCCAAATGCTCGCAAATGCTTGACGCTGGGTGCCTACCAAACCGAAGTTCATACGAGGTCTTCCCAAAGAAAGCTCACAAGAAGATCCGGTTCGCAATGTAACAGGCCGTATTCACTGCCTCAGCCCAAAAGCGCCTCGGAGTCCTGTGCTCATCGAGCATCGTCCGTGCCATCTCAACAAGTGTGCGGTTCTTGCGTTCCACAACACCGTTCTGCGGTGGGTATATGGAGAAGAAAACTGGTGCTCAAGACCTAGGTCACGATAGAAGTTTTTGAAACGAGAGTTTCTGCTCCGCCATTGTCACTGCGGATGGCCCTCATGGCCTTATGACTCTCGTTTCTCAACCTCAGTACTAGATCCCAAACAAAACCAAACACCTCATCCTTAGACTCCATGAAAAATACCCACGAGAACTGCGAAAAATCGTCCACAACGACAAGCATGTAACACTCCCACTGACCGACGCTACCCGAGCGGGACCTACTGTATCCATATGGAGTAGCTCACCCGGATAGGAGGTCATAACCTGAGACACAGGAATGTGAGAAGCGGCAACCATCTTGCCATGACGACAGGGGTGGCATACTAAGTCCTTTTCAGCTCTCAACTTGGGCAATCCTCGGATTTGGCCCATTGAACTCAACCTGACTAGCAGATCAAAGCTCAAGTGACCATGCCACTTCCAAATATTACCAGAAGGACTAGCAACCAAACAGCAAGCAGGGCCAGAAATAGATGTTAGGTCGACCCTAAAAACCTGACCAAAAGGCAGTAAAGAGCAAACAAGGGTCTCCTCAGCATCAAGAACGCAGCACGCACCCTTCTTAAAACAAACCTCAAATCCTTCATCGAGAAGTTGCGACACAGAGACCAAATTGAACCCCAAATTCCGAACAAAAGCAACTTCTCTCAGGGAAAGCTTAGCAGAGAGCGAAACAGAACCAACACCCAGCACTTTACCTTGACCATTGTCCCCAAATGTGATGTACTCCTTGGTGCTCACGGGGTTGAGGCTGGAGAACCACTTGCGGTGCCCTATCATGTGCCTAGAGCAACCGGAGTCCATGATCCACATGTCCTCCAGCCTCGATCCTGCGAAGTCAAGTAAAGCGACGGTGAGAAAATGGTCCGGCACTAGGGTTAGTACCAAAACTGCTATACCAGTGCCGAGCCATCTGCTCAAAAGTGGGGTAAGCACAGTCAAAGAAATCACCACGACTGGAGTAACCACGACCCTCAAAGTGTGGCCTCTCAAGCTCTCTCACAAACCCTAGGTCACGAGCTCCGTAGCCGCGCTGAAAACGACTAGGAGCTCGGCCGGTAACGCGACTCTCACCACCAGGAGCACGGGCTTGAAAGCCGCCTCCTCTCTCACCACCAGCAGAGCGGTCTCTCATCTCATCGCGGTGGGGAGGATCTTACCTACCACCCTGGTAGAACTAATCCTAGTTCCCCCAAGCTCTCTCCTGCCTCTCAACCCGCTTCCTCCTGAAGCAAAACTCCTCTAGGTGGCCATTCCGCTGGCAAAACTCTTGTAGACAGGCCTCCTAGGAACTGGGTTAGGCTGGGACTTGGGCTTAGGTGGTGTAGCCTTGGGTGGCTCAGGCTACTGGATTGACTTCTTGCCCTTGGGCTTAAGCTCTTCCTCAACAATCTTGTCCAGCTTAGCCTTGGAAGGCTTGGATGTCCAGTACTGTTTCTTTAGGGCAGCCTTGGGTGGCTCATGGTAAACCCCATCAACAATCTCACCTGGCTAGGTAGGTGCAGTCCTGGTCTTAACCGGGGCACTCTTCTCACCCGAAGTGCTGCACTCTCCAAATCCAACACCACTTATCTCACCCTTAGCTCTCTTCGTGCTCTCTATGATCATCTCTAGTTGGGGTTGCCTCGGATATACCCAATTGAGCACCTCTCTCAACCTGTTGTTGTCATTTTGCAAAGACAACATCTCCTCCCTCAGATCCTCCAGAATCACAGTCTGGGCAGCATAGGCATCACAGTCTAGGGAGGGAACCACAGCAGCTTTCTCCAACTTCCTAATGGTGGCATCCCTATCCACCAGCTGCATCCTAAGGGTTAGGCAGTTCTCACAAGTATCAGTAGGTGCTGAAAGCACCTCAAAGTCAGCTCTCAACTGCTCTAACTCACCTCTCAAAGTAGGACAGACCATACACGCACCAAAAAGCGTAGGTCTAGCCCTAAGCTCCTTAAGCTCCATGAGCTGCCCCTCAAACTTATCCTTCAGCACAGCTAGCTCTCTGGCTAAACAGGGGCAAGACTCACACTCAAGCTCTCCACTCAAAGTAGGCTCATCCAGCTTGGACTGGAGTTTGCCTAGCTCAGCTCTAAGCCCATCTATCTCCTCTACCCGCTTGGCATACCTATCCCTCTAGTCACCAAGCTCCGTCATGAAAGACTCGCAGGTAGGGCACTCAAGCTCACTGGGTTGGGGTCTCACACTTCTCAACCTCTCATTCTCCTCCAAAGCCTCAGCAAGTTGGGCTTTCAACATCTGCAGCTTCTTAGCTGCCTTCTCCAGCATCTTATCCTAGGCTTTCAACTCACGGCTATTCTGCTCTAGCATCTCAAGGATTTCGGCTTGCTCAGGAGTTACCTCATCATCTGAAGAAGAGTTGCTACCGTCATCCTTGTTCTCCTTGTCCTCAAGCGCCATGGAGCAGACCGAGCTCCTCTTGACCTTGTTCTTGTGCCTGGACTTGGGGGAGACGAAGCACAAGCCAGCTAGACCTCCTTGATAGTTCCTCTTGTCCTTCCTGTACGTGATCTCCTCATTGCTTGAGCTCGACGAGGACGAAGAGGAAGAAGATCCGCTGCTGCAGAACCCAATCTCGACAAAGAAAGCCTTGTCCCGCTTCCGGTTGTCCTTCTGGTAGCTCTTGAAAGCCTTCCGGAAGTTCTTCTTGCCGAAGGGACGCTTGCCGAAGCCGTGCTTGCTGGAGCGATGCTTGTCAAAACTGGGCTTGCCGGAGTAGTACTTGTCGGAGTCACGGGAGTAGCTCTTGCCCTTCTTGTAGTAGTCATTCTTGTTGGGGCACTCGGCAATGAAGTGGCCGACCTCTCCGCACTCGAAACATTTGGGCCGCTCGCCCCTCTTCTTGCTCATCCGGTTGTCATAGGCGCTCTGAAAGCAACTAGACACCAGACATAGCTCATCATCCCCAAGTGTCACCAACTGCTCCTCTGTAATAGACATCAAAGCAGAAAACGAGAAGTTGTGTAACAGGGGGTTAGCAACAGACTCACTAGAGGGAGTAGCCAAGGCCAGACTCTTAGAACCTGTACAAGTAAGGGAATCCCTCTACTTGTAATCTACTTCTGTGGCCTTGAGCTTACTATAGAGCGCCTCTACTCCTATCAAATCATACCCTGCCGACTCAATGATTGAGGTCACCTTGATCGCCCACACTTTTCTATCCAAAACATACAGCAACTTGACAGCCTGCTGATGATCGGTGTATGGGAGCTCAGTGGGGACAGAATTGACATGCAACTTGTTGATGATCGACTGAAAGCAACCAAACAAGTCATCTACTGACTCTCCCGGCTTCTGGACGAAATTTTCATATTCGCGCCGGTAAGTCTCCACAAGCCTAACCTTAATCGTCACAGTACCCTCATGGTGTGCACTAAGCAGTGACCATATCTCACGCGCAGTCTTAAGGTGACTCACTCTCTCATAATCCACGGGACCAAGCCCGGAAAAGAGAAAGTTAACAGCCTTGGCATTTGCCTCATGCCGAGCCACGATATCTTGCGTAGTATGCTCAGCGACTGGAAGCACCACAAAAGTCGTACTCTGAGTAGCATCCCATATGTCCTGACTCTGGCTAACAAGGAACGCCTCCATCCTACCTTTCCAGTAGGGATAGCCATTGGAGCCAAGGACGGGAATTTTCCCGGAGTAAGTCATCGTCGCGACGGTTTCGTCACCGGTTAAGGTATAGGAAACCTGACTGGCTCTGATACCACTTGTAGGACCGAGACGTGTGACTAGAGGGGGGATGAATAGGAGCACTTAAAAAACTCAAACTCAAATCCCCCAAAGGGCACTGTCACGAAAACACACGCACACCCAATACCGTCCACTGAACAGATACGTATCGGGTGGAAAGCGGAAGCACTCAAATTAATGCCCATCGAAACGGATGTAAGACGAGCAACCAGACTACACCTAAACAAACAAACAAACTACACCTAGATCAACACAACAAAGCACAAACAAAACAAGACAAGCTACAAAGCTTGCAAGTGTCGTACACTAGCCACTCAACACACCGAAGTGTGCCTCACTTAAGATCAGTGAGTGAAGAGTATGAGCATGCAGTGGTTGACACAAAACAAGTTTGAAGCAAACACAAACGAGAAAGAACGACTCAGAACAAGAACCAAAGACCGGACAAAAAATAACCTAAGACCTAGCAGCAAAACACAAGAGAAAGCCCCTACGCGCGCAGCCAGACCATCCCAAGGAAACAAACAACACGGGCACAAGAACAAAGGCTGGACTGGACAAGAAAATCAACTTACCGGACAAACTAATGGACCAAACAGCACAAACGAGAAACACTGAAGATCAGCAAGGGACCGGACAGTTAGGTGTAAGCCAAGGGGCTTGATCGGACAACTCATAGGAAGAAAAAGAACTTGCAGCGCTAAACGGGGGAAGACCAGACAGTCCTATCTAGGGACTTCGGACAAATGAACTGCCAAAACAACTGAGAAGAGCACAAGCAGCAGCTCCCAGCACAAGCACCAGCTCCCAGCACCAGCAACTTCGGACAGTCAGGTCATGGGACATCGGACAATAGGAAGGACTGTCCTGTCCCTTGTTCACTGCAAGCCCAAAGCTGAAACTGAAAACTGCACACGAGCACTTAAAAAATCAAACCAAAAACCGTCCAACCCTTCTCCAAAACTCACGAAATTTTGCACAGAGGATCTGAGACCAATCCCAAAGCAAACCCCAAAAGGTCCATGTGAAAAGATGAAGGGTTGCACGGGAATTGCAAATCTCGTGAAGGTGGTGAGGGAAGAACGAAAAACCGAAAAACGCCCAAATTCGCACTTGCTCGTGGATAGATTGTTCTAGCACAAGTCTAGAGAGATGCACCACATCCTAGCAAGTCAAAATACCGGCAAAAGAAATATCTCATCCTTGGACAACACAAATCGAACCAAAATCCAAGTAATGAGACCAAAAACCAAACTAGAAAGGGGTGGAAAAGAGGTAGGGATGAAATTGCCGCTCAAGACATGGAATTTCTCAACGAGGAACCTTGGATTAATCACAAAATCAGGTTACACAAGTTCCCTAGAGCCTACCTCCCTTCATCCTCCCACTAATGACAAGATTAGACTAAACAAGGCACTCATCTCCTAGCTAATCCTCTCTATTTCTTCTCTTTGGACCTTGGCTGCTAGGGTTAGGAAAACTAGGGTTTGTGGCTGCCAAGATAAGCTCCAAGGGAGCCTCTCCAGTCTATTTATACCCTAGACCCTAAACGACACAATTACACTAAGACCCCTATTTTAAAAATGCCCGGAGCGGGCCAAACCGAAAAGATACAATCGGACGACTACGATGACGGCTTGATCTTCTTCTTCTCCACGCCTCGCTTGGATGTGCGCCACTTAGCTAGTAGTCCGGAAGCTTCCCCCGGTTTTGAAGTCAGAAACCAGAAAACTTTATTCTGCGGGGCTGGGTCTTGGCCCAATCTTCTATCTTGGCGAGTCAGAGCCCTACCCACCAAGTCATCTGAACTTGGGTGGTGGTTTTGAGCCGAAGCCGCCAAAGCCTCCCTCGCACGCCTTTGCGCCATGCACTCGTGTTGGAGCACCACAGTGGCACCCGGCTTCTCCAGTCCATCGGAGTCGCCTCGCGGTCCATCGGAGGGCTTACACCACCGTTGCTGAACCGCCCCTCCGTGTACCGAGCTTCCATGGCCGACCGACGCCGAGCGTTGCCTCTGGTCCATTGGAGGGCTTTTGCCACAGTCCATCGAGGTCTTCATCATCTACCTCCAGTCCATCGGAGGGCCTCCAGTCCATCGGAGAGCTTGAGCTCGTTTTCAATCACTCATCACACCGGGAGAGCAATGAGACCGGTCCATTGGCTCTCAATCTCCTCCTTGATGAGTGCATTGTCAATACCTTCAACCTGTAACCTAAAATAGAACAAAGACAAGAGAAAAGCGTAAAACCGAAAAAGAAAGAAAGAAAAGAAATGCTCAAACTGCCCAAAACCAAACAAAGGCAAAACACAAGGCAGCTTGAAGCAAAAAGGAAACAAAGCATCGGCTCCTCAAGACAGAGGCAAAAGGCTCAACGTACCGATGCAAACAGCATGCTAAACGCTCAACTCCCCTAAAATGTATCCTCACAAATGCAATATGAGTGCAAGGCTCCCCCTCAACTAAATCTCTCCCGAAGTCCTCCCCCTATGTCCAATACTCCAAAATCTCTCCCCCTTGTTGACAATGGACACATCAAGGGTGCCTAGGACTCCCCCTGAACTAAGCAACTCCCCCTTAAAATATGCTATTAAATGCAAAGAGTGTAACTGAAAGAACTCAGAAGGGATGGAAAGTTAGTAATCACAAGTTCTAGCATACAGAGCAAGTGAGGGCAAGAAAGCATGCAACAAGCTCCAATGAATCTATCTTACACAGATCCGGAGCAAGCATGTTTGTCAGGGTAGTTTAAAAGAAAGCATCACCAACATGAATAGCACCTAGCAAGATAGGTATGAACAACAAGATGCTAGCTATGCATACAAGGTGTGCTACTCTCAACCAAAACATATACAACTAGCCATAAGGATTTTAGAGACTTGCAAATTACAGATTTGAACATTTATATTTATAAGCAAGTTCTTTTTGTGCCAAGGGTTATTTACTTGTCTTTTGCCACTTCTTACGAAGGAGTTATGCCTTTTTTACTCAAGCACTGCGTTCTGTCCAGACATCAATTCAGCTCGTGCAGCCCTCAATTATTTGCACATTGCTCCTTGTAGAAATCTCCAAATTGAGTGATTCTTGTTTAGTTGGAAAGAGGACTTCATGGGCTTTCCAAATATAAAAAAATATTCTGCTTTTACCTTCTGAGGTTAAGCTCCATATTGGTGACATCTTCAGCTTCCTATTTTCAGCTCTCCGATGTTGACAATCTTCAACCTTTTGCACTTGGGTCTTTGTGATAACTGCCTGAGTCCACTATTGTTGATCTTGAAGCTTCATAGGCTTGGTTCTTGTCTTCAATTCCTCCCCCATTCAGTCCACTCACTCTTCAATTTGAAACTCAATCAAACTTTTACAAATTCTGATGATGTCTTCAAATCTTCTTAAATCCTATCAATCGTCATGAATGTTTCTTGTACTCTTTCACACATTGACCTCATTGTTTCAAATGAAGTGTGAATTTCTCTGCATGGTTAGCTCATAGTGCACATATATATAATATAATAGCATCATGGCATTGATTAGAGATAAAAGTAGAGTCACATGGTTGATTGGTTTAAACGAACATTTGATTCATGAATCAAAGACAACTATAATTTAAATTGAAATCTCATAGCAAAACACTAAGGCATATATAAATCATAGATGAACATGATTCATAAAATCAAACAAGAGATAAATAAGATGATAGGTTCCTAATGATTTTGGCCAAATTAGAGAAATGATTTTCAAAGAAATAAAATAAAAGTGGGCCTAGATAAAATCTTAACAAGGGATCTTTTTGTAGAGAGACCAAACGTTTTGAAATTTCAAATTTTCAAAGATAATATTGTGCACATATAATAAGACATGAAAAACATGCACATGTTCAAGTTTAAAATTTCAAAAGCAGTTTGCACAAAAATTAATCCTAGGTTAAACCACTTTGGAGGATGAGAAGTGGTTAACCCCCTGTACTTTTACACAAACCTTGGCTCTCAAATTTTTTTTATATGAACACAAAGTTAACATGCTAATATAGATTAGGTAAATAAAGGTTTAACAAAAAGATAAAAACAAAACACAAGAAAGGATATGATCACAATCAACCAAACAATATTTTAAGGATCATTATGAAACATCTCTAATCAAACATAGGTAAACTTTAATTATATTTATGATTAAAAGAATAATTACCTTAATCTTGAAGATGTGAAATTCAAATCTCATCATTGACTCCATGGTTGCTTCATCTTCTTCCTTGGAATACCATGATTGCATGCACCATCAAATGTTGGAGAAGAATACTTCTTGTCTTTCTCGAAATTCAGCTTTCCTAATTCTGTCCCTTTAGTATTTCGACCATAACTTCCTCATCTGAAGTCCAAATATAATTAAAGTCTTCATTTGACGTCGTTAAGGTCTTCGTATCTGCCCCACAAGGTGTTGCTATCCTAAATTCCGAGAGTATCTCGAGATTTGGTTGGAGCTTGGATTGGTCTTGAGATAAACCTTTTGTATCTTCATCTTCCTTGTCCTCAAGCAATCCTTAGCCTCCGAAACCTTCTTAGCTAATCATCTTTGCTTCCATTATCTGTAGCTTAGAACAAACAAACTCCAAAGAACATTAGTCTTAAAAACTTAATTGACACAGCAGACATACCTTTATCTCCATAGTTACTTCTTTACGATAGCTGTAGAAAAACTCAATAACAGATCATAGGCCACTAACAGCGTTAGCACCTAATATTAAAGAGTTAGGTTGGAAAAATTTTTTTATTGGACCGAGGCCCATATTTCCTATAATGTTAGTCAAAGAAAATATATACAAAGAGAAACCATATTCCTATAATGCTATCCTGTCATGCTTATGTTGTCGAATCAAATCAAGTGTCAAGAAAGAATTCATAATCAAGTGAGATTTGGCCAAGTGCAAGTGCAATGTAGGGATTTGTCTCTTGCAGGTGCTTGTTTTGAATCCCATGTTTGAGTAGAGGGCATGGAGTCTTTTTTTTTCATCATTTTTTTCTTTTTTCATACTTTTCTCTTCTCTTTTTTTTTCTCGACTTCCATGCCTCTCTTTCTTTCAAACAGAACTTGGATGGGATCATTGACATTTTACTGCACACCTCTTTGAGAGACTTTATTTCATGAAATGTGCATGTGAAGGCCAAAGTTCTCAAATGAGTCGAACTCTTTAATGGCACAAAACTTGATAGGACTCAAAACAATCAAGAAAGCATGAATGTACAAATTCTCTTTTTCATATGTGGCACTGGTGAGATGGGATTGGAACTTGAGATCATCCAAGAAGGAACCCTCTATTTATTTTGCAAATAAAACTCTTAACTCATGTGGGAGGTTCCTTTAGTTGTCTCCAGTTATCTCATCTCTCATGAAACAACAAACTAAACATAAGTGGTTCCCTATTCATAAGGGTATCCAAAGGCAAGATTACTCTAGCATAAGGAGTAACATGGTGCAAGCACAAGTGAGATGTGACATCATGATCATGTAGAGCATCATTTACCAAGGTTTCATGTAAAACAAACGCAAAGTTTGAGAAGTACAAATAATAAAATGTGCAAACCTGACCTCCAGATGCGGGTCTGAGATGGGAGTGGGCCGGCCAGCCCATAGCCAGGGTCGGCCGACCCTATCACAGGTCGGGCAGCCAGGGGCTAGGTCGGGCGGCCACCCCTCTTCGTGGTTTGACCCGTGCGCTTGTTTGTTTTGGATGAGAGAGCCTTCAGGAGACGTGACAACGCGGTGTACCATATTATTGTGCAAGTCGTGTGGTCGGCCGACCTGCGCTGTTCTGTTTCCCCTGAATTTTTCTGAGTAGCGTTGTGGCAACCTGTATAAGATGTTTCTTGCGTGGTTTCTACAGGATTAGTGACAGGAGGTCAAATGGCTTTGGCCATTCCACCTAAACTTTATTGGAACAAAGAAACTATCCTACCTTTATTGAATCATATAAAAATTGGAGGCGCATATTACAAAAAGGGAAAATTAAACCAATAAAAACTTATTCAACCTAAGAACTAAAAACTAATGCGCCTAAGATAACTAGAAGCTTGGGCATCTATGGCTGTGGTGGGTCATAAAGTTCTGGATGCCCCATTGCTTCCGCAAGGCGGCGGACCTTGGCGGACAGTCCCTTCCTAAGGACATCGAATTTATCGTTAATGTCCATCCACCAAAGTTCGCCTTCAGCACAGCGCTCCTCTGCAGTTTGGCTTTGAGCGCTCTGTTTTCCTCCCTAAGAGAGGCCACCGTGTCTTCATCACCGGATGAGTCTTCTAACTTCCCAGGCAGCCCTCGGATGGGAGGTGGTATAGCCACCCTATTCACCGTCCTACGCGATGGAGTGGAATCTATAGACTCATCTATGGATGAATCCGGGATGGCTACCCTTGGCACAAACACCTTAGCATACCCGCCCGTGGGAGTTTTCATCCCACGGAGAGTATGGGTGGAGTGACTAGGGAAGACCGATTCCCTAGATGGTCCAGCGGCCTCCTCCTGGAATAGGCTCTTGATGCACTTCACAGGGGCGATTGCCCCCATGGTAAGACGTGG
Organism: Paspalum notatum; assembly: GCA_022530915.1. Classification (NCBI taxonomy): domain Eukaryota; kingdom Viridiplantae; phylum Streptophyta; class Magnoliopsida; order Poales; family Poaceae; genus Paspalum; species Paspalum notatum. Next base: position 34,864,989 of record CM039687.1, on the reverse strand, counting down.
TGATGGGCGCGCCACCTTCTTAGCAATGGCCTGGGTGGGGCACAGACCGCGAGGGGGCCTGTCCACACTATGGGAGCATCGGGTGGAGTCCGGGTGACCTACACGGGAGGCTGGCCGGCCACGGGGGCTGTCAGCCATGGTCGGCCGACCTGCATCAAGGGTCGGGCGACCCTGACCAGTGGTCGGCCGACCCTGGGGACTGTTGACGGCACTTAAGCACGGCAAACCTCATACTACAAGCGACAGTATCATGGTAGCTTTTCCCTAGGATGAGTATCATGGGTTTTGTCAATCCAGGAAACGAACTAATTGAAAACTAATTAACAAGAGTTCAAAGTAAACTAAAGATCAAAGGGATAACTAAACTATCACTAATCTACCTCTAATCTACGTCAAAGTTAGATGATAAGCAACTAGAACATAATTAGATCATTCGAGTAGGAGGAACTAAACAGAGTCTAATCAAGCTCTAATTGGATCCAAAACAAGCATGATAGAAACAACCAAGGGATTAGAGCATTTGAGATAACTAGCAGCTCAAGGCAGATATAAGCATGATCAAACCTGCTCCTCATAGCATAATTAAACCAAGGTCATTAACCAAACCCCCTCAATCGAGCTTAACCTTTCTCTAGCCCTACTGTCACTAGAACCAGTTAATCGCCGAGAAGCTCTCATAAGGCATACACTTATGCATAGTCTAATAACATAATAAACATAACTAGACTTCTAATCACCATGATCACAAGAACTAGCTACACAACCATACTACTAGTAAGCAAGATCAAAGATCAAGATCGCTAGAAGAACATAACCTTTAAGAATATGATCAAATTAACATGCATCTAGAACTAAAGCTAATTAAAGCAAGAACAAGCTAATTAGACCAAGAACATGATAATTAGAGCAAGATCAATATTTCATTAATAATCGTATCGAAGTATACAACCATGGCCATACCTCCCACAATGACATGATTAGACCTCTGGAGCTTGGTAATTAGAGAGCCATGCAAGGCCTCTAATCACCTCTAGGAACTAGAAGAGCCTCTAATCCCTAGCCTAGAACTCGACCCTCAGCACTTCTCTAGTGGATGTCCCTTTACTCTACATCTTGTTGCCTTGATAATGAATTGGATACTCGACCTCGGGGCCTATAGTGGCTACTTATAACCTGGAGAAGACGTGGCAGAAAGAAAATCAGAAACCGACGTAAAAAGACCCTGGGTCGGCCGACTTTGGGGGGTCTAGGTCGGCCGACCCCTTTCCTTTTTAGCTCCTCTCGTGCTCATCTTTTCCGATGTCAATTGTTGCTTGATTTGATGAATAAATGGCTACTGCATGTGGGCCCAAGCTCTCTGGAACCTTCGGTATAAGTCGGTTTGTGCCAAATCTTCTATGTTTGAGCATATCTTCATGATTTTCCGAGATCCTTTAGCAAAACGCTTCCACATCTTTCCTTATAATGTTGAATCAAAGCATATCCCCAAAGATCTCCTCCAGAAGCTTCAAGACGGAAGTGACTCGGCCGACTTGGGGGGGTCAAGGTCGGCCGACCTCAGCTTTTTCTTTGGCCGTTGCCTTCCATCTTTGGCTGGGACGTTCCTTATTGCTTGGGGATGAAGCGTTGGCCTCGGACTCGGCTTGGAAAGCTTTGGAATCTTTGGTATTGGCTGAGATATGTCGAAATCTTCTGGTTTTCGATAGATATGAAGTGTCTTGGCACCTTCCATGTAGATTTCTTCTAGTAGCTTCCCTTCCCAGCGTAGCATATGATGTCTTCTAGAAGTTCCCCGAATAAGAAGCCTTGATTATCACCTTCTAGAATACCATCTCAGAGGTCTTTTCTCACTCAAGGTAGATTACGATGAATTTTGCGAAAAATAGCTCAAAAACCTACAAAAGTTAAGTATAGCAAAATTCCAAGACAATGTTGTAAAATCCACAATAATCGGTGATAATTGTTAGTAAAAGATATAGTTGACGCATAAAATCAGTGAAAAACCATATAAAATGACATAAAATATTCGTTCATAAGCCGCGTCAACAGGGACCTAGTCCCGTCGGCCAGGGTGACCTCCGTACGAGTCTCTCAGGGTTCTTCTCCCTCGGGATGGACTGGAGAGGTCGTGGTGAGTCCTTGGACGCCGGGGTGTGCGTGGTGGTGGTGTCCGAGGTGAGGGAGATGATGGCCTTGCCTTTGTTGCGTGGAGAAGGTGGTGCCATGGCTGAGTTCTAGATGGAATGAGATGGGAGTGTGATGTGGGAGGAAGAAAATGGCCTTCTTCACCTTAAAATGCCAGAATCCTGATCTCATCCACTCAATAGAACCGGAAGAGCTGGGGAAAGCGCTCCAAAACTTGAAAATCAAATTTTGGCAGTCGGGCGACCTGGTTTGGAGGTCGGGCGACCTGGTACTGAGGTTGGGCGACCCGTGTCTAGGTCGGCCGACCCGGCCTCGCGCCTGGTGGCCTGGCTGTTGCACCAGGGGGTCGGGCGATCTGACCCTAAGGTCGGCCGGCCACGCCTTACCCCCATTAGGTGGCCCTTACCCAAAAACATGTGTTGGACATTGGTTCTATTGAGGTTTTTGTAGCAAAAGGTGAGATTAGAGGAGTTTTAAGGGAGAAAAAGCAAGTAGTGTACATGGCTTCTTTTTAGGTCTAAGCTCGACCATGGATGTGTGATCAAACTACCTCGTGCAGCTCGAAGACGTCCACTTCTTTGAGCTGAGGCATTTCGGGCTCAAGAAATATTTTAAGGCATTGCCCATTCGCCTTGAAAACATTTCCGTCATCGTCCTAGAGGGTGATGGCGTCGTGATCGGTGGCTTCAAGGACCTTGAAGGGTCCTTCCCACTTACTCCTAATCTTACCATGACCAAATAAACGAATGTGAGAGTTAAAGGGAAGTACCTTATCTCCCGGTTTGAATGATTTGATCTTGATCCGCTTATCATGCCATCTTTTGGTGCGCTCCTTGTATAGCTTGGCACTGTGGTATGCCTGATCTCCCTCCATTCCTCTAGCTCGGCCAGTTGCATTTGCCTTCTTACGCCTGCCGACTGGAGATCCATGTTTCACCTCTTCACCGCCTAGTGAGATTTGAATTCAAGTTCTACTGGAAGATGACAAGTCTTGCCGTACACCAATTGGTATGGTGTCATGCCAATGGGAGTCTTGTAGGCAGTGCGGTATGCCCAGAGAGCATCGGGTAGCTTGGATACCCATTCTTTTCCCATAGCCTTGACCGTCTTTTGCAATATATTCTTGATTTGTTTATTTGACGTCTCAGCTTGGCCACTTGTCTGCGGATGGTAAGGGGTGGCGACACGGTGGTCCACACCGAGTCCAGTGAGACGCGCGGTACTCCAAAACGAGGAAAGATTGTTTCCCAGAACATCTTAATGGAGTGTCTTGAGTCCGCTGCAGGACACGGTATTGCCTCTACCGATTTTGATACATAGTCAACTGCGACCAGAATGTACTCCTTGTCTCCATTCTTGGGAAAAGGAACCATGAAATCTATGCCCCACACGTCGAATATATGAAGCTGAAGATTACTTGTGAGTGGCATAGCATCTCTTGGATTTATGTTCCCTTGGCGCTGGCACCTTGGACACCGTCGCACGAACTCTTTTGCATCCTCGTACATAGTGGGTCAGTAGAACCCACTTTGCCAGATTTTTGCATGAGTCTGATAAGCTGCATAGTGACCTCCATAGGAGGATGCATGGCATCTGTCGAGGACTTGCGGTGCTTCACAAGCTGGAATGTAGCGACGTAGGAGTCTGTCTACACAGAGTTTGTATAGGTAGGGGTCATCCCAGAGATAGAATCGGCTATCGTGGGCCAATTTCCTCTTGTCTGCTCATTCAGGGACATAGCCGGCAATGATGTAATTCACCAGATTAGCATACCAAGGTTGGGCTGTTGTCACCTTTAGGAGCTGATCATCTCTCATATAGTCATTGATCGGCAAGGGCGAAGTTTCTTCAAATTTCATCCGTGAGAGATGATCTGCAACTGAATTCTCTACTCCCTTTTTGTCTTGGATTTCGATATCAAATTCTTGGAGTAGCAGCACCCACCGGATCAATCGTGGCTTTGCATCTTTCTTGGTTAGGAGGTATTTGAGAGCTGCATGATCTGTGTAGATGATGACTTTCGATCCTACCAAGTATGATCTGAACTTGTCAATTGCAAAGACCACTGCCAAAAGTTCTTTCTCGGTGGTTGAGTAATTCAGCTGTGCGCCAGTGAGCGTTTTGCTTGCATAAGAGATATCATGATGCTTTTTATCCTTACTCTGACCCAATACTGCTCCAACAGCGAAGTCGCTTGAAACCACACATGATTTCAAAAGGTAAGTTCCAGTCGGGTGGTTGAATGATTGGGGCTGAGACCAGAGCCTTCTTAAGCGTGTGAAAGGCCTCGAGACATTCTTCATCGAACATAAAGGGAACATCCTTAGCCAACAAGTTAGTCAGAGGCCGTGCTATATGGGAGAAATTTTTGATAAATCTCCTATAAAACCCTGCATGGCCTAGGAAGCTTCGGATGGCCTTTATGTTGGTGGGTGGAGGTAGTTGTTCGATGACCTTGATCTTTGCACGATCCACCTCTATGCCTCTTTCCGAAATTCTGTGTCCCAGAACGATTCCTTCTCTGACCATGAAGTGTCATTTCTCCCAGTTTAGGACAAGATCAACTTCTTGGCATCTTTTGAGAACTTTTTCAATGTTCTCTAAACATCCGTCAAAGCTCTTGCCGTATTCTGAGAAATCATCCATGAATACTTCCATGATACCTTCGATGAAATCAGAGAATATTGCCATCATACACTGCTAGAATGATGTTGGAGCATTGCACAGCCCGAACAACATTCGCCTATAAGCGAAAGTTCCGTAGGGGCATGTGAAAGTCATCTTACTCTGATCCTCCGAGTGCATCGGAATCTGGTGGTATCCAGAGTAGCCGTTGAGGTAGCAGAAGGAGTGTTTTACCAGTCTCTCCAACATTTCATCAATGAAAGGAAGAGGAAAGTGATCTTTCCTAGTGGTCCTTTCTTTGGCACAACTTGTACTGGACTGACCCATTCGCTGTCACTCACGGGGTATATGATTCCCGCATGGAGTAGTTTTAGAACTTCCTTCTTGACCAACTCTTTCATCGCATTGTTAAGTCGACGCTGCAACTCCCTAGTTGGCTTGTGCTCATCCTCCATAGGGATACGATGAGTGCATAGGTTGGGACTGATTCCTTTCAGGTCTTAAAGAGAGTATCCAAGCACAGATCTATACTTCTCCAAAACTAAAAGTAATCGCCGGCTTTCACTCTCTGTCAACTTGTCGCTGATGATCACCGGTGTGTCCTCATTCCCGTTGAGGAAGGCGTACTTCAGGCCAGGCGGTAGTTGCTTTAGTTCTATCTTCGGAGCTTCGGGCTGTAAGGATTCACCAAGTTCTTCGAACTTCCATGGCTCCTCTACCGTACTGAAGTCGCTAACAGCCTCTTCCTCTAGGCTATCTTGACCCATTTCCTCAAGTGCAAGGCTCATCACTTCTTCCATAGGGTGAATCTCTGGCTTTGCTTCAGTCTTGGCATTGAGCGACCTATCGATATTGACATTGATTTCTTCATTGCCGAGCTGAAGCTGCAATCTCCCTTTGTATATATCTGAGCTAGTGAGGGCAGCGATTGGGATCCCAACCACGATCAATGGTGGAGACCCCTTGGGGATGTCAAAGATGTGAAAGTCTAGGAACACCTGCGTATCCCGCAAGGTTGTTTGAATTACCCTCAGAACACCCTCGTATCTCGAATAGCTACCCTTCGTCCATTTTAGACGCATGGCAGATCTTGATAGCGGTTGTGTCGGGTAGTACTCGTCCATTACGTGCTTAGGGATTATATTGATTCCTACCCTTAGGTCATATGTGATATCTTGCGGCTGAAGCCTTGATACTTGGCCTGGGATGACGCTGGGGTCTGGATAAAATTTGACCGTGTTCGTGTCCAGTCGTCTCTCCTCTAGCCAATCCCAATTGATTGCTACTGAAAGCCAGAGTAGGTCCTCCTTCATATGCTCTTTATAATCTGGCATTACGTATGTTGGTTGGAGGTCCTAGTGAAGCGTCGGTCTTGTTTTGGTAACCGAGAGGCGTCACCAAAATCCATGAAGAGTTCGTCCTCAAAAGAGAACGGAGGTGCCAACGGAGGAACCGTCAAGGCTAAACTGACCCTCTCAGTTTGCCTAGACGATGGTTCTGGGATTTCCTCGATTCGGAGGGGTACCGGTGGAGATGGGGTATATGATGTTTGTCTCTCTTCGGTTTCAAGTGTCTTGGAGGTGGTTCTTCAAATGTACCATGGTCAGAAGCTTTCTAAAATATTTTGTCGAGAATTTTTCTTCCCTCGGATGGTGTCAAGTGGTAGAACGAGCCTCCTGAGGCTAGGTCGAGACAAAAATCCACTCCGGGTGTAAGGCCCCGAATGAAGTGCTGAAGCAACCATGCCTCAGAAGTACCCAAATCCGTCCCTGATGAGGCCAGGCGGTTGAAGCGTTCCCAAGCTGCCTCCAAGGATTCTCTCTCGCACTGTTGGAAGTGAATACTTCGCAGCGGAGGTCGATAACCTTATTTGGCAAAAAGAAACGGAGACAAAAACTATTTTTCAAGTCCTCCCAACTCCCTTCTACTTAACTAACTGCATGCTTGCACCAGAGTTTTGCCTCCCCCGTGAGCGAGAACGGGAAAAGCAACCATCGAAGTGTGTTGCCAGACATTCCCGGGATGACCAGGCAGCTGCATAGCTGCTCGAACTCCCAGAGGTTGCGTAGGGACATTCTGATTAGTGTCCTCTGAATGATTTGTCCTGAACCATGGCTATCAAGCCGGGACGTAGCTGATAGCCTTCTACGGTGATGGGTGCGGATGATGGTGGAGGCCCCAAATAATCGCCCTTTGGAGCGGCGAGTTGAAAGATAGGCGTGGAATCCATATGGTAGATGGTATGTGGTATTTGGTGGGGATATATGTGGTGGTTGTGTATGGTGTGAGTATGGACGATTCTAGGTTCTAGTTGAATTAGCTACCGTTCCCCGGCAACGGCGCCAGAAAGGCTTGTTGGCGTTTCTTAGCCTACTGATATAGATCTGCAAGCGCACGGAAACACGTTGTAGCTTTTCACCCAAATGTATTCCAGGGTATCAAAATCTACGAGGAACGAAGAGTAACTCAACATAGAACAGGTAGAACTGAACAGTAAAACCAGCAAGGTAGAGGTAAAGGCAGAGTAGAGCAGATTCACTACTTTAAATAAAACAACTTAACTTTACTAAACAAACTAGTGTTCTACTCAGCGGGTTTACTTGGACACTAAGCCTACAGAACCACTTCCGGGCACTAGAGTGCTGATAACCCAGACGAGAAAGGCGGGCACTACAGAACTCAGCTATGCGTCGATGACTACTTATCCGAATGACGCGATGGAGTATACAGGGTACACGCTCGCTGTCACTAAGCGGACCTACCACCAAAGCTGCCTGGGACAAGACACCTTCCAAGGCAAACTCTAGTCTAGACACCACGTCTAGACAACTGAGTTTACTACTACATAGGTTCAAAGCTTGAGAGCAAGCACAACTGTATAGCTAAACTACACAGAGTACACTTGGCACCCGTAAACTACTGAGCAGAGTACTAAGTATGTAAATAAAGTAAGTATAAATTAAATTAAGGAGGGAGCAAGGAACTTTACTGTATCATGGAAATAGAGTAATAATTCCTCTGAGAATAAGGGCTCTGGAATAGAAGACCAAAGAGAATTCCGACTCCTTCACTCTACAACTCACTACTCACTCTTGATACAACTTGGCTCTCTCTACAATGCCAAGGGCGGCTTCACTACTATACCTTACACTCAACTACACAACCACACTAGTGTTATCTTGATCCACCACACCTTGCAAAAGACCTCCCGGGGGGTATTTATAGCTTGGATGGCCGAGGGGGGTATTTGTAGGTGTGCAAGGTCAGTTTGGGCATAGGTCGGTGGTCGAACGACCTGGGGTAGGTTGGCCGACCCTGGGGTAGGTCGGCGGGCCACCCAGGAGGTCGGTGTTGACGGTCATAATCTAACGATATCAACCATCAATTATCCACCAAATGAAGCAAAACATGTGAAGTATATGGACTAACCCTTGCTACGAATGAGTTCCACAAGATGTACATGAATATTTGGATGCAGGTACCAAAATACACATAAAATGGTTGCAAACCTGTCACATATCGAAGATGAGCAGAAATGGCAAAAGTGGGGTGGCCCTCCCGACCACATGCCAGCACATCAGTGGCCGCCCGACTATGGGTGGTGGCCGCCCGGCCACCCTACAACAGGGTTTTGGACCATTGACCATGTGGAATGGTCCCTTGACCACTTCACTTGCCACGTCTTCGATCCGGTGTGCAAACAAACACAAAAAGGTGAAGATCCAACCATACAAGAGAGCATCCAATATATCTAAGGATCACAATGTGCCGGGACAAGGATTGGTGATGTCAAGGATCCGAGGGGAACAACATGCAACGAATCGGAGCAAAACACATGGCCGCCCGACCACTTAGGGTTGTCGGTCGACCACCCCTCGACGACATTTTGCACTGCACCAACTGATTCAACTACCAACCGACATGAGGGAGTGAGATCAACCGTCGGATGCTCAAGGTCGGTGAATCGGGTGCACATATAAATACCCCTCTCACTTCCTAGGCTATAAATAGGCCCCGAGAGCTCATTTGTAAGGTGTGGAGTTGAGTAGAGAGTTCTATCTTAGAGTGCTTCACTCTTTTCTTAGTAGTTAGTGTCGGTGTTTTGATACCGGCAATGCACCACAAGGTGTGTCACGTGATGCTTTTGGGGTGGTGAGATTGGCGTAGCTCGATGGTTTGCGTAGAGATGCGACAAAACACAAGGGTTTATACATGTTTGGACCGCAATAAGCGTAATACCCTACGTCCTGTTTGGGGCGAGTTGTATTGATCTGAGTTCTCGAGGTTACAACGAGGGTCTGGAGGTTTGGTAGCTGGTGTGCGATGAGATGATAGATGATCTACGTAGGGGTCCCTTACCCCCCTTATATAGTCCTGGCAAGGCTTGGGTTACAAGTCGGTTATGAGTCCTACTCTGTTTGGAAATCTAAAAGAGTACACAGAATCTACGATTACATGTTTCCTTCCTTGAGTCCTGCTGCTCCTGTAATCCAGAGTCCGAACCATACTTCATCACATCTTTCATGAAATCGTAGTACTTTGCCTTGGTCTTCATGCACGTCATCCGTCTCCAGGCCCACGAGATCAGGCGGCACCCTAGTCGGGAGCCTGCTGTCTCTAATGAGCCCTCCGACGGCCCATGTACTGAATCCAGGCGGGAGGGCCTAGGGGATATCAATTCCCCACAAGCCCCCGAGGCTTGAGTTAATTAAGGATTTAATTGACTCGAGGCTCCAACAAGAGTATCATACTATTCATGAGTTCCACGCCTGAGTTAACAACATACTGTTTCTCATGGTGCACCGCCAGGTGCACCCCATGGGGTAGCCCCCGAGCTTCAAATTGACTTGAGTATCAATCAGCTTGAAGATCTAAACTTTCAGGTCAGACTTCATAGAATGCAATCCTCAAGCGCCGAGTCAACTTGAGGAATAGCAAATCCTCTTATCCGAGTTACCATCTATTCCCAGTTTTCCGAGTTATAGAAAACCGACTCAAGCTTCCTGTTTTCTCGGATTTTTAGGAAAAAGAACTATTTTCCCTCAAATCCCGCACCCCATGGGGTTAACCCAAAGGGAACGAGCAGAGGGTACCAAGGAGTTACCCAAAAAGGCCCCAGAAAACAGGAAACTTCCGAACACGCAACAGCCACTGCCCCCCATGCGATAATTGACGCGTGGAGGAAGTCAAAACGACGCAGCCTATTGAATCGTTTTCACAGAGATCGAAGCGAGGTTGCCGTACTATAAGAGCAGAGCCATCGCCCATCCATCCATTACGCCTCCACTGAGTACCAATTCTTCAAGAAAACCCCAAGAAACTCCCCACCCCTCACCTTCAGCCATAGCCGGAGGGAAAGGCAAGAAGCATGCGCGCTCACCACCGCCGTCGGAGTATGAGGACTCTGATGACGTGTTGTTCGGCGGCGCGTATGACGATGAGTCCTTGGAGGACTTCTCCAGCGAGGAGGAGAAAGCCCCCGAGGATGCGCCACTGCAGGAGTACGAGTCGGAGCCCAACACCGACGACTCCCAGGGCTACAACCGCAAGGAGCGCGCCAAGCTCCACGGCCTCCGCCGCGTCGCCCTCCAGGATTCCTCAGACGACGAGGAGGAGGACTCCGACGAGGACGACGACGATGATGACGACGCCCCTAGCGGCCATGATGGCCCAGGCGGCCACAACGGCAACGACGGCGGCCACGACGGTGATGACAAGGCCGACGCTCCGGCCTCCAAGCGCCGCCACGTCACTGGGCCCTCGGCCTGGCCCTCCACCGGCGTGTAGGCCACCACAACCACCACCACCATAGTAGTAGTAGTAGTTAGTAGTAGATTAGGATAATCTCCCCCTTATATGTAATCCACCTTGATGAACTATATATATTATATAATGAAATCCATCCTATTATCCTTTGCTCTTGAGATTTTCCGTGTGTTTGTATCTTTGAAAATCTTGCATCCGAGATAAAAGCACTTTAAATTCTTTGAAGTAAAGACGAAATCGTCATACAACAAAAGAACTCGCACTTCACTTATTCCCAGAATTCAAGCCAAAACTCAACTTGCTAGGTCGAATTGGGAACTCCATTCTCCGAGTAATAGAGAACATGAACCTTTACTTATGAATACTGACTGAACAACATTCTTAAGAAATCATCCCGACTGAAATGGACGACTTAATTCCAGTGCAATCCGACTCAAATGTTACCGTCAAGAGATCCGAGTCAATCTTAATGATATTCGCCAGTTCCGTCAGTCCACGTGAACTGTTACTAACGGCGTCAAGGTTATTTTGATATCTATACCCTGAACCAAAAGTTCTCTTATCCAAGACCTGTACTGCCATTCTTCCCCACTGAAACCACCGCCATTATTGTTTGAAATCAAAGTGCCACTGCATCCGCTTCTTCTCGAATCTTCAACCAAACAAAGACATCCACCTCCATGGCTCCCAAGAAGAAAACCTTGAGCGAGCGCGGAAACACCACTGAGGGCCTGCCGCACAACGAGAACCGGCAGCTGCCTTCACTGGACTTAGCTTACCGCCCATCCACGGTCACTGAGGCCATGCTACAATCACTAGTGGCTATGGGCGTCCTGTCTCCTAAGGAAGTGGCAAACTGGAGGGTGTGCGAGAAGATGGATGATGCTGCTCCAACTGAGGACACCTACGAGGCAATGGTGTTCATACCGTTCTTCATCCGCGGGTTAGGTCTCCCTGTCTGTTCATTTGTGCGAGGCCTTTTGCAATTCTATGCAATGAATTTGACCCACCTGAACCCCAATTCAATTCTTCAACTTTCAATTTTCATCCAACTCTGCGAGGCGTTTCTTGGAATTGTCCCACACTTTGGCTTATGGAAGTATCTGTAGGAGATGAGTGCCTAGTTTAGTCTAATCTTGTCATTAGTGGGAGGATGAAGGGAGGTAGGCTCTAGGGATTTTGTGTAACCTGAATTTCGTGATTAATCCAAGGTACCTCATTGAGAAATTCCATGTCTTGAGCAGCAATTTCGTCCCTCCCTCTTTTCCTCCCTTTCTAGTTTGGTTTTTGGTCTCATTATTTGGATTTTGGTTCGATTTGTGTTGTCTAAGGATGAGATCTTTCTTTTGCCGGTATTTTGACTTGCTTGGACGTGGTGCATCTCTCTAGACTTGTGCTAGAACAATCTATCCACGAGTAAGTGCAAATTTGGGCGTTTTCCGGTTTTTCGTTCTTCCCTCACCACCTTCACGAGATTTGCAATTCCCGTGCAACCCTTGATCTTTTCAGATGGATCTTTTGGGGTTTGCTTTGGGATTGGTCTAGGATCCTCTTTGCAAAATTTCGTGAGTTTTGGAGAAGGTTTGGATGGTTTTTGGTTCGATTTTTGAAGTGCTCATGTGCAGTTTTCAGTTACAGCTTGGGCTTGAAGTGAACAAGGGACAGGACAGTCCTTCCTATTGTCCGATGTCCTATGACCTGACTGTCCGAAGTTGCTGGTGCTGGGAGCTACTTCTCATGCTCTTCTCAGTTGCTTTGGCAGTTCATTTGTCCGAAGTCCCTAGATAGGACTGTCCAGTCTTCCCCCATTTAGCGCTGCAAGTTCTTTTCTTCCTGTGAGTTGTCCGGTCAAGCCCCTTGGTTTAGACCTGACTGTCCGGTCCCTTGCTGATCTTCAGTGTTTCTCTTTTGTGCTGTTTGGTCCGTTAGTTTGTCCGGTCAATTGATTTTCTTGTCCAGTCCAGCCTTTGTTCTTGCGCCCGTGTTGTTTGTTCCCTTGGGATGGTCTGGCTGCGCGCGTAGGGGCTTTCTCTTGTGTTTTGCTGCTAGGTCTTAGGTTATTTTTTGTCCGGTCTTTGGTTCTTGTTCTGAGTCGTTCTTTCTCCTTTGTGTTTGCTTCAAACTTGTTTTGTGTCAACCACTGCATGCCCATACTCTTCACTCACTGATCTTAAGTGAGGCACGCTTCGGTGTGTTGAGTGGCTAGTGTACGACACTTGCAAACTTTGTAGCTTGTCTTGTTTTGTTTGTGCTTTGTTGTGTTCATCTAGGTGTAGTGTGTCTGTTTGTTTAGGTGTAGTTTGGTTGCTCGTCTTACGTCCGTTTCATTGGGCATTAATTCGAGTGCTTCCGCTTTTCACCCGATAGGTATCTGTTTAGTGGACGGTATCGGGTGTGCGTGTGTTTTCATGACAGCGCACTTTGGGGGATTTGAGTTTGAGTTTTTCAAGTGCTCCTATTCACCCTCCTCTAGTCGCACGTCTCGGTCCTACAACCAAAGGGGCCGACGAAAAAACATTTTTTTTGTGGGCCGTAACCAGGCCAACGAAAAACATGGGGGCGGCGGCCGTTTCCTAGGGCCAACGCGTTTTTCGTGTGCCTTGTAGGATGACAAAAAACCCACATTTTTCGTGGGCCATCGAGGTGGCCGACGAAAAACAATCTTTTTCGTTGGCCCTCGACAAGGCCGACGAAAAAGCCCGACCTAGAACGACTTCCCCCCTTCCTCTCCCTCCCACACGAAATATTTTCGAAATCCACTCAGCCGCCCCCACGCCGATGCCCTACCAGCGCCCCTTCCGGCCGCCCTCCCCCCATCGTCGCCGCCCACGCGCCGCGCGCCAGCCCCGCAGTGGCACCCCTGCTCCGGCCGCCCACCCGTCGTCGCCGGCTGTCCTCGCCCCGTCGTCGCCGCCCACCAGTCGTCGCCGCACACAGCCCGTGGCCCCACGCGCTGAGCTGACAGCTGCCCCCCCGTCATCGCCAACCACGCTTCGTGCGTCGGCCCCGCGGCGGCACCCCTGCTCCGGCCGCCCTCCCCCCTGCTCTGGCCGCCTCGCCCCGGCCATGTCTTTGGTCCCCGGTGCCGGTCGCCCACCCGCGGCCGCCCCTGCCTTCGGCTTCCGGCACTGCCCGTCCACCAGCGGTCCCGCCGCCCGGAGACAACGCCCCACGCTGGCCCTGCTCGCTGCCCCGAGACGCTGCCCCTAGGCCCTGCTGCCGCCGCCCGGCCTTGCGCGTGACCGGCAGTGCACGCGCCGGCACCGCCAAGCTCCTCCGCGGCGCCACCCCGGCCGCCGTCCCCCTCACACGCGCCATCGGATGCCCCCGCCGTTGTCCTGCCTCCCGACGCCGGAAGGAGTAGCAGCAACAAAGGTAGCACTTTATGTTTGTTTGGATTGTTTGTTATATACGCATGGATTGTTTCGTGTCGGCCACTTTTTCGGCGAGTATTGAGTAGTGTGATTAGATTATTATTTATGCGTTTTTTCGTCGGCCATGTCCAAAACCGACGAATTAGTCTTGATTAGTCTTTAATTTTGGTTGTTGCCTCACTGATTTTGTTTAGTCTTGATGTAGATGTTGATTAGCCTAATTTACCACCTGAGGGTAACACTTGTTGATTACATATTTGTTAATGATGCAGTAGGATTGCTATTAAAGAGTTAAACATTTTGATGATTAGATTAGATTTTAAATTAATCCGTCTTGGTCAATAATCATTTTATGTGATTCGTAAACTGTCTTCTTACTATTTATGCTGACACATGATTCTAAACTTTCTTCTTACTATTTCATGATGCGGGAGCTGGTGGTCAGACTGACGAGGAGGAAGACGTGGTTGATGCTGATGCTAGGCAGATAGGTTCTTCATCAAGAATTAGGTATCCTTGATATTACTGTTTTACAAAGTTAAAGTTATTTTTATCTTTCAACTGACTTTAATCCGTTCGGCTATATGTACGTTTCGAAAGTATAATTCAGTTCGTGCGAGGCCTACTGATAGTGAGAAGCTGCTGATCAGGCCACTTGGAGAGACGTGAGTCTCATCAATTGATATGTTGTAGGTTTATAATGTATACATCTATTGTTGATCCCTTGTATATTTCAACAAATCCTCTTGTTAGGTCGTGGGATGACGTCAAATAGGAAGGTAATAAAGGCCCACGCACCAAGATCAACGGTGTATTGGGGAGCCGTCTGTCGCTACCACTACCCTGGCATGGTAGTAGTGAACGGTGAGGGTCAGGCAGCTACTCGCTGGGCACACTAGGGCCTTAAGAGAGAGTTTGAAAGATGGTGTCGAGGGTAGGAGTCTAAAGGGCATTGTTTGGGATGACTTTTGGGTGAGTTGCCATACATTGTGATTTTCATTGGTACGTGTGCATAATAATTCATCTGAGTTTGTTTTGTTTCATATAGCCCGGTACTACACGGATATGGACCAAGACGATCATGAAGCTATGAAGGCGCTGAAGAGGCACTTTAGCAAATTTGCCAAGAAGGTCATTAATGATTCACTTTACAATGCAAGGGTCACGACTGTCTGCCACTACTATAAGCCGGTGAAAGGAGAGAAAATGACCAAGAAAAAAGGAGCCAATACTATATACCTTAAGGAAAAAGAGTACCTCAAGACCGAGGTTGATTGGATTGTGAAGGACATAGAAGCTTGGAGGTGGTTGGCTAAGCTGTGGTCCTCACCTGAGTGGATTGAAAAGTCATAGGGCAAGCGAAACAACAGAGGGCAGGATCTGAGGCACAAGTACGGAGCAGATGGACACTTTGGGCTTCAGCGACGCAGGGTAAGCATGTAGCTCAATGGTTGTCATAACCATATATTCTTTGAGGTCGTATATGTAAAATGCTTGTCATATGTGTTTGCAGGAGGCTGAGAGTGGAACTAGCCAAAGCTTCATGAATGTATTCATTCGAGGCCACCAAGGTCCTGATCCGAACAACACTCATGTTTTGTACTCCCAAGCGGCCAAGGACAAACTTGTAAGCAATATTACTTTTTATGCAAAGTTTGGTTTTGGCAATATTACTTGGTGTGCTCATTGTTGGTTTATAGGAACGGTATGGGCAAGAAATGGTGAAGCGTCATGGCGAGGGTGTCCAGTGGATGCAGCAACCTCTAGATGTAGATGCTTTGTATCACAGCAGTGAGGGTAAAAGACATGGCAGGTTTGCTTCCTTGGATTAGGTCCGTTGCTTATTTGATGTGCCTTTGAGATCCTAGTAACATGTCATATGTGGAATCGTTGTTTGTAGGTTCGCGTTTGGCACAGGGCTTGTTGACTACAACCATTCTATGTCTCGTGTGGAATCATCGAGTACGTCTACAGCGACTTCTCGACAGTCTAGGGTTGATGATCCACAAGAGGAGTCTTGCGAAGCTCGAGAGGAGGCTCGCCAGGCGCGAGAGGAGGCTCGCCAAACCCACGAGGAGAGCCTACAAGCCATGGCGTACATTGTGATGCTCCGGCATCTCAAGTGCATAATCACTCATCTTACATGAAGCATTCATCTTGAGCATCATGGCATAACATGTGTGGGTGCATTGGAAACAAGTTTGGTTTATAGTACATAGTGAAAAACCCTGTCATTTCATGTGTGATGCTATGTTTATAGTCGTATCTTTGATTCTATTGAGATCTGGGAGAAGTTCATATTGACAAAACTGTAGATACACATGAGATAAACAACTTTGCCAAATGGGGTCTTGTCAGATAAAGAGGTTTTCAAGGTGATTAGGGTCATTTAATGACAGTACAGAAACCCAGTTCAAATTGGGGCTGATTTGAAATTCTAAGATTACTCTGACCTACAGCCACTTTCATGCAAAGCTCAAATTAGAGAAGTTGTAGGTAATGATCTAGGGAATAACGTTTTCAATTGGGGTCTGGTTAGCAAATGAATCCTAGTTAATGATTTGAACAATTTTCTGTCAGCCTAGAAACACAGTTTAAATCTGACCAGTTGGTAAATTTGGTTTTTCTCCAACTTAAAGTCATTTTCATGTCAAACCCAAATGGAATGAAATATAGATGACTAAATTGTAAACAAACTTGCCAATGGGAGTTTTAGAAGTTAAAATCCAGAAATAGGAGTTTTTCACTTCACAAGAAATAGAGGTACTCTGCCCCCATCTAGAGCTGTCAGCTAAATTCAAATGGAATTCATATTTCTAGACCGAACTTGAGTTGGAGCCTTTTGACAAACTTGTAGATATAGAAGAGACCAACATTTCATCCAAGTACCACTTTTCCTAAATCAGCCTCTAACAGGGTTAAAAAGGGGAAAAACTGAAAGGGAGAAAACACAAACAAGAATGGTTTTTGTCTGAGTGACTGACCGGTGGGACCCAGCGCCCGGGGGGCCACGGTGTCGCAGCTGGCGCCGAGCGCGTGGCCACCGGCGTACGGTCACCGGGGCTCTCCCACGGATCGAGCCCCCGGCCGCGCCCCGCTCCCCCGCGCCTTCATCTAGACGGGATACCGCCCCGGTTCACTCCCTTCCCCGCCTCGCTCACTCACTCTCTCTCTCAAGCCGCGCGCGCCGTCTGCCATAGCCGCCGATTGAGAGCTCACTACGCCGGCCTCCTCGGTCCCTCTCCACGCCTCCAACCGCCACTGCCGGGTTCGCCTCACCTTTGCGCGCCCGACGAGGTAGATCTCGTCGTCCCTCTCCCCCTCATTCTCTAGATCGCGTCGCGCCCCGCCGCGTCTGCCATGGCCGGGCCGAGCTCAAGCTCGAGCTTGCGCCGCCGCCTACCGCCCTCATCGCACCCCTAGACCACCCTCATCGCACGCGCCGCTCCACCCCGCACCCGAGGCGCTAGCCCTCGTTGCCGTTCCCCCACCCCTCGCCTAGATCCGCCGCCGCCCGACGTCACGGCCACGCCGTCGACGCCGCCGAGCGCCGCCAGTTCGCCGCCTCCCCCGACCTCACCTCGCCTTCCCCGCCGCCGAGGCCTACCTCAACCGGGAGCCCGCGCTCGCGCGCACCCGAGGCGCATCGCGTCGCGGCTCCGGCGAGCCTAGGCTCGCCGGCGCACGCTCGCGCCGCCGCGCCGTGACACGCGGCGGGAGGAAGAAGACGGGGGGGATGATTTTTGAATCTACCCCCCGGGTTTCATGTATTTGCATTTTTAAACCGTGCGCTGTTTACTGAGTCTGTGCATTCTTGCGTCCTAGCCCCTGGAATCGACAGTTAATTATGTTCTAGCCCCCGGATCCATGTTTTTCTATTTCTTTTTCCTATATTTCGGCTGAAACTTTGGAAATTCGTATAAAATCAAATAAAAATGGTAAAAAGGAAAACTCAATTACGTTGTACTCCTTCTAAGTAGATCTACACAGTGGGTATGATGTAGAGGTGTGCATATACAGTTTTGCCCCTGTTTTTGAATATGCATGATAAATCAATGAAAAATAGGAAACATGGTCTAGATGGAATCCAAAGGTGATGAAACTCGGTCAGTAGCCTTATTAGGGTGTCTTGATACTGTGGAAGTTTCTGATGACTCAATATCCTACTGTTCATTCATGGTTTTTCCATTTTACATATACTTTAAGCATTATTTGATACCTTGGAAATAAGGTCCATGCAAAATATGTTGAATATGACTCACTGGTATTTTTCTTAGCTTCTATATAGTTTGTGAACACCACTGGTAAAATATGAGCTCCTGCATGTGTAGTTTTGATGGTGATTTGAAAATAACAAATCTTGACTTGGAGAACCAGATAAATGGAAAAATGGGTTCTAATGTGCAAGATAAATTCTAACAAAATTCTAGTAGCATATGGGAGTCCTGTAGAGTCCAGAAAGTATATGCTAGAGGGCTATTCTCACTGTTTATATGTACATCTTAATTTGTACTAGTTTTATATATGGGAAATAGATGTCCTGTTAGGAAATAGATATCCTGTCAAAACTTGAGAGTTTTAGCTTGTAAATTTTTGTACATGCAGTTCATACTAAGTATAGCTCACTAGTAAAATTTCATCTCCAGAAACCATTCCAATAAATTATAAAAATTCTGACGAGGTGTTGGGCTGAAAACTTGCTGGAATTTTAATAAAATAATTATAACTCCAATTGGGCTGAAATTTTGACAGTAGCCATGGGTATGCAGAATCTATATATCATAAAAGTTTAGGCTCGTTTGGTTATACTTTACCACTGCATCTTGAGTACATAACTTATTGACAAATGAGCATGATTTACCCTAAGCACATACATGTGTAGTGATTCATCTGCTGCATACGTGTCATTTCTCATAAAGTATCTGCTGCACATTAACATCGGCATTTAATCTACATCAAGTGCATACATTTGCATTCGTATGCACTCATGCCTACACCTTTCATGCGTATAGATCCCGCGAACGAGGAGCTGCCACCAGATCAACCGCTGATTGAGGAGCCTGAGGACGAGCCGGAAGACCCGCACGCGACTGCTGATCATACCGCCGAGGAAGCACCCTCTAACCCGAGCGGAGAAGGTAGGCAGGACCATACTACCCAGCTAATATAATAATGCTTATTGATTACGCATATACATTAGGAGTTAACTGAAACCAATTGCATTAGACATCCCGGCCGCCCTAGCCCTATATCCTATGAATAGAGTTCGTAGGACGAGTATGCCTAGAAATGCTAGGTACGAGTAGACACGAGTGAGCACTGTCACTCGTCGCGTAGGTGATATTTCAAAATCTCAGAAATCTTACTATGCTGCAATTTACGATTATTTATGCTGATATTAAATTGAGACGGGGCGGAGCGTAAGTTTACTTTCGTGGTGTGCGTTGTTGTTCTCCGGCTCCGCCGTTGTCGCATAAGGCCCGTTCGCTGTTTGCCTGCTGATTGACACAACATTGCTAGGAGTGTTTATCCGGGTCGTGGGACCAGTGAAAGTCTTACCGGCCCCGTCCTACTACTCATGGTGCTGCCCATCCACTGATAGGGGGCCGATGGACTTAGGAGGTGCTTGGAAGTTGAGGGAGGGCTGACCCGACTCACGTGGTATCGCTCCTGAGAGGACTACTCCAAAAGGTTAGGTGGGGGCGCTGTGAATCTTGGGACGGGACAGGCGGAGATGGGGGTATATGTGAGGAACGCGATGGCTAGTAAGCATATATCCCTTGCATTTTTAGTTATTCCTGGGAATTAAAAATCGATTCGAATCGCTGATGCTCACCAGGTGTGAGAGTGTCAAATATGGCACACGGGCAACGTAGTAACAAATCTCAAATTACTATACTTATGATCATGTTTTCAAATACAACATGTTTGGTGTATATGATGGAGTTCTTACATGCAACTGATGATGGATTACTCTCATGCAAGTTTTTATGGTTTACTTTTCTGCAAAGAGTTAGTCTGTTATCATGATCTGTTCTTAATATGATGAAGGATAGCAGCTGTCAAATCCTGCTATCATCTAATTAACACTTTGCTGATTAAAATCAATGGCTAAGGACACACATTGAGTAGTAAGCTATGCTTTGCGTCAGCCGTAAGCCATGTCCATTAAGTCCTATTGAGTAATTAGTACTCAGGGTTTGCCCCCAATTTTTGGCTCACAGGTATGGAGTTTCTCATGTGTCCCTGCGTTGGAGGAGGCACATGCGTACAGCATGATTAGAAGATGACGTTTGTGGCACCAGAACAACATCAGTGGGCTTGATGTTGATTCCCTTTTGCAAATTCCGCTGCATTTGCTGAACTCTGAACTATTTCTATCTTCCGCTGTGAGACATTTGAGAACTTAGGTTATCCTATGACTATGTTGGATTCGAAACTTTAATTTGAACTGGTCTATAAACTAATTCTATTATCTATCTATATTCAACTGCCTGTGATGATGTAATGGTTGTGGCTCCATCGAGGGTCAATGTGTATGATGTCGGTTTCTCTGGGATTGGTGTTATCGAGGGCCGAAGGCCACTCGACGGACTACCGGGTTTAGTCCAGCTTAAGTGTACTGCAAGCCAAAGGTGGCAGGTGCGCTTAATCTGGGTTAAGCAGGGCGGTTCTGCCACATACATGTCTACATTTATGCAGGTAAATACATTGCACTATTGTTATTGTTTCTATTTGATACCGTTTTGTAAAATTAACGTCACTTAATACATTACAGCAACTGTCGGCTTCTCTCGGTCCTGAGGTGAACTTGCCACCGTTCTGCCCTCCTGTTTTCACTTCACAGCAAGGCCAACAGGTAAATATGCTTAGTCTATTTGTTACTTTTCTCGAGAAGCCCAATTCGAATCATATGTTAACTTGATCTCAACATTAGCCACCTCAGGCATGGACGCTACCTCAGGGCCCGTAGGGATTTGGACGGTAGCCGGCGTGGCCGGCAACACAAGCCTCGCAGATAGCACCGCAGGGCTCGCAGATGCCACCACAAGGCTTTCAGCCACCTATGGGGTGGATGCAACAGGGTCCTTATTGGGTACCAGGTCCGGGTCCCAACTATGGCCCTTGGATTCAGCCACTTCCGACTATGCAGGTACGAGCACTACATCAAGTTAAGTAACTTAAGTAATGCTATTGTCCTCTATATTTGGACATCTGGTCTTGAATCGAGTCGGTCCACCATATTGATATAAATAATATGTTCCATATATTTGTGATATACTCTTGTGGTTTAGCTCAACTTGAAGTACCTTTTAACTTATGATTTGACCTTTTAACATGCATGGCACTTTAAAATTATGACTTGTGATATAGCCACTTAAACTCATAAGCTTGCACTACTGATAAACTTCTGGCCACATCTGATTCATTCATTTTGCAGGTATCAGGCTCAAGTCCCGGCAATGTGACTCCTGATGCAAAGGTCGACCCCAACGAGTACCTACTCAATTCAGTCGGAGGATCTGGAAGCGACCACAACTCCAACAATCCACAATCGTAAGCTAGGGTGTCGAAACTTTGAGAAGTGGACACATTTGGTTATGTGTGTTGGTCATGTATGTTTGAACTTTGTTGGACTGGACTCTATGTTTGTGATGGATTTGAGGAACTACTATGTTGGACTAGATTGTATGTTTGTGATGAACTATGTTGAACTTTGTGTGTTTGATTATGTGATGGATGGATTTCTGTTGCATGCTATGTGATGTATATTGTGAATCTTGTTGGATGGAAAGTGAAAAAGGGCTCTGTTTGGGGGGGGGGGTGCACCAGCTTTTTCGTGGGCCGACGAAAATGCTGGCGCCTAGGTGGACATTTTCGTCGGCCCCTTATGGGCCCACGAAAAAAACTTTTTCGTTGGCCCCTTATGGGCCCACAAAAAAATTTTCGTCGGCCACGGCAGGGGCCCACGAAAAAGTCAGTTTTTCGTGGGGGCCGACGAAAAAGTCACACTTTTTCGTGGGACTTTTTTCGTCAGGCTTTTTTGTAGGCCGGCCCACGAAAAAGAACTTTTTTTGTGGGTTTTTGCTGTTTTTCGTGGGCTTTTGGCCCATGAAAAAAACCATCTTCCTATAGTGTCATTTGAGCATCCGATCCATGACCACCGGAGCATGCAGTGTGGTGGTGCATACAGTGATCACCGCTGGTCCGCTGCATAGGAGAGTTTCAGTAGTGCTTAAAGCTGGCCATGCAAAGGGCCTATTTGGCAGGTTCCAACACCGGCTCCTATGTGCATCTTACTAAAGGTGCACAAAGCGGGGATTAAGTAATGCCTCTCACGAGAAGCATCCAAGCAAAGCCGGTTTCAAATAGAGGCTAGTAGCAAGCAAAATGTGGCTTCTCATAACTCCTCCCACTTCACTAGCATGCAAAGACCCTAAGAATTACTACATTGCCGAGAAGTAGTTGTACCAAAACATTTCTCTATTTCTGTACCATCACCACCATAGAAGCTATTTTTGCTATGAAACCAGAGGTGCCCTTTTATTACTAGACTTTTATAAATGATACCCCGCACGTATCCCTGTTACCACCAAATCCTAGCCGACATAGGATCATTGTCGGATCGGTTGACAGGCTTCATGGGCCCCTAAGCAGAGGCGGATATTATTGTATCCTTAGCCCAACTAGCTATGTATCATAGTTTAGGAAATAAATTTAGGGTTTGTTTAGATAGATGGACTTTTCATCCAAATCTCCGGACTATAAATATGTAACCTATTGTTCTAAAACAAAGTAACGACGGCATACGTTCCCAAGCAACGCGTGTCTCGCTCACCCAGATTCGATCGACGCATCACCACCCCTGTTTCTAGGGTTTTTCTTAAGTAAGCGTCATGTTCCTTTAATGCTTCTTCTATGGTCGTGTTAGGGCAGTTTAGCGTTTGCTTACCTAGTAGACTTTGTACTGAGGTGTTTTTTGATCGCGAAGTATCCTAGTTATCCCGATGAATCTCGCGTCAAGCCCATCAGCTATCGCATACACTACCGATCTACATATCTATTTTTCTTAGTCCTTCACCTTCTTCTGCGGTGACTGCCCATTATTCGATTAATTTTGAGTTGGAATGGACTATCGAGTATGATAGGACTTTGATGACATGGCTTCATCCATTGACCAGAGTGACTATCTGGTCCCTTCATCTTTCATGACTCAGACTATTCGGTCCTCACTACTTAAGTGAGTTTTCTAGAGGATGCTACAACTTCCTTGACTTGATATCTTGGGTCTTCTTGTACATATTTAAGGTCTTCTGTTTTCCTCTTGGTCAATCCTTTAAGGTATTTGTAGCCCAAGGCCATCATTTGCATCACTAGGACTTAAACAAAATGCACTAGCAAACATATTATATGCCTCAAATAATTCTTATTGTCATTCAACAACTAGAATCACCTCTACGCCACAAACTATATCAGAGACGACTCTTAACTACATCTGAGACAGCATATTTTTGCGTCACTAAAGTTTTGCCACTGATGTAAATGACATTAGTGACACGAGAAACACCATCACTGATGTCTCAAAACAGTGATGTGTTTCGTGAAACCCACGTTTCAGATGTGATACATTAGTGACGTGTTATTGAAACCCATGTCTCAGATATGATACATTAGTGACGTGTTTACTGAAACCCACATCAGTAATTTAATACATTAGTGATGCACTTCATAGAATCCACATCTCTCATGATAAATTGTGGTAACAAAGAAAAGAAATAGAAAAATAGACACATACACAATATACAGGTTTAAATAATCTCAATTATACATTACATACAATAGTTAAATAGAAGATAAGTCTTGTATCTGTTCAGTACAATTTTTCACACATACATAAAGATCAACACACTAGATTGTCTATGGATCCTAATAAAAAAAAGAAGAAACAAGAGTACTGCACTGAAACATGTTATATGCTTCTATTTGCAAATTGACTGCAGATTGAATAACTAGACCCCTGAGCCTGTAGAAAAAAATAGCACAAGTTAATGCAAACAATAGTTTAGTGCATGTTTTAAATTTTACACCCAACAATGCAGCAAGTAATTATAACAAAAAAGGTAGAGAAATAGATAAACATGCAATGTGAACTTAAGTGACGATACATACGGTAAACAAATCAGGTTTGATCAAAAGGACATATATGGGATTTGTGGTAAAACTCACAGGACTCCAAGATCCCTGCTGTTTCACAAAACCTCATGCTGTTCAAATGTTAATTACGTGGGCTCCTTCTGTAGGCTCTAAAAGTTTATTACTATGGTGTAGATGTCCAAAATTAGTTTAACACAAACACTCATATTTAGTGGATGTACATAACTAGCACAGATTCCTTGGTGATAAACAGAACAAACATATTGAGTTGAACTTGAACTAGCAGTCATACTTCTATTTTGCAATCAATCATCTGTGGAGAGGTTGAAACCAGGAAACATTAAATTGCAGTGCATATTGGAACTTTTTCAAGTTCAATTGTACTAACAAGGAAGTGCCATTTGTAAGGATGACATACAACAATGATATGACAAAAGGAAGACATTCTATTGTAAATGTGTTATTTAATCAACAATGAACAGAAGGAAGACATATATTCAAGCAGACAAAATGTATGAATAGTTAAAACATCTTATGACAAATCACTCATAATTATTGGATGAAAATATCTAGCACAGGTGCCATAGGGATAACGGAACAAACATATTATTAAATTAGCAGTCATACATTATTTTTGAAGCAGGCCTTACCTCTCGATCTAGAAACAGTAGCGCGAGAAGCTGCAGATCCAATGCCACTACTCTGCCTCACGACCTTCATTGGCTCTGCAAACCAGAGAAGAAATAAACTAAAGTGCAACATAGCACAATTTTGCCTTTCTAACAAGAAGATTTGTTATAGATAAGAATGCTCCAGTAAGTTTGCAGTGACTAAAACTTCATTGAACCTCAAACCACAAATTCTTCATATCATTTTTGTATTTAGGTTTATTTTGGATTCACACGACATCAGCAACAGACTCCCTCCCTGTTTACTGGGATTGACTAATGGAGTCGCGCCCTGACATCTAGATCCAGTGCCACCCGGCCTATGGGGCAATCTGGACCTCAACAAGCAAATCTGACGAGGTGATGGTGAGGAGACGAACCCAAGCCACGTGAGACACGACGAAAGCAACACAAAACTAGAGGGGTAGACCACACACTGCTGCATCGACCGGTGCTACTGCCCATCACACGAAGCCGCAGCGTCAGATCTAGCATCTTGGAAGGGGAGGGGATCAGGGACTTACCTAACAGGAGGCTGAAACGCCCCACTTTTCATAATTGGACTAAAATGTGCTTTATTACCATCTCAGGGTTTGGTAATCACATTCTTACATCAGAGTGATACAGATCCGCCCTAACGGGTCGGACAGCAAAGGGGCGCAGCTCTGAATCTAAGCAGCGGAATATAAAACGTAGGCCCAAGCTTCCACACGTCACGTTGGGAAGTAGGTCGTAGCACTTTATCTAGTAGGTACATGATGATTTCTCCTTCTCTGTAAACCAACAACAAAGCAAGGTTGAGTACATATGTACTCAAACAAGCCCACCTTCCTCCATAAGTAGAGGTATAGTTATATCTACATGCAAGTCATATCTGAAGCTCAGAAAGTTTTGCTTGAAAACATTTTGTATGCAGAGTTTTAAGCTAGTCTAATAAGTTTTAAACATTCAGAAATCAGGATTTTTCTCAAAAAGGGGCGCCATTGGACTTGCCGGTCCACATGGCCAATGACCTTCCAGCCATCACACTTTCCACATGTTTTTACCCCTGTAGCACAGCGTCCACCCAAAACCATTTTGTTACAAACCCAAAACCAAACCAATTCTCACCATTTTTAGTTTATGATAAGTGCTAATCGAAAAACCAAGCCGTAACTCATCCATACCAGTGGACTCGGACTATTCGGATAGGTTTTACTCTGATCAGAGGTTGTACTAATTCCCACAAGTTGGACTCAGCGACACTTACCGCTAAATAAGCATCAGAATTCCAAACCAAACCGTTGCCTTTGTTTCATCGCCTAGCAGTACTTTAGAGGTTCGGGCCACCGAGCCGCACCCTGGTGTCCCTCGACACCCCCCTCGGCACACAACCCTTTCCCTTGCCCCTTGTGCGCCAACACAGAAGCTACTAGGTTATCCACTCCAACTCAGGCCCAGCCAACGCCTCATACAGAGCGAGTGGTTGTACGAAAGAGTTAGGCAAGATTTTAATCAACGCGGTCCTTATAGAGCTCAGGTAGAACCATCAACACCTTGCACTGCTCAACACCGCGAGCATCCACCTACCCGGTCATCTCCACGAAGACCGGGAGCTGGGTAACCGCGGGTTGCTAAGTTACCCGTTCATACCCTGCCCTTAGATGGCTAGTTCGGCGCATAGCCGTATTCCGACAAAGTCGATTGCCGGGGTTTTTCCCCATTTTATTTAGAAAACACACACACACATACATCCTCATTCCCAAACCCATCAAGTTCCACAACCATAATCCCAACTTATCATCAAGATTATGATATATATAATTAATGGGCATTCCCACCTATGCGCACTGTATCTAAAATAGGATTAGGTGGCCGTATATTTGTGGGGTTACCTTAGCAAGCAAAACATGCAAGTTTTTATGAAATTATCGGGCCAAGGGTTGTGGTTGTAAAACATAGGAATTTTATGCATCAAGTGGGGATTCAAGTGGGCTTGCCTTTCAACTTGAACATGGAGCGGTTGATGTTCGGGCATCGTGAGTTCTATGGTCGCCGGGTCAGATGTTTCGGGAACCGGGACGATCGGACTCTCCTACGTGCATAAACAAGAAAGCACACAACGCATGAGGTACAATATGAGCTCAACGAGTATTTGGTGGGTTGGTGTTTGAATGGAGAAGACAAGGATTATCTGGGGTTCTTACTGGCGGTATCATTGCAAGTGGTTGAGGTGTAGCGAGCTTTCGGGCGAGCTGGCGGGCTCGGTAACGACAGTTACGGAGTCGCCATGGTAGTGGTGGTGGAACGATGATGCGAGGGCGGCGACGCCGAAGGGGAGGCGGTCGCATGGCGATAGTTGGGGTGGGGAAGGTTTTTGTGAATTAGAATCAATATTCAGATGATTTTCGGTTTTGTCATCATTTGAAGTGGAACTGGGAGGATCAAGACAAGAATCTTTTTGATAGAGAGTAGGAGATCAACGGCATCGCACTAGGCACACAAAGTTATGTGGGACTAGTGTGAAGCACTGACTGGGCGTAGGACGCGTCATGGTGGCATGGCGGCGTCTTCCAGCCTGGGGAAATGACTATGTGGAGTGTATAGATGGATAGATCTTGATTTTAGATGAATTTTGGCGCAAGAATCGCCCAAATCGGAGTTAGAACGGAGGAGATATGGGGTATACAGTGGTTAGGCGGTAGTTTTAGACTTTTCTGGAAAGTTCAGGGGGTAAAAAATGACTTTTCACTGGATTTGGCCCGCGAGGAAAACAAAATTGGGCAGGGGGAGGTTTCAGCATTTTGGCCCATGCGCGGCGCGTGCACCCTCGTGGGCCGGCCCACGCGGCGGGGAGGGGCGGCGACGGCGCGCCTGACGCCATGGGTGTGGGACCCACGTGTCGGCGATACGGGGGAGCGACGGCGTCAGGGGGAGGTCGATGGCGCCGATCTGGTTCGGGGTGAACCGGACGATGGCGGTCGAGCCCGGCTCGCCGGTGGTTCTCACCACCGGAGGCGGCTCCGGTGACGAGGTCACCGGTGGGGGCACCGAGACGGGGTGGCGCACCGAGTGACGGGGTTGGGAGCGCAAGTTATTGGCCGGAGGTGGGGTCTCCACGGAACAACGATGTGGGTGCGCACAGCGGCGAGGAGGCGCACGTCGCGGCGATGGCTTTGTGGTGCGGGGAAGGGGACGGCGAGTGCCGGGGACAGTGGAGGGAAGTGTGGCGAAGCTCAAGGAGCGGGTAATCGAGCTGTGGAGGCCGGTGGATGGTGAATTTGGGCGACGTGCTCACGGCGGTGGCGGCGCACCGGAGAAGTGCGCGGGGAGGGGGGCAAATGGACGCCGATGCCCGCGACTAACGACTCCCGAGCGGCTTGGGGGGTCGGTCGAGGCGGGTGCACGGCAGTGCGGTGGGGGTTGAGGGGAGGGGCGAGGGCGACGGGCGGCGGCGGGTGGCTTTTATAGCCGGAGTGGTGTGCGGCGGCGACGTGGCGGCGCATTGCGCTACCTAGATGGCAGAGCGGCGCGGTGTCCAAGTGGTGGAGCGACGCGGCAGTGGAGCGCTGTGGAGCTGGGGGCGGCGGAGGTTTTGGCGCGGCGTCGCACGAGGTGCCGGTAGCGTCGGGCATGTGCAGCGGCAGGCGGTGCGCTTGCGGCGCAATCAGGGGCGTGGG
This sequence comes from Paspalum notatum, assembly GCA_022530915.1. Taxonomy (NCBI): domain Eukaryota; kingdom Viridiplantae; phylum Streptophyta; class Magnoliopsida; order Poales; family Poaceae; genus Paspalum; species Paspalum notatum. The sequence goes on along the minus strand of CM039687.1, from coordinate 34,836,597 downwards.
GTCGGGCCACACGACGGCGGGGCCGGAGCGCTGGCGAGGCGGGGCTGGCGGCGGGCCATGGTAGCGGGGACCACAACGGCGCGTGGCGGGGCCGGCGTGCACGGCGTGTGCCGGAGGAAGGAGACGAGGGAAGGGTGAGGCTGACGGGTGGGGCTTGGCCGGCAGTGGGGGGAGTGGGGAAACTGGGCCGGGGTTTGGGCTAAGCCGCAAGGGGAGGGCGAGAGAGAGAGTGGGGAGTGGGCTGCAGGTGGAATAGGGCCAAAGGAGGGGTTTTTTTCCCTTTTTCTGATTTTGGTATTTGGAAATTGGAAAGGATTTTGTGGAGGATTTTTGGAGAGAATTTGGAGATGGACTTCTTGGAAAAACTTTGCGGAGATTTTTGGTGGGGCTATATGGAATATTTGTAGATTCTTGTTGAGCTCATATTAACACTACACAACAACAAACAAGATTTTGAAAATTGATTTTGAATTAGGGGGAGGTTAGAAGAAAAAAAAAATTCCGGGGCTAATTTTCGGGGTGTTACAGATCTACCCCACTTAAAATGAATCTCGTCCTCGAGATTCGGCTTAGAAGGTTTATAGGGATAGCTTTGCTTCAGCTAGGTTATCTTTACAATGGTAGCCTGATCTTTTACATGGAATGGCAGTGGAACTTCAACAAATCGCGAGATCCCCCTCTTCATTTCTCTTTTCTTCTCGGGGGGGGTGTTGTTATACAAGCCTTCCACATACAAAAGAGGTATTTCTATCTCCATTACTTCATGAACTTGGAAGGTTGAACCTTTGCCTGGCAGCTTCAGGCGGAGCTTTCTAGAGAGCGCCAAAAATTCAGCAAGGCACTATCTGCTCTCTAGATGGTGGTATAATCCGGGTAACCCGTCCATAATTGAAGGTTCTACATACCTTAGGGGTCCAGATTATCCCACACCAACACTAACAGAAAGGCGACTACCCCACTTAAATAGGGCGAAAACCCCTACTTGAGTAGGTTAGGCATGCCTCTAGAAGCGGGGAGCGGCTGCGTTTTCCAACTGCTGCTGTTGCATCAACAGACGGAGGGCGGGCTGGAGAAGAAACAGCTATCTATGATAGCCTGCTTCATGTTACTTTTCTTTTTGCCCCAATCACCTCTTCTTTTATCTTGTTGCTCGCTTCTTGGCCCATCTCGGGCTTCTTCATCTTGGCACAGCTTTGCTAGCAAGAAGCATCTTCTAGCTTCTGCTCTGCCTGTGGGAGGGTTATCAACCGGAGGATGATCAAGAGGCATAGGAGGACGATTTCGGCGATGCATAGTTTGGGCCTTGGGTTCATGCCTCTGATGGATTTGGAGGATAGTGTGCTAGGATCTGGCTTAGGCGGTTCTAGAATCAGACTATGCTTCTGGCGAGTAGGAGAAGAACTTTTGAGATTTTGTAGAGTAATATGCACTAGGTTATAAGGAGTATGATGATGGCTAGGTTGATCATCTGGGGGTGGAGTTGGCAGATGGTTTGGGTCGATTCAGTTCTGAGGGAAGGGGGCGATGGATTACCCAAAGAAAAAGGAGGTAGAAGGGGATGGTGAAAGCGGCGAGAGTATAGAATCCTAAGAGGACATGTCCCAACCAGGAATCGCCGAACATGAGGAAATAGGTTGCTGGGTTAGTTGGAGAGAGGTGGGTGTGGTTTGGCTCTGTGAGGCGAGTGAGGAGCTGAGCTCGGGAGGGAGGGGGTTTTATTGATACGCGCAGGCGGGTGGTTGTGGTGCGGCGTGCTGTGCGCCGAGGCGACATGGACGGTGGAGGTGGAGCACGCGGCGGTCGGTGGTGAGTGGCTGCGGGGCCTGGCATCCACCGACGGCGGGCAGGGGACACGCGGTGGTGGGCGGTCGCCGTGGTGTAGGGGCCAGGTATCGGCCGACAGCAGGGCGTGGGCGTGCTGCGAGAGGCGGCAGGCGGTAGGCGGCGTGCACCGATGGCGACAGAGGTGAGTCGGTGGTGGGGCCCCGGCATTGGATGCGGCGGGTGAGGCAAAGGAATGGCAGGGGTAGTGGAAAAGTGTGAGCAATGGGGAACTGTGCAGTGTTACTGTGGTACGAGATGTTTTTCGTCCGGTCTCTATCCATTTTCCAAGGGCTACTGTTTTCTTTGTTTGTACCCTCTTAACTCTGGTTTTTTCTGACTACACTATGCCGTTCCTTGGGCAGAGGTTCGTCAGTCGTTGTCGGTACTTTCCTTTGACCGAGAATTTTCCTCTAGTGGCCTCTCTCAAAAGGCACAGCTTCCTTGTGCAGATGGGTTTTTAAGGGGGGTTAAAGAAAAGCAGGGGTGAGGTTTAGCTCTAATGGTGCTTTCTTTGATGGAAACCAAACACAAAGCACATATTGGCAAGGTAAAAGCACCTTAGGTACAACCACAACATGCAAAACACTACAAACACGGGGACAGAGACTCTAACGTGATTTACTCGAACCGGACTGACTTGATCCTCTGGCTGCTGGAGGCTTCACCTTGTTGCTGAAAACTGGGCCCTTCATCTGACAACGAGAGTGCCAAGAACTTGCCCATGCTGACTGGGTCTTTGTTGACAGCACTTAAGCATGCCAAATCCTTATACTGCAAGCGCACAGTATCGCGGTAGCTTTTCCCCAGGATGAGTATCTTGGGTTTATCAATCCGGGATTAATTATGTTTAAAATGCTATTAATCAATTATTAACAATATTACTATCTAATTCTAATATATCTAATAAGCTTAAATAAGAGATAAAAGTTATCTAATTACAACTAATAAAGACTCTAATTCTACTCTAATCAAGATCTAATCTATATTCTAATCTATTGCATAAAAGGTATAAGCAAAGACTTAAACTCGGGGTATATAGGATTTAAACAGGCAAAAGGATCCACAAGAGATATGAGACAAACTACTAAAGTACTACGAACCACCTTGACTTAGATCTAAACATTAAGCATAAAATAAGCATGAACATGAATGTCAAGAACCTACTCGAACCTTTCCCCGGGCTCCACTGTCACTGGTAACCAGGTAATCGACGAACTAGTAAACCCTAACTATGCCTAACATGAGCAGATTAAATCTACTAAAAGACATGTGAAGTACTTAACAGTGGCCACTGATTTACACAATTAGACAACAAGCATTGCTAAGCATAGATCATGAACAAGCATAAACAAGAAGCAAAGTCTAAAAGACAACTTTATAGATCCATAATCAAGGTTTTATCATAGTACAGAAGAAGTTCGAGGGGTTTACTCAAGATACATCGGAATTCGTGATCCAAAGTCGTCGAGATGAACTAGACGAAGAAGTCGACGAAAGACGAACTCGATCTGCCCTCGGGATGCCAGGGGTCGGCCGAGCCAGACCCCTAGGGGTCGGCCGACCCCCCTGGGTCCTGTCTCCTCTTGCTTCCTCCTTTCGCCGAGATGTTCCTCCCGCCGAGTTGAACTCCTTTGGCCCTCGAGCTCTGCCCTAGCCTCTCGGTTACAATGGATTTGTGGCGAGTCTCTCCTCTCATCTCCCTAGATGGAGCCCTCTATTTATATCCCGAAGGAAACCCTATACATGGAAACTAATAGGTCGGTTCTAAGAGTCCTAGAACACCTCATACATCTATTTCCAAGTATAATCAAGCTTCTAGAAGAGTCCCGGTCGTCCATATCTTTCCTTGCTTGATGACGAAGTCTTCTCTCTTTAATTCCCGAAATAAACCTTCCCGGTTCTGCAACTTGTAGTAAATCGACCATAACTTTGCCTTCCGAAGTCCAATAAATGCAAACTCGGACTCTAAATTGTAGAGCTCGAAGAGATCTACAACTTTGGTATTCAAACTGTTTTCATTTGACGTCGTTAAGGTCTCCAAATTGGGCCCACAAGTTGCTGCTGTTATTGACTTCGCGAATATTTCAGGAATTGCCTTTCCTAGCAACCTTCATCTTCTAGAATACTCCTTTAATTGGGCTTTATCCTTCAATTGGGCTTCATTATCCTTTTGCACTTGGGCTTTGCTCATCTTAGCATAAATCCTATTTCCGAGAATTCTTCAAATATATCAATTATTACCTGATTTCCTGCAAAAAATGAATAATGCACAAAAACAAAGAGCATTCTCGAAAACGGGGTTAATTGTTAGTAAAATAATAATAAATCACAATATTAATTCATTAAACGGCATAAAATCATATGAAATTATAACATAAATTTAGTACTTAAGCCGCGTCAACAATATCCCCACACTTAGATCATGCTAGTCCTCGAGCATAGGATCGATAAATCTTAAAATAAACTCTCAACTAAATTTATGTTCATTCTAAACAAATACCCATCAAAAATAACTTTACTTCAGAAATCACTCAAATCATAACATGGGAAAATTTATTTAACTTTCATGCATATAGATCCCCACAAGATTTATCGAGATTAAATAAATCATAACTATGCCAAAGTCTCTTTTCAGAATATAAAAGAGGATTTTCAATATATTTTTTAGAAAAAGCAAAAAACTCTTCAAATGATCAAGAAATTACTAATCCCTTTTAATCAAGCTCTCAAAAAGACACTCTATATAGGTAGCTATCTTAAAAGATAACACTCTCTCTCTCTCAAAAAGGAAATATATATGGAGCTTGGTAAAGGCCTAGCAAAGTTAAACATTTTATTGCTCAAATAAGTTATCTTTCTAAAGCTCAATCAATCAAATTAAACAACCTTGGTCATCGAGAATAAAGAAAATAATATATATAGACAAAGGAAAAGAAGATATAGATAGTGGACACGTGCATATAGATGATGAAATTGGAATAAATTCCGGAATTTTTGCACATGGTTGGAAAAAGTGAAAGTCTTTGCCCATTAATTTTTAAACAACAATCTGTGAGACTTTCAAAGAAACTAACTTTTAATTTTATATAAATTTTCTCCCCCTTTTCTCCTTTTTCCTAATTCTACCTCTCTTTTCCTTACCCCTTTTTTTATTTACTTCGGCCACTTGGCCATTATTTTCTCCCTCTATTTTTTTTCTTCTTTTTTTTTTTTTTAATTTCGACAACTTGGTCTTTCCTTTTTTTTTTTAACTAGAACCTCTTCTCCTTTTTCATCTCAAAAAGTCCCTTTTTATTTCAATTTTAATTAATGAGCAAAAACCTCACTTAAATAGGTAAAGATAGACAAATGAGATGAAAGGTTTATAAGGTAAAGGAATTGCTTATTATTTTTAAGTAATTGAAATATAATAAGGCTAGCAAACGATGAAAAATATCAATGACCAAGAATTATTTTAAATGATCAAAATTACTAAAGAAATCAAACTTAATCAAACTCACATGAAATAACTTGCTTATAAAGTGGACTTAAAACTAAGCTCTAATAGGTATTTAAAAACTCTTTCTTGATTAAGGGATGTAAAACTTGATCAAATAAAGATAAATTTAAACAAAAGATTTTTATAAACCCCTCTAATTTTTTCTTAATTGGAAACTTTGGCAAAGCTATAAAACATCATCTCCCAACAGAACATGGGTTATACATTATTAATTATTTTAGTAATTCCCATATTACTCTAATCATGATAACTTAGGCAAAATTAAATATCAAAGTAATTGCATAGAATAAACTTAAATAAAGTGAGACAAAATTATCACTAAATATTAATACTTTATTAATAATAAGAATATTCATAATAACGCCATCCCAGCAACTCACACCTAATAGAAAATAATAAATGAAAAAAAAGATAAATGATAAATGGCGTTATTATTTCAAACGCTTTATTCTTCTAAAGGGGAAAATACATCCCCACACTTAGCTAATGCTAAGTGTCCTACTCATCTTCGGTGTCCCACTCCCAGCCATCCTCTGGATCATCGAGTGGATCTTCTCCTGGCCTGTAGAAAGCTGGTTCTTCAACCTCTGGCTCATTCCAAACTTCATTTGGTTGATAATACTGAGGATTATACAGCTTGAAGTTGATGTTCTCCAGAGCATTGTTTAGATGTTGCATTTCTCTTAGCATAAAGCTCACTTCTCCTTTCATACGCCTAGAGAAATTCTCAACATCTCTCCTAATTCCGATCATCTCAGTGGAAAGCCTGTCTTCGAGATCATCTATGACGGTGAAGGTGTCACTATTCTTCTGCAAAAGAGCTCTAATGGCCTCCCTACACTTGGCACAGCAACGTTGTCCATCTCCACCTCCCAGATGATAAGTGTCAATACTAGGGACAACATGAACAGAACTTACTTCTTCATGGTCATCATCTGGATAATCACTGTCATTAGAGTTGATGGTCCCTCCCTTGCTGACTGAAGACTCTGCATAATTGATCTTCTTCTTGCCTGCAATCCGCTTAGACCGCTTCATCTCTACTGGCTCAATGGATAGCTTGGCTAACCTCTTCGAAACATCACGACGTCTTCCAGCTGCAGCACATACCCTCTCAAGTTCCTCATCATCAGAGAAGACAACCTGAGAAAAATTGTTGCGAGCACCCTTGAAAACGAGGTAGGTCGGCCGATCCTGGGCCTTCTGGTTGGCCGAGCCCTTCCTTGTTGCTCTCCTCGCCTCCGTTCTTCTCGGGCTGTTTCTCCATGTCTCTGGAAACTGTTGTGGCTATGATTTGGTTGTGTTTGATTTTGATGTCTTGATGTAAAGGTCTGCCTATAGTTTTATACTCCGGAGAAACGATAGTTTTGGTAGGAAAAGTTTCCAATCCGACTCGAACTCCAATCCAAAACAACTCAGAACACCGCGAGACATCGCATACCAAAAATTGAAATGAATCCGACTCGAAAACCCCCCATGTCGGCCGAGTTGGGCCTCTCTGGTCGGCTGACCTGGGCCCCCCTTCTGGCTGCTGGGCCTCAGGTTTGGTCGGAAGGTTTATTTATTAAATAAAAATATTTATGTACAGAAAAAAATTTGAAAAATATTTAAACTACGCAACTAAAATATATACAAAGGATAGGTTACTTATGGAAATCTAAGGGTCATATCTATGGTAACCAACTCTAACTTCTTCGAAAATGAAAGTCTCGATATAATTGATGTCAAATTTTTCCTCTTCAACGTAGACCTTCAATCTTTGTCCATTTACCATATACTTGTTCCCTTCAAAATCCATAATGGTAACAGCTCCGGCAGGTGATACGTCATGAACAATATAAGGTCCATCCCATTTACTTTGTAATTTTCCTTTTCCAAATAATTTGAATCTTGAATTATAAAGAAGAACCTTATCACCTGGCTTAAACTCCTTCTTGACGAGCTTCTTGTCAAACCATCTCTTAATCCTCTCCTTATAAATGGTAGCATTATGATAGGCTTGCAAACGAGCTTCATCAAGGGTACTTAATTGAATCCTTCTTTTAACTAAGGCGGCATCTAGGTCTAAATTTAATTCCTTAATTGCCCAATAAGCTTTATGTTCTAGCTCAACTGGTAAATGACAAGTCTTTCCATAAACTAATTGATAGGGTGTCATTCCAATAGGTGCTTTAAATGCAGTCCTATAAGCCCAAAGAGCATCATTAAGCTTCTTTGACCAATTTTTGCCTCCTTTAATTATCATCTTTTTAAGGATTTCTTTTAATTGTTTATTTGATGTTTCGGCTTGGCCATTAGTCTGTGGGTGATAAGCTGTAGAAACTCTATGTTCAATTCCCATCTTAGCCAGATAATCCGTAAACTCTTTACCAATAAAATGCGATCCTCCATCAGAGATAATTACTCTAGGTACTCCATATCTTGGAAAGATGTTATTCTTGATCATCTCTATGGACTCTTGCGTTGATGCTTTCTTACATGGCAAGGCTTCTACCCACTTTGAGACATAATCCACAGTTACTAAAATATACTCATATCCATGTGAATTCTCAAAGGGTCCCATAAAATCCATTCCCCAAACATCAAATAAATCAATCTGTAGATTGTATGTCAAAGGCATAGAATTTCTAGCTGTTATATTTCCAGTTCTCTGACACTCAGGACAAGAAGCGACAAATTTCCTTGCATCTTCATGCATTCCTGGCCAATAGAATCCACTCGCCCATATCTTAGCCTGGGTTCTGAAATGTCCATAATGCCCCCCATATTCTGCAGCGTGACACTTTCTCAAAATCTCACTTCTCTCATCTGCAGGTACTCATCTTCTGAGGACTCCATCAGATCCAAATCTATATAAGTAGGGTGAATTCCAATAAAATTTCTTGGCTTCGGCAAGGACTTTCCTTTTTGAATTATAGTTGAGATGAGTCAATGGCTCTCCTTTAATGGCTCTAATTACGTCTAACATCCAAGAGTCCTTGTCTATAACTGCATAAAGGGTGTCGTCTCTTAATGCATCTTCAATTGGTGGACCTCCTTTACTATGGCTCATCCTAGACAAGTGATCTGCCACTACGTTCTCAACTCCCTTCTTGTCTCTGATCTCTACATCGAATTCTTGTAGCATAAGGATCCATCTAATTAAACGAGGTTTAGCATCTTTTTTAGTTAAAAGGTATTTGATAGCAGCATGATCAGTGTAGACTATAACCTTTGAATTAACTATGTAGGATCTAAATTTCTCAAAGGCAAAAACTACTGCTAATAACTCCTTTTCAGTGGTTGCATAATTAACTTGGGCTTCGTTAAGAGTCTTGCTGGCATAATAAATGGCATGTACTCTTCCGTCTTTTCTCTGCCCCAGCACAGCTCCTACGGCATAGTCACTGGCATCACACATGATCTCAAAGGGTAAATTCCAATCAGGTGGTTGAATGATAGGTGCCTTAACTAGTAATTCCTTAATTTTTCTAAAGGCTACTTCACACTCATCAGTAAACTCAAATGGAACGTCCTTCTGGAGTAGGTAATTCAGTGGCTTAGCTATTTTAGAAAAATCCTTAATAAATCTCCTATAAAACCCATCATGTCCGAGAAAGCTTCTAAGAGATCTAATATCTGTAGGTGGTGGCAATCTTTCTACAGTCTCTATCTTGGCTTTATCTACTTCAATTCCTTTCTCAGAAATGAAGTGTCCCAACACAAGTCCTCTTCTCACCATGAAATGACACTTCTCCCAATTCAACACTAAGTCTACTTCTCCACATCTCTTCAGAACTTTCTCTAAATTCTTTAGACAGTGGTCAAAACTAGTGCCGTGAACTGAGAAATCGTCCATGAAAACCTCCATGATATCCTCAATGAAGTCTGAGAAAATGGCCATCATACACCGTTGAAATGACGCTGGTGCATTGCATAATCCAAAGGGCATTCTCCTATAGGCAAAGGTTCCATAAGGACAAGTGAAAGTTGTCTTGTGTTGATCGTCTGGATGGATAGGGATTTGAAAGAATCCAGAATAACCATCTAAATAGCAAAAATGGGTATTCTTAGCAAGTCTCTCTAGCATTTCGTCAATAAAGGGTAAAGGGAAGTGATCTTTCTTAGTGGCTTTATTAAGCTTCCGGTAATCTATACACATTCTCCAACCAGTGACAGTCCTTTGTGGAATTAATTCATTATTCTCATTTTTAACTACAGTTAAACCTCCCTTCTTAGGCACACAATGAACTGGGCTAACCCACTCACTAGTTGGTACTAGGTAGATAATTCCGGCGTTTAGTAATTTGATTACTTCCTTCTTCACTACAGATCTCATTTCGTTACTCAGTCTCCTTTGATTGTCTACCACTGGTTTGTGGTCTTCTTCCATTGGAATCCTATGAGTACAAAATGCTGGGCTAATTCCTTTAAGATCTGCTAGAGAATAACCTATTGCCTTCTTATGTTCCCTCAACATTCCTAGCAGTCTTTCCACCTCTTCTGGACTTAGCTGGTCACTAATTATTACAGGATAGGTTTTATCTTTTCCTAAGAATTCATACTTAAGTCCTTCGGGTAGTGGTTTAAGCTCAACATCGGGCGCCTCCTGTGGATTAAGGTCTCCTAATGGTTCTACAGGAATGTCTTTGGTTTCTTCTTGATTAAGGTCAAGTTGTTTAGTGGCAATGGTTGTTTCCTCAGAGAAGAATCCTTCTTCTCCTCCTTCTAATACTAATTTTAATGGCTCTCTAAAGGCATTAATATAATTAATACTCTCTATCTCCTCTATATCAGGAGTGAGATTAATAGGCACTTTAGATGCCGGTAGGAAATCAAAGTCATATTTTAATCCATTAATATTAATATTGATTTTTCCTTTATCATTATTTACTACGGCATTAACCAACTTAAGAAAAGGTCTACCAAGAATTATATTAATATCATTATCGTAGACATTAATTATATAAAAATCAGTTGGTATAATATTATTAGCAAAGTTAACTTCAACATCTTTAATTAAGCCTACAGGTCGAATTATTTCATTATTAGGAAGTTTAATCTTAATACTAGTAGAAACTAAGTGTGGTTTATCACTTAAAGTACAATAAACTTCATAGCTCATAGTACTTACCTGGGCTTCCATAGAGCAGTGAATATTGTTGAAGTCTTCTTTGTTGATGGAGCAAGAAATACCAGTCGAAGATTCTTCTGGCTCCAGGTGGACGATAACCTCCTCAGTTAGTGATGACTCCGGCTTGACACCAATCACCCGCTTCACTTCAGAGACAAAGTCACTGTCCAGCTCCTCTTCTTGGAATAATTTCTGCAGTACCTCCCCTGTACTTAGATCATCTGAGCTTCTCCTTAGTGGTACCTCTGGTGGAAACAGCTCTTTCTCTTCTTCTAAGTCTTCTAGTGGGAGTGGTCCTGCACACATCAGTGTATCTCCAAAATCTACTGGCATCCAGCTCGTCTTGTCGAATTCTGTCAGTGGTTTTGCACTAGCAAGGCTTCCAAAATCTGAACACTCTGTCTTCACTTGTGGTGCAAAACACTCGTACTCCTCTTCCTCAGCTGCATAAGACACTGGAGTCTTTCTGGCAGGTTGTTGCTCCTTGTAGATAGCATATGTAGACGTCACTCCTGCTAGCTTCTGCTCTTCACTCTCCCTCCTATCTCTTTCAGCCTTCGCGGTCAAGCAGCAATCTGACAGAATCTTCATAGCTTCATCTACATTTCGGCTCAGCAGTGATCCTCCAGCACAGATGTTCACTTGCTTGAAGTCTCTAGTGTTTAGACTGAAGTAGAAGGTTGAAATGATTGTCTCCTCGTCAAAGTTAATGGGTGGTCCTTGTGTCCTCAGTTCTTCCAGTCTGTCCCATGCTTCATCAAGGTCTTCACTCTCAAGTTGCTTGAAGTTTATGATTGCTTTCTTCAATAGGTGTACTTTTATTGGAGAAAAGAATCTTTTGGTGAACTTCAATTTGAGAGCGTCCCAATCACCTTCAGCTTCTATTGATGCAGTGTCGTACCACTTTCTGGCTCTGTCTTCCAATGTAAACGGAAAGAGATTCCACAAAACCCATTCTTCTGGAACTCCGTCTTGATGGAATGTGCGACACACTTGCACTAGCCTCTTCAAGTGAGTGTACGGGTTCTCATCGTCTTCACCACTGAACGGATGTTCGGCAGCAATTCGGATGATTCCTGGCTTCAGCTCGTAGGATCCTGATTCCGGCTGCAGATTTGATCTTTGGAACTTCAAATCTTCCGCTCTTGGAGTTAAAAACTCCCCAAGCGTCAATTTTCTGCCCAACATAGTCATACCTGAAATTTAAACAAAAACAAAAACAAAGATCTATGACAGCAAAAATTTGCTGTACTTTAGACCAAATTAAATCCAAACAAAATAACAGAATTTAAAATTTCAGAATTTAAAAAATTACTCCTAATTTCGAAAATTGTAAAATAAAATAAATCTAAAACACTAATTAATAACAAAATTAACTAAAAACAATAAACAAAACTAAATATTAAAACTAGAAGTAGCAAAACTTAATAAAAGATTAATAATAATTTAAACGATAATTATTCCCCGGCAACGGCGCCAGAAAAGCTTGTTGACAGCACTTAAGCATGCCAAATCCTTATACTGCAAGCGCACAGTATCGCGGTAGCTTTTCCCCAGGATGAGTATCTTGGGTTTATCAATCCGGGATTAATTATGTTTAAAATGCTATTAATCAATTATTAACAATATTACTATCTAATTCTAATATATCTAATAAGCTTAAATAAGAGATAAAAGTTATCTAATTACAACTAATAAAGACTCTAATTCTACTCTAATCAAGATCTAAACTATATTCTAATCTATTGCATAAAAGGTATAAGCAAAGACTTAAACTCGGGGTATATAGGATTTAAACAGGCAAAAGGATCCACAAGAGATATGAGACAAACTACTAAAGTACTACGAACCACCTTGACTTAGATCTAAACATTAAGCATAAAATAAGCATGAACATGAATGTCAAGAACCTACTCGAACCTTTCCCCGGGCTCCACTGTCACTGGTAACCAGGTAATCGACGAACTAGTAAACCCTAACTATGCCTAACATGAGCAGATTAAATCTACTAAAAGACATGTGAAGTACTTAACAGTGGCCACTGATTTACACAATTAGACAACAAGCATTGCTAAGCATAGATCATGAACAAGCATAAACAAGAAGCAAAGTCTAAAAGACAACTTTATAGATCCATAATCAAGGTTTTATCATAGTACAGAAGAAGTTCGAGGGGTTTACTCAAGATACATCGGAATTCGTGATCCAAAGTCGTCGAGATGAACTAGACGAAGAAGTCGACGAAAGACGAACTCGATCTGCCCTCGGGATGCCAGGGGTCGGCCGAGCCAGACCCCTAGGGGTCGGCCGACCCCCCTGGGTCCTGTCTCCTCTTGCTTCCTCCTTTCGCCGAGATGTTCCTCCCGCCGAGTTGAACTCCTTTGGCCCTCGAGCTCTGCCCTAGCCTCTCGGTTACAATGGATTTGTGGCGAGTCTCTCCTCTCATCTCCCTAGATGGAGCCCTCTATTTATATCCCGAAGGAAACCCTATACATGGAAACTAATAGGTCGGTTCTAAGAGTCCTAGAACACCTCATACATCTATTTCCAAGTATAATCAAGCTTCTAGAAGAGTCCCGGTCGTCCATATCTTTCCTTGCTTGATGACGAAATCTTCTCTCTTTAATTCCCGAAATAAACCTTCCCGGTTCTGCAACTTGTAGTAAATCGACCATAACTTTGCCTTCCGAAGTCCAATAAATGCAAGCTCGGACTCTAAATTGTAGAGCTCGAAGAGATCTACAACTTTGGTATTCAAACTTTCTTCATTTGACGTCGTTAAGGTCTCCAAATTGGGCCCACAAGTTGCTGCTGTTATTGACTTCGCGAATATTTCAGGAATTGCCTTTCCTAGCAACCTTCATCTTCTAGAATACTCCTTTAATTGGGCTTTATCCTTCAATTGGGCTTCATTATCCTTTTGCACTTGGGCTTTGCTCATCTTAGCATAAATCCTATTTCCGAGAATTCTTCAAATATATCAATTATTACCTGATTTCCTGCAAAAAATGAATAATGCACAAAAACAAAGAGCATTCTCGAAAACGGGGTTAATTGTTAGTAAAATAATAATAAATCACAATATTAATTCATTAAACGGCATAAAATCATATGAAATTATAACATAAATTTAGTACTTAAGCCGCGTCAACAGTCTTCTTGGTTGGTGGGGTGTTCAGGTCTCTGTTCGTCGGGCGGCCTTTGACTGAACAAGTAGTGCTGAACACTCACTGGGTGACCATAAATTGGTGGTGCTGGTGGGTATGACACGCCTCCCATCATGGGGTGTTGCATTTCCCACAGGGTCTGACCATAAGGGTTGAGCATGCTTTTCTTCCGGCTTGCTTCATGGCTCGGTTCAGTGTTGTCCTTCGATTCCTGGTACATTACATTGATCCGGTGTAGGGACCACTTTTCTTCTAGCTCCCAGTTTCGGGCTACCACTTTGTCGTATAGGCTGCTCAGCCTGTCATACTCATCATCCAAGGCGTCCAAATATTGGACAAGGTAGGCTATGGTAGGATCCTTGGATGCCCTAATCTCTGTTAGGACTGCAGTCCTCTTATGCCATGCTAGGGCGCACTTATTCATGGGTGGGAAGAATCTCATGGGAGTATGTTGCACCATCCCATGATAGGTAGAACATATCTTCTTGATCGCTTTGCGAGCTACCACGTGGCAGGCTTCTAAGAACTTGTGGCTGACAGCAGTGGCTTTCCATTCCAAGAGAGCGGGACTATTTCTGATGTACAAAGTGACTGCCCACTTTCTTCCTTCTCTTTCGCGCAGTATCTCTCCACAGTATTCTGGGCGTCCTTGAACTTGAAGATACATCATGGTATCCCTTAGGAGCTTGGGAAAACCTTTTTCATCTTCACAGGAGCTGACACAGGTGTTACTGGCCATCTGATCGAGACACGCAGGACTCGGCCTAGCTACTTGACTCACGCAACACACAACAAACAAAGCAAACAAGCAACAAAGCAACGTCTACAACGCACGCAAATTACACGGTTTGCTCTTACAAGGGTGCTAAACAATGTGAAGGTAAAACTTCACCACCCAAAAGAAAGAGGGACACTGGAGACAACTAACTTTGGACCAAGTGGCTTCATTCCCTTCTGAGCTCAGAGGTTGATTCTGATGAGGGGTTGGTGGTCTCCTTAGAGGTCTCGTCACTGGAGAATCCTCCACTAAAAGATCCGTCGCTAGAGCTGATGATGATGACTCCTAGTGATGACTGAGTCTAGATTAGGGGGTCTTCTTCTTCCGTTAGTCCCCAAGGCGAGGTGATACTCGATGGTTCTAGCCTTGCTTCTGCTGGTGAGGCTGGAGCTGTTGGTTCGTTTGGGGAGGCTGGGCTTGGAGGTGGGCCTATGGGCAGCTCTTCCTCTACCAACCACTCCGAACACTCTAGCTCGAGTGCTGGGGTTTCTTTGGGAGTGGGGGATCTTGGTGGGACTGGCTGGCTTTCAGTCTCTCAGAGGACAGTGTGTATGCTTCTCCGCACTGGGATTTCTACTGAGAGCTCTATGCGCTTCCTATTCTTAAGGGGCTCAGGGCGTCCGGGGGAGTCTGGAGGTTCTTCTGCCATGGCAGATTTATTGTGGAGGTCCAAGACTCTTCTGGGCGAGCTTTTAAGCAGGTAGCTGGCACATCCTTTTGGGTTTCTTCTGTAGTGCTTGGCGTCCATGGTGGCGGACAGGGTGGCCAGTTGGTGCTGCATCATTGGTGCACATCTCTGCCTGAGGGGTCGTTTGTCAACTGTGTTGCACTGATAACGAAGCGTACTATAGTGTCCATAACCTTGTTTGCCTCGATTCCTGGTGCACGTGCCTTGGTCGTCCATGGAGTCAGATGCTTGACCAGAGGGTCTATAACTTAAGGTTGAGCCAGGTGTCTTTGTGATGGTGATGTTTCCTTATAGTGGACTCTGGTTCGTTTACATCGACCCATCATGTCTATCTGGTCCATGCACTGTGCTTAGGTCCACATGTCCTGGCTTGCATAGGAAGCGTAACTCCCTTCTGGCAGAAGCTTGACTGGTCGCCGACAGCCGTTTAGGGTAAGAAAGGGCCAAAACGTAAACGGAGTAGGATGAGGAGCAGAGGTGTTTTTCAAACTGATTTTGGGCTCAAAACGTTTTCCAACCTTAGGGTTACGTCCTACGACCAACTACGGCTCTGATACCACCTGAAACGTCCCAGTTTCCATAATGGGACTAAAATGTGCTTTATTACCATCCTAGGGTTTGGTAATCACATTCTTACATTAGAGTGATACAGATCCGCCCTAACGGGTCGGACAGCAAAGGGGCGTAGCCCTGAATCTAAGCAGCAGAATATAAAACATAGGCCCAAGCTTCCACACGTCACATTGGGAAGTAGGTCGTAGCCCTTAATCTAGTAGGTACACGATGATTTTTCCTTCTCTGTAAACCAACAACAAAGCAAGGGTGAGTGCATACGTACTCAAACAAACCCACCTTCCTCCATAAGGTGTAGGGGTATAGCTATATGTACATGCAAGTCATATCTGGAGCTCAGGAAGTTTTGCATGAAAACATTTTCTATGCAGAGTTTTAAGCTAGTCTAATAAGTTTTAACCATTCAAAAATCAGGGTTTTTCTCAAAAAGGGGCGCCATTGAACTTGTCGGTCCACATGGCCAATGACCTTCCAGCCATCACACTTTCCACAGGGTTTTACCCCTGTAGCACAGCATCCACCCAAAACCATTTTGTTCCAAACCCAAAACCAAACCAATTCTCACCATTTTTAGTTTATGAAAAGTGCTAATTGAAGAACCAACCTGTAACTCATCCATACCAGTGGACTTGGACTATTCGAATAGGTTTTATTCTGATCAGAGGTTGTACTAATTCCCACAAGTTGGACTCAGCGACACTTACCGCTAAATAAGCGTCCGAATTCCAAACCAAACCATTGCCTTTGTTTCATCACCTAGCAGTACTTTAGAGGTTCGGGCCACCGAGACGCACCCTGGTGTCCCTTGACACCCCCTCGGCACACGACCCTTTCCCTTGCCCCTTGTGCGCCAACACAAAAGCTACTAGGCTATCCACTCCAGCTCGGGCCCAGCCAATGCCTCATACAAAGCGAGTGGTTGTACTAAAGAGTTAGGCAAGAGGTTAGTCAATGCGGTCCTTATAGAGCTCAGGTAGAACCATCAACACCTTACACTGCTCGACACCACGAGCATCCACCTACCCAGTCATCTCCACGAAGACCGGGACCTGGTAACCGCGGATTGCTAAGTTACCCGTTTATACCCTGCCCTTAGATGGCTAGTTCGGCGCGTAGCCGTATTCCGACAAAGTCGGTTGCCGGGGTTCTTCCCCATTTTATTTCGAAAACACACACACACATCCTTATTCCCAAACCCATCAAGTTCCACAACCATAATCCCAACTTATCATCCAGATTATGATATATATAATTAATGGGCATTCCTACCTATGCGCACTGTATCTAAAATAGGATTAGGTGGCCGTATATTTGTGGGGTTACCTTAGCAAGCAAAACATGCAAGTTTTTATGAAATTATCAGGCCAAGGGTTGTGGTTGTAAAACATAGGAATTTTATGCATCAAGTGGGGATTCAAGTGGGCTTGCCTTTCAACTTGAACATGGAGCGGTTGATGTTCGGGCATCGTGAGTTATATGGTCGCCAGGTCGGATGTTTCGGGAACAGGGACGATCGGGCTCTCCTACGTGCACAAACAAGAAAGCACACAGCGCATGAGGTACAATATGAGCTCAACGAGTATTTGGTGGGTTGGAGTTTGGATAGAGAAGGCAAGGATTATCTGGGGTTCTTACTGGCGGTATCATTGCAAGTGGTTGAGGTGTAGCGAGCTTTCGGGCGAGCTGGCGGGCTCGGTAATGACAGTTACGGAGTGGCCATGGTAGTTGTGGTGGAACTATGATGCGAGGGCGGCGACGCCGAAGGGGAGGCGGTCGCATGGCGATAGTTGGGGTGGGGAAGGCTTTTGTGAATTAGAATCAATATTCAGATGATTTTCAGTTTCGTCATCATCTGAAGTGGAACTGGGAGGATCAAGACAAGAATCTTTTTGATAGAGAGTAGGAGATCAACGGCATCGCACTAGGCACACAAACTTATGTTGGACCAGTGTGAAGCACTGACTGGGCGTAGGACGCGTCATGGTGGCATGGCGGCGTCTTTCGTCCAGGAGAAATGACTATGTGGAGTGTATAGATGGATAGATCTTGATTTTAGATGAATTTAGGCTCAAGAATCGCCCAAATCGGAGTTCGAACAGAGGATATATGGGGTATACAGTGGTTAGCGGGTAGTTTTAGACTTTTCTAGAAAGTTCAGGGGGTAGAAAATGACTTTTCACCGGATTTGGCCCGCGAGGAAATCAAAACTGGGTCGGGGGAGGTTTCGGCCTTTCGGCCCATGCGCGGCGCGCGCACCCTCGTGGGCCGACCCACGCGGCGGGGAGGGGCGGCGACAGCGCGCCTAACGCTGTTGGTTTGGGACCCACGCGTCAGCGATACGGGGGAGCGACGGCGTTAGGGGGAGGTGGATGGCGCCGGTCTGGTTTCGGGTGAACCGGACGGCGGCGGTCGAGCCCGGCTCGCCGGCGGTTCTCACCACCGGCGGCGGGTACCAGCGACGAGGTCACCGGCGGGGGCACTGAGACGGGGCGGCGCACCGAGTGACGGGGTTGGGAGCGCAAGGTAGAGGCCGGAGGTGGGGTCTCCATGGAACGACGGCGCGGGTGCGCAGGCGGCGAGGAGGCGCACGTCGCGGCGACGGCTTTGTGGTGCGGGGGAGGGGACGGTGAGTGCTGGGGACAGTGGAGGGAAGTGTGGCGAAGCTTAGGGAGCGGGCAATCGAGCTGTGGAGGCCGGTGGATGGTGAATTTGGGCGACGTGCTCGTGGCGGTGGTGGCGCACCGGAGAAGTGCGCGGGGAGGGGGCAAATGGATGCCGATGCCCGCGACTATCGACTCCTGAGCGGCTCGGGGGGGTCGGTCGAGGCGGGTGCACGGCAGTGCGGTGGGGGGTGAGGGGAGGGGCGAGGGCGACAGGCAGCGGCGGGTGGCTTTTATAGCCGGAGTGGTGTGCGGCGGCGATGTGGCGGCGCATTGCGCTACCCAGATGGCAGAGCGGCACGGTGTCCAAGTGGTGGAGCAGCGCGGCGGCGGAGCGCTGTGGAGCTGGGGCCGGCGGGGGTTTTGGCGCCGCATCACGCGCGGCGCCGGTAGCGTCGGGCACATGCAGCGGCAGGCGGTGCGCTTGCGACGCAATCAGGGGCGTAGGGTTGGGGCAGACGATGGCGGCGCCAGAGCGCGGGCGAGGCGGGGCCGGCGGTGGTCCATGGTAGCGGGGACCACAACAGCGCGTGGAGGGGCCGGCGTGCACAGCGCGTGCCGGAGGAAGGAGACGAGGGAGGGGTGAGGCTGACGGGTGGGGCCCGGCCGGCAGTGGGAGGAGTGGGGGGAAACTGGGCCGGGGTTTGGGCCAGGCCGCAAGGGGAGGGCGAGAGAGAGAATGGGGAGTGGGCTGCGGGTGAAATAGGGCCCAAGGGGGGTTTCCCTTTTTCTGATTTTGGTATTTGGAAATTGGAACGAATTTTGTGGAGGATTTTTGGAGAGAATTTGGAGATGGACTTCTTGGAAAAACTTTGCGAAGATTTTTGGTGGGGCTATATGGAATATTCGTAGATTCTTGTTGAGCTCATATTAACACAATACAACAACAAACAAGATTTTGAAAATTGATTTTGAATTAGGGGGAGGTTAGAAGAAAAAAAAATTCGGGGCTAATTTTTAGGGTGTTACAGAGGCACTGGCACAACTGCGGAAGCAACCCTTGTTAGAGTTCTAGGACCTTGCTCATAACCCGAAACCACTAGATCTACTTAGTACTTAGATTATACCTTCGGCGGCCTAAGATGATGAAGCCATTGCGATGACCCGTGCCTGCTTGGGGAGGCACGGTGAGGGCGATGAGAGGGGGCGTCCTTGGGCCGTAGATGTACGCAGCTACAGCTCGAGGACGACCGGCAGCGGTGTCAGTGGCGGTGTAGTGCAGTGGCGGCGGCGGCGGCTTTTCCTGTCACTTCCAGTCACCTTACACGGATCGGGTGTGTGTGTGAGGAGAGGGTTTCGCCGGGGAACGTTGGTTCCTGAGCCGGCTCCCCTCGTCCCCTTTTATGTGGCGCTGGCGTGACAGGGGGCCGCAACCAAAAGGTTGTTGCGCCCCCGATCAGGACCCGGATGGGGCGACCGACTCGGTCTTCGAATCGAGCCGTTCGCGAGATCAACCCAACATTCTCCCCCTTGATCTCAAACTTAAATACTTATACTTCAAACTTAATTCTTCAACTTCTTATACTTATAATTCCTTTTCTCAATAGATCAGTACAACAAGACCAAGGCGCAACAACAGTCAGTTATGTAGTGTCGAACTCAATTGCTGTAGCATACCTTTCTATCTCGAATCAGAACAACTTAAAACTTGTGGGGAGATGGTGGCATAAATGACCCTTTTATGTCCAGAATCATAGGTCTTCCTTCAAACCCATGCCAGCTACATGTTCGATGAACTTTTTAGGTGAAAGAACTTTAGAAAGCGGATCCGCGAGCATTTGCTCAGACTTAGTATACTCAAGCATTATTGTCTGATCCTGGACTTTCTCCTTCACAACATAATACTTAATGTCAATGTATTTGGCAGCATTACTTGACTTGTTGTTATAGGAGTAAGATATTGCGGGCTCATTGTCGCAATATAACTTCAGTGGTTTTTCAATGCTGTCAACCACTTTTAATCTGGGAACAAATTTCTTTAACCATAGTGCCTACCCAGTTGCCTCATAACATGCTATAATCTCAGCGTACTCTGTTGACGATGCAACAATTGACTATTTCGAGCTCTTTCACGAAATGGCTCCGCCAGCAAGGGTAAATATATAGCTTGACGTGGACTTTCTTGTATCTCTACATCTTGCCATATCGGCATCTGAATAGCCCACTATCTCAAGGGCATTGGACTTTCTATATGTTAACACGAGGCTCTTTGTTCCTTGCAAATACCGCAAGGTTTTCTTAACAGCTATCCAGTGTTCCACTCTTGGATTTTTCTGATATCTGCCAAGCATCCCGGTTGTAAATGCTAAGTCAGGGCGTGTACAAACTTGAGCATACATAATACCTCCGACAGCTGATGCATACGGGACTGATTTCATTTGATCGATCTCATACTTATTCTTAGGACACTGAAAATTCCGGAACACGTCGCCCTAGACTATTGGGACAGGCGATGCCTTACATTTGTGTATACTATATCTCTTTAAAATATTTTCAATGTATGCTTTCTGTGATAGGCCTAATACCCCTTTCTTTCTATCTCGGTGGATTTCAATTCCAAGGACATACGATGCCTCTCCAAGATCTTTCATATCAAAATTTGAGGACACAAAATTCTTAGTCTCCAATAGCAGATTCATATCACTGCTTGCCAACAATATATCATCGACATAAAGCACTAGGAAAATAAATTTCCCATTCTTAAACTTTGTATAAATGCAATTGTCCTCAATATTTTTTTAAAATCAAATGATCTTATGGTTTTATCAAACTTAAGGTACCACTGTCTAGACGCTTGCTTTAATCCATAAATGGATTTCTTTAGTCGACACCCCAAATTTTCTTTTCCTTTCACGACAAAGCCTTTGGGCTGAGCCATGAACACATTCTCATATAAATCTCCGTTCAGGAATGCCGTCTTAACATCCATCTGATGTAACTCTAAATCATAGTGAGTAACAAGTGCCATAATGATTCTAAAAGAGTCTTTTGACGAAACATGCAAGAAGGTTTCAGTATAATCGATTCCTTCTCTTTGAGTGAAGCCTTTTGCGACAAGTCTTGCCTTATGTCTTTCAATATTCCCTTTGGAGTCACGTTTAGTTTTGTAGACCCATTTACAGCCTACTGTTTTGACTCCTTTGGGAATTTCTTCGAGATCCCAAACTTTATTAGTTCTCATTGATCTCATTTCATCCTCTATGGCGGCAAGCCACCTGGATGACTGGGGACCTCTCATGGCTTCCTCAAAAGAGGTGGGATCACCTTCTGTGTCCGCATCCTCACTTACATAAACTTCATAATCAGCAGAAATAGCTGGTCTCCTGTTTCGTTGTGACCTTCTAAGAGGTTCTTGAGCAGGCTCACTAGCACTACTCTCTCTTGCAGAAGGCTGCTCTGGCTCCTCATTTGCAACAATAGGAACTTGTGGCGCCACTGTAACAACAAGGGCCTCAGGCTCACTGACAGCTGCACTCGAAGAACCACCAGCAGGAGTTGCAACAACGGGTGCTGCAACGACAGTAGGTATCGAGAAGAAAGGCTCCTGAATCATAGGAATTGGGGCATAAACCCGCTTCTCATCAAGACTTATTTCTCGAGGTACCATACTCCCCCTGATTATCTCATCATCTAAAAACACAGCGTGTCTTGTTTCTACAAACTTAGTATGTCTATCTAGACATAGAAATGGTACCCTTTTGATCTTTCAGGGTAGCCAATAAAATGGCAACTGACAGTTTTAGGATCTAATTTTCCAATATTTGGATTAAATACTTTAGCCTCAGCTAGATAGCCCCACACATGAAAACAATTCAGTGAGGGCTTCCTCCCAGTCCACAACTCATACGGTGTATTAGGCACCGACTTACTGGGAACTCTGTTGAGAATATGGGCAGCGGTTTTTAAGGCCTCCGTCCATAGCTCAGTAGGTAGAGTTGTGTAACTTATCATACTTCTCACCATATCCATTAAGGTGCGATTGCGCCTTTCAGCCACTCCATTTTGCTGAGGCTCGCCCGGTGTGGAATACTGGGCGACTATACCATTTTCCTGTAGGAACCTTGCAAAAGGTCCAGAAACTTGGCTATAAGGGGTATGCTTCCCGTAGTATTCACCACCACGGTCTGATCTTACAACTTTAATCTTTAAATCATGCTAATTTTCAACTTCAGATTTAAATAACTTAAATTTATCTAGGGCTTCAGATCTTTCTTTAATAGGATAAATATAGCCATAGCAAGAGATATCATCAGTAAATGTAATGAAAGAATCGAAACCATCTACCGACTTCACAGGAAAAGGACCACAAATTTCCGTATGAATTATTTCTAAAATTCCTGCGCTTCGCTTGGCATCTTTCTTATTTTGTTTAACATATATCTTTTTTATTTTGTTTAACATACTTTTCTTTAATGCAATCAATGCAATACTCATTATCTGAAAAGTCTAATGGGTGGAGAATATCTTCCTTAATTAATCGTTCTATCCCCCCCTCGAAATATGGCCTAAACGATAATGCCACAATTTCGACAATGATTCATTATCACTTCGCTTTCGCTTAGAACTTACATTACAAACATTCACAGCTGAAGAGGAACTCACATTATTCACATAATCACAATGGGAAAATAAATAAAGCTTGTCTTGTAAAACAGCAAGACCAACATTCTTATTATCGTACTCAATAATGCACTTTTTGTCCCCAAAATGACAGTGAATGTTCTCAAAATCCAAACATGATACTGAAATCAAATTTCTTCTCATGGAAAAATCCGCCATCTAATTCTAACGAAAGATCTCCGATGGCATGCACTTCAGCTTCAAGTCCATTGCCGACTCTAATGCTTCTTTCCCCTCTTCGCAGGGTCCTCTTCGAATGGAATCTATGCAAAGAATTAGCAACATGAACAGTTGCACCAGAATCAATCCACCAAGTATTGGTGGGTAAATCTAAATACAGAGACTCATCTATGAATGTAACTTCATCCTTACTTGATTTATTGAGCCACTTCAGGAAGTCAACACAATTCTTTGAGTGGTGCCCTTTCTTGCCACAGCACCTGCACTGATCAGGCGCCACCTGGTCAAGTGGGATAAGCCTCCCTTTGCGCTGGGACTTCTCACCTGCATCCTGATTAGAGCCCTTACCAGAGCCCTGGCCTTGCTAAAAATTGTTGAACCTTTTGCCCGGAGAGTTATGGTTCTCGAAGAAAGGCTTGTTTGGCTTATTGAAGAAATTTTTCTTCTTCTCACTTTTCACAAAGTATACACTATCAGGACTGTGATTCTTCTGAGCCTTAATCCTTTCTTCTTCTTGAACACACATGGCAATGCACTTTTCAACTGTCCGCTTTTCAGCACTTATATTGTAGTTCACAATGAATGTCTCAAACTCTTTTGGTAAAGAGTTCAGAATATGGTTGACAACAAAGTCTTCTTTCTGCTCCATCTCATAAGCTTTGAGTTGTTCTGCCATGTGTGACATCTTCATGATGTACTCTCTTATCCCACTGCCATCATACTCAGCATTAGCAAACTTCTTAATAAGAGCCCCTGCATATGCCTTAGTAGAACCAGTGAACTGGTCCTTTATCTTCTGCAGGTACTTAGTGGCAGTCTCACATTCAGGGATGGCACCCCGAATAGTAGGGATAATTGTACCCCTAATGACCATGAGACACTTCTTGTTAGAAGGCTCCCACTTAACCTTCTCAAGGTCATATGACATCTGCCTTGCTGGGTTATCAACAGCAGCATGTGTATCTTGTGCCGCCAGCACTGGCGGTGTAGGGCGAGGGGTCTCGATGGCATGATCAATGTCAGCCATCGTGAGAGCTATCATCAACTTCTACCTCCAAGAGGGATAATTCGAGCCATCCAATGGGAGAAGCCCATTGATCCCACTTAGAGCATTGGCAATCTTAGTTGGTGATGCTTCATAAGAAAATAAACTCAATTAGAAAACTGAATTAAAACATGCTCTTAATATAAAACAATAATTGCTCTACTTCTAAATCACCGTTGGGCAGAAATAGAATAGAACAAAACTTAAAACTTAATGAACATGGCAAAATTATCATCAACGTTGGTCAGAAGATAAAATTCCAGGTCATATACTTAATAACAGAAAATTCTTATACATGAAGCATTCAACTTTTATTCTCTAAATAAATATCCACGTTGGTTTCAATTCAAATAGAGAAAAAAATAAACTAGCAGCGGAAACATGAAAATTGTACTTAAAACTTTAAACTCAGTGCTTAAACATGAACTCAGAACTTAATCTTAAACTTGCAGCAAGTATAATACTTAAAATAGTGCTTCCAACATGTATAAAACTAATTATACACTACTTAATACTTAAAAACTGAGAAAAGAAAAAAAATTTACTGCTACTTCGGCCGAAACCGGCCCGAAACGGCCCACGACCTGCTCCTGCTCCGCTCCCCCGCGCCCCAGGCTGCAGCGTGGGCCTGGGCCGGGAAAACGCCCCCCCCACCCCCCCTCCCCGCCTAGGCCGAAAGTGGCCCGGCTTCCCCAGATCCAATCTCCACTGCCAATCAAGATCCGACGGTCAGAAAAAACTCGACTTCGTATATAACGCTGAAAAATCGGAAAAAACCAAAACCCTAACCGCATTCCACTTCTCCCCTCCGACCGTAGCCTCTCTTCCTCCTTCCGCCGTCGCCCCTCTCCTCCCCCCAACTCCAATGAGAGAGGGGAGCATCGCGGCGGAACCGTCCGCGCGGCCCCTCGCCGGCGTGCGCGCCCACCCGAGGGTGAGCGCGCCGCCGCTGAGCGGCCCCGCAGTGGCGCGTTTCGCCTGCATGAGCACACGCACCGCCTCTTCCCGTGGCCGGCGGCGATGGTGATCTCCAGGTGAGGCTTCTCAACTCAATTGCTTCGGGGATTTGACTTAGGGTTAGGGATTTACTTCGAATCGGGGAAAACAGTGAACTATGGTTCATGGAAATGGGGAATTTCTTCGGATTTCAATCAAAACGACTTAATCCTCTCCTTCTACTTGTTGTTCTCAACAATCTTGCCAGAGACTTGGATGTGATTTGCTCGGGTAGGCATAAAATCGAAGGTTTTGAACTTCTAGGGTTAGGGTTAGAGCCTAAACCGAGGCTCTGATACCATTGTTAGAGTTCTAGGACCTTGCTCATAACCCAAAACCACTAGATCTACTTAGTACTTAGATTATACCTTTGGCGGCCTAAGATGATGAAGCCATAGCGATCACCCGTGCCTGCTTGGGGAGGCACGGTGAGGGCGATGAGAGGGGGCATCCTTGGGCCGTAGATGTACGCAGCTACAGCTCGAGGACAACCAGCGGCAGTGTCAGTGGCGGTGTAGCGCAGTGGCGGCGGCGGCGGCTTTTCCCATCACTTCCAGTCGCCTTACACGGATCGGGTGTGTGTGTGTGAGGAGAGGGTTTCGCCGGGGAACGTTGGTTCCCGAGCCGGCTCCCCTCGTCCCCTTTTATGTGGCGCTGGCATGACAGGGGGCCACAACCAAAAGGTTGTTGCGCCCCCGATTAGGGCGCGGATAGGGCGATGGACTCGGTCTCCGAACCGAGCCGTTTGCGAGATCAACCCAACAACCCTCCCTCTCGGTATTAGCTCTCTTTGCCCCTTACCCCCGCTCTCCTTCCAGCCAGGTCGTCAAACGACTGGGAGAGTCAGTGTCGGTGCCGAGCGCGCGTGGGACAGATTCTTATGTGGGAGGAGAGGAAGGACGGCGGGGAAGAGAAGGCAGCGAGGTTAGCGATCTCAGACGAAAAGTCTGAAATTCTGGATCGGGATTTCATTTGTGCTACTAGGCAGGAATTGGATTTTGGTCCGAAAAGTGGTGTTTTTCGGTTCTAATAAATTTAAAAATATAAAAGTTAAGTTTTTTGGTCAAACCGAAATTTTTGCTATAGTGAAACGAAAAGGTGAATCATGTTCAGTTGTGTGTGAGGGGAGGACGGAGGAGATGGAGTCTTTTTTCGTGTCCGTGTCTTTGTGGGGGGAGGGGAGCGGGCGGCTCACTAACTCGGTGGGGGTCAAGTAAGGCTAGGGTTGGACGAGTTGGTGGCTTCAAGCGGCTTCATATCAGAGACATGGATAGAGTATCCATGTCATTGATAGATCATAGATGTTCATATCAGAGACATGGTTTTGTTTAAACCGTCATTGATGTATGCCCGCCAGTAATCTGTGACTCGTTTTGACAGGACACGTCACTAATATAGTAGCACTGTGGCTTGGGTAAAGTCATATGTGATGCGTTTGAGCAAGTAGCGTCACAAATATGTAAACAGTGACGCATTTTAGTTTTGCTGTCACAGACTATCGTGACTCCTATTTCTGATTTTGGCGTAGTGCACATTAAATATACTAAGCAGAAGGCTTAGGGCTAAGTTTGCTTACAACATCCTCTCTCTTTATCACAAAACAGAAATTGCCTATTGCATTGTGCCGCTTCTGTGTGCCACCACCCCTCTCTTGACCTCCATCTAATCCCCCCTCGCTAGCCATCTATTGCCCCGTTCTAGTCCTCAAGTTCCATCACAATGAAGCATGTGGTCGCTTTATCGATGAATAGGAAGTAAAGAAGAGCTCGTCGTCTCTCTAGGAGGTGGCTCAAGGGGTCCTGTGGCGCTCGCCTGGCAACCTCATCGGCCACCGCCACCGTTGGTGCTAGTAGCAGCGGTGGCCCCTCCTCTCTTCCCCTCCCCCGCCCCCTTCCCCTCCCCTTCTTCTCCCCGCTCCGTTGATTCAGATCCCGAGGATTTGGCCTTGACGGCATTAGGTCAAGCCAAATCGACCTCCGATTCGGCTCCTTTTCGAGCAGTGGCGGCAACGGGCTCTCTCCGAATAGCGGCAGCGATGACAGTGCGCCGGTTGCTCCCGCCCTCTTCTTTGCGTGGGAGGCCTTGAGGATCCTCTTCTATGTGGGAGGGGCCCAAGGATCACCATCTCCTAGGATTTGGGGCTGCAATGACGTACTTGGCGCTTTACTGGTAGGGATGGCAACAGGTCATGTAACGTTCGGGTGGAGCAATACCCTACCCGCAACTCAATGCTCTACCCGTACCCGTGAAGGCATTCGGGTAAAGTTTCATACCAATGTATCCATTGGGTTTCGGGTACCCATCGGGTCTATTGACGTCATAGCAAGTTACAAGTAATTAAGATCTATGTTTTCAAAAATTAATTTAGCGATATGTTATAAGCAATGATTACTTGTCATGTGAGTCGATAAAATAATCAAGTGATTATTTAAAAATATTAAATCGATGTATAGACTTAAGTCACATATTTATGTCTCACTTTTTCACTCTCATAAAACCAAATAGATAGCAACAACTCTCACATATTAATATAAGTTTCAACTTTCAAATAACATGACTTGCACTAAGATAGCAATAAGAAAATCAATAATACAAATGCATGCCATAATAAATATGTAGTATGCGCACATCTAACATATCTAAATTCTATAGTTGAATATATATTTCGGGTATTCAACAGGTACCCGTGGGTACAATATTGTACCCGTACCCTACCCACTATTTTTTGGGTACCAAACCCGACAAAACCCGCGGATAAGTTTTCATGTCCATATCCATGCCCATCGGGTACGAAACCCACGAGTATCCGTACCCATGGGTTCGATTGCCATCCCTATTCGCTGGCGATAAATTTCTCCTAGCAAAGGTTCAGAGCACGTAGCTAGTTTTGCAGGGCTGAGATCTATGGTGAAAACCACGCCAGATCTTGTTCGGCACGATGACGGCGTCGCCCTCAAGAGAGGCGTCATCACAACCTCATTGCCTATGCTTTGTTCTGCAAGGTGAAAACCTCGTCCTTTTGGACGGACAACAGCGGTGTTCCGCATTGTATCCTATTTGAAGGTGTCGTGGTGGAAGACTTCTATGTTTGAAGATCCTTGTTGCTGAGATATCGTCCAGTAATTGTTGCATGTCTCTCGACTCTCAATATATTCAACAATCTTTGGTGTTGTCAGATCCTTACACCACTATGTGGTTATGTAAAGTCTTTTACGGTGGTTTGGTTTTGGTTATCGGCATAGAATCAACTTAAGCTGTGAAAGACGTTCTTCAGCAGGGGTGGAATCGGCACATGCTCTTCTGCTTTCTAGTGTTTGACGAAGATTACTAGTTAGAAGTTGTTTTGTTTAGAGGAGGCTTACAGAAAACAAGACGTACACTAGTTTAGTATGTTAGAGTTATAATTTTATTTTTTTTCTTTTGTCCAAGTGCTTTGGCCACATACTTTTAAGTTATGTATCAACACTTTATAATATTTTGGTCTGATGCATCATCTTTGGGTGGTGTCTGAAATCAGAATTTAATTCTACTAGTAAAAATGCACGTGCGTCCCGCACGTGCGATGTTGTTCAATTTTAAATTGTATTAAATTTAGTGTATTATTTTTGCTTATCTAATTTATTGAAACAATTTATATTTAACTAATCCATAATCCAGCCACGTGGAGACCAAGTCTGTGACTCCTAGTTCTATAATTTTGGTTTTTTAAAAAAATCTATATATAAAAGTAAGAGAAATATGAGTTGATATAGAGGAAATAATCTTGCCGATAAGAGTGTGACCTGATCCAGTACAATAGGACGTGGATCTTTAGGTCGTGGCATGTCTTCGTGGCGGCCTCCATAGACCTTAGACCACGACCTGGAGGAGGCAGCAAAAGAGTTACAGTGGGGACAAGCACGTCGAGACACATCCAAGGTGGCTTCTTGGTGGGCGTGCTCTGTCTTGTAATCGCAGGGCCCGCGAATACCTCAGCCAACAAGAGGTGTGCGTACCTATCGCCCGTGGCCGCGAGCACCTCGGGATTATGCGCTACAGCGCTGGCAACACAACGATGTGGCCACAGGCACATCCAGAGACATGTATGTGCTGACCGCATCCGCGAGCTCCTAAGGGCTCATGCGACGGCAACACAACATCGTGGCTACGCGATAAGACGATGTCGGCTCGACCAACCCACCAATGGCCACAAAGTGGAAGACGACCTTCATGCCTCTGTATGGTTCAATATATACACAATATTATATCTCATAATATGTTTCTAATTGCCATCCCTTCCTCGGCACACAAATTGATTATCTAAAATATTTATAAATCAAAGTTTAGCCCCAAATATTATCAGGTATAGGAGAGAATTGTTATTTGATCAAAATTTGATATCAATTCAAATGTGGTAAAATTTGACCAAAATTTGGTATAGCAAAAATTGACACTCAACCTAGCGGGCCCAGGTTTCTGTATTCCAAATTTAATATACCATTTGGGCTGATTGTACGGGTAGAAAATATGCATACAGTGGGCTGACTGTAAATATGCTATAGAGTAAAAAAAAAAAGCCCGACCAACCTTTATCCTTTCTCGTGAGCTGCACATGCCCATCGGGCATCGCCGTCTTCTCGTCCGCTCGCCTGCTCCGCTTCCCCATGCTCCGCCGTGCTGACCATGGAAGGCGTCGTTGGCCGGCGGGTGCAGACGGCGGCGGCGGTAGCGGCAGCGTTCGGCACGTGGCGCGCTCGGAGCCGGCACCCCCGAGGGCAGTTGTTGGGCGGATCCCTCCTACCTGGTACGCGTCAACCTCGCTCTCTCCTGCAGTTCTCGGAGCTCCCGTCGCCAACGCCTGTTCTTCTCCTCCCTTTGGAGCCAGCGAGCGCTCCGTCTCCCGTCGCTGCTTGGCATCTTTCGGATACTGTGGTTTGGATTTTTCCTCTTCCTTTCATCTCGCTAGCAGAAGACATGCTGCCGCGGTTCGTCTCCATCCGGCGGCTGTCCAGGACTCTTTTTTTCCCTCTGAGTCTCTGACCATGGATCTGTTCTGGCACTGAATTCTCCCGTCCTTCTTGCTTCGTGTGGATTTCGATCTCCGATTTCTCATATTCGTCTTGGTTCTTGCCCACACAGGCAGGACTGTCCCTGATCCCTCAGCAATTGGCACTATACCACAGCCTGGCTACAACAACTAACTTACAGTCGCTATAACCCTTTGTAGCAACAGCCTATCAGTCGCTATAAAGTTATCCCGACCGACCGTATCTGACGCTGTAAGTGGCGTCACTATAAGTTTATAGCGACTGACACCTTTATACCGACTGACAGTTAGACGCTCGTTGGAGATATACCGACGGACACATGGTGACTGATAATCCGTTACCACAACTGCAAACTGACTATTCGACGGTATATCAGCCTTTACCGACCAATGGTCCAACAGGATAACTTAATGGCAATAAAAAAAAAGACAATCTCGTAATCTTAGCAATTAATACTAATGTCACCTTGGGCTTCACAGGTTTTTTCCATCACAAAGTATTCACTCATCTGATACACAATAGCACAGATTTCACATGCATCAAAGGTCCACTCATCATGGAGAGAATGTCCAGGGCAACTTCAATGGTTCATTGTAATAATCTCATCTCAAGTCATAATATCCAATACATTATTATCTCTAATGTACCGAGCAAACTACTGAAGCTCACCATCTAGTTTCAACTAACTATGATCAACTAGAAATTTAGTAGTAGTGAAATGCCCTACAATTTCTAAGGTTGTAAACAAACCCATCTAGTCTCACTGTGGATCCTTGGACTGCATCTGCAAACTCTGAACCTACAATGGAAGAAAATGAAAAGGGTTTATGAAAAAGGCAAACCACTAAGCAGAACATACATTTGCTCTTCATGGAACCAAGCTATGTGAATGAGATTTGTGAAACATCAATATAATGTAAAACAAAACTAAGACAAAGTACTTAGTACTAGTACAATGTTTAACATATGTACACCATTGAGATATATTATAGAAAATGATGCATCTGTATAAGTGGCACTAGAGTAACTAAATTAAGCACCTTCTCTCTTGTCAAAGGCTGTGTGGAAGACTGCCATACAATCAGGCAAGAACACCTTCTGCTCATCAAAGGCATCTGTATATACAGAGCAATCAACTAAGT
Source organism: Paspalum notatum (assembly GCA_022530915.1). Lineage (NCBI taxonomy): Eukaryota > Viridiplantae > Streptophyta > Magnoliopsida > Poales > Poaceae > Paspalum > Paspalum notatum. The sequence goes on along the minus strand of CM039687.1, from coordinate 34,805,285 downwards.
ATAATGAAAGACATAGCTGTATCTAGAAGAAAATAATACGGTGAGTAAAACTCAACGATAAAAATTTGTGTATGAACTATAACTTAAGCTAGTTAATGAATCCTAACCAACAGTTAAGAAGGTAGCTGACAAAAAACAGAAAAAGGAAACCTTGCATTGCCTGATCAATTCAGATGTATCACTTGCTAAGCAGGCAGAAGCGACACCTAATGATCGTTATGCTTTATATCTAATATTTTCTGCGGTTTCAATTTGGAAAAAAAATAATACTTTTTAGTTGAATGCTTCAACAAAAAGATATTGCAAAGTAGCCACCAGGCTGAACAAAACATTCACTAAATGAGATAGAGTTGTATGTTCTAACACATCAATTCTTGTGTGTTTAATCCTCAAATATTTTTGCTAAAGAACAGTGACCTATAAGACTCACCTCCAGTCTTCAGAAGAGTGCACAGGAGGAGACATGCTGCCTTTGGAGCATAGATTCGAGGGGTTCAGGAAGCAGCAGCAGGCCTGCACACAAGTACACCTCCTTTTTATTTTTTCCACAAAAAATGTCCTCCTCATGTAAACAAATGATGGATAACTGAATCAAATAGCTCTAGATGAACCCATAACAGGTTCAGTTGCTTAAATTTTAAAATTCGCATTAGATACAAACAGTAAAAAGACAATGAACATGAATTTCGTGCACCTAATTTAATGAGGAAATCACAGCAAAAACATAATGGAAAAAAAACCAGTGACCTCTCGCTTCTCTCTCCAAAGAACAGAATCGAATCCTCTATCTTCGAAGTATCCATTCCTGAAACTCATCACCATTCAGCAACACCACGCGAATCAAGGTTGTCACCACGGGAGGGAGATGAAGCGGGACGGCACGCGAGGAGGAGGCCAGCGCGGCGGAACTGGCACCGGATCCGCGGGCGCGGAGGGGCCGGCGTGGAGCTGTCCCGCACGGAGGAGGCCGGCGGGAGATGAGGCCGGCGGAGGACGAGTACGGGTGGGGTGACGGTGGATCCAGCTCTGTCGCGCGCTGACAGCCATGGCGGAGGCAGATCCGGCGCTGCGGGGCCGCGGGTGGGAGAGGCGCGAGCGGCGGCCAGGCGGAGGAGGCGAGCGGTCGGGCGGAGGAGAAGGAGGAGATCGCCGCATTTCTGTGTGCGGGACGGCGGCTAGGAACCGGAGAAGGAAAAAAGAAGTACAGTATCTAGGGTTTGGTCTGGAGTGTCTGGTTCTGAATAGTAGTTGAGCGTGGGCCTCGTGAAATTTTATGCGCAGCCCACTACAGCGGACGGGAGGTAATTGGTTATGGGCTCTTTGTACCGACAGATAGACCGATGCTATACAAAGTTATACCGACTGATTATTTAACGTTATATGCACATGCTTATGCCGACTGATGTTTGATCGGTAAATGTAGAATTAGCGACTGACAGTTTGTGCCAAACATATACCGACCGACAGTTTGATGGCTATATTTTATTTATAGCGACTGCTGTCTGACGCCAATTTGGTGTTGTGGTATAGTGTGGTCACTCAAGGTTGCTCGTCTGCTTTACCAGACATGTTAATGGGTTATGAGTATGCAAATTGTTGGTTCTCAGAACGATTTGGGATTATAATCGTTTCTTCTCATGTATATTTGTTTATATACAAATATTTAGGTGGGCCGTGATGGACTCAAATTCGATGGAAGCAGGTTTCTAATCCATGTGGTATGTATTTATCTGTTGTTGGCCTTTTCCTATCGGATTTGTCCAGCATGAGGTCTAGAAAGCTTGGAAAGTCAAAGACGTGAAGGACAGACGGGTTAATAATACGGTGAAAAAAGTTTCGGGTGGGAGGCGGTAACATGGCAGAAACGCGTACATGCTTTGATCTTTTGTACTGCACGTAAAAAAATCTCTTACGCGTTTCTGGCATGTTACCGTCTCCCACCCGAAACTTTTTTCACCGTACTATGAACCCGTCTGTCCTTCACGTCTTTGACTTTCCAAGCTTTCTAGACCTCATGCTGGACAAATCCGATAGAAAAAGGCCACATGGATTAGAAACCTGCTTCCATCGGATTTGAGTCCATCACGGCCCACCTAAATATTTGTATATAAATAAATATACATGAGAAGAAACGATTATAATCCCAAATCGTTCCGAGAACCAACAATTTGCATACTCATAACCCATTAACATATCTGGTAATGCATACGAGCAACCTTGAGTGACCAATTGCTGAGGGATCAGGGACAGTCCTGCCTGTGTGGGCAAGAACCATATATGAGAAATCGGAGACCGAAATCCACACGAAGCAAGAAGGACGGGAGAATTCAGTGCCAGAACAGATCCATGGTCAGAGACTCAGAGGGAAAAAAAGAGTCCTGGACAGCCGCCGGATGAAGACGAACCGCGGCAGCATGTCTTCTGCTAGCGAGATGAAAGGAAGAGGAAAATTCCAAACCACAGTATCCGAAAGATGCCAAGCAGTGATGGGAGACGGAGCGCTCGCTGGCTCCAAAGGGAGGAGAAGAACAGGCGTTGGCGACGGGAGCTCCGAGAACTGCAGGAGAGAGTGAGGTTGACGCGTACCAGGTAGGAGGGATCCGGCCAACGACTGCCCTCGGGGGTGCTGGCTCCGAGCGCGCCACGTGCCGAACGCTGCCGCTACTGCCGCCGCCGTCTGCACCCGCCGGCCGACGACGCCTTCCATGGTCAGCGTGGCGGAGCATGGGGAAGCGGAGCAGGCGAGCGGACGAGAAGACGGCGATGCCCAATGGGCATGTGCAGCTCACGAGAAAGGATAAAGGTTGGTCGGGCTTTTTTTTTTTTTTTACTCTATAGCATATTTACAGTCAGCCCACTGTATGCATATTTTCTACCCGTACGATCAGCCCAAATGGTATATTAAATTTGGAATACAGAAACCTAGGCCCGCTAGGTTGAGTGTCAATTTTTGCTATACCAAATTTTGGTCAAATTTTACCACATTTGAATTGATATCAAATTTTGATCAAATAACAATTCTCTCCTATACCTGATAATATTTGGGGCTAAACTTTGATTTATAAATATTTTAGATAATCAATTTGTATACCGAGGAAGGGATGGCAATTAGAAACATATTATGAGATATAATATTGTGTATATATTGAACCATACGGAGGCATGAAGGTCGTCTTCCTCTTTGTGGCCATTGGTGGGTTGGTCTAGCCGACATCGTCTTATCGCGTAGCCACGATGTTGTGTTGCCGTCGCATGAGCCCTTAGGAGCTCGCGGATGCGGTCAGCACATACATGTCTCTGGATGTGCCCGTGGCCACATCGTTGTGTTGCCAGTGCTGTAGCGCATAATCCCGAGGTGCTCGCGGCCACGGGTGACAAGTACGCACACCTCTTGTTGGCTGAGGTATTCGCGGACCCTGCGATTACAAGACAGAGCACACCCACCAAGAAACCACCTTGGATGTGTCTCGACGTGCTTGTCCCCACTGTAACTCTTTTGCTGCCTCCTCCAGGTCGTGGTCTAAGGTCTATGGAGGCCGCCACGAAGACGTGCCATGACCTAAAGATCCACGTCCCTATTGTACTGGATCAGGTCACACTCTTATCGGCAAGATTATTTCCTCTATATCAACTCATATTTCTCTTACTTTTATATATAGATTTTTTTCAAAAAACCAAAATTATAGAACTAGGAGTCACAGACTTGGTCTCCACGTGGCTAGATTATGGATTAGTTAAATATAAATTGTTTCAATAAATTAGATAAGCAAAAATAATACACTAAATTTAATACAATTTAAAATTGAACAACATCGCCCGCACATGCATTTTTACTTAGTTATGAAAAAAAGCAACGGCCTCTGCTAGTGTTGGTGCAGGTGCGGCAACATTTGGTGACGCAGGACCTAGACGCACATCAGATGAGATGGGACCAGATGTAAAGGGTGCTGAGATGTCGATGCGCTAGTCACTACCTAGACTCATCCTCGCTCTCCCTCTTCTCTTCTCCAACCTGAGGCGAATGGGTGGAAGGGCGGCACGACATCGGTTCCCGGCGCAGCGGTGCTGGCCAGTGGCCCGCACACCCATGGAGTGGTGGCAGCGGCCGGTGACCCACAAGTCCATGGAGTGCCTACGGCGGTGATAGCCGAGGCCGGTGCGGCTGTGCGTTTGCTCGCCCGTAGAGAGCCAGCGTGGCGCGGCCAGCTCCAGTACCGATCCGGCAGCACGCGGCCAAGCGGCGGCGGCGCTCCCGCACGCCCGCTCACGAACCGGCACCGCCCGGCTCCAGCTCGTGCAACCGTGCAGTGGTCCTGGGGCCGATGCCCGCCCGTGCGCCTGCATGGCGTCAGCTGGCGGCTTGGACCAATGCACGCTCTTCGCCATCCCCCAGCGCCATCCTCCTTGCCGCATCCCTCCACACAGACCACAGTCATCGCCTCCCTCGCTGCCTCCTTCCAGGTCCACTTGCCTCCACCCTCGACGGCCTGGTCACTCTCCAGACTCCTGCCCTCCATGAGGCAGGCGGCCACTTGGTGGAGGTCGAGCTCAAGACTTGTGAGGTATACCGAGGTTCCATGGACATTGGACAACTACGAGGGCAACAAGAATTGTCAGATGGGGAGCCAAGAGCATCCCCTTCACTGCCAATGTACGGTCCCTCTGCTGGCGTTACCTTCGGATCTGAGCCAGATCCCATCAATTTCGGTTCCCCGAGTATTTTCCCCTTACTTGTTGTCGATTGCTCTACAGGGGAAGAAGGTGTAGCAACTGGACTGCTGGAGGTGTCCTAATCAGATGAAAGAGAGTGAATAATTAGAATTTCTTTCTCGATGCAATGTTGTTAGGTTGTGGTGGCCTAGCTTCTCTTTCTTGTGTATGGATTTTGCCAACTATCATGTTTTGAATTAATATGATTACCGAATGTGATGAAGGACAGGGGCGGAGGCAGGCCCATGGCCCAAAAAAATTTTTACCCCCCTAAATTTTTGGCCCATGAAGCCTCCTGACCCCCACTAGCCCAACACCCACACCGTCCAGGCTCCAGGCTGCCGTCGTCCGCCCATCCCTGCCCTAGTCGCCCCTTGTCAGCTTCCCGCACCGCTCTCGCTTGGCCGCCGCGCTCCGCGCCGCCGCGCCCTGCCATCCACGCCGCCCCTCGCCCGCTTGGCCGCCGCGCCCTGCCTTCCGCGCTGCCGCGCCCTGCAGTAGTTCTGTCCCCACCGCTGTCCGCGCCTCCACCTTCGGCCCTCCGCCTCCGTGGCTCCCTAGCAGGCGGCATTGCTCCCCGCCTCCCCAGCCCGGCATCTGCGCCCGCCGCCGCCGGCCGCCGCTCGGCGCCCTGCCTCCGCGGGCCGCGGGCCTGGTGAGGCGAGCTCCGCCCCGGCCCCCGGCTAGGAGGCTGTGGGCTGCGGCTCTTCGGACTCCGGTGGCCGCCTGGCCGGTGCCTGCCTGGCTGCTCAGGGGCTGCTACTGCGGCTCTGTGCCTCTGCCTCTAGTCCCTGCTGCCTGGCTGACCCCCTCACTGCGATAAGCCAAGGAGGCAATGCAAGGAGGTAGACAATGAATCCCTAACAACAAAATTGTGATTTGTACGATGAATCTCTATTCTTTCTTAACAACAAATATTATTTGATTTACACAGATTAGAGGTAGATAATGAAAAGACAAAGGACATTGACATTGAGATCCTTTTTTTCTCCGGCGATAACACCTGTTATTCCTGCACAGTCACAAGAAAATGTCAACATAAATCTTCAACAAACAGCAGAATCAGGTGCTAGTATTGATGCTCCTATTGTTGATGCCCCTATTGTTACTCTTATTGTTGATGCTCCTATGGTTGATGCCCCTACTGTTGATGGTGATGCCCCTAGTGTTGATGCCCCTACTGAAAATAATGTTAATGATCCTAATGAAACTCCTGCTACCAATGAAGAGTTAACGTTTAATTCATCAAAAATAGTTGCTGATCCTGGACTTCGAAAACCAATTGAGGAGTATGGCATAAACATAAGAGATACTGTTAGAAAAGAATATCTGATAAGGGGTCCATGTGAACCAATTGGTCATGTATATCCAAAAAAGATACAGAGTGGTCGGAAAAGAAGCTTTGTTGAATCATGGTTCAAAAAGCATATTTGGTTAGAATATAGTGTTAACAAAGATGCAGCTTTCTGTTTTTATTGTTACCTTTTCAAGCAACTAAGACCTGAAAATTATGGTGTTGCTTTCATAACCATGGGGGTTTCTAATTGGAAAAATGCAAGACAAATATTTAGAGAGCATGTGGAAAAAGTGGACAGCTTGCATAATAAAGCTAGATAGCATTGTGAGGCTTTTAAGAATCAAAGGAAAAGTGTGGAACATGTGATGTCAACTATAACTGAACAAAATGAAGCAGAATATCTAGGTCGCCTCACTGTGATATTGGCTTTGGTAAGATTTTTTTTATTGCAAGCTCTTGCATTTCGTGGCCACGATGAATCTCGTACCTCTTCCAATAAGGAAAACTTTCTTGAATTGACTGATTGGTTAAAAATGAGAGATGAAGGTGTCAAAAACCTTCTTGACAATGCTCCTGGAAGTAATTTGCTGACTTCACCATAGGTACAAAAAGATATGTGTGAGGCTTGTGCTAAGCAGACAACTAAAGCCATCTTAGATGACATTGGGGATAAAAACTTCTATATTCTTATGGATGAGTCTCGTGATGCATCTATCAAAGAGCAAATGGCTGTTGTTTTGAGGTTAGTTATTGACTTTCCTTTACTTCTTTATGTTTGAGGTCAGTTTCCTGTTCTTTTTGATAATGGATAGCCATTGATTGTTGGTGTTTTGTGTTGTCTTAGGTATGTGAACAACAAAGGGCATGTGATTGAGAGATTTCTTGGTGTTGAACATGTTCCTGATACAACATCAGCGGTACTGAAGGCAGCTCTGGATGCTATGCTACTTGGTCATGGTTTATCTATACATAACGTTCGAGGACAAGGGTATGATGGGGCATCAAATATGAGAGGTGAATTCCATGGGCTAAACGATTGGTACTAGATGAAAATCCCTATGCCTTCTATATACACTGCTTTGCACATCAGTTACAGTTAGTGGTTGTTTCAGTTGCAAAGTGTTGTTCTTCTGTTACGGATTTTTTCAACTACACCACTTTGATTGTTAACACTGTCAATGCATCTTGTAAGAGGCATAACCAATTGGCCCAAGAACACCATGAAAATGCAGTGAGAGGATTAGAGAATGATAAAATTTTTTCTAGAAGAGGGAAAAACCAAGAAACCAATCTTGCAAGACCTGGGGATACTCGTTGGGGGTCACATCATAAAACTTTGTGCCGTCTACAACTCATGTGGCAAGCAGTATTAGAGGTGTTAGAAAATATATGTGATCATGGGCCTACATCAGCAACAAAAACATGTGCAGCAGGTTTACTTAAACAAATGGAGAGTTTTGAATTTGTGCTCATTATGCATCTTATGATTAAATTATTGGTTAAGACTAATGATTTATCACAATGCCTGCAAAATAAGAACACAAACATAGTCCGTGCTGTATCATTGATTGGGGTCACATTACAGAAGGTGAATGACCTTAGAGAACATGGTTGGGAAGGGGTTTTTGAAGCAACAAAACAATTTTGTGTCAAGCATCACATCATAGTGCCAGATATGTCGTAAACAACTGTTACTAGGGGTCGTTCGAGGGGTCGTGGAGGCCAGCTAGTAACTTACCAACATCATTTTCATCATGAAATCTTTAATGTGGTACTTGACCAGCTTATTGTGGAGTTAAACAATCGCTTTGGTGAAAGATCTACTCATCTGTTGAGATGCATGGCATGTCTTGATCCTAGGAATTCCTTTGCCAACTTTGACATAAATAAGTTAGTTGACCTTGCCAGAATATATACTGCTGATTTTTTCCCATATACTCTGGTTCGCTTGGAGGAGCAGCTTGAGACATTTATTGGTGAAGTGAGAGATGACCCTGAATGGTCAAGTTGTAATGACCTTGGTAAGATTGCAGAGCTAATGGTTAAGAGTGGAAAACATGTGGATTTGCATTTGGTATATTGTCTCATTGAGTTGGCTTTGATATTGTCGGTGGCAACTGCATCTGTTGAAAGGGCCTTCTCAGCTATGAATATCATCAAAAGCGAGTTACGGAATAAGATGGCTGATGATTGGTTAAATCACCGTATGGTGTCTTATATTGAGAGAGACATATTTACCACGATTGAAGATATAAAGATATTAAGGCACTATCAAGATATCAGAAATCATAGGATTAACCTACCTCGTTCTAGTGGTATTTATGTTCTACAAAATCCTTGTTCTAATTTTTGTGTTACATTATATTTGTTAGCCGCTTCAAATATTTAAAATATGTTTCTTTTTTTTTATTTTTGCAGTAGGTTCTATTTCTACTCCTAGACTTGCAACAATTGATGAAGAAGATGCCACTTCGCAATGATGTTTTTGTATGTTTTCTATCTTTTCATGTACCTTTAGAACTATTTTTTTGTCATGCTTTTGTTGTCAAAACTCGGCCCGGGGCTTGAGTGAATCCTGGTTCCGCCACTGATCAAGGATGCTTGATGTTTAGTCCCTCTGAAGCAATGAATAATTGGTTTGTTTTGTTGTCTAACTTTGGGCAATGGATTAGCTGCAAGGCTTTAGGAACATTGCTCGACTTTAACACCGTGCCATCAATTTTTTGCGGTGTCGACCATAGTAAATTGTGAAGGTGTGCAGTGAGTACATCTAAATGAGACAAATTTGTTATATTGGAATATAAATAGGCCTATTGTTCCATATACCACTTATATGCTCATGCAATTGATTGTTCAGCTAAATTATTTTGGGTGTTTTTGCCTTGAAGAACATTTCTTCCACTGGGAATAATGGTAGTAGATTCCATTTGGTTGGGGTATTCCTAATGCCATATTTATTGTCCTACCTTCTGAATGTTACATGTCTAATGCTTAGGGGAATTTTAGCCATGTCTGCTAAACCCTGCCGCCTACTAATAAAATCATGGTTAGCTAAGTACTAGAAATGTTGGTTAATTTTATGTCCTCATTTCTGAAACATGTTTTGGTTACAAAGGGAGGAATGTTTAATTTGTATTGCATTACAAGAGCAGCTATCCACCAATTGCTTTGAGTTGAGCATGTTTTGTAATTTATTTGCTCCAATTGTTTATTTAGTCCACTGAAATGGAAAAAAATGGACAAAGCGGTTTCTTTGGATTAATGATGGACTTGGCTTCAGTTGAAACATGGTGAAAGCCAGTTGATGGGTTATAATCGATTTGCGTCTTCGCCTTATTCTTAAGGTAACATCTCTTCTTATCCTTGGTGTATTAATGTTCCACCCATCAACCATCGAGTGAGATTTTCTCTATTCAATGTATTTGTATAGGAAATGAATGAGCCAAATACAAGAGTATGTAAAACATGCCCTGCTGCAAACGAAAATTAAAAAGAAATTATTTCTGGTGACAATAGAAATGTTGAGCCATATTTTTTAATTAATTACAGCTATCGAAATTGAGGAAATACTGCATAGATGCCTTGCCACAGATGTTTACTAGAACTTTTTTATGATGCGAATTTATATATCAAACTTCTCGATACTGAAAGGATTTATATTGTATTTACGTGTGCCCACCAAAGTTTGTTGCTTCTCTAATACTATTTTTTGCCTATCCTTTCAGAACTCCTTGGATTTAGGCATCAAGTTGCGGCAAAAATGAATTGGCCCGAGGGTGCATCGTGGCACGCTGAAAGCTCTGTCTCTGAAGCAAATGTATGCCGAAGGTGTGGGATCGTGTATGTAAGGAAAATGGGCTCTAAGCCTTGTGTTTAGTTTTTTAATGTGATTTTGGTAGTTGAAGTGACAACAAATGCTATGAGACTAATATTTGTATACAAGTGTTTTTATTTAAAGTCTTAGGATGAAAAAAAAAGTGGACTTGAGGAATAAAAACCTCAAATGAGGACTTAAAAGTCATAAGAGAAGTCTCAAGCTGCCATCAAGTTGCAAGCAATAGCTCTGACTCGGCGATCCCGCTGATCGGTCAGCGGGCCGATTTTTTTGGAGCGTCAAGAGGTCCATAGAAGCACCATCGAGAGGTCCGGCGAGAAGAAAAAGCTCGAAGTTGAAGATTCAAGACCTGGTGTGAATTACACGCATCGGACGGTCCGATGATTTCACCATCGAACAGTCCGATGGTGCATCAGACCATCTGGGCTGCAGGGAAGGAAAAGATCAAGTCCCGGCGCTTCAACGAATTGGAAGGTCCCATAGTCCCATCATCGAACGGTCCGATGGCCCAACGGACGAGTTGGACAGAACGATCAACAAACTCAAAGACCATGGATGTTACACACATCAGACGGTACGATGGTGCCACCATCGGATGGTTCGATGGTCTCAATGGATGGCTGAAGCTCCAACGGTCGACACCAATGGCTAGTTGGGTGAACGCATCAGACGGTCCGATGGTCCCACTATCGAACGGTCTGATGGTCAGGACAGAGCAGATCAAGTTGTTCCGAACGGCTAGTTTTGAGGCTTGGCCAATATATACCCCCATGGCCGGCCTCCACATTGTGGTTGGATACTTCTAAGCTAACATAAGTGTTGAGGCACAATAATGAGACAGAGGTTCTGCTAGGATTAGATCCTTCTGCCGCCACCAACCACTCTAGCCCCACTCCAGATCCTCCGCTACCTCGCCGCCACCTGAGCACGCGGACGGGAAGCCCGCACCAATGTGATGACAGCGGCGGCGGGGTGCTGCAGTCTCCTCAACTCTCCTCCTCTCTTTACCTTCTCAGATGCCGCTGCCATGGGAGCTTGCTCGCCAGGAAGCCCGAATCCTGGGTAGTGTTGGGCAGATCCGGTAGTGCTGCTATCGGATCTGGTCTTCCCTTGCTGCCTAGGAGCCTGCCCCGGCCCCCACGTGCCGCAGCTCCCTTCCTGCTCCGACCTCTGTTGTGGTTCACGGCCCTCACTGCTGGATTCGAGGCTCCTAGTTCCGGATCGGGCGGTTGGACGTGCTCCGCCTTGCGGGATCGAGGTTGAGGAGTTGCTGTCGCTCTAACGGCGGTATGCTCGGCTCTCACCAAGGGGGAGCGGTTCCGGGTTGCTGCAGAGCTCGTAGCATCTCACGGACGGTGACCTACTCCTAGCAAAAAGGTTCAGAGCACATGGCTAGTTTTGTAGGGCTGAGTTCAATGGTGAAAACCATGCTGGATCCTGTTCGGCACGACGACGGCGTCACCCTTAGGCCCCGTTCTCTCCATGGAGGCGTCGTCTGGATCTCTGCACTTCTGCTTTGTTCTGCAAGGTGAAAACCTCGTCCTTTAGGACGGACGACAGCGACGGTCTACGTTGTACCCTTGCTGAAGGTGTCGTGGCAGAAGACTTTTATGTTTAAAGATTCTTGTTGCTGAGATATCGTCCCGTGCTTGATGCGTGGCTCTTTACTCTCAACATGCTCAACGGTCTTCGGTGTTGTCAGATACTTGCCATGTAAGATCTCTGTGGTGGCTTAGTTTTGGTTGTTAGAGTAGAATCGACTCAAGCTGTGAAGACATTCTTCAGCAAGGGTGGAATCAATCCATTCTCTTCTTCTTTCAGTGCATGATGAAGGCTATGAGTTAGGAAAAGTTTTGTTCAAAAAAGGCTTATCAAAACAAGCCATTGAAGACGTATACTGGTTTAGTATGTTAGAGTTTGAGTCTTCTTTTTTCTAAGTGTTCTGGCCACATACTTCTAGATTATGTGCCAACACTTTGTATTAATTTGGTCTGATGCATCTTCTCTGTATGGTGTCTGAAGCCGAAATTTAATTCTATAATCTAAAAAAAAATCTATCCATAGAGTCTCATACACACATTTGAGAGCCGAACCACCATATGAGCAAATCTAGACATATCCCGGCAAGCTAGAGCTTAGTTGCATCTTTGCTTAGGCCTTGTTGTCTATCCCCGTGCCTACGTGTACGACCTTGGTGTATCAAGTGCGGCTGTAAGTCTTGCGAAACCCTTCGAAGCGTAGAGTGGCTGCCACCATCTTGTGAGAGGGAGAAAGGCTCTCGATGGTTTGGCCAAAAGCTTCCCATAGTGAATACAGCAGGGGAGCTTCGTGAGAATGACTCGGAAGACCCCAACAGCCCCGACAATTCTCTGCCCTTGCGTGGACGAGGTCGTAATCCAAGACTACGCGAGAGAATGGCTTGTGTGGGTGTGTACCGAGGATATCCGGAGACCCGACCGCGGTTGCTTGACATCCGCGGAAGTCACTTTGCCATCCTCTACCCTTACGTGAGCGAGGCCGCACTCCTTTGAGGATTGCATGAGAGCAAAGCCTACGGGCGCATCTAATGAGGAGTAGGGGTGAGACGGCACGTTGGCCTCCCCGAACCTCGGAAAATAATCTCTGTGTGCCATCACCGACATCATCATCGGGAATTTGTATTCTCTGTCCTAAACTCCTTTAGCTTCCGCATTTACATTCTTGCAATTTTGTGCTTACATTCCTAGACTAGCTTGATAGGTTAGTTTCTAGGTGGAACTAGGTTGCAAGACTTGGCCACAGTAGAATTAGCAACACTTAGCAAAACCTTGGTGTACATAGTTAGTTTTATTTTGCATAGGTTTTGCTTAATAGTTGTAGTTTTAGAGAGCCTTAGTTTTGGAAATCCTAATTCATCGCCCCTTTTAGGCGTCGGTCCAACCTTCGGTGTAGTAATAGTTGGAACCAACCAAATAGGACGGACTATATATATGCTTGCTTCTTCCTTTCGCTAGAATATATAGCATTATTCTCCCTATGAAAGACTTGGATTCATATGAAAGACACAGTTGTAACCAACGTCTTGTGCGCAATTGATCAAATTGATATATTGTAACCAAATAGTTTCATATGCATGTTTTCATCAAGTATTTCATACAGCCAACAGTCCTATGATTTTTCGTGAATATAATTATGTGAGTATGCTTTTACCAACTAAGTGGACAAGCATCCTGCAGCGGAGCGCGGGCCGCAGGCTAGTTGATAATGTTTGTGGGTCACGGAACTTCCCTTCTCACTACTACATAACAGGTTTCAGTAACATCAATTTGTGTTACTGTATCTCAATTAAAGTGTTACAAGCTCTTCTAGTAACACATTTTGTTTGTGTTACGATTGCTTATGTTACTATAGGGTGCATATTCTATAACACAAGACATGTGTTCTTTTTCTTCTAAAAAAATGTTCCTTTACGGTAAAAAAAGTGTTACTACTTTGTAACATATTTTTCTAAAAATGATAAAATTATGTTTCTTTGTAAGACTCACAACCTCATGTTTCCCATAAGACTTCCAATCCACTGCACTAGACAAGAACTTGTGTATAAAAAAAAGATGCTTTCTTTTTCTATACAATATGATAAATTTTGTATTCCATATTTGAACCCTTAAATGATCTCAAATGAAAACGCTCTCAACTACAAAGTGAGATATTGAAGATGCTCTGAAGTGAAATATCTTTGAAAGAAGACCTCACACAATGGCTTTTAATTTTTGCGGGAAGCTTGCGTTGTGACTAATTTTTGTGTTGAACGTCCATCTGAACTTTGGCCGAGTTTAAACTACTACCTCCATTCATTATTGTATGATGTTTACTAGCTCAATTTTGACCTAGCCAACGTCAAACAAAAAAGATCAGAGGGAATATGTATTTAGATCTAACGAGATATGAGCAGTGGCTCGCAAAGTGGTGACGAACAATATGGTTATTTGTTTGTATGCTTTGAACTTAATGGAAATAGGGTTGGGATCTGTATTATCAAAATTATCAATTTTATGGATAAAATTTATTCTTGAAAAATTGAGACTTAGTATTTAAGGCCAAAAATCTATACTTAGAGTCCAAAAATGTAGGGATAAATCCTAGGGATGGATTTGGACACGATGAATTGATTATATAAATATTTTGACGCCCATGAAAACGTTCGTAGAAGATTTCAATAAGTGTATTTTGCTCAAAGATAAAATCCAGTTGAAGACCACTGATCAAACAATATACATATGTGGAAAAACTAGCTAGCATGCCCTCAGTAATAAAAAAAACCCGCAAATTATGGAGTTGCTGTGAGAGTATGATGTATCCATCCAATGGTTGATGACTATGGTGGTCTGGTGGATCGGAAGGGGCAACAAAAGCTTTGTGCTACAGGCACTTCATATATCACCAACGTGTATTTGGAGGCCCACCTCCATTTAGCGTCCTTCGTATCCGTCCATTTAGAATCCTTCGGTAGAAAACAGACCCGCACTCCTCGGCACTGCCCGCACGCGCCCTGAGGAGAGAGAAAATCTTTTAGCCGTTATAGTTAAAAAAAACCATAACTTTGCAGCCGGATAACCAAATCAAAATCCGATCGCACCATCATGTTTATTTTAACAAAAACTTCGAAACAATATCTCACTTGATTATGTTTTTTGACTCAAAAAAATATGGTCCAAAATAGAAAATTTATTACTTTCTATAAAATAAATGTCTGTTACAAGGATGCAAATTATGGAGAAAAAGTTATACATTTATAAAAAATACGTGTTACTAGGATGAAATTTATGGAAAAAAAAGTTACATTCTATAGTTTCTGTTACTTTCCGTAAAAGATTACGTTACAAGGATGTAGGTTATGAAGAAAATATTACATTCTATAAAAATTTGTTACATTCTATAAAAAATGTGTGGTACTGTCTCCGTATCAGCGTGCCCCTGCCCCTATCTCGATGAGCCTTTTTACAGGATGTAACTTTTTTTTATAGGATTAAGGTTTTACCCATATAATTTACATCCTTGTTACACACCTTTTACTGGAAGTAATAAATTCTCTATAGGATGTAATTTTTTGCTCATAATTTACTTCCTCGTAATATACATTTTTTCTACGCTATAAAAGAGCGAGTTTGGTCAAAATCTTTTTTACCTAAGATAGTTCCACTATGCCCGTCACATTGGTCCCACTACGCAGGTTGAAAAGTGTGGAAAAGGGTGAAAACTGATCGAAGAAAATTGTTTCATCTGTTTTAGCTCTACTCTTTTCACCGCGAGAGCACCTTCCCGCCCGATGTACCCACGCAGCTATTTTGGAACCCTCACCCCGCCCGTGCGATCACGCCCTCCATTTGCGGGATCCTCCACACGGCCGCCCATTCGCTCGCTATTCTAGCCCTCCCTCCCTTGAGCCTCCACACGCAACGCGGTACCAGACCCACCCGGCTGCGTTCGCCGTCCCCCAACACCGCCCGGAAGCGCCGTAGCAGTGCCCCTCCTCGCTCCATGCCGCCACGGCCGAAGCCTCCGCTCGGCCACGCCCCCGACTCGGCCGCTCCGCCAAGACCGATACGCGCCTCCGCCGCCGACGCGTGCATCTGCGCCCCCCGCGCGCCGCCATGGTCCGCCGCCCTGCGCGCCTCCTGCTGCGTCCCCCGGCTGGCTTGTGCCCCATCCCTGTCTGCGCGACCGCGCCCCCAACCCCTCTCTGCCCTGCCACCACGTCCCTCTCCCTTGCCCACACAGTCGCCCATGAAGACTGCTCTGGCCCCGTCCTCGATCTGCTCCCTCCGCGGATCGTATGACCGCCGCCGAATAGCTGCCCCTATCGTCGATCTGCTCCCTCCGCATGAAGCCTGGCCGGTCTGCAGCCAAGCACTACAGTTTGCACCCGTCCCTGCAGGCTAAAGTAACAAATTCTATATAAGATGTAACATTTTTCCATAATTTACATCATCGTAACACAAATCTTTTATAGAAAATAACAAATTCCATATTTTTTACCGTATTTATTTGAGTCATCAGAACATAGTCAAGTGGGGTCTTATTTCAAAATTTTTGTTAAAACAAACATGATGGTGGGATAAGATTTTGATTTGGATGCTCGGTTATGCTCGGTTGTGGAATTATGTATTTGTTTCTAAGATGACAATGTTTTTGAAAAAGAATCTTTCTTTTTATAACAGAGTCTTTCTTTTTATAGCAGGATCTCTATGTAAGACTAAATGGAGGAGGGTCTCCCTCTAGCCATATGTCCATATAAATACACCATAAGGCAGTAAGTTGATGCCCCTGTTACCAATAATTTCAGGTAAAAAAGATGTAAAGATTACAACACGTGGCGTAGAGCGCATACGATTCGTTTAACAGGGAAAAAAGAAGTGGAGAGAGAACCTTATTTTCCCCTGCCTAGTTGAAAATTTAAGAGCCATTACCCCATCACTATGCCTGGTTGGTGGAAATAGCTAAAATTCCCCACCTTTGCCCCCATGTTGAAGGTACACGATCGATTAATCAGCGACAACATGCCACATGGTTTATCCCTCTTTGGAATCAGGGATATGATGGCTGCATGCTTAATACGGTAAACACTTTTTTTTGGGCGAATTACAGTATATTTGTTGAACATCAGTGGTGGCCGCTGGTGCTGTTGTTGCGCTTGCCGTCGATGACGAGCTCAGTCATGGCGACTTGGGCGGCCTTGCGCTTACGCGCCTCAATGATCTCCTGAGTGGACTTGTAGTAGATGGCGTACAGCACCAGTTGTCCCACCGCGAACAGCACACCCAGCCCGTTCGGGATCTGACGGGCAAAAAATTAAACGAAGAGCACGTTAGATTGTGTGTGCCAATAGTTTATTACTACTGCTATACATATTCTGGACCGGTTTAGAAAAAGAAGTGAAATTGCTATGTATATTAGTATATATGCATGCGTTGCCATCAACCAATGACTCACAGGGCGTGAAACTAACAGCAGCCCAGTCGACCTAAACTCGCCCAAGCTCGTCGACAGGGACCCCGCATCCAGGTCTGCACCTATGATGCACGCGCTCAACCAGCTATCGTCAAACTTTGCGACTTGTGAGAGCTCAAAGCGTACGAAGCATGCGTGATAAAACAGTATTACCTCCTTCGTTTACTGCTTGTTCGGGAGTCGAAAGAGGATGATTTTGACTGGCTCATTTGAGAAAACTCATTTTAGTTTTGGAATTGAGGATGGTCGGAAATAGTTGATCAATCATGAGATTTAGTTTCCTTTAATCCATTCTAATTTCCTTCAAACTGAGCAAGGCGTACGGCCATATGCTATATATGCACATTGTAATAATTATGGTCAGTCATTATGAATTACAGATTAGTAAATAATGAATGGTAAAGAGAGATGCACGGCAAATGATGAGAAACTTACAGTGATGTAGAGGTCGAAGCGGATGAGTGCGTAAGCAGTCCAGCAGATTCCGTTGACAAGGGATGCCAGCGACAGGAACAAGGGCATGTACTCCACGCTCTTCGTCTGGATCACCATTTTCTGATTTGTGTACAAGATAAACACATACAGAGAAGATAAATGGTTAATATGTGAGAAAATGAAGGACAATACTGAAATGACTCAAAAAGAGATCAACCTATTAATTAATTATGCTAGAAGATAACCATGATCGGAAGTTAAAAAAGTTGCAATATTAGAAAAACAAATTAACGTCAAATCATCCACCAATACCGAAAACTAAAAGTGATGGAAGAAAGGAAGAAAAAAGAGAGCATATCGGTCACTACGATGGAGAACAGAAACGCCATATAGGTGCATCATGATCTTGTTGAACTTTAACTGAGGAAACAATAGTATCAGTGGCGGAGGACAACTTATAATTAAGGTATGGCGAGATTAAATAATAAAAAACAGAAAAAAAAGAAAAAAACTATTCACTAACAGAAAAAACAGAAAAAAGGAAAGGAAGATGATTAACTAATAGAAAATCAGAAAAAAAAAGCACATCACAACCCAGGATTCGAACCAGCGACATAGCAACC
Source organism: Paspalum notatum (assembly GCA_022530915.1). Taxonomy (NCBI): domain Eukaryota; kingdom Viridiplantae; phylum Streptophyta; class Magnoliopsida; order Poales; family Poaceae; genus Paspalum; species Paspalum notatum. The sequence goes on along the minus strand of CM039687.1, from coordinate 34,787,398 downwards.
ACTGCACCTCCGATACTTTAGTTCACAAGTGAAAGATATGAAGTGCTAACAATCTAGGTATGGCCGTGGCCATATCAGGTCCTCCGCCACTGAATAGTATCAAGTTACACAAATATTAAATGTTATCCGATTCAGCAGCAAAGTTGATGGACGAACGAGACATAAATGAGTCTTCTTCTTTTCATTTGCATATTCCCTTTCCCACTGCACTAATCTCTCAATATACTTTTAAAACTAAAACCATTAAATCTTCTGATGCCGCCAGCCACTAGCAACAAAAATCAAACGTTAAAAACTGCACTAGCTAGTCAGTAGCGATATCATATTTATACTACACTAGTTGATTCTGTATTAGTACGTACCATGACGGATAGTGGTGCGGCGTACATGCCGGTGCCGAAGAGGACGCAAAGGATGCCGACGATCATAGACCGCCGCTCGTGTGTGTGCGCCAGGCTGAGCACAAGGGCTGTGACGGCGCCAACGAAGGCGACCTCGGCGGCAAGCAGGAGGAGGACCTTGCGTCGTGCCGCCCCCGCGGAGTAGAGGAGGAACAGGGTGACGTAGGTGAGCTCGATAGCCATGCCGGTGCCGTTGATGGTGATGACAAGCATGCTGTGTGGGTGCACCAACGGCAGGCCGTACAGCACCCACATCATACAGTTGAGGAGCGTGGCCACGTACGGCACCGGCGAATATTGCTCCACAGACCCGTTCTTCCAGATACGGATGAACGTAGGCCTGATGTACGTTATGCGACGCACATATACATAAATAATACGTGCCCCTTAACATGTATACATATATATGTTTGATGACTTATTACGGGTATACATTTATGCACTACCATTTCTCGTTGATTAATATATATGTTTAGAACAACATAATTATATATGGCCATGTTTTGGGATGATAAGGATAGAATATTTATTGTCAGATTAATGCTTATCATTTTTTCATGAAGAAAAGAATGAATTGATTCTTACACTGGGGAGAGGAAGAGCACCAGAGCGGTCCCATTGCCTGTCACACACAAATAAACCCAAAAATGAATATATATATATATAGGCCTTTCTCGTGTTAACAAAATCACCAACGGAAAATATTCGGAGCAAATAATTATGAACCAGCGGCCAGAAACAGAATGATTAGAGAACTCCAAAAATAATCTGGCGAACTACAACATGTTTTGCGTTGAACTGGACGTGTTGTTTAAAGCTTGGAGAAAAGGAGTAAGAAGACATTGATGGAAATTAAGCTGTCCGTGATCATGCGCGTGCAGGGAAAAGGAAGGAGCAAAAGAAAAAGAGCTAGCCCCACACACCACATGACTCGTTTGTGCCATCTACCACAGGCAGGCAGGCTCAACAGCAAGCATCAGTTACAGCAGCAGCTCATATATATATATATACACACAGGCACTCGTAGTGACCCTACAGTCTCCGGCTGCGACTACTCACCGATGACGCCGATAGCCGTGCGGATAGTGTCCGGGGAGACCATGGTACGTGTTGGTGTAGCTGCTGCCTTCAGGAAGATGATGGCGCTCGACTGGAAGTGGAGAGTGTGCCTTAGCTAGCTATAGCTCTCTACCAAGGAACCAGAGAAGAGGACAAGTATGTGCGTTGACACTCAACTAGAAAACACAGGCCGGCCTAAAAGAGCATAGAGAGAGAGAGAGAGGAAGAATCGAAAGACCCGGGCTAGCTGAAGCTCTCCGGCCGGGATCTTGGGATTAGCGGTGTGGTGAGCGAGGAAACGAGGGCCAGCTTAAATAGAGTAGCCTCGCTCCCTGGCCGGACCCGCGGACGTCCACGCTAATAGCTGGGCACCCACCACCTCCACCTCCGTCTCTATCTAACTCTCTCACTAGCTCATCATGCGCACAACAAATTAAATGCGGCTGGTTGGTGCGTCACAGCGTCTGCACCGTGTGTATGAATCAAGAGATTACTGTACCTGTACAGTGAAAGCATTTCCCCGGACTGACACCAAACTGTACCATATCATCATCATAATTTTATTGTTTGCAACTAAGAGCAGCTTCAACCTCCAATGCAGTGACTAAGGAGGTGCTAAAAGGAAGGATTTCACAAAAAAAAAAAAAAGAGGTGCTATACATTGGAGGGTGTGTGCTATTTTAGCAACTCAAATAATCTGATGCTTGTTTTAACACCTAGTGCTAACATTAAACAAACAATATTTATTGCTTTCTCTTTCTCTCTCCACCCACCATTCATGGTGTGATTTGAGAAGTTAAATATTTTAGCAAATGTGGGTCATAGTAGCATGAGCTATGGAATTATATATTGGAGCATATTTTTCTTAGCTTAGCATCTCATGACAAGTCAATCTTTTACACTTGGTATCTAACTATACATTGCAGCTGCCCTAAAATGTCAATCCTGCACCCTCTTCGTTCGCGGATCATCCTGCCCGCTCCTCCTGCCCAATGGTGGCCAAGTTTTGCACTGCCCAACATTATCAAAACAAAAAAATGGAAACATTAAAACGAACGTCTTTAGACACAAGCGCGGCGACGCATGCCTTCCGTGCTAGTATGTTTGATTACTCTCTATTTATACTGTCTTAGTGAAAGTAGCCTAGAAGGAGGGTGAATAGCCCAATCTGAAATTTTACACAAATGATCCAAATAAATTAGTACTATAAGTTGACCTAGTCCAATGTGGGTCAACCTGCTCAAGGCTGGTTCAACCGCAGTGGACTGGTTCAACCAATGCAGAAACAAAGAACTAAATTGATCTCTCAAACCGTGCAACTTAAGATGATTTCATTTGATTGCTAAGCTTGCTTGCAGCTAGGGGTTGCAGATTTGAGAGGGGCTGACCATGAAACCTGCACACAAAGTAGATCAGGATGAAACTTACAACACAAAGGTAAGAACATGAAGTTGTTGACACCAAGATTTGGCCGATCCAGCTTAATGGGCCTGGATCGACTGAGAGCAGAAGGAAGCTGTCTAAGGGAGAGATAGCGTATGAACGGGCCGTCAGGCTGTGTATCGTAGGAAAAGCTAGTTTGAGTAACGAGTTTGATCGGGACTTGTATTAGAGATTGGTTCGGTTAGGGTTTAGAAACAAATTAGGAAGGGTAGGCTTGTCGTCCAAGTCTACAGACTATAAATATGTACCCATATCTTTGGAATAAAGTAGACGACACACGTTCATCAACAAGCGGTTGTCTCCATATTTTCTCAGGGCATCGTCACCCCTAAGTGATTAGGGTTTCAAGGTATATCGCCATGCTGCTCTATCGATTTCTCTTGTAGATGTCGTTAGGGCTTTACGGCGCTTTGCCTATGGTAGTTCTTGTAATAAGCTTTGTTGTTGGCAAGATCTACTAGTTATCATGTTTATCTGGCCCTATGCTAGCTGGGATGTTCCTGTATTAATATGTTGCATTTATCTAGACCTTGGTGTGATTTTGCTTCAAGTATGATTGATACATCGTCTAGTCTTTATGTTTTAAGGCCAGTATATGTGAGTACATCATCTTGTTTATACATATAGACAAGCTTTTATTTACTTTCTATACCTACTATATGATATCGGATGAGATGAGGGAAGATCGGCAAGATTGTGCTGATGTCAACCCAATGCAATAAGAGCCGATCCGAGCGATCCGGCTAGAATATAACATTTGTTCTATTTTGTCTGTTGCTGCAGGGAGAACAGGAGTTGACAACCACCACCACAACAACCTTCCTGGCTAGATCGTCAGCCAGGTGGCACGCCCAACCACCACCGCAAGCGATCGGCTAGCAGTCTAGCCGATTGAAGCCTCATCTAGGAGGAGTGACGCCTATGTCCACATACACCTCCCAGCTTGTATTGTGTTGCCTGCTGGGGATACTGCCCACTGGTTTCTTGGTGCAACACATTTTTGGCACGCCCGGTGGGACACCGAAACAAAGACCACCAGTCGATCGCCAAGGCCAGCGATAACGGGAAGAAAGCCGGCGACGATCCGAAAGTCACACTTGTCGAGAGGGTTGAGGACTTGCCTAAGAATCACTAGAAGCAGTACGCCTCGATCATCGAGGATTTGAAGAAGAAGGTCCTCGCCATGTATGGTTGATCTTGCCATGGCCATATCAAGCTCGCAGGAGCGTCTGAGAGTGCACTGAAGCACTTCGTGAAGAGATCCAGAAGCTCCTTGCACACGCTCTCATTCGATTCTCGGAGGCAACAATCAATCGCATGGATAATATCGTGATCAAGACTGTCAAAGCTGCTTTGGCCGGTGAACCTCTGCATATCACCAGCCCTGTGTTGAATGTCCATGTAGGAGAGGCCATGTTTTACTCAAGGCCACTCACCCCCATCCACATCGAGGTACAAGGGGATAATATTGCTGAGTTCATCATGCACCCACCATAGGACGACATTCCCTTGCAGCCTCGAGTATCGTCTACCTCGCCTCTGGTCATCCCTGAGGGGTATTTCTCCCAGCTCAAGTACCGACAGCTAGAGGAGAGGGAGGAACCTCCACCACCATACCCCAATGCCGTAATCGTCAATCGGCGTCCAACTCAACCACAAGGCACTCCGGAGGGGCGATCACCTCGAAGATCGGCAAAAACTGCCGATCAAGAGATGTTCGAATGGCAGCATACCTATGGATCTGGGCCGATCTTACATGATCAGGCCGGGCATACTGCGGGACCTAACTTCAATGTTTTCCTTGTCCAAGTTCAGTGGGAATGACGGTGCTAGCACTATCGAGCATGTCAGCCGATACCTGGCGCAACTTGGGCCTGCTTCTCGAGCCGAGCACATGAAAATTCGGCTGTTTTCCTTGTCGCTTACCGGGCCAGCTTTCGATTGGTACACTATGCTAGCTCCAGGATCGATTACCACCTGGTAATAGCTGGAGGAGAAATTCCATGCTCAGTTCTTTTCCAGATCGGATGAAGCGACCATGACTGATTTAGCCAGCATATACCAATATCACGGAGAATCAGTCCAAAAGTACATCCAGCGGTTCCGAGAACTAAGAAACAGATGCTACTCACTGCATCTAGAGGAAAGGTCTTTGGCAGAATTAGCATACAAAGGCCTGAACAAGGCCATCAAAACTGTTTATGGGCCAACTGATTTCGAATCCATCGGCCACCTGGTGTCCAAAGTTTCCGCTTTTGAGCGAACTCACCCGGAGATCTTCTAGGAGAAACACAAGAGGAGTATCGGCTATGTTCAGGCTGAGGAAGATTGGTCGATGGACGATGCCGATGGATATCTCGTCCAATGGGCAAGGACAAACCAACCATTGCAATGTCAATGGGTAAAACAGCCAGAACCAACACCCGGGTTTGACTTTGATGTCACCAAGACTGAACTCATCTTCGACTTACTGCTCAAAGAGAAACACTTGGTGCCAGTGGCCGGACATCAAACACCCTCAGCCGAAGAGATGCGTGGTTGCAAGTACTGCAAGTGGCATAACAAGCTAGACGGGCATAACACAGTTGACTGCAGAGTCCTGTGGTCCGAAATACAAAGAGCTATTGAGCAAGGGAGGTTGGTCTTTGCCCGCACCCCGCTAAAGATCGACACAACACCCTTCCCAGTCAACATGGTGCATGTCAGTGATCTGTTATCCCTGGAGGAGTACCTGCCGATCGACGCTGGTAGATCTGCTCTCAATATCCGCCTGCAGGATACGATAGACACTAGCAAAATTCTACGGCGCACCACCAAAGAATTGTACCCTCATTTGCTTCAGGATACGACTTTCACGATCAACATGGTTCGTACGACTGCAAAGACAAAAGGGAAGGCCAAAGTCAACCTGCTCGATGATATCCCTTTAGAATTTAGGGCTGAAGAACATACTTCGGCCAGAACGATTGAAAGGAACCGACATTTCCGTCCCAACTCTGGGGTGCTGATGGGTATGTATGCGCGCCACCACTGATGCAATGAGGAACGTCATCGTATTGATGAAGAGGAGGCATTATACCGTCAACAGCGCCACCGCCGTGAAGAGCAACATCGGCAGCATCCACGGGTACCTAGGCGTGAATCTCGGCGATAATGGGACCAACGGGAACACGAGGAATATAACGACGCCGCCAACTGCGAAGAACACTAGAGTTGCCCCTACTTCTATTCTGCTGGAGTCAAGGTATGGATAGACTCCCAACCCTTGATGAGTGCCCAGAATGTTCTCGCTACAGGGACCAGCGTGGCAAGCCCTCAGTGTTCGAACGCCTGAGATGCGCGTCGCCTCCGCCACGTCGCTACACGTCTCCATCACGACGAGGACACGCCGCTACACCTCCGCCATGACAGACTACCTCCTCGCCAAGGCGTCGTTCGATTACTCCGCCACCAAAGCAGACGCTACGCCCTGCAGAACGGCCTGAGTTGAGGCCAATTGGCGCCGCGAAGAATGCCACCTCCCAAGATAGTGCCCCGAGGGCATCTCCAGGTCACAGAAACGCAGGGTCCAGCGGCTGCGCAGCCTGGAACAAGCCGAAGAAGAATATCTTCGGCTTCTAAAGAAAGTTGACGATGCTATGGAAATTCCAAGCCTACGGTCAGAATGTAACCTCGTTTGGAAGCGCAAGCCGCAATCTGATGCGGCTGAAACATCTACAAGGCCAACATCGACTGTATCAGCCAAGGAGGAGGTGACACAAATAGTCGCTGATGACCCGTCCATCGATGAGGAGGACATGGAGGAAGAAGTCACCGAAGTGATTTGTTGACGCCAGGATTTAGCCGACCCGGCTTAATGGGCCTAAATTGGCTATAGGGAGAAGAAAGCTGCCCATGGAAGAGGTGGCGAGTTTTGTGTCTTTGGGCCGTGAGGCCCTGTATCGTAGGAAATTCGTGTTTAGATAAAAGAGTCCGTTTAGAAACAGAGTCGGTTAGGATTTGGAGTTTAATTAGAAAACGGTAGGCTTGCTACCCAAGTCTATGGACTATAAATATGTACTTGTGCTATTGAATAAAATTGACGACACACGTTCACAGAGCAGCGGTTGTCTCCACATCCCTTTGGCGCATCGCCGCCCCTAAGCAATTAGGGGTTTCAAGGTATATCGTCATGCTGCTCTATTGATCTCTCTAGTAGATGTTGATAGGGCATCACGGCATTTTGCCGATGGTAGTTCTTGTACTAAGCGTTGTTGTTGGCAAGATCTACTAGTTATCTCGTGCATCAAGTTGACATGCTTGCATATCGACTCATGCACAACTTGCTTTATGTTAATGATTTCTGTGATGCATGTTACTACGCTGCATGATTAATATTTTAAGCTTAGCATGATGCAAGCTTCACATCTAAGATTGATTAGTCCTTAGAAGATATATCTACAAATCGCCTCCTGCTAGAAAAGATCCGATCCTCTCCTTGCCATGATCTTTTTTGCCGATCTCAACCGAGATTTGTTATTTTATGTTGTTTCCTTATTTAATCTTTAGCATAAGTTTAATCTCAAAGCATGATGAGTGTTCAGCTAGATTTTGACTATCTAGAATAGATCTAGATAGGTTTCTCTTTCCCTTTATTGCATATTTGTGCACATTATTTGGATATACCATCGGCAAGACAGCAAGGTCATGCCGATGTTGAAGATCCGACGCAGGGGGAACCGATCCGAACGATATGGCTAGTATCTAACGTTTGCCTTGTTTTGTCTGTCCTTGCAGGGAAAGTAGAAGCTAATCGCCATCACTACCATCACCACAACCTTCCTGGCTAGGTCTTCAGCCCGGTGGCACGCCGAAGCACCATTGCCAAACGATCAGCTAACCGCTTAGCCGATCGTGAGCCGCATCTAGGAGAAGCGACCCTCACGTCCACATAGACCTCCTGGCTTGCATTGTGTTGACTCACCAAGGATACTACCCATCGGTTTCCTGGTGCAACACATTTTTGGCACGTACGCCCGGTGGGACTAGAGATCTCAACTCATCATCAAGGCTGAAGACGCTCGCAGGAGAACCAACGAGGACGAGGAGGTTACACCCATCGACATAGTCGAGGACCTCCCTGAAGCCCACCAAAAAGAAGTACACCATGATCGTGGAAGACTTGAAGAAAAAGGTGCTCGCCATGTATGGGCGATCTCGTCATGGACACTTCAGGATCCATGGAGTCCCTGATACACTTCTTGATAAAGTTGACCTCATGACTCCCTCACGTGAGTGCACTGAGGTGCTCCACGAAGAAATTCAGAGGATCACGGCGCACTCTCTCATCCGGCAGTCAAAGGGCGACCATCAACCGCATGGACAACATCGTGGTCAAGACTGTCCGAGCTGCTCTGGCCGGTGAACCCTTCACATCACCGGCCCTGCGCTGAACGGCCACGTTGGGGAGGCTATGTTGTACTCCAAGCCGCTCACCCCCATCCGCATCAAGGTTCAAGGAGACAATGTCACTGAGTTCATTATGCATCCTCCACGCGATGGCATTCCCTTGCAACCTCGTGTATATTCCACACTGCCATTAGTCATACCTGTTGGATACTTCTGCCAACTGAGGTATCGACAGTTGGAAGATGGAGAAGAGCGCTGTGGCGGAACCGCCCTGCTTAATCCGAGCTAAGTACACCTGCTACCACTGGCTCGCAGTGCACTTAGACCGAACCAAACCCGGTTGTCCGTCGAGCTACCCGAAAGGGCACTCAATGTAACCATCACCCAGAGATACCGACATCACACACGTTAAGCTCTCGAAAAAGCCACAACAATTACAACAACCCATCGTACAAATGTAGTGAAGTAAAGCTTCAAAATAATCTCGCAGCGGAAACCATATAATATACAGATACGTTGCAACGGAAGAATAGAAACATCAAGGCATGACACCGCCCACCGTGGTCATCCTTGCTCACAAACTGACATGTACCTAAAGAAGAATATCAACAACAAATGATGAGTACGTGGGGTACTCGTAGGACTTACCCGAGGGCGGTATCAGCCCGACACGTTTGAGAGTATGCAAGGCTTTTTGTGGACTTGACTTCTAACCCGCATAAGCTTACTAAAAGTGAGTCCTCACTTTCATATTTCATTCTATGTTAAAGCATAAGCCTCAATTTATTCATATTATTATCATGATCCATACTTCATATATCTCATCATTTCCACATATGTATCGAGCACCATAATGTAACTTGCAGAAATGTAAACATACAAGTACAAGCGTGTAATATATAAAGCAAGATTAAATAAACAACATGTTAAAGTTATTACTACGTTGCCCGTGTGCGATATTTGGCATTCTCACACCTGGTGAGCATCAGCGATTCGAATCAATTTTTATATTCTCGGGAATAACTATCATGCCAGGGGTATATGCTTACTAGCCATCGCATTCCCACATATAGCCCCCTTCTCCACTTGTCCCATTCCAAGTTCGATTTACTCCCGCCTGACCCCCGGGTTGTGCCCCCATGACGAGCCTACCGACATCTCGGTCTCCCCATCATGAGTACAAAGCTCCCCTGGGCCACCTTCCTCTCAACCAATGGGTAGGAACGTGTCTCTGTTCTTCAAATGGCATAAGTAAGGTTTCACCGGGCCCATTTCCCGGATAAGCACTTTAGCAATGTTATGCCGATCAGCAGGCGAACAGCGAATGGGCCTTATACGACACGGACGGAGCCGAATACAACAACAACGCACACCACGAAGGTAAACGTATGCTCCGCCCGGTCCCATCTTTCCATCATATCACATCATATTATTTTTGAATTTAATATTTTTGTAAAACATTTTTGAGCCCTATCATCTCGCGAGCGAATATCTTCACTCGACTTATACCGTCTAAGCATGGCTAAGCATAGACTTTGATCTGTCCATTCTACTTAGGATATTAGGTATTTATGCAGGTGGGGTTTCAAACAACCCCTGAACGTAAATGCACATTCAAGTAGAGGGTGGTGAGACTCTCTAAGTAGGTGTAAATGCCTAAGGGACTACCTTTGTTGTTGAAAACTTGAACAAACTAATCTAAAGTAAGTTTGCCGAGTTGTGGGGCTTTGCCTCAGGCAACCCCTTGATCACTTGGACAACTCCTCCTTCCAAACACGACTGATGGTCACTCTAGGTCGTGCTTGGGGCTTAGTTGGTCTTCTGGACCACCGTTGCTTGCAGTAGCTCCTCGCACTTGCTTATTGATCACGTATCTGCAATGAGCATCCCTACATGAATGATATGCTTGATGCAATGATTGGGATGCATGAATATTAAGCACACACACGAATAAGCATTTCATGGATGGATAGAAAAGTGATTGATAAACTATTTAAATAGGACTGCTCTCGTAAACATAAAGCTAGAATGCACTCATACAACAAAATATTCACAATGCAACACATGGATGCAATACTTGATCAAGTATCATTTAAATTATCCCTTATCATGCCATATGCACGCAAGCATTAGACATACATATAATTATTCATGAAATGAACGACCAGTAACATCACTCTAGTACTAGTGACCTAGCAGTACTTTTATTAGCCTATATTAAGCCTACCTCTAAACAAGCACATAAACACCTAGCAAGTTGCTTACCATAAAGAGAGCATGTCAAGTGCAGCAACATGTAGATGAAAGACACACAAGGATAATGCAAGGATCAAAGAAACTATATTAACTATTTTACTGAAAGGAGTCATTTAACATTAAAAGGGACACTTCACTTCTGGTAAGAGCATAGAACCAAATGACTTCAAATATTTATGACACGTTGAAACTAACTACACAATGTCACTGGCAAAATTTCAGCTACATTGAAATTATTATTAATTTATTAAAATTCTAGCAAGTTATCAGCTCTTTATATTTCTAGATTTTTCTTAAATTATAGAAATGGTTTCTGGCCATGAATTTCATCCAGTGAGCATTATTTAGCATAAACAACATGTATAAAAATTGGCAAGTGAAATATCCCTAGTTTGCTAGGACATCTATTTTCAATATATTTTTCTTAGCTTAATATAGATGCAAGATAAAACAGTCACCATAACTTCTACAAAAATACTTTCTGAAACAGGTATATCACCAGTAAGCTACCGGATTTTACTTAGAATTTTCTTAGCCATTTAACCCTACTTTCTCCTATTCTCTTTCCTAGCTAGGAGCACCCTGTCAATTTCAAAATAGTAACCAAATCAAACATGCACAGTCCCATATTCACCAGTGAGCTACCCTCACTATGTCGAACATAGAAAAAATACTATGGGGTCATGTTTTAGCAAGTTTCATATAGCACTTCAACTTAAAATGCTAAAAATGCATAAATCGTACCCAAAATGGTAAAAATGCTACTAAACAGCAAGTGTTAGGGCTACTAAAAATCATACAGTGACTAGACATCATACAAGAGCTACTGTCCATGTTTCATATTTTTAGGAGCTCATTTGATGCACTTTTGCTATTTATTTACTTCTAGCTTGCATGCAATAAACCAAGGGCAAAACAGTCCTTTTACACATTCACATCATAACCATTCAATAGATCTATTTAAGAGGAGACAAATGCAATTGAGTTTGCCTTTTTAGGATTTTTCTTTGATTTGTTATGATTTTCTGAAGTTCCCAACTGAAATAAATACATTTAAATGGAAAAACATTAGACCGGGGACTAGATCGTGAGTAAACATAGCTTCCAGGGGCTAGCGAGCAAATAGGCCTAGACTCAGTCAACAGCGCCCTCAATTCAGCATATATCCAAGGTTAGATCTGCAAAAGTTCAAAGGCTTGGATTAAAACATGAGACTTTCGTAGATCTAGGGGGTTATGCATAAGATTCATAAGACACAATAAATAGTGACAAAAATAGAAAAGTGAGGGAGGGTTTTTTTTGTAAAAACACCCTTTCTTCTTCCTCCGGTCAGGGCGAACCGCGCGCGGCAGGGGAGAGAACGGCGGCCTGCGCCGGCGATGTGGGGGCCGGACTTGGAGCTGAGTTGCTTGGGAAAGGTGTCCCTGTCCACGGGGATTCGTCTCCCCTTGGTCTTGTCGCGCAAGGAGGCCTGTAGTGGCGGCGCAGCGGCGGTGAACCGGGGCGCGGCCGCGGCGGTGTGACGGCGGCGCGGTGACCCGATCCGACGAGGGAGGAGGTCGTAGGGGCTTAGGTCGGGCTTCACTGCTGCGCTAGGACGAGGGGAACTCAATGGAGGTGGAGTGGAGGCGCGGAGAGGCGCCGGAGTGGGGCGTCCACGGTGAGGGTCGTGGCGCGGCGCGGCCATGGTGAGCAGCGCAGCTGGGGCTGGAGCTAGGGTCGATGGTGGCGGCCGAGGCGCAGCAGGGATGGTGGAGGAGGGTCGTGCGGGCGTGGTGACAGGGAAAGAGTGGAGGAAGAGGGCCGAAGGCTGCTGGTGCGTGAGCTCGCCGTGAGCTTGGCCATGGCGATGGCCATGGCGTGCAGGCACACACCGGGGCGCTAGGGCGGCTGATGTGCCACTAGAGCTAGGGTGAAGCAGCGTGGAGGAGGACTCGATGCTGGTGCGCGTGTTTGGAGGGCGGGAGGAGGCCCGGAGCGGCGGCGCCGTGAGCTTAAGCCGAGCTCTGGCCATGGCGGCCATGTCCAGGGCGCGAGGCGAGTGGAGGAAGAAAGCAAGGAGAGGGCTCCAGGAGCGAGTGGAGAGTGAGAGCGAGCCCGGGATAGCGTTTAGGTGCGTGGAAGGGCGTCGGGACGGCGTCCCAGGCGCCGCGCGCCACCGCCCGTACGCCGGGGCCGCGTGGCGTCCGCGTTCTGGGCGCGGCGTCGGCCGAAGGGGATCCAAGGTCAGGCTGACCCGTGGGGCCCAGGTGTCATAGGCACAGAAGTGTAATTAATATGGCGAAAATAGAAAAGGGCCGTTTGACTGCTAGGACCCACGTCGGAAATTCCTGTTTTTGAACAAGTTAGAGACCGATTTAGACAAAACCCGAAATACAAGAAGTGTTGTAAATTTATATACCTACAATTACCTTATAAACTTCTATACCAGGTTCTGTTGAAGTTTGTGGTTTAAATTTGAATTTAAGTTGCTGACCCAAGTTTGACCGACTGAACCCATCAGATTAGGAATTCTAAAACTCCATTTTCTAGTCTCTCTCATAAAAAGAGTTTCATACCAAAGTTGTTCAGAATTTCATGCTCTACAAAAGTCTCATATAAAGTTTTGCAAGATTAAGGCTGTAGTTTAAGTAAATTTGAATTTATTAAATAGACCTGGTTTGGACAGAATTCACAGATTTACATAAAAAGACCCAAAACACCATCCAAATCATAGTGCATGTCAACACTCCAATTACCAAAATTGTTCCTAATAGAATTATATACCAGTTTGGTATACAAAGTCTAGCTTAGATCACCACAGATTTTGAATTACAAGCACAAACATTGTTGAAGTTCGGTAAAACTGCAGCTTCAATTTATGGTCTTTCTTGATTCAAACTTTTGAATACACAAATGAAGTCCAAACACTTCCACTCTAGGTGCATTTTAAAGGTGATAAGTTTAATTTCACTTTATAGAAAGGAAGATTTTGAAGTTGTATAGTGAAATCAAAAGTAATTTCAGATTCAAATTTGGGATGAACTGAAATTCAGACTTGGGAATTTTTCTAAGTGTGGACTAGCTTGGGGCTGATTTCTTGAGGTTTTTGGGTCAAATTTAAAATAGTTAAAGATAGTTTTAAACCATGCTTAGTGTAACAAAAGTGAAGTTCACGGTAGGTACGACAACTTTGATAATGGAGCTAAGCTCAGTTGCTTAATGGATCTAAAAGTTTCATTAGGGTCCAAATTTGGTCATGATCACAATTGGCACCGTCCAAAGAATTTCTGGTTTGGTTTGGTCTCGACTTTTAAACATCATAACATATGATTTTAAAGACAATCATAATACCAAAGTTGAAGGTAACATCCTAAACTAAGACTTTTGTATTTGGTGTTTTGCGTAAAAGCTTGTGGGTGGTGGCTTAAACAACCAAACCACATAGAGTTTTGTGTTCTCCTAGAAAAATTTTGACTTAGTGCCTTCTCCACCTAGTCCTCATTACTTTCCAAGCATCATTAAGCCCTAATTCATTATTAGCTTGTCTCTAACTGTGTGTTAAGGCTTTTGAGGTACCGGGGGCATCACAAGCGTCCTCCTCCGTACCCCAATCCGGTTATTGTCAATCGACGATGAGGCCAACAACAAGACCCACCGAAAGCTCGCCCCACAATGGGCATGGAAGACACTGTGATGCTCTGGCATCTCAAGTGCATTTTCATCTCATATATGTGCAGCATTCGTCATGAAGCATCCTACAATGACCTGCAATTGAGCCCTAGTTCAAACTTGGTTGAAATGCAACTTGTCGAAACCTGATTTCTGCATATATGTCTCTGCGATTGTGCTCATAACTTTAGTTCTATAGTGATATAGGTGAAACTCATATTGACAAACTTGTAGACAATTTAAGGATAAACAACTTTGTTAATTGGTGCTTTGACATGCATGAAGGTTTGCATAGAGTTTTGAGGTTTTTCTGTCAGCATATGATTTCTGTCCAAACTTGACCTGTTTAGTAATTTCAAATTTTAATTGGTCTATAGCCATAATCTTGCAAAACTTGAATTGAATAAATTGCAGATCATGAAATTATAAACAACATTGGTATAAAACACCTTGGATGAATATGGTTAGAAAATGAACTTTTAGAATTTTTAAACTGGAAGGTTCTGTTGGTCAAACCTTGGTCAGCAGCTTAAATTCGAATTTAAATCACATTTTTTATTATAACATGGTATCCAATTTTATAAATAAAATGTAGAGAAACAAATTTAGAACATTTCATCCAATTGGGGTATTTGCAAATTCGGCCTCTAACCTGTTCAAAAACGCGAAATACAAATAAAGGTGCTGGCAGTCAACTAGGGTTTTTCAATTTCGGGGATTTCCTTTTTCTCTCCGTCTCACTGACACGCGAGACCCACCCTCCGGAGCCACGCTGGATCCCGCCCGCGCGAGACAAAATTGGCAGCCGTGGGCCCCACCATTTCCCGTCTTCACAGACTGAGTCCGTAGACCGTCCATTCAACTCCTTCGCCCGGTCCCACATGTCATCGACTCCGGGTCCATAGACCCCGTCCACCGAAACGCCGCCGTCCCTCTCTCCCCCTCGGCTTTCCCCACGCGGCGAGCGCGCCCGAACAGCGCGCGCCACGCGTTCGACGCCGGCCGGCTGAGCCCGCGCCGAGGCCGCGCCCTGCCCGCGCCGCGCCTTCACCCCGACTCCTCTGCACCTGGACGCTTTCCAGGCCGTCTCCACGCCCTCAACCCCGCCTCGCTCTCACTCGCTCCCCTCTCCCTCGCCTATTCCGCCCACTCAAAGTGCCACGACCCACCATTGCCGAAGCTCGGAGTTGAGCTCACGCCGGCCGCTCCGCCGCTCCCCGCGCCCCCAGATCACCGCTATCACCTCCGCCTCCACCTCCCGCATCCAAAGAGCTAAGCCTCGTCGTCACCCTCCGCCTCCCCTCGACAAGCGCAGTGTGCCCGCCGCCATTGCCGCCGCGGCGAGCTCACCGCCCCCCGCCGCCTCAAGCCGCCTCGAGCCCCGCCGACGCGCGCCTCGCGCTCGCCTCACCTCCCTACACCTCTCCCCTGAGCTCTCGTTCACCCTCAGCGCCTCCAACCACCCTCCTCACGCGCGCACCTCCCCGGCCACCGTTGCCGTCGACCCCTCACTGCGGGGAGCCACATTTCGGCCCTCCCCACGCCTCTAGGGCACCGCCACCGCCTTCGCCTTGCCTCGCGCATCTCCCGCGCTAGACGTCGTCGCCGCTCACCCTCCTCCTTCGCCGGATTTCCACGCCGTGCCGCCGTCGGTGCGCGCCACGCCGCTCCGGTTCACCCCATCCGCTCGCCTCTCCGCTTCACCGCCGGCGACGAGACCTAGCGGGTCGAGTTCGCCGTCGCGAGAAGCGCCTCCTCGGCCCGTCCCAGCTCCAAGTTGCGGGCCCTGCACGCCGGCGCAAGCACCCCGACGCCGGCCGCCGCCACGCGTCCCGCTCCCGGCCGAAGGTAGAAGAAAGGGGCATCACTTTGCAGAAAAGTCCCTCCGGTTATTGGTTATTTTACCACTGTTTACTGAGTCTTGCAATAATTCGCGATAATACCCTAGATCTATTAGGGTTTTGCATTTTAACCCGAGCCATCTCATTTTGCAGATCTAACCCCAGGCTTAGAAGTATTTTCACGCACTGTTCACTGAGTCTAAGCTATCTTCCTTGCAGGCCCTTAGAATCTATGGTTAATTACGTTCTAGCTCCCAGATCTAATGTTTTCCATTTAAATGCATTTAATTTACCTGTGAACTTTAGAAATTCATAACAATTCGTAGAAAAATCCAAAATGGACAAACTTAGTGGCTATGGACTCCTCTTGAGTAGATCTACATGATAGATATGATGTGGATGTGTGAAAAGTCTGTTTTGCCCTTGTTTAAGTTGCATGCATGGTGTAGGTAAATAAATGGTAAAAGTAGACCAAATGAACTCCAAAAATTATGAAACTTGCACAGTAGCCTTGTTATGGCATCTAGGCATCGTGTGAATTTTTGTGGCAGTAGCACTTATTGTTAAATGACCGATCTACCCCTAGGCCTACGTTTTTGTAATAGAAATGCATGGGGAGTACTTGTCTTATGAAAATTGCTCCAAATATTATACTATATTTTTAGGACACACATTATGCTGCATATAGCTTGCTGGTAAAGTTTGAAGCCTTGCATGTTAAGTTTGAGTGGTGATTTGAAAATGACAAAGTGTCACATGCTTAACTAAATAAAAAGGAAAAGTGGTCTTAGTATGCATAAGTAATTCCATGGGGAATTTGGTAGCTTGCTAGTGATGTATAGGTTCCAAAAAGTATCTTTGTGAAGCCTGCAAGTGCTGTTTTGATGTGAGTTTAAACTAAACCTAGATAAATATATGGAAAATAGATGTCATATCAAACCATGGATTTTGTGCTTGCTAATTTTTGTACATGATGTTCATGCAATGTAATGGTTGCTGTAGAAATTTCAAGTCCAGAACTCACTCCTACAAATTATGAAAAATCTGAGAAGCTATAGGGCTGATAACTTGTTGGAATTCTAATAAATTAATTATAACTTGTTTGTAGCTGAAATTTTGGCAGTAGCACTATGAAGTATGTTTCTGCATGTGGTAAAAGTTTGAGATCAATTTGAGTTGTCTAACTACATGAACTCATGATTGCATTATATTCATAAAGGTGTTTTCAAGAGACAATTTTCATTTCATTCGATGGGGACTGTATACACATATAAGACAGTAACTCGTGATAACTTCAAAGATAAAATATGGTGATGGTTTGTACGATTTCTTAGTGATGGGCTGTGTGATTTCTTAGCAAAGTCGTTAAGTTTTCTTGTTATGGGGTGTGTTTAAACTAAGAGTACTCGAACCCATTCTTCACAAGCTGCTCGATCATGCCTTATATTTCATTGACACCTCACGCATACATTTGCCATTCGTTGTACTCATGTTTGCACTATGCCATGCATATAACACTGTATCGTATACATGCATTTGCATTCTCTTGCACTCACTTGCATTTTATCATGCATATAGACCCCGCGTGCAAGGAGTTATCAATACAGGAGAAACCAGTGATCAAGGAACCGGACGACAGGCTATATTCGGAGCAAGAAGACGAAGGGTCGCTGATTAAATCCGTCCCTGCTTCAAGGGGTTGCCTGGGGCAAA
This sequence comes from Paspalum notatum, assembly GCA_022530915.1. Classification (NCBI taxonomy): domain Eukaryota; kingdom Viridiplantae; phylum Streptophyta; class Magnoliopsida; order Poales; family Poaceae; genus Paspalum; species Paspalum notatum. Next base: position 34,769,646 of record CM039687.1, on the reverse strand, counting down.
GCCTCACAACCCGGCAAACTAACGTAGTTTAGTTTGTTGGTCTTCTGAAGAACAATCAAAGGTAGGCAGGACCATGCTTTACCCAGCAAATATATTTGATAAATTGCTTACGCATCTGCATTAGAAGTTGTTTGGAACCAATTGCATTAGACTCCTTGGCAGCCCTGGCCCTAGCACCTATATATTAGAGTTCGTAGGATGAGTTGCCTAGAATTGCTAGGTACGAGTAGACAAGAGTGAATGGAGTCACTCGTCGCGTAGGTGTTTTCAAAATAGAAATCTTATGGAAGATTATTATATGCTATGTTTGAAACAGAGACCGGGCGGAGACATGGGTATATAAGAAAAATGATGATGATGAGATGGATGGATTGGTGGACTCCGCCCGAGTCGTATAAGGCCCGTCCGTTGTTCGCCTATTGGTCGGCATAACATTGCTAAGGTGCTTATCCGGGATAATGGACCGGTGAAAGTCTTACTTGTGCCATCCGAAGAACAGAGACTTGTTCCTACCATGGAACCGGGGGCGCTTATCTCATGGGAGGGCTGGACCCGACGAACCGAGGTAACGCTCCATGGGGGCTAAACCCGAGGAAGTGGCGGGTTGGAATCGAACTTGGGATGGGACAAGTGGAGATGGGGGCTATATGTGGGAACGCGATGGCTAGTAAGCATATACCCCTGGCATTTTTAGTTATTCCCGGGAATTAACAAATCGATTCGAATCGCTGATGCTCACCAGGTGTGAGAATGCCAATGCCTTTGACGTCCGAACGTAGTAATAGCTTAAACACTTTATGCTTATATTCATGATTTTGTATATCAACATGCTTGGATGTGTATGATCCGTCCCTCTATTCATGGTGTTGCCCATCCACTGCTAGGAGGTCGATGGACTTGGGAGATGCTTTGAGGTCGAGCGAGGGCTGACCCGACGTACCATGTATCGCTCCTAAGACGGCTACTCCCAAGGGGTTGGATGGAAGTGCTGTGAATCTTGGGGCGGAACATGTGTTCATGTTTTACTTTCCTGCAAGTATTTACTTTATGATATAAATGATATTCATGATTAATGGGTAGCAGCTGTCAATCCTGCTATCTTATGTCAATATGACCTTGCTTAAGAATCAACAGCTAAGGATCCACAGGATTAGTAAGCATGCTTTGCATCAGCCGTAAGCCCCGTCCATTAAGTCCTACTGAGTAATTAGTACTCAGGGTTTGCCCCCACTTTTGAATTACAGGTACTGACGATAGCTGGACAACTGTGTTGGAGGTGGTAGTACCGGTGGGCTCGGTGCTATTCGCCTTGTTCATCTCTACATGAAGATTTGTTGAGTTTCATTTCCGCTGTGAGATGTTTTGAAACGCTTCCGCTACACATGTATATTTTTAAATCGCTTCCGCTATCTTTGAACATGTATTTGACTATTATCTTCGGTTTGTAAACTAAGTCTACTTATTCTCTACTTCAACTGCCTGGGATGATGTAATCTGTTGTGGCTCTTTCGAGGGTTGAATGTGTGTGATGTCGGTATCCTCGGGCGATGGTTTCATCGAGTGCCCTTTTGGGTAGCTCGACGGACTACCGGGTTTAGTCTGGCCTAAGTGCACTGCGAGCCAGAGGTGGCAGGTGTGCTTAGTCTGGATTAAGCAGGACGGTTCCGCCACAGACACCCGACCAGGAGATGCTCGAGTGGCAGCGCACGTATGGGACTGGGCCGATCCAATACGATCAGGCCATGTATGCTGCAGGAGCCGATCCCGACGCGGTTCGGGATCAAGTCTTTGAAATTTTGAAGAATCAGTATGGGATTACGCCTAAGCGGGGAGCCATCACCTACGCAAAACCTTACCAAGAGGTATATGACCACATCGAAGCGCCTCCCAAATTCAAGATCCCAGATTTCTCCAAATAAGTGGGAACGACGATGCTAGCACCGTCGAGCATGTCAGCCGATAATTGGCGCAGCTGGGACCCGCATCTCGAGTTGAACATATGAAGATTTGACTATTCTCTTTGTCACTGATCAGGCCAGCCTTTGGATGGTACACCACGTTGGCCCCTAGATCGATTACTACCTGGAAATAGTTAAAGGAGAAGTTCCATGCACAATTCTTCTCTGGATCTTATGAAGCGACAATGACAGATCTTACTAGCATCCACCAATACCCAGGAGAGTCGGTGTAGAAGTATATTCAACGGTTCCGCAAGTTGAGGAATAGATGCTATTCTCTCCACCTAGAGGAAAGGTTCTTGGTGGAACTGGCGTACAAAGGCCTGAACAAAGCCGTGAAAGCAGCATACGGGCTGACTGATTTTGAATCTGTCAGCCACTTGGTGTCCAAAGTCTCTGCCTATGAGCGAAGCCATCCAGAGGCCTTCCATGAGAAGCAAAGGAGGAACATCGGCTACGTCCAAGCTGAAGAAGATGACTCGCTAGACGATGCTGATGCCTACCTTGTTCAGTGGGCAAGAACAAACCAGCCATTGTAGTGTCAGTGGGTGAAGCAGCCTGAACCAACCCCGGGCTTTGACTTCGACGTCTAAGACTGAGGCCATCTTTGACTTGTTGCTCAAGGAGAAGACCTGGTACCAGTGGCCGGGCACCAGACACCCATGGCCGAGGAAATACGTGGTCGCAAATACTGCAAGTGGCACAACAAGCTAGATGGACATAATACAGTTGACTATAGGATCCTGCGGTCTGAGATTCAGAGAGCTATCGAGCAGGGAAGGTTGGTCTTTGCCCGCACTACAATGAAGATCGATACAACGCCCTTCCCAGTCAACATGGTCACGACCAATTCGCCGCTCAAGGAGAATTGCTCGGCGCCCGCCTCCGCCGAGTCAAACTTCCGAGCACGCGTGAGGGAAGCGATTACTACAGGCAAGGTCCTCCACCACACTACTCAAGAGCTGTACCCTCACTTGCTCCAAAATGCGGCATTTTCGATCAACATGGTCAATATGCCTGTGGACGCGAAAGGAAAGGCCAAAGCTAACCCGTGCGACGATCTGCCTCTAGAGTCTAGGGCCAAAGAACATACTTCGGCAGAACAATTGAAAGAACTTGACGATTCCGCCCTAACTCGGGGGCGTTGATCGGCATGTACGCGCGTCATCATCAGCGCAACGAGGAGTGTCATCACGTTGACGAGGAGGAAGTGCACTACCGCGAGCGGCATTGCCATCACGAGGAGCGTCGTCGCCAGTACCCTCGTTCACCTAGGCGTGAAGAAAGGCACTGGGAGGACCGTCGGTGGTACGAGGAGCACCGCGACGCCGTCAATCGTGAGGAACATTGGTGTTGCCCCTACTTCCACTTCTGCTGGAGCCAAGGTATGGACAGGCTTCGAACCATCAATGATTGCCCTGAATGTTCCAACCGCAGGGCCCAGAATGGCAAGGCGATTGTGTTCGAGCGATTGCGACGCGGGCCGTCGCCACACCGTCATCGCGCGCTCTCGCCTTGAGGTGTTTAGGTTCGATTAGCCTCTTTTTATAACCGATGTGTCAAATAAATGAGCTATGTGTATACTTTGGTAGTGATGTTCCGTGCTAGTCTATGAACCGCAATTCTTGAACTAGCTAGATCTCTCAAGTGTCATGGAGACAGAAAAATCCAGGTAATGTTTCAAAAACACACCCGTTTTTTTAGACAATGGATTTTGAGTAAAGTTGAGGAGATGGAAGTCATGGTTTAGCAACAGGTTTGTGCTAAGTTTTGATTGAAATATTCTGCTAGCACTTTGTGAAGAATGGGCCCGGCGGTTGATACTCTATACATATTAGACCCTTGTATAGGTTGTACACTAACTTGTTGCAGGAGGCATTCATTCCCCACAGCGAGAGGAGAAGCCCCATGGCCAACATTCTCGTGCTCAACCTCTTGCCCTTTCTGGGAAATGATAGCAAGGTGACATGCAAATCATATACCACATTATGCTATCATCCATGCTTGAATTTGCAAAGCTAGTAGGCCACTAGTCTACTGCTCCACGGGAAAGTTGCGTGACCAATGGAGTTGTGGTGTAGATCCCAAAATTGGCAGGCATAGACATCTCTCATTGCCGGAGAGATCCGTCTTAAGCACCACAAAGGCAGCTACAAATCAATACCTACAAGCATGGTGAAAACGTTGAGGTCATGATGTGCAGTCAATGGCTGTGTGGCACAAAGGCAGACAAAGACTGGTGGCACATGTCATGTTTGACAAATATCATGCCCAATAAGAGCATGATAGGGAGCAAGTTTGGAATCAGCATTCAGTGCAGAATCCATGCTTGGGGGAGAAAATTGTCTGGCATTTGCAAAATTTGCAAGCCAACGAAGCAGCACTTAATGAATGTCCGCTACATTAACATTCCATTGACCAACCATGGACCAAGAGCCTGATGTACCTACTATCAACCGAGATGGAATTTTTGGCATTGATACTTCCAGCATCAATGAAGGTAACCCCCTCTAACGGCTATTTTCAACATTCTCTTTTTAGAGGTTGTTTCAAAATGCCTGTTAGTGATAGCACTTGAAACCAAACTTTCACACTAAGATCCTACGGCCATAGGATCTTCCAATAAGTGCTACCTTAGGCTAGCTTTTAGTTAGCCTTCTACTCTGCCTAACCTAGACACATTCTTGTTAGGTAGACAAAGGCCTTGTCGAACCCTAACATGTAGGGAAAAGTAGAAGAAGGTTTCCGGAGGTCATAATGGAGGAACAAAAATGCCATCACACTAACCCACTCTCGGTCCTGAGTATCTTTTCGCACCATGATTGGACAACGTCTCCCAATAGAATTAAAATGAAGCACAAAGCGGAACATGAAAACTTCGAACAAAGAAGTTGTTTCATCACAAGAATCAAGCTTGGGGGACGATATACCAAGTGATATCATACATCCTCCAACCCAACCCCTAAAAGAAAGGACCTCGATATTCAACCTACGACAATGGTTGAGTGCTGTAAAACATCTACCATGCTCTGCATCACTTGGGAAATATACATCTCTCATCTTGAGAGTTTGTCACCAAGACCAGATGTCTCTATAGTAAGAGCTTGTAATGAGATATACGTAGTGACATCACCAAAGTATGGAGGAACGCTACGAGTGAGCATTCCTTAATTCCCTTCCCCTGGCCGGACATCCAACAAGACAAAGCAGTTCGCTAGAGGTCAGGTTGATCTACTCTACTCATGAGTCAATGCGCCAATGAGTCATCCACATGACATCACAAGCATGGCGAGCAACCATCAACTATGGTTGGTGGCAAACTGCCAAGGATGCAAAAGAGTCAACTCCAACAAACATCCACCTCTATCATTCCACGCAGTCTGTTTGGGAATAAACAGCTGGCCACGACCAAAACGGTGTCACTTTGGAAGAATGTCAGGCTAAAGGCAAAAATATGATGTTGGAGCGGGAGATCCAACAAGAGACATTCATCCACGAGAGTAGTACCATCAGATCAGATAAATCCAAGCTCCCGACACTTTGTAGATGGTCCAAATAGCAGCACGAGAAAAACAACTGCTCAAACAGTCATTTTAGAAATAGAGGAGGCAGAACGAGAGTAGAGAGAGAAGGAAATTCACCTAACAAAGGTGAGCTACACAAGCAGCATCGTCGTCACCTAGGGAACAAGCAAGCTTGCAGGAGGCAATGCCAGGTAATGCTGAAACTCAGTTTCTTGGCAATCACTTGCAAGAACTAAGCTTGGGGGAAGATCACCCGGTGAGTACCCCGAATGCTCTGTATCAATTTGATATCTTAAATCCTAAAAACTGCCATGACACAAAAAATATTTACCTTTTGTTACCCTGAATAAAAGAAAAGTTATAAAAATGTGCATAATCTAAAAAGAACAAAAATATTTGCTTTTTACCATGAATAAACTAACTCCTATGATGCTATAACTTTGTTTATAGCCTTGCTTAAAGGAAATGATAAATAGTTGCTCTGTTAATTTCTTGTAAGTATTTCGTATACAACTTGACGCTCTCCTAAAAATTTGAACTTATTAGCATTTGTCGTGATCCTACCTTCAATCTTTAACCTTGTGGGAGCAAGTGCTTTTCAAAATCAAGTCTAAGTTGTTGTGAGATGTGATATAATCAAAGTTTGAGTTCAACCCACCTTGATCCTAGTAAGGTGAATTCTCGGAGTTTTCTTTTTGAAAATTAAAATGAGAAAGTTCCTCAGTGGTTTGAAATACCTATCCAGAGCCAAATGCTTACATGAAACCTATACATATGCTACCTATTGTTATAGTGAGTTTTGTCAAATTTTGAGTTCTTATGAGGTAGTGGCACTTCAAGTTCCGATTGAAAACCCTTGCATCCACCTTCACTAGACACTTCTCCACCATATCCATCATCCATTTACCCATCCACAAATATGGTCTCTAAATAAATACTCCAGTCATATTTCAGCAATATCCCCAAAGTTCTCATACAAGAAGGAGACATGGAGCTCTCAAAAAAAAAGAGAGAAAAAAAGAAAAAAAGAGAGAAGAGAAAAAGTAGGAAAAGAAAGAAAAAAAAGGAAGATAAAAGAAAATGATAGATCCATGCACTCAAAAGCTTCAAAGTTTCAAAAGGGGATTCATCAAATAAGGAGTTTTCATCCAAAGACCATATCCATTTACAAAACTAATCTATTATCCTTTGATCGGGATGAGAGGTATCACAAACTTTGCTAGGACCAATCTTTGACTTAACAAAACACATGACATAGGTAAGCTAACTTTATCCCTACCTTGAGCTCCACATAAGCCTTTTAGTTGATAGGGGAAAGTTTGGCCGATGGCCTGGTGAGGAATATACAACCACTTGAGTGATCGAGGGTACCATTTGAGGATCTTTGTGCTTTCTTTTCAAAATTTTCAAAACCCTCCGAGCATGAAGCCAGAAAGGAGATAGAATTTGGTGATACTCAACTGAGATTGTTCCATCTCTCAACTGTCAAAGACAAGGTAAGAATTGCCAAAAGCCCCATAGGTACGGATAAAAAATGTTGGGGTACACTTATGCCAGTTTGGTCAATCATAAAGATAGAATATTGGATTGTACACTTAATACTTGTTGGACATTAACATTGATGCAACTCCTGATCCGCCGAGCCTAAGTCTTAGCTTTGCTCGTGAACGAGCAAAAGTTCAAGCTTGGGGAGGTGTTGACGGTCGTTATTTCCTATTTCGACCGTCAATCCCTCGGTGAATAAATGGGGTATACATAAAGTTCCATGCATTATTTACCTAACACTGATAAATTCCAGGAGTTTTGGTGGTTTTCGATGTATCACAGGGAGAAGCTCACATTCCGTGCAAAAGAACATCATATGGAGCAAGAGAGAATCATCACATAAAAGGGCTTGAGAATGAATGGGGAATAACATCATTATGTATTATCTCAAATGCCCTCATGGGCCAAGCCATTGCAAAGAGCTTGTCGAAACAATCAAGATGGAGTTTTGGTTCACTCAATTTGGAGCCCAGACACTAAAGTTATGGCAGTCACAAGGTTGACAACATGGGCTGTGTGAGATGGTCGGGTGACCATGACCTTGGTCGGGCGACCAAAGGCATGGCCAGCCGACCACCTACTCTCCCAAAATGCCTCATACTTCATATTATTCATCCAAGGAAGTCACCAAGAGCCCAAATACACAAGGTGGAACAAGCCCAAGTCGAATCCAACGTCGGAATGCCACCACACGGGCCGAGGAACTGCTGAAAGGCTAAAATAATGGTCGGGCGACCTTGGGCTAGGCCGGCCGACCTTAGGCTTGGTGGGCCGACCCTACGCTTGGCCAGCCGACCACTTCAAATGGCCGCCCGGCCCATTACTTGGCCTGCACGGTCACCACGTTGGACGTCCGGACATGTTCAACACGTGTATCAACGGAAACCGACTTCCAGGAGGCATCCTAGGTGTTGGAGAAGTGAGGCAGTGCATTGGACGGTCAGCTGACCTTGGGGGATGGTCGGCCGACCATGGGCTTGGTCGGCCGACCACCCACTGGCCGCCCGACCAACCGCCTTTGCTCTCCCACCGGCCTTGTGACTGTTATAAGTAGAGGGGCACTCCCCCACTCCAAAAATTTACCATCACCATGTGATTTCCCTCTTCCTCCCTCTAGGAGGCGCCCCATGGGAGGTGCCTCCACTCTGAAAATAGTGTTTGGTTAGGAGTTAGAGAAGGTCTACTGTATCGGAGTCGATCGGAAGTACTCGATAATATATTTTATTTGCTATTTTGAGCATTACTTTCCGATTATTGACTAGTGCAAGTACTTTACTTTCCTACTTTATGTGGCTTTTTAGCACCTTTTTCCTTTTGGGCATGCCAAGTTCGAGGCCTGAGTTGTGCTAAATTAGAATTGATTGATAGTTGTTATGCTTGCCGGTGCTACAATCCAACCTATACGCTAGGCTCTGCTTAGTTTCTCTCCTCTAGCTAAGAATGAACTATTGTTGTTCAAGCTCCGCTTGAAGACATTTGTAGCGTGCCAGCCTATCCACGCAAATTTGCTTGGTAGCCCCATTAGGTGACAGCGTGTGGTGTGCCTATGTATCCCTGGCCCGTTTGTTCGAACGCCTGTAGGCGTTAGCTAGGTCTCCTTTGGTGGTCTACTATCTACCCCCTGACCCCTCGAGGCGCTGAAATTTTGCTCGACATAAGTCATAACTCTGTTGAGATCCTTTCGACCCTTAGCACGGATAGCTCTTGTATGCTAGCAGAGATAGAAGACCGTATAGCAGTCCTTGTCTCGTTGTCCTCCTAGCTTTACCGGTTTTCTTGCGAACGGTTCTTGGCTTTTACCCCATGGTGTTTGGTGTCAACCTTTCCTAGCTATCGGTTGACGTGAAAGAGTAGTAACAGCTGGATGAATGATAGTTTGATATCTCTATCTCAATGCCCCCCTATGGATAAATATGATACCTTGGAATACTCCTAGGTCAAACGCTACAACGGTCTCCGTGCACTTGCGGAGTAAAATCCGATAGGCTAAGAACCGCCAATAGTAGTCTGGAACAAGACGAAGAAGAGTACCTTTGGCTGCTCAAGAAGGTTGAAGGTGTCATGGAGATTCCGAGCTTGCAATCAGATCGGAATCTTGTCTGGAAGTGGAAGCCGCAGCCTGACACCGCTGTAACGTCAACAAAACCAACATCGACTGCGCCATCTAAGGATGATGCCAAGGATGGGCCATCACGTTTGGTCAGTGATGATCTATCTACTGATGAGGACGACATCGAGGAGGAAGTCAACGTGGTGATCAAGAAGGCCACAGCAGGCATTAACATGGTTTTCTACCTCCCTGAAGATTTCCGCCCTCACAGCAAAAAACAAATGGCCGAGTCTATGGCGCAACTCAGTCTCGGCCCTGCTGCTGCCATCTTTGAGAAGCCAGCCGACAAAAAATATCGACATCTCAAGCCTCTGTATGTGAAAGGCTTCATTAACGGCAAACCAGTCGGTGGAATGCTCGTCGACGTAGGCACGACTATTAACATCATGCCATATTCCTTGTGCCGCAAGATCGGCAGGTCTACCGATGATCTTGTGAAGACCAATGTTACTCTCAATGATTTCAAGGGAAGCTCGTCACAAGTAAAAGGGTCCTCAATGTTGAATTAACTATCGGCCACAAGACATTGAACACCTCCTTCTTCCTCATCGATAATCATGGGCCTTACTCGGCTTTGCTTAACCGAGACTGGATCCATGCCAACTGCTGCGTTCCTTACTCCATGCATCAGTGTCTAATTCAATGGGATGGCGACATCGTTGAAGTAGTCCCCGCTGATGATTCGCGTAGCGTTGCACAGTCATCAACATCAGACGTAGCGGAGTGTCTCTCGAGCAGGCAGGAGTTGGACTGGAGTTTCATCGACGAGGCAAAAAATGGGATCATGCCGGTTCTAGCAATCGGCATTGCTCTCTAGATGATAGGCTAGTATCATCAAGAGTGTCGGCCGATCATCATCGGCTCATGGACGCTTTTAACCTTTCTATGGATGTACAGTCCGTAGTGGCCGATCTGCGCGATCGGCCCCAAAAAATTTGTAATCATATTTTATATGAAGATCTTGTATTAACTGATCCATACAATCGGCCTCGAAACATCAATTTAATTTATGTTACTTCTAATGAAAATGTTTTATCATTGATGATGAATTGGTTGACGATGAGGGGAAACCTGAGATCACACCTCCCCATCCATCCCCAACGTCGTCAGACTCTACGCAAGAATTTGCCGAGGAGGGCAAGCTTGGCTTTGGTTTCACCCCGTCAGATGAGCTTGAGGCGATCGACATAGGTCCAGGCGGTCGTCCTAGGCTTAGGTGGATTAGTAAAAAGCTTGACTCGGAGTTCAAAGCAAAGTTAGTCGAGCTGCTTAGGGAATTCCCAGATTGCTTCGCTTGGGAATATCACGAGATGCCTAGTCTTGACCGGTGCATTATCGAACATCGGTTGCCAACTAAACCTGGTTTTCGTCCGTTCGCTCAGCAACCTAGGAAGATCGATGTGAAGATCATAGAAATGGTCAAAGAAGAGATAGAGAAGATGATTCGTGCCGGGTTTATTCGTCCTTGCCGATATGCCACTTGGATATGGAGCATTGTCCTTGTATGGAAGAAAAATGGCAAGCTTAGAATATGCATTGACTTCAGAGACCTAAATAGGGCTACCCCAAAAGATAACTATCCAATGCCCATTGCTGAATCACTTGTTGATGCTGCGGCTAGTCACAAAATGATGAGCTTTCTTGATGGTAATGCTGGGTATAATCAAATCTTTATGGCCGAAGAGGATGTCTACAAGACGGCTTTTCGTTGCCTACAAGGCCTGTTTGAGTTTGTTGTCATGACCTTCGGCTTGCACAATGCTGGTGCCACTTATCAATGGGCTATGTATTACATCTTCCTCGACTTGATCGGCCGACTTGTCGAGGTATACATCGATGACGTGGTGGTAAAATCGGTATTGTAGGAAAATCATTTAGCCGATCTTCGTCAAGTCCTCGAACGTACTCGAAAGCATGGCATGTGGATGAATCCTGATAAATGCGCATTCGGTGCCACAGCTGGCCAATTCTTGGGGTTTGTGATACATGAAAGAGGGATAGAGATTGGCTCAAAGAGCAAACACGTTATCGAGAGAATGGTACCCCCGACAACCAAGAAAGAACTTCAAGAATTGATTGGCAAGATCAATTACATCAGGAGGTTTTTCCCCAACCTATCAGCAAAGCTTAAAGAATTTATGCCATTGATTAGGACGCAAAAGAGCAATGAGTTTGTATGGGGGCTTGACCAGCAATTGGCATTCGATAACTTGAAAAAGTACCTGACAGCACCACCAATGATGGCTCCACCCCATCTCGATCTCTCGATCTTCCATTCATTGTCTATTTATCAGCTGATGAGACGTCCATTGGCTCTGTGCTAATTCAAGAAGATGATGGGAAAGAATGCCTTGTCTACTACCTTAGCCGACGGCTGCTCGACGCGGAGACTAGGTATTCCGAGATGGAGCGTTTAAGCTTATGTTTATATTTTACATGAACCAAATTGCGGCATTACCTACTCAACGCTGAAACATGGGTGGGGCTAACACATAGTTAGACACAAGCTAATGATGAATTATGACTTAATTATGTTGAGAAAGTAATGAGAACTAGTGGAGAAATCACTAAGCCAAAATTTTTCTAAGTACAAAACCCTGCGTTGTTTGGTTGCTTCAATCACCACCCACATGCTTTTGTGCAAGGCACCAAATACAAAAGTCCTGGTTCAGGAGACATTCTTTTACTTTGCTATTTTGGCTAGGCTAAAAATCAAATGACAAGAGGTTCAAAAGTTCAAGTTATATCCGGCTAACATTTCTTGTGAAGTGGCAAATGTGATTGTGACCAAATTTGAGCCCCAATAAAACTTTCAAATTCATAAAACACCTAAGCTCAACTCCATTACCAAAGTTGTCGTACATGCTATGGACTACACTTTTGTTAAACTGAACCTAGTTCAAAACTATAGATTTATTATTTTAAATTGGATCTAACTACCACTTGAAAATCAGCCCAAGAGAGGAAAATTTCCAAGTTTGGATTTTCAGCTTATTCCCAAAGTTGATTCTAAAATTACTTTTGATTTGACTATACAACTTCGAAATCATCCTTTCTATGAAATGAAATTAAACTTATCACCTTTCAAATGAACCTGACCTTGAAGTAGTTGGACCCTATTTGAATATTCAAAGAACCTACAGGGGCAAAAATCTGCCATTAGACCAAATCTTGAATCTGTTTGACCCTGTGGTTCAAAATAGATTGTGGTCTAGACTAAACACTTTATACCAAACATGTAGACAATTTAATGTTGAAAAATTTAGTAATTCGAGTGTTGACATGCAAAATTATTTGGATGATGTTTTGGGTCTCTTTCTGTAAACTTGTGAATTCTTCCCAAACTTGACCCATCTAGTAAATTTGAATTTCACTGATCTACAGCCATTATTGTACAAAACTTTATATAAGAAAGTAGTATAGCATAAGATCATAAACAACAATGGTATAAAACTTCTTGTATTAAAGTGGCCCTAAAATGGACTTTTAGAATTTCTAATCTGGTGTGTTTAGTTGGTCAAACCTCGGTCAGTTCATTAAATCCAGATTTAAACCATATTTTTATATAGAACATGATGCAAAAGTTTATACGAGAATTGTAGTGCACAAAATTTAGAACATTTCTTGTATGTTGAGTTTTCCCTAATCCGGCCTCTAGGTTGTCTCAAAACAAAGAATTAAAACGCGTGTTGTAGCAGTCAAACAGGGATTTATTAATTTCGAATTTCATTTTCGTCCTTGACCCTATGACGCGCGGGCCCCACATGGTAGAGCCCTCGGATTCTCGATCTGGAAAATCAGAGAGCGGGACATGTGCGTCCCACTCGGTCCCGCACCTTCCCTTCTTCGCGCACCTGGTCCACGAGTACTGGTTCATTTCTCCCTGGTCCGGTCCCACCTGTCATTGGTTCGAGGTCTATGGACCTGTTTCACCTAGCCCTGGCCGCCCTTCTTCCCTAACCGGGGCGCGCCGCGCTCTGCCGAGCCGCGCCACGCGCACGCCGGCGCCTGGATGCCATGGCCACCTGCCCTGCGCCCTGGCCTCGCCTTCAAGACGAGAGCCCCAGCTCCCTTCGCCCTGAAGCAACCGGCCTCCCTCGCTCTTTCGCCTCTCTGTTCCTCTCGCTCTTCCCTACCTCCCGCTCAGGCCCAGTGCACCACCTGCCATGGGCGATCCGAGCTTGAGCTCAAGCAACACCTCCTCCAACGCTCCTCCTATCGCTCTACCTCAACCGCCACCACCGCGGCAACTCCCTCTTCCATTTCCGCTCGGTCCAGAGGCCTCACGACATCCCTAGCGCCCTCCGTGTGTGTGCACGCCATGGTCACCATCATGGCCAAGCTCGTGTCGAGCTCGCGTCACGGCCGCCACCAACCTCCTCATTCCGAGGCATCTCTCGCATCGCCTCCGCCACATTCCCCAAGATCTCGTCGCCTAGTTTTCCTCCATTACCAGTGGCCACGCACACCTCCGAACACCGCCATGAACGGCTCGACATCGCCGCGGAGATCCACCACAGGGCCGTCCCCGCACCTCCGGTCCACCTTTGAGATGTTCCTCTCATGGCCGAGCACCTCGCGCACCCAGCCGCGGTCTCCTCCCTCACCGGTGGTGACGGATCGAGCCGCGCCGACGACTTCCACCATGTCACCGCTGCAGCCGGTTCAACCTCCACTTTCCCGTCTCCTACTGCTCCTCTCGCGTCAAGATCAAGGGGGTCGGGTTCGCCGTGATTGGGAACACGTTCCCCGACCTTCTAGGCTCCAAGTTTCGGGCCCCACGCGCCGGCACAGCCCCGCCAAACCTAGCCGTCGCGCATCGTTCTCTGCCCATGCCGAAGGAGGAAGAAGACGAGGTGGTTTTGCTAATAAGCCCCTGCTTTTTCCTCTTTCCTTTCTGAGCATAAGCCACTATGCACTGAGTCTAAGTTCATATTCTTGCAGGCCCCTGGAAGTAGGTTTAATCGCGAATGAATCCTTGACTGTTATAGATCTAGGTTTAAATGTTTTTCTCGGTTTGAAACTTTAGAAATTCATAGTAAATCAAATAAAAATGATAAAAATGCAAAATTTGTTGCATTATGTTCCTTGTGAGTAGATCTACACAGTGGACTAGGCCTTGCTGTGTGAAATGACTGTTTTGCCCCTGCCAGTGTGCGTGCATGGTTTTAGTGTTTAATTAGCAAAAGTAGGGTAAATGGACTCCAAAAATTGTGAAACTTGGACAGTAGTTTTCTCATGGTATTTAGGCTCTGTGTGAATTTTGGTAACCATAGTACTCACTGTAAAATGACAGGTCTACCCCTATGCCCGTATTTAGTGTATTTTAGGAATAGGAAAATATATATGGAATTCATATTATGATCATTTGGTGCAGCAAAGTCTATAAATAAAATTCCATGTGTTTTGCTTGCTGTTTGTGATGTGTTTTGAAAATGACAGATGCTATGGTCGTTTAAATAATAAAATAGAAAAGTGCTATTTAAAATGCTCTAAAAAACCCACCAACATTCAAGCAGCCATGTTACTGTACAAGTGTGATTACGTGAGTTTTGATGTAATTTTTGGGTGCTTTTACTTGAGGGGTCCACTAATAGTTACTTTAGTAAGCTTAAAAGTATAGAGAATACAAAGGGATGTTAATGTGCTCTTATGAACTTGTGATCTCTTATAAAGATGTAAGAACTTAGGTATGAATGAGCCCCACACATTGTGCACATATGTTGTAGAAAAATTAGATAATAAACTAGTGCTAGTACGATGATGAAAGTGTCTTTTCCCTTAACTATAAGTATTGCATTGTTTAAACGTAGATGATGTTAACTCAAGATAAGTAAAATTATATATATCTTATTCACTTATATGCCTGTGTACTTTGTAGGACCGAGACGTGCGACTAGAGGGGGGGTGAATAGGAGCACTTAAAAACTCAAACTCAATCCCCCCGTAGTGCAAACTGAAACAACACCCACAACAAACTAGACACCGTCCACTGAGAGGATACGTATCTAGCTCACAACACGTGCTTGGTACCGTCCACTGAACAGATACGTACCAAGCACAAAGCGGAATCACACGCTCAAACGGCTAAGACAAAGAGTGCAGAAGAAACCAATTTCGGGAAACTGCAGATTTCAGATAGACAGGGCTGCAAAGAAAAATCTCAAAACCTTAGAAGCAAAGCTGCAAACTACCCTAAAAAATTACCACACCTTCACAAGATAGTAAAGAACAGTACCAAAAAAATTCAGACTAAAAGGAGCAAGTTGTGATCACCGGACCGTCCGGTGATTGAGCACCGGACCATCCGGTCTTCACAGACTGACACTCCGAAAAGATCGCAATCAAAACCCAACTAAATCAACTCCAAAAATTATGAAAATTTTAAAGCATCTTAAGAAGGGACCAAGAAACAACTCCACAAAACTGCAGCTCAAAAGGAGAAGAAATGAAACTCCAATACTCACCGGACCGTCCGGTGATATGCACACCGGACCGTCCGGTGCTCAGAAACAGACAGACCAACCTTCAAAGAAAAATACGAAAACCAGGTCAAAACACCTCCAAATATTATAAAATTTTTATGGAAGTTTTATGATTCACAAGACAAGAGCTCCACAAAATTTCAAGTCATTTGGAGCATGTTTGACCGTTGAACTAAACACCGGACGAAATAGATAATCACCAGACGTTATAGACGCACAGAAAAACAGCCACACAAAACATGAACTTTCGAAGCCAAAACTTGACCGTCCTTCACCAAACTTCACAAAATTTTGCACACACTAACCTAGCTCCATTCGAAAGCTATTTCCAAAAGATCTATTGAAAAAGATCAAAGGATTAGAGGAAATTTCAGATCTCGTGAAGAGGTGAATATTTGGGCAAGAAAGGGGAAAGCTCAAAAACAACTTGCTCGTGGCAATCCTTCGGGATTGAGATGTTCTAAGACATAATCTCCACATCCTTGCAAGTCCAAAACACAAGGAAAACAAAGGATCTAACTTTGGCCAAAGCAAACACCCAAAAAGCCAAGGATTGAAGCCAAAAACCAAAGAGAACAAGGGGATGAGAAGCACACAAAGTTGCTGCACGAAACCACTTCGATTATGAGCCTCAAAAGAGGTCTTAAGTCAGATTACAATGAAGGATTTATTCCCAAGCAACCACCCTCCCCTTCCCTCTTGATTTGGAGGCTAGATCTCACCCTAACCCTCCTAAACTTGGAGCTCAAAGCTTGAGGACGAAAATTACTCTAAGGAAATGAAAACCTAGCTGCCAAGACTACCTCTAATGACCGGCTCTTAGGCTATTTATACACCGGTTTAGTTTTGGCATTTTTACACATAGACCCCTAAACTAGAAACGCCCGGAGGGGCTCAAATAGAAAAGAACCAGAAATATCAGGGACGGACGACCACGATGAAGACTTCATCTTCTTAGCTTCCATGCAATCTTCGGATGTCCTCCACGTGGCTAGTAGTTCAATCCACCTTTGCACCCCCGGTTTTGAAGTCAGAAACCGGGAAACTTTAGGAAGTCTCCGTCTGGGCCGGACTTGGCCCATCTTCTCTATCTTGGCGAGTCGTGGCCCAAGTCACCAAGCCTTGGGTAGCTTGGGTGGCGGTTTTGAGCCGAAGCCGCCAAAGCCTCCCTCGCATGCCTTCGCGCCATGCACTCGGGTTGGAGCACCACGGTGGAACCCGGCTTCTCCAGTCCATCGGAGTTGCCTCGCGGTCCATTGGAGGACTTACACCACCGTTGCCAAACTGCCCCTCCGTGTACCGAGCTCCCATGGCCGACCGACGTCGAGCATTGCCTCCGATCCATTGGAGGTCTTTTGCCTCAGTCCATCGAGGTCTTCATCATCTACCTCCAGTCCATCAGAGGGCCTTCAGTCCATCGGAGGGCTTGAGCTCGTTGACAATCACTCATCACACCAGGAGAGCAATGAGGCCGGTCCATTGGCTCTCATACTTTTGGTATGACAACAGTGACTTAGAATTTGAAATCTATCATGTGTTTCTCTCGTGCACTCTGTCTAATATGTTTGACCTACTAAGCTAGATTAAACATCTCCATACTTCATGCATCTACCATAGTAATCCAAGTAGCTATTGCTTGTTGTTGTTGAATCACAACATTAGCATGTTGTCAATATAATTAGTAGCTGGTATAGGTGTAATTTTATGATTGTGTGCTTGCTCGGTGTCCATAAGAGTACTCCTTATTTAATTAGTTATCAATCACTTTTCTGTCTATCCCTGAGATAACTGCTCATAAGTGTGATTGATATTCATGCATCTCATTCACTGCATCAAAACATGTCGTTCATGTAGAGACGCATATTGCAGATACGTGATCAAGAAGCAAGTGTGTGAAGCTACTTCAAGCAACGGTGGTCCAGAAGACCAACTAAGCCCCAAACACGACCTGGAGGGCCCATCAGTCGTGTTTTGAAGGAAGAGTTGTCCAAGTGATCAAGGGGTTGGCTGGGGCAAAGCCTCACAACCCGGCAAACTAACTTTAGTTTAGTTTGTTCAAGTTTTTCAACAACAAAGGTAGGCCCCTTAGGCATCTACACCTATTTAGGGAGTTCCACCACCCTATATTTGTTTGTGAATTACGTTTAGGAGTTGTATGAAACCCCACATGCATAAACCCCTAATATCCTATGTAGTATGAATAGATCGAAGTCTATGCTTAACCAAGCTTAGACGGTAGAAGTCGAGTGAAGATATTCACTCGCGAGATGATAGGGCTCAAAAATGTTTTACAAAAGTTTAATTCGAAAGCAATATGATATTATATGATGTGATGGAAAAATTGAGACCGGGCAGAGATATGGGTATCTTATGTTGAAAAATGATGTGGATGGTTTGGTGGACTCCACCCGAGTCGTTTAAGACTGCGTTCGCTGTTCGCCTGCTGATCGGCATAACATTGCTAGAGTGCTTATCCAGGACATGGGACTGGTGAAAGTCTTACTTGTGCCATCCAAAGAACAGAGACTTATTCCTACCATGGGCCTAGGGGCACTTGAATCATGGGAGGGCTGACCCGGTACGCCATGGTAACGCTCCTGTGGGGGCTAAACCTGGGGAATGACGGGTTGGAATCGAACTTGGGATGGGACAAGTGGAGATAGGGACTATATGTGGGAATGCGATGGCTAGTAAGCATATACCCCTAGCATGATAGTTATTCCCGGGAATTAAAAATAGATTCGAATCGCTGATGCTCACTAGGTGTGAGAATGCCAATATCACTGATGGGCAACGTAGTAATAACTTTAATATGTTATTTATTTAATCATGCTTTTTATATCACATGCTTGTACTTGTATGTTTACATTTCTACAAGTTACTTTATGATGTTATATATGGTGAAATTATGAGATATATGAAGTATGGATCATGATAATAACATGAAGAAATTGAGGCTTATGGTTTAACATTGAATGAAACATGAAAGTAAGGACTCACTTTTAGTAAGCTTATGCGGGTTAGAAGTGAAGTCCACAAAAGCCTTGCATACTCTCAAATGTGTCGGGGTAATACAACCCTCGGGTAAGTCCTACGAGTACCCCACGTACTCATCGTTTGTTGTTGATATTTTTCTTTAGGTACATGTCGGTTTGTGATCAAGAATGGCAACGGTGGGCTCGATGTCATGTCCTGATGTTTTACTTTCGCTGCGAGATATTTTGATGCATTATTTCAAATATGATTGTACATCATTTTGAGAAAACCCTTTTGTAATAAATCAAGCTATGTTTGTATGAAATGCTGGGTTGTTGTAATTGTTGTGGCTCTTTCGAGGGCTTAACGTGTAAGATGTTGGTATCTCTGGGTGATGGTTACATCGAGTGTCCTTTTGGGTAGCTCGACGGACGACTGGGTTTAGTTCGGTCTAAGTGCATTGCGAGTCAGAGGTGGCAGGTGTGCTTAGCTCTGATTAAACTGGCAGTTCCGCCACAGCTATTTCATCGGCATTTCATCTTGGGCTTTATTTTTTGATGGGTCTACATGTGATGCTGGCTATGGCGTCGGGCTTTTTATCGTCTCCCCTCGGGGGGCACAGTACGAATTTACTTTTCGCCTTAGCAAGCAGCGCACCAACAACCAGACGGAATATGAAGCTTTGTGCAAAGGCCTTGAGTTGTTACTAGAAGTAGGTGCTGAAGCAGTAGAAGCCATTGATGATTCCAGGGTCGCCATCAACCAGTCAACGGAGGACTTTAACTGCGCAAGTGATTTGTTGTGTCCCTACCTTCTACGTTGTCAAGAGTTGATGGCAAAATTCAGATACGTTCAGTTAAAATGAATACTGAGTGAAGACAATGTAGAAGCCAATAAGCTAGCACAAATAGCTTCTGGCTACGCAAAACAAGATGATGTTGTTTGCGTCGACGTCATGCAGATAACTACAGCCGATTGGAGAACCGATCTCCTCAATTACTTGAGGGATCCGGCTCGGGGGGCAGATAAGAAGACAAGGCATCGTGCTTTCAAACACATGCTCATTGGCGAGGAGCTCTACTTCAAGACTATAGAACGTTTCCTGCTAAAATGCCTGAGACCGACAGAAGCGCTCGGAGTCATGCACGATGTTCATGAAGGAGTCTGTGGCACTCACCAATCGGCTCACAAAATGTGGTGCCTGATGAGAGCCAATGGACCGGCCTCATTGCTCTCCTGGTGTGATGAGTGATTGCCAACGAGCTCAAGCCCTCCGATGGACTGGAGGCCCTCCGATGGACTGGAGGTAGATGATGAAGACCTCGATGGACGGAGGCAAAAGCCCTCCAATGGACCCGAGGCAATGCTCGGCGTCCGTCGGCCATGGACGCTCGGTACACGGAGGGGCGGATCGGCAACGGTGGTGTAAGCCCTCCGATGGACCGCGAGGCAACTCCAATGGACTGGAGAAGCCGGGTGCCACTGTGGTGCTCCAACCCGAGTGCATGGCGCGAAGGCATGCGAGGGAGGCTTTGGCGGCTTCGGCTCAAAACCGCCACCCAAGCTACCCAAGGCTTGGTGAGTTGGGCCACGACTCGCCAATATAGAGAAGATGGGCCAAGTCCGGCCCAGACGGAGACTTCCTAAAGTTTTCCGGTTTCTGACTTTAAAACCGGGGGTGCAAAGGCAGATTGGACTACTGGCCACGTGGAGGACATCCGAAGATTGCGTGGAAGCTAGAAAATCAAGTCTTCATCGTGGTCGTCCGTCCCCGATAATTTGGGTTCTTTTCTGTTTCTGTCCCTTCGAACGTTTCTAGTGTTAGGGGTCTATGTGTAAAAATGCCAAAACTGAACCGGTGTATAAATAGCCTAAGAGCTGGTCAATAGAGGAAGTCTTGGCAGCTTGGTTTTCTTTTTCTTTGTGTAATTTTCGTCCTCAAGCTTTGAGCTATAAGTTTAGGAGGGTTAGGGTGAGATTTAGCCTCCAAATCAAGAGGGAAGGTGAGGGTGGTTGCTTGGGACGAAATCCTTCATTGTAATATGACCTAAGACCTCTTTTGAGGCTCATAATCGAAGTGGTTTCGTGCAGCAACTTTGTGTGCTTCTTCTCCCCTTGTTCTCTTTGGTTTTTGGCTTCAATCCTTGGATTTTTGGGTGTTTGTTTTGGCCAAGGATGAATCCTTTGTTTTCTTTGTTTTGGACTTGCAAGGACGTGGAGATTATGTCTTAGAACGTCTCAATCCCGAAGGATTGCCACGAGCAAGTTGTTCTTGGGCTTTCCCCTTCCTTGCCCAAATATTCACCTCTTCACGAGATCTGAAATTTCTGCTAATCCCTTGATCTTTTTCAATAGATCTTTTGGGAATAGCTTTGGAATGGAGCTAAGTTAGTGTGTGCAAAATTTTGTGAAGATTGGTGAAAGTTTGGTCAAGTTTTGGCTTCGAAAGTTCAAGATTCGTGTGGCTGTTTTTTTGTCTGTCTATAACGTCCGGAGGCTGTCTATTTCATCCGCTGGTTGGTTTTGTGACTAAACCTGCTTCAAATTACCTGAAATTTTGTGGAGCTCTTTTCCTATGAATCATAAAGCTCCCATAAAAATTTCAGATTTTTTGGAGGTGTTTTGACCTGGTTTTGGTATTTTTCTTTTGGGGTTGGTCTGTCAGTTTTTTAACCTCCAGTAAACATTTCATAATTTTTGGAGTTGGTTTGATAGGATTTTGATTCGAATCTTTTTGGAGTGTCAAGCTGTAAGCACCGGACCGTCCGGTGAAATCAAAATCCTATCACCGGATAGTCCGGTGGTCAAAACTTGCTTCAATTGGCCTGAAATTTCTGGAGTTGCTCCCTATTGCCTTGTGAAGGTGTGGTAATTTTTTGGGGTGGTTTGGAGCTTTGCGTCTAGGGTTTTAAGATTTTTCTTTGCACCCCTGTCTGTATGAAATCTGCAGTTTCCCGGAGTTGGTTCCTTTTGCGCTCTTTTTCTTAGCTGTTTGAGCATGTGCTTCCGCTTGGTGCTTGGTACGTATCTATTCAGTGGACGGTACCAAGCATGTGTTGTGATATTGATACGTATCCTACCAGTGGACGGTGTCTAGGCTCATTGTGGGTGTTGTTTCCATTTTGTACTGCGGTGGGGGTTTGAGTTTGAGTTTTCAAGTGCTCCTATTCACCCCCTCTAGTCGCACATCTCGGTTCTACAAGTGGTATCAGAGCCGGTTAGGTTTCCCATATACCGGTGAAGAAACCGTAGCGACGATGACTTACTCCGGGAAGATTCCCATCCTTGGCTCCGATGGCTATCCCTAATGGAAGGGTAGGATGGAGGCGTTCCTAGTTAGCCAGAGTCAGGACATATGGGATGCTACTCAGAGTACGACTTTTGAGGTGCTTCCAGTCGCTGAGCATACTACGCAGGATATCGTGGCTCAGCATGAGGCGAATGCCAAGGCTGTTAACTTTCTCTTCTCCGGGCTTGATCCTATGGATTATGAGAGAGTGAGCGTGATATATGGTCACTGCTTAGTGCACACCATGAGGGTACGGCGACAATTAAGGCTAGGCTTGTGGAGACTTACCAGCGCGAATATGAGAATTTCGTCCAGAAGCCGGGAGACTCAGTAGACGACTTGTTTGGTCGCTTTCAGTCGATCATCAACAAGTTGCATGTCAACTCTGCCCCTGCTGCCCTCCCATATACCGATCATCAGCGGGCTGTCAAGTTGCTGTATGCTTTGGACAGAAAAATATGGGAGATCAAGGTGAACTCAATCATTGAGTCGGTAGGGTATGATACGATTGGAGTAGAGGCGCTCTATAGTAAGCTCAAGGCCACCAAGGTAGATTACAAGATGAGGGATTCCCTCGCTTGTACAGGTTCTAAGAGTCTGGCCTTGGCTACCCCCTCTAGTGAGTCTGTTACTAACCCCGTGTTACATAACTTCTCATTTTCTACTTTGATGTTTGTTATACAGAAGCAGCTAGCGACACTTGAGGATGATGAGTTGTGTCTGGTGTCCAGTCGCTTTCAGCGCGCCTATGACACTCGGATGAGCAAGAAGAGGGGAGAGTGGCCCAAGTGCTTCGAGTGCGGAGAGGTCGGCCACTTCATCGCTGAGTGCCCCAACAAGAACGACTACTACAAGAAGGGCAAGAGTTACTCCCGCGACTCCGACAAGTACCACCCAGGCAAGGCAAGCTTTGACAAGCACCGCTCTAGCAAGCACGGCTCCAGCAAGTGCCCCTTCGGCAAAAAGAACTTCTGGAAGGCTTTCAAGAGCTACCAGAAGGACAACCGGAAGCGGGACAAGGCCTTCTTCGTCGAGATCGGGTTCTGCAGCAGCAGATCTTCTTCCTCTTCATCCTCGTCGAGCTCAAGCGATGAGGAGATCACGTACAGGAAGGACAAGAGGAACGATCAAGGAGGTCCAGCTGGCTTGTGCTTTGTCTCCACGATAATGAGGTAACTCCTGAGTAAGCCGAAATCCTTGAGATGTTAGAGCAGAACAGCCGAGAGCTGAAAGCCCAAAATAAGATGCTGGAGAAGGCAGCTAAGAAGCTCCGGAAGTTGAAAGCCCAACTTCCTAAGGCTTTAGAAGAGAATGAGAGGTTGAGGAGTGTGAGACCCCAACCCAGTGAGATTGAGTGCCCTACCTGCGAGTCTTTCATGACGGAGCTTGGTGACAAGAGAGATAGGTATGCCAAGCCGATAGAGGAGATAGATGAGCTGAAGGTTGAGCTAGGCAAACTCCAGTCCAAACTGGATGAGCCTACGTTGAGTGGAGAGCTCGAGTGTGAGTCTTGCCCCTGCCTAGCCAAAGAGCTAGCTGTGCTGAAGGAGAAGTTTGAGGGGCAGTTCATGGAGCTTGAGGAGCTTAGGGCTAGACCTACGCTTTTGGGTGCGTGTATAGTTTGTCCTACTTTGAGAGGTGAGTTAGAGCAGTTGAGAGCTGACTTTGAGGTGCTTTCAGCACCTACTGACACTTGTGAGAACTGCCTAACCCTTAGAATGCAGCTGGTGGATAGGGATGCCACCATTAGGAAGTTGGAGAAAGCTGCTGTGGTTCCCTCCCTAGACTATGACACTTGTGCTACCCAGACTGTAGTTCTGGAGGATCTGAGAGAGGAGGTGTTGTCTTTGCAGAATGACAACAACAGGTTGAGAGAGGTGCTCATTTGGGCATATGCTAGGCAACCCCAACTGGAGATGATTATAGGGAGCACCAAGAGAGCCGAGGGTGAGACGAGTGGTGTTGGGTTTGGAGAGTGCAACACTTCAGGTGAGAAGAGTGCCCCAGTTAAGGTCAAGACTACACCTACCCAGCCAGGGGAGACTGTTGATGGGGTTTACCATGAGCCACCCAAGGCTGCCCCAATGAAGCAGTACTGGACACCCAAGCCTTCCAAGGCTAAGCTGGACAAGATTGTTGAGGAAGAGCTTACGCCCAAGGGCAAGACGCCAGTTCAGCAGCCTGAGCCACCCAAGGTCACACCACCTAAGCCCAAGTCCCAGCCTAACCCAGTTCTTAGGAGGCCTGTCTACCACTGCGAGTTTTGCCAGTGGAATGGCCACCTAGAGGAGTTTTGCTTCAGGAGGAAGCGGGTTGAGAGGCAGGAGAGAGCTTGGGGGAACCAGGATCAGTTCTACCAGGGTGGTAGGCAAGATCCTTCCCACCGCGGTGAGAGGAGAGACCGCTTTGCTGGTAGTGAGAGAGGAAGCGGCCTTCAGGCCCGTGCTCCAAGTGGTGAGAGACGCTTTACCGGCCGAGCTCCTAGTCATTTTCAGCACGGCTATGGACCTCGTGACCGAGGCTTTGAGAGAGCTTTTGAGGGTTCACGCTTTGGAGGTCGTGGTTACCCTGATCGTCGTGATGATTTCTTTGATTGTGCTTACCCCACTTTTGAGCAGATGGCTCGGCACTGGTACAGCAGTTTTGATACTAACCCCAGTGACGGACCGTTTGCTCATCGTCACTTTACTTGACTTTGCAGGATCGAGGCATGGGGGACATGTGGATCATGGACTCCGGTTGCTCTAGGCACATGACAGGGCACCGCAAGTGGTTCTCCAGCCTCATCCCCGTGAGCACCAAGGAGTACATCACATTCGGGGACAATGGTCAAGGTAAGTGATGGGTGTTGGTTCTATTTCGCTCTCTGCTAAGCTTTCCTTGAGAGAAGTTGCTTTTGTCCGGAATCTGGGGTTCAATTTGGTTTCTGTTTCGCAATTTCTCAATGAAGGATTTGAGGTTCATTTTAAGAAGGGTGCGTGCTGCGTTCTTGATGCTGAGGAGACCTTTGTTTGCTCTTTGCTACCTTTTGGTCAGGTTTTTAGGGTCAACCTCACATCTGTTTCTGGCCCTGCGCGCTGTTTGGTTGCTAGTCCTTCTGCTGATATTTGGAAGTGGCATAGGAGGCTTGGTCACTTGAGCTTTGATTTGCTAGTTAGGTTGAGTTCAATGGGCCTAATCCGAGGATTAACCAAGTTGAGAGCTGAGAAGGACTTAGTATGCCACCCCTGTTGTCATGGCAATATAGTTGCCGCCTCTCACATTCCTGCTTCTCAGGTTATGACCTCCTATCCGGGTGAGCTACTCCATATGGATACAGTAGGTCCCGCTCGGGTAGCGTCGGTTAGTGGAAAGTGGTACGTGCTTGTCGTTGTGGACGACTTTTCACGGTTTTCATGGGTATTTTTCATGGAGTTTAAGGATGAGGCATTTGGTTTTGTTTGGGATCTGGTACTGAGGTTGAGAAACGAGAGTCATAAGGCCATGAGGGCTATCCGCAGTGACAATGGCGGAGAATTCAGAAAATCTCGGTTCGAAAACTTCTGTCGTGACCTAGGTCTTGAGCACCAGTTTTCTTCTCCATATACCCCACCGCAGAACGGTGTTGTGGAACGCAAGAACCGCACACTCATTGAGATGGCACGGACGATGCTCGATGAGAATAGGACTCCGAGGGGCTTTTGGGCTGAGGCAGTGAATACGGCCTGTTACATTGCGAACCGGATCTTCTTGCGAGCTTTCCTTGGGAAGACCTCGTATGAACTTCGGTTTGGTAGGCAGCCCAGCGTCAAGCATTTGCGAGCGTTTGGCTGCAGGTGCTTTGTGCTGAAGAAGGCGGGGCATCTGGACAAGTTTGAGTCTTGTTGTTTGGATGGGATTTTTCTGGGGTATGCTTCTAGTTCTAGGGCTTTTCGTGTGTGGATTTTGGAGGCCAAGCAAGTTGTTAAGACTTGTGAGGTTTCTTTTGATGAAACTATGCCCTGCACAACCCTTGCCTTTGAGCTTTCAGGTGATGATGAAGAAGGCACCCCTATCTTTGAGGATGAGAAAGGTGCGGTTGATGTTGGTGATGCAGGAGCCACTGCACCGGCTGCAGCTCCTGCCCCCTCTGCTACGAGCTCAGATGATGAAGGAGGACCCTTGCCCATGGCTTCCTCCTCACTCCCCCGACAGCAAGCTCATGTAGAGGCTGCACCCGTTGAGTACGTAGGGGAGGTGACCTCCGAGATTGTTCCATCTCGGCAGGTCCACCCTCCGCACAGGATGATTGGAGACATTCACCAGCGTGTCACACGCTCTTCGGTTAACTCTCTAGCCTTTTTCTCCCACTCTACATATGTTGCTTCTTTTGAGCCCTGGGATGTGTCACACGCATTCTCTGATCCTAACTGGGTGAACGCCATGCATGAGGAGTTGGAGAACTTTGAGAGAAACCATGTCTAGGATTTAGTTAAACCTCCACCAAACTGTCGCCCTATAGGTTATGAGAACAAACAGGGTGAGGATGGGATGGTTGTGAGCAACAAAGCGAGGCTGGTAGCCCAGGGTTTCTGTCAGAAGGAGGGGATAGATTATGAGGAGATCTTTGCCCCCGTAGCTCGTCTGGAAGCCATTAGGATTTTGCTTGCCTTTTGAGGCCTCTAAAGGCTTCAAACTGTAGCAAATGGATGTCAAGTCTGCTTTCCTAAACGTGTTCATAGAGGAGGAGGTATATGTGCGACAACCTCCTGGCTTTGAGAGTACCAAGTTTCCAGACCGGGTGTATAAGTTGAGGAAAGCTCCTAAAGCTTGGTATGCTAGGTTGAAGAGTTTCCTGCTCAAGTCTGGGTTTGTGATGGGTTCCGTAGACAAGACCTTGTTTCTGTTGAGTCATGGCGGTGACACCCTGATAGTTCAGATATATATTGATGACATAATCTTTGGTTGTTCATCTCACGCTTTGGTGTCTAGTTTTGCTGAACAGATGAGCAGTGAATTTGAGATGAGTCTTATGGGTGAGCTCCAGTTCTTCCTCGTGCTGCAGATCAGGCAAGGCCCTGAAGGAACTTTCGTCCATCAAGCCAAATACACAAGGGACATACTCAAGAAGTTTAACATGGGTGACTCTAAACCCATGATAACTCCTATGAGTACAAACACGGCGCTTGATGCTGATAAAGATGGGGAGGCGGTGGACTGAAGGAATTTCAAGGGATGATCGGCTAACTTGTGTACCTGACGGCGACCAGGCCGGACATTCAGTTCGCGGTCTGCCTTTGTGCGCGCTACCAGGCTTCTCCTAGGACTTCTCACCGTCAAGCGGTGAAGCGCATTTTTAGGTATCTGAAATTCACTCCTGAGCTTGGTCTTTGGTATTCCTCGGGTTCTTCTCTTTCTCTTAGAGGGTTCTCAGATGCTGACCATGCTGGCTGCTGGATTGATCGCAAGTCAACCTCCGGCACATGCCAACTCTTAGGAACCTCTCTTGTCTCTTGGTCCTCCCGCAAGCAAGCTAGTGTAGCTCTTTCCACCACTGAAGCAGAATATGTTGCTACTGCTAGTTGCTGCTCCCAGCTTTTATGGATGAAAGCCACCCTTAGTGATTTCGGCCTTAAGTATGGAAGGATCCCTCTTCTAGTTGACTCTACTTCTGCTATCTCTGTTGCTAAGAACCCCGTCTTGCACTATAGAACCAAACACATAGACGTGAGGTTTCACTTTCTGAGAGATCACTATGAGAAGGGAGACATAGACCTAATCCATGTAGTACCTGCAAACCAGTTGGCCGATATCTTTACCAAACCCCTAGAGTTTGACGCTTTTATGCGTCTGAGAGGTAAGCTTGGAGTGTGCTACCCCTTTTAGTCAGGGATAGTGTGCTATTCCTTTTAGTAAGGAATAGCTTCTGTAATTTAGTTTTTGCTTTTATCTTGCTTTTATTTCTCTTTGTTTCTTTTGCATATTGTATCATATCATGCATTGCATTGTATCATATGCATTTTCACTTTACTAGCACTAGAGCTCTTTTGGAATGATGAGTTAGTACTTGCTTGTACTAGATTGTACAGATGCTTGCTTGATCATGGTTGGCTAAGCTCTCTTGAGTCTGTTGAATACTAGTTGTGAGCTAAGTCATTTTATTCTTTGCAAATCAAAAACCATGATCACCACTTGATTTGGCTACCTAGCATGTGCAGGATTGTTGAATACTATGCTATCTTTTCATACCTGGAAATGCTAGTTGTATGCCTTTGCTAAGTTAATGCCTAAGCTTTTATGGACACCTTGCTTAAATTGCAATCTGAATGAAAATGCTTACAAGTGGTGTCTTATGTGCTAAATTGAGAAATATCCAGGTGGGTTTGCTTGTCAATCTAATCTAGTTCGAGACAGCTTGCCTTTGCACTTTGGCATGAACTTGGACTAGGCTGTGTATGACCAAAACCTTGTCTTAAACTTCTGATGGTTATATAAACTAGGCTTGGCAGTGGTTGGTAAGAAGTGGCAAAAGACAAGTAAATAACCCCTGGCACAAAAAGAACTTGCTTATGAATACAAATGTTTAAATCTGAAATTTGCAAGTCTCTAAAATGCTTATGGCTAGTTGTATATGCTTTGGTTGAGAGTAGCACAACTTGTATGCATTACTAGCATCTTGTTGTTCATGCCTATCTTGCTAGGTGCTATTCATGTTGGTGATGCCTTCTTTTCATTAACCCTAAAAAACAAGCTTACTCTTGATATGTAAGATAGATTCATTTGAGCTTGTTGTATGCTTCCTTACCCTCACTTGCTCTGTATGCTAGAACTTGTGATTACTAGCTTTCCATCCCTTCTGAGCTCTTTCAGTTGCACTCCTTGCATTTCATGGCATATTTTGAGGGGGAGTTATCTAGTTCAGGGGGAATTTAGTTCAAGGAACCCTTGATGTGTCCATTGTCAACAAGGAGGAGAAATTTGGGGAGAGGTTAGTGTACTTCTCTAAGGGGAAGAAATTTAAAAATATGGGCAAGGGGGAGAACTCAGGAGAGATTTAGTTGAGGGAGAGCTTTGCATTCATATTGCATTTGTGAGGATGCATTTCAGGGGGAGTTTGAGCTTTTAGCATGCTCTTCGCATCGGTGCGCAGAGCCTTTTGCCTCTGTCTTGAGGAGCCGATGCTTTGCTTTCTTTTGTTGTCTTATTGTGCCCTGTTTCTTTGCTTGTATTTGGTTTTTGGGCATTTTGAGCAACTTTCTTCTTTCTTTCTTTCTTTTTCGGTTTTATGCTTTTCTCTTGTCTTTGTTCTATTTCAGGTTACAGGTTGAAGGTGTTCACAATGCACTCATCAAGGGGGAGATTGAGAGCCAATGGACCGGCCTCATTGCTCTTCTGGTGTGATGAGTGATTGTCAACGAGCTCAAGCCCTCCGATGGACTGAAGGTAGATGATGAAGACCTCGATGGACTGAGGCAAAAGCCCTCCAATGGACCGGAGCCAATGCTCGGCGTCGGTCGGCTATGGACGCTCGGTACACGGAGGGGTGGATCGGCAACGGTGGTGTAAGCCCTCCGATGGACTGCGAGGCAACTCCGATGGACTGGAGAAGCCGGGTGCCACCGTGATGCTCCAACCCGAGTGCATGGCGCGAAGGCGTACGAGGGAGGCTTTGGCGGCTTCGGCTCAAAACCGCCACCCAAGCTACCCAAGGCTTGGTGAGTTGGGCCACGACTCGCCAAGATAGAGAAGATGGGCCAAGTCTGGCCCAGACGAAGACTTCCCCCGGTTTCTGACTTCAAAACCGGGGGTGCAACGGCGGATTGGACTACTGGCCACGTGGAGGACATCCGAAGATTGCGTGGAAGCTAAGAAGATCAAGTCTTCATCGTGGTCGTCCGTCCCCGATAATTTGGGTTCTTTTCTGTTTCAGCCCCTCTAGGTGTTTCTAGTGTTAGGGGTCTATGTGTAAAAATGCCAAAACTGAACCGGTGTATAAATAGCCTAAGAGCTGGTCATTAGAGTAAGTCTTGGCAGCTAGGTTTTCTTTTGCTTTGTGTAATTTTCGTCCTCAAGCTTTGAGCTCCAAGTTTAGGAGGGTTTGGGTGAGATCTAGCCTCCAAATCAAGAGGAAAGGTGAGGGTGGTTGCTTGGGACGAAATCCTTCATTGTAATCTGACCTAAGACCTCTTTTGAGGCTCATAATCTAAGTGGTTTCGTGCAGCAACTTTGTGTGCTTCTCCTCCCCTTGTTCTCTTTGGTTTTTGGCTTCAATCCTTGGCTTTTTGGGTGTTTGTTTTGGCCAAAGTTGAATCCTTTGTTTTCTTTGTGTTTTGGACTTGCAATGACGTGGAGATTATGTCTTAGAACATCTCAATCCCGAAGGATTGCCACGAGCAAGTTGTTCTTGAGCTTTCACCTTTCTTTCCCAAATATTCACCTCTTCACGAGATCTGAAATTTCCGCTAATCCCTTGATCTTTTTCAATAGATCTTTTGGGAATAGCTTTGGAATGGAGCTAGGTTAGTATGTGCGAAATTTCGTGAAGATTGGTGAAGGTTTGGTCATGTTTTGGCTTCAAAAGTTCAAGTTTCGTGTGGCTATTTTTCTGTTTGTCTATAACGTCCGGTGGCTGTCTATTTCGTCCGGTGGTTGGTTCTGTGACCAAACCTGCTCCAAATGACCTAAAATTTTGTGGAGTTCTTTTGCTGTGAATCATAAAGCTCCTATAAAAATTTCAGATTTTTTGGAGGTGTTTTGACCTGGTTTTGGTATTTTTCTTTTGGGGTTGGTCTGTCAGTTTTTTAACCACCGGACAGTCCGGTGGCTCTAGGATTTTTATTCCTCATCCAATTGAGCTAAAAATTAGTGGAGTTGTTCCTTGTCCCCTTCTTAACCTCCAGTAAACACTTCATAATTTTTGGAGTTGGTTTGATAGGGTTTTGATTCGAATCTTTTTGGAGTGTCAAGCTGTAAGCAACGGACAGTCCGGTGGTTAACCACCGGACAGTCCGGTCCGGTGGTCAAACTTGCTTCAATTGGCCTGAAATTTTCTGGAGTTGTTCCCTATTGCCTTGTGAAGGTGTGGTAATTTTTAGGGTGGTTTGGAGCTTTGCGTCTAGGGTTTTGAGATTTTTCTTTGCACTCCTGTCTGTCTGAAATCTGCAGTTTCCCGGAGTTGGTTCCTTTTGCGCTCTTTTTCTTAGCCGTTTAAGCGTGTGCTTCCGCTTGGTGCTTGGTACGTATCTGTTCAGTGGACGGTACCAAGGACGTGTTGTGATCTTGATACGTATCCTACCAGTGGACGGTGTCTAGGCTCATTATGGGTTGTTTCCGTTTTATACTGCGGTGGGGGTTTGAGTTTGAGTTTTCAAGTGCTCCTATTCACCCCTCCTCTAGTCGCACATCTCGGTCCTACAGCTGATCAGAAAGTCAGGGTATTACTGGCCAACTATGTTAGACGATTGCTTCAAATATTATAAAGGTTGCCAGGACTGTCAGAAATTTGGAGCCGTTCAGATGGCTCCGGCCGGGCTATTGAATCATGGCCGTTCAGAGGCTGGGGTATGGACATGATTGGACAAGTCAATCCTCTGTCTAGCAAGGGGCACAAGTGGATCTTGGTTGCTACTTATTATTTCACCAAATGGGCAGAGGCCGTGCTAATGAAAAATGTCACGGCCAAAGATGTGGTACACTTTGTTAAGGAACACATTATTTATCATTTCGGTATACCACAGACCATTACTACATATCAGGGCACCGTCTTTTTGGTTGTGGAATTCAAAAAAATTGCTAAAGAAATGGGCATTACTTTGATACAGTCTTCGTCGTACTATGCTCAAGCTAATGGACAAGACGAGGCGTCAAACAAGAGTCTTATTAAGTTGATCAAGCAAAAAATAGACGAATATCCTAAGCAATGTCACGATCAGCTTGCTAAGGCATTATGGGCATACATGAACCTTCTTTGGCCGGATCTTCCAATCTTTTTAGAAAACCAGTTCACTGCGCGCCCCACCCCGTCATCAGTCCTGTGTTGCCTATGCTTGCGCCCCGGTTGCTGACTTTGTACAACTCCGTAGGGCGCGATGTCATGCCATGGGGCTACCAAATGCACTCCATATCAGTTGGTGTATGGCCAGGAGGCCATCATGCCATGGGAGATCAACATCGTCTCTCAGAGAGTTCAGTTTCAGAATGATCTATCCGCCGATGAATACGCGTCTCTCATGAACATCAACAAAGACGATTTAATAGAACTATGGCTTTAGGCTTTTGAAAAGATCAAAGAGAATAAAGCCAGAGTAGCAAGAGCCCACAATAAGAAAATAAAGATGAAGAATTTCCAGGTGGGTGACCTTGTATGGGAGCTGGTCCTGCCAGTTGGTACAAAGGACCCGGCATGTGGAAAGTGGTTGCCTAATTGGCATGGACCCTATGATATAGTAGAGACTGCCCTAGGGAATTCATACAGGATGGAGACATTGGAGGGAGTCCGGTTCAACAGGAACATCAATGGTAAATATTTGAAGATATACTACCCTAGCCTGTTGTTGACGGTCGTTATTTTCCTATTTCGACCGTCAATCCCTCGGTGAATAAATGGGGTATACATAAAGTTCCATGCATTATTTACCTAACACTGTCGAATTTCACGAGTTTTGGTGGTTTTCGATTAGGGAGAAGCTCACTTTCCATACAAAAGAAGACCATTTGGAGCAAGAGAAATCAACAGAGCAAGAGAAAGTCAACACATTAAAAGGGCTTGAAAATGAATGAAAAATAACAACACTATGAAGTATCTCAAATGCCCTCATGGACCAAACCATTGCAAAGAGCTCATCAAGATAATCAAAATGGAGTTTTGGTTCACTCAATTTGGAGTCCGGATGCTAAAGTTATGGCTGTTGCAAGATCGACAACATGCATGGGCTGTGAGAGTGGTCGGGCGATCGTGAATGAGGTCGGGCGACCAAGGCCATGGCCGGCCGACCATGCACTCTCCCAAAATGCCTCATACTTCATCTTATTCATCCAAGTTGGTCACACCAAGTTGGTCACCAAGAGCCCAAATACACAAGGCGGAATAAGCCCAAGTCGAATCCAACGTTGAAAGGCCACCACATGGGCCGAGGAACTACTGAAAGGCTGAAATGATGGCCGGCCGACATTGGGCTTGGTCGGTCGACCCTAGGCTTGGCCGACCGACCACCTCAAATGGCCGTAGGGCCCATTACTTGGCCTCCACGGTCATCACGTTGGACGCCCGAACATGTTCAACACGTGTATCAACGGAAACCGACCTCCAGAAGGCATCCTAGGCGTGGGAGAAGTGAGGCGATGCATCGGACGGTCGGCTGACCTTGGGGGATGGTCGGCTTACCATGGGCTTGGTCGTCTGACCTCTGTGATGGCTGCCGACCGCCCACATGGCCGCCCGACCAACCACCTTTGCTCGCCCACCGACCTTGTGACTGATATAAGTAGAGGGGCACTCCCCCACTACAAAAATGTACCATCACCATGTGATTTCTCTCTTCCTCCCTCTAGGAGGTGCCCCATGGGAGGTGCCTCCACTCTGAAAATAGTGTTTGGCTAGGAGTTAGAGAAGGGTCTGTTGTATTGGAGTAGATAGGAAGTACTTGGTAATATATTTTATTTGCTATTTTGAGCATCATTTTCTGATTATTGACTAGTGCAAGTATTTTACTTTCCTACTTTATGCACTTATCTTCTGCTCTAGTTAGTTACACGCTTGGTATGTATGCGGCTTTTTAGCACCTTTTTCCTTTTGGGCATGCCAAGTTCGAGGCCTGAGTTGTGCTAAACTAGAATTGATTGATCGTTGTTATGCTTGCCGGTGTTACAATCCAACCTATATGCTAGGCTCTGGTTAGTTCCTCTCCTCTAGCTAAGGATGAACTATTGTTGTTCAAGCTTTGCTTGCACATGTTTGTAGTGTGCCAGCCTATCCACGCAGATTTGCTTGGTATCCCCACTCGGTGACAGCATGTGGTGTGCCTATGTATCCCAGGCCTGTTCGTTTGGTAGGGCCGTAGGCGTTAGCCGGGTCTCCTTCGGTGGTCTACTATCTGCCCCCTGACCCCTCGAGGTGCCAGAATTTTACTCGACGCAAGTCATAACTCTGTTGAGATCCTTTTGACCCTTGGCACGGATAGCTCTTGTATGCTAGCAGAGATAGAAGACCGTATAGCAGTCCCTGTGTTGACAACAGAATTTGGCTATCTCTGTTAATGGGCAAAAATCGGCTTTGGGCTAAAGAGAAGCTTGTGATGCTCCGGCATCTCAAGTGCTTAATCACTCATCATACAGGAAGCATTCATCCATGAGCATTGTGGCATAACATGTGTTTATGCATTGGAAACAAATTTGGTTTAAACTACAAGTTCGAAACCTTGTTTATTGCATGTGTGATGCTATGTTTATAATCATATCTTTGATTCTGTTGAGATTTGGGTGAAGCTCATATTGACAAAACTGTAGATCTACATGAGGTGAACAACTTTGCTAATTAGAGCCTAGTCATATAATGAAGTTTACATGGTGGTTTGGGTCATTTCCCATCAGCCTACAAAACCAGCAAAAATCAGCGCTGTTTAGAAATTCTAAATTTGCTCTAACCTACAGCCATTTTCATGCAAAGTTCAAATTGGTGAAGTTGCAGGTTTTGAAATTCTAAACAAACTTCTCAAAAGGAACCCTGGGAGGTAATGACCCGGAATGGGAGTTTTGAATTTCCCAAGTAATAAAGGTCCCCTGTCCCCATCTAAGGCTGCTACATAAATTCAAGTTTAAATCATATTTGTAAACTGAATTCAGAGTTGAACATTTTGGCTTGAAGAGTAGAACATTTCATTCAATTGGCACTTTTCCAAATTCGGGCTCTAAGTGGGTCAAATGGACGATTTTCAGAGGGGGAGAAAACACATTTGCAATTTCCTAATTCCTGAGTCGCTGACCGGTGGGGCCCGCATGTCAGCGCCGCCCGCACTCCCCAGCCGGCGCGCGCCGCGTGGCCGCCGGCATACGGGCAGCGCCGGCGTACGGGCAGCGCCGCGCTCCCACAGATCGAGCCCTCCCCCGGCCGCGCGTTAAGTGGAGGTGAAGCCCCCGGCCTCACTCTTTCCATCGGCCTCACTCTCGCCTCACCCAAGCCGTCCCCTGCCTCTCTCTCGCTCGCGCCGTCCACGCGCGCCATTGCCAGCCCGAGCTCGAGCTCGCGCCGTGCGACTCCGTCCTCCCCGCGCCACAAGAACCCCACCACCGCACTCACCGCTCCACCACGCACCTCCTCCGCTAGACCTCGTCGTCGTTCTCCTCTCCACCGCGGAGATCGACCTCGGCGCGACGTCCTCGCCGCGCCATCGTCACCGCCGTTCACGCTCCATTCACCGCCTCCGTCGCCTTGTCCTCGCCTCCTCCGCCGACGACGCCTACCTGAGGTAGTGCGCTGCGCTCGCGCGCACCACCCCAACCCCGTGTCACTCGCCGGCGCACTCGCGTCCCGCCGCGCGCCGCACGCGTCGGGAGAAAGAAGAAGGGGGGACCTTTGTAGATCTGGCCCCTGGGTTTTGTTGTAATTACATTTTACTCCGCGGGCTATTCACTGTGTCTTGCAAATCTTTCATGCTAGCCCCTGAATCTTAGGTTTAATCATGGATAGGTCCCTGGATCTATGATTTCTCCATTTATTTTGTTTTAGTTTGGCTGAAATTTTGATAAATCATATAAAATTGAATAAAAATCCAAAATGGACAAACTCAGTGGTTATGAACTCATCTTGAGTAGATCTACACGGTGGGTATGATGTGGAGATGTGCATGTACGGTGTTGCCCCTGTTATCGTATATGCATTTTAAATCAAGGAAAAATGGAAAACATGGTCTTACTGAAATTCTAAAATGATGAAACTTGGTTAGTAGGTTCCTTAGGACATTTAGACACTGTGAGAATTTTTGGTGACCCTAGGTCTTACTGTTCATTCACTGTTTTATCATTTTACATGTACTTTATGCATTATTTAATAACTTGAAAATGAGGCCTATGCAAAGTATGATAAATATGACTCACTAGTATTTTTCTTATGTCCTATATAGCTTGTGAATGTCACTGGTGAAATATGAACCCCTGCATGTTAAGCTTCAATGGTGATTTGAAAATGATAAAATGTTACATGTTGGAAATGATAATTAGAAAAAGTGGTCATAAAGTACTAGGAAAATTCTCTGGAAAATTTGGTAGCTAAATGTTGATGCATAGAGTCCAGAAAGTATGTTTGGGAAGGTTATTGACGCTGTTTATATGTAGATCATAATTTGCACAAGATTAATATATGAAAAATAGATGTCCTGTCAAATTTGGGAGTTTTTAACTTGTAAATTTTTGTACATGCAGTCCATGCTAAGTCTAGCTCACTGGTAAAATTTCACCTTCAGGAACCATTCCTATAATTTATTAAAATTCTGACAATGTGTAGGGCTGAGAACTTGTTGTAATTTTAATAAAACAATTATGACTCCAATTGAGTTGAAATTTTGACATTAGCTTTGGGTATGCAGAATCTATATATCATAAAAGGTTGGTTTCGTTTGGTTATGTTTTATTGCTACAACTTAGGTGCATAAATTAATTCACAAATGAGGATAAATTACCCTAACTATAAGCGTATGCAATGTGTTAAACAACTATACCAACATTTGCATTTCATCTACATCTAGCACAAGCATATGCATTCTTGTGCACTCATTCGTTAATGCACTCATTCGTATATGATGTCATGCATATAGATCCCGCGAACGAAGAGCTGACACAAGAGCAACCGTTGATCGAGGAGCCCGAGGACGAGCAGGAGGACCCGTAGCCGACCACGGACCACATCACCGAGGAAGCACCCTCTAACCCTAGCGGAGAAGGTAGGCAGGACCATGCTATTCCCAGCTAATAAAATAATTGTTGATTACGCATATGCATTAGGAGTTGATTGAAACCAATTGCATTAGATTCTTTGGCCGCCCTGGCCCTAGATCCAATGAATAGAGTTCGTAGGACGAGTATGCCTAGAAATGCTAGGAATGAGTAGACACGAGTGAGCACTGTCACTCGTCGCGTAGGTGATATTTCAGAATCTCACAAATCTTACTATGATGCAATTTATGATTATTTTATGTTGATGTTAAATCGAGACCGGGCGGAGCGTAAGTTTACTTTTGAGGTGTGCGTTGTTGTTTCCCGGCTCCGCCCGAGTCGTTTAAAACCCCGTTCGCCGTTCGCTTGGGATCGGCACGACATTGCTAGAAGTGCTTATCCGGGACATGTGACCGGTAAAAGTCTTACCGGCCCCGTCCCACTATTCATGGTGCTGCCCATCCACTGATAGGGGGCTGATGGACTTGGGGGGTGCTTTGAGGTCAAGGGAGGGCTGACCCGAGGTACCATGGTATCGCTCCTGAGACGGCTACTCCCAAGGGTTAGGTGGGGGCGCTGTGAATCTTGGGAGGGGACAGGTGGAGATGAGGGGTATATGTAAGGAACGCGATGGCTAGTAAGCATATATCCCTTGGCATTTTTAGTTATTCCTAGGAATTAGAAATCTATTCGAATCGCTGATGCTCACCAGGTGTGAGAGTGCCAAGTATCACTGCCGAGCAACGTAGTAACAACCTCAATACTATGCTTATGTTCATGTTTTCAAATACAACCTGTTTGGCGTATATGATGGGTTACTTATATGCATGTTATGATGGATTACTCTCATGCAAGTTGTTATGGTTTACTTTCCTGCAAGGATATTATTCCAATGTCATGATCGGTTCTTAATAAGATTAAGATAGCAGCTGTCAAATCCTGCTATCTTCTCTTAACACTTTGATGGTTAAAATCAATGGCTAACGACGTACATTGATTAGTAAGCTATGCCTTGCTTTAGTCGTAAGCCATATCCATTAAGTCCTATTGAGTAATTAGTACTTAGGGTTTGCCCCCATTTTTGGCTCACAGGTATAGAGTTTCTCATGTGCCCTTGCGTTGGAGGGGGCACATGTGTGCAACATGACTAGAGGATGACACTTGTGGCACAAGGATAACATCTGTGGGCTTGATGTTGATTCTCTTTTTCAATTCCATTGCTTTATCATGAAATCTGATCTACTTCTTATTCCGCTATGAGACATTTGAGAACTTATGTAATTTTATGACTATGTTGGTCTTGGAACTTTAATTTGAACTGGTCTGTAAACTAATTCTATTATCTATCTATATTCAACTGCCTGTGATGATGTAATTATTGTGGCTCCATCGAGGGTCAATGTGTGTGATGTCGGTTCCTCTGCAAATTGGTGTTATCGAGGGCCGAAGGCCACTCGACGGACTATCGGGTTTAGTCCAGCTTAAGTGCACTGCGAGCCAGAGGAGGCAGGTGTGCTTAATCTGGGTTAAACAGTTCATACTGACTAAGTAAAAGCTCCTTAAGGGCGGTGGGCATGCTTGAGGCTTTCATACCCACCACACTTACATTTGGTTTTGGGATCCACATTCTTCTCGACAATCCCTTGTACTGGTGGAAAGTCAGGGTTTGAGGAAAAGGTGAAGCGGCCCACTCAACGTTGTCCACGCAGCGGTCATGCGTGGATGCCACACTGGGTGGTAATGTATGAGCATGCATTCTTCTGCAGGTACACTAGCTACGTGCGAAATTAAGAACGGTCAGGAAATGACTAGTTGCATTAGAGAGTGCCGTGCATATGTGCCACTGAAATATCGATAGCTATATGTACTCTTCTTTTAGATGTGTGATGTGAGACCGTTTAGTACGAATCATGCATCATATTTACTGCTTCTATTTATGGTGGCGTATTATTAAAATGCAATGAAATAAATCGTGAATTTTAAATTTACCTTCTATACGATGCACTATTGTACCCTTGTTATAATCTCTCACGGGAAAAATATGTCACTCACTAATGCACAACCTTGCTTATCTAAACAGATGGCCAGAACTAAGCAGACAGCACGAAAGACAACCGGAGCGAGGATCACTGTTCTCCCTGATGTGACTCACACTCCCCCTGTGGTGGAGGATGGGTTACTCCACACCCGTTGCAGAGAGGAGTGTCCCCTGTCTCAGTTGCTGTGCAGGGCCCTGAGGGAGATGGGGCGCCGTCCCTGTCCCTTCATCTCGGTGCAGACGGTGCATGTGGAGGGAGACTGCATGGCCTAGGTTGTCCTTCCACGAGGGACGTTCACGGGCTAGGAGACCATCACCACTTACGCGGCCAACGAGGAGGAGGCTTACCGTAAGGCGGTGATGGCAGCCCTCACTTCACTGAGCTCTGGGTGGGAGGCAGGCCACACGGTCCTGCGCTACCTTCCCACCAATGACCTTGACCACATTTGGCTAGACCGCCGCGAGTAGCTCCGAGACAGGAACGGCTCCCGGCCCTTGGTAGCGTGCATGGACTATGCACGTGAGGCGCGTGGGATGTACCACCGTGCGGAGGACCGGAGCCGTTTCTACTTTGACAGGTATACGAGACCCATACCCATGTGAAGGAGTTGGAGGCCCAGGTGGCGCAGCTGCAGCAGCGTCTGGCAGAATACGAGCCGCCGTAGCAGCCCCCACTTGCACTAGCCCCTTTGGAGGAAGAGTCCTCGGAGCCCATGGAGATGGAGGAGGAGGAGGAGAACGTTCCGTCTGACGCGAACTCCAGGGTGTAGGGTGACTGATGGAAAGATGAAGGGAAGTAAGCTTTAAGTTAGTGACGCGTTGAAAGCTATGTTTTGTAATATTCCGCTCCGCGCTTTAGATTCATGGCTGTACTAAAACCTTGGTGAGTTGTGAGAGCTCATTCGGTACGCCATTTGATGTCGTGATGGTTATCTTATTATGCACTATTTGATGGTTGGTTGATGTAGCCACCATCCCATGATGTAATCTTAAGACTCTTTAGTGGTATTGGAACCCTTCTAAGTGGCGCTAATGTTAGTTCTACATCATGGTGGTATTTGAGGTGGTTGTGTGAATGGAATTTGGGTTTGCACTTCGTTTTGGATTGCATCTTGCAATCTGAAATTTTGCACAGCTGCAGCTAAAACTGATATTATCTTGGAATGTGTAAGGTTTTGGGCCAAGAGTTGAATAGCAAAGTTGTAGAGAGCGGTCTGGTGTACAATTTTGTCAATTGGAGTTTTCTCTAAATGTGCTCAGATCTGGACTTATGGTCAAATTTTTCATGAGCATATAATCTGGACTGAAGCCGCACCAGTAGGAAAACCACACTATGCACACTTTTAGAGAAGGATTTGGACGGGAGTTATATACCAAAGTTGTAGAGATTGATGTGTGTGACAACTTTGCTGTCTAAAGTTCCTCCTGAAGGTGCTTAGTTTGAGGGATATAAGTAGAAAGGTACCGGTCCAGAAATCTGGACAGAAGCAATATACCCCAATGAATACTGAAATTCGACCAAGATACAAATTGAATCAACCAAAGCTCTCTATAACAAAGTTTTGGAGCGTAAGATATGGTACAACTTTTATAAGGGGGCCATGACCTAAAAATGTACAGATTTGGAACAACTATAGATCTAAGTGGTGGCTGTCCCAGGTTAGGCTGAAAACTTGGGCGCAGCTGATAAAACTACTTTGTAAATCACCGTCTAACTCGGTTAAGCAAAAGCGATACATATGAAAGTTGAAGAGCACAAAAATTCAAACAACCTTCGTATTCATACTCTTGCACGAATCAGTAGTTCCGATGCCCAAACCAGTGAAGCAAAACCAGGGACATGCACTCAAAAACGGCACACCAACTTTACGGCTACCATGAGCAAGTGACGACCTATGCGAAGTGATGGCTAATGCTTTGTGTGCAATTAGATGTTTCTGTTTTCTTACATGTCTTTTGTCGCTACATCTACTGCACTAAAGTTTTGGACTAAACACAAGTGGCCTCATTCTTGCTGATGGTTAACACTCACAATGGGCAAACCTCGGGGTTGGGGCAGCAGCCGCAGAACGCCCCACCTCCACCAGAGCTCGCTACTCTGGTTGTGCAGCAGGCAGAGTTAATCCGCATGATGGTAGAGGAAGGCCAGGGCCGTGGTCAGCAGCAGCAGCGGGAGCTTCATCCCCGTGGCATCACCTATCAGGATTTCGAGGGGCTGCGCCCTCCAGTCTTCACGACCTGCCCAGAGCCACTTGCTGCTGACGACTGGCTCGGTACTATCGAGTCCAAATTCACACTCCTACCGGGGTTGACCGAGCAGGAGAAGGCTCGGTTTGCTGCGCAGTTGCTCCAGGGGCCAGCGGGAGCATGGTACGCCACATTCCAAGCTATGCACAGCAGGGTCACGTGATCACATGGGAGGAGCTCCGTACAGCTTTCCGGGCCCACTATATCCCAGCGAGTCTTACGGAGCAGAAGCAGCGTGAGTTCAGGGAGCTCAAACAGGGCAACCGCACGGTGATGCAATACGTGCAAACGTTCATCCAATTGTCACAGTATTCACCTAGGGACGTTGCAGATGATCCTAGCAGAGCGGCCAGACTCTTACAGGGGTTTGATCCCACTCTCTAGACCCACCTGGGGCACCGCTATCAGAGTTTCACGGATCTGGTTGACATTGCTCTTGATATGGAGGGCCGTCTTCATGCAGCCAACGAAGATCAAAAGCGCAAGCACCAAGCCAGTATTGCGTCTGGCAGTTCGTCACAGAAACAGAAGCCCAATTATCAGCAGCCCTAGGGATACCAACAGCAGCCCCGCTATGTGGTCTGGCCCAATCAATCGGGTTGGCTCCACCGAGCTCCACAGCAGCAGCAGTATCCGGCCTACCGTGCACCAACGCAGCTTCCCGCCCCTCGTGCTCCCACCGCACCAGGACCCGGGAATCCTTGCTTCAATTGTGGCAAGACAGGCCACTTTAGCAGGGAGTGCCGCGCTCCTCGCAGGATTCAACGCCCCACTCCTGTGGGTGGCAGCCAGTAGAACAAACCCAAGGGGAACACACCACGGAAGGGCCAGGTGCACTATATTCACCTGGAGCAGATCCCCGTCGGAGAACCGGTACTCGATGGTACGTTCTCAGTCAATGGTCACCCAACCATCGTGTTATTTGATTCTGGGGCCACTCATACCTTCATTAGTCAGTCATATGCATCGAAGCATGGGATAAAAACTTCTTGCATAAAAGAAAGCTACAACATCTCTGCACCTGGAAACCCCATTAACACGAATTTGATAGTAAAGAGGTTGCTTTTAAGTATAGGAGGGGAAGACTTCATCATCAGTCTTGTGGTGCTGCCACACCAAGGGATCGATGTCATACTGGGAATGAATTGGATGAACAAAAACCAAGCAGTCCTGGATATTGGCAGCAGGACGGTACAGCTAAAGTCTAATGCCAGTGGAAAGATTCTAAGGGTCCACATGCCTAATCAAAAGCACATCGAACCTACTGTGAATGCAACTAAAATCCAAGAAATCAAGAAGATACCTGTAGTATGTGAATTCCTAGACGTGTTTCCGAAGGAGCTCCCTGGTCTCCCATCGGATAGGAATGTGGAGTTTAGCATCGAACTAGTTCTAGGTATGGCACCCGTTTCCAGGAGACCATAAAGGATGGCACCAGATGAACTTAAAGAGTTGAAAACATAGTTGCAAGAACAGCTAGATAAAGGATTCATCCGCCCTAGCTCATCACCTTGGGGGTGCCCAGCCCTCTTTGTCGAAAAGAAGGACCAAGGTGGTAAGTGTCTATGTGTGGACTATCGGCCTTTAAATGCAGTCACAGTAAAAAACAAGTACCTACTGCCACACATTGACATTCTGTTTGATCAGTTAGCTGGGGCTAGAGTCTTCTCAAAAATCGACCTGAGATCTGGGTACTATCAGATAAAAATCCGAGAGGAGGATATCCCTAAAACGGCTTTCTCTACCCGGTATGGCTTGTATGAGTACCTAGACATGTCTTTCGGATTGACCAACGCACCAGCTTTCTTCATGTAGATGATGAACTCAGTGTTCATGAATGAACTAGACAAATTTGTGGTAGTGTTCATTGACGATATACTAATCTACTCCAAGAATGAAGAAGAACACGAAGAACACTTGCGGATTGTACTCACTCGGCTTAGAGAACACAAACTCTATGCCAAGTTCAGCAAGTGTGCGTTTTGGCTAAAAGAAGTAAACTTCTTGGGTCACATTTTATCCGAGAAGAGAGTAGCCGTTGATCCTAGCAAGGTAGAATGTGTACTGAATTGGAAGCAATCCGAAACCGTAACTGAGATCCGGAGTTTCCTCGGTTTAGCGGGCTACTACTGCCGCTTTATCAAGGATTTCTCCAAGACGGCAAAGCCAAAGACCTCACTGACCAAGAAGAATGCCAAGTATTCGTGGAGTCTGAACTGTGAGGAAGCCTTTCAGAGTTTAAAAAGGTCAATAACCACCGCACCAGTACTAGCACAACCGGACATCACGAAACCATTCGACGTGTATTGTGACGCCTCCGGCAATGGGCTTGGCTGTGTCCTAATGCAAGAAGGAAGGGTAGTCGCTTACGCTTCTCGTCAATTGAGGAAACATGAAGCCAATTATCCCATTCATGATCTAGAGCTGGCAGCAGTGGTACACGCACTGAAAATATGGAGGCACTATCTGCTAGGTAATACTTGTCATATCTACACCGACCACAAGAGCCTCAAATATATCCTCACACAACCCGAATTGAATATGAGGCAACGACGGTGGTTAGAATTGATAAAGGACTATGACTTGGAGATTCATTATCATCCCGGCAAGACAAATGTAGTAGCGGACGCACTAAGCCGACGGGCTCATTGCAATGTGATTGAAGGCCGGCCTACATCAAGAGTGCTATGTTGTGAGATAGATGAAATCGAATTGCCTACAGAACAACTAGCTGAGCTTTATAACCTCATTATTGAGCCCACCATCAAAGAACAAATCATAACTGCACAAAAGCAAGATAAAGGCATGGCATTCATTCGTAAAGGTGTGGATGAGAAGAAGAGAGCATGCTTCACACTTGATGACCAGGGTGTGTTATGGTTTAAAAATCGATTAGTGGTACACAAGGATATGGAGTTAAGGAAGAAGATACTAGATGAAGCTCACACGTCTATGTTCACTATGCACCCGGGCAGTAACAAAATGTACCAAGACCTAAAACAGAAGTTTTGGTGGACTCGTATGAAATGAGAGATCGCCAAGTACATGTCCGAGTGTGACGTGTGTCAGAGAATAAAAGATGATCACCTAAAGCCTACGGGTATGCTTCAGCCGCTAGCGCTTCCAGCATGGAAATGGGAGGATATACACATGGACTTCATCGTGGGTTTGCCTCGCACTCAGAAGGAATATGACTCCATCTGAGTTATCATTGACTGCTTCACCAAATCTGCTCACTTCATACCGGTGAAGAACCGATACAATGCGCAGAAATATGCAGAAATTTATGTCTCCCGCATTGTTTCATTACACGGGGTCCCTAGGACCATCACTTCAGATCGAGGATCATTGTTTGTGTCCCGTTTCTGGGAACAGTTGCAAACCGCTCTTGGCACCACTTTGATTCACAGTTCCGCATACCATCCACAGACCAGTGGCCAAGTTGAGAGAGTAAATCAGATCCTAGAGGATATGCTAAGAGCGTGTGCATTGACTTATTCCACCAAGTGGGATTAGTGTCTCCCTCTAGCAGAATTTGCTTATAACAACAGCTACCAGAAAAGCTTAGAAATGGCTCCTTTCGAGGCTCTATATGGTAGAAGATGTATAACACCCCCTCAACTGGTCCGAACCGGGAGAACGGGTCACCTTTGGCAATGATTTGGTAACACAAGCCGAAGAACAGGTTAGACTCATACAC
The DNA here is from genome assembly GCA_022530915.1 of Paspalum notatum. Taxonomy (NCBI): domain Eukaryota; kingdom Viridiplantae; phylum Streptophyta; class Magnoliopsida; order Poales; family Poaceae; genus Paspalum; species Paspalum notatum. The sequence continues at coordinate 34,724,891 of CM039687.1, read as the reverse complement.
AGCAACCTAAAAAGGGCACAGTCCAGACAAAAGAGCTACTCTGACAAGAGGAGACGACCGTTGGTTTTTGAAGTAGGCGATTATGTATCGGGTATCACCGATGAAAGGGGTACATCGTTTTGGTGTGAAGGGGAAGTTAGCACCCAGATACATTGGTCCGTTCAAGATCACTAAACAATGTGGGCTAGTGGCTTACCGGTTGGAGCTACCAACACATCTAGCTGCGGTTCATGACGTGTTTCATGTCTCGCAACTTAAGAAGTGTTTGAGAGTGCCGAGAGAAGCAGTGGACACCTCTCAAATTCAAATCGAGCCTGATCTCACTTATGAAGAACGTCCCATAAAAATCCTCAACAAAAAAACAGAGAACAACAAGAAGAAGAACAATCAACTTTTACAAGGTACAATGGAGTAATCACTCCGAAGAAGAAGCAACTTGGGAGCAAGAAGAATACATGCAAACCAAATACCCAGGCCTTCTTTCGGTTACTGCAAATGAGTATGTATAATCATCTAAATTCAGATTTTTACTCGAAACCCTACACAATGCACTATCTCCTCATTTAACTTATCCACCCACATCACATCAACAATCTCGGGACGAGATTTCTTTATGGGGGGTGGGTTGTGATGCTCCGGCATCTCAAGTGCTTAATCACTCATCATACAGGAAGCATTCATCCTTGAGCATTATGGCATAACATGTGTTTGTGCATTGGAAACAAATTTAGTTTAAACTACAAGTTCGAAACCTTGTTTATTGCATGTGTAATGCTATGATTATAGTCTTATCTTTGATTCTGTTGAGATTTGGGTGAAGCTCATATTGACAAAACTATAGATCTACATGAGGTGAACAACTTTGCTAATTAAGTCATATAATGAAGTTTACATGGTGGTTTGGGTCATTTGCCATCAGCCTGCAAAACCAGCAAAAATCAGCCCAGTTTAGAAATTCTAAATTTGCTCTAACATATAGCCACTTTCATGCAAAGTTCAAATTGGTGAAGTTGTAGGTTTTGAAATTATAAACAAACTTCTCAAAAGGAACCCTGGGAGGTAATGACCAGAAATGGGAGTTTTGAATTTCCCAAGTAATAAAGGTCCCCTGTCCCCATCTAAGGCTGCTACATAAATTCAAGTTTACATCATATTTGAAAACTGAATTCGGAGTTGAACCTTTTGACAAAGTTGTAGAGCTTGAAGAGTAGAACATTTCATTCAATTGGCACTTTTCCAAATTCAGGCTCTAAGTAGGTCAAATGGGTGATTTTCAGAGGGGGAGAAAACACATTTGCAATTTCCTAATTCCTGAGTCGCTGACCGGTGGGGCCCGCATGTCAGCGCCGCCCGCACTCCCCAGCCGGCGCGCGCCGCGTGGCCGCCGGCGTATGGGCAGTGCCGTGCTCACACGGGTCGAGCGCCCCCGGCCGCGCGTTAAGTGGAGGTGAAGCCCCCGGCCTCACTCTTTCCACCGGCCTCACTCTCGCCTCCCCCGAGCCGTCCCCTGCCTCTCTCTCGCTCACGCCGTCCACGCGCGCCATTGCCGGCCCGAGCTCAAGCTCGAGCTCACGCCGTGCGACTCCGTCCTCCCCGTGCCACAAGAACCCCACCACCGCACTCACCCTTCCACCGCACACCTCCTCCGCTAGACCTCATCGTCGTTCTCCTCTCCACCGCGGAGATCGACCTCGGCGCGATGTCCTCGCTGCGCCATCGTCACCGCCGTTCATGCTCCGTTCACTGCCTCCGTCGCCTTGTCCGCGCCTCCTCCATCGACGACGCCTACCCAAGGTAGTGCGCCGCGCTCGCGCGCACCACCCCGACCCCATGTCACTCGCCGGCGCACGCGCGTTCCGCCGCGCGCGTTGGGACGAAGAAGAAGAGGGGATCTTTTTAGATCTAGCCTCCGGGTTTTGCTGTATTTACATTTTACTCCGCGCGCTATTCACTGTGTCTTGCAAATTTTCATGCTAGTCCCTGAATCTTAGGTTTAATCACGGATAGGTCCCTGGATCTATGATTTCTCCATTTATTTTGTTTTATTTCGGCTGAAACTTTGATAAATCATATAAAATCGAATAAAAATCCAAAATGGACAAACTTAGTGGCTATGAACTCATCTTGAGTAGATCTACACAGTGGGTATGATGTGGAGATGTGCATGTATGGTTTTGCCCCTGTTATTGTATATGCATGTTAAATCAAGGAAAAATGGAAAACATGGTCTTACTGAAATTCTAAAATGATGAAACTTGGTTAGTAGCTTCCTTAGGACATTTAGACACTGTGAGAATTTTAGGTAACCCTAGGTCTTACTGTTCATTCACTGTTTTATCATTTTACATGTACTTTATGCATTATTTAATAACTTGAAAATGAGGCCTATGCAAAGTATGGTAAATATGACTCACTAGTATTTTTTTTATGTCCTATATAGCTTGTGAATCTCACTGGTAAAATATGAACCCCTGCATGCTAAGTTTCAATGGTGATTTGAAAATGATAAAAAGCTACATGTTGGAAATGATAATTAGAAAAGGTGGTCATAAAGTACTAGAAAAATTCTTTGGAAAATTTGGTAGCTAAATGTTGATGCATAGAGTCCAGAAAGTATGTTTGGGAAGGTTATTGACGCTGTTTATATGTACATCTTAATTTGCACAAGATTAATATATGGAAAATAGATATCCTTTCAAACTTGGGAGTTTTTAACTTGTAAATTTTTGTACATGCAGTCCATGCTAAGTGATTAATATATGGAAAATAGATATCCTTTCAAACTTGGGAGTTTTTAACTTGTAAATTTTTGTACATGCAGTCCATGCTAAGTCTAGCTTACTGGTAAAATTTCACCTTCAGAAACCGTTCCTATAATTTATAAAAATTCTGACAATGTGTACGGCTGAGAACTTGTTGTTTTTTTAATAAAATAATTATAACTCCAATTGAGTTGAAATTGTGACAGTAGCTTTGGGTATGCAGAATCTATATGTCATAAAAGTTTGGTCTCGTTTGGTTATGTTTTACTGCTACAACTTAGTTGCATAAATTAATTCACAAATGTGGATAAATTACCCTAACTATAAGCATATGCAATGTGTTAAACTACTATACCATGTTATTTATCCATGAAATACCTACTACAATCCAACATTTGCATTTATCTATATCCAGCGCAAGCATATCCATTCTTGTGCACTCATTCGTATATGATGTCATGCATATAGATCCCGCGAACGAAGAACTGACACAAGAGCAACCGTTGATCGAGGAGCCCGAGGACGAGCAAGAGGACCCGCAGCTGACCACAGACCACATCACCAAGGAAGCACCCTCTAACCCTAGTGGAGAAGGTAGACAGGACCATGCTATTCCCAGCTAATAAAATAATTGTTGATTACGCATATGCATTAGGAGTTGATTGAAACCAATTGCATTAGATTTCTTGGCCGCCCTGGCCCTAGATCCTATGAATAGAGTTTGTTGGACGAGTATGCCTAGAAATGCTAGGTACGAGTAGACACGAGTGAGCACTGTCACTCGTCGCGTAGGTGATATTTCAGAATCCACAAATCTTACTATGATGCAATTTATGATTATTTTATGTTGATGTTAAATCGAGACCGGGCGGAGCGTAAGTTTACTTTTGGGGTGTGTGTTGTTGTTCTCCGGCTCTGCCCAAGTCGTTTAAGACCCCGTTCGCTGTTCGCTTGGGATCGGCACAACATTGCTAGAAGTGCTTATCTGGGACATGGGACCGGTGAAAGTCTTACCTGCCCCGTCCCACTATTCATGGTGCTGCCCATCCACTGATAGGGGGCCGATGGACTTGGGGGGTGCTTTGAGGTCGAGGGAGGGCTGACCGGAGGTACCATGGTATCGCTCCTAAGACGGCTACTCCGAAGGGTTAGGTGGGGGCGCTGTGAATCTTGGGACGGGACAGGTGGAGTTGAGGGGTATATGTGAGGAACGCGATGGCTATAAGCATATATCCCTTGTCATTTTTAGTTATTCCCAGGAATTAGAAATCGATTCGAATCGCTGATGCTCACTAGGTGTGAGAGTGCCAAGTATCACCGCCGAGCAACGTAGTAACAACCTCAATACTATGCTTATGTTCATGTTTTCAAATACAACCTGTTTGGCGTATATGATGGATTACTTATATGCAAGTTATGATGGATTACTCTCATGCAAGTTGTTATGCTTTACTTTCCTGCAAGGATATTATTCTACTATCATGATCTGTTCTTAATAAGATTAAGATAGCAGCTGTCAAATCCTGCTATCTTCTCTTAACACTTTGATGGTTAAAATCAATGGCTATGGACGTACATTGATTAGTAAGCTATGCCTTGCGTCAGCCATAAGCCATGTCCATTAAGTCCTATTGAGTAATTAGTACTCAGGGTTTGCCCCCATTTTTGGCTCACAGGTATGGAGTTTCTCATGTGCCCTTGCGTTGGAGGGGGCACATGTGTGCAACATGACTAGAGGATGACACTTGTGGCACAAGGATAACATCAGTGGGCTTGATGTTGATTCTCTTTTGCAATTTTGCTGCTTTATCATGAACTCTGATCTACTTCTTATTCCGCTGTGAGACATTTGAGAAGTTATGTTATTTTATGACTATGTTGGTCTTGGAACTTTAATTTGAACTGGTCTGTAAACTAATTCTATTATCTATCTATATTCAACTGCCTGTGATGATGTAATTGTTGTGGCTCCATCGAGGGTCAATGTGTGTGATGTCGGTTCCTCTGGAAATTGTTGTTATCGAGGGCCAAAGGCCACTCAACGGACTACCAGGTTTAGTTCAGCTTAAGTGCACTGTGAGCCAAAGGAGGCAGGTGTGCTTAATCTGGGTTAAATAGGGCGATTCCGCCGCAAAGCTGTCTAGGGAAGCGACGGCGGATGGTAAAGCAGGCCTTTGGGCCTTGTATCGTAAATTAAAGAATAGCTAAAACAGTCCAGTTTAGGTCGGTTAGGGTTTGTAGCTTAATTATAGAAGGGTAGACTTGCCGCCCGAGTCTTCGAACTATAAATATGTACCCTTGTTATCGAAATAAAGTTGACGACATACGTTCATCAAGCAGCGGTTGTCTCCACATCCCCTTGGCGCATTGCCACCTCTAGCGACTAGAGTTTCAGGTAATCGTCATGCTGCCTTAACGATTCATTTCGTTATAGGCATTGCGACAGCCTGACAAATCGTGTAGTGAAGCGTTTTTGATGGCACGGTTTGCTAGTTACCTTGATGAATCTCGCGATAAGCTCAGCTTAGCGCGAGATACATTAGTTATCCTGATGAATCTCATGTCAAGCCTAGCTTGGCATGAGATCCATCACATGTATGAGCTGATATGCTTGCACGTCGGCTCATGCACAACTTGCTGTTATGCTAATACCTCCTGTGGTGCATCCTATCACGCTGCTGGTTTGTTATTAGATTAGCATATCGCAAGGCTCAAGGCATAGATTAGATCTATTCTTATAGCTTTATCTACAGATCATGTGTTATTAGGAAGATCCGATGTATACCCTGCCTTGCCTTTTGTCGTTTTATCAAAGATGCATCTGCTTTCATATCTTTCCAATATAATCTTTGGTGTAATAGTAGATTTAAGGCATGTTTGACGTTCATCTGGATGCTTTAGCCGACTAGAATAGATCTAGTCGTGTTTCTTCCCTCCTTTACATAAATACTTTTATATATTATGTCTGGATATACCATTGGTAAGACACCAGGGCCTTGCCGACGAAGAAGATCCGATCCAGGATGAGCCGATCCGAGCGATCCGGCTAGTATTTAACATTTAATCTGTTTTGTCTACTTGTATAGGGGAAACAGGAGTCAACCAACACCATCACCACCACCATAACCTCTCTGGCTAGGTCATAAGCCAGGTGGCACGCTCGACTAACACTGAGCCAAAGACGATCGGCTTATCCGTTTAGCTGATCGTGGGTCGCAGCAAGGAGGAGCGATCCCTACGATCCACATACACCTCCCGGCCCTATTGTGTGAAGCTCTCCAGGGTGCTACTTGTCGGTTTCCTGGTGCAACACATTTTTGGCACGACCGGTGGGACACAGATCTCAACACAGGCATGGCTGCCATAGGACATGGTACCAGCACTGATGAGAGCGGTGAAGAGTTCGCCCCCATCGACAAACCCAAGGATCTTCCTGAAGTTCACCAAAGGCGTTATGCTGAGATCATGGACGAGCTCAAGGCTAAAGTCCTTGCCATGTACGGGAAGTCTCGCCACGGCGGTGTTATGTTACGTGGGCTTTCTTCATCGCTTCTCGACGGAGTCGACCTCATGACCCCCTCGCAACGGCGCACTGAAGCGCTTTGCGAGGAGATACACAGGATTTCCGCGCACGCTTTGATCAGACAGTCCGAGGCGGTCATAAACCTCATGGATAACATCATGGTCAAGATGGTCAGAGCAGCGTTGGCTAGTGAGCCCCTTCACATCACTGGCCCCGAGTTGAACGGCCACGTTGGAGAAGCCATGTTCTACTCCAGGCCGCTCACTCCAATTCGCATCGAGGTACAGGGGGATAATATCGCAGAGTTTGTCATGCATTCTCCGCGTGATAAACTCCCTCTAGAGACCAAGGTATACTCGACTCCACCCATGGTCATACCTGACGGTTTAGTATGCCAGATGAGGTACCGTCAGCTGGAAGAAGGAGAAGCACCTCCTCCCCCGTACCCTAACCCAGTCCTCATCAACCCATCACGAGGGCCAAAGCAAAGCCCGCCAGAAGCCAGTCCTATGCACGGAGCGGCAAAGACGGCGGACCAGGAGGTGATTGATTGGCAAAACGCCTATGGGACCGGACCGATCCATAGCGATCAGGCCGTGTATGCTGCAGGAGTGAGCCTCGACATGTCTCGGAAAGACCTATCTGAGATTTTGAAGAGCCAGTACGGCATTACACCTCTGCAGGGTGCGGTCACCTACACGAAGCCGTATCCGGAGGTGTATGATCATCTTGAGGCGCCCCCCAAGTTCAAGATCCCCAACTTCACCAAGTTCAGTGGTAATGATGGGGCTAGTACCGTGGAGCACGTTAGCCGGTACCTTGCACAGCTGGGGATTGCATCAAGGGCCGAACATATGAAAATTCGGCTGTTTTCTCTGTCATTAACCAGGCCAGATTTCGGTTGGTACACTACGCTGGCCCCTGGATCCATTACAACTTGGAAGCAGCTGGAGGAGAGTTTCCACGCGCAGTTCTTTTCTGGGTCTGATGAAGCTACATTCACGGACCTGAATAGCATCCACCAGCTCCCAGGGGAACCAGTTCACAAGTACATCCAACGGTTCCGCGAGTTAAGGAACCGATGCTACTCTCTCCATCTTGATGAGAAGATCCTGGCCCAGATAGCATACAATGGGCTGAACATGGCCATCAAGACAGTATACGAGCCGACCGATTTCGATTCCATTGGCCATTTAGTATCAAAAGTCTCTGCTTATGAGCGGAGCCATCCAGAGGTTTTGCAGGAAAGGCAAAGACGGAGTATCGACTATATTCAGACCGAGGAAGACGACGCCTTGGACGATACCGATGCCTACCTTGTTCAGTGGACAAGGACCAATAAGCCTCTGCAGTGCCAGTGGGTGAAAGAGCCTGAACCCATCCCAGGCTATGACTTTGACATCTCAAAGACCGAAGCCATCTTTGACATGCTCGTCAAGGAAAAGCTATTGGTGCCACTCCCTGGGCATCAAACCCCTACGACTGAGGAGATGCATGGCCGCAAGTACTGCAAGTGGCATAACAAGCTAGACGGGCACAATACGGGTGACTGCAGGATTCTACGGTCTGAAATCCAGAAGGCCATCGAGCAAGGAAGACTGGTTTTTGCTCGCTCTCCGATGAAAATAGACACGCCTTTCCCAATCAACGCCGTCTACGCTGCGAGTCCATTGCCCGATGAGTGCTACTCGGAATTCGTATCCGAGTCGATGTGCCGAGCGCGCTTGGGCAGTGCTATTTCTACGGGCAGGATCCTACACTGGGGCAATCAAGATCAGTATTCCCATCTCCTCTGAGGTTCTACCGCGTCAATCAACATGGTTCACGCATCCAAGGATGAGAAAGGAAAGGCCAAGGTGGATCCTCTTGATGACATCCCTCTAGAATTTAGGGCTGAAGAGCATACTTCGGTTAGAATGGTTCAGAGGAATCGGCGATGCCGCCCCAACTTGGGAGTGTTGATTGGCATGTACACACGCCATCATCAGCGGTAAAAGGAGCGGCGTCGAGCTGAAGAGGAGGAAGCCTACCATCGCGAACGTCACTGTCATCTTGAAGAACGACGTCGCCAAGGCCGATGGCGCGAGGAACGGCGCCGGTACAAAGCGCACCGTGATGCCATGAACCGCGAGGAGCATTGGTGCTGCCCCTATTTTCACTTCTGCTAGACGCAAGGTATGGAGAGACTCCTCGCCCTTGATGATTGTCTAGAATGTTCCGACCGCAGGAGTCGCCATGGCAAGGCATCCGTGTTCGAATGCCTGGAACGCGCACCATCATCGCGACGGTATCGCACGGCCTTGCCACGCCGTCGCCGGGACCCTACTCCTCCACCACGACGTCCTCTGTCTCCGCCACCAAAGCGGCGATCCGCGTCTCCACCGCTGGCGCGCTCGCCCTCTCCAGCAAAGCAGGACGACCCAGAGGACATTCGACGTCGCCTAGAGTGCCACCTGGCGAGGTGGTGCCCTGAGGGTTTGACAAAGACGCAAAAGCGCAGGGTTCAGCGCTTACGCAGCTTAGAACAAGCCGAAGAGGAGTATCTTCGGCAGCTCAAGAAGATTGGGGGCATCATGCAGATTCCAAGTTTACGCCCCGAACGTAATCTCGTTTGGAAACGGAAGCCCTAACCTGATGTTGCTGAGACATTGACAAAGCCGGCATCAGCTAAGACGGCTAAACAAGACGCACGAGAAGGTTCATCGCACATGGTCAGTGATGACTCATCCAACAACGACGACGATATTGAAAATGAAGTCAACGAGGTGATTAAGATGGCCGCAGCAGTGATGAACATGGTCTTCTATCTCCCTAAAGATTTTTGTCCTCCCAGAAGTGAACAGATGGCCGAGTCAATGGCACAGCTTAGCCTCGGCCCCGCTGCCACGATTTTCGAAAAGCCGATCGACAAGAAGTATCGGCACCTTAAGCCTCTCTACGTGAAGGGTTTCATCAACGGCAAGCCAGTTGGCGGGATGCTCGTCGATGCGGGTACGACTGTCAACATCATGACGTACTCCTTGTGCCGCAAGATTGGAAGGTCGGTTGAAGATCTTGTGAAGACCAACATCACCCTCAACGAGTTCAAGGGAACTTCGTCCCAGGTCAAAGGGGTCCTCAATGTCGAGCTAACAGTTGGCCACAAGACGCTGAATACTTCCTTCTTCGTGGTCGATGGTCATGGTCCTTACTCGGCTCTCCTTGGCCGAGACTGGATTCATGCCAACTGCTGGTGCCTTCCTTAATGCACCAATGTTTGATCCAGTGGGATGGTGACAACATTGAGGTGGTGCCCGCGGACGATTCTCGCAGCGTTGCACAATCGTCTACATCAGACGAAGTAGAGTGTCTGTCAGACAGGCAGCAGTTGAACAGGAGTTTCGTAGAAGAGGCAAAAACCTTGATCACGCCGGTTCTGGCAATCGGCATTCACTTGTAGACAGTAGGCTGCTTCAACCGACGGCATCGGCCGATCTTCATCGGCTAGTAGATGCTAGTAGCGTATCTACAGACGCACGGGTCGTAGTGGTAGATCTGCGCGATCGGCCCCAAAAAATTTGTAATCATATTTTTTGTAACAGTTCTGAATTGGCCAATCTGGGTGATTGGTCACAAAACATCAATTTAATTTATACTTCTTCTAACAAAGATGTTTTGTCATGTGATGATCAACTACTCGATGATGAGGAAAAACCTAAGATCGCACCTTCCCATCCATCTCCGGCATCATCAAGCTCTACTTAGGAATTTGTCGAGAAGGGTAAACTCGGTTTTGGTTTCACTCCTTCTGATGAGCTTGTAGCAGTTGACATCGGTCCAGACGATCGTCCTAGGCTAACATGGGTAAGTAAGAAGCTTGACCCAGAATTTAAGACTAAATTGGTAGAACTACTTAGGGAGTTTCCTGATTGTTTTGCCTGGGAGTACCATGAGATGCCTGGTCTTGATCGATCTATCGTCAAACATCGGTTACCAACAAAGCCTAGGTTTCGTCCGTTTGCACAACACCCCAGAAAGATCGATGCAAAGATTGTAGATACAGTCAAGGAGGAGATAAAGATTATGATTTGTGCAGGGTTTATTCGTCCTTGCCGATACGCCACCTGGATATCGAGCATTGTTCCTGTGTGGAAGAAAAACGGGAAGCTCAGGATCTGTATTGATTTTAGAGATTTGAACAGAGCTACCCCAAAGGATGAGTTTCCCATGCCTATTGCCGAATCACTTGTTGACGCTGTACTGGCCATAAAATGATGAGCTTTCTTTATGGTAATGCTAGGTATAACCAGATATTCATGGCCGAAGAGGACGTATACAAGACAGCTTTTCGTTGCCCTCAAGGTTTATTCGAGTTTGTGGTTATGACTTTTGGCTTGCGTAATGCTGGAGCTACTTACCAACGAGCCATGAATTATATTTTTCACGACTTGATCGGCCGGCTTGTAGAAGTTTACATCGACGATATGGTTGAAATCGGTTTTACAAGAAAATCATTTAGCCGATGTTCGCCAAGTTCTCGAGCGCACTCAGAAGCACAAGATGAGGACGAATCCAGATAAGTGCGCATTTGGTGTCACAGCTGGCCAATTTCTGGGTTTTATGATCCATGAAACAAGGATTGAAATTGGCTCAAAGAGTAAGGACGCCATCGAGACGATGGTGCCACCAAAAACCAAGAACTAGCTTCAGAAGCTGATTGGCAAAATCAATTATATCAGAAGGTTCATTCCTAATTTGTCTGCCAAGCTTGAAGCTTTCATGGCATTGATCAGGACGCAAAAGAGCGAAGTATTCATATGGGGGCCTAATCAACAGCTGTCGTTTGATAATTTGAAGAACTATCTAATGACGCCACCAATGATGGCTCCGCCTCATCTTGATGTTTCGTTTATCGTTTATCTTCCGATTGATGAGACAACCATCGGCTCTGTGCTGATTCAAGAAGTCGATAGGAAGGAGCAGGTTGTCTAGTACCTGAGCCGACGCTTGCTTGACACAGAAATCAGGTACTCTGAGATGGAGCATTTATGCTTATGTTTATACTTTACATGCACCAAACTACGACATTACTTGCTTAATGCTGAAACTTAGGTAGTATGCAAAGCCGATATTATTAATCATATGCTGTCAGCCCCTATCCTTAGAGGGAGGCTCGGCAAATGGATGTTTGCTCTCTCGGAGTTTGATATCAAGTACAAACCAGTTAGGGCTGTGAAAGGCCAAGCATTAGCCGATCTTATTACTGAACGATCGGCACCACAACAAAATTTCGTCGGCATATCGTCTTGGGCTCTGTTCTTTGACGGTTCTGCGTGTGACACTGGCTGCGGTGTTGGGCTTCTTATTATCTCCCCTCGGGGGACACAATATGAATTTGCTTTTCGCCTCAGTGAGCGACGCACTAATAACCAGACAGAGTATGAAGCTTTATGCAAGGGCCTTGAGTTGTTGTTAGAAGCAGGAGCCTAAGTAGTGGAAGCTTTCGGCGATTCTAGGGTTGATTGCGCCAGTGATCTATTATATCCCTATCTGCTGCGTTGTTAAGAGTTGATGGCAAAGTTCAGATTTGTTCAGCTAACATGGATACCAAGGGAAAATAACCTTGAAGCCAACAAGTTAGCACAAATAGCTTCTGGATACGTCGAACAATACAACGACGTTTGTGTTGACATCATGCTAATTGATACAAACGACTGGAGAGCCGATCTCCTTAATTACTTGAGGGATCCGGCTCGGGGGGCAGATAAGAAGACAAGACATCGTGCTTTGAAACACGTGCTTACTAGTGATGAATTATACTTCAGGACCATGGAAGGGCTATTGCTAAAATGCTTGGGGCAGACAGAAGCACTTAAAGTTATGCACAATGTCGATGAGGGAGTGTGTGGTACCCACCAATCGGCTCATAAAATGAAGTGGCTGATTAGGAGGTTAGGGTATTATTGGCCAACCATGTTGGAGGATTGCTTCAAATACTATAAAGGTTGCCAAGAGTGCTAGAGTTTCGGAGCCGTCCAAATGGCGTCAGCTGGGCCGTTGAATACTATTGTCAAGCCATGGCCTTTCAGAGGCTGGGGCATGGATATGATCAGTCAAGTTAATCCTCCGACCAGCAAGGGACACAAGTGGATCCTGGTTGCCACTGATTACTTTACCAAATGGGTGGAGGCCGTGCCGATGAAAAACGTCACGGCCAAAGATGTGGTGAACTTTGTCAAGGAACATATCATCTACCGGTTTGGCATCCCACAAACTATCACCACAGATAAAGGGACTGTCTTTTTGGCTGAAGAATTCAAAAATTTTGCCAAAAAAATGGGTATCACGCTGTTGCAGTCGTCCCCCTACTACGCTCAGGCCAACGGACAGGCCGAGGTATCAAACAAGAGTCTCATCAGGCTGATCAAAAGAAAAAAAGACGAATATCCCAAGCAGTGGCATGATCGCCGTGCGGAGGCATTATGGGCATATAGGATGTCATGCCACAGGGCGACTAAGTGCACTCCATATCAGTTGATTGTAGGACCGAGACGTGCGACTAGAGGGGGGTGAATAGGAGCACTTGAAAACCTCAAACTCAAACCCCCCAAAGTGCGCTCTCACGAAAACACACGCACACCCGATACTGTCCACTGAACAGATACGTATCGGGTGGAAAGCAGAAGTACTCGAATTAACGCCCAACGAAACGGACATAAGACGAGCAACCAAAGTACACCTAAATGAACAAATACACTACACCTAGACGAACACACACAACACCTAAAACTACACATTTCTAATGTGCAGAGTTGCGTAGCATAGACAAGCTACCAACCTTAGGACACATTGAGAAACCCTAAACGGAAAAACACTAGAGCACGCAACAAAACAAGTGAACACAACAAAGCACAAAAAAAAAACAAGACAAGCTACAAAGCTTGCAAGTGTCGCACACTAGCCACTCAACACACCGAAGCGTGCCTCACTTAAGATCAGTGAGTGAAGACTATGGGCATGCAGTGGTTGATACAAAACAAGTTTGAAGCAAACAACAACACTCCAAAAACCAAAGAAACCAAGAAAAACAAACCTCAAGGCAAGCGGAGCAAGAAACTCGCAAAAACAGCCCCAAAAAGGCTAGACCGGACAGTCCTCTCTCCAACAAAAGGCCTGACCGGACAAACACAAAGAAGGGGGAAGAAACAGCCCAAAAACACAACAGACCGGATAGTCCAAGGTCTATAGATTGGACAGTCCGAAGTCCCTACTTCGGACAAACCTAAGGACAATTGATTTGTCCCGTCAGTTCTCCGAAAAACTGCGCAGAAAAACAGCCCGATACCCCATCGAAAAATCGATCGAAGCGGGGTCAAATCTCAACAAAACTTCACGAAAATTTGTATGGACAATCCTAAGGACCTTCCCTAGCAAACCCCAAAAAATCCACTTGAAAAGATCAAGGGTTGCACGGGAATTGCAAATCTCGTGAGGTAGGTGAGTTGACACCGAAAACTCGAAATCCGACAAGAATGGCCCTTGCTCGTGGTTTGATGATTCTAGCACTTAGCTAGTGAGATTTACCACATCATAGCAAGACAAAATACCAGCAAAAGAAAGATCCCAACCTTTGACAAACTGAAACACACCAAAATCCAAGGATTGGAACCAAAAACGAACTAGAACGGGGAGGGGGAAAGGAGGACGAAATTGAGCTGCTCAAGACATGGATTACACAACGAGAAAAATTGGATTAATCACGAAATTCAGGTTACACAAGTTCCCTAGAGCCTACCTCCCATCATCCTCCCACTAATGACAAGATTTGACTAAACTAGGCACTCATCTCCTAGCTAATCTCCTCTCTTTTCTCTCTTTGGACCTTGGCTGCTAGGGTTAGGAAAAACCTAGGGTTTGTGCTGCCAAGATGACCTCCAAGGGGGACTTTCAAGTCTATTTATACCCTAGGCCCTAAACGACACAATTACACTAAGACCCCTACACTAAAAATGACCGGAGGGGGCCAAACTGAAAAGATACAATCGGATGACTACGATGACGGCTTGATCTTCTTCTTCTCCACGCCTCGCTTGGATGTGCGCCACGTAGCCAGTAGTCCGGAAACTTCCCTCGGTTTTGAAGTCAGAAACCGGAAAACTTTATTTTGCGGGCTTCCTAGGCCGGGTCTTGGCCCAATCTTCTATCTTGGCGAGTCGGAGCCCAACCCACCAAGTCATTTGAACTTGGGTGGCAGTTTTGAGCCGAAGCCGCCAAAGCCTCCCTCGCACGTCATCGCGCCATGCACTCGGGTTGGAGCACCACGGTGGCACCCGGCTTCTCCAGTCCATTGGAGTCGCCTCACGGTCCATCAAGGGCTTACACCACTGTTGCCGAACCGCCCCTTCGTGTACCGAGCTTCCATGGCCTACCGACGCCGAGCTTTGCCTCCAGTCCATTGGAGGGCTTTTGCCTCAGTCCATCGAGGTCTTCATCATCTACCTCCAGTCCATCGGAGGGCTTGAGCATGTTGACAATCACCCATCACACCAGGAGAGGAATGAGGCCGGTCCATTGGCTCTCAATCTCCCCCTTGATGAGTGCATTGTCAACACCTTCAACCTATAACCTGAAATAGAATAAAGACAAGAGAAAAGCGTAAAACCGAAAAAGAAAAAAGAAGAAAGTTGCTCAAAGTGCCCAAGAACCATATACAAGCAAAGAAACAGGGCACAATGAGACAACAAAAGAAAACAAAGCATCGGCTCCTCAAGACAGAGGCAAAAAGGCTCAACGCACCGATGCAAAGAGCACGCTAAAAGCTCAACTCCCCCTGAAATGCATCCTCACAAATGCAAAATGAATGCAAAGCTCCCCCTCAACTAAATCTCTCCCGAAGTCCTCCCCCTGTCTCCAATACTCCAAAATCTCTCTCCCTTGTTGACAATGGACACATCAAGGGTTCCTAGGACTTCCCCTGAACTAAGCAACTCCCCCTCAAAATATGCCATGATGTGCATGGATTGTAAATTAAAGAGCTCAGAAGGGATGGAAAGCTAGTATTCACAAGTTCTAGCATACAATGCAAGTGAGGGTAAGGAAGCATATAACAAGCTCAAATGAATCTATCTTCCACATATCAAGAGCAAGCTTGTTTTTCAGGGTAGTTTTTAAAGAGAAAGCATCACCAACATGGATAGCACCTAGCAAGATAGGCATGAACAACAAAATGCTAGCGATGCATACAAGGTGTGCTACTCTCAACCAAAGCATATACAACTAGCCATAAGCATTTTAGAGACTTGCAAATTTCAGATTTAAACATTTGTATTCATAAGCAGGTTCTTTTTGTGCCACGGGTTATTTACTAGTCTTTTGCCACTACTTACCAACCAATGCCAAGCCTAGGCTCAAAGAACCATCAGAAGCTTAAGACAAGGTTTTGGGCATCCACAGCCTATTCCAAGTTCATGTCAAAGTGCAATGACAAGCAGTCTCAAACTAGATCAGTGTGACAAGCAAATCCACCTGGAGCTTTCTCAATTTAGCACATAAGACACCACTTGTAAGCATTTTGATTCAGATTTCAATTTAAGCAAGGTGTCATAAAAGCTTAGGCATTAACTTAGCAAAGGCATACAACTAGCATATCCAGGTATGAAAAGATAGCATAGCATTCAACACTCATACACATGCTAGGTAGCCAAGTCAAGTGGTGATCATGTTTTTGATTTTCAGGAAAGCAAAAGACTTAGCTCATAATTAGTATTCAACAGACTCAAGAGAGCTTAGCCAACCATGATCAAGCATGCATCTGTACAATCTAGCACAAGCAAGTACTAACTCATCATTCCAAAAGAGCTCTAGTGCTAGTGAAGTGAAAATGCATATGATACAATGCAATGCGTGATATGATACAATATGTAAAAGAAACAAAGAGAAATAAAAACAAGACAAAAGCAAAAACTAAACTAGAGAAGCTATTCCTTACTAAATGGAATAGCACACTATCCCTGACTAAAAGGGATAGCACACTCCAAGCTCACCTCTCAAACGTGTAAAAGCGTCAAACTCTAGGGGCTTGGTAAAGATATCGGCCAACTGGTTTGCTGAAACTACATGGACTAAGTATATGTCTCCCTTCTCATAGTGATCTCTCAGAAAGTGAAACTTCACGTCTATATGTTTGGTTCTAGAGTGCAAGACTGGGTTCTTAGCTACTGGAATAGTAGAAGTAGAGTCAACTAGAAGAGGGATTTTTCCAAACCTAAGGCCGAAATCACTAAGGGTGGCTTTCATCCACAAAAGCTGGGAGCAGCAACTAGCAGCAGCAACATATTCTGCTTCAGTGGTGGAAAGAGCTACACTAGCTTGCTTGCGGGAGGACCAAGAGACAAGAAAGGTTCCTTAGAGTTGGCATGTGCCGGAGGTTGACTTGCGATTAATCCGGCAGCCAGCATGATCAGCATCTGAGAACCCTCTAAGAGAAAAAGAAGAACCCGAGGAATATCAAAAACCAACCTCAGGGGTGAATTTCAAAGACCTAAAAATGCGCTTCACCGCTTGACGGTGAGAAGTCCTAGGAGAAGCCTGGTAATGCACACAAAGGCAGATCGCGAACTGAATGTCCGGCCTGGTCGCCGTTAGGTACAGAAGTGAGCCGATCATCCCTTGAAATTCCTTCTGGTCCACCGCCTCTCCATCTTCATCAGCATCAAGCGTCGTGTTTGTACTCATAGGAGTCATCATGGGTTTAGAGTCACCCATGTTAAACTTCTTGAGTATGTCCCTTGTGTACTTGGCTTGATGGATGAAGGTACCCTCAAGGCCTTGCTTGATCTGCAGCCCGTGGAAGAACTGGAGCTCACCCATGAGACTCATCTCAAATTTCCCGCTCATATGTTCAGCAAAACTAGACACCAAAGCATGAGATGAACCACCAAAGATTATGTCATCAACATATATCTGCAATATCAGGGTGTCATCGCCACGACTCAACAAAAACAAGGTCTTGTCTACTGAACCCATCACAAACCCAGACTTGAGCAGGAAACTCTTCAACCTAGCATACCAAGCTCTAGGAGCTTGCTTCAGACCATAAAGGGCTTTTCTCAACTTATACACCTGGTCTGGAAATCTAGCACTCTCAAAGCCAGGAGGTTGTCTCACATATACCTCCTCCAGTATGAACCCATTCAGGAAAGCAGACTTGACATCCAATTGCTGCAGTTTGAAGCCTTTAGAGGCCGCAAAGGCAAGCAAAGGTCTCCCCATAATCTATCCCCTCCTTCTGACAGAAACCCTGAGCTACCAATCTTACTTTGTTCCTCACAACCATCCCATTCTCACCCTGTTTGTTTTTGAAAACCCACTTGGTACCTATAGGGCAACAGTTTGGTGGAGGTTTAACTAAATCCCAGACATGGTTTTTCTCAAAGTTCTCCAACTCCTCATGCATGGCGTTCTCCCAGTTAGGATCAGATAATGCATATGACACATTCCGGGGTTCAAAAGTAACAACATATGCAGAGTGGGAGAAAAAGGCTAAAGAGTTAACCGAAGAGCGTGTGACTCGCTGGTGAAGATCTCCAATGATCCTGTGTGGAGGGTGATCCCGCTAGACCTACCGAGATGGAACAATCTCGGAGGTCACCTCCCCTGCATCCTCAGCGGGGCCAGCCTCTGCTTGAGCTTGCTGTCGGGGGAGTGAAGAGGAAGCCGTGGGCAAGGGTCCTCCTTCATCATCAAAGCTCGTAGCAGAGGGGGCAGGAGCTGCAGCCGGTGCAGAGGCTCCTGCATCACCAACATCATCTGCACCTTCCTCATCTTCAAAGATGGGGGTACCTTCTTCATCATCTCCTAAAAGCTCAAAGGCAGGGGTTGTGCAGGGCATAGTTTCATCAAAAGAAACCTCACAAGTCTCAACAACTTGCTTGGCCTCCAAAATCCACACACGAAAAGCCCTAGAACTAAAAGCATACCCCAGAAAAATCCCATCTAAACAACGAGATTCAAACTTGTCCAAATGTCCCGCCTTCTTAGGCACAAAGCACCTGCAGCCAAACGCTCGCAAATGCTTGATGTTGGGCTGCCTACCAAACTGAAGTTCATACGAGGTCTTCCCAAGGAAAGTTCGCAAGAAGATCTGGTTCGCAATGTAACAAGCCGTATTCACTGCCTCAGCCCAAAAGCGCCTCGGAGTCCTGTGGTCATCGAGCATCGTCCGTGCCATCTCAACGAGTGTGCGGATCTTGCGTTCCACAACACCGTTCTACGGTGGGATATATGGAGAAGAAAACTAGTGCTCAAGACCTAGGTCACGACAGAAGTTTTCGAAACGAGAGTTTCTAAATTCTCCGCCATTGTCACTGCAGATAGCCCTAATGGCCTTATGACTCTCGTTTCTCAACCTCAGTACCAGATCCCGAACAAAACCAAACGCCTCATCCATAAACTCCATAAAAAATACCCACGAGAACCGCGAAAAATCGTCCACAACGACAAGCATGTACCACTTCCCACTGACCGACGCTACTCGAGTGGGACCTACTGTATCCATATGAAGTAGCTCACCCAAATAGGAGGTCATAACCTGAGACACAGGAGTGTGAGAAGCGGCAACCATCCTGCCATGACGACAGGGGTGGCACACTAAGTCCTTTTCAGCTTTCAGTTTGGGCAATCCTCGGATTAGGCCCATTGAACTCAACCTGACTGTAGGACCGAGACGGGCGACTAGAGGGGTGGTGAATAGGAGCACTTGAAAACTCAAACTCAAACCCCCACTGTAGTACAAAACAGAAACAACACCCACAATGAACCTAGACACCGTCCACTGAGAGGATACGTATATAGCTCACAACACGTACTTGGTACCGTCCACTGAACAGATACGTACCAAGCACCAAGCGGAAGCACACGCTCAAACGGCTAAGAAAAAAGAGCCCAAAAGGAACCAACTCCGGGAAACTGCAGATTTCAGACAGACAGGGCTACAAAGAAAAATCTCAAAACCCTAGAAGCAAAGCTCCAAACTACCCCAAACAAATTACCACACCTCCACAAAGCAATAGGGAATAGCTCCAGAAAATTTTGGGCCAATTGGAGCAAGTTGTGACCACCGGACTGTCCGGTGGTTAACCACCGGACTGTCCGGTGCTTACAGCCTGACACTCCAAAAAGATTCGGACCAAAACCCAATCAAACCAACTCCAAAAATTATGAACGTTTTACTGAAGGTTAAGAAGGGGCGAAGAAACAACTCCACAAATTTTTAGCTCAATTGGACAAGAAATAAAAATCCTAGAGCCACCGGACTGTCCGGTGGTTAAAAAACTGACAGACCAACCCCAAAAGAAAAATACCAAAACCAGGTCAAAACATCTCCAAAAAATCTGAAATTCATAGGATAAGAGCTCCACAAAATTTTAGGTCATTTGGAGCACGTTTGATCATAGAACCAACCACCGGACGAAATAGACAACCATCGGATGTTATATAGACAGAAAAACAGCCACCCGAAACTTGAACTTTCGAAGCCAAAACTTGACCAAACCTTCACCAATCTTCACAAAATTTTGCACACACTAACCTAGCTCCATTCCAAAGCTATTCCCAAAAGATCTATTGAAAAAGATCAAGGGGTTAGCAGGAATTTTAGATCTCGTGAAGAGGTGAATATTTGGGCAAGAAAGGGAAAAGCTCAACAACAACTTGCTCGTGGCAATCCTTTGGGATTGAGATGTTCTAAGACATAATCTCCACGTCCTTGCAAATCCAAAACACAAGGAAAACAAAGGATCCAACCTTGGCCAAAGCAAACACCCAAAAAGCCAAGGATTGAAGCCAAAAACCAAAGAGAACAAGGGGAGGAGAAGCACACAAAGTTGCTGCATGAAACCACTTCGATTATGAGCCTCAAAAGGGGTCTTAGGTCAGATTACAATGAAGGATTTCATCCCAAGCAACCACCCTCACCTTCCCTCTTGATTTGGAGGCTAGATCTCACCCTAACCCTCCTAAACTTGGAGTTCAAAGCTTTAGGACGAAAATTACACAAAGCAAATGAAAACCTAGCTGCCAAGACTACCTCTAATGACCAGCTCTTAGGCTATTTATACACCGATTCAGTTTTAGCATTTTTACACATAGACCCCTAACACTAGAAATGCCCGGAGGGGCTAAAACAGAAAAGAACCTGAAATATCGGGGACGGATGACCACGATGAAGACTTGATCTTCTTAGCTTCCATGCAATCTTTGGATGTCCTCCACGTGGCCAGTAGTCCAATGCACCTTTGTACCCCCGGTTTCGAAGTCAGAAACCGGGAAACTTTAGGAAGTCTCCGCCTGGGCCGGACTTAGCCCATCTTCTCTATCTTGGCGAGTTGTGTCCTAACTCACCAAGCCTTGGGTAGCTTGGGTGGCGGTTTTGAGCCGAAGCCGCCAAAGCCTCCGTCGCACGCTTTTGCGCCATGCACTCGGGTTGGAGCACCATGGTGGCACCCGGCTTCTCCAGTCCATCGGAGTTGCCTCGCGGTCCAACGAAGGGCTTACACCACCGTTGCCGATCCGCCCCTCCGTGTATCGAGCTTCCATGGCCGACCGACGCCGAGCATTGCCTCCGGTCCATTGGAGGGCTTTTGCCTCAGTCCATCGAGGTCTTCATCATCTACCTCCAGTCCATCGGAGGGCTTGAGCTCGTTGACAATCACTCATCACACAAGGAGAGCAATGAGGCCGGTCCATTGGCTCTCACTGACTAGCAGATCAAAGCTCAAGTGATGAAGTCTCCTATGCTACTTCCATATATCAGCAGAAGGACTAGCAACCAAACAACGCGCAGGGCCAGAAACAGATGTGAGGTCGACCCTAAAAACCTGACCAAAAGGCATCAAAGAGCAAACAAGGGTCTCTTCAGCATCAAGAATGCGGCACGCACCCTTCTTAAAACGAACCTCAAATCCTTCATCGAGAAGTTGCGAAACAAAGACCAAATTGAACCCCAGATTCCGGACAAAAGCAACTTCTCTTAGGGAAAGCTTAGCAGAGAGCGAAACAGAGCCAACACCCAACACTTTACCTTGCCCATTGTCCCCGAATGTGATGTACTTTTTGGTGCTGACGGGGTTGAGGCTGGAGAACCACTTGCGGTGCCCTGACATGTGCCTACAGCAACCGGAGTCCATGATCCACAAGTCCTCCATGCCTCGATCCTACAGAGTCAAGTAAAGCGACGGTGAGCAAATGGTCCGGCACTGGGGTTAGTACCAAAACTGCTGTACCAGTGCCGAGCCATCTGCTCAAAAGTGGGGTAAGCACAGTCAAAGAAATCATAACGACTGGAGTAACCACGACCCTCAAATCGTGGCCTCTCAAGCTTACTCACAAAGCCTTGGTCACGAGGTCCGTAGCCGCGCTGAAAACGACTAAGAGATCGACCGTCAAAGTGTCTCTTACCACCAGGAGTATGGGCCTAAAAGCTGCCTCCTCTCCCACCACCAGCAAAGCAGTCTCTCATCTCACCGCGGTATGGAGGATCTTGCCTACCACCCTGGTAGAACTGATCCTGGTTCTCTCAAGCTCTCTCCTGCCTCTCAACCCCACTTTCCCCTGAAGCAAAACTCCTCTAGGTGGCCATTCCACTGGCAAAACTCACAGTGGTAGACAGGCCTCCTAGGAACTGGGTTAGGCTGGGACTTAGGCTTAGGTGGTGTGGCCTTGGGTGGCTCAGGCTGCTGGACTGGCTTCTTGCCCTTGGACTTATGGTGGAACCACCTTGCTTAATCTAGACTAAGCACACCTGCCACCTCTGGCTCGTAGTGCACTTAGGCCAGACTAAACCCGGTAGTCCGTCGAGAGGTTCGGACTCTCGATAACACCAAATTCCAAAGGAACCGACATCAAACACATTCGACTCTCGATGGAGCCACAACAATTACAATCATCACAGGCAGTTGAGATAGAGAATAATAGACTTTAACTTACAGACCAAATATATGAAGTCAAATACATAGTCAAAATATAGCGGAAGCGTTTTCAAAACATCTCGCAGCGGAAACAAACTCAATAGTCTTCATGCAGAGATAAATAAGGCGAGTAGCATCGAGCCCACCAGTTTTACCCTCCTTCACGGGATTGTATAGAAGTCATCAGTACCTGTAATCCAAAAGTGGGGGCAAACCCTGAGTACTAATTACTTAGTAGGACTTAATGGACATGCCTTACGACTGACGCGAAGCTTGCTTACTAATCATGTGGGTCCTTAGCCATTGATTTTTAGACAAGGTCATGTTGATAGGAGATAGCAGGATTTGACACCTGCTATCCCTTAATCATGAAGGTCATTTACATCATAAAGTAAATACTTGCATGAAAGTAAAGCATAAGTACCCATCAATAACTAGCATAATAGTATATCATACACATCCAAGCATGTTGTATTGAAAAACATGAATATAAGCATAAAGTATTTAAATTGTTACTACGTTGCCCGACAGTGATATTTGGCACTCTCACACCTGGTGAGCATAAGTGATTCGAATTGATTTTAATTCCCAGGAATAACTAAAAATGCCAGGGGTATATGCTTACTAGCCATCACGTTCCCACATATAGTCCCCATCTCCACTTGTCCCATCCCAAGTTCGATTGCAACCCGCCATTCCCTTGGTTTAGCCCCCATGAAGCGTTACCGCGGCGCACCGGGTCAGCCATCCCATGAGTCAAGCACCCCTAGGCCCCATGGTAGGACCAAGTCTCTGCTCTTCGGATGGCACAAGTAAGACTTTCACCAGGCCCATGTCCTGGATAAGCACTCTAGCAATGTTATGCCAATCAGCAGACGAACAGCAGACGGGCCTTATGCGACTCAGACGGAGCCCATTAACAACAACGCACACCACGAAAAGTAAACTTATGCTCCTCCCGTTCTCCATTTAATATCAGCAATAATATAATAAAGTTCCATCATAGTAAGATTTCTGAGATTTGTAAAATCACCTACACGATGAGTGACAGTGCTCACTCGTGTCTACTCGTACCTACCATTTCTAGGCATACTCGTCCTACGAACTCTATTCATAGGAGCTAGGGCCAGGGCGGCCAGGATGTCTAATGCAGTTGGTTCTAAACAACTCCTGATGCATATGCCTAGTCATTAAGACATAAGATGTTTGCTGGGTATAGCATGGTCCTGCCTACCTTGAGTATTCTTATGAAAACCAACAAACTAATATAAGTTAGTTTGCCGGGTTGTGAGGCTTTGCCCCAGGCAACCCCTTGAAACAGGGACGGATATAATCAGCGACCCTTCGTCTTCAGGTTGAGGAAAAACCAACTCCTGGTGCAATCCGTTGTCCGGCTTCTTGATCCATAGTAGCTCCTGTGTTGATACTTCTCTCGCGGAATCTATATGCCTGATATAGTATGCAAGTGAGTGCAAGAGGATGCAAATACATGCATATGGTACATGTTATATGTAGGACATAGTGCAACCATGAGTGCGACGAATGCAGACGTATGCACGAGGTGCAAGTGAAACATAATGCATGTCAAATAGGTTGTGATGAGATGACTCAAGTATACTTAGTCCAAATACATCTCATAATTGGAAACCTAACAACTTTGCTAAGAAATCATACAACCTATCACGAAGAAATCATACAAACCCTCATCACATTTTATCTCTAAAGTTATCATGAGTTACTGTCTTATATGTGTACACGGTCCCTATTAAATGAAATGGAGGTGTCTCTCAAAAACACCTCCATTGATAACCCTTGGAATTCATAAGAAGTACTTGAGGTTATGCAGCAAGTAACTCCATATATGCACCAAACATGTTGTCACTTGCAGTTAAACGTATACACAAGTTAATGGACATGCCACCCTTATGAATAAAATGCACTCATTAGTTCATGTAGTTAGACAACTCAAATTGATCTCAAACTTTTATCACATGCAGAAACATACTACATAATGCTATTGCCTAAATTTCAGCTACAAACAAGTTATAATTTAATTTATTAAAATTCTAACAAGTTATCAGCCCTATAGCTTCTCAGATTTTTCATAATTTATAGGAGTGAGTTCTGGACTTGAAATTTCCACGGCAAGCATTTCATTGCATGAACATCATATACAAAAATCATCAAGCACAAAATCCATAATTTGATAGGACATTTATTTTCCATATAATTAACTTATGCAAATTAATATGTACTTAAAAACAATGTTAATAAACTCTCCAAAAATACTTTCTGGACTCTCTATCATACTACTAGCATACCAGATTTTTCGTAGAATTATCTTTGCGTCCTAGAGTCACCTTTTCCAATTATTAAGTCTAGCAAGTATCATTTTGTCAATTTTAAAACAGCAACTAAAACATGCATGCACAACTTCATACTTCACCAGTGAGCTACTCATACTATATAGAGTACATGAAAAATACCAGAGGTCATATTTGAGTATATTTTATATAGCCTTTATTTTCCCAAGTTAAATAAATACACAAAACCCACATATAATGGCAAAACAGTAATTAAACAGCCAATGCTAGGGCTACCAAAAATCACACAGTACCTAGATGCCATAACAAAGCTACTACCCAAGTTTCATAATTTTTAGAGTTCATTTTGGTCTACTTTTACCATTTATTAACCCTCACATGGACGCTAGTTAAACAAGGGCAAAATGGTCAATTCACACTTCTACATCATACCTATCATGTAGATCTACTCTCAAGGAGTACAACGCAACTAAGTTTGTCCATTTTGGATTTTTCTACAATTTACTATGATTTATCAAAGTTTCAGCCAAAATATAGAAAAATAAATCCTAAAACATTAAATCCAGGGACTTAAAGCAGAATTAACCCTATACCTGAAGGTCTAACTCATAAGATTTGCGTGACTCATTATACTGTGCATGGACTATAACGGCAAAACCCGAAGCACATACCACTTCCCATTGACCGACGCTACAACGAGCGGGACCTACTGTATCCATATGGAGTAGCTCACCCGGATAGGAGGTCATAACCTGAGACACAATAGTGTGAGAAGCGACAACCATCTTGCCATGACGACAAGGGTGGCACACTAAGTCCTTCTCGGCTTTCAATTTTGTCAATCCTCAGATTAGGCCCATTGAACTCAACCTGACTAGCAGATCAAATCTCAAGTGACCAAGTCTCCTATGCCACTTCCATATATCAGCAGAAGGACTAGCAACTAAACAACGCGCAGGGCCAGAAACAGATGTGAGGTCGACCCTAAAAACCTGACCAAAAGGTAGCAAAGAGCAAACAAGGGTCTCCTCAGCATCAAGAACGCAGCACGCACCCTTCTTAAAACGAACCTCAAAACCTTCATCAAGAAGTTGAGAAACAGAGACCAAATTGAACCCCAGATTCCGGATAAAAGCATCTTCTCTCAGGGAAAGCTTAGCAGAGAGCGAAACAGAACCAACACCCAACACTTTACCTTGACCATTGTCCTTGAAAGTGATCTACTCCTTGGTGCTCACAGGGTTGAGGCTGAAGAACCACTTGCTGTGCCCTGTCATGTGGTGTAAGGATCGGATGCCCAAGAGGGGGGTGAATTGGGCTAATTTCAAACTCTAAACGAAAAACCTTAGCCTAACAAAGCTACAAATTAGCCCACTTCACCCTTCTACACGAACCTACTCTACACGACAAAGCAAGGAACCCAACTCATGATAGTGGAAAGGAAACCGCAACGGAAGCTAAGACTAGCAACACTAATGACCATAGCAAGGGACATACTAGCCAAGAGGAGACTAACCATGATGACTACTAGATGCAATCCATGAAAATAGCAAGAACCAAAAGAGCATCAAGTAGAGGGACAAGGGAGAGAGACAACCGGATTTTTTCCCGTGGTATCGGAGGTTTGGCACCCTCCCCTAGTCCACGTTGCGGCACACCATAGAGTGTTTTGCCGCCTCCCATGCTTGTGGGCGCTCACTAAGAGTCTCCGTTCGCCATCCCGGCAAGGTGGAGCTCAAACCTTGTACACCGTTGTTCTCCGGGCTTCCACAATCTCCTTGGCAAGCTCCGAGAACGCACCCCGGTCACCAAATCCGCCTAGGTGCTGCCAATCACCAGAGTAAGAAGCCGCCGGTCTTCACTTGATCTTGATCCTCACCAAGATGGATGCACACAACCCTTGACCTTGATCTTGCTCTCAAAGGATGAATTTGTAAGTGGTTGTTGCAAAGAGTTGAAGCATAAGGGCTCTCTGAGTGTATGAAGTTACTGGAGTGTCAAAGAGCCCGAAATGGAGTGAAGGAACCCATATATATAGCCTTCAAGATGATAGAGCCGTTGCACAAAGAGGGCTGCTGACGTGGAGTACATAGTATTGTCCGGTCCCTTTCTTTTTACAACTTCGGACAATACTGTCCACATACTTTACAAACGGTCACTAACTCAATACGTCATTGTTTGTCCTTAGGTTTATACCATGTCAAACTTCGGACAATACTGTCCATGTATTCACTTGCATACTCAGAAAATCATAACCTCAGGTTTCTTTGTCCTTAGATTTGTACTGTTTTGAACATCGGACAATACTGTCCATGTATTCACTTGCATACTCAGAAAATCATAGCCTCAGGTTTCTTTGTCCTTGGATTTGTACTGTCTTGAACATCGGACAATACTGTCCATGTATTCACTTGCATACTTAGAAAATCATAGCCTCAGTTTTCTTTGTCCTTAGATTTGTACTGTCTTCAACATCGGACAATACTGTCCATGGTTTTGGCTGATTTCTGGCAGGTTCAAAGCCTCAGGTTTATTTGTCCTTAGGTTTGTCCGGTTACACTAAACCTGACATTCCGATATTGAGGATTTGCATGGGCTTTGGACAGTATAAGATCACCTAAAACCTTGATTTGTCCGGTCCCTGTTTTGACATAGAGAGGACAATACTGTCCCTATGTCATTCTTTGAATTTGAATTTTCTTCAAGAATTTTGATGTGAAGCTTGATTTTCTTGGATCTTGAGCCTATGTAGCTTATACCTTTGCTGTTCCTAAAAGATTTGGCATGTGTGTGCATCCATAACTTGGCAATTCACTTGATCAAGCTACTAACCGTTGACCCCTCTTAATAGTGCGGACACTAGAAAGCTATAAACCCTATCTAAGCAAGGATCCTTCAACACCATGATCCTTGACTCTAGAAAAGTCCTTAGCCTTCGAGATACGGATGAAGACCAAGTCCGCTTCCATGAAGTGAAACATTTGAATTAGGGGCCATTCACATAATCCAATGAGCAACCATTTTTGTATTCATTATTAAACCTGCACTCACAAGCTCATTAGACAACACTTAAGCTTGTCAATCAATCACCAAAACTCACCTTAGGGCCTAGATGCTTACAATCTCCCCCTTTTTGGTGATTGATGACAAGTAAAAGACGGCAAGTGTAGAGATGGTAAATAAATTAAGAACAACGTCAACTACTCTAGCCTTAGACAAGGAAATTAAGCAAACGGAGCTCGAAGCCTCACCCAGAGTGATATAGACATGATAACAAAGAGCATACACAAGTACCAAATGTCATGTCCATCCACAAAAGCCAAAAGAGCACAAAACATATAGAGCACCAAGTCTACTAGCAAGACTGACCCAAAATCCAAGTCTACTACCATCCTACTCCCAACCTATCTCCCCCTTTGTCATCAAGGACCAAAGAGGGGACCTAATCTCTCGGAGGAGGTGGAGGAGGAGAAGCCGGAGGTGGAGGAGGGCGACGCGAGATGAACTGAAAGCGCGTGTCATCGTCACTGTCGGCGTCTGAATCACCCATATCTGCAGCAGCCCTGTCCACGGCACCTAGTGGTGAGTCAGGTACGACCGCTGTCTCTGAAGCCTCAGGTACAGATGTCTGGCTGTGCAGCAACTGCCTGGGAGCTCGCTGGCTGCGTGACCTGCTCTATCACTAGCTCCACTGTCTGCTCAAGCTGGTCTCTGCGAGAAGGTCCGGAGGAGGAAACAGCAGCTGTGACTGAGGGGCCCTATGCTGGTGACTCAAAAGTCAAAGTCGTAGCAGGCAGCGGTGAGAGCACCGGCCGCAAGTCCGTCCGTAGCAGAGGTAAAAGTGGGAAAGTCCCTGGAGTGGAGGCACCTGCTAACTGGACAGAGGGAGTGAACTCAGGTAGAGCCGGTAGAGTCGTGTGTGGTGGAGCTGGCAGAGTCGGCTGTGCCTGTGGTGAACCAAGCACTCCTCACACCTCAAATCTCCAAGAATCGATCTTGTGCCTGTACTCCTGACGCTGCTCCCTGAGTGATGTGCGGATCTCCTCAAGTATGATCATCTGTCGTGCCTCCTGTCTATCAGCTCTGTCTCGAGTCTCTCTCTTAAAGTCAAGCTGAGCCTGGTGTAAGGTCAGGAGCTGCTGAGTCTGCTACTGCTGCACTCGAGTGTGCTCAGCCTGTGCTGAAGTAAGGCCTGGAGAATCCCCTGCAGAGCATCTGGCTGTGTAACCTAGGCTTGAGAGACCAGTGGGGCCGGAGGCAGTGAAGGTGGTCGTGGCTCCCCTGAACCTCCGGCCTCGGCATCGTGTGCTGCAGGCGGAAAGAAGTGTGCCTGCTCCTCCTCATCATCATAATCTGAGTTTGAGGTAGTGGAGGCGTAGTAATACGAAAGAAAACCTGCCTCTGCTGCGTCCAGCTCCTCATCCTCTGCCTCTACCTCGGCCCTATCCTCGGCAGGAATCTGCTCGCGAACGGCTCTGGCTGCCCGGCCACCTCTCCTCTGATCATCTCTCATGGCAGGCCTATAGTCCGGAAAGCAAGTCTGGGTGCCACGGTACAGTGCACGAAAGTCTGCATCCCCCTCACCTAACTGATATAGAATGTGTGTGATCCAGTGAGGATATGGCATCTGTCGTCGTGTAGCCATCCCATCTACTATCACATCCTCCATCTCTGCCAGAATAACATCCGCAATGTCAAAGTCCATGAACTTAGTGAGGAAAGTCATTACTGCCTGCTGTAGAGCTGTGAGTCCCTCTCTGAAACCTGCCTTAGGAACCAAAGACCTCCTCAAGATCTGCAACAGGAGCTGGTACTTTGGCTTGAGCTTGTCTGGAGTCCTCGGAGTGTCCGCAAGCATCTCACATCTGAACAAGTGTCTGACCTGGTCCAGTGGTGGTGTTGTACCTGCGTGACCTCTGTAGGGTGGAGATATTCCGTTGTAGATGACGGAGTGCACTGAACGATCTCTCACAGGCACACCGAGCAGCTCTGCTATCCTCTCCCTGTACAGCCTATGCTCTGTTCCATTGAACATGAAGTGAATAAAGTGCCTCTGGTCGGCGATGTAGAGGGTAGCATAGAACACCCTAACCCAGTCCTCAACGTACGTGTGTGAACTGGTCATCAGGTCAACAAGCCCTGGATAGTGATCAAAGTACTGCCTGATGTTATGTCCACTAACAGTGTTAGCCCTGTTAAAATCTATCGCTGCCTGAGGCATGAGCCTATGACCTCCCTGCAAGGCACTCTCGTACAAACTGGCCTGCAACACTGTCCAAAAGCGACGGTCAATCCTGAAGTCTCTCGGCCTGAGGTAGAACTCATCCACTGTCATGTCGTATCGAAGGGCCTTGATGCCCTTGGTCTTCCTGCGCCTCAGATCAAACAGGCGGATGTCCTCATTGGCCATCACACTGCGAGGTCCTGTGTGCGGTGGCTCTCGGGGCTGCTCCTGTGCCTGCTCCTCTTGACTCAACCGTCCTGCTGACGGAGTGACTCCTCCGCGAGTGCGAGGGCGACCTCCGCGGGAGCGAGCTATGCTCGGAGGAGTCGCTGTCTGGGGTGGAGCCTACTTCCTGGTGCGAGTAGATCTGAGCTGTCCTCCGATCTGTAGGCTACCCCCTGCTCCCTCTCTCTCTGCTCTCTCTGCTGCATCTGCTACTGCCTGTGCAATCTCGGCCTCTTTCTAGGCCTTTGACTTCCGCTTCTTCCTAGGCTCCTCTGGAACAGGCTCCTTGCCCATCCTCTTCTCGTGACCCATCTGTTTACAAGACAAAGAACCAGGATAGGCACGAAGATTTCAGATAAGAATACGAGAATAACTAGACATAAGGAAAGTCCTAAAGCAAAGAATTAGATTGATAATAGCCTAGCATGTCATGCCAATTGTCAAAATCTGAGAAATTTTAGCTAAAATTGCGTGACCATCTCACAATTAGAGCCAAATTTCTTTGTCCATGCTTAATCGACATGAAAAGTTAATTCCTCAAGTCCATAAACATGATAGGTCTATTTAGAACTGCACAACTCCCCCTAAATCAATGCACAATGATGATATAGCAGTGAATCTAGTGCCAAAAATCCTCCAATTTCATGAATTTCGACTCATATCCAAAGATTATGGCATAGGGTTACACAAATTTTGGGGAGAAAGAAAAAGAGCCAAACCCTAGTTCTTAAAGAAACAGGAGCTCACCACCGAAGAAGAAGGGAGAATGAGGCCGGTGGTGAGGAGATAGCCGCGGCGGCGCTTGGTGAAGCGCAACGACGGCGCTAGAACGGTGCGGTCTGGAGAGGAGAGCGGCGGTGGCGCAAGTGGAGTGGCGTGGAGAGCGCGGCGGCGACGAGCGGCGCGCGGGAGGAGCGGCAGCGCGGGTGAGACTGCGCGGCAGTGCGCGTGGAGCTGTGGCGCGGGCCGCGGCGGTGAGGTGGGTGGTGGCGCACGATGGCGTGGGGGCTGGCGGACGTGAGGACGGCGGCGGCGGTTCGGATTTGAAGTGGCGGCGCGCGCGTTGGACTGAAAACGGAGAAGAGACCCAGTGATTGGCCAAGGATTGATGATATGGTCCCACTTGTCAAACGGAAGAGAGAGCGGACAATCTGCTTATGCGGATCGGACAATACTGCGGACGAAAGGCCAGAGGAGCGGGTCGATGTTAATTCACTAGGACCGGACAGTCCAGTTTCGGTCATAAGGCCGGATCGGACAAATGAACAATATTTCTTGATGAATGTATTGTCCTCTATTGAGCTTAGCAAGCCCACTTTTCAATCCTTCAATTTGAGCCTCCAATTCTTTCACGCTTTCTCCTTCACACTTAGGCAAGTCATTAGTAGCAAGGGCACTGGGAGTAAGGTCCTCACAAGAAGTAGAGACATTGACTTTGACCACATGGGAGGTGGTAGAGTGCTCAAGACTTGAGTCAATGATCTCATAGGCAATTTCAAGCTCTTGATACTTGTGAGTCAACTCTCTATGCTCTTGCGCAAGCCTCTTGTACTTCTCCTCATTCATCTTGCTAATGTCATGATTTTTGGAGTGGACCTTGACAAGGTCTTCATGTTTAGCAAGTAATGAGTTATGAGAGGCCTCGAGATCAATGTGCAACTTCTTTAGAGTTGAGTTTCCCTCCTCAATTTGCTTGACATATGCTTTGGTCTTAACTTGCTCTTTAAGCAAGGCATTATGTTTTTCAAGCAAATCATGGTAGCTCACCTCTAGTTTAGCAAGAGTGGTCTCAAGATGCTTTACATTGCCCTTTTCCCTCTTGATCACGGAAACGTACTCATCGATCAAAGAAGCAAGTTCATCGGGAGAAAGCTCATCATGACTATCATCTACTTCTATTTCCCGTACCTTCGAGCCCTTGGCCATGAGGCACATGGGTGGTGGAGGAAGTGTTGGCTCCTTGGTGGAGATAGCAAGCCCGGCAAAGTCATCATCATCACTTGAGCCTTCACTTGTTTCTTCATCGGTCACCCATTCATTTGTTTCACACATGAAGCTTCTTTGGGGACGCTTCTTCTTCTTTGGAAAGAGCTTTGCCTTAGAGTCATTCTTCTTTTTGTAGAATGGCTTGCGCTTGGGCTTCTCTTCCTCTTCATCATCGGACTCATCTTTCTTGATCTTGCCCTTGCGCTTGTTCGACTTGGGGCACTCATAAGAGATGTGGCCATTTTCACCACAATTGTAGCACTTCTTCTTGTCATCTCTCCTTGGCCGGAACGCCTTCCTCTTGGAGTCAAAGTTGAACCCCTTCTTGTTGATCTTTGCATGAAGGCGGTTAAACTTCTTCATCATAAGAGCTAGTTCGGCATCATCCTCATCACCACTTGAGTCATCATCTTTCTCTTCTTCGCTTGAGGAGCTTGGAGGTGGAGGCATCACTTTCTTGGGAGTGTGGGGTTCCTTGGTCTTGGCCTTGAGTGCCACGGTCTTGCTTGGGGAAGACTCTTCCGTGATGCCAAGAACCCCCATCTCATGAGCTCGAATTTGGCTCACCACCTCACTCACTTCAAGTGTGTCAAGATTCTCCTTTTGAAGCATGGTGTTGATGATGTTGTACTTGGGCTTGATGAGGATGCGGAGGATCTTCCGGTTGATGGTGCCCTTGTCAAGTTTACAAACATCAAGAGCATTAATGTCCTCAATGATGACATTCAAGCGAGAATACATGGAATTGCAATTTTCATAAGAATGCATCTTGAAGTCATCATATTTAGCCTTAAGCACATGATACTTTTGCTCTCTAACTTTAGTGGTGCCCTCATGAATTTCAACAAGTTCGGCCCAAATATCACAAGCATTGATTTGCTCGAGATCCTAGCAAACACCTCTTGGCTAATGCTTTCAAAGATAGCATTTCGGGCCCTAGCATTCCACTTGATTTGGTCATTGGTGTGAGGCGCAACGAAACCATGTTCGGTAGCTTCCCATACTTCGGGGGCAATAGACTCAAGGTATGCTCGCATGTGAGCTTTCCAATAGCTAAAGTTATTGCCCCCAAAATAGGGGACTGAACCACCCATCTTAGACATCTTGCTCTAAGTGGTGAAGCTTAGTGATCCAATGAGCAACGAGGCTCTGATACCACTTGTAAGGATCGGATGCCCAAGAGGGGGGTGAATTGGGCTAATTTCAAACTCTAAACGAAAAACCTTAGCCTAACAAAGCTACAAATTAGCCCACTTCACCCTTCTGCACGAACCTACTCTACACGACAAAGCAAGGAACCCTACTCATGCTAGTGGAAAGGAAACCGCAACGGAAGCTAAGACTAGCAACACTAATGACCATAGCAAGGGACATACTAGCCAAGAGGAGACTAACCATGATGACTACTAGATGCAATCCATGAAAATAGCAAGAACCAAAAGAGCATCAAGTAGAGGGACAAGGGAGAGAGACAACCGGATTTTTTCCCGTGGTATTAGAGGTTTGGCACCCTCCCATAGTCCACGTTGCGGCACACCCTAGAGTGTTTTGCCACCTCCCATGCTTGTGGGCGCTCAATAAGAGTCTCCGTTCGCCATCCCGGCAAGGTGGAGCTCAAGCCTTGTACACCGTTGTTCTTCGGGCTTCCACAATCTCCTTGGCAAGCTCCAAGAATGCACCGAAGTCACCAAGTCCGCCTAGGTGCTGCCAATCACAAAGAGTAACAAGCCGCTGGTCTTCACTTGATCTTGATCCTCAGCAAGATGGATGCACACAAGCCTTGACCTTGATCTTGCTCTCAAAGGATGAATTTGTAAGTGGTTGTTGCAAAGAGTTGAAGCACAAGGGCTCTCTGAGTGTATGAAGTTACTGGAGTGTCAAAGAGCCCGAAATGGAGTGAAGGAACCCATATATATAGCCCTCAAGATGATAGAGCCATTGCACAAAGGGGGCTGCTGACGCAGAGTACATAGTATTGTCTAGTCCCTTTCTTTTTCCAACTTTGGACAATACTGTCCACATACTTTACAAACGGTCACTGACTCAATACGTCATTGTACTTTTGTCCTTAGGTTTATACCATGTCGAACTTCGGACAATATTGTCCATGTATTCACTTGCATACTCAGAAAATCATAGCCTTAGGTTTCTTTGTCCTTAGATTTGTACTGTTTTGAACATCGGACAATACTGTCCATGTATTCACTTGCATACTCAGAAAATCATAGCCTCAGGTTTCTTTGTCCTTAGATTTGTACTATCTTGAACATCGGACAATATTGTCCATGTATTCACTTGCATACTCAGAAAATCATAGCCTCAGGTTTCTTTGTCCTTAGATTTGTACTGTCTTCAACATCGGACAATACTGTCCATGGTTTTGGCTGATTTCTAGCAGGTTCAAAGCCTCAGGTTTATTTGTCCTTAGGTTTGTCTGGTTACACTAAACCTGACATTCCAATGTCGAGGATTTGCATGGGCTTTGGACAGTATAAGATCACCTAAAACCTTGATTTGTCCGGTCCCTTGTTTTGACATAGAGAGGACAATACTGTCCCAATGTCATTCTCTGAATTTGAATTTTCTTCAAGAATTTTGATGTGAAGCTTGATTTTCTTGGACCTTGAGCCTATGTAGCTTATTCCTTTGCTGTTCCTGAAAGATTTGGCATGTGTGTGCATCCATAACTTGGCAATTCACTTGATCAAGCTACTAACCGTTGACCCCTCTTAATAGTGCGGACACTAGAAAGCTATAAACCCTATCTAAGCAAGGATCCTTCAACACCATGATCCTTGACTCTAGAAAAGTCCTTAGCCTTCGAGATACGGATGAAAACCAAGTTCGCTTCCATGAAGTGAAACATTTGAATTAGGGGCCATTCACATAATCCAATGAGCAACCATTTTTGTATTCATTATTAAACCTGCACTCACGAGCTCAATAGACAACACTTAAGCTTGTCAATCAATCACCGAAACTCACCTTAGGGCCTAGATGCTTACATGTAGCTAGAGCAACCGGAGTCCATGATCCACACGTCCTCCATGCCTCGATCCTGCAAAGTCAAGTAAAGCGACGGTAAGCAAATGGTTCAGCACTAGGGTTAGTACCAAAACTGTTGTACCCGTGCCAAGCCATCTGCTCAAAAGTGGAGTAAGCATAGTCAAAGAAATCACCACGACTAGAGTAACCACGACCCTCAAAGCGTGGCCTCTCAAGCTCTCTCACAAACCCTCAGTCAAGAGGTCCATAACCACGCTGAAAATGACTAGGAGCTCGACCGACAAAGCGTCTCTCACCACTAGGAGCACGGGCCTGAAAGCCGCCTCCTCTCTTACCACCAGCAAAGCAGTCTATCATCTCACCGCAGTGGGGAGGATCTTGCCTACCACCGTGGTAGAACTGATCCTGGTTAATTCCCCCAAGCTCTCTCCTGCCTCTCAATCCGCTTCCTCCTGAAGCAAAACTCCTCTAGGTGACCATTCCGCTGGCAGAACTCATAGTGGTAGACAAGCCTCCTAGGAACTGGGTTAGGCTAAGACTTGGGTTTAAGTGGTGTGGCCTTGGGTGGCTCAGGCTGCTGGACTGGCTTCTTACTCTTGGACATAAGCTCTTCCTCTATAATCTTGTCAAGCTTAGCCTTGGAAGCCTTGGGTGTCCAGTACTGCTTCTCTAGGGCAGCCTTGGGTGGCTCATGGTAAACCCCATCAACAGTTTCTCCTGGCTGGGTAGGTGCAGTCTTGATCTTAATTGGGCCACTCTTCTCATCCGTGGTGCTGCACTCTCCAAACCCAAAACCACTCATGTCACCCTCAGCTCTATTGGTGCTCTCTATAATCATCTCTAGTTGGGGTTGCCTCGCATACACCCAACTCAGCACCTCTCTCAACCTATTGTTGTCATCTTGCAAAGACAACAACTCCTCCCTCAGATTCTCCAGAACTACAGATTGGGCAACACAAGTGTCACAGCCTAAGGAGGGTATCATAGGAGTACCTTTCTCCAACTTCTTAATGGTGGCATCCCTATCCACCAGCTACATCCTAAGGGTCAGGCAGTTCTCACATGTGTCCGTAGGTGCTGAAAGCACCTCAAAATCAGCTCTTAGCTGCTCTAACTTGCCTCTCAAAGTAGCACAGACCATACACGCACCCAAAAGCGCAGGTCTAGCCCTAAGCTCCTCAAGCTCTTTGAGCTGCCCCTCAAACTTCTCCTTCAGCACAGCTAGCTCTCTAGCTAAACAGGGGCAAGACTCACACTCAAGCTCTCCACTCAAAGTAGGCTCATCCAGTTTGGACTGGAGTTTGCCTAACTGAACTTTCAACCCATCTATCTCCTCTACCCATTTGGCATACCTATCTCTTTGGTCACCAAGCTCCGTCATGAAAGACTCGTAGGTAGGGCACTCAAACTCACTGGGTTTGGGTCTGTCACACCCTGGTTTTCAACGGACATAACCAGAGCAAATCCATATGTGTGCCAGGATCTAATCTCACACATATGGAGACAATTAATAGTGATATCATAAACAATGCTTAAATACATATCGTTTAAGCCAGATTACATCAAGATATCAAGTCTTTAACATAGAGTAGTGGAAGCGTAACTAAAACACGGAGCCATTCACAGGGAAGCCAACTGGGGGTCGCTCGCCTAGAACTCCATGATCCTTCATCCGTACTCCTTTAAGCCTTCATCTTCTGAGCAGCGGTTGGGTTCCAGCCAACAGTAGGGAGAATTAAAAGAAACAAGCGTGAGTACCCAACTGTACTCAACAAGCATAACATGAACCATGAGGCTCTAAGGTTGGCTGACACAATGCATGAGCTTTTAGTTGGTCAAGTTTTATTAAACAACTAGTTACTACAAGTGAGTAGATGAACCATTAAGCCCAAGATATTGCATAAGAATTAATCAACATATTAACTTAAGAACCAACCCCCAAAACCAAACCAGGAACCACTAATCTGCATAAAGGATCTGGGCCGCTCATAACTGTGAGCACGGCTGACATGTCAGTTTTACACTCTCGAGAGGTTGTACATCTTTACCCACAAGTCGTGAGCTACGCTAGTGGTCCATCACATTACATTAGATGAGATGGTTAGCATGCACACTACGAGGCCTTTACAAAGATCACGTTGGTAAAGTGTAACCGCTAAGGTTTCAGGATCCGCAACTGTGGAGCAAGCCTCAAGGGGAGATAAACCCACTCAACCCAAGTAGCGCGAGGGACACAAAAGCTCACCTCCCCTCTTGCCCCGTTGGTAAGTTACTCCCAAACCAATGCAACCTAATTAGTTAGCCAAGACCGTCCCATTCCAGTCTCATGGTAGCACTGTTATCCTAGGTTGTCGCATTGCGAACCGGTCCGTACGGAGAGTGGCTAAGAGCAAACCACTAATCACATGCTCTTGGCCCCTAAACCATGTTGCTAAAAAGCCAATTTTATGGAGCAATGAACCACTCAAGCACACAGCACAGATGGTCAAGCTCAACAATTATATTGTATAGATCCATTAATCAAAATTATTAACAAAAGTACATGTGTTTGCGCAGCAAGTAGCAAAACTTAACCAACATGCATTCCCATAGGTAAACATATCAATAAAAGAGGCTAAGTACAGTCCTTATTGGCATACAAAATTAGACACATGCATATGAAGTGATTAAATAGTTGTTAGGTTGCGTTCATGCTATACTTGCCTTCCTCAAGTACTCTTGCTGCTGCTCACACACATCGATCCTCAGCGCGAACAACTGAACAACAAACAAAGGGGAACTAAGAACAATACATCATAGAAATAAATAATTTGATAAACATAAAAGGAACGCTAGTCGTTACTACTGACATGAGAGCGTAGCTACTAGAACAAAGTGATTAACAAGAAGATAAAGATGGTTAGAAAAGAATAGACTCATGATGAAGGAACTAGGGTGCAAATGAGAGAGGAATATGGTTGATCTTGCAATGGTGTTTGTCCTGAAACTGCACGCGATAGGACAGCAGTAACGTGGGCACTAGAACTCTTTCCATGCCACACCATTTAAGGATATTATTTGTAGAATTGATAAGGGATATGTGGACTAGAGTCTGACCAAAGGGTGCTGAGATTCGACCAACGGGTCAATGGCAAAAGAAGACGCGAGACAGACATATGTAGCTACTTTTCTACAGTAGAGATAGCAAACGCACCGATCGGAAAGACCCTCCAACAACTGGCGTAAATTGATCCAATGGCTGCCAAAATTGACAGCGAGGTGTGGTACTATGATTTACATGATGTGGAAAAAGGATTTGATGATTGGACAAGAGGATTAATAGAAAAGACCCTTGCATTAGGCAGAAGCTCGGCTGTCTGGGCTGCAGAGATGTCTTTGTGGTAATTCTAAAATATCTGAATCTGTGTATCCTATGGCCAAGGCAAATTATGGGACCAGATGTGAAGATATAATACACATATTGGTCGAAGGGCTCGCTGATTGGACCACCGAATCATTGAGAAAACATGCGCCAAAGTGGCAGCAGTGCTGCTGTCTGGACTGCAGTGACAGTGAGCACGGCGACGGCGGTTACTCTTGCACCGCTAAACCTATTGGACAAACCATTTTTTGGAGGTGTGTACGGGGATATTAGGTACGTCTCAGTCAAAGGGGTCGACCATTGGACTGCTGGATCACCATCAAAACATGAACCAAAGGCAGCAACACGACTGTTTTGGACAGCAGGAACATCGGGCATGTCGACCAATAAAAAACTAGTCTCCGTGGCTCCGATGGCAAAATAAATTTACAGAAGCATGCTCAAGGGTTAGTGTCATGGTTCCATAAAAGGATTTGTCATTTGGGCCAACAAATCACTATGGAACACACATGCCAAGAAGGGCAGCATGACTGTCCACATGTGCAGCGAGACGTTTCATGGGTAAACCTCGGCAGAACTAGACGGGAATTGGTCTATGTAACATGATTCACAGCTGGGAACCAATGATTTACACAGTGAGGAAACAAAGGTGTTCTCACCATGGGGTTGGTGGTGGAAGAGATGACATGGGACATCAAGGCGGTGATGCCACTGCGCACACGATCCCGTAGGGCTGCATCATTCCCTCGGAATCGGGGATCGTCGGGGGGTGCCCTCCATGGTCTCCACACCATGGACAGCAGGGGCAGCAGCGAGGAGACAAACTCCATGGCATGCTTGAGGGCATGGACCAAAGAACGCAGCAGGGGATCATCTTCCTTGTGATAAGAGCACTCCATTTTCATGTTTCGATGGTGGAGGGAGTGTAGGGATGAGAGCGGGGCAGCCATGGGGGAGAGGGGCGGCCATGGCTGCTCCCTCCTTCTGTTTTCTCATGAGGAGGAAGGGGAAGGGCAGCCAAGGGAGGGCAGGGGCGACCAGGAGAAGAGGGGCAGCTAGGGAGAGAAGGATTAGGGTTAGTTTGGGCTGTTTTGGGCTTGCTTAAGACTGGCCCAAGCTATGGACAGAAGTGGGAAATAAAAGAAAGGATTTTAGGCCTTGATCCAAGGCCAAAATGAGTGGAAACTTTGGGCCTTACCCATTAGTGTAATTAGAATGGGTCTTGATTTTGCCATGTATGGGAGAGAAGAAGGGAAGGGAGAAATTTTGATAGTATCGACTGGATCCGAATTTGGAATTTCTAGGGTCTATGGAAAGAGAGATAGAAGAGAGCATACGTTGGTCTTGAGCTTAACAATGACACTGAGTTATACAATAGAGAACGATGTCAATGGAAAGAATGATGAAAAGGTGAACACGGGAATGGGATGTTGGAGCGTTGACTTCAAAAGAGGCAAGAGTGAGGTTCGGGTGACATCATCATGGGTTTTAAGAATTTGACATGGATCAACTGAAATAATTGATTTGGTATAGAGAATGGTCAACATGACTATATTAGGGTTTTGTGTCAGTGAAACTTCAGAGATACAACTTGAGTTGGCAAGGAAGCAAAGGACTAGGATTTTAGAGATATGGATTGAGATGGACTTGAAACCTAGCCGGTTTTGAAATATTTTAAAACTTCATTTTACACATATAACACTATGCACTTCATCATGAATGCAACAAACAAACGAGTTCTAATTGGAAAACTTTTCAAAAGCATACGCTTCTTTTAATCCAACAAAACTCACAAGTTAGAAAATTTTAGAAAATTAAAGATCCTTCATTTTATTCATTGTTATCTATTCACATCCCAAAATTAGAATTTTGGGCTGTGACAACCTACCCCCTTAACAGGAATCTCGTCCCGAGATTTGGGTTGGCTAGAAGAGAGGATTAGATTAAGCTGACTCAACTCTTCTTCTTGAAACTTGGTGACTTTATCCTCTGTATGGTGATTCCACTTGACTTTGCACATTTTGGTCACTTGGTTTCTGTTAACTCTTTCTGTAGCTCTATGTATCTGACCTGAGTTGCATGCTAGGTATAGGTAAGGTGTTCTTGCGCATGGAACTCATCAGGCGGTAACTGTAATTTTGGTACTTTGATCCCCTTCCTAAACTAGAAGAGACGATACACATTATGTATCACGGACAATCTGGATGGTATCCAAACTGATAAGCTACTCCACATCTTCTCTCAAAGATCTTGAACAGTCCAATGTATCTGAGAGCTAAATTCATCTAACCTTTAGTTAGCGGAGACCTCAGTTGGGTGACACCTTAAAATAAACATAGTTTCCCTTCCGAGTATCTACCTCGATGGAGCTACTCGTGGATTCTCTTGGATGGTTTGCTCTTGTTGTTGTCATCTTTTATGATTTTTGTCCCAAACAATTGTTTTTCCCTAGGTTGATCCTTCCATGCAATGTTGTTTTGCACTCCCTACCATATAATTGCATGAATGATGCTTTACTCCCTCAAGTTATTCCTTGATCCCATTGATCTTTTTACCCTTTGACTAACCTTTTCTGATTTCTTGCAACAGGGTAGCTTTTACAACACCTGCTACTTCAGATCATGAGTTTAGTCATTCCCTTCATGTTCATTTAGATACATGAGCTATGACTCATATCAAAACGCCTCTTCAACCTTGTTGTGATGCATCACCGTACACTGAGAGCTCTTATGGATATCTGGATCAGAATAAACTAGCGTGGTAGTCAACCTTCTCTTCAACTCTTCGGATATGTCTCGGTGATCTGAAGTCCATAGAAACTTAGTATTTCTCTTGAACAAGGTTGTCGTGG
The DNA here is from genome assembly GCA_022530915.1 of Paspalum notatum. NCBI lineage: Eukaryota > Viridiplantae > Streptophyta > Magnoliopsida > Poales > Poaceae > Paspalum > Paspalum notatum. The sequence goes on along the minus strand of CM039687.1, from coordinate 34,683,685 downwards.
GCTCTACAATTTTTGACAATCCTTAATGAACCTTCGGTAATACACTGCCATACTATGGAAGCTTCAAATATCCTTCACATCTTGATGTTATTTCCAATATTCCAACATTTATTCTTGATTTTCAACCACAATTCCAACTTAGTTCTTAATCTTCTTCTATTTTAGCTCTACATTGATTCTTGTTGGTAATTGGGATCTACCCCCCTTAACATAACGATACTTGCATTAGTCTGGTATAGTTCCTCTTCACACTTGAATTGAGATAAGATTGGAACGTTAACTTGTCACCGTCTGTCATATGCATTCTTCTCGGGTGCTCTCATACCATCAAGATTGAGAGCCAATGGACCGGCCTCATTGCTCTCCTGGTGTGATGAGTGATTGTCAACGAGCTCAAGCCCTCCGATGGACTGGAGCCCTCTGATGGACTGGAGGTAGATAATGAAGACCTCGATGGACTGAGGCAAAAGCCCTCCAATGGACCGGAGGCAATGCTCGGTGTCGGTCGGCCATGAAAGCTCGGTACACGAAGGGGCGGTTCAGCAACGGTGGTGTAAACCCTCCGATGGACCGCGAAGCGACTCCGATGGACTGGAGAAGCCGGGTGCCACCGTGGTGCTCCAACCCGAGTGCATGGCGCGAAGACGTGCGAGGGAGGCTTTAGCGGCTTCGGCTCAAAACCGCCACCCAAGTTCAGATGACTTGGTGGGTTGGGCTCCGACTCACCAAGATAGAAGATTGGGCCTAGACCCGGCCCAGGAAGCCCGCAAAATAAAGTTTCCCGGTTTCTGACTTCAAAACCGGGGGAAGCTTCCGGACTACTGGCTACATGGCGCACATCCAAGCGAGGCGTGGAGAAGAAGAAGATCAAACCGTCATCGTAGTCATCCGATTGTATCTTTTCGGTTTGGGCCCCTCCGGGCATTTTTAGAGTAGGGGTCTTAATGTAATTGTGTCGTTTAGGGCCTAGGATATAAATAGACTTGAGAGGCTCCCTTGGAGCTTATCTTGGCAGCCACCATACTCTAGTTTCCCTAACCCTTGTAGCCAAGGTCCAAAGAGAGAAAAGAGAGGAGATTTGCTAGGAGATGAGTGCCTAGTTTAGTCAAATCTTGTCATTACTGGGAGGATGATGGGAGGTAGGCTCTAGGGATTTTGTGTAACCTGAATTTCGTGATTAATCCAAGTTTCCTTCCTTGTGAATCCCATGGAGTGAGTAGCAATTTTCGTCCATTCCTTTTCCCTCCTCGTTCTAGTTTGTTTTTGGTTCCAATCCTTGGATTTTGGTGTGTTCGGTTTGTCCAAGGTTGGAATCTTTCTTTTGCTGGTATTTTGCCTTGCTATGATGTGGTGAATCTCACTAGCCAAGTGCTAGAATCATTGAACCACGAGCAAGGTCCATTCTTCCCATTTCTCGGTTTTTCGGTGTCAACTCACCAACCTCACGAGATCTGCAATTCCCGGGCAATCCTTGATCTTTTGGAGCTGATCTTTTGGGATTTGCTAGGGAAGGTCCTTAGGATTATCCATGTAAATTTTCGTGAAGTTTCGTTGAGATTTGACCCGGTTTCGATCGAGTTTGCGGTGAGTCGGAGGGCTGTTTTTCTGTCTGTGAACACAGGACGTTTTAAAACGTCCGGTGATTAGTTTAGTAGCCAAACATGCTCTAAATGAGCTGAAATTTTGTGGAGCTTTTGTACTGTGAATCATAAAGCTCTCATAAAAATTTTCGAATATTTGGAGGTGTTTTGACCAGGTTTTTGTTTGTTTCTTTGGAGGTTTTTCTGTCTGTGAACACAGGACGTTTTAAAACGTCCGGTGATTAGTCCGGTGATTAGTTTAGTGGTCAAACATGCTCCAAATGAGCTGAAATTTTGTGGAGCTCTTGTACTGTGAATCATAAAGCTTCCATAAAAATTTTAGAATATTTAGAGGTCGGTTGACTAGGTTTTTGTTTGTTTCTTTGGAGGGTCGTCTGTCTATGTGCACAGGACCGTTTTAAACGTCCGGTGAGTACAAAAGAAAACGTCTGGTGAGTAGCTTTTCGGAGCTGTTTTGCTCGTTTTGCATCCGTTCTTTTGGGTGTTGATTCGAGCGCTTCCGCTAGGCTTTTCTCAATGTGTCCTAGGGTCAGTAGCACTTCTTTGCTATGTGATCTTGCACGGTGTGAGAAGAGAGGGTTTAGGTTGCTTTCCAGTCCTAACACTGATACGTATCTGTTCAGTGGACGGTATCGGTGTGCGTGTTTTGTGAGGACACCTTTTGGGGGTTTTGAGTTTGAGTTTTCAAGTGCTCCTATTCACCCCGCCTCTAGTCGCACGTCTCGGTCCTACAAGTGGTATCAGAGCCGGTTAGGTTTCCTATACCTTAACCGGTGACGAAACCGTAGCGACGATGACTTACTCCGGGAAAATTCCCGTCCTTGGCTCTGATGGCTATCCCTACTGGAAGGGTAGGATGGAGGCGTTCCTTGTTAGCCAGAGTCAGGACATATGGGATGCTACTCAGAGTATGACTTTTGTAGTGCTTCCAGCCGCTGAGCGTAGTACGCAGGATATTGTGGCTCAGCATGAGGCTAATGCTAAGGCTGTTAACTTTCTCTTTTCCGGGCTTGGTCCCATGGATTATGAGAGAGTGAGTCACCTTAAGACTGCACGTGAGATATGGTCACTGCTTAGTGCACACCATGAGGGTATTGCGACGATTAAGTCTAGGCTTGTGGAGACTTACCGGCGCGACTATGAGAATTTCGTCCAGAAGCCGGGAGAGTCAGTAGACGACTTGTTTCGTCGCTTTCAGTCGATCATCAACAAGTTGCATGTCAACTCTGCCCCCGCTGCCCTCCCATATACCGATCATCAGCAGGCTGTCAAGTTGCTGTATGCTTTGGACAGAAAAATATGGGAGATCAAGGCGAACTCAATCATTGAGTCGGCAGGGTATGATACGATAGGAGTAGAGGCGCTCTATAGTAAGTTCAAGGCCACAGAGATAGATTACAAGTTGAGGGATTCCCTTGCTTGTACAGGTTCTAAGAGTCTGGCCTTGGCTACCCCCTCTAGTGAGTCTGTTGCTAACCCCCTTGTGCACAACTTCTCATTTTCTGCTTTGATGTCTGTGACAGAGGAGTAGTTGGCATCACTTGGGGATGAGGAGCTATGTCTGGTGTCTAGTCGCTTTCAGCGCGCCTATGACAACCAGATGAGCAAGAAGAGGGGAGAGAGGCCCATGTGCTTTGAGTGCGGAGAGGTCGGCCACTTCATCGCCGAGTGCCCCAACAAGAACGACTACTATAAGAAGGGCAAGAGTTACTCCAGCGACTCTAACAAGTACCACTCCAGCAAGCCGAGCTTTGACAAGCACCGCTCTAGCAAGCACAGCTTCGGCAAGCGCCCCTTCGGCAAGAAGAACTTCTGGAAAGCTTTCAAGAGCTACCAGAAGGACAACTGGAAGCAGGACAAGGCCTTCTTCGCTGAGATCAGGTTCTACAGCAGCGGATCTTCTTCCTCTTCATCCTCGTCAAGCTCAAGTGATGAGGAGATCACGTACAGGAAGGACAAGAGAAACGATCAAGGAGGTCCAGCTGACTTGTGCTTCGTCTCCACCAAATCCAGGTGCAAGAACAAGGAGAAGAGGAGCTCGGTCTGCTCCATGGCGCTTGAGGACAAGGAGAACAAGGATGACGGCAACGACTCTTCTTCCGATGATGAGGTAACTCCTGAGCAAGCCGAAAGTCTTGAGATGTTAGAGCAGAACAGCTGATAATTGAAAGCCCATGACAAGATGCTTGAGAAGGCAGCTAAGAAGCTGCAGAAGTTGAAAGCCCAACTTGCTGAGGCTTTGGAGGAGAATAAGAGGTTGAGGAGTGTGAGACCCCAACCCAGTGAGCTTGAGTGCCCTACCTACGAGTCTTTCATGACAGAGCTTGGTGACCAGAGAGATAGGTATGCCAAACGGGTAGAGGAGATAGATGGGCTGAAGGCTGAGCTAGGCAAACTCCAGTCTAAACTGGATGAGCCTACTTTGAGTGGAGAGTTCGAGTGTGTGTCTTGCCCCTGTCTAGCTAGAGAGCTAGCTGTATTGAAGGAGAAGTTTGAGGGGCAGCTCATGGAGCTTGAGGAGCTTAGGGCTAGACCTGCGCTGTTGGGTGCGTGTACGGTCTGTCCTACCTTGAGAGGTGAGTTAGAGCAGTTGAGAGCTGACTTTGAGGTGTTTTCAGCACCTACTGATACTTGTGAGAACTGCCTAGCCCTTAGGATGCAGCTGGTGGATAGGGATGCCACCATTAGGAAGTTGGAGAAAGCTGTTGTGGTTTCCTTCCTAGACTGTGATACCTGTGCTGCCCAGACTGTGATTCTGGAGAATCTGAGGGAGGAGATGTTGTCTTTGCAAAATGACAACAACAGGTTGAGAGAGGTGCTCAGTTGGGTATATGCTAGGCAACCCTAACTAGAGATGATCATAGAGAGCACCAAGAGAGCTGAGGGTGAGACAAGTGGTGTTGGGTTTGGAGAGTGCAGCACTTCGGGTGAGAAGAGTGCCCCGGTTAAGACCAAGACTACACCTACCCAGCCAGGTGAGACTGTTGATGGGGTTTACCATGAGCCACCCAAGGCTGCCCCAAAGAAGCAGTACTGGACACCCAAGCCTTCCAAGGCTAAGCTGGACAAAATTGTTGAGGAAGAGCTTAAGCCCAAGGGCAAGAAGCCAGTCCAGCAGCCTGAGCCACCCAAGGCCACACCACCTATGCCTAAGTCCTAGCCTAACCCAGTTTCTAGGAGGCCTGTCTACCACTGTGAGTTTTGCCAGCGGAATGGCCACCTAGAGGAGTTTTGCTTCGGGAGAAAGCGGGTTGAGAGGCAGGAGAGAGCTTGGGGGAACCAGGATCAGTTCTACCAGGGTGGTAGGCAAGATCCTTCCCACCACGGTGAGATGAGAAACCACTTTGCTGGTGGTGAGAGAGGAGGCAACTTCTAGGCCTGTGCTCCTGGTGGTGAGAGACGCTTTGTTGGTCGAGCTCCTAGTCGTTTTCAACGCGGCTATGGACCTCGTGACCGAGGCTTTGAGAGAGCTTTCGAGGTTTCACGCTTTGGAGGTCGTGGTTACCCTGATCGTCGTGATGACTTCTTTGATTGTGCTTATCCTACTTTTGAGCAGATGGCTCGGCACTGGTACAGCAGTTTTGGTACTAACCCCAGTGCCGGACCATTTGCTCACCATCGTTTTACTTGACTTTGCAGGATCGAGGCATGGAGAACGTGTGGATCATGGACTCCGGTTGCTCTAAGCACATGACAGGGCACCGCAAGTGGTTCTCCAGCCTCAACCCCGTGAGCACCAAGGAGTACATCACATTCGGGGACAATGGTCAAGGTAAAGTGCTGGGTGTTGGTTCTGTTTCGCTCTCTGCTAAACTTTCCCTGAGAGAAGTTGCTTTTGTCCAGAATCTGGGGTTCAATTTGGTTTCTGTTTCCAACTTCTCGATGAAGGATTTGAGGTTCATTTTAAGAAGGGTGCCTGCTGCGCTCTTGATGCTGAGGAGACCATTGTTTGCTCTTTGCTGCCTTTTGGTCAGGTTTTTAGGGTACATTTGTTTCTGGCCCTACTCGCTGTTTGGTTGCTAGTTCTTCTGCTGATATTTGTAAGTGGCATAGGAGGCTTGGTCACTTGAGCTTTGATCTGCTAGTCAGGTTGAGTTCAATAGGTCTAATCCGAGGATTGCCCAAGTTGAGAGCTGAGAAGGTATATGTGAGACAACCTCCTGGCTTTGAGAGTGCCTAGTTTCCAGACCGGGTGTATAAGTTGAGGAAAGCCCTTTATGGTCTGAAGCAAGCTCCTAGATCTTGGTATGCTAGGTTGAAGAGTTTCCTGCTCAAGTCTGGGTTTGTGATGGGTTCAGTAGACAAGACCTTGTTTTTGTTGAGTCGTGGCGGTGACACCCTGATAGTTCAGATATATGTTGATGACATAATCTTTGGTGGTTCATCTCACGCTTTGGTGTCTAGTTTTGCTGAACAGATGAGTAGGGAATTTGAGATGAGTCTCATAGGTGAGCTCCAGTTCTTCCTCGGGCTGCAGATCAAGCAAGGCCTTGAGGGTACCTTCGTGCATCAAGCCAAGTGCACAAGAGACATACTCAAGAAGTTTAACATGGGTGACTCTAAACCCATGACAACTCCTATGAGTACAAACACGGCGCTTGATGCGGATGAAGATGGGGAGGCGGTGGACCAGAAGGAATTTCGAGGGATGATCGCGTCACTTCTGTACCTGACGGCGACCGGGCCGGACATTCAGTTCGTGGTCTACCATTGTGCGCGTTACCAGGCTTCTCCTAGGACTTCTCACCGTCAAGCGGTGAAGCGCATTTTTAGGTATCTGAAATTCACTCCTGAGCTTAGTTTTTGTTATTCCTTGAGTTCTTCTCTTTCTCTCAGAGGGTTCTCAGATGCTGACCATGCTGGCTGCCGGATTGATCGCAAGTTAACCTCCGGCACATGCCAAGTGTTAGGAACCTCCCTTGTCTCTTGGTCTTCTCGCAAGCAAGCTAGCGTATCCTTGTCTACCACAGAAGCAGAGTATATTGCTGCTGCTAGTTGCTGCTCCCACCTCTTGTGGATGAAAGCCACCCTTAGTGATTTTGGCCTTAAGTATGGAAACATCCCTCTTCTAATTGACTCAACTTCTGCTATCTCTGTAGCTAAAAACCCTGTCTTGCACACTAGAACCAAACACATAGACGTGAGGTTTCACTTTCTGAGAGATCACTATGAGAAGGGAGACATAGACTTAGTCCATGTAATATCTGCAAACCAGTTGGCCGATATCTTTACCAAGCCCCTAGAGTTTGATGCTTTTACGCATTTGAGAGGTGAGCTTGGAGTGTGCTATCCCTTTTAGTCAGGGATAGTGTGCTATTCCTTTTAGTAAGAAATAGCTTCTGTAGTTTAGTTGTGCTTTTATCTTGCTTTTATTTCTCTTTGGTTCTTTTGCATATTGTATCATATCATGCATTACATTGTATCATATGCATTTTCACTTCACTAGCACTAGAGCTCTTTTGGAATGATGAGTTAGTACTTGCTTGTGCTAGATTGTACAGTTGCTTGCCTGATCATGGTTGGGTAAGCTCTCTTGAGTCTATTGAATACTAGTTGTGAGCTAAGTCATTTTATTCTTTGCAAATCAAAAACCATGATCACCATTTGACTTGGCTGCCTAGCATGTGTAGGTTTGTTGAATACTATGCTATCTTTTCATACTTAGATATGCTAGTTGTATACCTTTGCTAAGTTAAGGCCTAAGCTTTTATGACACCTTGCTTACATTAAAATCTGAATCAAAATGCTTACAAGTGGTGTCTTATGTGCTAAATTGAGAAAGATCCATGTGGGTTTGCTTGTCACACAGATCTAGTTTGAGATTTCTTGTCATTGCACTTTGACATGAACTTGAACTAGGTTGTGTATGACCAAAACCTTGTCTTAAGCTTCTGATGGTTTTTTGAGCCTAGGCTTGGCATTGGTTGGTAAGAAGTGGCAAAAGACAAGTAAATAACCCCTGTCACAAAAAGAACTTGCTTATGAATACAAAAGTTTAAATTTGAAATTTGCAAGTCTCTACAATGCTTATGGCTAGTTGTATATGCTTTGGTTGAGAGTAGCACACCTTGTATGCATTGCTAGCATCTTATTGTTCATGCCTATCTTGCTAGGTGCTATTCATGTTGGTGATGCTTTTTCTTAAAAACTACCCTGAAAAACAAGCTTGCTCTTGATATGTGTAAGATAGATTCATTTGAGCTTGTTGCATGCTTCCTTGCCCTCACTTGCTCTGTATCCTAGAACTTGTGATTACTAGCTTTCCATCCCGTCTGAGCTCTTTCATTTACACTCCTTGCATTTCATTGCATATTTTGAGGGGGAGTTGTCTAGTTCAGGGGGAGTCCTAGGAACCCTTGATGTGTTCATTGTCAACAAGGGGGAGAAATTGTAGAGTATTGGATACAGGAGGAGGACTTCGGGACAGATTTAGTTGAGGGCGAGCTTTGCATTTTTTTTGCACTTGTGAGGATTCATTTCAGGGGGAGTTGAGCTTTTAGCATTCTCTTTGCATCAGTGTATTGAGCCTTTTGCCTCTGTCTTGAGGATGTAAGGATCGGATGCCCAAGAGGGGGGTGAATTGGGCTAATTTCAAACTCTAAACGAAAAACCTTAGCATAACAAAGCTACAAATTTGCCCACTTCACCCTTCTACACGAACCTACTCTACGCGACAAAGCAAGGAACCCTACTCATGCTAGTGGAAAGGAAACCGCAACGGAAGCTAAGACTAGCAACACTAATGACCATAGCAAGGGACATACTAGCCAAGAGGAGACTAACCATGATGACTACTAGATGCAATCCATGAAAATAGCAAGATCCAAAAGAGCATCAAGTAGAGGGACAAGGGAGAGAGACAACCGGATTTTTCCCGTGGTATCGGAGGTTTGGCACCCTCCCCTAGTCCACGTTGCGGCACACCCTAGAGTGTTTTGCCGCCTCCCATGCTTGTGGGCACTCACTAAGAGTCTCCGTTCGCCATCCCGGCAAGGTGGAGCTCAAGCCTTGTACATCGTTGTTCTTCGGGCTTCCACAATCTCCTTGGCAAGCTACGAGAACGCACCCCGGCCACCAAGTCCGCCTAGGTGCTGCCAATCACCAAGAGTAACAAGCCGCCGGTCTTCACTTGATCTTGATCCTCACCAAGATGGATGCACACAAGCCTTGACCTTGATCTTGCTCTCAAGGGATGAATATGTAAGTGATTGTTGCAAAGAGTTGAAGCTCAAGGGCTCTCTCAGTGTATGAAGTTGCTGGAGGTCAAAAGGGTTAGAAATGATGTGAAGAGTCCCATATATATAGCCTCTCAAGTTAATAGAGCCGTTGGAAAAAAGAAGAGCTGATGCAGTGAAGATAGGATTGTCCGGTCCCCTACTTTTCCTAACATCGGACAATCCGGTCCACGTGCTTTGCCAACGGTCACTGATAGGCTATGTCATGTACTGTGCAGTTATGTATGTCCGGATGGTTGTCCGAGGTTAGGGTCCGGACAATCCGATCCACGTACCCCGAGAACTAGCCGTTGACGAGTTCGTTTGTCCATTTGTCCGATGCACCTGAACCGGACAGTCCGGTCCGTGTATCACTGCAGATTTGTGAAGTACATAGCCTCGGGAATCTTTGTCCGTGTGTTTGTCCGATATGCCCAGTTCGGATAGTCCGGTCCGTGTATCACTGCAGATTTGTGAAGTGCATAGCCTCGGGAATCTTTGTCCGTCTGTTTGTCCGATGTGCCCGCCTCGGATAGTCCGGTCTGTGTATCACTCCAGGTTTGTGAAGTACATAGCCTCAGGATTCTTTGTCCGTCGATTAGTCCGATTTAGAGTTCCAGATAGTCCGATCCATTGTTCCACAGAATTTTCTCAAGTTTGAAGCTTTAGGTTATTTTGTCCTTAGTTTTGTCCGGTTACCGCAGAACTGACTGTCCGGTTTGCCGATTTGCATGGCCTCTAAACCGGATAACTTCACCTCAAACCCTTAGTTGTCCGCTCCCCTGTTTTGACTCAGAGAGGACAGTCCGGTCCATTCTTCATTTCCTGATTTGAGTTTTTCTTCGAGTGTTTGAGGTTTGAGACTTGCTTTTCTTCAACCTTGAGCCCAAATAGCTTACCCCTTCGATTTTCTTGAAAGTTTTGGCTTGTGTGTGTGTGTGCATCCTTAACTTGGCAAATCACTTGATCAATCTACTAACCGTTGACCCTTCTTAATAGTGCGGACACTAGAAAGCTATAAACCCTATCTAAGCAAGGATCCTTCAACAGCAAGATCCTTGACTCTAGAAAAGTCCTTAGCCTTCGAGATACGGATGAAAACCAAGTCCGCTTCCATGAAGTGAAACATTTTAATTAGGAGCCGTTCACATAATCCAATGAGCAACTATTTTTGTATTCATTATTAAACCTGCACTAACGAGCTCATTAGACAACACTTAGGCTTGTCAATCAATCATCGAAACTCACCTTAGGGCCTAGATGCTTACAATCTCCCCCTTTTTGGTGATTGATGACAAGTAAAAGACGGCAAGAGTAGCGATGGTAAATAAATTAAGAACAACGACAATACTCTAGCCTTAGACAAGGAAATTAAGCACACGGAGCTCGAAGGCTCACCCAGAGTGATATAGACATGATAACAAAGAGCATACACAAGTACCAAATGTCATGTCCATCCATAGAAGCCAAAAGATGCACAAAACATACAAACACCAAGTCTACTAGCAAGCCTGTCCAAAAACCAAGACTACTACCATCCTACCATCCTACTGCCAACCTATCTCCCCCTTTGTCATCAAGGACCAAAGAGGGGACCTAAACTCTCGGAGGAGGTGGAGGAGGAGAAGCCGGAGGTGGAGGAGGGCGACGCGAGATGAACTGAAAGCGCGTGTCGTCGTCACTGTCGGCGTCTGAATCGCCTATCTCTGCAGCAGCCCTATCCACGGCACCCAGCGGTGAGTCGGGTACGACTGCTGTCTCTAAAGCCTCAGGTGCGTTGTCTGGCTGTGCAGCAACTGCCTGGGAGCTCGCTGGCTGCGTGACCTGCTCTATCACTGGCTCCACTGTCTGCTCAAGCAAGTCTCTGCGAGAAGGTCCGGAGGAGGTGGTAGCAGCTGTGACCGAGGGGTCCTGTGCCGGTGACTCAAAGGTCAAGGTTGTAGCAGGCAGTGGTGAGAGCACCGGCCGCAGGTCCGTCCGTAGCAGAGGTGAAAGCGGAAAAGTCCCTAGAGTGGAGGCACCTGCTAACTGGACAGAGGGAGTGAACTCAGGTAGAGCTGGCAGAGTCATCTGTGGTGGAGCTGGTAGAGACGGCTGTGACTGTGGTAGACCAAGTGCTCCGCGCACCTCGGATCGCAAGGAATCGATCTCGTGCCTGTACTCCTGACGCTGGTCCCTGAGCGACGTGCGGATCTCCTCTAGTATAAGCGTCTGTCGTGCCTCCTGTCTATCGGCTCTGTCGCGAGTCTCTCGCTGGAAGTCAAGCTGAGCCTGGTGTAAAGATAGAAGTTGCTGGGTTTGCTGCTGCTGCACTCGAGTGTGCTCAGCCTGCTGCTGAAGTAAAGCCTGTAGAATCCCCTGCAGAGCATCTGGCTGTGTCACCTGAGCCTGAGAAACCTGTGGGGCCGGAGGTGGTGAAGGTGGTCGTGGCTCTCCTGACCCTCTGGCCTCTGCATCGTGACGAGCTGGTGGAAAGAAGCGAGCCTGCTCCTCCTCATCGTCGTAGTCCGAATCTGAGGTGCTGGAGGCGTAGTAGTACGAAAGAAAGCCTCCCTCTGCTGCCTCTAGCTCCTCGTCCTCTGCCTCTACCTCAGCCCTCTCCTCTGCCGGTATCTACTCACGGACGGCTCGGGCTGCCCTGCCACCTCTCCTCTGATCATCCCTCATAGCTGGCCTGTAGTCTAGAAAGCGCGTGTCTGTGACATGATACAGAGTCCTGAAAGCTGCATCATCCTCGCCAAGCTGATATAGCATATGTGTGATCCAGTGAGCATAGGGCATCTGTCGCCTCGTCGGCATCCCATCCAGAATCACATCCTCCATCTCTGCCACAATGATATCCACAATATCAAAATCTGTGAAGGTGGTCAAGCAGGTGAGCACAGCCTGCTGAAGTGCTGTAAACCCCTCCCGAAAGCCTGCCTTGGGGATCAAAGATCTCCTCAGTATCTGAAGCATGAGCTGAAACTCTGGCCTGAGCCTGTCAGGAGTCCTCGGGGTGTCTGCTAGCATCTCTCCTCGGAACAAGTGCCCGACCTGGTCTAACGGGGGTGCCGTACCTGCGTGGCCCCTGTAGGGTGGAGATACTCCATCGTAAGCGACAGAGTGAAGTGAACGATCACGCAGAGGAACACCTAGCAGCTCTGCCATCCTCTCCCTAGACCACCTGTGCTCCCTCCCATCGAACATGAACTGAATAAAGTGCCTCTGATCCGCGACGTAGAGGGTAGTGTAGAAAACTCTAACCCAATCTTCAACATACTTGTGTGATCTGGTCATGAGCTCCACTAGTCCGGGGTAGTGCTCGAAGTACCTCTTGATGTTATGCCCACTGACTGAGTTGGCTCGATCAAAGTCAATCGCTGCCTGAGGCATGAGCCTGTGACCTCCCTGCAGCGCACTCTCGTATAAGCTGGCCTGAAGCACTGTCCAGAACCACCTGTCTATCCTGAAATCCCTCGGTCTGGGGTAGAACTCATCCACTGTCATGTTGTAACGAAGGGCCTTGATGCCCTTAGTCTTCTTGTTCCTTAGATCGAACAGGCGGATAACCTCGCTAGCTGTCACAGTGCGAGGCCCCGTGTGTGATGGCTCTCGTGGCTGCTCCTGTGGCTACTCATCCTGACTCAACCGTCCAGCTGACGGTGTGGCTCCTCCACGAATGTGAGGACGCCCTCCGCGGGAGCGAGCTGTGCTCGGAGGTGTCGCTGTCTGAGGTGGAGCCTGCTGCCTGGTGCGTGTGGATCGGCGCTGTCCTCCGATCTGCAGACTACCCCCTACTCCCCCTCTCTCTGCTCTCTCTGCAGCATCTGCCACTGCCTGTGCTCTCGTGGCCTCCTTCTAAGCCTGGGTCTTCTTCTTCTTCTTCCTTGGCTCCTCTACAACCTGCTCCTTACCCTTTCGGTTCTCGTGACCCATCTGTTGCAAAATAAAGAACCAAGATAGGCAAGAAGATTTCAGATAAGAGTACGAGAATAACTAGACATAAGGAAAGTCCTAAAGCAAAGAATTATACTGATAATAGCCTAGCATGTCATGTCAATTGTCAAAATCTGAGAAATTTTAGCTAAAATTGCGTGACCATCTCACAATTAGAGCCAAATTTCTTTGTCCATGCTTAATCGACATGAAAAGTTAATTCCTCAAGTCCATAAACATGCTAGGTCTATTTAGAACTGCACAACTCCCCCTAAATCAATGCATAATGATGATATAGCAGTGAATCTAGTGCCAAAAATCCTCCAATTTCATGAATTTCAACTCATATCCAAAGATTATGGCATAGGGTTACACAAATTTTGGAGAGAAAGAAAAGAGCCCAAACCCTAGTTCTTAAAGAAACAGGAGCTCACCACCGAAGAAGAAAGGAGAATGAGGCCGGTGGTGAGGAGGTAGCGGCGTGGAGAGCGCGGCGGCGACGAGCGGCGCGCGGGAGGTGCGGCAGCGCGGGTGAGGCTGCGCGGCGGTGTGCGTGGAGCGGCGGCGAGGTGGGTGGTGGCGCGCGACGGCGTGGGGGCCGGCGGACGTGAGGACGGCGGCGGCGGTTCGGATTTGAAGGGGCGGCGCGCGCGTTGAACTGAAAACGGAGAAGAGACCCAGTGATTGGCCAAGGATTGATGATATGGTCCCACTTGTCAGACAGAAGAGAGAGCGGACAATCCGCTTATGCGGATCGGACAATATTGCGGACGAAAGGCCAGAGGGGCGGGTCGATGTTAATTCACCAGGACCGGACAATATTGCGGTTTCGATCATAAGGCCGGATCGGACAAATGAACGGTGTTGTTCGAAGTTGACCGAAGAACGGGTTTTGGATTCGAGGAGATAGGCGGACCGGACAGTCCGTTTCATTATAGAGAGCCGGAGCGGACAAACATTGCAACTTGTCCGGTCTTCTTGTTCGGCATCGCTCCTGCGCCACATAGGACGTATTGTCCGAAGTTCAAGATCGGACAAAACTCCGTCCCATTTTTCCTGACGCTCCCGCTTTTTGACCCCTTTCACCATCTCCGAACAATATTGTCCGGTCTCTGTAAAACTAACTGAGCGGACAAAGGGCTCATCTTGTCCGGTCTGTATTGTGGGGTATGAACTGCGAAAACCAACGACGGTATTGTCCGACCCTGATAACTATACCAACCTTCATCTTATTTTTCCTGAGACACATATTTTCACCTTGGGAACACCTTGTGAGGATAGAATTGTCCGAAATTCATGACCTTCTAGAACTTCTGACAATCCGGTTTAGAGAAAACGAACCAAAGTTGAATAGCTTTCCCACATTGCCTTCCACGTATAAGATTCGAATAAGCGCATGTGTTGGGCATGTAGGAACGAAACCTTCTCCCCTCAAAATAGTTTGCACCAAACTTGTGCATATAATTTTTATTTTCGAAATGGCAAAAGGAGATTCAAAAAGAACCAAAGAAAATGTATGAGTCTTTTCCGAAGAGCTCAATAGAGATGGATGCTCTAGTCCTTCGGGAACGTGACTCAATAAGCGTTAAGCACTCATAAAACATTACTTTGCCCACTCTTATGAGTTAAAAGAATTGCACTAAGGGCAATATTTCTTTCTCATTTAGTGGCTCCTTTGTGACTCTACCGCATGCAATGCCAAACAAGCTACCATGCATTACAAAAATTTAAATATGCGTGCACATCTATATGACAGGAAGAATGCATTGCAAGAAATTGAATCTAACTTGTCAAGTTTGAACCTCCCGCAAGCTTCCTCAGGGTGAGCCCAACTACAAGCCTTGAGCGAAACCAAGTACCACCAGCTCAAGCTAGACCCTGCTCACCCCTATCTTGAAGGAGTCTGACAAGCACTTACTCATGGCAAAATGCATGCAATGCAAGATTATATGACAGGGCAACCTATATGAAGTTGGACCAGTCCAACACGTTAAGCTCACTTCGCAACCTACAAAAGGTCTCCTCTCCTAAGGGCTTAGTGAAGATATCCGCCAATTGCTCCTCGGATCTCACTCCGGTTATGGTGATATCACCTTTTGCCTCATGATCACGCAACAAGTGATGGCGAATATCAATGTGCTTAGTGCGAGAGTGTTGGACGGGGTTTTTAGCTATTTTAGCGGCACTCTCATTGTCACAAAGGAGAGGCACAGAGCCACAAACAACACCAAAATCCAAAAAGATTGCTTCATAAATAGAATTTGGGCACAACATGCACCGGCCGCTATATATTCCGCCTCCGCAGTGGACAAAGCCACACAATTTTGCTTCTTACTTGACCACGAAACTAGGGATCGCCCAAGCAAATGGCACCCCTCGGAGGTACTCTTGCGATCGACACGGTATCCGGCGAAGTCTGAATCCGAGTATCCTAAGAGTTCTAACTTAGCGCCCTCGGGGTACCATAGGCCTATACTTGGGGTGTGCTTGAGATACCGAAGTATCCTCTTCACGGCTGTAAGGTGGGATTCCTTAGGAGCCGCTTGGAAGCGAGCGCACAAGCACACACTAAACATTATATCCAGCCTAGATGCGGTGAGATAAAGTAGCAAACCGATCATGGAGCGGTAGGTGGATTGATCAACGGGCTTCCCGTCCACGTCGGCGTCGAGATGTTCATTCGTAGACATTGGAGTGCTAATTGGCTTGCAATCACCCATCTTGAACTTCTTGAGTAGATCTCTACAATATTTTTCTTGATGGATGAATATTCCTCCCTCGTGGACATACTCCCTCGTGGACATCGTTCATAAATTTCAGTGCTTCTGATGGCCCCAAACATTTTAACAATAACTGTTCAAGGGTCCTAAAGTACAGCTCCTCACCAATGAGCACATGTTTCAGAGCATGATGCCTTGTCTTCTTATCTACTCCCCAAGCCGAATCCCTCAAGTAATTGAGGAGATCGGCTCTCCAGTCGTTTGCATCAATCGGCATGACGTCAACACAAACGCTATCGTCTTGTTCGGCATCCCCAGAAGCTATTTGCGCAAGATCGTTGTCTTCAAGATTGTTTTCCCTTGGTATCCATGTTAACCGAACAAATCTGAATTTTGCCATCAGTTCTTGACAACGTAGAAGATAGGGATACAATAGATCGCTAGCACAATTAAAATCTTCTGTCGACTGATTGATGGCAACCATAGAATCGCCGAAAGCTTCCACTACTTCGGCCCCTGCCTCAAGCAACAACTCGAGGCCTTTACACAAAGCTTCATACTCTATTTGGTTATTAGTGTGTCGCTCGCTAAGGCGAAAGGCAAACTCATATTGTGCCCCCCGAGGGGAATAATGAGCAGACTGACACCGCAGCCAGCGTCGCACGCAGAACCATCAAATAACAAAGCCCAAGACAATATGCCGACGAAATTTTGATGTGGAGCCGATCGCTCAGTAATGAGATCGGCTAAAGCTTGGCCTTTCACAGCCCTGGCTGGTTTGTACCTGATCTCTGAGAGAGCGAACATCCATTTGCCAAGCCTCCCTTTAAGAATAGGGGCTGACAGCATATGCTTAATAACATCGACTTTACATACTACCCAAGTTTCAGCATTAAGCAAGTAATTGCGCAATTTGGTGCATGTAAAGTATAAACATAAGCATAAACGCTCCATCTCAGAATACCTAGTCTCAGCATCAAGTAACTGTCAGCTCAGGTAGTGGATGACTCGCTCCTTTCTGTAACACCCTAGTTTAAATTCCAGCATTTTATAATAAATTCTAAGTAATTTATTTAATTTTCTAAGGCTTATGTGCTTAGTTGCATTTTTAAATGATTTATTTAAAATCAACACTTGTATAAAATAAACCATAGGCCAAACTTTCTTGTGCATACATGCTGGTGCATCCTCTCTTGGTTGTGTGAATTAAGGATTCAAATTTAAATTTATTTGAATTCTAGACCCATTTTCTATCCAAATTCAAAGGAATTCAAAACCAGAAAAAGAAAAAGGAAAAAAAAAAAGGAGGGGGAGCCAGGCCGGCCGGCCGGCCCGGTCGGCCGGCCAGCCCAGCCCCGCGCCTCCTCTCCCCGCCTGGGCCGGCCCAGCCAGCCCCGCGCCCCCGCTCCTCCCGCCTGGGCCCCGGCCCGACCGGCCGCCGCGCGCGCCCTCCCTCCACCTGGGCCGAAAGGCCGGCCCAAGGCCGCGCCTCCCTCCCCTCTCCGCGTCTCGCCGACAGGCGGACCCCACCAGTCAGGGCCGTCTCCCTCCTCCCGCCGGACATCTCGCGTGCTTTCCTTCCTCCGCTCGGCCACGTCCGCGCCCGAGCCTCCCGAGTCGAATCCGCGTCCCGCTCCTTTCCGTAAACGCTCCCCTCTTCAAATCCCGCAGCTCCCGCCCCGGTTCCCCCTTCTCCCTCGCCTTCCTTCACTGCCGGGTCCGGCCTTCAAAGCCGCCGAGCGGGATCACCGCGGCCGTGCTTATCCCCTTCGGCCGAGGCTCTATAAAACCCACCCCGAGGCTCGCCTCCGTCCCCTTCGCCTCTCCACCAGAGCTATTGCCCTCCCGTGCCCTCTCGAGCTCGCAATCGTCGCCGGAGCCCCGCCTCGGTAAGCCGCTCCGCCGCCGAATTCGGCGTCGGTGTAGCCCCTCCGGCCCTGAATCCTCCCTCTCTCGTGTCGCAGGAACATCCCGGAGCTTCGCCGCCCATCCTCGGAGTCCCGGAGACGCTTCACCCTCACGTTCCACGCGGGCGAACGCCACCCGTGAACCGACGCCGCCGCCGCTCGTCGCCAGACCGCCACCGACCATCTCTCGCCGCCCTCAAGCCCTCGGTGAGCTCGCCGTAACACCCTCGTCCTTTTAGGCTAGCTCTAGTCGAGCCTAGCACACTCCCTGAGCCGGAACGCCGCCGCGCCGCCGTTCCCGCCGCGCGCCGAGAGCGCCATGGGCGCGGTCGCCGTCGCCCGCGGCCCCGGTCTCCCTCCGTCGTCGGATCTCGATCCGACGCACGAGAACAGAACCCTGATCCGATCTAGCGTCGCCGTTGGATCGAGATCTAACCGCTCCCACTCGCCGATGACCGGTCAATACCGGTCAGCGCGGTTCGTTTTGCTAAAGAGCCCCTGGACTTTCGGGAAATCAACCCGCAGTCCACCGACGTTGAAAAGTAATTAGGTTTTAGTCCTGGTTTTAGCGTTTTAGCCCCTGCGCTTTTGAAAATTAGAACCCGCCGTCCAGACCCTGGAGTTTTGCACCAGAACCCTCTGCGGCTAGGTTTAATTACGTATAGGTCCTCGGTTTTTCAAATCTAGCCCCTGGTTTAAGGTTTCTATCACAGTTATGCCCCTAGGAGCCCGTTTTATGCATAACTTTCGCGTTTTAACTCCGTTTTGAGTGATTCTTGCGCTCACGCGACCGTGGAAACACGTAGAATGTTTTTAGTACAGTTTTACCTTCTGTTTTTATGATATGATGTACTGTTTCTCACCTTTGGCCAATTGTTTGCATGTATGTATGCGTGGAAATGTTTGTACGTTGCCGTGATCGTGGTTAGACGGTGAGCAGTTTGTTGGTGACGAGGAGCAGCAGTTTGAGGGTGTTGAGCAGCAGCCTCAAGACCAGTTTGAGCAAGGCAAGTATAACATGGACACAACCCAATAATCATTAATCACTTCATATGCATGTGTCTGTTCCTGTATGCCAATAAGGACTGTACCTAGCCTCTTTATCGCAATGTTTACCTATGGGAATGCATGTTGGTTAAGTTTTGCTTGTTGCTGCGCGAACTCATGTATCTTTCATTAATACTTTTGTTTAATGGATCTATGCAATCAAATCTTGAGCTTGACCCTCTGTGGTTCATGTTCCCTTAAAAATGGCTTTTTAGCAACTTGGTCTAGGGGGCATGAGCATGGGTTTTGCTTATAGCCACTCTCCTTAAGGACCGGTTCGCAAAGCGACAACCTGGGATAACAGTGCTACCATGAGACTGGAATGGGACGGTCTTGGCTAATTAATTAGGTTACATTGGTTTGGGGGTAACTTACCGACGGGGCAAGAGGGGAGGTGAGCTTCTGTGGCCCTCGCGCTACTTGGGTTGAGTGCGTTTATCTCCCCTTGAGGCTTGCTCCACAGTTGCGGACCCTGAAACCTTAGCGGTTACACCTTACCAACGTGATCTTTGTAAAGGCCTCGTAGTGTGCTTGCTAGCCATCTCATCTAAGGTAATGTGGTGGACCACTAGCGTAGCCCACGACTCATGGGTAAAGTTGTACGACCTCTCGAGAGTGTAAAACTGACATGTCAGCCGTGCTCACGGTTATGAGCGGCCCAGATCCTTTATGCAGATTAGTGGTTCTGTTGGGTTTCCAAAGTGGTTCATATGATCATGTTGTTAAATAATGTTCACATGTTATCTTGGGTTAATGGTTATCAACTCTCTTGTAGATGCTAGTCGTTTAATAAAAACTTGACCAACTAAAAGCTCATGCTAAGTGTCAGCCAACCCTAGATGCCTCATAGTTCATGTTGTGCTTGTTGAGTATGAAATACTCACGCTTGCTTTACTTTAAACCTACTGTTGGCTGGAACCCAACCGCTGCTCAGCTCCAGAAGACTTCGAAGAGTATGTTCAGGACTTCAACGAGTTCTAGGCGTACCGGTCCACCAGTCGACGTCCCTGTGGCGGCTCATTTGTCTTCGTTTACGCTTCCGCTATGACTCTGGTTTAAAGACATGTTGTCTTATTGTAATAAAGTGATGTTATACTCTATGTAAACGCTTTATTTATCGTTTAAGCACGTTCTGTGATGTCACTATTGTCATTATATATGTGAGACACGTTCCTGGCACATATATGTTGTCCCGGTTCCGTTGGTTGAGAACTGGGCGTGACAGAGTGGTATCAGAGCCGTGTTGACTGTAGGACGAAAGCCTAGTTAGAAACAGACGTAAATAAGGACCTCTTTCCCCTTTTGCCCTCTTGCTGTTTTATGAAAATTTTATTTTGCTATCAAACTATATGTTCACCCTATGTTAAATTATCACTTTTTGCTTTATTCATTCAATCATATAGAACTGATCTCCATCTTACTCCATCCTCCTTATAGGTCATGGCACGCAGCAAGCAGACTGCCCGCAAGAGTACTGGGGGCCGCCTTCGCCGTGTTGCACCGCCGACCCCACGGCGTACCCCAGTACCTCGTCCACCACAGCAGCTCGAGCCTCCGTCACCGGAGCTGCCCGAGCCGTTGCCACCACCGCCCTTCGAGTACGCCCCCATGGACCAGGCGCCACACCCCTTTGAGGGGAATGGTCTGCTTCCGGCAGACACTGACCCTGAGGAGGAGGAGGAGGAGGAGGATCCAGTGGAGGTGGTTTACTACCTCGACTCAGACGGCGATGGTGATGCACGGGGAGAGGCTCCATCGTCACGCCTGCCGACACCGACACCTCCTTCCCCGCGTGCGCCGACACCACCACCTTCTCCAGCGGCACCTGCAGCTTCACCGGCACCCCCACCGCCACCGCCTGCCGCACCCGAGTGGCCGTTCCGTGTGGCTGTCCCTTCCGACGAGGGTGGCCAGCGGGAGGTTGACGCCTGGGTCGACCTGATGCACCCACACCACGGTGCTGACTTGGAGTTCCCGGGGCTACTCCGCGACTGCCTCTACGACCTGGGTTACACTACCCATGAGGTCGTCTACCAGGTCCGGCAGCGAGCGCGCCCGGACCACACCACCCTCTGGTCCGCCGGTGCGCAGATCCTGGAGCCCAACCCCAACCATGGGGGACACACCGTGCTGCGCCGGCACTACAGCATCGCGGAGCACGAGACCATGGAGATGGCCATGGAGGATGCTGCTCAGCAGGCTCTTGGGGTCCTCTGCCAGCACTACCACACTCCGCTCTGCCAGACTCAGTACCGCTACTTTCCCCGCCGGCAGTCCGGGGATACTGAGCACGCGATCGCGTCCATCCGGGGCGAGGACAACCGGCAGCTGTTGAAGCTGGTCCGGTATGTGTCAGCCCTGATCACTGCCTACGTCAGGGTGTCCGAGGAGCTCCATCACCGGAACGGTGAGGTGTTCCACCTTCAGGCGCAGCTGGATCGAGTGGCAGGTCCACCGCCCCAGGTGCCAGTGGTGGATCCAGCTCAGACTCCACCTCGCCAGAGGCCTGGCACAGGAGAGTTAGGTGGTGCCACCAGGATACTCCCTCAGGATGACTAGTCGTCCTCATGTATCGCGTTAGCACGTTTGTTTAAGTTGTCATGATGAGTTGGTCATATGGAACTTAAGTTAAAGTGTGTGGGCTGGTTGTTTGTTATTTTGAACCATGTTTGATTTGGATCTTTGGTTGTGTGCTGTCCAGCTGTGGGGATTTGTCCCAGCATGAACAAGTTAATGTTATAAGTTAGTTCGTGGGGTTAAACACTATATCCACTCTATCGCTCTTACTACTTTATCTTTAGTCGTTACCTCTTGTGCACCCTTACGTTGGCTATATGCTTACGGTGTCTCTGCTACAAACAGATGGTCAACACAAGGCGCAACGCTACCGGTGGAAGTGCTAGCCAGGGTAACCAGGGGGGTGGCAACCCGCTGCCTAACCCTCCACCACTGACACCGGAGCAGTTTTACAACCTCCAGATGCAAATGATGGCCACAATGACCAACGCGGTGCACGCTCTCCAGCAAGCCCAAGCTCAACCACCACCCCCACCACCTCGGGACAGGCGTGGAGATTTCCTGAAGGGTCATCCACCAACCTTCTCCCATGCCACAGAGCCACTGCAAGCGGATGATTGGCTTCGCGCAGTGGAACGCCAGCTGGACATTGCTCAATGCAATGACCGAGAGAGGGTCTTGTATGGCTCCGGTCAGTTAAGAGGTGCAGCCCTAGATTGGTGGGAATCCTACAGACCTCAAGATAGGGATGCTTTCACTTGGGCACAGTTCAGGGAGAACTTCCGCAACCACCATGTGCCTGCAGGGTTGATGAAGATGAAGAAGAAGGAATTTCTTTCCCTGAAGCAGGGCAGCATGTCTGTGACTGAGTATAGGGATAAATTCCTTCAGTTGGCCAGGTATGCCACTGCAGAGGTGGCAGCGGACAGGGAGAAACAAGAATACTTCTTGGAAGGTCTGAATGATGAGCTCCAGTACCAGCTGATGAATCATACCTTTCCTAGCTTCCATCAGCTGGTGGACAGGGCTCTGTTCACTGAAAGGAAGCGCCAGGAGATTGAGGAAAGGAAGAGGAAGTACAACAATTCCTCATCAAGCAGCAACACCCGTCCCCGGTTCTCTCAGGGTCCGAGCTCACAGCAGCAGCGGGCTCAAGGCCAGCAAGGCTACCAGTCCCAGCAGCGCTATCAGGGTCAGCCAGCTCGCCCTATGTACTCAGCTCAGCGCCCAGTGCAGACCACCCCTCCCACCACGAACCAGACCCCAGGCGTTGGGCCTTGCTACAAGTGTGGTGGAGCGGGCCACTATGCTAATGCTTGTCCCCGTAGGGTGCAAGGTAACCAACAGGGGCAGCAGACGGGCCAAAGGCAGAACCCTCCCCAGCCGCAGCAAGGGCGCCCCAATCAACAGAGCAAGACGCCGTGGCAGGGGAAGGTGAATCATGTGACAGCTGAGTCTGCAGCTGAAGCTCCTAATGTCGTGATTGGTACGTTCCTGGTCAACTCTCACCCCGCTACAGTTCTTTTTGATACCGGTGCCACGCATTCATTTATTACCAAATCATATGCTGAGCAGTACAATATTCCTATAAGGTCTACAAGTAGACCCATGGTAGTATCTACACCGGGGGGAACGTTGAGCACAAGTTTAATATGCCCTCGGGTTAGCATAAACATAAGGGGGGTAGAATTCTGCACCAAGTTGATAATCATTGGTTCTGCGGGAATTGATATCATCTTGGGGATGGAAACGCTTGCTAAGTGGGATGTCAGAATTGATTGTGCCAAGCGAACCGTCCACTTAACAGCTCCTGATGGTCAGAAAGTGGAGGTCAGTGCCACAGAACCTTCTGGTTGTCTGCATCAGATGGAGGCGAAGCCCACGGAGGGGATTCGAGTAGTGTGCGAGTACCCGGATGTCTTTCCAGATGAGTTGCCAGGTATGCCACCTGACCGAGAAATTGAATTCTTAATAGAACTTCTACCTGGTACAGCCCCTATAGCAAAGAGGCAATATAGAGTGGCACCCAAAGAACAAGGGTTAATAAAGGAAAATATAGATGAGTTGTTAGGAAAAGGGTTTATACGGCCTAGTTCTTCACCTTGGGCTTTTCCAGTTCTATTTGTTGACAAAAAGGATGGGACACGGAGGATGTGTGTGGATTATAGAGCCTTGAATGATGTCACCATCAAGAACAAATATCCCTTACCTCGAATAGATGATTTGTTTGATCAGTTGCAAGGTGCATGTGTGTTCTCAAAAATTGATTTGAGGTCAGGCTATCATCAACTGAAGATTCGTCCATCCGATATTCCAAAGACTGCTTTCATTACCAGATTTGGGTTATATGAATATACAGTGATGTCTTTTGGGTTGACAAATGCTCCTGCTTATTTCATGAATCTTATGAACAAGGTGTTTATGGAGTATCTTGACAAGTTTGTTGTAGTGTTCATTGATGATATATTGATCTATTCCAAGATGGAAGAAGAACACGAAGAACACTTGAGGTTAGTTTTGCAGAAGCTGAGAGACCATAAGTTGTATGCAAAGTTGAGCAAGTGTGAGTTTTGGCTTGATCAAGTGCCTTTCTTGGGACATATAGTCTCGAAAGGTGGAATCATGGTGGACCCCAGCAAGATCAGCAGTGTCATGGATTGGAAGGTGCCAGAAGTTGTGAGAGAAGTTCGTGGATTTTTGGGTCTAGCAGGATATTACAGAAGGTTTATCGAGAGTTTCTCCAGGAATGCAAAACCAATGACATCATTGCTCGAGAAGGGTGTTCCATTTAATTGGACTAAGGAGAGGCAAGCTGCATTTGATGAACTAAAGAAGAGACTCACCACAGCCCCAGTGCTTACTCTACCGGACTTAACCAAGAGTTTCACCGTGTATTGTGATGCCTCTAAGGAAGGTTTGGGTTGTGTGCTGATGCAGGAGGGAAAGGTGATTGCTTATGCTTCACGCCAGCTAAGAAAGCATGAGGTCAATTATCCCACTCATGATCTGGAGTTAGCAGCTGTTGTGCATGCTCTGAAGATCTGGAGGCATTATTTGTTCGGGAATAAATGTGAGATATACACCGACCACAAGAGTCTCAAATATATCTTCACACAGAATGAGTTGAATATGAGGCAGAGAAGATGGCTAGAGTTGATTAAAGATTATGACCTGGAGATACATTACCACCCGGGGAAAGCTAATGTGGTAGCGGATGCCTTAAGCAGAAAAAGTTATGTTAATATGGCAGTTGCTTTCCAGATGCCCTTTGAGCTGTGTGTGGAATTTGAGAGTTTGAATTTGGGGTTCGTGCATCACACCACAGTAGCAACCTTTGAAGCAGAGCCTACCCTGGAACAAGAGATAAGGAACCATCAGAAAACGGACGAGAAAATTCAGGAGATCCGGGAACAGATCAAGTTGGGCAAGGCGCCACACTTTCGTGAAGATGAACAAGGTACTGTCTGGTACAAGAATCGGATCTGCGTGCCAGATGTGGACAGTATCAAGAAGTTAATACTCAGTGAGGCTCACGACACCGCTTACTCAATTCACCCGGGCAGTACAAAGATGTATCATGATTTGAAGGAAAGGTTCTGGTGGTATGGAATGAAGAGAGCAGTGGCAGAATATGTCGCAGTGTGTGACACTTGTCAGCGCGTGAAGGCCGAACATCAGAGACCTGCAGGTTTGTTGCAACCTTTGAAGATTCCAGAGTGGAAATGGGAGGAAATAAGTATGGACTTCATTGTGGGGTTACCCAGGACTCAGAAAGGCTACAACTCGATCTGGGTAGTTGTTGATCGGCTGACCAAAGTTGCTCATTTTATTCCGGTAAACACTACTTATTCGGGTGCAAGGTTAGCAGAGTTGTACATCTCCAGAATCGTTTGCTTGCATGGTGTACCTAAGCGGATCATATCTGATAGAGGTTCACAGTTCACATCTCGTTTCTGGGAGCAGTTGCATGATTCATTGGATTCCAAGCTTCGGTTCAGTACAGCGTATCACCCACAGACAGATGGTCAGACGGAAAGAACAAATCAGATTCTAGAGGACATGTTGAGGGCATGTGCTATACAATACGGAACCAGTTGGGATAAGAGTCTGCCTTATGCCGAGTTCTCTTATAACAACAGCTACCAAGCCAGCCTGAAGAAGTCACCATTTGAGGCTCTGTATGGCAGAAGGTGCAGGACACCGCTATTTTGGAATCAAACAGGAGAGAAGCAGGTGTTCGGACCCGACCTTATCAAGGATGCGGAACAGCAGATCAAGATGGTACGTGAGAATTTGAGAGTTGCTCAGTCCAGGCAGAAGAGCTATGCAGATGTGCGACGCAGGGATTTGACCTTTAAGGTTGATGACTTTGTGTATTTGAAGGTGTCACCAATGAGAGGTATCCGGAGGTTTAATATGAAAGGGAAGTTGGCACCAAGATACATTGGTCCATTCAAGATAGTGGAAAGGAAAGGCGAAGTGGCTTATAAGTTGGAGTTGCCACCAAACCTATCTGGCATACACAATGTGTTCCATGTGTCACAACTAAAGAAGTGTTTGAGGGTGCCGGAAGAACAAGCACCACTGGAAGGTCTGGATGTGCAGGAGGATTTGACATATACCGAACACCCAGTGAAGATTCTTGAAACATCTGAAAGGGTTACCCGAAATAGGAGGGTCAAAATGTGCAGAGTGCAGTGGAAACATCACACGGAGGATGAGGCAACTTGGGAAAGAGAGGAGGAGTTGAGAGCCACCTATCCTGGTCTCTTTGCTAACCACCTATGAGAATCTCAGGGCGAGATTCCTGTTAAGGGGGGTAGGTTTGTAACACCCTAGTTTAAATTCCAGCATTTTATAATAAATTCTAAGTAATTTATTTAATTTTCTAAGGCTTATGTGCTTAGTTGCATTTTTAAATGATTTATTTAAAATCAACACTTGTATAAAATAAACCATAGGCCAAACTTTCTTGTGCATACATGCTGGTGCATCCTCTCTTGGTTGTGTGAATTAAGGATTCAAATTCAAATTTATTTGAATTCTAGACCCATTTTCTGTCCAAATTCAAAGGAATTCAAAACCAGAAAAAGAAAAAGGAAAAAAAAAAAAAGGAGGGGGAGCCAGGCCGGCCGGCCGGCCCGGCCGACCGGCCAGCCCAGCCCCGCGCCTCCTCTCCCCGCCTGGGCCGGCCCAGCCAGCCCCGCGCCCCCGCTCCTCCCGCCTGGGCCCCGGCCCGACCGGCCGCCGCGCGCGCCCTCCCTCCACCTGGGCCGAAAGGCCGGCCCAAGGCCGCGCCTCCCTCCCCTCTCCGCGTCTCGCCGACAGGCGGACCCCACCAGTCAGGGCCGTCTCCCTCCTCCCGCCGGACATCTCGCGTGCTTTCCTTCCTCCGCTCGGCCACGTCCGCGCCCGAGCCTCCCGAGTCGAATCCGCGTCCCGCTCCTTTCCGTAAACGCTCCCCTCTTCAAATCCCGCAGCTCCCGCCCCGGTTCCCCCTTCTCCCTCGCCTTCCTTCACTGCCGGGTCCGGCCTTCAAAGCCGCCGAGCGGGATCACCGCGGCCGTGCTTATCCCCTTCGGCCGAGGCTCTATAAAACCCACCCCGAGGCTCGCCTCCGTCCCCTTCGCCTCTCCACCAGAGCTATTGCCCTCCCGTGCCCTCTCGAGCTCGCAATCGTCGCCGGAGCCCCGCCTCGGTAAGCCGCTCCGCCGCCGAATTCGGCGTCGGTGTAGCCCCTCCGGCCCTGAATCCTCCCTCTCTCGTGTCGCAGGAACATCCCGGAGCTTCGCCGCCCATCCTCGGAGTCCCGGAGACGCTTCACCCTCACGTTCCACGCGGGCGAACGCCACCCGTGAACCGACGCCGCCGCCGCTCGTCGCCAGACCGCCACCGACCATCTCTCGCCGCCCTCAAGCCCTCGGTGAGCTCGCCGTAACACCCTCGTCCTTTTAGGCTAGCTCTAGTCGAGCCTAGCACACTCCCTGAGCCGGAACGCCGCCGCGCCGCCGTTCCCGCCGCGCGCCGAGAGCGCCATGGGCGCGGTCGCCGTCGCCCGCGGCCCCGGTCTCCCTCCGTCGTCGGATCTCGATCCGACGCACGAGAACAGAACCCTGATCCGATCTAACGTCGCCGTTGGATCGAGATCTAACCGCTCCCACTCGCCGATGACCGGTCAATACCGGTCAGCGCGGTTCGTTTTGCTAAAGAGCCCCTGGACTTTCGGGAAATCAACCCGCAGTCCACCGACGTTGAAAAGTAATTAGGTTTTAGTCCTGGTTTTAGCGTTTTAGCCCCTGCGCTTTTGAAAATTAGAACCCGCCGTCCAGACCCTGGAGTTTTGCACCAGAACCCTCTGCGGCTAGGTTTAATTACGTATAGGTCCTCGGTTTTTCAAATCTAGCCCCTGGTTTAAGGTTTCTATCACAGTTATGCCCCTAGGAGCCCGTTTTATGCATAACTTTCGCGTTTTAACTCCGTTTTGAGTGATTCTTGCGCTCACGCGACCGTGGAAACACGTAGAATGTTTTTAGTACAGTTTTACCTTCTGTTTTTATGATATGATGTACTGTTTCTCACCTTTGGCCAATTGTTTGCATGTATGTATGCGTGGAAATGTTTGTACGTTGCCGTGATCGTGGTTAGACGGTGAGCAGTTTGTTGGTGACGAGGAGCAGCAGTTTGAGGGTGTTGAGCAGCAGCCTCAAGACCAGTTTGAGCAAGGCAAGTATAACATGGACACAACCCAATAATCATTAATCACTTCATATGCATGTGTCTGTTCCTGTATGCCAATAAGGACTGTACCTAGCCTCTTTATCGCAATGTTTACCTATGGGAATGCATGTTGGTTAAGTTTTGCTTGTTGCTGCGCGAACTCATGTATCTTTCATTAATACTTTTGTTTAATGGATCTATGCAATCAAATCTTGAGCTTGACCCTCTGTGGTTCATGTTCCCTTAAAAATGGCTTTTTAGCAACTTGGTCTAGGGGGCATGAGCATGGGTTTTGCTTATAGCCACTCTCCTTAAGGACCGGTTCGCAAAGCGACAACCTGGGATAACAGTGCTACCATGAGACTGGAATGGGATGGTCTTGGCTAATTAATTAGGTTACATTGGTTTGGGGGTAACTTACCGACGGGGCAAGAGGGGAGGTGAGCTTCTGTGGCCCTCGCGCTACTTGGGTTGAGTGCGTTTATCTCCCCTTGAGGCTTGCTCCACAGTTGCGGACCCTGAAACCTTAGCGGTTACACCTTACCAACGTGATCTTTGTAAAGGCCTCGTAGTGTGCTTGCTAGCCATCTCATCTAAGGTAATGTGGTGGACCACTAGCGTAGCCCACGACTCATGGGTAAAGTTGTACGACCTCTCGAGAGTGTAAAACTGACATGTCAGCCGTGCTCACGGTTATGAGCGGCCCAGATCCTTTATGCAGATTAGTGGTTCTGTTGGGTTTCCAAAGTGGTTCATATGATCATGTTGTTAAATAATGTTCACATGTTATCTTGGGTTAATGGTTATCAACTCTCTTGTAGATGCTAGTCGTTTAATAAAAACTTGACCAACTAAAAGCTCATGCTAAGTGTCAGCCAACCCTAGATGCCTCATAGTTCATGTTGTGCTTGTTGAGTATGAAATACTCACGCTTGCTTTACTTTAAACCTACTGTTGGCTGGAACCCAACCGCTGCTCAGCTCCAGAAGACTTCGAAGAGTATGTTCAGGACTTCAACGAGTTCTAGGCGTACCGGTCCACCAGTCGACGTCCCTGTGGCGGCTCATTTGTCTTCGTTTACGCTTCCGCTATGACTCTGGTTTAAAGACATGTTGTCTTATTGTAATAAAGTGATGTTATACTCTATGTAAACGCTTTATTTATCGTTTAAGCACGTTCTGTGATGTCACTATTGTCATTATATATGTGAGACACGTTCCTGGCACATATATGTTGTCCCGGTTCCGTTGGTTGAGAACTGGGCGTGACACTTTCCATCGACTTCTTGGATCAACACCGAGCCGATGGTTGTCTCATCCGTCGACAAATAAACAATGAATGAGACATTGAGACAAGGCGGTGCCATCATAGGTGGCGTTGTTAGATACTTCTTCAGATTATCAAACGCTAGCTGTTGATCAGGTCCCCAAATAAATTCTTCGCTCTTTTGCATCCTGATCATTGGCATGAATGCTTTAATCTTGGCAGACAGGTTAGGAATGAACCTCCTGATGTAATTAATCTTGCCAATATGTTTCTGAAGCTCTTTCTTGGTCTTTGGCGGTGTCATTGTTTCGATATCATCTTTGCTTTTTGAGCCAATTTCGATTCCCCTCTCATGGATCATGAAACCCAGAAATTGGCCAGCCGTGACACCGAATGCACACTTATCTGGGTTCATCCTCATTCCGTGCTTCCGTGTACGCTCGAGCACTTGGCAAAGATTGGCTAAATGATTTTCTTGTAAGACCGATTTCACCACCACGTCATCGATATAAACCTCTACAAGCCGGCCAATCAAGTCGTGGAAAATGTTATTCATGGCCCGCTGGTACGTGGCTCTAGCATTACGCAAACCAAAGGTTATAACCACGAACTCGAATAAACCTTGACGGCGATGAAAAGCTGTCTTGTAGACGTCTTCTTCGGCCATGAATATCTGGTTATATCCGGCATTACCATCAAGGAAGCTCATCATCTTGTGGCCAGCTGCAGCATCGACGAGCGATTCGGCAATAGGCATGGGATATTTGTCTTTTGGGGTAGCTCTGTTTAAATCTCTGAAGTCAATACATATCCTGAGCTTCCCATTTTTCTTCCACACAAGAACAATGCTCGATATCCAGGTAGCGTATCGGCAGGGACGAATAAAACCAGCACGAATCAACTTTTCTATCTCCTCTTTGACCGTATCTACAATCTTCGCATCGATCTTCATGGGGTGTTGTGCGAACGGACAAAACCAAGGTTTCGTTGGCAACCGATGTTCGACGATAGATCGATCAAGCCCGGGCATCTTGTGGTACTCCCAGGCAAAACAATTAGGAAACTACCTAAGCAGTTTTATCAATTCAGTATTGAATTCTGGGTCAAGCTTCTTACTTACCCATGTTAGCCTAGGGCGATCGCCTGGACCGATGTTGACTGCCTCAAGCTCGTCAGAGGGGGTAAATCCAAAGCCGAGTTTCCCTTCCTCGGAAAATTCCTGGGTAGAGCTTGATGATGTCGGGGTTGGATGAGGGAGTGCAATTTTGGGTTTTCCTCATGATCAGGCAATTGGTCATCGCATGTCAAAACATCTTTATTAAATGAAGCATGAATTACATTGATATTCTATGGCCGATCACCCAGATTGGCCAATCCTAAGTTACATCCAAAAATATGATTATAAATTTTTTGGGGCCGATCACGCAGATCGGCCACTACGGCCTGTGAGGCCGTAGACACACTATCAGAATTTATAAGCTGATGAGAATTGGCCGACGCCATTGGCTGAAGTGGCCCACCATTTATAGATGGGTGCCGATTGCCAGAACTGGCGTGATCACGTTTTTTGCCTCTTCCACAAAACTCCAGTTCAGCTCTTGTCGATCCGAGAGGCACTCTGCTTCATCTGAGGTGGACGATTGTGCAATGCTGCAAGAATCGTCCGCAGGTACAACTTCAATATTGTCGCCGTCCCATTGGATCAAACATTGATGCATCGAGGAGGGCACACAGCAATTGGCATGAATCCAGTCTCAGCCAAGAAGAGCTAAATAAGGATCATGGTCGTCGACCACGAAGAAGGAGGTGTTGAGTGTCTTGTGGCCAATCGTTAGCTCGACATTAAGGACCCCTTTGACCTGAGATGAAGCGCCCTTGAAGTCGTTGAGGGTGACGCTAGTCTTCACAAGGTCGTCAACAGACCTCCCAATCTTGCGGCACAAGGAATACTACATGATATTAACGGTTGCGCCTGCGTCGACGACCATCCCACCAATTGGCTTGCCGTTGATGAAACCCTTCATGTAGAGAGGCTTCAGATGCCGATACTTCTTGTCGGCCATTGACTCGGCCATCTGTTCACTGCTGGGAGGACGAAAATCTTTAGGTAAATAAAAGACCATATTTATACCTGATGTGGCCTTCTTGATCACCTCGTTGACTTCATCGTCCATGTCATCATCGTCGCTGGTGGACTCATGATCGACCATGCACGATGAGCCTTCCTGTGCATCTGGCTTGGTCGGCTCGGCTGGTGCCGGCTTCATTGACGTTTCTATAGCGTCAGACTGGGGCTTCCATTTCCAAACAAAATTTCGTCTGGACTATAAGCTTGGAATATCCATGATGCCTCCAATCTTCTTGAGCTGCCGAAGATATTCTTCTTCAGCTAACTCTAGGCAGCGCAAGCGCTGAAACCTACGCTTTTATGTCTTGGTCAGGCCCTCGAGGCACCGTCTCGCCAGGTGGCATTCTAGACGACGCCGGGAGTCTTTCGGGTCGTCCTGCTTCGCCGGGGGAGGTGAGCGCGCCGGTGGCGGGGACACAGAGCGCCTCTTTGGTGGTGGAGACGGGGGACGCCGTGGTGGAGGAGTAAGATCGCGGTGGCGCCGCGGTGAGGCCGTGCGACGCCGTCGTGGTGATGAGGTGCGCTCCAGTCATTCGAACACGGACGTCTTGCCACGATAGCCCCTGCGGTCGGAACACTCTGGACAATCGTCAATGGTGGGTAGCCTCTCCATACCTTGCATCCAGCAGAAGTGGAAGTAGGGACAGCACCAGTGCTCATCGCGGTTCATAGCATCGCGGCATGACTGGTGTCGCCTCTGTTCTTCACGGCGCCGATCCTCGCGGCGCTGTTCTTCGCGACATTGTTCCTCAAGATGGCGGCAGCGCTGACGATGATAGGCCTCATCTTCTTCAGCACGACGTCGCTCCTCGTTCCGTTGATGGTGGCGTGTGTACATGCCCATCAACACCCCCGAGTTGGGGTGACACCGTCGATTCCTCTACACTATTTTAACCGAAGTATGCTCTTTGGCCCTAAACTCGAGCGGGACGTCGTCGATAGGATCCGCCTTAGCCTTGCCCTTCTCATCCTTAGATGCGTGAACCATGTTGATCGATGCAGTAGGACCTCGAAGGAAATGCGAAAACTGATGTTGATTGCCCGATGCAGGGTCCGGCCCAAAAAATAGCCCTGCCCAAGCGCGCTCAGCTCATCGATTCGGATACGAACCCTGAGTAGCACTCATCGGGCAATGGACTTGTAGCGTGGACGGTGTTGACCAGGAAAGGCATCGTGTCTATTTTCAATGGAGCGCGAGCAAACACCAGCCTGCCTTGCTCTATGGCCTTCTGAATTTCAGACCGCAGGATCCTGCAGTCATCGGTGTTGTGCCCATCTAACTTATTGTGCCATTTGGAGTACTTGCGGCCACGCATTTCTTCGGCCGTAGGGACTTGATGTCCAGGCAACGGTACTA
The DNA here is from genome assembly GCA_022530915.1 of Paspalum notatum. Taxonomy (NCBI): domain Eukaryota; kingdom Viridiplantae; phylum Streptophyta; class Magnoliopsida; order Poales; family Poaceae; genus Paspalum; species Paspalum notatum. The sequence continues at coordinate 34,651,293 of CM039687.1, read as the reverse complement.
ACAGCTTTTCTTTGACGAGCATATCAAAGATGGCTTCGGTCTTTGAGACATCGAAGTCGTAACCAGGGATCGGCTCAGGCTGTTTCACCCATGGCACTGTAGCGGCTTGTTAGCCCTTGCCCACTGAACGAGGTAAGCATCGGCATCATCTAGGGCATCATCTTCATCGGCTTGGATATAGCCGATGCTCCGTCTTTGCCTTTCCTACATGACTTCTGGGTGGCTCCGCTCATAAGCAGCAACCTTTGACACTAAATGGCTGATAGAATTGAAATCGGTCGGCCCGTATACCGCCTTGAAAGCCTTATTTAACCCGTTGTACGCTATCTGGGCTAGAATCTTTTCATCGAGGTGGAGGGAGTAGCAATGGTTCCTTAGCTCACGGAACCATTGGATGTACTTGTGCACTATCTCTCCCGGGAGCTGGTGGATGCTGTTCAAGTCTGTGAATGTGGCCTCAACGGATCCCGAGAAGAACTGAGCATGGAAGCTTTCCTCTAGCTGTTTCCAAGTGGTGATGGACCTAGGGGCCAACGTGGTGTACCAACCGAAGGCTGGCCCGGTCAACGATAGAGAGAACAACCGAATTTTCATATGTTCGGCCCTTAACGCGATTCCTAGCTGTGCGAGGTACCGGCTGACGTGCTCTGCGGTACTGGCTCCGTCGCTGCCACTGAACTTGGTAAAATCAGGGATCTTGAACTTGGGAGGAGCCTCGAGGTGATCGTATACCTCTGGGTAAGGCTTTGCATAGGTGATGGCCCCCGGTAGAGGTGTAATACCATATTGGACTTCAAAACCTCAGAAAGATCTTTCCGAGACATATTGAAATCCATCCTTGCAGCAACCATGGCCTGATCGTTGTGGATCGGCCTAGTCCCATAGGCGTTTTGCCATTCAGCTAACTCCTGGTCCGGCGCTTTTGCTGCTCCGTGTAGTGCGGTTCCATGCGTAGGCCTAGCTTCCGGAGGAGGGTTTTGCTTTGGTCCTCGCAATGGATTGACGAGGACTGGGTTAGGGTACGGGGGAGGAGGCGCCTCTCCTTCCTCCAGCTGTCGGTACCTCAGCTGGCATACGAAGCCGTCAGGTATGACCAAGGGTGGAGTTGAGTAAGCCTTGGTCTGTAGAGGAAGCCCATCACGTGGAGGATGCATGATGAATTCTACGATGTTATCCCCTGTACCTCAATGTGGATGGGCGTGAGCGGCCTGGAGTAAAACATGGCTTCCCCCACATAGCCGTTCAACTCAGGGCCGGTGATGTGAAGCGGCTCACCGGCCAACGCTGCTCTGACCGTCTTGACCACGATGTTATCCATGCGGTTTATGACTGCCTTAGACTGTCTGATCAAAGCATGCGCGGTAATCCTGTTTATCTCCTCGCGGAGCACCTCAGTGTGCCGCTGCGAGGGAGTCAGGAGATCGACTTCGTCAAGAAGAGATGAAGGGCATCCATGTAACACGATGCCGCCATGGCGGGACTTCTAATACATGGCGAGTACTTTGCCCTTGAGTTCCTCGATGATTTCGGCGTAACGCTTTATGTTCATCTTAGGCAGGTCTTCGGGTTTCTAGATCGGGGCGAGTTCTTCTCCACCCTCATCGGTGCTTGCATCGCGATTTCCTTTGCCGCCAGCCATGTAGATGGATCAAGAGATGTCCCACTGGGTGTGCCAAAAATGTGTTGTACCAGGAAACCGACGGGTAGTTCCCTAGAGAGGTTCACACAATAGGGCCGGGAGGTGTATGTGGATCATCGGGATCGCTCCTCCTTGCTACGACCCACGATCAGCTGCACGGATCATCCGATCGTTCTTGGCTTGGTGTTGCTTGGGCGTGCCACCTGGCTTATAACATAGCCAGGGAGGTTGTGATGATGGTGTCCGCATTGGTTGACTCCTGTTTCCCCTGTATGAGCAGACAAAACAGATCAAAACGTTAAATACTAGCCGGATCACCCAGATCGGCTCATCCTGAATCGAATCTTCTTCGTCGGCAAAACCGTGTTATCTTACCAATAGTATATCCAGATACAATATATAGAAGTACTTGAATAAAGGAAAAGAGAACACGACTAGATCTATTCTAGTCGGCTAAAACATCCGGATGAACGTCAAACATGTCTTGAATCTATAAAACTCATCAAAGATCCTATAGGAACGATATAAAAATAGATGCATCTTTGATAAAGCAAATAAAAACAAGACAGAAAACACATCGGATCTTACTGATAACATATGATCTGTAGATAAAACCATGAGAGTAAACAACTCATAATGACCGTACCCGTCACCAATTGGTCTGATCAGTCTCCTGTCTACAGGGGCGGGAACTAGAGGAGGGGTGACGTAGTGGCTCCTCCTAGTCTCCTTCCTCTAGACCACATCCTCTGAACCACCCCCACCCCAATCAGTTCCTCATTAGCTCTAGCATCCTCATCCTCTTGCCCAGCTCTAGCATCCTCATCCTCTTGCCTAGCTCTAGCCTCCACCTCATCCTGCTGCACACCTCCGGCCTCCGACTCATCCTCCTCACCCTACAAAAGTAAACATGAGATAAGTTATAAAACATATATGAAAAGTATACATATAAAACTCTATGCACATATGTACCTCAGTTCTTTGAAGGGTGATAGGAACTCCCTGCAAGTTTGGGTCCACACACCTCAACAAAGCCTCATGCCTATAGATAGTCACGGAAGTCCCTTGAAAAAGCCTATCCTTTGCTTCGGGTCATCTTTCCCGCGAACCCCTTTGCTACTTGCTTGAGCCTACGGCTCATCCTATTGATGAAATAAGAAGAGTTAGTTTAGGATTTACAATGCACACAAAGTACAAAAATGAATGATTTACTTGTCAAAACTCATCAATGTCACGATTAAGTTGTCCCCTCTGTGCTAAACCTGACCACCGAACGTTTTTCTTAGGTGCTTGTCGTTTCCATTTGTTTGGAAAACTTATGTCCTCACAGTCTCTGATCAAGGAATCCAGTTCCGCACCGAGCTTTATAACAAAAGATGTTGACAATTCTTCTTCTTCATAAACTTCATCTGCATATAACTGTTGACAGCACTTAAGCATGGCAAACCTTATACTGCAAGCGATAGTATCGTATGTAGCTTTTCCCAGGATGAGTATCATGGGTTTTGTCAATCCAAGGAATGAACTAGTATAATCTAATTAACAAGAGTTTATAGGAAACTAAAAGGTAAAAAGGTAGTCTAATCTATGTCTAAACCAATCCTTAGGATAATCTAAATAGAAATTATACTATATAAATATATAAATATAAGATAAGCAATTAGAACATAACTAGAGCACTAATTAAAGGGTATTAACTAGGTCTCTAATCAAGCTCTAATTGGATCCAAAGCATATGCGATATATGGGAACCACTTCAAGAATAAAGTAGCGAGATAACTAGTAGCTCAAGGCAAACAAGCACGTTCAAGCATATTCATCATAGCATGATTAAATCAAGATCAACCAATCTAATCCCCTAGATCAAGTTTAACCTTTTCCCGGGCTCTAGTGTCACTAGTAACCAGGTAATCGACGAGAAACTCTCAACAGACATACATAATTAGAGAATGCGCTTCTAATTACTTCACATAGTCTAATAACATAATTAGAGCAACTAGAACCTCTAATCACCATGATTACAAGAACTAGAAACACAACCATATCATTAGTAAACAAGATCAGAGATCAAGAACGCTAGATGAATAACACCCTTAATGACATGATCTAATCAACAGGCATCTAGACATAAAGTGAATTACAGCTAGAACATGTGTAATTAGAACAAGAACTTGATAATTAGACAAGAACAATGCTTCATTAATAAATTGTATCAAGATTACAACCATGATCATACCTTCCCTTGATGATACAATTGGACCTTTGGAGTTAGGTAATTAGAGCACCGTGTAAGGCCTCTAATCACCTCTAGGAACTAGAAGAACTCTAATCCTAGACTAGAAACTCGATCGTCTACTCTCTTCTAGTTGTGGTCCCTCTTGTCGCCGTCTTCACGCCTTGATAATGAATTGGATGCCTCACCCCGGGGCCTATGCTCGCTATTTATACCGTGGAGATGACATGGGAAAAAGAAAAACCCGAACCGCCTTAAGGGGTGGTGGGGTCAGCCAACCAGGGGGGGTCTGGGACGGCCGACCGGGGGGGTCTGGGTCGGCCAACCCAGATTCCCCCTGCGTCCAGTTGTTTTCATCTTTCGCGGGGTAGTTCCTTGATGCTTAAGTAATGTTTGTGCGGGGCCTTGTGGACTCTTGGGCTTTTGGAATCTTCTATATGGGCCGAGATATGACGAAGTCCTCTAGTCTTTGACATATTTGATGATTTTATTGAATAATTATCCTCAATTCCTTGTAGCTCTTGATACCTTCTTGAAGCTTCTGAATTGAAAGCGTTGATCAATACAGAGAGGGGCATGAATTAACCAAGCCTTCCTTGTTCATCATCTTCAATAAATGTCATCTTAGTGGTCTTTTCTTACTCAATGTAGATCGTTGTGAATTTCACGAAAATATGTCAAAATCCTATAAAAATCACATGTAGCATATTTCCAAGACAATGTTGCAAAATTGTCACGTCCGGTTTCAACGAACAAAACCGTGCAAAATATATGCGTCAGGAAACGTCTCGCATATACATGACAAATTACAAAGTACCACAAACACATGCCAAAGATAAAAAAATGTACACAACATTAAATATAATCATTATTACACTGTGACACAAGTGTTTAACTTAGAGTATAACGTAGCATAGCGGAAGCATAAAACATAAAGATAACGGGGCGCCACAGGGACATCGACTGGTGAACGAAGCGCCTAAAACTCATCGTCGTAGTCTTGCACATAGTCTTCATTACCTCCATCAACTGAGCAATAGTTGGATTTCCCTCCCCCCCCAACAAGGAATAAATATAAAGAAACAAGCGTGAGTACAGAATACCCAACAAATATAACAAAAACCATGAGGCTCTAGGGTTAGCTGACAAACTGCATTAGCTTTTAATTGAAAACTTTTATTAAGGCCTACTTACTGTGAATTAGTAACAAACTGTTATCCCAAAAGATATTGCATAAGAATTAAATAAAATTAAACAGATGTAACCATTATCATAACCATAACCAAAACCAAAGAACCTCAGCTAAGGGTCCTTCTAATCACTGGGAAGGGTCTGGGCCGCTCATAACCGTGAGCACGGCTAACATGTTAGTTTTACACTCTACATCTTTACCCACAAGTCGTGAGCTACGCTAGGAGTTCATCACATTACCAGAGATGTGATGACTAGCAAGCGCACTACGAAGCCTTTACAAAGATTGCGTTAGTAAGGTGTAACCGCTAAGGTTTCAAGGTGGCAACGGTGGTGTCCGTCTCCAAAGGGAGAAGCACGTACATATAACGTAAAGCACACTCAACCATGAGGTGGCACAGCGACCACTGAAGCTAACCTCCCCTCTTGCCCCGCAGGTAAGTTACTCCCAAACCAAAACAATCTAATTAGTCAGCTAAGATCATCCCATTCCAATCTTGTGGTCGCACTGTTGTCCTAGGTGGTCGCTTTGTGATTCGGTCCTTACGGAGAGAACTAGCAAAAGCACACGAGCACAGTGCTTAAGCTCCCTAAACCATGTTGCTAAAAAGCCAGTTTTACAAGAGACATGAACCACTCAAGCATACAACACAGAGGGTCAAGCTCACACTAATTGCATAGAACCATTAGTCAACATTAATTAACATGAAAGTATGTGTTCATGCAACACCTTGCACAACTTAACCATATGCATCCCAAAAGGTAGGTATATAAGGATAAAAGTAGCTAGGTAAAACCTTACAGGCATACAAATTAAAATGCACATGCAGTAAGTAAAAGGTTATTGGGTGTTGTTTAGGTTATACTTGCCTTCTTCAAATATTCCTGGCTGCTCCTCAGAGGCTTCTGGAGGTTGCTCTTCGAACTCAACAGCTGGATCAACGTCTATGCACGATCGTAAAGCGCCACACAAGCATTCATATGATCACACATGTAAGCAAACAAACATAAATGATAAGAAACAGTACATCATTACATAAAAACAGAATGTAAAACATATTTAAAATTATTCTACAAATTTTTAAGATCGCGTGGGTGCAAGAATCGCCGAAAACAGATTTAAAACGTAGGAAATATGAGCTTTTGAAGGTAACTGGATCTATTTGCAATTACATTTCGAAAACCAGGGGTAAAAACATTAAAAACAGGGCCTCGCCTCTACTGGCTTGGACTGCGGGCTAAATTCCTCAAAGCTGGAGGGCTCTTTAGCAAAATCGGCAGCTGACCGGCGGTTTGACCCCGTGGTTGACCGGTCACCGGCGGCTGATGGCCCTTGGATCAAGATCCAGCGGTGCAGCAAGGAAAGGGAGAGGGTATGCCGGCGTCGACCAAGCGGGACGGTGGAGTCCGCCCGATTGCGGCGGTGGCTTGCTGGAGCAAAGCGCTCCGAGCGCTGCAGGGCACCGCGCGAGAAAGGAGAAGGCCGAGGAGGAAGAGCAGGGCACGGCGGGTCTCACCAGGGGCTTGGCGGCGTCGAGCGGCAACCGGAGATGGGCTGGCGACGAGGCAAGGCGGACGGCGGCGGTAGGCTTCACGGACAATGCCGAGGAGGCGGCTGCTGGCGCCTAGAGTTCGCGGGATGGGTTCGGGGTGAACCTGCGAAGGTGATACCGGTGGTGAGAGGAGCGGAAAGGGCTCGCCTGCGGGGAATTGACGCGGCGGTGCGGCTCACCTTGGTAGGCGTCGGCGGCGAAATTCGCCGGCACAGGGGAAGCTAGGGCTCGGGCTAGGGTTTGGAGGCGAAAAGGGCGCGGCAGCAGGTCCAGGAGACCCCTTTCTAGGGCGCAAAATGGGACGCAAGCTCAGAATCGAGTACAACCCGATTTCTAGTTCAAGCGGGGTAAGGAGCGTGAGTCCGCCTGGACTCGGGTCCTTATCGAGGACGCGGGCGATGGCGGCTAGCGCGCGGGCCACACGCGCAGGGCAGGTGAGGCGCAGGGCCACCGAGCGGAGAGAGGGGTAGTGATGAGGGAAGCAGGCGGTGCCTGCGAGAGTAGGGAGGGAGTGAGGAGGAAGACGAGCCTGACGGCTCGGGCCCACAGGTCAGAGAAAGGGAAGAGAGGGCCGCGCGAGGGGGATGTCCGGTTGGGCTTGTTCAGTGGTTGTTCCTGGAGCAGGCCGCCCGAGGTGAAAGAGGGTGCTGGGCCGGTTGGACCGCCGGCCCGGCTGCCTTGCCTTTCTTTCTTTTTCTATTTCTATTTCTAATCCTTTTTCTTTTTAAAATCAAGGCCAAAACAAACCTAAAATTCAAATAAATTTGAATTCCAAACCTTAGTTCATACAGTACATAAAATAATGCTCCAGCATGAATGCACAACTAAAGTTGACCTATAATGAATTTAAATTACTTATTTAATAAAATAAATCATGTAAATGAAAGGCTAGGCAAATAAAACCTTAGAAAATTAAATAAACCATATTAAATTTATTGTAAAATACTGGAATTAAAATTAGGGTGTTATAAAAATCCACAATATTCGGTGATAATTGTTAGTAAAAGATATAGTTGACGCTTAAAAACCAAGAAAAACTATGTAAAATGCTACAAAATTTTTATTTATAAGCCGCGTAAACAACATCCCCACTCTTAAACCTTGCTCGTCCTCGAGTAAGTCAAATTTTATAATTAAGTTAACTTATAAGCTAATATCAAGTAATCAAACTCAATTTAAACTCTCAAATATTTCTATGTTTTAGACTAACAATTTATATAAGTAAATAGATATTCATGTAAGCATACCCCACAATATATATAAGAAGAAATCAAATTTCATCAATAACAAATTTCCTCACTTTTCAAATAATTTTTTTAAAAAGGATTAAGTATCAAAGATCAAAATATATAAGGCCCAAGAATTACTCTCATCTTTGCAGGCTCTCAATATATATATGTGGAAATAAACTAAACTATAAGAACATATAAGTGTAAGCTTATCTGGAGCTTGGTAAAAATCCTAATCAAAATTTAATCTCAATATATTATCAAATTAAGAAAAGAATCTGCTGGTATTACTGAGACTTCTCAAAACGGTCATGGAAATCATAATGATTAAAGGATAAGAAGAAATATATATATATATATAGAAAGGTGGACATTTGCAAATAAATTAGTGGTCTCAAGGCACAAATGAAGTCCTTGTTATCGGATTGCATATGGTTGAAAAATTTTCTGAAGCATTTCTACCAAACTAAATCATATAGGAAATCAATGAGGAGCATCATTTTTTTTAGACAACTAATTTTACTTTGACCACTTGGTCTTTTTTTTATGTGTGGCGACCACCCTTTTTTTTTACTTTTGCCTCCTCAAAGACCCTTAAATATGCATCCCCACTCTTAGATAATACTCATGCTCAAGTATTTTAAATAATGATAAAAGGGGAATATTACTGTCTAAAAATCCTCTTTCTCTTTTTATACTCCAGAAAATAATAGGTTGTGGCAAAGGACAATATATGAAATGATAGTCTTGGTTTAAGGATGGATATCCAGCGAAGTTTGCAATCTCTCCAATGTAGAGAGTTATAATGCATGGATAAAAAGGCTAGCAAATGAAAAGATAAGCAAATATGAGTGACCAGCTTTGAAATCTCAAACCCTAGATTCAAATATTAATCCAACTCAATCAAGAATTAAATTTGATCAAACTATAGTTTAAAAAATAAGCTCTAATAGGTAGGGCCTATATAAAATAATCATTAGAAACTTGATCATAAATTTGATAGCTCAAAATAAAATTTTAAGGAGATTCATTATGAAAATAAATGAAATCTAAACATGGATAACAAGTGGGTCTTTATGAAATATCATATCTACTACATAAATGTTAATCATAATTTCAATTAAATTGTATTAATGAGAGCATAAATTAGCTTAATTAATGATATCAGATTATAACAAAACCAACATTTTATTTTATTTCACCATAGGCTGATACATGATCATGATTAAACTAACTTACAAAAGATAACTTTGAGAGCCAATGGATCGGCCTCATTGCTCTTCTGGTGTGATGAGTGATTGTCAACGAGCTCAAGCCCTCCGATGGACTGGAGGCCCTCCGATGGACTGGAGGTAGATGATGAAGACCTCGATGGACTGAGGCAAAAACCCTCCAATGGACCAGAGGCAATGCTCGGCATCGGTTGTTGATGGTCGTTATTGCACCATTTCGACCGCCAACTATCCATGAGCATGGAAGGAAAATACATCAAAGTATAGGATAACCCTTGCTACTAACATAGTTCCACAAGTTGTGTTGAATATTTGATTGTAGGTACAAGATCAGCTGAAAACAGGTGAAATTTGGCTAAGTCAGGAGTGCCCTAACCCAGGCCAGGCCACCCGGCCTCACCCCCAGGCTACCCGGCCTGACAAAGTGGCCAAAACACCTCATCTTCGACCTGCATGCACTTGAGTGATGTGTCAACACAGCTGTGAAGTCCAAATGCCGAATGCAACATGCAAAGTACCGGAAGGCCTTGCCACATCATCGATCCAGCACTTGGATTGGTGAAGTTAGTGATCCTCGGCACTTCAATCCTGCGGCTAAGGAAGAAACACAAGTGAAGATCAACGGTTGACAAGGAAAAACATGCATAACCGCCATAACTGCCATGCAACCGCCATGGGGAGTGAATACCAGCCACAAGATCACACGTGGCGGTGGATCCATGGGTCCCCTAGGCCGCCCGGCCTGGAGGGAGGCCGCCCGGCCTGTAACCGCCATCCTAACCGCCTCACCGACCTTGGAAGCTATAAATACCCCCTAGAGCTCACTTGTGAAGTGTGGAAGTTGAGTAGTTCATACTATCGCTTAGTCTAGTAGCACTAGGTTAGTCCTGGGAGTTAGAGTTGAGTCTGAGCTTTTGCCTCAGGGGTTCCGAAGTCTTCTTTGAGTCTTGGTAAAGCTCTTGTATCTTTCTATCTTTGTACTCTTGTTACTCCAGTATAATATATTTCATTGTTTTATCTTCTGTTATACTTTAATTTACTTCTTAACACTTGCCTAGTGTGGTGTACCTTTATTGCACACTAGATCCAAGGCTTAGGTTTGTGTTGTTCTTAAGTTATCTGAATCTTGTTAGACTTGCCGGTGCTATAAGCTTGTCTTAGGCTTTTGATCTAAGATTAAGTTAGTTCTCACCCTTTGATCAAGGAAGAGCTTTAGTGTTCAAGTTCTCACTTGAACACTAGTATAGCATGCCATCTTACCCAAGCAGATCTGGTTGGTAGCCTCTCTAGGTGACAGCTCTAGAGGTCTCCGTATTCCACCCCGTCGTTCGGTAAGCCCGTAGGTGTTAGCTGGGTCTCCTTCGGAGGTCTACTATCTACCCCTTGACCCCTCGAGGCGCCAGAATTTCGCTCGACGCAAGATCCTAGCTTGTTTCCAGTTAACTTTGTTCAACCGCGAATACTCCTCTACAGTGGTTAAGTAGTAGAGTTTGGAAATCTACTCTCACTCGTTGTCCTCCCAGATAGCTACCTAAGTGTTAGGCTTCTTTAGTCCCTGTTTTACTCTTCCCACCATACACTATCTTGTTATCTTACCCCCATTGTAAGATTAGTTGGTGTTTTATCTAAGTTATAGTACTGCTTGAAAGTTTGACATTTCATTCCACCTATTCACCCTTGCTTCCCTTTGAATTTTTACGATACTCGGAATACTTTGAGTGAAAAAGCTACAACGAATCTCCGTGCACTTGAGGAGTAAAATCTATTACGCTAAGAGAGATCAACAAGCTTTTTCTGGCGCCGTTGCCGGGGAAGCAATTGGCAACAATGTTTGATTTGTTCGAACCTAGGTACTTATAACTTGATAACATACCGCTATTTCTTAGCGGGCTTATTTGCCTCTGTCTACTTTATTGTTGGGTGACAGAGAGGTGTATGACCGGTTTTGTCCTACCGGCAAACTTTCACAACAATCCGGAGTCACTGCTCAGAAGGAGAGTCTGTCAGAAGACAATCCATGGGCAGAGGCCTGTGCCAGCAACACTGGAGTTTGGATCAACATGCACATCCGACACGACACACATGGCTGAGAAGACCATTAGCAAGTTTTCTGCCCCATCCAGTAGCAACATCCCTACGGGACCCAGTGTGACTGTTGGAGATCTATTCGAGCTCAAGCCAAGTGTCATCCACATGGTCCAAGCTAGCCCATTCTGCGGATTGGCGTCGTACAATGCAAACAGTCATCTCCAGCAATTTCTGGAGATATGCAACACTTTTACCAACAAGGGTGCAACCACCAATGATGTTCGGCTTCGCCTCTTCCCATTCTCTCTGATAGGGAAGGCGAAACAGTGGTTCTACCTAAACCACAATAACTTGACAAACTGGGAGGCATGCTCCAATGCCTTCCTTGCAAAGTACTTCCCTCTGGGGAAGACCAGCTCACTGAGGAACCGAATCTCGAGCTTTTAGCAGCTCAGTGACGAGTCCGTGGTGGTGGCATGGGAGAGACTACAAGAGTACATCGCCGCCTGCCCCCACCATGGTATGGAACAGTGGCTAATAATCCAGAATTTTTTCCACGGACTACACCGGTCTGCACAAGAACACCTCGATGCAGCCGCTGGAGGATCATTCTTGTCCTTGAGCATTGCCGCTGCCCGCACTCTCATCGAGAAGATGGCAAGCAACCAAAGATGGAGAGAGGAGAGGGTGAACAATAAGCCCCGTGGAGTCCACCATATTGATAGCTCCGACATGCTTGCCGCCAAAATGGACCTCCTGCTAAAGAACCTGGAGGGCGCTCATGAAGTTGTGCCGGCCCAGGCACAAGATTCTCACATGACTTGCGAATATTGTGGGAACACCGGCGATACGGGGAACAGCTGCCCTGAAAATGGATCGGAGGACGTCAACTTCATCAACAACAATGGCTTCAATAACGGGCCCCGTCCTCAACCAGGTTAGAATTCACGACCAACTTACCTTTCGCTAGTCAAGGTATGTCTTCTGGTACTTCTTAGCAGTTTAATAAAAATCCTTTCGATCAAAAAGCTGTGAACGATAGCATTAGTAAGAAGTTCCATGCGAATGATAGAGTTCTTGAATCTTTGTCACATCAATTAGAAACTCTGAATAGTGCCATGAAGAACCAACTGAGCGTTAATAAAATGTTAGAAACTCAGATAGCTCAGCTTGCCGCCGTTCTACCTAGTCCTACTTCGGGGAAGCTACCCCCGAAGGAACATATAAATGCTGTAACCACTAGGGGTAGAAGGTCAACACAAGACCCCCCACATCCTAGAGCTGCAGGAAAAGAATATGGATAGCAGGGTGCACCAGAGGAGGAAGAAGAGGTGGATCGTGAACCACCACCGGTGAAGGAAGCACCGAAGTCAGCTCCGCATGAGTTTTATGACAGCACAGTGCTCCCTTTTCCTCAAAGGCAGAAAAAGGCCTCAGTCGATGAACAGTTCGGCAAATTCGTTGAGGTAATCAAAAAGTTATATGTCAATATCCCATTGCTAGATGCGATGCAGGTGCCTACGTATGCTAAGTACCTGAAGGACATCCTCAACAACAAAAAGCCGCTGCTATCGCCCGAAGTTGTGCACCTCACGGAGGAGTGTAGCGCTGCTATACTCAACTAGCCGCCTGAAAAGAAGAAGGATCTTGGGAACCCCTCCATATCATGCTCAATCGGAACCCAGAATTTTGATCAAGCTCTCTGTGATCTGGGAGCAAGCGTCAGCGTCATGCCAAAGGTAGTCTTTGATAAACTTACGCATGCTACACTTGCCCCTACTGCTATGTGCCTGCAGCTAGCAGATCAACCGATTCGCTACCCCATCAGGATCGCTGAAAATGTCCCGGTGAAAATTCGGAACTTCATCGTCCCGGTGGATTTCATGGTGCTAGACATTGAGGTAGACACGAAGACGCCGCTCATCCTTGGCCGACCATTCCTAAGCACCGTTGAGGCCAACATTGATGTTGGAGCTAGAGAAGTCCACCTGAACATCAATGACAGACGGGAGACGTTTGCCTTCAAACCAAAGGTCGAACAATGCCAACAGGTAAAAACTTTCAAATTTAAGAGTCAGGCACCCCGGGAAACACCAAGAGAGAAGATCGAGCTTTCGCCAAGTAAGCCGAAGGTGGACTCTCTCATCCTAGCAATGGAGAAAATCTTGTTGGATAGAGAGGCCCGCAAGCTCAAAGCCGATCGCAGAGCCGAGCTACTGAGACGTGCCTCACTGGCCCAGCCGCCAACAAAGGAATCAGGAGGCAAAGCTCCTGAAAAGAAGGTCACTGCCAAACCAACAAACACATCTCAAGAATGGCGGAAGAAGGAAACTGAGACGCCAAAGCCAAAGCCAGAAAAGAAGACCAAAACTCAGAAGCAAAAGGCTGTACCAACCAAGAAGGTTTGGCGAGCAAAAGTGTAGGGTTACTGGGTAGGCTACCATAGCATGAAAACATTTTTCTACTACGGCGTAACATGCAGAAACTCGTACGAGCAGGAGATCATAGGTCGTTACCACTAGACGCGCAGTGCAGCGGAAGACGAGTCGAAGCAACCGAGTGCCGAGTGAACGCAGCCGAATGCCGAGTCAAGCGCGCCGAGTAGTTGCCGATGGGGAAAAGCAGATGCCGAGTCATCTAGCCGATCTCGATCAGGATCAGTCGGCGATGAGTCGGCAACCCTTGCCACTAGTCGGCTGATGTGCGAAGCAGTCGTAGCAACGCCTCTACGGTATCCACACGTGCGGGAAGGCGACGCCGAGTGCTGGTGTGCTAGCACCACGAACTTGGCGGCAAATCTTGAGAGATTGGACTAGGGCACGGCTAGGGTTTCGCAAAAACCTTTTCTGCGATGGCTTATGCACACAACCGGTACCCTGAGCCGTGCCCTCTCATGCATATATATAGTCTCCACTAATGGGCTTTAGCCATGTAAAGGCCCATTAGGATTCTATTGCTTGCAGATCAAGTATCAGAGTCCCAATGGCGGTCCAACTGCGCGTACCGTACGCGAGCCTCCGAGTCAGACCCGTGGGTCGAGTTGCACTCGAACTCAACATCGGCTCTTAATAGAGCTGACATGACTCGAAGTTGGTCCTAGAAATTGCCACGCCGGGCACATCTCCATCAATCTTCCACTTGCCCAAGGGGCAATATCCTAGTGTCACCAATCCCTTAAGTGTGTGACCCTGTAGGTTCTCATGCTGTTGGCCATGGCGAAAAACCTTTTCTCAAGCCACTCGATCAACAGCGGCGCCTAGCAGCACATGTTGACCCCCGAAAGCACAATGATCATATCAACCGAACCTTGATATACAACTCGTCCTATATCCTTTTGCCACGCGACGCCAGTCCAACCCAAGGCGAGATTTGTGCCACCCTTGTTTAATAGTTAGACTAATTTCACTCGTCAATGGTGGATTACTGGACTAACCATTAGTCCGAATGTGATTAACCATTAATCGCATAGCACGGCCATGCATTTTCTAATCCAGCCACCTCGAGGGGCCCAGAGGCAATCTCGCTCGTTATGTGAGAGGTGCAAATTCCATCTTGATCCACTCACATCCCACCCATGTTTCATAATGTACCCAAAAGTTACTTTTATAACTACCCAGTTACGGTGTAGCGTTTGGTAACCCCTAAGTACACCATTACACATAGTGAGAATCAATGATGATCTCAGGTCAAACGATTTAGCAGGTATATCACTCGAGAGCGCTTGATGGCACATTAAACATAACAATCCCAGCAACGTCTCGGAGTGAGTCAGATCCGACACCATGTTCTCTAACATCTATCCACATCATTGATTTGATATCCAATATTCATGATCCGTAAGACATGATCATCAATCAATCCATGTGCTAGCCCTTGAATCATCATTGTCCCTAATAAAGATTATAGGCTAGGGACCATTTAGAACACGGCATTTAAACAAGAGTCTCACGAACGAGTCACGCACTCGTTGATCCATTGTTTACAGCAACATGTTCAAGGAACAACAATGAATAAGATTTATTCAAAATAAAACATAACAAATTCTCATCCCACGTACACTAGAGTCAACTCAGGTATCCAATACCCATTGATTTCGTGTGTGCCTCAAACTTGGATTGCGGGAGAGGCTTCGTTAATGGATCAGCTACGTTTAGATCCTTGTGCACTTTACATATCTTCACATCACCTCTATCGATTATCTCTCTAATCAGGTGATATCGCCTGAGTATATGTTTGGATTTTTGGTGTGATCTAGGTTTCTTAGCTTGTGCAATGGCACCCATATTATCACAGTAAAGGTCCAACGGGCACAAAGCACTCGGAACAACACCCAACTCAAAAACAAACTTTCTGATCCAAACTGCCTCCTTTGCAGCTTCTAAAGCTGCAATATACTCGGCTTCTGTTGCAGAATCAGCCACGGTATCTTGCTTGGAACTCTTCCAACTAACCGCTCCACCATTGAGGCAGAATACAAATCTGGCTTGCGATCTACTGTCGTCTTTGTCTGTTTGGAAACCAGCATCGGTGTCACCCTTTACAACGAGCTCTTCCTCTCCTCCAAACACTAGGAACGCATCCTTAGTCCTTCTCAAGTACTTAAGGATATTCTTTACAGCAATCCAGTGACCTTCACCTGGACATGATTGGTATCTGCTCATAACACTTAGAGCAAAGGAAACATCTGGGCGACTACATATCATGGCATGCATGATGGATCCAATTGCGGAGGCATACGGGATCTCACTCATCCTCTTTTGCTTATCAGTAGTCAAAGGACACTGAGTCTTGCTGAAGATCATGCCAGGTGACATGGGCAAGAAACCTTTCTTGGAATCATGCATGTTCAACCGTTTCAACACCCTGTCAATATATGTACTTTGGCTTAATCCAATTAAGCGCTTAGACCTATCTCTATAGATCTTTATGCCAAAAATGTAAGCTGCTTCTCCCAAGTCCTTCATCGAGAAACTCTTTCTCAATGAGTCCTTCATAGCTTTCAACATAGGAATGTCATTTCCGATCAACAATATGTCATCTACATATAAGACCAGAAAGACAAACGCGCTCCCACTGACCTTCTTGTAAACACAAGGTTCTTCTACATTTTTGATGAAACCAAACCCTTTGATCACTTCATCCAAACGTAGATTCCAACTCCGAGATGCTTGCTTGAGTCCATAAATGGACTTCAAAAGCTTGCATACCTTCCCAGCATTTTGTGGATCGACAAAACCATCGGGCTGTGTCATGTGCACATCCTCACTTAGGTTTCCATTAGGGAAAGCCGATTTCACATCCATTTGCCACCCCTCATAATCATGATATGCGGCAATCGCTAGGAGGATCCGAATAGACTTCAGCATGGCTACGGGCAAAAACTGTTTCATCATAATCAACACCTTGAATTTGACGAAACCCTTTTGCCACAAGCCAGGCCTTATAGATGTGAACATTTCCATCAGCGTCTATCTTTTTCTTGAAAACCCATTTGCACTCGATAGGTCGCACCTCATCAAGTGGCTTGACCAAGTTCCAAACTTGGTTGTCAGCCATGGATTTCAACTTGGATCTCATGGCCTCCAGCCATTTCTCAGAGTCGGGTCCCATCACAGCTTCTTTGTAAGTCTTAGGCTCATCATTGTCCAACAACAATACATCGTGCCGACCCATGGTGAGGAACATGTAGCGGTCGGGTCCACGATGTGCCATCTGTGACCTACGCGGGGCAAATGGTGTTTCAACAGAGTGCTCAACGCTTGAGTCATCCTGTTGGAAATCAGTCGGACTAGAACCATTCTCTAGTGTTTCTCGAACCTCTTCGAGTTGCGCCTGGTTCCGACTGGTTTCATCTTTCAAAAGAAACTCTTTCTCCAGAAAGACACCATTCCGGGCAACAAACACTTTTGCTTCCTCCCGGTTATAGAAATAATATCCTTTGGTTTCCCTAGGATAGCCCACAAAGTAGCATTTGTCCGACTTAGGATGAAGCTTGTCAGACGTCAAACGCTTGACATAAGCTTCACAACCCCAAATCTTAAGGAAAGACAATTTGGGACTCTTCCCAGTCCATATCTCATATGGTGTCTTCTCCACAGACTTCGATGGAACGCGGTTCAGTGTAAACGCAGCAGCTTCTAAAGCATAACCCCAAAAAGACAACGGAAGATCAGTTTGAATCATCATCGACCTAACCATGTCCAACAAGGTTCGGTTCCTCCTCTCGGACACACCATTCCACTATGGTGTTTCGGGTGGAGTCAGCTGTGGAACAATTCCACAACTCTTCAGATGGTCATTGAACTCTTGGCTCAGATATTCTCCACCACGATCCAATCGTAGGAATTTTATCATCTTGCCCGAGTGATTCTGTACTTCATTCTGATACTATTTGAACCTTTCAAACGACTCAGACTTATGTCGCATTAAGTAGATATAGCCATACCTACTAAAGTCATCATTAAAAATTAATGAAATACTGAAAACCGTCTATGGCTACAGAGCTCATTGGACCGCATACATCAGTATGTACAAGGGCCAATAACTCGGACGCCCTCTCACCTTGACCACTGAAGGGTGCCTTTGTCATCTTGCCAAGTAAACAAGATTCACATGTCTCAAATGATTCATAATCAAATGAGTCGCGCAGTCCATCTTTATGGAGCTTCTCTACACGTTTCTTGTTAATATGGCCAAGGCGACAATGCCAGATGTAGGCAGGATTCAAATCATTGAGTTTGAGTCGTTTAGCATAAATGTTAAGAATCGGCGCATCCTCAAGATCAAGAACGTACAATCCATTCACCAATGGACAACGCGCATAGAGCATGTTATTCAAATAAACAGAACAACACTTGTTCTTTATTATTGTCTCATAACCACCATCCTCCTCCAAACATGAAGAGGAGATAATGTTTCTGTTCAATGCTGGAATAAAATAACAATTATTTAATTCCAAAACTAATCTTGAAGGAAGCGACAAGCAATATGTGCCGACTGCCAACACAGCAACCTTTGCTCCATTGCCAACGTGCACATCTAGCTCGCCTTTTGCAAAACTTCTAGTCTGATTTAACCCCAGCAAAGATTTGCAGATGTGAATCATTGATCCGGTATCAAATACCCACGATCCACTAGAAGAAGTTGCAAGATTAATTTCAATAACATTAATACCTGAAGTGGAAGTCTCACTTCCCTTCTTCTTCTTTTCTTCCAGATACTTCTGGCAGTTCCTTGACCAATGCCCACTGTCACCACAGTGGAAACACTTGTCCGAGGGAGAGGGAGCACCCTTAGGCTTGGCATCCGACTTAGGCTTTTGGATCCTATCCTCAGCCTTGCCTTTGCCCTTGCCCTTGCGCTTCCTCCTCTTGCTATCCCTTTGAACCATCATCACATGATGTGAGGTTTTCTTGATGCTACCCTCGGCAGTTTTCAGCATCCCATGCAACTCGGTTAGGGTCTTATCCAAGCCATTCATATGATAGTTCTTGATGAACGGCTCGAAGCTTGGAGGCAGAGATTGGAGGATCACATCCATCGCAAGCTCTGGATCAAGTTCAAAACCAAGTCTGTCAAGGGCCTCAATGTGACCAATCATCTTGATCACATGAGGGCTGACTGGACTCCCCCTCAGTTAGCTTGCTACCGAACAAGGCCTTTGAGGTTTTGTACCTCTCGACCCTTGCCTGGTTCTCAAACATGCCACGGAGCCCTTCAATCATATTGTAGGCCTCCGAGTCCTCATATTGCTTCTGAAGCTCAGGGGACATAGTAGCAAGCATGAGACACCTAACATCAAGCGAGTCATTGCAGTGCTTCTCATAAGCCCTGCGGTCAGCAGCACTAGCACCATTTCCAGGTTCATCAGGATAGGGCTGCTCAAGAACATATTCCTTTTTCTCTTGCTTGAGAACAATTCTCAAGTTTCGATACCAATTAGTAAAGTTGGTTCCAGACAACTTCTCTTTATCAAGAATAGATCGCAAATTAAAGCCTGAACTTTGAGCGGTATTACCGGCCATAATCAACTACAACAGGAAGTAAATATGCAAAGATTTAGCACAATATTTTATGTAATCTTTTATTAAACAATTTAACAAAAGATACTCCCACTATATGTTTTTAATCGTATTCCCTTTCATGACACATAGTAGACGAGATCTGCGTTTAAGTAAGTCCTAGTGAGCTTTGACATCACTGCTAGAAACTTAGCGAAACCGGTAGACAACAAATGTCAATCACATCCTTTGTGACTCTCGTTTGTTGGGCGACATCCAATGTCGAAACATCCAACGTCAGATTTGATAGCCTCGTCAAGTAAACCAATCCCGTACACGCGGATGTCCGATATCCACCCTATTTGATTAAGATAATTGACGGCACCCTGCTTTGGCAGACCCATCGAACAACGATCGAAATTCTTATAGGTGTAGCGATTGGAAGGGCATCAAAGACATCTTGAATTTTTCCAAGGGAATCTATTCTAACACATCAAATGCATGAAAGAATAGGCATGTGATAACAAAAATTATGGACCATAGATCCAATCTATGATAACTTATCGGGTTGATCCAATCAAGCCGAGTCAAGTTACATCCATGTCGGTCGGCATCAGCTCATCCAATGAACCAGTGCCGATAGGTTGTAACCCAATCTGTTACCATCAATCCATCCAATGAATCGATGCTTAGAGCCTATAACAGATCCAATCTGTTATCATGGAGCCGCAGTAGATCCAATGTACTACGGTAATAGATCCAATCTATTACATCGATCTAGATCAATAAGTTACGTACGATCGGCTCTGATACCACTGTAGGGTTACTGGGTAGGCTACCACAGCATGAAAACGTTCTTCTACTACCGCGTAACATGCAGAAACTCGTACGAGCAGGAGATCATAGGTCATTACCACTAGACGCGCAGTGCAGCGGAAGATGAGTCGAAGCAGCCGGGTGCCGAGTGAACGCAGTCGAATACCGAGTCAAGCGCGCCGAGTGGTTGCCGATGGGGAAAAGCCGATGCCGAGTCGTCCAGCCGATCTCGATCAGGATCAGTCGGCGATGAGTCGGCAACCCTTGCCACCAGTCGCTGATGTGCGAAGCAGTCGTAGCAACGCCTCTACGGTATCCACACGTGCGGGATGGCGACGTCGAGTGCTGGTGTGCTAGCACCACGAACTTGGCGGCAAATCTTGAGAGATTGGACTATGGCACGGCTAGGGTTTCGCAGAAACCTTTTCTGCGATGGCTTATGCACACAACCGGTACCCTGAGCCGTGCCCTCTCATGCATATATATAGTCTCCACTAATGGGCTTTAGCCACGTAAAGGCCCATTAGGATTCTATTGCTTGCGGATCAAGTATCAGAGTCCCAATGGCGATCCAACTGTGCGTACCGTACGCGAGCCTCAGAGTCAGACCCATGGGTTGAGTTGCACTCGAACTCAACATCGGCTCTTGCCGGAGCTGACATGACTCGGAGTTGGTCCTAGAAATTGCCACGCTGGTCACATCTCCATCAATCTCCCACTTGCCCAAGGGGCAATATCCTAGTGTCACCAATCCCTTAAGTGTGTGACCCTGTAGGTTCTCATGCAGTTGGCCATGGCAAAAAACCTTTTCTCAAGCCAATCGATCAACAGCGGCGCCTAGCAGCACATGTTGACCCCCGAACGCACAATGATCACATCAACCGAACCTTGATATACAACTCGTCCTATATCCTTTTGCCACGCGACGCCAGTCTGACCCTTGAGATTTGTGCCACCCTTGTTTAATAGTTAGACTAATTTCACTCGTCAATGGTGGATTACTGGACTAACCATTAGTCCGAATGTGATTAACCATTAATCGCATAGCACGGCCATGCATTTTCTAATCCAACCACCTCGAGGGGCCCAGAGGCAATCTCTCTCGTTATGTGAGAGGGGCAAATTCCATCTTGATCCACTCACATCCCACCCATGTTTCATAATGTACCCGAAAGTTACTTTTATAACTACCCAGTTACGGTGTAGCGTTTGGTAACCCCTAAGTACACCACTACACACAGTGAGAATCAATGGTGATCTCAGGTCAAAGGATTTAGCGGGTATATCACTCGAGAGCGCTTGATGGCACATTAAACATAACAATCACAGCAACGACTCGGAGTGAGTCAGATCCGACACCATGTTCTCTAACATCTGTCCACATCATTGCTTTGATATCCAATATTCATGATCCGTAAGACATGATCATCAATCAATCCATGTGCTAGCCCTTGAATCATTATTGTCCCTAATAAAGATTATAGGCTAGGGACCATTTAGAACACGGCATTTAAACAAGAGTCTCACGGACGAGTCATGCACTCGTTGATCCATTGTTTACAGCAACATGTTCAAGGAACGACAATGAATAACATTTATTCAAAATAAAACATAACAAATTCTCATCCCACGTACACTAGAGTGAACTCAGGTATCCAATACCCATATCTTTCGTGTGTGCCTCAAACTTGGATTGCGGGAGAGGCTTCGTTAACGGATCAGCTACGTTTACATCCGTGTGTACTTTACATATCTTCACATCACCTCTATCGATTATCTCTCTAATCAGTTGATATCGCCTTAGTATATATTTGGATTTTTGGTGTGATCTAGGTTCCTTAGCTTGTGCAATGGCACCCATATTATCACAGCAAAGGTCCAACGGGCACAAAGTACTCGGAACTACACCCAACTTAGAAACAAACTTTCTGATCCAAACTGCCTCCTCTGCAGCTTCTAAAGCTGCAATATACTCGGCTTCTGTTGCAGAATCAGCCACGGTATCTTGCTTGGAACTCTTCCAACTAACCGCTCCACAATTGAGGCAGAATACAAATCCGGCTTGCGATCTACTGTCGTCTTTGTCTATTTGGAAACCAGCATCGGTGTAACCCGTTACAACGAGCTCTTCCTCTCGTCCAAACACTAGGAACGCATCCTTAGTCCTTCTCAAGTACTTAAGGATATTCTTTACAGCAATCCAGTGACCTTCACCTGGACATGATTGGTATCTGCTCATAACACTTAGAGCAAAGGAAATATCTGGGCGACTACATATCATGCCATACATGATGGATCCAATTGCGGAGGCATACGGGATCTCACTCATCCTCTTTTGCTCATCAGTAGTCAAAGGACATTGAGTCTTGCTCAAGATCGTGCCAGGTGACATGGGCAAGAAACCTTTCTTGGAATCATGCATGTTGAACCGTTTCAACACCTTGTCAATATATGTACTTTGGCTTAATCCAATTAAGCGCTTAGACCTATCTTTATAGATCTTTATGCCCAAAATTTAAGCTGCTTCTCCCAAGTCCTTCGTCGAGAAACTCTTTTTTAATGAGTCCTTCATAGTTTTCAACATAGGAATGTCATTTCCAATCAACAATATGTCATCTACATATAAGACCAGAAAGACAAGCGCGCTCCCACTGACCCTCTTGTAAACACAAGGTTCTTTTACATTTTTGATGAAACCAAACCCTTTGATCACTTCATCAAAACATAGATTCCAACTCCGAGATGCTTGCTTGAGTCCATAAATGGACTTCAAAAGCTTGCATACCTTCCCAGCATTTTGTGGATCGACAAAACCATCGGGCTGTGTCATGTACACATCCTCATTTAGGTTTCCATTAAGGAAAGCCGTTTTGACATCCATTTGCCACACCTCATAATCATGATATGCGGCAATCGCTAGGAGGATCCGGATGGAGTTCAGCATGGCTATGGGCGAAAATGTTTCATCATAATCAACACCTTGAATTTGACGAAATCCTTTTGCCACAAGCCGTGCCTTATAGATGTGAACATTTCCATCAGCGTCTATCTTTTTCTTGAAAATCCATTTGCACTCGATAGGTCGCACCTCATCAAGTGGCTCGACCAAGTTCCAAACTTGGTTGTCAGCCATGGATTTCAACTCGGATCTCATTGCCTCCAGCCATTTCTCAGAGTCGGGTCCCATCACAGCTTCTTTGTAAGTCTTAGGCTCATCATTGTCCAACAACAATACATCGTGCCGACCCATGGTGAGGAACATGTAGCGGTCGGGTGCACGATGTGCCCTCTGTGACCTACGCGGGGCAAATGGTGTTTCAACAGAGTGCTCAACGCTTGAGTCATCCTGTTGGAAATCAGTCGGACTAGAACCATTCTCTAGTGTTTCTCGAACCTCTTTGAGTTGCACCTGGTTCCGACTGGTTTCATCTTTCAAAAGAAACTCTTTCTCCAGAAAGACACCATTCCGGGCGACAAACACTTTTGCTTCCTCCCTGTTATAGAAATAATATCCTTCGGTTTCCCTAGGATAGCCCACAAAGTAGCATTTGTCCGACATAGGATGAAGCTTTCAGACGTCAAACGCTTGACATAAGCTTCACAACCCCAAATCTTGAGGAAAGACAATTTGGGACTCTTCCTAGTCCATATCTCATATGGTGTCTTCTCCACAGACTTCGATGGAACGCGGTTCAGTGTAAATGCAGCAGCTTCTAAAGCATAACCCCAAAAAGACAACGGAAGATCAGTTTGACTCATCATCAACCTAACCATGTCCAACAAGGTTCGGTTCCTCCTCTCGGACACGCCATTCCACTGTGGTGTTTCGGGTGGAGTTAGCTGTGGAACAATTCCACAACTCTTCAGATGGTCATTGAACTCTTGGCTCAGATATTCTCCACCACGATCCGATCGTAGGAATTTTATCATCTTGCCCAAGTGATTCTGTACTTCATTCTGATATTGTTTGAACCTTTCAAACGACTCGGACTTATGTCGCATTAAGTAGATATAGCCATACCTACTAAAGTCATCATTAAAAATTAATGAAATACTGAAAACCGCCTCTGGCTACAGAGCTCATTGGACCACATACATCAGTATGTACAAGGGCCAATAACTCGGACGCCCTCTCACCTTGACCAGTGAAGGGTGCCTTTGTCATCTTGCCAAGTAAACAAGATTCACATGTCTCAAATGATTCATAATCAAATGAGTCGAGCAGTCCATCTTTATGGAGCTTCTCTACACGTTTCTTGTTAATATGGCCAAGGCGACAATGCCAGATATAGGCAGGATTCAACTCATTCGGTTTGAGTCGTTTAGCATAAATGTTAAGAATCAGCGCATCCTCAAGATCAAGAACGTACAATCCAGTCACTAATGGACAACGCGCATAGAGCATGTTACTCAAATAAACAGAACAACACTTGTTCTTTATTATTGTCTCATAACCACCATCCTCCTCCCAACATGAAGAGGAGATAATGTTTCTGCTCAATGCTGGAATAAAATAACAATTATTTAATTCCAAAACTAATCCTGAAGGAAGCGACAAGCGATATGTGCCGACTGCCAACACAGCAACCTTTGCTCCATTGCCAACGCGCACATCCAGCTCGCCTTTCGCAAAACTTCTAGTCTGATTTGACCCCTGCAACGATTTGCAGATGTGAATCATTGATCCGGTATCAAATACCCATGATCCACTAGAAGAAGTAGCAAGATTAATTTTAATAACATTAATACCTGAAGTGGAAGTCTCACTTCCCTTCTTCTTCTTTTCTTCTAGATACTTCTGGCAGTTCCTCGACCAATGTCCACTATCACCACAGTGGAAACACTTGTTCGAGGGAGTGGGACTACCCTTAGGCTTGGCATCCGACTTAGGCTTTTGGATCCTATCCTCGGCCTTGCCTTTGCCCTTGCCCTTGCGCTTCCTCTTCTTGCTGTCCCTTTGAACCAGCATCACATGATGTGAGGTTTTCCTGATGCTATCCTCGACAGTTTTCAGCATCCCATGCAACTCGGTTAGGGTCTTATCCAAGCCATTCATATGATAGTTCATGATGAACGGCTCGAAACTTGGAGGCAGAGATTGGAGGATCACATCCGTCGCAAGCTCTGGATCAAGTTCAAAACCAAGTCTGTCGAGGGCCTCAATGTGACCAATCATCTTGATCACATGAGGGCTGACTGGACTCCCCCTCAGTTAGCTTGCTACCGAACAAGGCCTTTGAGGTTTTGTACCTCTCGACCCTTGCCTGATTCTCAAACATGCCACGGAGCCCTTCAATCATATTGTAGGCCTCCGAGTCCTCATATTGCTTCTGAAGCTCAGGGGACATAGTAGCAAGCATGAGACTGCAAACATCAAGCAAGTCATTGCAGTTCTTCTCATAAGCCCTGCGGTCAGCAGCACTAGCACCATTACCAGGTTCATCAGGATAGGGCTGCTCAAGAACATATTCCTTTTTCTCTTGCTGGAGAACAATTCTCAAGTTTCGATACCAATTAGTAAAGTTGGTTCCAGACAACTTCTCTTTTTTCAAGAATAGATCAAAAATTAAAGCCATAACTTTGAGCGGTATTACCGGCCATGATCAACTACAACAGGAAGTAAATATGCAAAGATTTAGCACAATGTTTTATGTAATCTTTTATTAAACAATTTAACAAAAGAGACTCCACACATAGTAGACGAGATCCGCGTTTACGTAAGACCTAGTGAGTTTTGGCATCACTGCTAGAAACTTAGCGAAACCAGTAGACAACAATTGTCAATCACATCCTATGTGACTCTCGTTTGTTGGGCGACATCCAATGTTGAAACATCCAACGTCATGCCCAAGGCCCAAATCTGATTTGATAGCCGCGTCAAGTAAACCAATCCCGTACACGCGGATGTCCGACATCCACCCTATTTGATTAAGATAATTGGCGGCACCCTGCTTTGGCAGACCCACCGAACAATGATCGAAATCCTTATAGGTGTAGCGATTGGAAGGGCATCAAAGACATCTTGAATTTTTCCAAGGGAATCTATTCTAACACATCTAATGCAAGAAAGAATAGGCATGTGATAACAAAAATTATGGACCATAGATCCAATCTATGATAACTCATCGGGTTGATCCAACCAAGCCGAGTCAAGTTACATCCATGTCGGTCGGCATCAGCTCATCCAATGAACCAGTGCCGATAGGTTGTAACAGATCCAATCTGTTACCATTAATCCATCCAATGAATCGATGCTTAGAGCTTATAACAGATCCAATCTGTTATCATGGAGCCGCAGTAGATCCAATCTACTACGGTAATAGATCCAATCTATTACATCGATCTAGATCAAAAAGCTACGTACGATCGGCTCTGATACCACTGTAGGGTTACTGGGTAGGCTACCATAGCATGAAAACGTTTTTCTACTACCGCGTAACATGCAGAAACTCGTACGAGCAGGAGATCATAGGTCGTTACCACTAGACGCGCACTGCAGCGGAAGACGAGTCGAAGCAGCCGGGTGCCGAGTGAACGCAGCCGAATGCCGAGTCAAGCGCGCCGAGTGGTTGCCGATGGGGAAAAGCCGATGCCGAGTCGTCTAGCCGATCTCGATCAGGATCAGTCGGCGACGAGTCGGCAACCCTTGCCACCAGTCGGCTGATGTGCGAAGCAGTCGTAGCAACGCCTCTACGGTATCCACACGTGCAGGAAGGCGACGCCGAGTGTTGGCATGCTAGCACCACGAACTTGGAGGCGGATCTTGAGAGATTAGACTAGGGCACGGCTAGGGTTTCGTAGAAACCTTTTCTGCGATGGCTTATGCACACAACTGGTACCCTGAGCCGTGCCCTCTCATGCATATATATAGTCTCCACTAATGGGCTTTAGCCACGTAAAGGCCCATTAGGATTCTATTGCTTGCGGATCAAGTATCTGAGTCCCAATGGCGGTCCAACTGCGCGTACCATACCCAAGCCTCCGAGTCAGACCCATGGGTTGAGTTGCACTCGAACTCAACATCGGCTCTTGCCAGAGCTGACATGACTCGGAGTTGGTCCTGGAAATTGCCACGCCGGGCACATCTCCATCAAAAAGTTGCAGCCCAGACGGCCACTAAGTCTCCGTCAAGCGCTGACACCACACCGAAGGTATGACTTGCCCTCGCCAGGAGGTAAACTGGCATTACCCTCCACTCCAAATTTAATTTTCCGCATAATATTTTTCTTCTCTTTCATTCATCTACTTTAATTTTCACCACTGCATGTTTAAATTTTCATCATATTTTGTTTAAGTTTGCATTTATTCAAATCTATTGTGCGAAAAAAAAGAATTTTGGAGCTGGCCGGCCCCACCTGGGCCGACCGGCCCCACACTCTCTCTGCTCCATCGAGCTAAGTGCCGAGGGCACTGGGCAAGCCGCCCGGCTCCCTGTGCAAGCCGCCCTACCCCCCTGGCACTTCCTGCTCCCTCTGTTTTGCGCACACACGCTAAGTGCCACGGGCACTCAGGGCCACCGGCCGCCCGGTTCCCCGCGCAAGTCGCCCGGCCCCCTACCACCGACGGCGCTCGGCCTTGCTGCGCCGTTCGCGTCCCCTCGTTACCCACCAGCCTAGGAGCTAGGGTCCTGCACCTGCATGAAGCCACCCGGCACCTGCCTGAGGCCGCCCGGCCTGGGGCCCAAGCCACCTGGCTCCCCCTGCCTGCCTGCATGCATGCGCTCGCCTATAAATACGTGCACGCACCCTCTTAGTTCCTTGCACCGCTCAGCAGCGCGAACAATCTCTCTTCTCCCCCTAAACACTCTCTTTTAAGCACTAGTTTAGGACTTAGTTTTAATTTCAGCATGTAGGACCGAGACGTGCGACTAGAGGGGGTGAATAGGAGCACTTAAAAACTCAAACTCATGAACCCCGGGTGCAAACTAAAGGACACTCCACACAAAAAATGCTAGGCACCGTCCACTGAAAGGAAACATGTCTAGCAGCACTCGGTGTCGCCCACTGAACGGGTACACACCAAGCGAGCGGAAGCACAAGACTCAACAATCACAAGATCGCAAGTCAAGCGAAACAATGACCCACGCACTAGCGTCTTGTCCGCCACTCAACACACTAAAATGCATCTTACTGGATCACAGCAAGTTAAGAGTATGGGCAGCAACAAGGGACACTAAAAGCGAAGTCGAAGCAAAGGGCCAAACACAAAAAACCCCCAAAGAAAGACAAGGCTGCCTGAGAACATCGGATGTTCCGGTAGGTGCTATCGGATGTTCCGATAGGCTCCAACGGATGTTCTGGTGAACTCTATCGGATGTTCCAGTAGACTGGCCCGAGGCTGAACAGTCGGATGTTCCGGTAGGAGCTACCGGATGTTCCGGTAGTTCCCGCCGGATGTTCCGGTGGCTCAACCGGATGTTCTGGTGGTGCCAGAAACAGCCTTTGTTCTTGAGCTCTCAAACCTCAAACTTGACCAAATCTTCTCCAAACTTCATGAAAATTGGCACAGGCTATCCTAGCCCCATTCCAAAGCTATTCCCAAAAGATCTATGGAAAAAGATCACGGGAATAACAAGAATTTCAAATCTCATGAAGACGAGAGTATTTGGGCAAGAAAGTGAAAAACTCAAGAACGGCTTGCTCGTGGCAAACCTGAAGGTTTGAGATGATCTAAGTCATAATCTCCACGTCCTTGCAAGTCCAAAACACCAAAAGAAGTGGGGAAAACTCGTAGGCAAAGCAAAGCACCAAAAGCCTTGAGAATTCACCCAAAAACCAAACTAGAGAAGGGGAAGGGAGAGGGCTGCACACAAGCACTCCAATTTTAGAGGAATATTGATGGATTAATCACGAAATTAAGTGCATACAAAGGTTTCTACAGCCTACCACCCTTCATCCTCCCTCTTTATGTGAAGAACACTAGTTAGGGGACTCAAAACCTAACCCTAATGCTCTCCTTTCTCTCTTTGGCTCATGGCTGTATGGAAACTAAGCCTAGGGTTTCCTAATAGTGGAAGAGTCACCTAAATGACCAGCCACTTTGGTATTTATAGCCTAGGCCTAATGACTCCATTTAACACTAAGACCCTTACTCTAGAATTCCCAAAAGGGGCTGAAATGAAAAAGATACAATCGGACGACTACGATGACGCTTTGATCTTCTTCTTCTCCACGCCTCGCTTGGATGTACACCACGTAGCCAGTAGTTCGGAAGCTTCCTCCGGTTTTGAAGTCAGAAACCGGGAAACTTTATTCTGTGGGCTTCCTGGGCCGGGACTTGGCCCAATCTTCTATCTTGGCAAGTCGGAGCCCGACCCACCAAGTCATCTGAACTTGGGTGATGGTTTTGAGCTGAAGCTGCCAAAGCCTCCCTCGCACGCCTTCGCGCCATGCACTCGGGTTGGAGCACCACAGTGGCACCCGGCTTCTCCAGTCCATCGGAGTTGCCTCGCGATCCATCGGAGGGCTTACAACACCGTTGCCAAATCGCCCCTCCGTGTACTGAACTCCCATGGCAGACCGACGCCGAGCATTGCCTCCGGTCCATTGGAGGGCTTTTACCTCAGTCCATCGAGGTCTTCGTCATCTACCTCCAGTCCATCGGGGGGCCTCCAGTCCATCGAAGGTCTTGAGCTCGTTGACAATCACTCATCACACCAGGAGAGCAATGAGGCCGGTCCATTGGCTCTCACAGCACTTAGACAATAATTCTGCCCAATAAAATAAGTGCTACACCCTCGGTTTTTGGACGTTTTGTGGAGGCTCTGCCCCGCACGGACGACTGACTTCTGGATGACTAACCGCTAATGCTAATATTTTGTGACTGCTTTGTCCCTTGTGCAGCATATTGTTCATTTTGCAGGATGTCGTCCTTCTTCAAGAAAGCGAAGAAGGCCCTGAGCAACACAGGGAAGGGGCTGCACCTGAAGTTCCCGTCTTCGTCGGACGAGCGCTCCCGCTCTCGTTCACAAAGCGGAAGCCTCAGGACTCTAGCAGCATCTGACAGGACTCCAGCAGTGTCCAACAGGATGTCCGTCAGCGGTACACATAGCCGCTAGGACCAGGATGAAGGAGTTTCCTCTTAGCAACAACAGCAGCGCCGACTGATGAACCTGTAGGACATCAACATCCAGAGTGATGAGGAAGCTCAGACATTACAAGCTCTTACCACCAAGGTCTTTGGGAGGACAAAGTGCTTCGATGCCTTCTTCCTCGTCGAAATAGGTATGTTGGACCCATTCATTCAAGCTTTTGATTATATGGGTTGGTCGGATTTCGCTAACATTATAGAGGAAGGATCTGTCCTTCTCACACAAGAATTCCTGATGACTCTCTGCATGGAGAAGCGTACAGCAGGTACGTTCATAAATTTCTGCCTGTTTAACACTGAATTCTCTATCTCCCCGCGGCAGTTTGCTGACCTCCTGGGCTTCCACTCCAACTGTTCGTTGCGTGACCCAACCGGGTATGACATGAGAAATTTTTGGTGGAAATATGTGGGGAGTATGGGAAGGGGAAACAAATCACCACAAAAATTCAAAATCCCACTCTGAGACTCTTAGCTTGCTAGGTCTCGCTCATCGTCTTCCCAACAAAGACCTCAAGTGCCTCTATGCCATGGTAAAAAAGAAGCGTTATGCTCCGGTCCTCGACATTGTCCACCATTGGATGGGCATGAGAGCGACCAACACCCCCATAAGCATCACTTCCTTTGTCACCAGCATAGCAGCCAACTTGGGCCTCCTAGAGAATGCCCAACTTGACTATCTTCCCAACGACACATCACACTATGTAGGGGAGCAGCAATTTGTCCAGACACATTTTATGAGGTGAGACGCCGCAAATGGGAGAATGATCATGACATGGTTCGGGCACAGTCTTGCCGCTTCCAGCACCACAGTTCAACATGTACACCGTTAGAAGCCTAACCATGCAGCTAGATGTGGAGGCACTACGCCAAAGCATCGGCGGCGTCATGACTAGAGGCCAGCGACGGCAAGCAGAAGAGCAACACCACAGAACGCGAGGAGAGTTTGAGGAGGAACCATCCCACGTTCCGACGCCCACTAAGCCATCCTGGTTTCATACCAGTAGTGGCTAGAGTTCCTACCAGCCTTCTCTTAGTACACCATACTATGGAGGCGGTAGTGCGTCACGTGCGTTCAGCCGAGACCTAGGTCACTTTGCTTCAGCCCGGTACCACACACCTGACATGGCCGACATCAACTCCGCAGTGGGGGGATGAACTCGGTCCAGTACGATCAAAGGCTATATCAGCAGGTAGGTGACATCTACCAACGCACGGAAGCGATGGATCAACCACTCCAAACCAACACGGAAACTCCAGAACCTGAACGAGCAAGTTGGAGCCGGCTTCCTCAATGCTCAGAACTTCTACAACTACTACTACCAAAACCCTAGCTTCATTGAAGCTTGGGGGGATGGTAGGCCGTTAAGAGCAAACCTTCTCGTGCCCGTGCCCCTCAGAGTAAGGTGTCCCCGTCTCGTGCCCCTATCTCCTTTCTTGTGCAGCAGCAGTACCTGTCCGACCCAGCAGCAGTACCTGTCCGACCCAACAGCAATACCTGTCCAGCAGCATCACCTGTATCAGCAGTACCCCGTCCGACCGAGCAGCAGCAGTACCCGTCCGACTGAGCAGCAGCATCACCCGTCCGAAGGTAAGTAACTTTAATAAAATAATATCCTTATGTATTTCCCTATTTATTGCTCTATCTAAAAAAAGTGTCAATAAAAGCAACTCCCAACTTTGATGCATATATCTTTCATATGGAAATGATGAATAGTTGCTCTATTATGTTCATACATAGTTGTTTATGCACGTTCTACACTTAGCTTAATTTCGCGTGTGTATAAGTTGAAAACTTAATCTTGTACTTAGTGGATGCCATTTACATTACTATGTCTAAGTTGTTGTGAGAAATGATATGTCTAAGCACTAGGTTTTCTCCACATGTCCCTAGTAAGATAAACATCTCAGGTTTATTCCTTTGAAAAATAAAATGAAGTTCCCCCATCGGTTTTGAATACCTACCAGAGCCAAATACATTGAAATATTTGAGCCTAGCTTGTTTAAGCTACTTAAAGTTGTTTTGAGCTTTGTCAAATTTTGAGTCTCTTAGAATGGAATCATCTCTATCTTGTGAATCGTTGGAGCAAAAATCCACTACCACAAACGCATTTACCTATCCTGGGTATACATCCATATGAGAAAAATATGAGAGATAGAGTATGGTGCCAACAAAAATATGAGAAAAAGAAAAGCATGCTAGTCAAGCATGGCAAAAATATGAGAAATAGAAAAGCATGCTAGTCAAGCATGGCAAAAAGAGAGAAAAATACAAAAAGGCTCTATATTCATACCTATCAATCAAAAAGAAGGAAAGGAAACATGGAGATCCATCCATCCACCAAATTAAACTCCAACAATGAACAAGGCTAGATGATGTAGTACATTTCTTTGGTCCAATCTTTGGCTTTGCAAAACAAACAACTTAAGTAAGCTGAGTTCTTCCATGACCCTGAGCTCCACATAAGCCTTAGTATAGGAAGTTCTTAGCCATGCTCTTGGCTTCAAATGGTGAGGGTACACTTTGAGTGATCAAGAGTACCTTTGGGGAAACTTGTTTTCTTTTGAAAAATCTTTAAAAACACCTGAGATGGGAATCCCAAAAGATATGCTTGGAGCAGAACCTGCACCTAAGTCATTCTTCCTCTCAACCACCCAAGACATGGTAAGACAAAAAGATGCACCACAGGTATGAGTAAGAGTGATCATTACATACACTATGGTTTGAGGTAAAAGCATGGGTGTCGTCTGTGCATAACACCTATTTATGAGCATCGATATTGCAGCAACTCCTGATCCATAACCCATCTTGGCTTTACTTGAGGACGAGCAAAGGTCTAAGCTTGGGGGTGTTGACGGTCATTATCGCACCATTTCGATCGCCAACTATCCATGAGCATAGAAGGAAAATACATCAAAGTATAGGATAACCCTTGCTACTAACATAGTTCCACAAGTTGTGTTGAATATTTGATTGTAGGTACAAGATCAACTGAAAACAAGCAAAATTTGGCTAAGTCAGGAGTGCCCTAACTAGTGGGCCAGGCCACCCGGCCTCACCCCCAGGCCGCCCAGCCAGACAAAGTGGCCAAAACACCTCATCTTCGACCTGCATGCACTTGAGTGACGTGTCAACACAGCTGTGAAGTCCAAATGCCGAATGCAACATGCAAAGTACCGGAAGGCCTTGCCACATCATCGATCCAGCACTTGGATTGGTGAAGTCAGCGATCCTCGGCACTTCAATCCTGTGGCTAAGGAAGAAACACAAGTGAAGATCAACGGTTGATAAGGAAACACATGCATAACCGCCATAACTGCCATGCAACCGCCATGGGGAGTGAATACCAGCCACAAGATCACAAGAGGCGGTGGATCCAAGGGTCCCCCGAGCCGCCCGACCTGGAGGGAGGCCGCCCGGCCCCACCTCAGGCCGCCCGGCCTGTAACCGCCATCCTAACCGCCTGACCGACCTTGGAAGCTATAAATACCCCCCTAGAGCTCACTTGTGAAGTGTGGAAGTTGAGTAGTTCATACTATCGCTTAGTCTAGTAGCACTAGGTTAGTCCTGGGAGTTAGAGTTGAGTTTGTGCTTTTGCCTCAGGGATTCCGGAGTCTTCTTCGAGTCTTGGTAAAGCTCTTGTATCTTTCTATCTTTGTACTCTTGTTACTCCAGTATAATATATTTCATTGTTTTATCTTCTGTTATACTTTACTTTACTTCTTAACGCTTGCCTAGTGTGGTGTACCTTTATTGCACACTAGATCCAAGGCTTAGGTTTGTACTGTTCTTAAGTTATCTGAATCTTGTTAGACTTGCCGGTGCTATAAGCTTGTCTTAGGCTTTTGATCTAAGATTAAGTTAGTTCTCACCCTCTGATCAAGGAAGAGCTTAGTGTTCAAGTTCTCACTTGAACACTAGTATAGCGTGCCATCTTATCCACGCAGATCTGGTTGGTAGTCTCTCTAGGTGTTAGCTCTAGAGGTCTTAGTATTCCACCCCGTCGTTTGGTAAGCCCGTAGGCGTTAGCCGGGTCTCCTTCAGAGGCCTACTATCTACCCCTTGACCCCTCGAGGCGTCGGAATTTCGCTCGACACAAGATCCTAGCTTGTTTCCAGTTAACTTAGTTCAACCGCGAATACTCCTCTGCAGCGGTTAAGTAGTAGAGTTTGGAAATCTAATCTCACTCATTGTCCTCCCAGATAGCTACCGAAGTGTTAGGCTTCTTTAGTCCCTGTTTTACTCTTCCCACTATACACTATCTTGTTATCTTACCCCCGTTATATGATTAGTTGATGTTTTATCTAAGTTATAGTACTGCTTGAAAGTTCAACATTTCATTCCACCTATTCGCCCTTGCTTCCCTGTGGATTTTTACGATACTCGGAATACTCTGAGTGAAAAAGCTACAGCGAATCTCTGTGTGCTTGCGGAGTAAAATCTGTTACGCTAAGAGACATCCTCGATGGACTGAGGCAAAAGCCCTCCAATGGACCGGAGGCAATGCTCGGTGTCGGTCGGCCATGGAAGCTCGGTACACGGAGGGGCTGCTCAGCAACGGTGGTGTAAGCCCTCCGATGGAGAGCTGTTGGCGATCCTTAGCCTATTAGATATAAAACCGAAAGCGCACGGAAAACGCGTTGTGGCCTTTCACCCGAAAGTATTCCAGGGTATCAAATCCACGAGGAACAAGGAGTATAATAATCACACAACACAATGGCCAAACTAGCGAAGCTAGCAAGCAGAGGATAAAAGACAGAAAAGCAGGTTCCCAACAAATGTTACAGCACCTTACTTTACTAAGCATGCAAAGCACTATACTTGTCATGTAAACATAGACACCAAAGCTGCAAAGCCACTGCCAGGCACCAGAGTGCTGATAACCCAGCCGAGAAAGGCGGGCGCTACAGGTTTTGGCTATATCATCAGCGAGTCTATCAGAACGAACGGGATTGGAATACTGTCACACCCCAAAATTTCTAATTTTGGGATGTGAATAGATAACAATGAATAAAATGAAGGATTTCTTAGTTTTCTAAAATTTTCGAACTTGTAAGTTTTGTTGGACTGAGAGAAAAGTATGCTTTTAACAGTTTTTTTTCGAAATAAAATTTGTTGTTTGTTGCATTCATGC
Organism: Paspalum notatum; assembly: GCA_022530915.1. NCBI lineage: Eukaryota > Viridiplantae > Streptophyta > Magnoliopsida > Poales > Poaceae > Paspalum > Paspalum notatum. The sequence goes on along the minus strand of CM039687.1, from coordinate 34,616,151 downwards.
CGAAGTGCATAAGTGTTTATGTGTGTAAAAAGAATTTTCAAAATAGTTTAAACCGGCTAGGTTTCGAATCGATCTCAATCTGTATCCCTGAAATCCTAGCCCTTTTCTTTCTTGCCAACTCAAACCAAACCTCTGAAAAACCCTTACCCAATCTCTAAAGTTTCAACACCTCAAAACCCACCCCAAAACCATAATCCAATCTTGTCAATCATCCTATATACCAAGTCACTTCTTTCAATTGATCAGGTCATTCTCAAAACCCTAGATGATCTCACTCGGACCTCACTGTTTTCCCTCTTTTGGAGATTTTTGACATATCATCCTCAGGTTTACCTTTTCATCATTTCTTTCCACCGACAACGATCTCTCGCTCTATGGTAAAACTTAGTGTCATTCTTAGGCTCATGTCCAACTGACGTTCTCTTCTCTCTCTCATTCCATAGAACCCAGAAATTCCTAATTCGGTTCTAGTTGATGCCGGCGAATTTTCTCCCTTATCATTTTCTCTCCTGTGCATGACAAACTCAAGACTCAATCAATGGGTCAAGGCCCAAAGTTTCCACTCATTTTGACATTGAATCAAGGCCCGAAATCCTTTCTTTTATTTCCCACTTCTGTCCATAGCTTGGGCCAGCCCTAAACAGGCCCAAAACAGCCCAAACTAACCCTAATCTTTCTCTCCCTAGCTGCCCCTCCCCTCCTGGTAGCCACTCCCCTCTCCTGGCCGCCCCTCCCCTTCCTCCTCATGAGAAAACAAAAGGAGGGAACAGCCATGGCCACCCCTCTTCCCCATGGCTGCCCCCCTCGTCCCTATACTCCTCCCACCACCGAAACATGAAAACGAAGTGCTCTCATCTCAATGAAGATGATCCCCTGCTGCGTTCTTCGATCCACGCTCTCAAGCATGCCATGGAGGTTGTCTCCTTGCTTCTGCCCCTGCTGTCCATGGGAGTGGAGACCATGGAGGGCACCCCCGACGATCCCCGACGCCGAGGCAAGACTGCAGCCCTATGGGATCGTGTGCGCAGCGGCATCACCGCGTTGATGTCGCCCATGTCACCTCTTCCACCACCAAACCCTAGGTGATGACACCCCAAATATGTTCCTCTATGTTTCCTTGTTTCCCGCTGCAATTCGTAGGCTGTAGATGGATGTCCATCAAGTTCCGGCAAGGTTTACCATGGGACGTCTCGCTGCACTAGCTGGCAGCCATGCTGTCCCTACTTGGCGCTGCGTTCCCTGCTGACCTGGTAGTCCAGGGGTCATGCCCTTTCATCAGATCATACCTTGCACCCCTGAGCATGTCCCCATAAAATGGTTTGTCCATAGGTGTATTGATGTGAGAGTTACAGCCGTCGCCGTGCTCGCTGTCACTGCAGTCCAGACAGCAGCACTGCTGCCACTTTGGCGCATGTTTTCTCAATGATCCGGAGGTCCAATCAGCGAGTCCTTCGACCGAGATGTGTATTATATCCTCGATCATGCCCCTATAGATTGGTTCTGCGATAGGAGGCACAGGTCCGGAGATTTTAGCATTACCGTGAACACATATCTGCAGCCTGGACAGCCGAGCTTCTACCAAATGCAAGGGTCTTTTCTTTTAATCATCTTCTCCAATCATCAAATCCTTTTGCCATATCGTGTATATCGTAGTACCACATATTTCTGTAAATTTTGGCAGCCTTTGGATCAGTTTAGGCCAGGTATTGGATGGTCTTTCCAATCGGTGCACTTGCTGTCCCTCCTGTGGAAAAGAGGCTACATAACTCTACGTTGCGCCTTCTTTTGTCATTGGCCCATTGGTCGAATCTCAGCACCCTTTGGTCAGAATTTAGTCCACATATCCTTTATCAATTCCCCAAATAGGGTCCTTAAATGGTGTGTTATGGGAAGAGTTCCGGTGCTCACATTACCATTGTCCTATCGTGTGCAGTTTCAGCACAAACACCACTGCAAGATCAACCGTATTCCTCTCTCAATTGCACCCTAGTTCCTTCTCAACCCCTCATATTCTCCACCACAATAATATCTCTATGCAAACCATGGCCTAGCAACATCTTTCACTTTTCATGTTTATATCTCTTAACACCTAGTCCTACCAAATCATTTTGTTCCTACCTTCATATCCTTCCTCATGTATTATTAGTAACGACTAGTGTTCTTTTTATGTTCTTTATAAAATCATTTATTTGTATGGTGTATTGTTCTTAGTTCCATTTGTTTGTTGTTTCAGTTGTTTGCGCTGAGGATCGATGTGTGTGAACAGCAGCAAGAGTGCTTTGAGGAAGACAAGTATAACCTGGACAACCTAATAACCATTTAACCAGTTCATATGCATGTGTCTAAACTTGTATGCCCTAAGGACTGTATCGTAGCCTCTTTTATCTATATTTTCACCTATGGGTTGCACGTTGGTTAAGTTTTGCTAGTTGCTGCACGAACACATGTTACTTTTGTTAATAATATTGTTAATGGATCTATGCAATATAATTGTTGAGCTTGACCCTCTGTGCTGTGTGCTTGAGTGGTTCATGTCTCCTTAAAATTGGTTTTTTTAGCAACTTGGTTTAGGGGGCTTGAGCATGTGCTTAGTGGTTTGCTCATAGCCGCTCTCCGTAAGGACCGGTTCGCAAAGAGACAACCTGGGACAACCGTGCTACCATGAGGCTGGTATGGGACGGTCTTAGCTGATTAATTAGATCATTTTGGTTTGGAGTTACTTACCTGCGGGGCAAGAGGGGGAGTAAGCTTTTGTGGTCGCTGAACTACCTTAGGTTGAGTGTGCTGTGTGCTTCTCCCTTTGTGAGGCAGACACCACAATTGCGGTACTTGATTCCTTGCGGTTACTTTTTACCAACGTGATCTTTGTAAAGGCTTCGTAGTGTGCTTGCTAGTCATCTTATCTCAGGCAATGTGATGAACTCCTAGCGTAGTACACGGCTTGTGGGTAAAGATGTACAGCCTCTCGAGAGTGTAAAACTAACATGTCAGCCGTGCTCACGGTTATGAGCGGCCCAGATCCTTTATGCAGATTAGTGGTTCCTGGTTGGGTTTGGAAGTTGGTTCTTATGTTAATAATGTTGATTAATCTTTTATGCAATATCTTGGGTTTAATGGTTTATCTACTCTCTTGTAGTAATTAGTCGCTTAATAAAACTTGACCAACTAAAAGCTCATGCTTTGTGTCAGCCAACCTTAGAGCCTCATGGTTCATGTTATGCTTGTTGAGTATGAGTTAAAGTACTCACGCTTGTTCCTTTACTTTTATCCTTGTTGGGGGGGAAAATTCCAGTTAAAGTACTCACGCTTGTTCCTTTACTTTTATCCTTGTTGGGGGGGGGGGAATTCCAACCGCTGCTCAGAAGATGAAGGCCTAAAGGAGTACAATTGAAGGTTCTTGGAGTTTTAGGCGAGCGACCCCCAGTTGGCTTCCCTGTGGATGGCTCGGAGTTTTAGTTATGCTTTCGCTACTCTGTGTATGTCTTATGTATATGTTGTTTAACGTTATATAATAAAGCATATTTTGTTATATCACTGTATATTGTCTCTATATGTGTGAGATTCGATCCTGGCACACATATAGTTTTACTCTGGTTTGTCTTTTTAAACCAGGGTGTGACAAATACTGAGAACACAAAAGCTATCACCTAGTGTGTCTACCAACCAAGGCAAACTCTAAGTATGAACACCGTCGTGCCACCCAGAGAGTTTACTACTTACTGGTAATGAGCCAGAAAAGCAAGCACTACTATATAGCCAACACTATAAGCATGCACAAGGTTCCCGTAAACAGATAAGTATAAGACTAAGTATGAAAGTAAAGAAAGAATGAAATAACAAAGGTGAGAGATAAGGAACTTTACTCAATCCTGGAACTGAATATCCTTCCTATGATAATACAAGCCTGGGAGAGAAGAGAAATCCCACTCCCGAACTCTGCACTCACTACTCTCCTTGATACAAGAGGAACTCTCTCTACAAGTTAAGGGAAAGCTTCACTTCTCCAACACTATACCCTCTATCACTACATTAATCCACTAACCCACACCTCACAAGTGAGGTATAAGGGGGTATTTATAGTGCTAAGTGATGGAGGAAGGCTGTTAGAGGTAGTTATAGGCCGGGCGGCCAGGTGTGGGGCCGAGCAGCCTGGATGTGGGGCCGGGCGGCCTGGGGAACCCTTGGATCCACCGACTTTCTTCATCTCACGATCCATGTTGATCCTCCAAGGCGGTTCTAGGTCGGTTGGCGGTTATGCATGTGTGTTTTCTTCTCAACCTTTGGATCTTCTTGTGTTTGTTCCTTAGCCATTGGATGGATCTCCCCGGGATTGCTGACTTAGCCAATCCGTGGGCTGGATTGGTGAGGTAGAAGCCTTCCGACGTGTATGTGCTTCTTCTTTCGGTTTCCACATTGGCATTATGTTTGACACGTCACTCCTTGCATGCAGGTCGAAGATGGTGGCATTTGGAGCTAGAAGCAGGCCGGGCGACCTGGCCCATAGGCCGAGCGGCCTGGTCCTTAGCCCATTTCCAGTCCTTCTTCCTGAATTCACATGTTTCACCATATTTTTGTATGTTTTGCATCATGACTTGTGTTCCTGCAAGGTCTTTGTACACAACTCGTGGAACCGGTTAATATGTATGGAACTTGCAGAAATTCACCCTTGGAACATGAAGTATTGGTGGTCGAAATAGGTTATAACGACCGCCAACACCCCTCCACACTTAGTCTTTTGCTCGTCCTCGAGCAAAACAAGAGTTAAGCATGGTGTAGAGGACATATGACAACTGTAGCCTCAGCAAGTACAAAGGTTACTCCCAAGTTGGTTCATCTTACCTAGGATTTCATTGGTGGCTACACTTAGATTATGAGATGTTGAAGCTGAGAACAAGTTTCAGGTGCCACAGCAGTTTTCTCCCAGCCAAGAGCAATAGAGGTTTTTCTCTTTTCAAAAGACATAGTGTCCACTCTTTTGTTCTCAAGGTCACATCTCAATCACTCAAAGAATGAGAATCCTTGTGTTTCCTCTCCTCCTAATTTAAGTTTTGGGTGGAGTTGAACGAGGTTGAGACTATCTCATCATGTTTGTATCACCAAGTCAAAGCAAGCGTCAAATCAAAGAGTATGAATCAAATCAAGAATTTTGGCTATGTGCAAGTGTGGCGGAAAGTTATTGGTAAGTGTGCTTTAGTATTCCCCTTTTTGATGCGAGAGAGGGCATGGTATTTTCCTTCTTTTTCTTTCTTTCTTTCTCACTTTTTTATTTCTCTTTTTATTTCTCTTTTTATTTCTCTTTTTTTTTTTCAATTCAATTCCATGCCTCTTTTCCTCTCTTTTTGCATGATTGATAATGGGGGGGATTGGAACATTGGCATAGCACAACTTATTGGAACTTTGTGGTATGAATGTGTACGTGATAGCCAAAAGTCATGAATGATTCTAACTCATTTGATGGCACAAGGTTTGACAAAGCTCAAAACACTCAAAGATGTCTTTGATACATATTGTATTTGTGGCACTGGTAGGACATGTGACTTGAAAACATTGGAGTAGATCACATTTTAAAATTTTAACAAAACAAAAGCTCTTTGCCTTAGCGGGGGATCACTGCTTTGTATCCATATTACTTATATCTCATGAATCAACAACTTAAATCAAAGCGGGTCCCTAAACAGCATATATCCATGGGCAAAATTACTTCATCATAGGGAGTAAAATTTGTATGAGTATAGACATAAGCTATCAACATGATCATGTAGAGTAAAATTTATCCAAGTTTCATGTATAGAATGGAATATAAGGACCAAAATTGAAATTTTCGCGATAATACCTAGTCCTTGTGCAGGGCCGACATGAAGATGGGCCAACTCAGCCCAGGACTGAGCCGAGCAACCTGGCATCAGGCCGGGCGGCCTGGTCAGGAGCCGGGCGGCCTGGCATGTGGGTCATTTGACCCTTGCACCGATCATGTTGAGTGGAGGAGTGTTTTGGGACACCGTTTCTGCGTGTGGTACGTTTGTCACCGTCATGACAGGCCGGGCGACCTGAGTAGGTGCCGGGCGGCTTGGGGTGGAGCCGGGTCGCCTGGGTTTGGCTCGCTTCGTCCCAAATTTTTGTGTGCAATGCGGTATAACCCTGTACATCGTGTTTCTTTGTTTATTTCTGCAGGGTTAGTGACGAGAGATGGGGGAGGCTAAGTGCAATCCTCCCCCCACACTTGAACTCAAAGTAGGGTAAACAGAAACTTTATTGAACTATCATTAAGATTGGAAATAAATGAACCAAAGATGATAGGCCCTTGTTCATATAAAGAAAGAAATAAAACAAACTAAACACTAAGAAAAACAAAAAAGGCACCTATACTAAAAATTTATTCTAACGCCATGGGCATCTATGGCATAGGTGGATCATAGATGTTGGGATGCCCAGTGGCGTTGTCAAGGTGGCGGAACTTGGAAGAGAGGCCCTTCCTAAGGATTTCTATGTTGTCATTGATCTCCCACATCCAAAGTTCTCCTTCTATGTAGTGTTCTTCAAGCATGATGAATTTCTTGCTCATGGTTGTGAGCTCCGCCTTGAGGGACTCGATGGTCTCTTTCTTCCCCTCCTCCTCCTTATCTGAATCTTCAAAATGTCCAGGAGGAGCCCAGATCGGAGGGGGCTTGATGGTTTTCTTCACGGTCCTCCTAGGGGGAGTAGAGTCAATGGACTCATCAATTGATGCGTCCCCCCTAAGGACGTTCTCCCTGTGCTTCGGGATCAAAACCTTCCCCCACACTCCATTGGGAGTAGGTCCTCCCCGGATGGTGTAGGATGGCGATCCCGGACTTTTGGGCTCACCATTGCCCTCATCCTTCACGGAATCTTCCGAGAAGAGTTTCCGGATGGGCACCGCCTTGGGGGTGATCTTCCCGATGTTGGGTCGAGATGAATCGCCCCGGAACACCTTCTTCGCAATGGTGCGTGCAGGAGATAGCCCACGTGCCGGCCTTCCCGCGCTGTGTGCCGGCCTTAGGTTGAATATAGTATCAAGAAAGATGCTGCATTTTGCTTTGTATCCTACTTGTTCAAAAACAAAGAAAGTAAGGGAAAGGGAACTGCTGCATTTACTTTGAATGGTTGGAGAAATTGGAATAAAGGAGAGACATCACTTTTGAAACATGCACGTTCTAAGCCACATAAGGCAGCTCAAGAGAAATACCTTGGTTTTCTGAATTCTGATGCAGCAATTGATGATAAAATTGAGAAGTGGAGTGCTGAGAATCGCTATCTGTATAAGAAAAGGTTGACTTATTCTCTTCGATGTTTGAAGTTTCTTTTGCATTAAGGATTAGCATTCCGTGGACAAGATGAAAGTGCAGAATCTAGCAACAAAGGTAACTTCGTTGAACTTTTGAAATTTGTTGCTGCACATAGTGAAGAGGTGAACAAGTATGTTCTAAACAATGCTCCAAGTAATTGCACTTTTACTAGCCCAAAGATATAAAAGCAGATTATTCAGTGTTGTGCCATAGAAAATAGAAAAAAAATAATTGGAGAACTTGGTGAAGAGCCCTTTGCAATTTTAGCAGACGAGTCTAGTGACATATCACATAAAGAACAACTAGCTCTTTGCTTGCGTTATATTGATGCATTGGGAAGGCCATGTGAACACTTTCTTAGAGTTGTTCATGTAGATGATACTACCTCTTTGTCACTTAAAGATGCAATTGAAGCTTTACTTGTTAGTCATGGCTTGACTTTGACACGAATCCGTGGTCAAGGTTATGATGGGGCTAGCAACATGAGAGGAGACATTAAAGGGCTGAAAACATTGATTATGCAAGAGTCACCTTCTACTTATTATATCCATTGCTTTGCACATCAGCTCCAACTAGTTCTTGTTGCTGTTGCCAAGAGAAATAATGATTATGTTTGGTTTTTTGATCAAGTATCTCTCTTGCTGAATATTATTGGAGTCTCTTGTAAGCATCATGGCATGCTTCGAGATGCTAGGATTGAGCATCTCACGAAGTCACTTGATTGTGGTGAACTTGAAATTGGAAGTGGATTAAATCAAGAGATAGGGCTGCCTAGGCCCGGTGACACTCGATGGAGTTCTCATTACAAAGCTATATGCAACATCATTGCTACGTATCCTATAATCCATGATGTCCTTTTCACTCTTGGAGAGGATACTACAGTTAGAGCTGATTGGACAAAGATACATACTATGCTTGGTTTATTTGAGTCATTTGACTTTGTTTTTGCTGCACGCTTAATGTACACCATTCTTGGATACACAAATGAATTATCAGAGTGTTTGCAAAGAAGGGAGCAAGATATTCTTAATGCAGTCTCACTTGTTAAAGTGGCAAAGAAAAGAATGGAACAATTAAGGAATGATGGCTGGGATCAATTCCTTGATAAGATCACTTTATTTTGCAAAAAGCATAGTGTTGAAGTTCCTACTATGGAGGGTAATTATGTGCCTTTCGGAAGATCATTACGGTTTGTTCATGGCCAAACCAATGATGACCACTTTAGAAGAGAATTATATATTGGGGTCATTGATCAAATTAGCCTAGAGCTTGCTAGTCGGTTTGATGAGGTTAATATGGAGTTGCTTTCCTGTATGGCAGCCTTTGGTCCTTCTAACTCATTTGTTTCATGGGATGCAAGGAAGGTACGTAGACTAGCTGAGTTCTATCCTAATGACATATCAAGCACTGACTTGCTAAAATTGGACTTGCAACTTGACAATTTTATTGATGCCCTAAGTGAAGATGAAAACTTCAAAGACCTACACAATCTTGTTGATCTCTCAGTTCGTCTTATGGAGAAAAAGAGACATAAGGTGTATGATGTTGTTTACTTGCTTCTCAAATTGGTATTGCTTTTACCGGTGGCAACAGCAAGCGTTGAAAGGGCATTCTCTGCAATGACTTTTGTGAAAACTAAATTGAGAAACAAGATGGGTGATAGTCTTTTGGATGATTGTCTTGTCACATAAATTGAGGACTTTTTCTTTGAAGTGGATGAAGAAGACATAATTCAAACTTTCATGGACATGAGGAAGCGGAGGCCAGATAAACCAGATAAGTAGTATGTACTTTCTTTCAAATATAATGCATATGTAAGAATGTTTATGCATCTTTTGCACTTTTCTAGACTATCTTGTGTTGTAGTGTATGCAACTTTGGCACTTTATTGTTAAATGCAAGACTTTATATGCTATTTACCAATTTTTTACCGAATAGTTTACAACACTATATGTACACTATACCACAAAATTTTGTTGCGGCATACCCTATACAAAAATCCTGGGTCCGCCACTGGCCCCTGGGTCCATTACTACTTGGAAACAACTGGAGGAAAGTTTCCATGCTCAGTTCTTCTCGGGATCCGACGAGGCCACGTTCACCAAACTGAACAGCATCCACCAGCTCTAGGGAGAACCAATCCACAAGTACATCCAACGGTTCCGTGAGCTAAGAAACCGATGCTACTCCCTCCACTTTGATGAGAGGATCCTGGCCCAGATAGCATACAACGGCTAAACAGGGCTGTCAAGGCAGTATATGGGCCGACTGATTTCAATTCTATCGGCCATTTAGTGTCAAAGGTTTCTTCTTATGAGTGGAGCCATCCAGAGGTCCTGCAGGAGAGGCAAAGATGGAACATCAGCTGCATTCAGGACGAGGAAGATGACGCCTTGGACGATGCCGATGCTTACCTTGTTCAATGGGCAAGGACCAACAAGCCGCTACAATGCTAGTGGATGAAATAGCCTGAGCCCATCCCAGGTTATGACTTCAACGTCTCAAAGACCGAAGCCATCTTTGACATGCTCGTCAAGGAAAAGCTATTGGTGCCACAGCCTGGGCATCAAACCCCTACGGCCGAGGAGATGCGTTTTGGTGTTTGATACTGGCAATGCACCACGGGGTGTGTCACGTGATGCTTTTGGGGTGGCGAGATCGGCGTAGCTCGATGGTTCGCGTAGAGATGCGACAAAACACAAGGATTTATACAGGATCGGGCCGCAATATGCGTAATACCCTACGTCCTATCTGTGGCGAGTTGTATTGATCTGAGTTCTCGAGGTTACAATGAGGGTTTGGAGGCTTGGTAGCTGGTGTGCAAGGAGATGATTGATTATCTACGTATGGGTCCCTTACCCGCCTTATATAGTCCTGGCACTCTATTTGGAAGTCTAAAAGGGTACACAGAATCTACGATTACATGTTTCCTTCCTTGAGTCCTGCTGCTCCTATAATCCAGAGTCCGAACCATACTTCATCATGTCTTTCCCAAAATCATAGTACTTTGTGTTGGCCTTCATGCACGTCATCCGTCTCCGGGCCCACGAGATTAGGCGGCACCCTGCTTGGGAGCCTGCTGTCTCTAATGGGCCCTCCGACGGCCCATGTACTGAATCCAAGCCGTGAGGGCCCAAGGGATATCTATCCCCCACAAGCCCCCGAGGCTTGAGTTAATTTAGGATTTAATTGACTCGAGGCTCTAACAAGAGTATCATACTGTTCATGAGTTCCACGCCCGAGTTAACAACATATTGTTTCTCATGGTGCACCGCCAAGTGCACCCCATGGGGTAGTCCCCGAGCTTCAAGTTGACTTGAGTATCAATCAGCTTGAAGATCTATACTTTTGTGTTAGACTTCATGGAATGCAATCCTCAAGCGTCGAGTCAACTTGAGGAATAGCAGAGTTACCATCTATTCCCAGTTCTCCGAGTTATCGAAAACTGACTCAAGCTTCCTGTTTTATCAAATTTTTAGGAAAAGAACAGTTTTCCCATAAATCCTACACCCCATGGGGTTAACCCAAAGGGAACAAGCAGAGGGTACCGAGGAGTTACCCAGAGAAGACCCCAGAAAACAGGAATCTTCCAAACACGCAACAGCCACTGCCCACCCACGCGATAATCGACGCATGGAGGAAGTCAAAACGACGCAGCCTATTGAATCGTTTTCACAGAGATCGAAGCGAGTTGGCCGTACTATAAGAGTAGAGCCATCGCCCCGTTCATCCATTACGCCTCCACTGAGCATCTAGTTCTTCAAGAAAACCCCAAGGACTCCCCACCCTCTCGCTCTTAGCCAAGGCCAGAGGAAAGGGGAAGAAGCGCGCGCGCTCGCCACCGTCGTCGGAGTATAAGGACTCCGACAACGCATTCTTCGGCGGCACCTACGACGACAAGGAGTCCTCGGAGGACTTCACCTCCAGCGAGGAAGAGGAAGCCCCCGAGGATACCCCGCCCCGGGAAGACGACTCAGAGCCCAACACCGACGACTCCTAGGGCTACAGCCACAAGGAGATCGCCAAGCCCTGCAGCCTTCGCCGCGCCGCCCTCCATGAGTCTGACGATGATGAGGAGGAGGACAGCGAGGAGGACTCCGACGACGACGACGATGCCCTAGGGGGCCAAGATGGCTCGGGCGGCCACGATGGAGGCGACGGCGGCCACGGTAGCGACGACGGCGGTCACGACGGCGGTGATGAGGCCGACGCTCCGGCCTCCAACCGCCGTCGCGTCACTGGGCCCCCAGCCGGGTCCTCCACCGGTGTGTAGGCCATCATCACCACCACCACCACCATAGTAGTAGTTAGTAGTAGATTAGGATAATCTCCTCCCTTATATGTAATCCACCTTGATGAACTGTGTTCTTATATAATGAAATCCATCGTATTATCCTTCGTTCTTGAGTTCTTCTGTGTGTTCTTATCTTGAAAATCTTGCATCCGAGTCAAATGCATTTTAAATTCTTTGAAGTAAAGACGAAATCATCATACAACAAAAGAACTCGCACTTCACTTATGCCCAGAATTCAAGCAAAAAACTCAACTTGCTAGGTTGAATTGAAAACCCCATTCTCCGAGTAATAGAGAACATGAACCTTTCCTTATGAATACCGACTGAACAACCATTCTTAAGAAATCATCCCGACTGAAATGACTTAATTCTAGTGCAATCCGACTCAAATGTTACCGTCAAGAGATCTGAGTCAATCTTAACGATATTCGCCAGTCCTCGCGAACTGTTACTAACGGCGTCAGGGTTATTTTGAGATCTATACCCTGAACCAAAAAGTTCTCTTATCCAAGACCTGTAGTGCCATTCTTCCCCACTGAGACCACCGCCATTGTTATTTGAAATCAAAGTGCCACTCCATCCGCTTCTTCTCGAATCTCCAACCAAACAGAGACATCCACCTCCATGGCTCCCAAGAAGAAAACCTTGAGCGAGCGCGGAAACACCACTGAGGGCCTGCCGCACAACGAGAACCGGCAGCTACCTTCACCATACTTAGCTTACCGCCCATCCACGGCCACTGAGCCCATGTTACAATCACTAGTGGATATGGGCATCCTCCCTCCGAAGGAAGTTGCAAACTGGAGGGTGTGCGGGAAGAAGGATGACGCTGCACCAACTGAGGACACTGTCACGCCCGGTTTCAACGAACAAAACCGTGCAACATATATATGCGCCAGTAAACGTCTCGCATATACATGACAAATTACATAATACCACAGCACATGCCAAAGATAAAAATGTGCATAACATTAAATATATCATTATTACACTGTGACACAAGTGTTTAACTCAGAGTATAACGTAGCATACGGAAGCATAAATCATAAACATAACGGACGCCACAAGGACGTCAACTGGTGAACGAAACGCCTAATACTCGTCGTAGTCTTGCACATAGTCTTCATTACCACCATCATCTGAGCAGCGGTTGGATTTTTCCCCCCAACAAGGAATAAATATAAAGAAAACAAGCGTGAGTACAGAATACCCAACAAATATAACATAAACCATGAGGCTCTATGGTTAGCTGACATCTGCATAAGCTTTTAATTTAAAACATTTATTAAAGCCTAATTACTATGAATTAATAACAAAACCATTAGCCGAAAAGATATTGCATAAGAATTTAATAAGATTAAACAGATATAACAATTATTAAAACCATAACCAAGGAACCTCAGCCAAGGGTCCTTTACTAATCACTGGGAAGGGTCTGAGCCGCTCATAACCATGAGCACGGCTAACATGTTAGTTTTACACTCTCGAGAGGTTGTACATCTTTACCCACAAGTCGTGAGCTATGCTAGGAATTCACCACATTACCGGAGATGCGATGACTAGCAAGCGCACTACAAAGCCTTTACAAAGATCATGTTGGTAAGGTGTAACCGCTAAGGTTTCAGGGTCGCAACCGTGGAGCAAGCCTCAAGGGGAGAAGCACATACATATAACATAAAGCACACTCAACCCAAGCAGCGCGAGGGCCACAGAAGCTCACCTCCCCTCTTGCCCCGCAGGTAAGTTACTCCCAAACCAAAACAACCTAATTAATCAGCTAAGTCTGTCCCATTCCAGCCTTGTGGTAGCACTGTTGTCCCAGGTGGTCGCTTTGTGATTCGGTCCTTAGGGAGAGAACCAGCAAAAGCACACGAGCACATTGCTCAAACTTCCTAAACCATGTTGCTAAAAAGCCATATTAAAATGGACAAGAACCGATCAGGGTCACGTCCAATAATTAATTGCATAGGATCATTAATCAAAATTAAATTAACAAAAGGATATGAGTTTGCGCAGCACCTAGCACAACTTAACCATATGCATCCCACAGGGTAGATATAAAAGGATAAAAGTAGCTAGGTAAACCTTACGGCATATAAATTAAAATGCACATGCAGCGAAATAAAAGTTATTAGGTGTTGTTTATGTTATACTTGCCTTCCTCAAAATTTATTCCTTGCTGCTGCTCAGAGGCTTCTGGAGGTTGCTCTTCGAACTCGACAGGCGGATCAACGTCTACGCACGACACACGGCACCAAACAAGAATCCACATGATCACACATGCAAGCAAACAAATGGAAAAGATAAGAAACAGTACATCATAACATAAAAACAGAAGGTAAAACGTATATAAAATTATTCTACACATCGCTACGGTCGCGTGGGTGCGAGAATCGCCAAAATAAGGATTTAAAACGGTGAAGTTATGCCCAAAACAGGGTTCCAGGGGCACAACTGCGAAGAAAAACTAATGTCAGGGGCTAACATTGGAAAACCAAGGGCCCAAACGTAAATAAACTTAACCGCCGAGGACTAAAGCGCTAAAACAGAGGGGCTTGGACTGCGGGTTCTATTTCCGAAAAGGTAAAGGGCAAAACTGTTAAAAACAAGGCTACTTTGTAATTACTTTTGTACATGGACAGACTGCGGGTTAATTTCTGCAAAACTGGAGGGCTCTTTAGCAAAAGTGCCACGGCGGTCGGCTGTTAACCGGTATTGACCGGCGATTGACCGGGTCACCGACGCTTGTGGGCCGTCGGATCCAGATCTTGCGGCTCACGAGTGTTAAGGGGGAAGATGGCCGGCGATGACCATCGCCGCGGCGGCGTCTCGCCGGAGCGCGCTGCTCCGGGCACTGCGGGGCACGGCGCGGTAAGGGAGCGGGCCGGAGAGCAAGAGGGTGCGATGGGGAACACACCTAGGGGCTTGGTGGTGGCGGAGATGCGACGGGGCAAGCCGGCAGCGAGCGGGTGCGGCTGGAGGCGTCGGTGCACGCGGGACGGCGACGAGGCGTGGCTCCGAGGGTCCAAGAACTGGTGGATAGGCTCCGCGTTGCTCCTGCGAAACCAAGGAGGGGGTCAAAAGTGCCAGAAGACTCGTCACCGGCGGCAATTCAAGAACCGCAGCGGCGGCTCACCTTTCGGTTTGGAGGGCGAAATTGAGAGCGGTGGTGAGCTCTAGGGCTAGGGGACTACTTCAGTTGCATAAAGGCGGCGGCGGCGGATCTCAGGGACCTCCTTATAAGCGGTTTTTGTTGGTCCAACTCGGGCTCGTGCGGCGCGAGCTCACCCCGGGTTCGGTTTGATCCGGAATCGGTCTAGCTCAACTCCACGCGGACTCCAAACAGGGAAGGGAAGGCGGCAGGTGACAGGCGGGCCATGGCCGCGGGGAAGGCGGGGCTCGGGTCCACAGCCAGGGACGGGAAGCGGCCGGGGCCACGGCGCAGAGAGAAGAGGCGGCGAACGGCGAAAGCAGAGGAGGGAGTGAGGAGGAAGAAGGCCCTGTCGGGCGGGTCCCGCGGATCAGAGAAAGAGAGGGCGTGGGGAGGAGTTGGGCCGGCTGCGCCTGGGCCTGGCCGAACTGGGCCGAAGGGGAACCGAGGAGGGTGGGCCAGTGGCTGGGCTGTTGGCCCGGTGGCTGGCCTCCTCCTCTTTTTTTTTTCTTTTTTTTTTCTGAATATAACTTTGAATAAAGAGGCAAAAGCTCTATCAACTCAAATGAATTTGAATTTTGAATCCTTAGACCATACAAGAAATAAAGCAATGCACCAGCATGAATGTACAACAAAAGTTAACCTATGATTAATTTTAATTAAATGTAGATAAAATAAATCATTAAATGCAGGCCTAGGCATATGAAATCCTAGAAAATTAAATAAACCATATTGAATTTATTGTAAAATTCTGGAATTAAATTTAGAGTGTTACAAACCTACCCCTTTAACAAGAATCTCGCCCCGAGATTCAGATAGGCTAGTTAGCAAAGAGAGCGAGGTATGCTGCTTTTAATTCATCCTCTCGTTCCCATGTTGCCTTTGCTTCTGTATGATGACTCCATTGCACACGGCACATCTTGATCTTTTTGTTTCTGGTATTCCTCTCAGATGTGTCTAAAATTTTCACTGGATGCTCTTTGTAAGTCAGATCCTCCTGTACCTTCAATCCTTCTAGCGGCGCTTGCTCTTCGGGCACTCTCAAACACTTCTTCAACTGAGACACATGAAACACATCATGCACACCTGACAAACTGGAAGGTAATTCCAGGCGGTAAGCTACTTCACCTTTCTTTTCCCGTATTTTAAATGGCCCAATGTATCTTGGCGCTAGCTTTCCTTTCATGTTGAAACGGCGAATACTTCTCATTGGTGACACCTTCAAGTACACATGGTCATCCACTTTAAAGGACAAATCCCTCCTGCGGACATCAGCATAACTTCTCTGCCTGGACTAAGCAACTCTCAAATTCTCCTAAACAATCCGCAATTGCTGTTCAGCATCCTGTATTATGTCAGGTCCAAATACCTGCTTCTCACCTGTCTGATTCCAGAACAACGGCTTTCTGCACCTCTTGCCGTATAGTGCTTCAAACGGAGACTTCTTCAGACTGGCTTGATAGCTGTTATTATAAGAAAATTCAGCATATGGCAAACATTTATCCCAACTAGTGCCGTACTGTATGGCACAAGCTCTCAACATATCCTCAAGTATCTGATTAGTTCTTTCTGTCTGCCCATCTGTCTGAGGATGGTAAGCTGTACTGAACCTAAGCTTTGTGTCTAATGAATTATGCAACTGCTCCCAAAAGCGAGAAGTAAACTGCGAACCTCGGTCAGATATAATTTTCTTAGGTACGCCGTGCAGGCAGACAATTCTGGAGATGTACAGCTCAGCTAACTTAGCACCTGAATAAGTAGTGTTAACCGGTATAAAATGAGCTAACTTGGTTAAACGATCCACTACTACCCATATTGAATTATAACCTTTGTGAGTACGAGGCAAACCCACAATAAAATCTATGGTTATTTCTTCCCACTTCCATTCTGGTACCTTCAGCGGCTGTAATAAACCTGCTGGTCTCTGATGTTCTGCCTTCACACACTGACATGTATCACAAATAGCTACATACTCGGCCACGGCACGCTTCATACCGTACCACCAAAATCTTTCCTTCAGATCATAGTATATCTTAGTGCTGCCGGGATGAATAGATAAGCCGTATCATGAGCCTCACTCAAAATTAATTTTCTGATGCTGTCCACATTAGGCACACATATTTTGTTCTTGTAGCATAAAGTTCCCTGTTCATCTTTCCGAAAGTGAGGCACCTTGCCTGATTTGAGCAACTCACGAATTTCCTACAATTTCTCATCATTCTTCTAGTGCTCCCGAATCTCTTGTTCTAATGTCGGCTCTGCCTCAAATGCTGCGGCTGTAGTGTGATGTAGAAAACCCAAACTCAATCTTTCAAACTCTTCACATAACTCATGCGGCATCATGAAACCCAAAGCCATATTAGCATAACTCTTCCTACTCAGAGCGTCTGCCACCACATTAGCCTTGCCAGGATGATAATGAATTTCCATATCATAATCCTTAATTAATTCCAGCCATCTTCGCTGCCGCATATTCAACTCGTTCTGTATGAAGATATGTTTGAGACTCTTGTGATCAGTATAAATTTCACAACGCTGCCCGTACAAATAGTGACGCTAAATCTTCAATACGTGCACCACTGCTGCAAGTTCCAGGTCGTGTGTCGGATAATTCAACTCATGCTTGCGCAACTGCCGTGAAGCGTAGGCAATCACTTTGCCTTCCTGCATCAGAACACATCGCAAACCATCTCTGGAAGCATCACAATAAACTATGAATTTCTTCTGCTGGTCAGGCAATGTCAACACAGGTGCTGTAGTCAATCTTTTCTTCAACTCATCAAAAGCAGCTTGCTGTGCATTTGTCCATCTAAATTCTGCATCCTTCTCTAATAGGAAAGTCATGGGCTTTGCAATTCTTGAAAAATTCTCAATAAATCTCCGATAATAACTAGCTAAACCCAGAAATCTACGAACCTCTTTTGGTATTTCCGGCACCTTCCAGTTCGTGACCGTACTGACCTTGCTTGGATCCACTGCAATTCCTCCTTTGGAGACGACGTGACCAAGGAAACACACTTCATCAATCCAAAATTCACATTTGCTGAACTTGGCGTACAGCTTGTGTTCTCTCAATCTCTGAAGAACTAACCTTAAATGCTCCTCATGTTCTGCTTCAATCTTGGAATAAATCAGTATGTCATCAATAATAAAAACCACCACAAATTTGTCTAAATAATCCATAAATACTGAATTCATCAATTGCATAAAATAGGCAGGAGCATTGGTGAGGCCGAAGGACATTACTGTATACTCATACAAGCCGTACTTAGTGGTGAAGGCAGTTTTAGGAATATCTGAGGGACGAATTTTTAACTGATGATAACCAGATCTCAAATCAATCTTGGAGAAAACACAAGCACCCTGAAGCTGATCAAACAAATCATCAATGCGGGGAAGCGGGTACTTGTTTTTAATGGTGACTTTATTTAGAGCTCGGTAATCCACACACATCATTTTCACATCAGTATCCTTTTTCTCAACAAGCAAGACTGGAAAAGCCCAAGGAGAGGAACTAGGGCGGATATATCCTTTAGCTAGCAATTCATCTATATTCTTTTTAACCTCCTCATGCTCTATAGGTGCCATTCTATATTGCCTCATTGCTATGGGTGCAGTGCCAGGTAAAAGCTCTATTAAAAACTCAATATCTCTGTCAGGCGGCATACCTGGCAATTCATCAGGGAAGACATCTGGATAATCACACACTATCCGAATGCCGTCTGTAGGTCTAACCTCCATCTGGTGCAAATAACCTGAAGGATTTGATGCGCTGATTCCCACTTCCTGGCCATCGATGCTGCTAGGTGAACTGTCCATTGAGCACAATCAAATTTGACACCCCACTTCTCCAGAGTGTCCATGCCCAAGATTATATCAATATTCATGGAATCAATAACTAGCAACCCAGTGCGAAACTCTACCCCCCTTATGTTGATACTAACTCTGGTACAGACTGTGTTGGTAGTTATCTTTCTCCCCGGTGAATTAATTACCATAGGTCTTTTCATGCAGCTTAAGGGGAGGTTATGTTTTTTAGCAAAAGATCTTGTAATAAAAGAATGCGTAGCACCAGTATCAAAAAGTATTGTAGCAGGGTTGGAGTTGACTGTAAACGTACCAAGCACAACGTGTGGGGCTTCTGCTGCAGTTTCTGCCGTCACATGATTGACCTTGCCCTGAAGTGGTGCCTTATGCTGCTGGTTGGGGCGCCCCTGCTGCTGCTGCTGTGGGGCGTTCTGTCTGGCCTGCTGCTGCTGCTGTTGCCCCCTCTGAGGGCAGTTGTTGGCGAGGTGCCCACTGTCGCCACACTTGTAGCAGTTACGAACCACGGGAACAGTAGCTTGATTTTGGGCAGGTGGGTTGGACTGCCCCTGTGGCATAGCTCTGTAGGAAGGGCATTGGTTCTAATTCTGGTAACACTGTCCTTGACCTGTCTGTTGCTGGTACTGCTGCTGCTGTGGTTGCTGACGCTGCTGCTGGTACTGCTGGGGGTAGCGGGGGCGGGTGTTGCTGTTGGAGGATGCAGGGTTGAGCTTTCTTTTCTTCTCATCAATCTCCCTGCGCTTCTGCTCTGTAAGCAAGGCACGATCTACCAAGTGATTGAAATTATTGAACGTGTTGTTCATCAGCTGTAACTGGAGGTTGTCATTAAGGCCCTCCAAGAAGTGCTCCTGCTTGTCACCATCTTCTGCAACTTCTGTGGGAGCATAGCGAGCAAGCTGTAGAAACTTGTCACGGTACTCCGTGACTGACATGTTCCCCTGTTTCAGAGAGAGGAACTCCTTCTTCTTCATCTTCATTATGCCTGCAGGCACATAGTGGCTTCGAAATCTTTCATGGAACTGAGCCCAGGTGAAACATTCTCTGTCCTGAGGTCTGTACGATTCCCACCTGTCTAGAGCAGCACCTCGAAGCTGTCCTGCTGCATACAGGACCCTCTCTTGATCATTGCATTGCGCAATGTCAAGCTGTCGCTCCACTGCACGGAGCCAGTCATCTGCCTGAAGAGGATCAGTAGAATGGGAGAAAGTAGGTGGATGTCCCTTCATAAAGTCTCCACGTCTGTCCCTCTGTTGCGGCTGCGGATTGACTTGAACATTCTGCAGAGCTTGTACTGCATTGTTGAGAGTAGCCATCATCTGCATCTGAAGCTGAAAAGACTGATCTGCTGTCAGCGGCGGTAGGTTCTGCGGTGGGTTGCCATTAGCCTGATTCCTGGTGTTTACCATCTGTTGGCAGCAGTTGAAACAATATCAGTAAGCAATTGTTGCACGTATCCAGGATGATAAATAATGGTGACCGATAAAGTAAAGAGAAAAGAGTAGATGGCTATTTATAACCCCCAACGATCTAATCTTTATTAATTAATTTATATAATTAATTTAATCTTCATAGTTGTTTATACTGTGGACATATAACACAGCTAGACTATCAATCAATCAAAGAACCAAATCAAGCATAGTTCACCATAACAAGCATTTACACACCAAAACAAAGCGTGCTAACGAGATATTATAAGGGTATGATCTAATATATAAAGGCACCCTAATGATGACATCTATAGAAACGATAGAAATACTTGAGTAAAGTTCTATATGACAGAATGAATAAATAAAAATTTTCGAACATAATGTGAGCAATTAATCAGTAAAACTAAAATAAAGACAAAACATTTAAAAGTCAGCAGTTACGACAAGGAAAGTGAAGTCCTTAAACACGACCAGTCTAACTAGGCTTTCGTCCTACAGTCAACACGGCTCTGGTACCAAATTTGTCACGCCCGGTTTCAACGAACAAAACCGTGCAACATATATATGCGCCAGGAAACGTCTCGCATATACATGACAAATTACAGAATACCACAACACGTGCCAAAGATAAAAACGTGCATAACATTAGATATATCATTATTACACTGTGACACAAGTGTTTAATTCAGAGTATAACGTAGCATAGCGGAAGCATAAATCATAAACATAACGGGCGCCACAGGGACGTCAACTGGTGAATGAAACGCCTAATACTTGTCGTAGTCTTGCACATAGTCTTCATTACCTCCATCATCTTTACCCACAAGTCGTGAGCTACGCTACGAATTCACCACATTACCGGAGATGCGATGACTAGCAAGCGCTCTACGAAGCCTTTACAAAGATCATGTTGGTAAGGTGTAACCGCTAAGGTTTCAGGGTCGCAACCGTGGAGCAAGCCTCAAGGGGAGAAGCACATACATATAACGTAAAGCACACTCAACCCAAGCAGCGCGAGGGCCACAGAAGCTCACCTCCCCTCTTGCCCCGAAGGTATGTTACTCCCAAACCAAAACAACCTAATTAATCAGCTAAGTCTGTCCCATTCCAGCCTTGTGGTAGCACTGTTGTCCCAGGTGGTCGCTTTGTGATTCGGTCCTTAGGGAGAGAACCAGCAAAAGCACACGAGCACATTGCTCAAGCTCCCTAAACCATGTTGCTAAAAAGCCATATTAAAATGGACATGAACCGATCAGGGTCACGTCCAACAATTAATTGCATAGGATCATTAATCAAAATTAAATTAACAAAAGGATATGAGTTTGCACAGCACCTAGCACAACTTAACCATATGCATCCCACAGGGTAGATATAAAAGGATAAAAGTAGCTAGGTAAACCTTACAGCATATAAATTAAAATGCACATGCAGCGAAATAAAAGGTTATTAGGTGTTGTTTATGTTATACTTGCCTTCCTCAAAATTTATTCCTTGCTACTGCTCAGAGGCTTCTGGAGGTTGCTCTTCGAACTCGACAGGCGGATCAACGTCTACGCACGACACACGGCACCAAACAAGAATCCACATGATCACACATGCAAGCAAACAAATGGAAAAGATAAGAAACATTACATCATAACATATAAACAGAAGGTAAAACGTATATAAAATTATTCTACACATCGCTACAGTCACGTGGGCGCGAGAATCGCCAAAATCGGATTTAAAACGGTGAAGGTATGCCCAAAACAGGGTTCCAGGGGCACAACTGCGAAGAAAAACTAATGTCAGGGGCTAACATTGGAAAACCAAGGGCCCAAACATAAATAAACTTAACCGCCGAGGACTAAAGCGCTAAAACAGAGGGGCTTGGACTGCGGGTTCTATTTCCGAAAAGGTAAAGGGCAAAACTGTTAAAAACAGGGATACTTTGTAATTACTTTTGTACATGGACAGACTGCGGGTTAATTTTTGCAAAGCTGGAGGGCTCTTTAGCAAAAGTGCCACGGCGGTCGGCTGTTGACCGGTATTGACCGGCAATTGACCGGGTCGCCGACGCTTGTGGGCCGTCGGATCCAGATCGTGCGGCTCACGAGTGTTAAGGGGGAAGATGGCCGGCGATAACCATCGCCGCGGCGGCGGCTCACCGGAGCGCGTTGCTCCGGGCACTGCGGGGCACGGCGCGGTAAGGGAGCGGGCCGGAGAGCAAGAGGGTGCGATGGGGAACACACCTAGGGGCTCGGTGGCGGTGGAGATGCGACGGGGCAAGCCGGCGGCGAGCGGGTGCGGCTGGCGGCGTCTGTGCACGCGGGACGGCGACGAGGCGTGGCTCCGAGGGTCCAAGAACTGGTGGATAGGCTCCGCGTTGCTCCTGCGAAACCAAGGAGGGGGTCAAAAGGGCCGGAAGACTCGTCACCGGTGGCAATTCAAGAACCGCGGCGGCGGCTCACCTTTCGGTTTGGAGGGCGAAATTGAGAGCGGTGGCGAGCTCTAGGGCTAGGGCACTACTTCAGTTGCCTAAAGGGGGCGGCGGTGGATCTCAGGGACCTCCTTATAGGCGGTTTTTGTTGGTCCAACTCGGGCTCGTGCGGCGCGAGCTCACCCCGGGTTCGGTTTGATCCGAAATCGGTCTAGCTCAACTCCACGCGGACTCCAAACAGGGAAGGGAAGGCGGCAGGTGACAGGCGGGCCATGGCCGCGGGGAAGGCGGGGCTCGGGTCCACAGCCAGGGACGGGAAGCGGCCGGGGCCACGGCGCAGAGAGAAGAGGCGGCGAACGGCGAAAGCAGAGGAGGGGAGTGAGGAGGAAGAAGGCCCTGCCGGGCGGGTCCCGCGGATCAGAGAAAGAGAGGGCGTGGGGAGGAGTTGGGCCTGCTGCGCCTGGGCCTGGCCGAACTGGGCCGAAGGGGAACCGAGAGGGGTGGGCCGGCTGCTGGGCTGTTGGCCCGGTGGCTGGCCTCCTCCTCTTTTTTTTTTCCTTTTTATTTTCTGAATATAACTTTGAATAAAGAGGCAAAAGCTCTATCAATTCAAATGAATTTGAATTTTGAATCCTTAGACCATACAAGAAATAAAGCAATGCACCAGCATGAATGTACAACAAAAGTTGACCTATGATTAATTTTAATTAAATGTAGATAAAATAAATCATTAAATGCAGGCCTAGGCATATAAAATCCTAGAAAATTAAATAAACCATATTGAATTTATTGTAAAATTCTGGAATTAAATTTAGAGTGTTACAGACACCTACGAGGCAATGGTGTTCATACTGTTTTTCATCCGCGGGTTAGGTCTCCCTGTCTGCTCATTTGTGCGAGGCCTTTTGCAATTCTACGCAATCAATTTAACCCACCTAAATCCCAATTCAATTCTTCAACTTTTAATTTTCATCCACCTCGGCAAGGCGTTTCTTGGAATTGTCTCACACTTTGGCTTGTGGAAGTATCTGTATCACTGCAAAGCCGGTCAGAGAGACGGAGTGCTACAAGTAACTGGAGGGGCCAGCTTTGAGCAGCGAAAGAATCGCAAAGCTGTTTATTTGGATATCCCTCTCCCAGATAACAACAGAGGATGGCACTCCGAGTGGTTTTACATTGAGAATCATGAAAACTCTCTCCCCTCGAGGTTTGGGAGGCAACCTGACACTAAGCTGCCCAGCTGGGAAGAAGGCCCAACTGTTGAGGAGCAGGTCGAGGTTGATACACTGCTGGAAAAAATAGCCAATCTGAAGGAAAGAGGCCTTACTGCCCATGCTGTGGTGATAGATTTCGTGTATCGCTGCATTCAACCTCTGAAGGATAGGATCTACCCCGCCTATCTGTATGTCGGAGCTAGCGATCCAACTAGAGAGACAGCTCGAACTATGACTAAGGATGATGTCAAGGCCCGAGTGGAGTTGATGCTTAGAGGTGAAGCTCACGACGACGGTACTCCCAAACCGTATTCTGCATGGAATCCAACTCCCACTGTAAGTAACCTTACTATGATTTCCTTGAGTATCCTTGCACGTAATCACATTCCGATTCATGAGATTTCTGCAGAGTAATATATCCAAGTTTCTGTCAGACCCTGCAACCTCTGAAGCTACCGGGCTATCCAAAAGACAATCCGAGTTATCCACTGAAGAGATGGAAGTTGTTGTTGCTGCTGCCCATGGTGCAGGAAACAATGAAGAGCATACATTCATTGTGATACCATGTACAGCCCAGACCGCCCAAGAGCTCAGTGTGAGCAACATCGCCAAAGCAGCCTCCGAGCTAACAGCTGCTCTAAGTGGTATAAGGACACGAGCTGCAACTGGTCAAGAGCGCACCAAGGCGAGAGCGACTCATACCGTGGTGACACGTAGACAGAGGACACATAAGAGGGCAATCAAAGATCTGACAAGCTCTCTAGAGTCAGTAGACAAAGCTAAGAAATCCAGATATTCCTCCCATACCGCAAAAACTGACGACTCATTATCTGGGGTAAACTGGACAAGCTTAGTTGATGAGGACGAAGAAGAAAAAGAACAAGCTCAACTGTCTCATCGTGAAAGGCGATCCAAGAAACATCATGATGATACTATATCAGCCCCTTCTGCATCCATACTGCCGCCTGAGGAGGATGAAATTGATCTGACGGCAGAAGATATGGATCTAGACCGAATTATCAAAGATACGTGCAAACTCCCTTTCACCATATGCTCTGATGAAGATATAGAGTCACTGTCAACATGCTCCAGGGGAAAACAAACAGAGACCACAAGCCCCCGAGCGACAAAAGAGTTAGGACCAAAGAATTTAGAGTCTGAAAACCCCGCGAGCACAACACCAGTAGAAATTTCTGAAGATGAGACTGCTCATATGAATAAAGCCACTGGAGCTGTGCACGAGGTACCAATGCCATCTGAGAACTGGGAACAGGCATTAACCGGGGTAGCTCCAGAAGAGAAACAGCAAGGGCCTACAACTGAGCCATTACCGGAAGTCGCTATCTCCCAGGAGCACCTAACTGAGATCGATACAGGCGATACTCCTCATCCCTTATCTAAAGCTCATGAGTCGGCCCAAGAGAAAAAAACTGAAGTATCGGTGCATACTGATCAAGTTAAAGGAGGACAATCCGACTTCCTGTCTACAACTGAGCCAGACAGCACTCAACCCCCTTTGACTAAAGCGGTTGATAACGATCAATGACCAGTATCATTCTAACACCCTAATTTTATTTTCAGTACACCCTAATTTTATTTTCAGTATTTTGCAATAAATTTAATATGGCTTATTTAATTTTCTACGATTTTATATGCCTAGGCCTGCATTTCATGATTTATTTTATTAAACAAATAATTAAAATTAATCCTAGGTCAACTTTTGTTGTACATTCATGCCGATGCATAGTTTTATTCCTTGTATGAACTAAGGATGGAAATTCAAATTTATTTGAATTTTAGATTTTGTTTTTTTGGGGTCTTGGTTTTGAAAAGAAAAGAAAAGAAAAAAAAGAGAGGATGGTCCGGCCAGCCAGACACCCCCTCGGCCTGCTAGCGCTTTCCGCTTGGGCCGGCTCGCTAACCCCGCCAGGCGCCAGGCGCCAGCCCAGTCCGTCCCCTCCTTCCCTTTTTCTCTCCCTGCACGTGGATCCCCGCTTGCTGTGTCGCTGCCCCGTGGGACCCGTTCGTCATCTTCCTCCCCAACCTCCAGCTGCTCTCTCCCTGCTTGTGGACTGAGCCGCCGCCTCCCTTTGGCCGGTGGCCCTTGTCAGCCGCCTAGCTGGCCGCTCGTTCAGCCTCCGCCTTCCCCACGCGTGTGGCCCGCGCGCCAGCCACCATCGCCGCGACCTCGAATCGGACCCGAGTAGACACGTAGCACCGCGTTTCCCAAGTCTAACTCGAGTTGCAGCCGCCCTACAAAAGGGTTTTAATCCCCGCTGCCATCTTCTTTCGCCCTCAGTTGCAACGCCCTAGCCCTAGCACCCGCGCCCGCCTCTGATTTCGCCATTGGAGCCGAAGGTGAGCTCGGCCGCCACCTCGATTCCACCGTTGTGGAGCCCCTCTGGCCTCTCTGACCCCATCTCCGTGTTCGCAGTGGTGCCACGAGTCGTTCCCGTCGGTTCTAGGCGTCTGCATCGGCTCCTTCGGTGCCCATCCACGCGCGCCCGACGCCGCTACCGCACCCGCTCGTCACCGACCCTTCGCCGGTCATCCTCCGCCCGATACAGGACCACGGTGAGACTCCCCGTCGCCTTCTCTCTCTCCCCTGCCCACTCTAGTCCCGCGCCGTGCGCCGCAGTGCCCGGAGCAGCGCGCTCCGGCGAGCCGCCGCCACGACCGGGCGCTGCGCCGCTGCCCAACGGCCACCGCCGGTCTGTCCTCATTCCTTTAAACCTAAGCCGTTCGATCTGGATCCAAGGGCCGCCGTCCTCTGGTGACCGGTCAAGGGCGGTCAACCGCCGGTCAGCCGGTGACATTTTGTTAAAGAGCCCCTGTCCTTTTCCCTAATTAATCCGCAGTCCAAGCTCTAGACATGTAGGCCCTGTTTTTACCTTTTAAACCCAGGTTTTCGAAAAATAATTACAAATAGGTCCTATCTCCTTCAAAAGGCCATATCTTTCACATTTTAAATCCGATTTTGGCGATTCTCGCGCCCATGCGATCGTATAAATGTGTAGAATAATTTATATACGTTTTACCTTCTGTTTTTATGTTACGATGTACTGTTTCTTATCTTTTGCAATTGTTTGCTTGCATGTGTGATCATGTGTATGGTTGTTTGGTGCCGTATGTCGTGCGTAGACGTTGATCCGCCTGTTGAGTTCAAAGAGCAACCTCCAGAAGCCTCTGAGCAGTAGTAAGGAATAAATTTCGAGGAAGGCAAGTATAACATAAACAACACCTAATAATCTCTTATTTACTGCATGTGCATTTTAATTTTGTATGACTGTAAGGTTTACCTAGCTACTTTTATCCTTATATGTCTACCTTTTGGGATGCATATGGTTAAGTTGTGTTAGGTGCTGCGCAAACACATATCTTTCGTTAATTTAATTTTGATTAATAATCCTATGCAATTAATTGTTGGGCTTGACCCTAATCGGTTCATGTCCATTTTAATATGGCTTTTTAGCAACATGGTTTAGGGAGCTGGAGCAATGTGCCCGTGTGCTTTTGCTAGTTCTCTCCCTAAGGACCGAATCACAAAGCGACCACCTGGGACAACAGTGCTACCACAAGGCTGGAATGGGACAGACTTAGCTGATTAATTAGGTTGTTTTGGTTTGGGAGTAACTTACCTGCGGGGCAAGAGGGGAGGTGAGCTTCTGTGGCACTCGCGCTGCTTGGGTTGAGTGTGCTTTACGTTATATGTATGTGCTTCTCCCCTTGAGGCTTGCCCCACGATTGCGGAACCTAAAACCTTAGCAGTTACACCTTACCAACGTGATCTTTGTAAAGGCTTCGTAGTGCGCTTGCTAGTCATCTCATCTCCGGTAATGTGATGAATTCCTAGCGTAGCTCATGACTTGTGAGTAAAGATGTACAACCTCTCGAGAGTGTAAAACTAACATGTTAGCCGTGCTCACGGTTATGAGCGGCCCAGACCCTTCCCAGTGATTAGTAGGATCCTTGGCTGAGGTTCCTTGGTTATGGTTTTGATAATTGTTATATCTGTTTAATCTTATTTAATTTCTTATGCAATATCTTTTGGGCTAATGGTTTTGTCATTAATTCATAGTAATTAGGCCTTAATAAATGTTTCAAATTAAAAGCTTATGCAGTTGTCAGCTAACCATAGAGCCTCATGGTTTATGTTATATTTGTTGCGTATTCTGTACTCACGCTTGTTTCTTTATATTTATTCCTTGTTGGGGGGAAAATCCAACCGCTGCTCAGATGATGGAGGTAATGAAGACTATGTGCAAGACTACAACGAGTATTAGGCATTTCGTTCACCAGTTGACGTCCCTGTGGCGCCCGTTAAATTTATGTTTTATGCTTCCGGTATGCTACGTTATACTCTGAGTTAAACACTTGTGTCACAGTGTAATAATGATATATTTAATGATTATGCACGTTTTTTATCTTTGGCATGTGTTGTGGTATTCTGTAATTTGTCATGTATATGCAAGACGTTTCCTAGCGCATATATATATATGTTGCACGGTTTTGTTCGTTGAAACCGGGCGTGACAATCATTACCCTCAAACTCAGGGCTACTAGCAGCTTTCGAGGTATACCAAGTTTGCACATGTCCTGTATTGACTTTGCTGTAGTCTAAACAACCCGAACTACTCTCTGCAGGCTATGCTGAACACCTTATAGGTGGGAGTTCACCAGGCCAGTATGATCCACGAGAAGATTACTGCATTCTCCAGCCTTGAGGTTACTACTCTGAGGCAATAGTTGGCTGACTCTGAGGCCGCACGAAAAGCTGAAACAACAGGTACGCATGCAACTGTTCCATACTCCAATATCTGAGATCTCAAACTGAATTATGGACTTGTTGCCAGCTACTGCTGCTGAGGTTGCTCGCCTGAAACAAACGGCTATGACTCGAGAGACAAAGCACCGTAACGCCATTGCTGACAGAGATCAAGCCAGAGACATAGCAGCAGACCTTCGCAGACACCTGGATATTGAGAAGAAAAACCATGAGGTAACCTGTCAAGAATCCCAACTAGCCTACTCTTTGCTCACAGAAGCATATGAACTGTATCATTCCACAGGAGAAGATGTGCCAAAGAAATGACGAGTATCAGCAGCTGCAAAAATCGCGAGACGGCTTTGAGAAGTCATTCTGTGAGACTGCCAGTTCCTTGGAGTCCTTGAGGAATAGCCACTCCCTAACACGCCAAGTGCTTAAGGACAAAGAAACTGAACTGGCTGAATCTCGAAGTGCCCATGAGAAAATAAAGAAGGTACGAGCCTCCACAAGGTCTGCACTTAAAGAATCCCAAGACCATCCTGTTCATCAGGCTCAAGTATCAGAGGTCTTGAAAAAGAACTATGAGACCAGAAAGAGGAACTGCAACAAGCTGAAAGACGCCTTTGAGAAGGCAAAAGAAGCTGCCTTGACTGCCAATACTGCCTTGATCAAGATTCTGGACATCTGTGTGCCAGAAAAAACTGCACCCCATCCTCTGGGTGATCGAATAACAACTTTCATGGATGATATGAAGTCCAAGATTTCTGAACGAGTAAAAACCGTTCTTACTCGCACTCTTATGGTCATCAAGAGTTCACAACCTGAGATTGACTTGGCAGGTTTACCAGAGAAGATAGTAAACGAGAACCAGAATGTTGAGCATGAAGATGAGGCCCGAGTGATTGCTGAACTCCTTGTAGGTGACAATGAGTAAACAATGATCCCCCATGTAATATGATGAACTGAATGCTGTGTGTACGTATTTTGCATCTTGTGTCGGCAATCTTGACTATTTACTCTGCAAAACCAAGTTAATTTAGAGAGCAAATCAAAATATTCCTTACGTACCTGAGAGTTATTCCTGTGCAGAGAAAACAAGCGACATTATCACGATCTAAGTTTGAACTGAATACAAGAAAAACGACATATAACAGTAAAAAACACGAATACTGTAAGATAGAGTATGATGATGACGTCTTTGTTCGGTCGAGGCCTTGAATGCTCCCCAATTATGAGGTCCTACAAAGGCATGTAGCACCGTGCTGTCGGTCAACTGATCTAGGCCAATTGCCTTTGTTTTGTCGGGGCTTTGAGTACTCCCCTATTATGAGTTCGAACGAGAGCATGTAACACCGTGCTGTCGGTCAGCTGACCTAGGCCGATTGCTCTCGTGGTTGGGGCCGGAGATATCCTCGTTAAGAGTAAGAATGGGCATGTAGCACCGTACTGTCGGTCAGCTAACCTAGGTTGATTGCCCGTAAACAACGAGTGAGTAGCACGAGTAAAAAGTTGGAAAGAGAACACTGAATACTTTATCTCAAGAGTACGTTTATTTATAGAACATAAATGAGGACAGAGTACAAAAGATGATACTGACTGCTAACTCTAAAAGTCATAGAGAAAGAAAAAGGCTATGCGTAGAATCTGCGCAGATGCTCTATATTCCAAAAGTTCCCGACTGGTGTCCCATCCATTTGAGACAGACGATATGATCCTGGACGAGTAACTTCTATCACGATGTATGGGCCTCCCCAAGGAGGAGATAACTTATGCTGTCCCGCAGTTTTGAGCACCCTACGCAGCACCAGGTCCCTGATTGAGAAGGAACGAGGCCTCGTATATCGATCATGATAACGACGTAAATGTGATGCTCCGGCATCTCAAGTGCATAATCACTCATCATACATGAAGCATTCATCTTGGGCATCATGGCATGACATGCGTGGGTGCATTGGAAACAAGTTTGGTTTATATTACTAAGTGAAAAACACTGTCATTTCATGTGTGGTGCTATGTTCATGATCATATCTTTTATTCTGTTGAGATCTGGGTGAAGTCCATATTGACAAAACTGTAGGTCAACATGATATAAATAACTTTCCTAATTGGGGTCTTGTCATATAATGAGGGTTGCAAAGTGATTAGGGTCAATTATTGTAAGTATAGAAAACCAGTCCAAATAGGGGCTGATTTGAAATTCCAAATTTACTCTGACCTGCAGCCACTTTCATGCAAAGCTCAAATTAGGGAAGTTGTAGGTAATGATCTAGGGAGCAACTTTTCCAATTGGGGTCTGGTTATAAAATGAATTCTAGTTAATGATTTGAACCATTTTCTGTCAGCCTAGAAACACAGTTTAAATCTGACCAGTTGGTAAATTTGGTTTTCCTCCAACTTAAAGTCATTTTCATGTCAAACCCAAATGGAATGAAATATAGATGATTAAATTATAAACAGACTTGTCAATGGGAGTTTTAGAAGTTAAAACCCAGAAATGGGAGTTTTTCCCTTCACAAGAAATAAAGGTACTCTGCCCCATCTAGAGCTGTCAGCCAAATTCAAATGGAATTCATATTTATAGACCGAATTTGAGCTGGAACCTTTTGACAAAGTTGTAGAGTTCAAAGAGTGGAACATTTCATCCAATTACCATTTTTCCAAATTCGGCTCCTAAATAGGTCAAAATGGCGATTTACAGAGGGTGAGGAAACACATTTTTCTTTTTCTGGGATTTTCCTCCCCCGCAGTCACTGACGAGTGGGTCCCACTCATCAGCGCCGCCCCGCTCCCCCAGCTCGCGGTCGCCGCGTGGCCGCCGGCGTACGGCCCCGACACGCGCACGTGGATCGCCCCCCTCGGCCGAGGCCGCGCCCTTACCTAGCCGCGAAGCCGTCCGCGTTCATTTCCCTGCTCCTCGCTCGCTCACTCACTCGCTCTCTCTCCACCCTCGCGCGCCGCCCGCCATAGCCGCCGACCGAGAGCTCGCTATGCCGGCCTCCTCGGTCCCTCTCCACGCCCCCAACCGCCGCCATCAACCTCGCCTCGCCCTTGCGCACCCGCCGAGGTAGACCTCGTCGTCCCTCTCCCCCTCGTTCTCTAGATCGGGCCGAGCCCCGTCGCGCCCGCCATGGCCGGGCCGAGCTCAAGCTCGGGCTTGCGCCGCCGCCTACCGCCCTCGTCGCGTCCCTAGAGAACTCTCACCGCACTCGCCTCGCTCCCGCGCACCCGAGGCACTAGGCCTCGTCGCCGTTCACCCACCCTTTCGCCTAGATCCACCGTCGCCCGACGTCGTGGCCACGCCGCCGATGCCGTCGCGCACCCTCGGTTCACCGCCTTCCCCAACCGACCCTCGCCGTCCCCGCCGCCGAGATCTAGCCCGGCTTGAGCGCCGCGCTACCCCGCACCCGATGTGCGTCGCGTCGCAGCTCCGGCGAGCCCGAGCTCGCCGGCGCGCGCGCGCCGCCGCGCCGTCGCGCGCGGCGGTAGGAGGAAGAACGGCCGGGGGGGTTTTGCAAGCTACCCCCCGGAGTATGGTTTATTTACATTTTTATCCCACGCGCTGTTTACTGAGTCTTGGCATTCTTACGTGCTAGCCCCTGGAGTATAGGGTTAATTGTGTTCTAGTCCTCGGTTCTATCTTTTTCCATTTCTTTTTCCTATATTCGGCTGAAAATTTGGAAATTCATATAAAATCGAATAAAAATCGTAAAAAGGTAAACTCAGTTGCGTTGTACTCCTGGTAAATAGATCTACACGGTAGGTATGATGTGGGGATGTGCATGTACGGTTTTACCCCTGTTTTTAAAGATGCATGATAAATCAATGAAAAATAGGAAACGTGGCCTAGGTGGAATCAAAAAATGACAAAACTTGGTCAGTAGCCTTCTTAGGGTGTTTTGATACTGTGGAAATTCCTGGTGACTCAATACCTTACTGTTCATTCATGGTTTTACCATTTTATATGTACTTTATGCATTATTTGATAACTTGAAAATGGGGTCCATGCAAAATATGTGAAATAAGGCTCACTAGTATTTTTCTCAGGTTGTATATAGCTTGTGAACACCACTCGTAAAATATGAGCCCCTGCATGTATAGTTTTGATGGTGATTTGAAAATGACAAATCTTGACTTGGAGAACTTGATAAATGGAAAAATGGGTCCTAATGTGCAAGATAAATTCTACCAAAATTCTAGTAGCATGTGGGAGTACTGTAGAATCCAGAAAGTATATGGTTGGAAGCTATTCTCACTGTTTATATGTACATCTTAATTTGCACTAGCTTTATATATGGGAAATAGATGTCCTGTCAAAACTTGGGAGTTTTAGCTTGTAAATTTTTGTACATGCAGTTCATACTAAGGATAGCTCACTGGTAAAATTTCATCTTCAGAAACCATGCCAATAAATTATAAAAATTCTGACGAGGTGTAGGGCTGAAAACTTGCTGGAATTTTAATAAAATATTTATAACTCCAATTGAGCTGAAATTTTGACAGTAGCTTCGAGTATGAAGTATCTGCTTGTCATAAAAGTTTGGTACCATTTGAGTTAGTTGAACTGCCAGAACTCAGATGCATGTTTTAATTCACAAATGTACATGGTTTACACTAAATATATACATAAAGGTTGATTTAACTACTATGCCCATATCGTTTTCCATGAAATATATGGTGCATACTGGCATCTGCACTTCATCTACATCAAATGCATACATCTGCATTCATATGCGCTCATGTCGGTACCTCTCATGCATATAGACCCCGCGATCGAAGAAGAGACAGTGCAGGAGCAACCCCTGGTCGAGGAACCCGAAGAGGAGCAGGAGGACTCACAGCCGACCGCTGACGCCACCGCCGAAGAGACTAACCCTAGCGAGGAAGAAGGTAGGCAGGATCATACAATTCCCAGCAAATAAAATATCTGTTGATTACGCATATGCATTAGGTGTTGTATGGAACCGATTGCATTAGATCCCCTGGCCGCCGTGGCCCTAGCACCTATACCTAGAGCTCGTAGGGCGAGTGCCTAGAATGGCTAGGTACGAGTAGACACGAGTGAATAAAGGTCACTCGTCGCGTAGGTGTTACTTTTCAAAAAGAAAAAGTCTCACTATGAAAGCTATTATTATCATGCCATGATTATGTTATGTTTTAACTGGAGACCGGGCGGAGATACGGGTATGAATGTTGAGAATTGAGATAATGTGTGGTGGACTCCGCCCGAGTCGCATAAGGCCGGTCATTGTTCGCCTATTGGTCGGCATAACATTGCTAGAGTGCTTATCCGGAATCTATGGGCCGGTGAAAGTCTTACTTGTGACGTCTCAAGCAAGGGGCACGTTCCTACCCACTGGTTGAGAGGAAGGTGGCCACGGAGGCGGGTGTCAAAGGAGGGCAAAACCCGACGTAACCGAGGTACCGCTCCTGCGACAACGCGCCCCGGGAGTTAGGCGGGAGTGGTCATCGAACTTGAGACGGGACAGGTGGAGATGGGGGAAGCATATGTGGAATGCTGGGAGTTAGTAAGCATATGCCATCCTGGTGCTTCTAGTTATTCCCGGGAATATAAAAATCGATTCGAATCGCTGATACTCACCAGGTGTGAGAATGCCAATACCACTGACGGGCAAAGTAGTAATCCATATGAATATGTTGTATTGAGAATTCATGGTTTTGACAACTACATACTTGGATATGCCTGATTTACCTTGTGAAATATTTGTCACATTTTCTGATGCATGCTTTACTTTCATGCCATGCTATACCATATCTATTATGTTCCACCAATTTTGATGACTCGAGCAGCTGTTAAATCCTGCTCGGGTGCAATAATGTAAGCAGCTGTCAAATCCTGCTTCCACTGATTAACTCGATCCTATATAAAAGCAATGGCTAAGGACTCAGATGCTAGTAAGCAAGCTTCGCGTCAGCCGTAAGCCTCATCCATTAAGTCCTACTGAGTAATTAGTACTCAGGGTTTGCCCCCAACTTTGGCTTACAGGTACGGAGTTCCTCTTCTGTGCCTGTGTTGGTGGAGGGTCGTGTCCCCATGAAGAATGAGCAGAGTCATGATCTGGCAAGGAGCGGCATCAGTGGGCTCGATGCTCGTTCTTTTATGCAAGTATTTTGAGTACCATGAAACTTGAGCTTTAAAATTCCGCTGCGAGAGACTATTTGAACTATGTTGTTATAAGACACTATGTTGAACTCTATTTGATTTCGAACTTGGTTTGTAACTAAAGTCTATGTAATATCTATTCAACTGCCTGTGATGTTGTAACTGTTGTCGCTCCATCGAGAGTCGGATGTGTATGACGTCGGTTCCTCTGGGAAATGGTGACATCGAGAGCCCGAAGGACTCTCGACGGACTACCGGGTTTAGTCTAGCCTAAGTGCACTGCGAGCCAGAGGTGGCAGGTGTGCTTAACCTGGATTAAGCAGGGCGGTTCCGCCACAGTAAAGTCTGCTGATATCGAGCCGACTGAATAACAGAGTTAAGACGCTCCTTCTCGAGTAGGTCGATCTCCTCGAGTCGGGTTGCTTCAGCCTCAGCAATGCTATTAAAAACCAGACGTGGGGCTCCAAACTTGAGGTTAGCAGGCAAGACTGCCTCCAATCCATACACCATGAAGAAGGGCGTGTTCCCTGCGAGGGCTTTGCTAGGTTGTGTTCGAAGGCTCCAGACCACATACGGCAATTCGTGTATCCATTTCCCAGTCAGCTTCTTATCCTTATCAAAGATCTTTTTCTTGAGTGCATCCAGAATCATGCCATTGGCCCGTTCAACCTGTCCGTTGGCTCTGGGTGAGCCACCGAGACATACTTGACACGGATGGACCTTTGTTCACAGAAATCAAATAATTCAGAGCCTGTGAAGTTGGACCCCAGATCTGTGATGATAGAATTCATTATTCCAAAGCGAAAGATGATGTCTTGAATGAACTCCACCGCTTTGGCAGACGTTAAAGGAGCAATGGGCCTGAACTCGATCCATTTGGTGAACTTGTCGATGGCAACCAACACGTGAGTATATCCCCCTTGAGCTTTCTTAAACGGTCCAATCATATCCAGCCCCCAGCAGGCAAAAGGCCATGAGACTGGTATATTCTGCAACTGCTGCGCTGGAAGATGATGCTGTTTGGCGAGGAATTGATAGGCCTCGCAATGCTGCACCAACTCGGTAGCATCATTCTTCGCCGTCGGCCAATAGAAACCGGCCCTGAACGCCTTCCCGACCAGTGTGCGTGAAGCAGCATGAATTCCACAGACTCCAGCGTGTATCTCTTTTAGCAAACTCTGCCCTAATGAGGTGCTTAGGCATTTCAGCAAAACACCTAAGGCAGCACGCTTGTATAACTCATTATTAATCAGAGTATAGCTGGAAGACCGTCTCGCTATTCACTCGGCCTCTGCTTTATCCTCCGAAATTTCTTCATTCAGAATGTACTGGATGATGGGGTCCCTCCTGTCAGTCGGTGCATCTAGAGTTAAGATATGCCGGTCGGGAGGTATGCTCAACTCGTCTAGCTGAACAAAACGATGATGAAGCTCTTGGACGAAGAAGCCAGAGGGTACCTTGGCACGTGACGAGCCCAGCTTAGACAGAATGTCAGCGTCCACATTGCGATCCCGATCCACATGAATGTACTCAAGGCCCCAAAATCTACCTTTCAGCTTGCGGACTGCCTCGCAATATTTGTCCATACTTTCTGTGGAGCGATCCCATTCCTTGTTGACCTGATTAATGACCACCAAGGAATCTCCATAGGCCATTAGACGCTGGATCCCGAGTGATATGGCGATGCGCAGGCCATGGAGGAGGGCCTCGTATTCAGCTGCGTTGTTGGAAACCGGGAAGAGAATCTGTAATACATACTTGAGTTTTTCCCCTGCTGGCGAGGTGAAGACGATGCCAGTGCCAGCTCCTTCCAACTTCAACGAGCCGTCGAAATACATCTTCCAAACTTCCATGACTTCTGGCTTCTCAGGCACTTGATGCTCAGTCCACTCAGAGACAAAATTGACTAGTGCTTGAGTCTTAATTGCAGTACAAGGACAGAATTCAATGTCATGAGCCCCCAGTTCGCAAGCCCACTTGGCGATACGCCCTGTGGCCTCTCGATTACACAAGACTTCTCCAATTGGGAACTCCGTAACCACTATGATTTTATGTTCCTCAAAGTAATGGCACAGTTTGCGTGCGGTAATGAGAACTGTGTATAATAACTTCTGTACTTGAGGATACCTGATTTTGGGAGGACTGAGGACCTCGCTGATGAAGTAGACCAGATGTTGCCTGGGTACCGTGTGCTGTCCATCCGGTCACTCGACGACCAATGCGGTACTGATCACATGAGTCGTACAGGAGATGTAGAGGAGCAGATCTTTCGCCGGTGAGTCGGCAGTGGCACGATTAGGAGACTTGAGTACGGGAGGTGACGTTAGGAACTTTTTCAAAGCGTCCAACGCTTCCTGAGCCTCTGCAGTCCACTTAAACCTGTCAACCTTTTTGAGGAGCTTGTAAAAGGGCATGCCACATTCACCGAGCCGTGATATGAATCGGCTCAAGGCTGCCATGCACCCAGTCAGCCTTTGGGCATCTTTCTGCGATCTGGGAGGGTGCATGCGCAGAATAGCCTTGATCTTCTCGGGGTTGGCTTCGATTCCTCTGTTGCTGACGACAAACCAAGTAACTGACCTATGGGAACGCCGAAGACGCACTTGGTGGGGTTGAGCTTCCACCGGAATTTCCTCAGGCTGTCAAACACCTGGCCCAGATCATCGATGAAATCTTCTTCGTTCTTGGTCTTGATTACAACGTCATCAACGTAAGCCTCGACACGTTCGCCCCAGTGATCGGCGAGGCAAGTTTGGATTGCCTTTTGGTACGTTGCTCCCGCGTTCTTCAACCCGAAAGACATTGAGGTATAACAATAGGCACCGAAAGGCGTGATGAACGCTGTTTTCTCCTGATCTTCGGTTGCTAGGCAAATCTGATGATAGCCCGAGTAACAATCGAGGAAGGAGAGCAAAGCGCAGCCGGCCGTAGAGTCAACGACCTAGTCAATGCGAGGCAACCCGAACGGGTCCTTAGGGCAGTGCTTATTGAGATCGGTATAATCAACACACATCCGCCAGTCCTTTTTATTCTTCTTGAGAACGAGTACAGGATTTGCAAGCCACTCGGGATGCATGACTTCTCTAATAAAGCTGGCAGCCTCAGCCAGGTTAACTCTGCCCTAATGGCCTCTCGCTTTTCTGGAGTGAATCGCCACAGCCTCTGCTTGATGGGTTTGGCACTGGGGAACACTTTGAGTTGGTGCTCGGCCAATTCCCTCAGGACCCCAGGCATATCTGCTGGCTTCCATGCAAACATGTCGCGGTTGGCCCTCAAGAACTGGACGAGCGCATCTTCCTATTTGGAAGGAAGAAGAGCGTTGATGGCGGTCGTTTTGGTCGTGTCCGAGGGGTCGAGACTTATCTCTTTCGTTGGGACGGCTGGTTGAATCGCTGCGCTAGAGGCCGCCTCTTGAGTCAGAATCTGGAGGTCTTCCTGCGACATGCCAGCTTCATCCGCCTTGAGCTTCTTCTGTGCCCCCATCTGATTCTGCTCAAGGGCCATTTGCATGGCCTCTTGTACGCACTCCGAGGCTCCCTTGAAGTCAGCGCATATGGAGAGAGTACCACCTGGGGCTGGCATCTTGAGAACGAGGTATGTGTAATGTGGGATAGCCATGAACTTGGCTATCCCAGGACGCCCGATGATGGCATTGTAGACGCAGTTGAAGGTCGGGGCTTCAAATCGCAACGTCTCGATGCGAAAGTTCTCTGCCGTGCCAAAAGCGACCGGCAGATAGATGTGTCCGAGCAGGTATTCACCTGCGCCTGGAACAATTCCGAAGAATGGGGTATCCGACTTCTTGAGCTCGCTAAGCGGGATCCCCATCTCTTGTAAAGCTCTAGGGAACACCACATTGATGCTAGCCCCGCCGTCGATCAGAACCTTCTTGAGTCGGGTATCCCCAACTATGGGAGTTACGAGCAACGGGTACTTGCCTGGCTCATCGAAGTTGAGCCACTGATCCGCCCGACTGAACGAGATCGGCTCATGGGACCAATGGTATGGTTGCGGCGGCTTTGAGGTGGCCGCGTTGATCCGCCAATCCTCCAGCTTCTGCTGACGCTTGCTCGAGTACGCTCCATGCCCTCCTAGGATGAAGTTGACCTCCTTGTTAATGTCAGGGAAGCGTTGATTACTGCCTCCAGTCGGCCGCTGCGGCGGCTGGTTCCGCGGTGGAGGAGGCAGCGGAGAAGCTTGCGCCATCGGGAACTCGCCGCGTGTCAGCATGGCTTTGAAGTCGCGGCAGTGTCTGAGAGTATGGCGCATATCCTTATGCGCCGGGCATGGCTCGTCGAGGAGTTGATCAAGGGTTCGAGCCTAGGTTTGTGGCGGGCCGCGTGGTCGAACCGGAGCTGGAGCCATGGCATAGACCTCCTCCCGAGGCCTCTTATCCCAGCGACGATCTTGCCGCAGGGTTTCTTCATGCCTTTCCTGCTTGCCCTTGCCCCGGTCGTCTTGCCAGGGGTGAACAAGGTCGCGAGCTTGTTCGTCCGCCGTGATGTAGTGGTCTGCTTCCTGGAAAAGACGCTTTGAGGTGCTGGGCGCGCTTTCCAGTATGTGCTTGACGAAGACCTGGTCATTGGAGCCCTAGACGAAGTCGTCAATCATCGTATCCTCAGATACGTCGGGGATGCGGTTTCTGAGAGCATGGAACCGCTTGAGGTACGATCGCAGGCTCTCCAAATCCTTGTGCCTGATGGTTTTGAGGTCCCACCGTTGCACCGGTTTGTCAGAGAGTGACTGGAAGTTGGCGATGAATAGGCGACGGAAGTCTTCCCAGTCCTCAATGCTACCCCACCTAAGGTGGCGAAGCCATTAAAGCGCGTCCTGCCCCAACTTGATTGGGACATAGGCCGTCATGAGATCTTCTGAGGCATTGGCTGCTCGAGCCGCGGTAGTGTAGGTGGCCAGCCAGTTCCGCGGATCCATCTTCGTCTCAAATTTTTCAATGTTTGAGATTTTGAAGTTGGGTGGCCACTCGACATCTTGAATTCTCCGGCCGAAAGCTGCTATAGCAGCTTCGGCAGTGCCAACCGGGTTACCGCGGTCCTCCACTGGGCGGCGAGGCGGGACTGAGGTTGATGATCCCGCTCAAATCTGATTCGGGGGCGGAGCTATTCACGGAGACAGCCCCCGAGTGACCTCTGGCGGCTGGAGTGCGCTGCGGGGGCCCGTAGTCTCGGTCGTAGTTCGCACGCCGGTCTATCTCGAGCTGGTGTCTCTGAGCGCGAGATTGCTCGATGTTGTGACATGCGTCGCGGTTGCCATTGATGACCTGTCGTGCGTCGGCAACCTCTTGCTGCCTGGGCACAAGGTGGTCTGCTGCCCGAGCGAGAACAGTCTTGATGGCCACCCCATCTTCGTTGTTGGGGAGGAGCTCGCAGAGCTTGACCAATGCCCCTCCTGCTTGACTTGGGGTCTCCATGACTCCCTCGGACTCCTTCAGAAGATTGCGTTCGGGGAGCGCCGCCAGCCGCTGTCGCTTGGCTTGAGCAGCCTGCCAATTGCGACGCCGCTGCCGCGTCTAGTTCCTGTGTCGGTGACCCTGCACCTCCTGCTCATCCTCGCTCTCCCGAGTTACTTCGTCTATTGAGACAGGCATCGTTGGATCCTTGTTACCCAGGATGATGGGCGCCAGATGTTACGGATGCGGTTCGCCCTCTCCCTCCTGTGGCGATCCTGCAAGGTTTCGGCAAGGACGGGTCGCTCATCGTCCGAGACCACTTCGTCGATCTCGTTCGGTGCACTGCTGATCACGAAGAGCTCAGGGAAGCAGAGAGTGCAGCCGGGGAATGATCCCTAAGACCTGCTGGTGGTCGTGGCTGCCAACCCCATGCTGGCGTTTGAGGCAGGGACCATGGATTCCGTGGTCGTCGCAGCTGTCGCGACATGTTCAGAGACCGTAGGAGTATCGATGTTGTAGATCATATGAGGGTGCCCCACATCACGAGCCCTCTCAGTGTTCACTGGACAACGGCGAGCCTCGCCAGTCGGCGAGGTGCTCCGGCGAACGGATCTTCCCGCCGGCGTGGGATCGATGACGAGTCGTGGGCGACGTCACACCGGCGGCGCGTCGAGCCCACTGTAGATGTGATCGTCCGGAAGAGGCACGGACTGTCTTGAGTCGGGTGCCCCCCGCGCACCCTCGTCGTTGTTGAGGGGAGCCAAGGCATGGGGAGAGAAGCCCCTGGTATGTGGTAGCAGAGTTGCAGAGACCAAACGGGATGGAGGGAATGCTAGGCTCCACCCGAGTCTTCTTTCGGCCCTGGGCAGGCGAGGCTGGCCGGGGTCACTTTGATGCCGGCGGAGGTGGTGGGACCCGTAGCGGACGTGGGACCCAGGAACGAGTATCAACATGAAGTCGCCTTGGGCCCTGTGGAGCACTGCCTGAGGCGCGGGTCCGCCGCTGATCTCGTGAGGGGTTCCTTGAGGAAACTGGTCTTGGCTCTCGACTAATCCGAGTCCAGATTTGAGTCGGGGAGGTTGAGAGCGCCGTGTGATGGGTTGGGGTCGAAGTGGTGGTCGTCGCAGGTTCTACTCGGGTTGGCATTGTCGATGTAGATCCAACCCTGAAGGAGACCCTGCAGTCGGTTCGCGCTCCCGAGTCATGATGACCACGGGGAGCCCGATCTGACTCAGCACGACGTGGTGCCGGATTTTGGCGAGGGGCCGGCGCCTCGTGCTGATGTGCTGGAGCTTGGCGCGGAGTTGGTGGACGCTGACGAGGTGTTGGTCCCTGGCGCCGATCTTATGGTCTAGATCGCTCTGGAGTGGTCGATGGCTGCACGACGATGCGTGGTTGCACCGGCGTGGTGCGAAGCTGGTGAAGGTCGCCGCTCCGATCGGCGATGAAGGTGATTGATCCAAACTGGATCATGTCACCTAGGGTGAAGCCGTTGACGGGACGATTGGCCATGGAGCTAGCTGATGCCGATTTCGTCTCCCCCTACCTGGCGCGCCAACTGTCGGTGTTTGATACCGGCAATGCACCACGGGGTGTGTCACGTGATGCTTTTGGGGTAGCGAGATCGGCGTAGCTGGATGGTTCGCGTAGAGATGCGACAAAACATAAGGATTTATACAGGTTCGGGCTGCAATATGCGTAATACCATACGTCCTATCTGCGGCGAGTTATATTGATCTGAGTTCTCGAGGTTACAATGAGGGTTTGGAGGCTTGGTAGCTGGTGTGCGATGAGATGATTGATTATCTACGTAGGGGTCCCTTACCCGCCTTATATAGTCCTGGCAAGGCTTGGGTTACAAGTCGGTTACGAGTCCTACTCTGTTTGGAAGTCTAAAAGAGTACACAGAATCTACGATTACATGTTTCCTTCCTTGAGTCATGCTGCTCCTGTAATCCAAAGTCCGAACCATACTTCATCACGTCTTTCCCGAAATCATAGTACTTTGTGTTGGCCTTCATGCACGTCTGTTGACGGTCATAATCTCACGATATCAACCGTCAATTATCCACCAAATGAAGCTAAACATGTGAAGTATTTGGACTAACCTTGCTACTAATGAGTTCCACAAGATGTACATGAATATTTGGATGTAGGTACCAAAATATGCATAAAATGGTTACAAACATGCCAGATGTCGAAGATGAGCAGAAATGGCAAAAGTGGGGTGGCCACCCGACCACTTACCATGGCCGCCTGACCACCCTCCAACGAGGTTTTGGGTCCACGACCATGTGGAATGGTCCCTTGACCACTTCATGTGCCATGTCATCGATCCGATGTGAAAACAAATACAAAATGGTGAAGATCCAACCATACAAGAGAGCATCCAATGTATCTGAGGGTCACAAAATGTTGGGATGAGGATTGGTGATGTCAAGGATCCGAGGGAAGCAACATGCAACAAATCGGAGACAGACACGTGGCCGCCCGACCACGTGCCATGGCTGGCCGACCACCCCTCGACGCATTTTTCACGTGCAACCAACCGTTCTAACTGCCAACCGACATGGGGGAGCAAGCTTAGCCATTGGATCAACTAAGGCGGTGGATCCCATGGCTGCCTGGCCATGGGGGATGGCCGCCCGACCACCCACCTAGGTCGGCCGGCCACCGACTTGGTCCCTCCACCGACCTACTAAACATATAAATACCCCCCTCACTTCCTAGGCTATAAATAGACCCCAGGAGCTCATTTGCAAAGTGTGGAGTGAAGGAGAGTTGAGTTGAGAGTCCTATCTAAGAGTGCTTCACTCTTTTCTTAGTAGTTAGGATAGTCCTGGGAGTTAGAGTTGAGTCGAGCTTTGCCTCGGAGTCTCCGGAGTTATCTTCGAGTCTGTGGTAAAACTCTTATATCTTTTGGATTCAGATTATCTTCAATATAATTCAGTTATATTTTACTTTATTTCTATCTCCTGCAAGTGTGGTGTACCTTTATTTTGTATACTTGCTAGGATTAGATTGTGTTTCACTTAGTTATTCAAGTCTTGTTATTCTTACGGGTGCTATAACTCAACCCTAGACTTAAACACTAGGCTCTGGCTAGATCCTCTCCTCTGATCAAGGATGATCTATAGTTGTTCAAGCTTTGTTGGAACACGTTTATAGCTTGCCATCCTCTCCACGCAGCTTTGCTTGGTAGCCCCATGTGATGCTCCAGCATCTCGAATGCATTATCATATCTTAATCATGCACTAAGCATCATCAAACATCACGTGATTGCATATAATCAAGTTAAGATTTACACGCTGCTATGTTCTTGTTCCTAAATCCAAATCTATTGGGAGCTAGGGGAACTCATATTACCAAACAAGTAGATAATGAAGATTTGAACAACTTTCATAATTGGCGTTTGGCCAGATAATGAAGGCTACATAGGGTTTGGAGTCTTTCTTTGTCAGTGAAGAAAACCAACTCAAATCAGCCTTGTTTAGAAACCCTAAGTTTGCACAAACCTACAACCACTTTCATGCAGCACTCCAATTGAATAAGTTGTAGGTTCTGAAATCCTAAACAAACTTTTCAATAGACACTTTGGGTGGTAAAGACCAGAGGTAGGACTTTTGAAGCTCACAAGCAGTAGAGGTCCACTGTCCAGTCTGGGGGCTGCAACCAAAATTCAAATGAATT
This sequence comes from Paspalum notatum, assembly GCA_022530915.1. Taxonomy (NCBI): domain Eukaryota; kingdom Viridiplantae; phylum Streptophyta; class Magnoliopsida; order Poales; family Poaceae; genus Paspalum; species Paspalum notatum. Next base: position 34,572,531 of record CM039687.1, on the reverse strand, counting down.
TCATATTTGCAAACCGAATCTGGAGAGCCTATTCACAAACTTGTAGAGTTCAAAGGGTAGAACATTTCTTCCAATTGGACTTTTTCCAAATTCGGCCTAGAAATGAGCCAAAACAGCGAAATACCGAGGCCTAAAAAACACATTTTCCTTTTCCCAGTTTCTGAGTCACTGATAGGTGGGCCCTCGGATCCGCGCGACGCGCACGGCGCGAACCGACGCGCGCCGCGTGGCTCGCCGGCGTATAGGGGGTACGGCAAGCCCCGCGGCGGCCGTCCGACCGCGTCAAAACGGAGTGCTCTCAACCCTCGTCAGAAACCCTAGCCTATTGTCCACTCCTGTCCCGTTCCCACGCCGCGCCGCCCAAACCCTAGCCGCCATTGCCGGCCGCGAGCTCGGACACGAGCTCATGCCACCGCCTCCCGGCCTCCTCGAGCTAAACCAACACCACCACCGCACTCCCCGCTCCACTCCGCCCCTCCCCCGATAGACCTCATCGTCGATCTCCCCTCCACCGCGGAGACCGACGCCGCCACGACGTCCTCGCCGCGAACGCCGTCGCTCCGGTTCATCCCCGGTTCACCGCCGTTCCGCCTCGACCTCGCCTCCGCCGTCGACGAGACCTAGCCCAGGTGGTCGCCCTCGCTCCCGCGTATCTCCCGCGCCTCGTGTCGCGGCCCCGGCGGGCCGGAACTCGCCGGCCGCGCGCGGCGAGAGGAGGAAGACGGGGGCCGGATTCTTTTTAGATCTAGCCCCCAGGTTTTTCGAGTTTTACATCCCCGTCCTCCCGCACGCGCACTGAGTCTTGTAGATCTTACGCGCTAGCCCCTGGAAACTACGGTTAATTACGTAGAGGTCCTTAGATCTAGGTTTTTCTTTTTCTATTTACCTTTTTCTCGGTTTGAACTTTGAAAAATCATATCAATTCAAAGAAAAATCCAAAATGGACAAACTCAGTACCTATGAACTCCTCTTGAGTAGATCTACAGGTTAGGTATGATGTGGTTGTGTGAAAAGACATTTTTACCCTCGGTTTTGTTGCATGCATGTTAAAGAAAAATAAATACCAAAAGTGATGTAAATGAACTTCAACATGTGTGAAACTTGGACAGTAGTATATTAGTGATGTTTATGCCCTTTGTAAATTTTCTTGGCTCTAGCACTGCTCATTTAATTGATGTTTTTCCATTATCATGATAAATGTATATATTTAATGTGAGGTGAAGTGGGGGGCTATATAAAAGATGCTCAAAATGACTCCCTAGTATTTTTCATGGACTTTGCACATCATGGGTAGTCCACTGTTAAAAAAGGAGCCCTTGCATGTTAGTTCTTGATGGTGATCTGAAAATGACAAAAAGGACTAGTTGAGGAAGGAAAATAGGAAAAAGTGTATTTACATTACTAGGAAAATTATAAGAAAAATATGGTGGCTTGTACATGGTGTCTAAAGTCCGAAAAGTATATATGTGCATGTCTTATATACCGTTTTGTCATGCATGTCCATTTCCCCTATAATTAAAAATGGAAAATAGATGCCCTGCCAAATGGAAAGTATTTCATTGGAAAATTTTTGTATAAGTTGTTTATAGCCTATCATCATCACTGGTCAAATCTCAGGATCAGATTCTCTTTCGATAATTACTGATAAATCCGAGAAGGGAAAGGGCTGTTACGTTGTTAGAATTTCTATAAATTCATTTTTACTCCATTTGGGCTAAAATTTTGTCGGTAGCTTCTTGTACAGGATATGTGCATGCTGTAAAAATTTTAAGTCAATTGGAGCAGTAGAGCTATTTAAACTCCTTGGCCGCCCTGGCCCTAGCACCTACACTAGGTACGTAGGACGAGTTGCCTAGAAATGCTAGGCTCGACTAGATACGAGTGAGATGTCACTCGTCATGTAGGTGTTTTGAAAAGAAAGAGAACACTGTCTATGCTAAGATGTTTATTATGATGAGGATTAATTGGAGACCGGGCGGAGATTAAGTTATATTCTTGCGGTGTGCGTTGTTGCGGTGTAATGGCTCCGCCCGAGTCGCATAAGGCCCATTCGCTGTTCGCCTACTGATTGGCATAACATTGCTAGAGTGCTTATCCGGTTAATGGGGCCGGTGAAACCTTACTTGTGCCATCCAAAGAACAGAAACACGTTCCTACCCACTGGTTGAGAGGAAGGTGGCCCGGGGGAGGTTGGTACTCATGATGGGGAGACCGAGATGTCGGCAGGCTCGTCATTGGGGCACAACCCGGGAGTCAGGCGGGAGTGAGACGAACTTGGGATGGGACAAGTCGAGGAGGGGAACTATATGTGGGAAAGCCGTCGTGTGAGTAAGCATATGGGTCCCTGGCATTTTTAGTTATTCCCGGGAATTAGAAATCGATTCGAATCACTGATGCTCACCAGGTGTGAGAATGCCAAATACCGCACACGGGCAACGTAGTAATAACTCTAATATGATGTATTATGATCCATGTTTTCGAATGCTACATGCTTGACTATTATGTGCTTTTTATTCCTGCAAGTTTTTATGAATTTCTCAATTGCAAATGGCTTGGGTATCATGAAAGGGTAGCAGCTGTCAAATCCTGCTACCTTATATTCATAACTTGTATAAAAGAAATGGCTAAGGACTCACATGACTAGTAAGCAAGCTTTGCGTCAACCGTAAACCACATCCATTAAGTCCTACTGAGTAATTAGTACTCAGGGTTTGCCCCCGCTTTTGAGTTACAGGTATGGAGTTCCTCTTCTGTGCCTGTGTTGGCGGAGGGGCCTGTTACCACCAGGAGTAAGAAGCGTCATGAGTTGGCACTGGAGTGACATCAGTGGGCATGATGTTGCTCTGTTTCTGCAAGTCTTTTATTTATCGTGAACTATGAACTTTGGAAATTTCCGCTGCGAGATACTATTTGAACTCTATTTACTTATGAAACTATGTTGAACTCTATTTTATTTCGAACTGGTTTGTAACGTAACTTCCTATGTAATATCTATTCAACTGCCTGTGATGATGTAACTGTTGTGGCTCCATCGTGAGTCGAATGTGTGTGATGTCGGTTCCTTTGGGAGCTGGTGCAAATCGAGAGCCAAGGGCTTCTCGACGGACGACCGGGTTTTGTACGGTCTAAGTACACTGCGAGCTAATGGTGGCAGGTGTACTTAGCCCGGATTAAATCGGCAGTTCCGCCACAGCTGGTATCAGAGCCGATCATACACAGACAACAGTTATATCATCAAGTTTTGGTTTACAAAACTATTTTTGAAAGCCCTTTCAAGTAAATTTTAAAGGAGAATAAACGATATGCACATATTAAGGATGTTAGTGTATATTAGGTGACATCGCTAACATTTTGACCTAGATAGAACACATATGCATATTCGGCGCTTTCAAAAGCAACTTTTCGGCCATAGCCATCCCCAGTATTGGAGGAATGCTATCGGGTTTTGCGGATTGTTGTGAACTCTGCATTCATGCTGGTAGGCTAGAAACTTTTAAGGAGGGTGGTCACCTTTGATGTGTTTGTGACCATTCTCCTATTGTGACCCCGCAAGATTCAATTTGCTTGCGTGGGTGCCAGCCCGGTCTAGCAGAGGACCGTACAGATGCGTTGTCCACGCGGCGCAAAATGGCGTGGATGCCACACTATGTGGTAATGTATGAGCATGCATTTTTCTGCAGGTACACTAACTCCACGTGAAATTAAGAACGATTAGAAAACGACTAGTTGCAATAGACAGTGCCGTGCATATTGTCACCGAATAACCGGTAGTATATACTAGACTAGGATGTGTGATGTGAGACGGTACAAACGAATCATGCATCATGTTCATCATTTTGATTATATGGGGTACTGCTAATAAGCATACAAAAGAAATCACGAACTTAAGTCCCTTATCTTTTTCCTTTTCAATAATGCATAAAATATTGTATGAATTCACTCAAAATTTTTTTAATGCAAAGGCCTTTCTTTTGTGTCCAACAGATGGTTAGGACCAAGCAGGCCGCGCGTAAGGCCGTGGGGGGTAGGGGGCGCCCGCTCCCGCCAGTGACTCACACTCCACCCCTGGTAGAGGACGGGCTACTCCACACTCGCTGCCGGGAGGACTGCACCCTCTCCCGGATCCTGTGCAGAGCCCTGAGGCAGATAGGACGCCGCCCTATCCCTTCTACTCCGTGCAGACCATGCATGGGCAGGGGAGCTGCTGGGCCTGGGTGGTCATCCCGTACCCGAACTCCGCGAACCCACACACCATCGTGGTCTATGGGGCGAACGAGGAGGAAGCCTATCTGAAGGCAGTTATGACAGCTATCACTTTTCTGAGCTCTAAGGAGGATGCGGGCCGCTTAGACCTGCGTTATCTCCCCACGCAAGAGATGGACGACGAGTGGGTCCGCCGCCACGACATGCTCAAGGCCCGCAACGACACACGACCCTATGCAGCATGTATGGAGTTTGCCAGTGAGATGCACGGGATGTATGACCGCGCTGAGGGCAGGAGCTGTTTCTACTTTCACAGGCATGCAGAGGCGCATGCTCGAGTGGAGGAGTTGGAGGGTCAGGTGGCTCAGCTACAGCAGCGCCTCGCGGTGTATGAGCCGCCTCTAGCGGAGCAGGACCCTCAGGACAGGGAGTTCTCTGAGCCGATGGAGATGGAGGAGGAAGGAGAGGGCTCCGTCCCCACCGGCCGCTTTGCGACTTAGAGAGGAGGGGTGATGGAGAAGAAGGATGAGGTGCTTTTGTGTATCGTTTAGCACGTTGATAGCGATATTTTGTATTACACCGCTCCGTGCATTTATATGTGGCTGTACTAAAAACCTTGATGAGATGTGAGAGCTTATTTGTGTACGCCATTTATGTAATGACGGACACCTTGTTATGTGCCATTTGATGGTTTGTCGCTGAAACCGCCATCCCACGATGTAATGATAAGACCATAAGTAGTATTCGAACTTTTAAATCTCACTCGAAGTCTATCGTACGTTCTTGAGTAGCTGGAGTAGGTTGAATGGATGAAATTGACTTTGTATCTCGTTTTGGGATGCAGCGCTGGGAGGATAGGTGCACTAGTGTAGCTCTTCCCCAAACGCCTCGAGAGGAGGATTAACTTTTATTGCAGATTATACGATATCATATTGCATGATTTCATGTATTTATAATGTCGTCCGTGATGCTATGATTTTATCAGCGCGTCACATTGCAATAAGGTATTGTGAGATTAAAACCCGGTTGACCTCCCTCTTGCAGATGGTGAACACTCGCAATGGGCAACACTCGGGGTCGGAGCCACATGCGAACGGCGCTCCACCCCCACCGGAGCTAGCCACCCTGGTCGTGCAGCAGGCTGAGCTGATCCGCCTGCTCGCAGAGGAACGCCAGGGCCGTGGTCAGCTGCAATCGCGGGAGCCTAGGAATCGAGGCATCTCCTACAGGGACTTCGAGGAACTGCGGCCCCCCGTCTTCACGAAGTGTCTTGAACCTCTGGACACGGACGATTGGCTCCGCACAATGAAGTCCAAATTCACACTCCTTCCGGAGCTGACCGAGCAACAGAAGGCGCGGTTTGCCGGGCAGTTGCTGCAAGGACCAGCAGGCGCGTGGCATGCCACGTTCCTCGAAATGCAGCGGGCTGGGCATGAGCCCACCTGGGAGGAGTTTACCCAGGCTTTCCGGGCTCACTATATCTCGGACAGCTTGATGGAGCAGAAGAAGCGGGAATTTCGGGAGCTTAAGCAAGGCAACAAGACTGTGATGCAATATGTGCAGTCTTTCATTCACCTTTCACAGTATGCACCAAAAGATGTGGCAGATGATCCCCGCCGAGCAGCTAGGCTCTTGAACGGCCTTGACCCCACTCTCCAGACTCACTTGGGGCGCCGTTACCAGAGTTTAACTGATCTGGTGGACACCGCACTTGACATGGAGAATCGTCTTCGGGTCGCAAATGAGGACCAGAGGCGCAAGCGCCAGGCTAACACGTCTGCTGCTGGATCCTCCCAGAAACAGAAAGCAGTATACAGACCCCCACAGCAGCACTACCAGTAGCTACGCTTCATGGTCCGGCCAAATCAGCCGGGCTGGGTTCACAGGGCACCACAGCAGCAGCAGCGCCTTACCTCTGGCACACAAGCTCAACTCCCTGCACCCCGTGTCCCCGCCACCCTAGGACCCGGGAATCCCTGTTTCAACTGTGGTAAGACAGGGCATTTCAGCAGAGACTGTAGAGCACCCTGCAGGATCCTAGGCCCGAACCCTGCGGGTGGCAGTCAGCAAGACAAGCAGAAGGGGCCCGCACAAAAGATGGGCCGTGTGCACTATATCCACATGGAGCAGATCCCCGCTGGAGTGCCGGTACTCGCTGGTACATTCATGATCAACGGTCATCTGACCGTCGTGTTATTCGATTCGGGGGCCACTCATACATTCATTAGCAAAACATATGCACAGAGGCATGGCTTAAAAATGTACAAGTTAAGAGATAATTACCACATCACTACCCCAGGGTCTCCCATAGATACCAGTCTGGGGGTTAGATTTTTAAAATTTGAGATTGGTACGGAAAGTTTCATCATCAACCCCGTGGTGCTGCCACACCAAGGGATTGATGTTATATTGGGGATTTATTGGATGACGGAGAACAACGCCATCCTGGATGTTGGCAGCAGGACAGTGCAGTTAAGGTCTAGGGTCAGTGGCAAGGTCTTACGTGTGCATATGCCAGACATGAAACACATGGTGGCCACAGTGAATGCAACCGAGATTGATGAAATTAAAAAGATCCCAGTAGTGTGTGACTTTCCGGACGTATTCCCGGAGGAGCTTCCGGGTCTACACCCAGATAGGGATGTGGAATTCCGCATAGATCTCGTACCTGGTACTGCCCCTGTCTCCAAGAGACCATATAGAATGGCACCTGATGAACTAAAGGAGTTAAAGATACAACTGCAAGAACAGCTAGATAAAGGGTTCATTCGGCCTAGTTCATCACCTTGGGGTTGTCCGGCCCTCTTTGTAGAGAAGAAAGACCAAGGGGGTAAAAGGCTATGTGTGGACTACCGACCATTAAATGCCGTGACCATCAAAAATAAATACCCAATACCACACATTGACATTCTGTTCGATCAGCTAGCTGGGGCTAGGGTCTTCTCAAAAATAGACCTAAGATCGGATATTACCAACTAAAAATCAAAGAGTCAGATATACCCAAGACAACGTTCTCGACTAGATATGGTTTGTATGAGTACCTGGTCATGTCTTTTGGGTTAACCAATGCACCGGCCTTCTTCATGTACATGATGAACTCAGTGTTTATGAAAGAGCTAGACAAATTTGTGGTAGTATTCATTGACGATATACTCATCTACTCCAAGAGTGAAAAAGAACATGAGGAGCACTTGCAGATTGTACTCACTCGGCTTAGAGAACACAAACTCTATGCCAAGTTCAGCAAGTGTGCTTTCTGGTTAAAAGAAGTGGGTTTTCTGGGTCATATTCTGTCTGAGAAAGGGGTAGCCATTGACCCCAGCAAAGTAGAAGATGTCCTGAACTGAAAACAGCCTGAAACCGTGACCGAGATTCGGAGTTTTCTTGGTTTAGCGGGCTACTACCGCCGCTTTATCAAGGACTTCTCCAAAACTGCTAAGCCAATGACCTCGTTAACAAAGAAGAATGCAAAATTCATATGGAGTCCGAAGTGTGAGGAGGGTTTTCAGGAACTAAAGAAGCTGTTAACGTCAGCACCCGTCCTAGCCCAACCAGACGTCACAAAACCCTTCGATGTGTATTGTGATGCCTCTGGCCAGGGGCTTGGCTGTGTCCTAATGCAAGAGGGGAGAGTAATCACTTACGCTTCTCGCCAACTAAGGAAACATGAAGCGAACTACCCAACCCATGATCTTGAGCTAGCCACAGTTGTACACGCCCTGAAGATATGGAGGCACTATCTGCTGGGCAACACTTGTCATATCTACACTGACCACAAGAGCCTCAAATACATCTTCACACAGCCCAAATTAAACATGAGGCAAAGATGGTGGTTAGAGGTGATAAAAGACTATGACCTGGAGATTCATTATCACCCCGGGAAGGCGAATGTGGTAGCTGACGAACTAAGCCGTCGGGCTCATTGCAATGTGGTTGAAGCTCGGCCCACGGCAAGAGTGATATGTTGGGAGATGGATGAAATAGAAATGCCAACCGAACAGCTAGTCGAACTCTATAGCCTCATCATTGAACCGACAATAAAAGACCTAGTCATTGCAGCACAAAAACAAGACCCGGGTATGGCCCACATTTGTGAGGGTATTGATGAAGAGAAAAAGGCTTGCTTCACACTAGACGACCAAGGGGTCCTGTGGTTTAAAAATCGCTTAGTAGTACCAAAAGATATGGAGCTGCGGAAGAAAATACTCGACGAAGCCCACACCTCCGTGCTTACCATGCACCCAGGCAGTAATAAAATGTACCAAGACCTGAAACAAAAATTTTGGTGGACTCGCATGAAGCGGGAAATTGCCAAGTACGTGTCAGAATGTGACATGTGTAAGAGGGTGAAAGCTGATCACTTAAAGCCGGGCGGTATGCTTCAACCCCTGAACGTCCCGGCTTGGAAATGGGAAGATATACACATGGATTTCGTGGTGGGTTTGCCTCGCACTCAGAAGGGTTATGATTCCATATGGGTGATTATCGACCGATTTACGAAATCAGCTTTTCTCCCTGTAAAGACGGTTTACCGTGCCAACACATATGCCGAGCTTTACATAGCAAAAATTGTCTCCTTACATGGTGTCCCTCGGACCATTACCTCAGATCGGGGCTCGGTTTTTGTGTCTCGCTTCTGGGAACAACTGCAGAATGCCCTAGGAACGAGATTGATTCACAGTTCAGCATACCACCCTCAAACCAGTGGCCAAGTCAAAAGAGTGAATCAGATCGTAGAAGACATGCTGAGGGCATGTGCTTTAACTTATTCCACAAAATGGGATGAGTGTTTGCCCTTGGCAGAGTTTGCTTACAATAACAGCTACCAGAAGAGCTTGAATATGGCACCTTTCGAGGCCCTATATGGCAGAAGATGTAGAACACCCCTCAACTGGTCCGAACCTGGGGAATGTGTCACCTTTGGCCCTGATTTGGTAACTCAAGCCGAAGAACAAGTAAAATTCATACAAAGTAACCTGAAGAGCGCACAGTCCAGGCAAAAGAGTTACTCAGATAGGAGGAGACCGCTAGTCTTTGAGAAGGGTGATCATGTATACCTTCGAGTGTCACCGATGAAGGGGGTGCATCGATTTGGGGTGAAGGGAAAGCTAGCACCACGGTATGTTGGCCCGTTCAAGATCACCGAGCAATGTGGACCGGTGGCTTACCGATTGGAGTTACCACCACACCTTGCAGCAGTGCACGACGTGTTTCACGTATCACAGCTTAAAAGTGCTTACGAGTGCCGGAAGAAGAAGTCGACACGTCTCACGTTCAAATTGAGCCTGACCTTACCTATGAAGCACGACACATCAAAATCCTAGACCAAAAGCAAAGGTCAACACGGCGTAATACTGTCAACTTTTATAAAGTGCAATGGAGTGATCACTCCGAAGAAGAAGCAACGTGGGAAACTGAAGAATATCTACAAACTAAACACCCGGGCTTTCTCCCATCCACTCCAAACCAGTATGTTTTAGCTAACACTCCTTACGTACTCGTTTACTTTAACTATTCCACCCACATCACATCAAAATCTCGGGATGAGATTTCTTTAAGGGGGGTGGGTTGTGATGCTCCAGCATCTCGAATACATTATCATATCTTAATCATGCACTAAGCATCATCAAGCATCATGTGACTGCATATAATCAAGTTAAGATTTACACGGGAGGAGATGGAATACTTGAAATCTGAATTTTATGCATGTGTTCTGCTATGTTCTTGTTCCTAAATCCAAATCTATTGGGATCTAGGGGAAACTCATATTACCAAACTTGTAGATAATGAATATTTGAACAACTTTCATAATTGGGGTTTGGCCAGATAATGAAGGCTACATAGGGTTTGGAGTCTTTCTTTGTCAGTGCAGAAAACCAACTCAAATCAGCCTTGTTTAGAAACCCTAAGTTTGCACAAATTACAACCACTTTCATGCAACACTCCAATTCAATAAGTTGTAGCTTTTGAAATCCTAAACAAACTTTTCAATAGACACTTTGGGTAGTAAAGAACAGAGGTAGGACTTTTGAAGCTCACAAGCAGTAGAGGTCCATTGTCCAGTCTGGGGGCTGCAACCAAAATTCAAATGAATTTCATATTTGCAAACCGAATCTGGAGTTGATCCTATTTACAAACATGTAGAGTTCAAAGAGTAGAACATTTCTTCCAATTGGACTTTTTCCAAATTCAGCCTAGAAATGAGCCAAAACAGCGAAATACCGAGGCCTAGAAAACACATTTTCCTTTTCCCAGTTTCTAAGTCACTGACAGGTGGGCCCTCGGATCCGCGCGACGCGCACGGCGCGAACCGACGCGCGCCACGTGGCTCGCCGGCGTATAGGGAGTACGGCGAGCCCCACGGCAGCCGTCCGAGCGCGTCAAAACGGAGCGCTCTCAACCCTCGTCCGAAACCCTAGCCTATTGTCCACTCCCGTCCCGTTACCACACCGCGCCGCGCCGCCCAAACCCTAGCCGCCATTGCCGGCCGCGAGCTCGGACACGAGCTCGTGCCGCCGCCTCCTGGCCTCCTCGAGCCAAACCAACACCACCACCGCACTCCCCGCTCCACTCCGCCCCTTCCCCGATAGACCTCGTCGTCGATCTCCCCTCTACCGCGGAGACCGACACCGCCACGACGTCCTCGCCGCGAACGCCGTCGCTCCGGTTCATCCCCGGTTCACCGCCGTTCCACCTCGACCTCACCTCCGCCGTCGACGAGACCTACCCCAGGTGGTCGCCCTCGCTCCCGCGTCTCTCCCGCGCCTCCTGTCGCGGCCCCGGCGGGCCGGAACTCGCCGGCCGCGCGCGGCGAGAGGAGGAAGACGGGGGCCGGATCTTTTTAGATCTAGCCCTGGGTTTTCCGAGGTTTACATCCCGGTCCTCCCGCACGCGCACTGAGTCTTGTAGATCTTACGCGCTAGCCCCTGGAAACTACGGTTAATTACGTAGAGGTCCTTAGATCTAGGTTTTTCTTTTTCTATTTACCTTTTTCTCGGTTTGAACTTTGAAAAATCATATCAATTCAAAGAAAAATCCAAAATGGACAAACTCAGTACCTATGAACTTCTCTTGAGTTGATCTACAGGTTAGGTATGATGTGGTTGTGTGAAAAGACATTTTTACCCTTGGTTTTGTTGCATGCATGTTAAAGAAAAATAAATACCAAAAGTGATGTAAATGAACTTCAACATGTGTGAAACTTGGACAGTAGTATATTAGTGATGTTTAGGCCCTGTGTAAATTTTCTTGGCTCTAGAACTGCTCATTTAATTGATGTTTTTCCATTATCATGATAAATGTATATATTTAATGTGAGGTGAAGTGGGGGGCTATATAAAAGATGCTCAAAATGACTCCCTAGTATTTTTCATGGACTTTGCACATCATGGGTAGTCCACTGTTAAAAAAGGAGCCCTTGCATGTTAGTTCTTGATGGTGATCTGAAAATGACAAAAAGGACTAGTTGAGGAAGGAAAATAGGAAAAAGTGTATTTACATTACTAGGAAAATTATAAGAAAAATATGGTGGCTTGTACATGGTGTCTAAAGTCCGAAAAGTATATATGTGCATGTCTTATATACCGTTTTGTCATGCATATCCATTTCCCCTATAATTAAAAATAGAAAATAGATGCCCTGCCAAATGGAAAGTATTTCATTGGAAAATTTTTGTGTAAGTTGTTTATAGCCTATCATCATCACTGGTCAAATCTCAGGATCAGATTCTCTTTCGATAATTACTGATAAATCCGAGAAGGGAAAGGGCTGTTACGTTGTTAGAATTTCTATAAATTCATTTTTACTCCATTTGGGCTAAAATTTTGTCGGTAGCTTCTTGTACAGGATATGTGCATGCTGTAAAAATTTTAAGTCAATTGGAGCAGTAGAGCTATTTAAACTCAGAGGCTTGAGTAAATGGAAAAAACAACAAATTATAAATGGATGAAATGGTAGATGGGGTCAAAAATGCCACATCATATAAATGCATGGTCATGACATGGATACATGGGTTACATGGTGGGCCCTTGGTTAAGTTTAGGTGATGGGCCGTATGATTTCATAGGAGAGTTTGATTTTCCTCCCCCTCGGGAGATAGATTGTTAAATAGAAATGTTTACTTACTTTACCCTATTTCCACTGTGGTTATATGCTTACTGCGCTCTGTCCTGCATTGCATTCATCGCACTCATTTTGCATATGATGGCATACATATAGATCACGGGACCGAGGAGCAGACGCCGGAACAGCCGCTGATCGAGGAGCCAGAAGACCAGAAGCCGGACCCGCAGCCAGAAGAGTACCCACAGGCCGCACCTGACTTCGCATCCGAGGAAGCTAACCCTAGCGAGGAAGGTAGGCAGGACCATATTCTCCTAGCTAATAATGTTTTATGATTACGCATATGCATTAGGTGTTGACTGGAACCTTATTGCATTAGACTCCTTGGCCGCCCTGGCCCTAGCACCTACACTAGGTACGTAGGACGAGTTGCCTAGAAATGCTAGGCTCGACTAGATACGAGTGAGATGTCACTCGTCATGTAGGTGTTTTGAAAAGAAAGAGAACACTGCCTATGCTAAGATGTTTATTATGATGAGGATTAATTGGAGACCGGACGGAGATTAAGTTATATTCTTGCGGTGTGCGTTGTTGCGGTGTAATGGCTCCGCCCGAGTCGCATAAGGCCCATTCGCTGTTCGCCTGCTGATTGGCATAACATTGCTAGAGTGCTTATCCGGTTAATGGGGCCGGTGAAACCTTACTTGTGCCATCCAAAGAACAGAAACACGTTCCTACCCACTGGTTGAGAGGAAGGTGGCCCGGGGGAGCTTGGTACTCATGATGGGGAGACCGAGATGTCGGCAGGCTCGTCATGGGGGCACAACCCGGGAGTCAGGCGGGAGTGAGTCGAACTTGGGATGGGACAAGTCGAGGAGGGGAACTATATGTGGGAAAGCCGTCGTGTGAGTAAGCATATGGGTCCCTGGCATTTTTAGTTATTCCCGGGAATTAGAAATCGATTCGAATCACTGATGCTCACCAGGTGTGAGAATGCCAAATACCGCACACGTGCAACGTAGTAATAACTCTAATATGATGTATTATGATCCATGTTTTCGAATGCTACATGCTTGACTATTATATGCTTTATATTCCTGCAAGTTTTTATGAATTTCTCAATTGCAAATGGCTTGGGTATCATGAAAGGGTAGCAGCTGTCAAATCCTGCTACCTTATATTCATAACTTGTCTAAAAGAAATGGCTAAGGACTCACATGACTAGTAAGCAAGCTTTGCGTCAGCCGTAAACCACATCCATTAAGTCCTACTGAGTAATTAGTACTCAGGGTTTGCCCCCGCTTTTGAGTTACAGGTATGGAGTTTCTCTTCTGTGCCTGTGTTGGCGGAGGGGCCTGTTATCACCAGGAGTAAGAAGCGTCATGAGTTGGCACTGGAGTGACATCAGTGGGCATGATGTTGCTCTATTTCTGCAAGTCTTTTGTTTATCGTGAACTATGAACTTTGGAAATTTCCGCTGCGAGATACTATTTGAACTCTATTTACTTATGAAACTATGTTGAACTCTATTTTATTTCGAACTGGTTTGTAACGTAACTTCCTATGTAATATCTATTCAACTGCCTGTGATGATGTAACTGTTGTGGCTCCATCGTGAGTCGAATGTGTGTGATGTCGGTTCCTTTGGGATGTGGTGCAAATCGAGAGCCGAGGGCTTCTCGACGGACGACCGGGTTTAGTACGGTCTAAGTACACTGCAAGCTAATGGTGGCAGGTGTACTTAGCCTGGATTAAATCGGCGGTTCCGCCACACCCCACTCGGTGACAGCCTGTGGTGTGCCTGTGTAGTCCAGGCCCGTCGTTCGGGAGGCCCGTAGGTGTTAGCCAGACTCTCTTTCGTGACCTACTATCTACCCCCTGGTACCCTCGAGACTCTGGAATTTCGCTCGATGCAAGACCCTGGCTTGTTTACTTGAATAGCTTAGTTAGACACGGATAATGTTTGCAGCCGATTAGAATAGAGTTTGGTGACTTTATCTCACTCGTTGTCCTCCCAAGCAACTATACCTTTCTACAGATAGCTTAGATAGATATCCTCCTCCACCATACACCTATCTTTATCACGTTTACCCCTGTTAAACTACTAGTTTGTATAATATATCCAAGTTTACAGTTCATTCCATTTGAGTTTATTCAATTACACTCTTGAGCCTACTGCTTCCCTGTGGAAATTTATGATACTCGGAATACTCTGAGTGAAAGGCCACAGCGGTCTCCGTGCGCTTGCAGAGTAAAACCTGTAAAGGCTAAGAGACGCCAACAAGCTTTTCTGGCGCCGTTGCCGGGGAAGCAATTGGCCAAGAGATAATTGAATTCTCATTTCGAACCTGTATACTTGATAGGTTTTACCGCTAGGTGTTAACAGGCTCACTTTGCTCTGTTGTTTTGTTGTGGTTGCAATAGAGAGGTGTATGACCGGTTTCGACTTGCCGGTAAATTTCCACAATAACCCAGAGTCACTGCTCCAGAGAGTCCGATCAAAGACTATCCATGGACAGAGACCTGTATCCAGGGAGCTAGAAGCAGGTACTTCAACTAGTACTCTACGTTTCACCACCATGGCCGAAAAGACTATCTGTGAGTTCTCCATCCCCTCAAGTAGCAATATCCCCAAGAGACCTGATGTTCAAGTGGGAGAGGATTTTGAGCTCAAACTGGGGGTGATTCATATGGTTCAAGCTATCCCTTTCTACGGACTGGCTACGGAAGATGCCAAAAATCATTTGCAACAATTCTTGGAGATCAGCAGTACATTCAACATGAAAGGAGCATCACCGGATGCCGTCAGGCTTCGTCTCTTTCCCTTCTCTCTTATTGGGAAAGCAAAACAGTGGTTCTACCTCAACAGAGCAACACTCACAACTTGGAACGCATGTTCCGATGCATTCTTGGCGAAGTATTTCCCGATAGGGAAAACTAACGCGTTGAGGAACAAGATCTCGAGCTTCCAACAGTTCGCAGATGAAACCGTGGCTGAAGCTTGGGAATGACTTCAAGAATACATTGCAGCTGCCCCCACCACGGAATGCAAGAGTGGCTGATCATTCAAAGTTTCTTTCATGGGCTCAATCGCTCAGCTCAAGAACACTTGGATGCAGCTGCTGGAGGATCCTTCCTCTCCTTGAGTATCGTGGCGGCCAAGAATCTCATTGAGAAGATGGCCACCAATCAAGGATGGAGAGAAGAGAGGTCTAGTACCCATTCCCGTGGCGTCCATCAGATCGAGAACACTGACATGCTCGCTGCAAAGATGGACTTGCTGCTGAAGAAGCTGAACGACTCTCACATGACTTGTGAAGTCTGTGGGAATACAAGACACTCAGGGAACAGCTGCCCTGAGATGCAACCTAAAGATGCGAACTTCATCGGTAACAGTACCAATGGCTTCAACGGGAATCGTCCTCAACCAGGATGAAATTCACGACCAAATCTCCCTTTCTCTGGGCAAGGTAACTCTTCGAGTTCACAGCAATTTTGTAAGAGTAATTATACTTTTGATCAAAAAGCTGTGAATGATAGCATTAGTAAAAAGTTCCATGCTAATGATAGGTTGTTTGAATCTATATCTTTGCAAATGGAAACTTTGAATAGTGCTATGAAAAACCAACTTAGCTTCAATAAAATGCTGGAAACTCAGATAGCTCAGTTGGCTGCTGCTCTACCTAACCCAAATGCGGGCAAGCTGCCTGGACAACCTGAAGCTCCTCCCAAGGAGCACATAAATGCAGTAACCACTAGGGGTGGAAAGTCCACACAGGACCCTCCATCTCCTAGTCATGCAGGTAAAGCGCAGGAGAAGACTGCCGAGTCAGAAGACAAGGTTGGAGATGAAGATACACCTGGCAAGGAGGAAAAACCAGCATCGAAACATCTACCCCATGAGTTCTACGACACAACGGTGCTACGATTTCCTCCGAGAAACAAGAAGGCTGCCACTGACGAACAATATAGTAAGTTCGTTGAGGTCATTAAAAAGCTTTATGTCAACATACCTCTGCTAGATGCTATGCAGGTACCGACATATGCCAAGTACTTAAAGGATATTCTCAACAACAAGAAACCCCTACCGTAAACGGAAATTGTGCACTTAATGCAAGAGTGTAGCACAGCTATACTCAAGAAAAAGGACCCTGGAAGCCCTACCATCTCATGCTCGATTGGTACCCAGCACTTTGATCAAGCATTGTGCGACCTTGGAGCCAGTGTCAGCGTAATGCCGAAGGTCATCTTCGACAAGCTAAATCATGACGCACTTGCTCCCACAGCTATGTGTTTACAGCTTGCGGATCAATCCGTCCGTTACCCCGAACGAGTGGCAGAGAACGTTCCGGTGAGAATCCGGAATGTTCTCATTCCAGTGGACTTCGTGGTGCTGGATATGGATATTGACTCAAAAACCCCACTCATCCTTGGACGACCGTTTTTGAGCACCGCCGATGCAACAATCGACGTTGGAGCAGGAAAGGTTCACCTGCACATTAACGGAAAGAAGGAAACATTTGCCTTCAAACCAAAAGTGGAACAATGCAACAAGGTGAAGACTTTCAAGTGCCATGCCAAGAAGGATGAACCCAAGGCCAACACCGGGACCAATCCATCAAATTCCAAAGAAGACAGTCTCGTGGCATTTATGCTAAAAAAATTGAAAATCGAGGCTGAAATTCAACAAATGGAGTATGAGAGGGCATTGCAAAGTAGAAGATCGAGAAGCCAAGAGACGAGGTGTGACAGGCCCAGAACTGCAACAGGAGGCAAAGCTCCTAAGAAAAGACACGGTGCTGAAAGCAAATTGACTACGCCAAAGTGGCCAACCGAACCAGCACCCGAGAACAAGGTCGACGCCGAGGACAAATTGACATCAGTGCGGCGTAGAAGAAATAGAACACAGTGGAAGGCAGCCCCAGCTATAGTTTCTATGAAACTCCAAAGGGCAAGACATGGGCTCCCCTCGCCAAAAGGTAAATTGGCACACTACCCATCGACGGCATATTTAATTTTCCCGCCAAAGTTTAATTTTTTAGCATCCCACTGCATGTTTAAATTTTCGCATTTAATTTTTATTGCATTAGTTTAATTTCTTTAACTATGCATTTTTGAAAAAAAAAGAGGGTGGCTGGCCGGCCACCACCACTGGCCGGCCGACCAGGCCAAGTGGCCGCTTGGCCACACTCCGCACCCCTCTGCCTCACTCTCTTTCTTTTCCCTTTTTGCTAATCACCTTCTTCTCTTTCTTTTTGCTAAGCACCTCCCTTTCTCTTCTCTTTTGCTAAACACTCCCCACCATCTCAAGTTGGAGGCAGCTTTTGACCAAAGCTCGTGCACTTTTGGTGCATGCATGCTGAAGCCTCCACTCACATGCTCATCCATCCCTGATCTTGAGTGCTCATCCATGCAGAAAGCCAGGTGCATTAGCACCACAGTGGCCGCCCGGCCTATGGTGATGGCCGCCCGACCTCCTCTCGCGCACACTAACTCTTCACTGCCTACCGAAAACCACACGACTTCTCTCTTTCCATCATTCCGCGTGAAGCACTCAACATTGGCAGGAGATGGTGGCCGGCTGACCGCCCTTAGTGGCCGCCCGGACACCTGCCCGCTCCCTCTCGGCGCACACCCACTCACGAGCCTCCTCTCACCCTCTGCTTTGTCCTAGTGCGCCACTCGGCCTACCACCATGGCCGCCCGGCCAACTATAGTGGCCACCCGGCCAACCACACTGGCCGCCCGGCCACCCCTGCTCCTTCCCCTTCGCCTATAAATGCTGCCCACTGCCTCCTAGCTCAGTGCACCAAGCAGCAAACCACTCTTCTCCCTATCTAATCTCTCTTTTAGTGCTTAATTAAGCTCACTAGCTTAGTTAAAATAAAGCCCAAATAAAATTTGGTTAGCCAAATAAAATTCCGGCAACTCTCTCTCTTTGTGAAGCAGGACGAGAACGTTTTGTGGAGGTTCTACCCCGCAAGGACACTATTTTTTAGACGACTAACCCGCTAACGCTAATCTTTATTGTCGTCTATCCTTCGGATATCGTGCATTTGTTGTGTGCCTTGTAGGATGAAGAATGCATTTAAGAAGGCAAAGAAGGCTGTTAGCAAGGCAGGACAACACATCCGCTGGTCATCGTCGGAGAGTGGCTCCGGCTCAGCAAGCCGGCATGCTGCCTCTGAGAGGATGTCCATTAGCACGGAGGAGCCTGAGGAATTCCAGACATCGTCCACCCACTGGTCGATACTCATCCTCGATTCGCAGCTTATGTCGCGTGGTCAAGATGAGGCCAAGGCATTAAAGTCTTTAAACCAAAAGACTTACGCCTTGACCAAATGCTTCGATGAGGACTTCCTCGTTGACACCGGCATGTGGGAGGAGTTCAACGAGGTGTTCCAGGCCATTGGGTGGAGCGACTTTGCAGCAATCCCAGAGGGAGGAATCATCCTCCTCACCAAAGAATTCCTCATGACACTTCACACCGACACCCGAAGGGATGGTACGTACATCTGGTTCCGCCTTTTCAATACTGATTATGAGCTTACTCTGCGCCAATTTAGCAACTTGCTTGATTTCTCGCCTCAATGCACTTTGAGTGAGTATTTAGCGGGGTTTAATTCAGCAGAGTTTTGGAAAGAGTTGGTAGGACCAGATGCCCCCAGGAAAAAGAGCATCGCTCAATTTAGGCACCCCACTTTGCGGTTTTTAGCCCGCTGGCTCACCATGGTTGTTTTCCCGCGGGATGACACTCGCTGTGTCACAGTAGAGGATGTTAAATGTCTCTATGCCATGTGTAAGAAAATAAAGTTTGCTCCTACACTTAAGCATGGTTCGCCACTGGCAAGGACTAGCTCAGAGTGGCCATATCATCTCGATCACGTCATTCGTGACAAGGATAGCCAATGGGTTGGGAATGCTAGCAAATGCTACCGTTTCCTTCATGCCAAATGACCCTGCTCGAGTAGTCAAAGAGTCACACTTCATCCACGCGCACTTTTTGAGAAGGACACAAACGGAAATTACATCATGACTTTTAGAGGCTCCGACTTTGAGCTGCCACTCCCAGTACCGCAACTCAAATTATACTCTGTGAGAACACTAACCATGCAGCTGGAACCCGAGCTAGAACCTGGAAGAAACAGTGTCTCCGGAGTCATGACTCGCACCCAACGACGCCGAGCAGAGGAGCAAATCCGCAAGGCCAATGAGGATGCACAGCAGCCAGGAGCCGCACTTGCATGGGCTCATCCCAGCACACCTGCTTGGGAAGCCAACCCACAGGGTTCCTGGCACAGCTCGTGGAACTCCATTGTGCCCTCCGCCAACCCGACACCGTCATATCATAGCGGAGGTGAGTACTCTTATGGTCATGGTGCAGGTTCATCCCATTCTGCCCGCTACACCGGTGGCGAACTTGATGGGAACTTCACCGCCCTTTTCGAGGCGTTGGATCTCCAAGAGCATCGCACCTTGGGGATGATGGACAGCCTCGCCGACATTCAGCAGCAACAAGGAGTCGACCACAACTTGATCCTGGAGACAAGAGCGGCTGTTGACCGCATGCATGAGCAGAGCCTGATGTACTACAACTGGAAAGGGTTCTTTCCCGAGTGAGCTTCATTGAAGCATGGGGGGGGGGAGAACCAACAGCTAAGGTATGTGTGTTCTAACATCGCCTTGTTCACCCCTGTACCTTCATGTCTAGTTCTATCTGCTTTACCCATGAGAGAATTGCCCGTTGTATCTTTTAATTCTAGTAGTTTTATTTTACCTAAAATAATAATAATAATAAGTATAAAAAATGTGTATCCCAATAAATAACTCCCATGCTTAAATATTAAATTCACTTGTTAGCTTCGTTTTGGAAATGATGAATAGTTGCTCTATCAAGTGAATGGTTTAATTATTGCATGACAACTTATGCTTAGCTTAGTCCTATGTTGGTGAATAAAGATAAGTAAACCAAAAGTTTTACCTTGTGGATGCCATTTGTAATAACAAGCCTAAGTTGTTGTGAGATCATGACATGACTTAAGAGTGGGATGATTATTTCATTTTCCTAGTAGGATGAATGTCTCAGGTTTTTATCTTTGAAAATAACAAAATAAAGCTTCCCATGGTTAAAAAGTCCTACCAGAGCCATATATGCTTCAAATGTTCAAAACCAGCTACAAAGAGATACTTAGATATGTTTTGAGCTTTGTCAAATTTTGAGTCTCATTAAGTAGAAATATCATCTTCTGTTGATAACTGGAGTATAAAATCAAATGCAAGTGATCCATTCCGGACTTTGCATCCACCAAAAGTCTCCAAATACTTCTCATAATCCCCTAGCCTTCAAATCTCAAGGAGCAAGGCTATGGAGCCCAAAAGAAAAATGCATGCAAAAAGCATGGCAAAAAAAAAAAATGCGTGCAAAAGCACGGCAAAATGAAAAGCATGCAAGTTCCAGCATGGCAAAAAGAAATAAAGCTCCATATCCACTCCAAATCTATAAACGCTATAGGGATGAAAATTTAGAGAAGGAGACAACTTGTTCCACCACTCATACTCCAGCGATCAAACAGAAGAAATGATAGAGTACACTCTATGGTCCAATCTTTGGCTTAGAAAAATAAACATTCTAAGTGTGCCACATTCTCCCCCACCTAAAGCTCCACAAATGCCTTAGTGTAGGAAAATGTTGCCCAAAATCATGGCCCTTGGTGAGGAAACACTTCTGAGCGATCGATAGTACCAAGGGGAAGCTTATGTTTGTTTTGAAAATCTTGAAAACACCTGAGAAGGACATCAAAAAGAATGAGTTAGAATCAATCCTGCAAACAAGTTGTTCTGTCTCTCAACCGCCCAAGGCAAGGTAAGCAAAAAGATGCACCACAGGTATGACCAAGGTGAGCTTTGATTATTTCACTGCTTGGGGCAAAAGGTTGAGTATCTAGTTGCATATAAGAATTTTCCTTCACTTGGATTTTGTAGCAACTTCTGATCGACTTTTAGTCTTAGCTTTGCTCGAGGACGAGCAAAGGTCTAAGCTTGGGGGGGTGTTGACGGTCGTAATCTCACGATATCAACCGTCAATTATCCACCAAATGAAGCTAAACATGTGAAGTATTTCGATTAACCCTTGCTACTAATGAGTTCCACAAGATGTACATGAATATTTGGATGCAGGTACCAAACTACGCATAAAATGGTTGCAAACATGTCACATGTCGAAGATGAGCAGAAATGGCAAAAGTGGGGTGGCCGCCCGACCACTTACCATGGCCGCCCGGCCATGGGTGGTTGCTGCCCGACCACCCTCCAACGAGGTTTTGGGTCCACGACCACGTGGAATGGTCCCTTGACCACTTCCTGTGCCATCTCATCGATCCGATGTGAAAACAAACACAAAATGGTGAAGATCCAACCATACAAGAGAGCATCCAATGTATCTGAGGGTGACAAAATGTTGGGACGAGGATTGGTGATGTCAAGGATCCGAGGGAAGCAACATGCAACAAATCGGAGGTAGACACGTGGCCGCCCGACCACGTGCCATGGCCGGCCGACCACCTGTGGCGGAACCGCCCTGCTTAATCTAGGCTAAGCACACCTGCCACCTCTGGCTCGCAGTGCACTTAGGCTAGACTAAACCGGTAGTCCGTCGAGAGTCCTTCGGGCTCTCGATGTCACCATTTCCCAGAGGAACCGACGTCATACACATCCGACTCTCGATGGAGCCACAACAGTTACAACATCACAGGCAGTTGAATAGATATTACATAGACTTTGGTTACAAACCAAGATCGAAATCAAATAGAGTTCAACATAGTGTCTTATAACAACATAGTTCAAATAGTCTCTCGCAGCGGAATTTTAAAGTTCAAGTTTCATGGTACTCAAAATACTTGCATAAAAGAACGAGCATCGAGCCCACTGATGCCGCTCCTTGCCAGATCATGACTCTGCTCATTCTTGATGGGGGCACGACCCTCCACCAACACAGGCACAGAAGAGGAACTCCGTACCTGTAAGCCAAAAGTGGCGGCAAACCCTGAGTACTAATTACTCAGTAGGACTTAATGGATGAGGCTTACGGCTGACGCGAAGCTTGCTTACTAGCATCTGAATCCTTAGCCATTGCTTTTATACAGGATCAAGTTAAATTAGTGGAAGCAGGATTTGACAGCTGCTTACATTATTGCACCCGAGCAGGATTTAACAGCTGCTCGAGTCATCAAAATTGGTGGAACATAATAGATATGGTATAGCATGGCATGAAAGTAAAGCATGTATCAGAAATGTGACAAATATTTCACAAAGTAAATCAGGCATATCCAAGTATGTAGTTGTCAAAACCATGAATTCTCAATACAAGATATTCATATGGATTACTACTTTGCCCGTCAGTGGTATTGGCATTCTCACACCTGGTGAGTATCAGCGATTCGAATCGATTTTTATATTCCCGGGAATAACTAGAAGCACCAGGATGGCATATGCTTACTAACTCCCAGCGTTCCACATATGCTTCCCCTATCTTCACCTGTCCCGTCTCAAGTTCGATGACCACTCCCGCCTAACTCCCGGAGCGCGTTGTCGCAGGAGCGGTACCTCGGTTACGTCGGGTTCTGCCCTCCTTTGACACCCGCCTCTGCGGCCACCTTCCTCTCAACTAGTGGGTAGGAACGTGCCCCTTGCTTGAGACGTCACAAGTAAGACTATCACCGGCCCATAGATTCCGGATAAGCACTCTAGCAATGTTATGCCGACCAATAGGCGAACAATGACCGGCCTTATGCGACTCGGGCGGAGTCCACCATACATTATCTCAATTCTCAACATTCATACCCATATCTCCGCCCGGTCTCCATTTAAAACATAACATAATCATGGCATGATAATAATAGCTTTCATAGTGAGACTTTTTTTTTTCTTTTTGAAAAGTAACACCTATGCGACGAGTGACCTTTATTCACTCGTGTCTACTCATACCTAGCCATTCTAGGCACTCGCCCTACGAGCTCTAGGTATAGGTGCTAGGGCCACGGGCCACGGCGGCTAAGGGATCTAATGCAATTGGTTCCATACAACACCTAATGCATATGCGTAATGAACAGGTATTTTATTTGCTGGGAATTGTATGATCCTGCCTACCTTCTTCCTCGCTAGGGTTAGTCTCTTCGGCGGTGGCGTCAGCGGTCGGCTGTGAGTCCTCTTGTTCCTCTTCGGGCTCCTCGACTAGGGGTTGCTCCTGCACCGTCTCTTCTTCGATCGCGGGGTCTATATGCATGAGAGGTACAGACATGAGCGCTTATGAATGCAGATGTATGCATTTGATGTAGATGAAGTGCAGGTGTCAATATGCAGCATATACTTCATGGGAAACGACATGCGCATAGTAGTTAAAACTAGACACATGCATATACTTAGTGTAAGCCAGGCACATTTGTGAATTAAATCATGCATCTGAGTTCTAGCAGTTCCACTAACTCAAATGGTATCAAACTTTTATGACAAGCGGATACTTCATACCCAAAACCACTGTCAAAATTTCAGCTCAATTGGAGTTATAATTATTTTATTAAAAATCCAGCAATTTCTCAGCCTTACACCTTGTCAGAATTTTCATAAATCACTGGAAAGGTTTCTCAAGGTGAAATTTTACCAGTGAGCTATACTTAGTATGAACTACCTGTACAAAAATTTACAAGCTAAAACTCCCAAGTTTTGACAGGACACCTATTCTCCATATATAAAACTAGGGCAAAATAAGTTGTACATATAAACAGTGAGGGTAGCTTCCAAGCATATACTTTCTGGATTCTACAGCACTCCCATATGCTACTAGAATTTTGGTAGAATTTATCTTGCACATTAGGACCCATTTTTCCATTTATCAAGTTCTCCAAGTCAAGATTTGTTATTTTCAAATCACCCTCAAAACTATACATGCAGGGGCTCATATTTTACCAGTGGTGTTCGCAAGCTATATAGGATCTGAGAAAAATACTAGTGAGCCTTATTTCACATATTTTGCATGGACCCCATTTTCAAGTTATCAAATAATGCATAAAGTACATATAAAACGGTAAAACCATGAATGAACAGTAGGGTATTGAGTCACCAGAAATTTCCACAGTATCAAAACACCCTAAGAAGGCTACTGACCAAGTTTCGTCATTTTTGGATTCCATCTAGGCCATGTTTCCTATTTTTCATTGATTTATCATGCATCTTTAAAAACAGGGGTAAAACCGTACATGCACATCCCCACACCTACTGTGTAGATCTATTTACCAGGAGTACATCGCAACTGAGTTTACCTTTTTAGGATTTTTATTCGATTTTATATGAATTTTCAAAGTTTCAGCCGAATATAGCAAAAAGAAATGGAAAAAGATAGAACCGAGGACTAGAACACAATTAACCCTATACTCCAGGGGCTAGCAAGTAAGAATGCCAAGACTCAGTAAACAGCGCGTGGGTTAAAAATGTAAATAAACCATACTCCGGGGGGTAGCTTGCAAAACCCCCCCGGCCTGTCTTCCTCCTCTCGCCGCGCGCGACGGCGCGGCGGCGCCGTCGCGACGGCGCCGCCGAGCTCGGGCTCGCCGGAGCCGCGACGCGACGCGCATCGGGTGCGCCGTAGTGCGGCGCTCAAGCCGGGCTAGATCTCGGCGGTGGGGACGACGAGGGTCGGTGAGGGAAGGCGGTGAACCGAGGGTGCGCGACGGCGTCGGCGGCGTGGCCACGACGTCGGGCGGCGGTGGATCTAGGCGAAGGGTGGGTGAACGGCGACGAGGCCTAGTGCCTCGGGTGCGCGGGAGCGCGGCGAGTGTGGTGAGAGTGCTCTAGGGACGCAACGAGGGCGGTAGGCGGCGGCGCAAGCCCGAGCTTGAGCTCGGCCCGGCCATGGCGGGCGCGACGGGGCTCGGCCCGATTTAGAGAATGAGGGGGAGAGGGACGACGAGGTCTACCTCGTCGGGTGCGCAAGGGCGAGGCGAACCCGGCGGCGGCGGTTAGGGGCGCGGAGAGGGACCGAGGCGGCCGGCGTGGAGAGCTCTCGGTCGGCGGCTATGGCGGGCGGCGTGCGAGGGTGGGGAGAGAGCGAGTGAGTGAGCGAGCGAGGAGCGGGGGAATGAACGCGGACGGCTTCGCGGCTAGGTAAGGGCGCGGCCTCGGCCGAGGGGGGGCGATCCGCGTGCGCGCGTCATGGCCGTACGCCGGCGGCCACGCGGCGACCGCGAGCTGGGGGAGCGGGGCGGCGCTGACGAGTGGGCCCCACTCGTCAGTGACCGCGGGGGAGGAAAATCCCAGAAAAAGAAAAATGTGTTTCCTCACCCTCTATAAATCTCTATTTTGACCTATTTAGGAGCCGAATTTGGAAAAATGGTAATTGGATGAAATGTTCCACTCTTTGAACTCTACAACTTTGTTTAAAAGGTTCCAACTCAAATTCGGTCTAGAAATATGAATTCCATTTGAATTTGGCTGACAGCTCTAGATGGGGCAGATTACCTTTATTTCTTGTGAAGGGAAAAACTCCCATTTCTGGGTTTTAACTTCTAAAACTCCCATTGACAAGTTTGTTTATAATTTAATAATATATATTTCATTCCATTTGGGTTTGACATGAAAATGACATTAAGTTGGAGAAAAACGAAATTTACCAACTGGTCAGATTTAAACTGTGTTTCTAGGCTGACAGAAAATGGTTCAAATCATTAACTAGAATTCATTTTCTAACAAGACCCCAATTGAAAAAGTTTCTCCCTAGATCGTTACCTACAACTTCCCTAATTTGAGCTTTGCATGAAAGTGGCTGCAGGTCAGAGTAAATTTGGAATTTCAAATCAGCCCCTATTTGGACTGGTTTTCTGTACTGACAATAATTGACCCTAATCACTTTGCAAACCTCATTATATGACAAGACCCCAATTAGGAAAGTTGTTTATATCATGTTGACCTACAGTTTTGTCAATATGGACTTCACCCAGATCTCAACAGAATAAAAGATATGATCATGAACATAGCACCACACATGAAATGACAGTGTTTTTCACTATGCAATATAAACCAAAATTGTTTCCAATGCACCCACGCATGTCATGCCATGATGCTCAAGATGAATGATTCATGTATGATGAGTGATTATGCACTTGAGATGCCGAAGCATCACACCACCCCTCAACGCATTTTTCACGTGCAACCAACCGTTCTAACTGTCAACCGACATGGGGGAGCAAGCTCAGCCGTTGGATCAACTAAGGCGGTGGATCCCATGGCCGCCCGGCCATGGGGGTGGCCGCCCAACCACCCTCCTAGGTCGGCCGGCCACCGACTTGGTCCCTCCTCCGACCTAGTACATATATAAATACCCCCCTCACTTCCTAGGCTATAAATAGACCCTAGGAGCTCATTTGCAAAGTGTGGAGTGAAGAAGAGTTGAGTTGAGAGTCCTATCTAAGAGTGCTTCACTCTTTTCTTAGCAGTTAGGATAGTCCTGGGAGTTAGAGTTGAGTCGACCTTTGCCTCGGAGTCTCCGGAGTTATTTTCGAGTCTGTGGTAAAACTCTTGTATCTTTTGGATTCAGATTATCTTCAATATAATTCAGTTATATTTTACTTTATTTCTATCTCCTGCAAGTGTGGTGTACCTTTATTTTGCATACTTGCTAGGCTTAGATTGTGTTTCACTTAGTTATTCAAGTCTTGTTATTCTTGCGGGTGCTATAACTCAACCCTAGACTTAGACGCTAGGCTCTGGCTAGATCCTCTCCTCTGATCAAGGATGATCTAGCTTGAACACGTTTATAGCTTGCCATCCTCTCCACGCAGCTTTGCTTGGTAGCCCCACTCGGTGACAGCGTGTGGTGTGCCTGTGTAGTCCAGGCCCATCGTTCGGGAGGCCCGTAGGTGTTACCGAGACTCTCTTTCGGGACCTACTATCTACCCCCTGGTACCCTCGAGACTCTGGAATTTTGCTCGATGCAAGACCCTGGCTTGTTTACTTGAATAGCTTAGTTAGACATGGATAATCTTTGCAGCTGATTAGAATAGAGTTTGGTGACTTTATCTCACTCGTTGCCCTCCCAGGCAACTATACCTTTCTACAGATAGCTTAGATAGATATCCTCCTCCACCATACACCTATCTTTATCACATTTATCCCTGTTCAACTACTAGTTGGTATAATTTATCTAAGTTTACAGTTCATTCGATTTGAGTTTATTCAATTACACTCTTGAGCCTACCGCTTCCGTGTGGAAATTTACGATACTCGGAATACTTTGAGTGAAAGGCTACAGCGGTCTCCGTGCGCTTGTGGAGTAAAACCTGTAAAGGCTAAGAGACGCCAACAACGTCATCCGTCTCCGGGCCCACGAGATCAGGCGGCACCCTGCTTGGGAGCTTGCTGTCTCTAATGGGCCCTCCGACGGCCCATGTACTTAATCTAGGCCGTGAGGGCCCAGGGGATATCTATCCCCCACAATGCGTGGCCGCAAATACTGCATGTGGCATAACAAGCTAGACGGGCACAATACGGGTGACTGCAGGATTCTGCGATCTGAGATGTAGAAGGCCATAGAGCAAGGCAGGCTGGTTTTTGCCCGCGCTCTGATGAAAATAGACACGGCGCCCTTCCCAGTCAACACCGTCTACGCCACAAGTTCGTTGCCCGATGAGTGCTGCTCGGAGTTCGTATCCGAGTCGATGTGCCGAGCACGCCTGGGCAAGGCTATTTCTACGGGCATGATCCTGCACCGAGGCAATCAACATGAATATTCTCATCTCCTTTGAGGTTCTACTGCGTCAATCAACATGGTTCACGCATCCAAGGACGAGAAGGGAAAAGCTAAGGCAGATCCTCTCGATGACATCCCTCTAGAATTTAGGGCCGAAGAGCATACTTCGGTCAGAACGATCGAGAGGAATCGGCGATGTTGCCCCAACTTGGGAGTGTTGATGGGCATGTACGCGCGCCATCACTAGCGGAACGAGGAGCGGTGCCGGGCTGAAGAGGAGGAAGCCTACCATCGCGAATGTCGCCGTCATCTCGAGGAACGATGTCGCCACGACCAAAGGTGCGAGGAACGATGCCGCGAGGAACAACGGCAGTACAATGCCCGCCGCGATGTCATGAACCGCGACGAACATTGGCGCTGCCCCTATTTTCACTTCTGCTGGACGCAAGGTATGGAGAGACTCCCCACCCTCGATGATTGTCCAGAATGTTCCGACCGCGGGGGTCGCTATGGCAAGGCGTCCGTGTTTGATCGCTTGGAACACGCATCATCACCACAACGTCAGCGCATGGCCTCGCCACACCATCGCTGTGATCCTACTCCTTCGCCACGGCATCCTCCGTCTCCACCACCAAAGCGGCGGTCTGCGTCTCCACCGCCGGCACGCTCACCTCCTCCAGCAAAGCAGGACGACCCAAAGGACCTCCAGCGTCGTCTAGAGTGGCACCTGGAGAGGTGGTGCCCCGATGGTTTGACAAAGACCAAGAAGCGCCAGGTCCAGCATTTACGCTGCCTAGAATTAGCCGAAGAGGAGTATCTTCGGCAGCTCAAGAAGATTGGGGGCATCATGCAGATTCCAAGCTTACGTCCTGAACATAATCTTGTTTGGAAACGCAAGCCCCAACCCGACATTGCTGAGGCGTCAACGAAGCCGGCACCAGCCGAGCCGGCTAAACAAGATGCACAAGAAGGATCATCGCGCATGGTCAGGGACGATTCCTCTTACGACAACGATGACATCGAGGACGAGGTCAACGAGGTAATCAAGAAGGCTGCGGCAGGTATGAACATGGTATTCTACCTCCCTGCAGATTTCCGTCCTCCCAGCAGCGAACAGATGGCCGAATCTATGGCGCAGCTCCGCCTCGGCCCCGCTGCCGCGATCTTTGAGAAGCCGATCGACAAGAAGTATCGGCACCTTAAGCTGATGTAAAGGGCTTCATCAACGGCAAGCCAATTGGTGGGATGCTCGTTGACGCAGGTGCAACTATCAACATCATGCTGTATTCCTTGTGCCGCAAGATTGGAAGATCTGTCGACGATCTTGTGAAGACCAACGTCACTCTCAACGACTTCAAGGGCGCTTCGTCTCAGGTCAAAGGGGGTCCTTAATGTCGAACTAACAGTTGGACACAAGATGCTGAAGACTTCCTTCTTTGTGGTCGACGACCATGGTCCTTACTCGGCGCTCCTTGGCCGAGACTGGATCCATGCCAACTGCTGCGTGCCCTCCTCGATGCACCAATGTCTGATTCAGTGGGATGGCGACAACATTGAGGAAGTGCCCGCAGACGATTCTTGCAGTATTGCACAATCGTCCACATCAGATGAAGCAGAGTGCCTATCGGATAGGTAAGAGCTAAACTGGAGCTTCGTAAAAGAGGCAAAAAATGTGATCACGCCGGTTCTGACAATCGGCACTCGCTTGTAGACAGTAGCCTACTTCAGCCAATGGCATCGGCCGATCCTCATCGGCTAACAGATGCTAGTAGCGTATCTACGGCCGCACGGGCCGTAGTGGCCGATCTGCGCGATCGGCTCCAAAAAATTTGTAATCATATCTTTCGTAACAATTTTGAATTGGCCAATCTAGGCGATTGGCCTCAAAACATTAATGTAATTTATACTTCCTATAACAAAGATGTTTTGTCATGTGATGATCAATCGCTTGAGGATGATGAGAAACCTGAAATTGCACCTCCTGATCCATCCCCTACATCATCAAGCTCCACTTAGGAATTTGCCGAGGAAGGTAAACTCGGTTTTGGTTTTACTCCTTCTGATGAGCTTGAAGCGGTTGACATGGGTAAGTAAGAAGCTTGACCCTGAATTTAAGTCTAAATTCGTAGAGTTGCTTAGAGAGTTTCCTGATTGTTTTGCCTGGGAGTACCATGAGATGCCCGGTCTTGATCGGTCCATCGTCGAACATTGGTTACCAACAAAGCCTGGGTTTCGTCCGTTTGCGCAACACCCCAGAAAAATTGATGCGAAGATTGTAGACACGGTCACAGAAGAAATAGAGAAGATGATTCGTGCTGGGTATCAAAAATTTTGCCAAAGAGATGGGTATCACGTTGCTGCAGTCGTCCCCTTACTACGCTCAGGCTAATGGTCAAGCTGAAGCATCGAACAAGAGTCTCATGGAGCTGATCAAAAGGAAGATAGATGAATATCCTAAGCAATGGCATGATCGGCTCGCGAAGGAATTATGGGCGTATAGGATGTCGTGTCTGTGGGGGATAGATATCCCCTGGGCCCTCACGGCGTGGATTCAGTACATGGGCCATTGGAGGGCCCAATGGAGACAGCAGGCCCCCATACAGGGTGCCGACTGGTCTCGTGGGCCCGAGAACGGATGACGAGCTTGAAGACCAAGTCAAGGCGCTGTAATTCAGGAAAGGCGTAAAGGAGTTGGTTTGGACTCTGTACCCCAGAAGCAGCATGACTGAGGAAAGGAAGCGTATAATCATAGATTCTGTGGATTTCAAGCCAGGTAGGACTCATAGATGGAAACCGACTTGTAACCCAAGCCTTGCCGGACTATATAAGGCGGGTGAGGGACCCCTACGTAGACAATCAATCATCTCATCGCATACCAGCCACCAGACACCCAAACCCTCATTGTATCCTCGAGAACTCAGATCAATACAACTCGTAGCAAACAGGACGTAGGGTGTTACGCACATTGCGGTTCGAACCTGTATAAACCCTTGTGTTTTGTCGCATCTCTAAGCGAACCATCGAGCTACGCCGATTTCGCCACCCCAAAAGCATTACAAAACACACCCCGTGGTGCACTGCCGGTATCAAACACCGACAGTTGGCGTGCCAGGTAGGGGGCGGCGAGATCGACATCAGCTGGCTCCATGGCCGATCATCTCGTCAACAGTTTCGCTCCAGGTGACATGATCCGCTTTGGATCGATCACCTTCATCGCCGATCGGAGTGGCGACCTTCATTAGCTTCGCAGTACACCGGTGCAACCGCGCATCGTCGTGCGACCATCGACCACTCCAGGTCCCAATGGGCGATCGGCACCGACAGATCACCGCCAGGGACCAGCGCCTTGTTAGCCTCCTCCAACTCCGCACCAAGCCTCAACACATCGGATCATGCTCCTCGTGCTCGTCACGACTCGAGAGCGCGAACCAACCGGAGGGTCTCCTTTAGGACTGGATCTACATCGACCACGCCGACTCGAGCGGCACTTGCAATGGCCACCACTTCGGCCCCGATTCATCGCACGACGCTCCCAACTTCCCCGACTCAGGTCTGGACTTGGATTAATCAGGCGCCGAGAGCAGGTCCCTCAGGAAACCCCTCTCGAGATCCACGGCGGGCCCACGCCTCAAGCAGCGCTCCACATAGCCCTAGGTGAGTTCCTGTTGATACTCACTCTTGGGTCCCACGTCCACTGTGGGTCCCACCACCACCGCCCACACCGAAGGGAACCCGGCCAGCCTCGCCTGTCCAAGGGCGCAAAAAGACTCGAGTGGAGCCCGTCATTCCCTCCATCCCGTTCGATCTCCGCAACTCCGCCACCACATACCAGGGGCTTCTCTCCCGCGCCTCAGCTCCCCTCAACCACGATGAGGGTGCACGGGGGGTGCCTGACTCAAGTTAGTCCGTGCCTCCTCCGGACGATTGCATCTGCAGCGGGCCCGACGCACCACTGATTGGCCGTCGCCTACGGCTCGTCATTGATTCTACCCCGACCAGGAGAACAGCTCGCTGGTGTATCCCGCAGACTGGTGAGGCTCTTCGTCACTCGACGGTCACTCAAGGGGCTCGTGATGCGGGGCATCCCCACATGATCTACAACATCGAGACTCCTACGGTATCTGAACATGGCGCGACCATTACAACGACCACGGTCCCAGCTTCGAACACTAGCGTGGGGATGGAGACCACAGTCACCGGTGGTTCCGAGGGTTTGCTTCCAAGCTCTACTCTTTGTTTTCCTCGGCTCCTCATGATCAGCGGTGCACTGAACGAGATCGAGGAGGTGGTCTCAGATGACGAGCAGCCTGTCCTCGCGGAAACCTCGCAAGATCGCCACAGGAGGGAAAGGGCGAACCGCATTCGTAACATCCGGCGTCGTCACATCCTGGGCAACAAAGATCCCACGCTGCCCGTCTCGGTAGACGAGGTAACCGGGGATAGCGAGGATGATCAACAAGTGCAGAGCCATCGGCGCAGGAACTAGGCGCGGCAGCGGCGTCGCGATTGGCAAACCAGCTGAGCCAGGTGACAGCGGGTGGCTGCGCTTCCCAAACATAATCTTTTGAAGGAGTTCGACGGGGACATGGAGACCCCAAGTCAAGCCAGTGGGGCGCTAGTCAAACTCTGCGAGCTCCTCCCTAACAACGAGGATGGGGAGGCCATCAAGACCGTTCTCGCTCGAGCAGCGCACCACCTCATGCCCAGGCATTAGGAGGCAGCTGATGCACAACAGGTCAACAACGGCAACCATGACGCGTGTCATAGCATTGAGCAATCTTGCGCTCAGCGACACCAGCTTGAGATGGATCGGCGGGCAAACTACGACTGGGACTATGGCCCCCTCAGCGTGCTCCAGCTGCCAGGGGTCACTCGGCAGCTGTCTCCGTGAACAGCTCCGCTTCCCGAGTCAGATCTGAGCGGGACCATCGCCCTCAGTCCCCGCCACGCCTGCCAGATGAGGACCGCAGTAACCTGGCAGGCATCGCCGAAGCTGCCATAGCAGCCTTTGGTCGGAGGATTCAAGACGTTGAGTGGCCGCCCAATTTCAAGATCTCAAACATTGAAAACTTCGAGATGAAGATGGATCCGCGAAACTAGCTGGCCGTGTACACTACTGCGGCCAAGGCGGCTAATGCCTCAGAAGATCTCATGATAGCCTACATCCCAATCAAGTTGGGACAGGATGCGCTTCAATGGCTTCGCCACCTCAGGCAGGGCTGCATTGAAGATTGGGGTGACTTTTGTCTCCTGTTTATCGCCAACTTCTAGTCGCTCTCCGACAAGCCGGCGCAGCGATGGGACCTCAAAACCATCAGGCGCAAGGATTCAGAAATCCTGCGATCATACCTCAAGCGGTACCAGGCTCTCAGGAATCGCATCCCCGACGTATCTGAGGATACGGTGATTCACGACTTCCTCCAAGGCTCAAATGACCAGGTCTTCGTCAAGCACATACTGGAAAGAGCGCTCACTACCTCGGAGCGCCTTTTCCAAGAAGCGGACCGCTGCATCACGGCGGATGAGCGTGCCCGTGACCTTGTCCGCCCCCGATAGGATGATTAGGGCAAGGGCAAGCAGGAGAGACACGAAGAACCCTCGTGGCAAGATCGTCACTGGGACAAGAGGCCTCAAGAGAAGGTTCGAGTCATGGCGCCAGCTCCAGTACGACCACGTGGCCCGCCTCCTGCCCCAGCTCAAACCCTCGATCAACTCCTCGACGAGCCGTGCCCTGCACACAACGATATGCGCCATACCCTCCGGAACTGCCGTGACTTCAAAGCCATGCTGACACGTGGCCAGTTCCCGGTGCCGCAGCCCGCCACCCCCACCAAGGAACCAGCCTCCGCAATGACCAAACGGAGGTAATAATCAACGCTTCCTAGACGTCAACAGGGAGGTCAACTTCATCCTAGGGGGGCATGGAGCATATACGAGCAAGCACCAATAGAAGGTGGCGGACCGGCGGATCAACGCGGCCACCTCAGAGCCACCGCAACCATACGATTGGTCCCACGAGCCAATCTCCTTCAGTCGGGCGGATCAGTGGCTCAACTTCGATGAGCCAGGCAATTACCTGTTGCCGGTAACTCCGATAGTCGGGGATACCCGACTCAAGAAGGTGCTGATCGACGGCGGGGCAAGCATCAACATGGTGTTCCCAAGAGCTCTGCAAGACATGGGGGGTCCCACTTAGCGAACTCAAGAAGTCAGATACCCCATTCTTTGGAATAGTGCCGGGTGCGGGTGAATATCCGCTCGGGCACATCTATCTGCCCGTCGCCTTTGGCACCACAGAAAACTTCCGCATCGAGACGCTGCGTTTCGATGTTCTGACCTTCAACTGCGTCTAC
This sequence comes from Paspalum notatum, assembly GCA_022530915.1. NCBI lineage: Eukaryota > Viridiplantae > Streptophyta > Magnoliopsida > Poales > Poaceae > Paspalum > Paspalum notatum. Next base: position 34,538,178 of record CM039687.1, on the reverse strand, counting down.
AACGCCATTATCGGGCGTCCTTGGCTAGCCAAGTTCATGGCTATCCCGCATTATCCATACCTCATCCTCAAGATGCCGGCTCCAGGTGGCGTTCTCTCCATACGTGCTGACTTCAAGGGGGCCTCAGAGTGTCTGCAGGAGGCCATGCAGATGGCCCTGGAGCAAAATCACGTGGTGGCATAGAAGAAGCTCAAGGCGGATGAAACCAACATGTCGCAGGAAGACCTCCAGATCCTGACTCAAAAAGCGGCCTCAAGCACGGCAATTCAACCGGCCGTCCCGACGAAGGAGATAAGTCTCGACCCCTCGGACGCGACCAAGACGACTGCCGTCAACGCTCTTCTTCCTCCCAAATAGGAAGACACGCTCGTCCAGTTCCTGAGGGCCAATCGTGACATGTTTGCATGGAAGCCTCCGGATATGCCTGCGGTCCCGAGGGAACTGGCCGAGCACCAACTCAAGGTGTTCCCCAATGCAAAACCCATCAAGCAGAGGCTGCGGCGATTTACTCCAGAAAAGCGAGAGGCCATTAGGGTAGAGTTAACCCGGCTGAAGGCTGCCGGTTTCATTAGAGAGGTCATGCATCCTGAGTGGCTTGCAAATCCTATACTCGTTCTCAAAAAGAATAAAAAGGACTGGTGGATGTGTGTTGATTATACCGATCTCAATAAGCACTGCCCAAAGGACCCATTCGGGTTGCCTTGTATCGACCAGGTCATTGACTCTACGGCCGGCTGCTCCTTACTCTCTTTTCTCGATTGTTACTCAGGCTATCACCAGATCAGCCTGGCAATCGAGGATCAGGAGAAAACAGCGTTCATCACGCCTTTCGGTGCATACTGCTATACCTCCATGTCTTTCGGGTTGAAGAATGTCGGAGCAACGTACCAAAGGGCGATTCAAACTTGCCTCGCCGACCAATGGGGCAAACGTGTCGAAGCCTACGTTGATGATGTCGTGATCAAGACTAAAAACAAAGAGGATTTCATCAATGATCTACAACGGGTATTCGACAGTCTGAGGAAATTCCGGTGGATGCTCATTCCCACCAAGTGCGTTTTCAGGGTCCCTGCAGGCCAATTACTCGGTTTTGTCGTCAGCAACAGAGGAATCGAAGCCAACCCTGAGAAGATCAAGGCTATTCTACGCATGCACCCTCCCAGATTACAGAAAGGCGCTCAAAGGTTGACCGGGTGCATGGCTGTTGGCGGTCGTTATAACCTATTTCGACCACCAAAATTTCATGTTTTAAGGGTAAGTTTATGCAAATTTCATACATATTAACCGGTTCCACGAGTTGTGTACGAAGATCTTGCAGGAACACATGTCACGGTGCAAAAACATAGAAAACATGTGAACCAGGAAGAAGGGCTGGATATGGGATAAGGACCCAGGCCGCCCGACTCAGGCCCAAGCAGCCCGGCTCAGGCCCAAGCCGCCCGGCCTGTGAAACTCTCCAAATGCCGCCATCTTCCACCTGCATTCAAGAGACAACGTGTCAAATACAACTCCACGGTGGAATCTGAGAGAACCAGTTACCATGCCACGGAAGGCCTTGCCACTTCATCAATCCAGCCCACGGATTGGCTAAGTCAGCAATCCAGGGGAGTTCCATCCAATGCTAAGGAAGAAACACAACAGAATCCAATGGTTGACGCAAAAGCACATAAGAATAACCGCCAACCGACCTATAACCGCCTTGGAGGAGCAATATGGACCATGGGATGACGTGAGGCGATGGATCCAAGGGTTGGCTAGGCCGCCCGGCATGGGACCAGGTCGCCCGGCTCCACCCCGAGCCGCCCGGCTTGGCACCCAAGCCGCCCGGCCCCTAACTGTCTCCTACCGCCACAACCGACCTTCTTCATCACTTAGCACTATAAATAGCCCCTTAGACCTCCCTTGTGAGGCGTGGATTAGTGGATAAATGTAGTGATAGAGTGTATAGTGTGGAGAAGTGAAGCTTTCCCTTAGCTTGTAGAGAGAGTTCCTCTTGTATCAAGGAGAGTAGTGAGAGCAGAGTTCCGGAGTGGGATTTCTCTTCTCTCCCAGGCTTGTATTATCAGATGAAGGATATTTAGTTCCAGGATTGAGTAAAGTTCCCTGTCTCTCACCTTTGTTATTACATTCTTACTTTACTTTCATACTTAGTTTTATACTTGTCTGTTTACGGGAACCTTGTGCATGCTTATAGTGTTGGCTATATAGTAATGCTTGCTTTTCTGGCTCATTACCAGTAAGTAGTAAACTCTCTGAGTGGCACGACGGTGTTCATACTTAGGGTTTGCCTTGGTTGGTCGGCTATCCCACGCAGCTCTAGTTGGTAGACACATTAGGTGACAGATTTTGTGTTCTGAGTATTCCAATCCCGTTCGTTCAGATAGACCCGCTGACGATATAGCCGAAACCTGTAGCGCCCGCCTTTCTCGGCTGGGTTATCAGCACTCTGGTGCCCGGCAGTGGCTCTGCAGCTTTGGTGTCTATGTTTACATGACAAGTATAGCGCTTTGCATGCTTAGTATAGTAAGGTGCTTTAATATCTGTTGAGAACCTACTTTCCTGTCTTTTACCCTCTACTTGCTAGCTTCGCTAGTTTGCCTTTGTGTTGTGTGATTATTATACTCCTCGTTCCTCGTGGATTCGATACCCTGGAATACTCTCGGGTGAAAGGCTACAACGCGTTTTCCGTGCGCTTGCGGATTTATATCAAATAGGCTAAGGAACGCCAACAAGCTTTTCTGGCGCCGTTGACGGGGAACGGTAGCTATCTTAACACAGAACCAAGGTCATCATATCTCCCACTATACAACCACTACACCACTATCCCACCATATCACCATACCACCCCATGGATCACACGCCTATCTGCGAGTTATCGGCTCCGAAGGGCAATTTTCTAGAGCCTCCACCATCATCCACCCCCATCATCACAGATGGCTATTAGCTACGTCCCGACTTGATAGCCATGGTTCGGGACCAATCCTTCGCTGGATTGGAATCAAAGAGTCCCTACACACACCTCTGAGAGTTCGAGCAGCTCTGCACCTGTATCTCCATCTCGGGTATGCCTGGAGAAACCCTCCGATGGTTGCTATTTCCGTTCTTACTAATGGGAGCAGCAAAATCGTGGTACAACCGAGCAGTCGGTGCAGTAGAGGGGAGTTGGGAGAGACTCTAAGTCAAATTCTGTCTGCATTTCTTCCCACCAAACTGAGTCATTGACCTTCATTGTGAAGTTCTCAACTTTCATCAAGGAAGCGACGAGACTTTGGCAGTAGCCTGGTCACGTTTCATCGGTCTGGTCGCATCTGGCCTAGATCTAGCGATGCAAGAGTCTATGCTCTTGCAGCACTTTGCCCGAGGCCTTTCACCAGGTGCAGGACTATGTTTGGACTTAGCTTCAGGAGGATCGTTTTCTCACCTATCTGCCCCAAAAGGACGAAGAGTCCTTGATAAAATCCTTGAAAAAACTTCTGATGGCAGTTCAATCGAGAAACCACGCTGACATCCAAAAGATCCATCTGAACCCAGCTACCAAGAAGAGAGCCAGAATACACATACCCCATCTCCACAAACTCTCATGATCACAGATGTCCCCGAACCTAGTACGTCACAGGACACTGAGAGGGTTAGTGAATCCGTGGCGAATCCTCCGTCGGTTCCCCCGTTCTCGTTTGATGATGAGCTACTAACGGGCTTTGGCAAAACATCTTGGTTGCCTAAAGAGAGCCAACGCTTCAAAAGGACCTTTCAACCAGCATATCTACTCCCAGAACAAACACATTAAATGAGAGAGGACCTTCTCTGGCTTACAGCTGTGCTGAATCGGGAATGGCTAAAAGAGAGACGACTCGACATGAAAATGGTTAGGTTCTACCCAGGACCATCTCTCGTCTCTGGCCATGTATCCGACATGTTCCCACAAGATATCTTGTACGACCCACGAGTTGGGGTGAACATCATTCCTAAATATGCTGTAGACACCCATTTCCCCACTCTCCCACGATCAAAATCCGACATTCGCTTGAAGTGGAACAAGAATGAATCGTTGAAAAATCATGGAGTTATCAGGGTCATACCAGTAACCTTGCGGGACAAGCGGATGTTCTTAGATTTCCACATCTTCGACATACCCTAGGAACCCATACCACTCATACTGGTTGGGATCCTTATTGCATCCTTTCTCAAAACTACAGCAACTCCAGGGCAGCTACAGCTCCAGTTTGGCAAAGAAGTGTTCGAAGTTGGCATGAGTCGAGCACTGAATACCAAAACGGAAGCTAAGCCAGAGGTTGATCTCCAAGAAGAAGTGATGGGTATTTCACTTGAAGAAGAGGAAGATCAACAAAGCCTAGAGGAAGAGGCTAGCAACTTCAGTGCGGTAGAATCCTTGCGGCCCAACCCCCCGAAAATTGAGCTCAAACAGCTACCGCCTGGCCTGAAGTATGCCTTCCTCAACAGGAATTCGGACACACCGGTGATCATCAGCGACAAGCTGACCGAGAATGAGAGCCGGCGATTAATCATAGTCTTGGAGAAGTACAAATCACTGCTTGGGTACTCACTCCAAGATCTGAAGGGAATCAGTCCGAACCTATGCACTCATCGCATCCCGATGGAGACCGAGCACCGGCCCTCATGGGAACCACAACAAAGACTCAATCAAGCGATGAGAGAGGTAGTCAAGAAGGAGGTGCTTAAACTCCTACATGCGGGTATCATCTACCCAGTGCAAGATAGTGAATGGGTCAGTCTAGTCCAAGTTGTACCAAAGAAGGGAGGAATGACAGTTGTGAAGAACAAGAACAATGAGCTAATTCCTCAGTGCACTGTCACCGGATGGCGTATGTGTATCGACTACAGAAAACTCAATGCAGCCACCTAGAAAGATCACTTCCCACTTCCTTTCATTGATGAAATGCTCGAGAGATTGGCCAATCACTCCTTCTGCTATCTTGATGGCTACTCTGGTTATCACTAGATCGCCATTCACCCGGATGACTAGAGTAAGACCACATTCACCTGTCCCTATGGCACTTTTGCCTATCGGCGAATGTCATTTGGGCTATGCAATGCTCCAGCATCGTTCCAGCGTTGCATGATGGCCATATTCTCTGACCTTATAGAGAACATAATGGAAGTATTCATGGATGATTTCTCAGTCTATGGCAAGACCTTTGATAGATGTCTCGAGAACTTAGAAAAGGTTCTCCAGAGATGCAAAGAAGTAGACCTTGTCCTAAACTAGGAGAAATGTCACTTCATGGTCAGAGAAGGGATTGTGCTAGGACACAAGGTTTCAGAGAGAGGCATAGAGGTGGACCGTGCAAAAATCAAAGTTATTGAGCAACTCCCACCTCCAACAAACCTCAAGGCACTCCGAAGCTTCCTTGGTCATGCTAGGTTTTATAGGAGATTTATCAAAAACTTCTCCTCTATTGCCCGACCACTGTCCAACTTGTTGGCTAAGGGTACACCCTTTGTGTTTGACGACGCCTGCCTAGAAGCCTTCCATACACTCAAGAAAGCTCTTGTCACAGCACCCATCATCCAACCACTAGACTGGAATGCTCCGTTTGAGATCATCTGCGATGCCAGCGACTATGCTGTAGGAGCAGTCCTAGGCCAGAGCAAGGATAGAAAACATCATGCCATATCGTATGCTAGCAAGACGCTGACTGGCCCGCAGCTGAACTACTCCACCACCGAAAAAAAGTTATTGGCCGTTGTCTTTGCCATTGACAAATTCAGATCATACTTGGTAGGAGCCAAGGTCATAATATACACAGACCATGCAGCTCTCAAGTACCTCCTCACCAAGAAAGATGCAAAGCCACGACTAATACGGTGGGTCCTACTACTTCAAGAGTTTGACATTGAAATCAGGGACAAGAAAGGTTGAAAATTCAGTTGCTGATTATCTCTCGAGGATGCAATTTGAAGAAACATCATCCTTGCCGATTGATGACTATATGAGAGATGTCACACTTCTGAAGGTTACGACATCTCAGCCGTGGTATGCAGATCTGGTCAACTACATGGTCACGGGATATGTACCTAAAGAAGCTGACAAGAAAAAACTGGTCCATGACAGCCGGTTCTATCTCTGGATGACCCCTACCTATACAAGCTCTGCGCAGACGGGCTCTTGCGTCGCTGCATTCCCGCTTGTGAAGCCCCCTAGGTCCTTGACAGATGCCATTCATCTTCCTACGGAGGTCACTATGGAGCCTACCGGACTCATGCCAAGATTTGGCAAAGTGGATTCTACTGGCCAAATATGTACGATAATGCCAAAGAGTTCGTGAGAAGGTGTTCATGGTGCCAACGACAAGGAAACATAAATCCAAGGGATGCTATGCCACTCACCAGCAATCTTCAACTTGATGTATTTGATGTGTGGGGCATAGACTTCATGGGACCATTTCGCAAATGTGGAGACAAAGAGTACATCCTGATCGCAGTGGATTATGTGTCAAAGTGGGTAGAGGCGCTGCCATGTTCTGCGGCAGATTCAAGACATTCTATCAGAATGTTCTATGACACCATATTTCCTCGATTTGGTACGCCCAGGGTCATTATCAGTGATGGAGGCCCACACTTCATTGACAAAAGATTCAAGAGGTACCTCGCAGAACTCGGTGTGGACCACCGTGTTGCCACTCCTTACCACCCGCAGACAAGTGGCCAAGCTAAGACATCAAATAAGCAGATCAAGAACATCTTGCTGAAAACTGTCGAAGCTATGGGAAAAGACTGGGTATCCAAGCTACCCGATGCTCTATGGGCATACCGCATAATATATAAAACTCCCATTGGCATGACACCATATCAGATGGTGTACGGCAAGACTTGTGACTTGCAAGTAGAACTTGAGTTCAAGTCGCATTGGGCAATAAGGAAGTGGAACATGGATCTCCAATCGGCAGGGGTTCGACGTCAGATCCAACTCGCTGAATTGGAGGAATGGAGGGAGAAGGCCTACCATAGTGCCAAGCTGTACAAGGAGCGAACCAAAAGATGGTACGATAAGCGTATCAAGATCAAGACATTCAAACCAGGCGATAAGGTACTACTATTTAATTCTCGCGTTTGTTTGTTTGGTCATGGTAAGCTTAGAAGTAAGTGAGAAGGACCCTTCTTGGTCCTTGATGCCGCCGATCATGGTGCCATCACCCTTCCAGGACGAAGACGGGAAGGTCTTTAAAGCGAATGGGAAACGCTTAAAAGTCTTCCTAGAGCCCGAAATGCCTCTGCTCGAAGAAGTGGATGTCTACGAGCTGCAAGGAACGGCATGATCACATGTCCATGGTCTAGCGATGACCTTAAACGAGCCATGTAGACTACCATGCTCCTCACTTTTCTGTCTTATCTCACCTGGTGCTTTCATACCACCAAAAATCTCAATAGAGAGCTGACACATCATGATGAAAAAGGGTTTCAGTCCACCTAGAAGGGTAAAACCGACTTCTGGTCTGCCAAACCAGAGTCGGCGAGGCAGGTGCAAGCTGCCCGACCCCCTGGTGGAGCCGCTCAGCTCCTAGTTAGGCCGCCAGACTTAGTGTCGAGCCCCCCGACCTAGGACGAGGCTGCCTGACCTCGAATTTTGCCGCACGGCTGCCTCTTTTCGAAATTTTTCGAGTAGAGCTGATCCCTAAGCCGCTGGTGTCCAGTTGAGTAGATGAGGACGAGCTTTCATGACTTAAACCCGAGAGCCTTCCCCTTCCAGCCACTCTCATCTTCTCCTCATCGTTCCTCGAAAAACCTAAGTCATGGCCTCCAGCAACACCTCTCCCAAGAGCCTTGCCATCACCTCCGGCACCACGGCAACCTACACGCCGCGATCCAACCACGAGATCGACCCTTCCATGGTGCTTGATGTCACCCCTCCAACTGCCCGACCTCCACCCCAAGCCGCCCTACTTGATGCCAAGTCGCCCGGCTCAGAGCGGGGCCGCCCGGCTTCCCCTGCGTGCTCACGCAGTACGGGAAGGCCAGCACGGGGGTTATCTCCCGCGCGCACCATCGCGAAGAAGACGTTCTGGGGTGATTCACCTCAGCCCAACGTCAGGAAGATCACTCCTAAGGCGGTGCCCATCCGGAAACTCTTCTCGGAAGATTCCGTGAAGGATGAGGGCAATGGTGAGCCCAAAAGTCTGGGGTCGCCATCCTACACCATCCGGGGAGGACCTACTCCCAATGGAGGGTGGGGGAAGGTTTTGATCCCGAAGCACAGGGAGAACGTCCTTAGGGGGGACGCATCAATTAATGAGTCTATTGACTCTACTCCCCCTAGGAGGACCGTGAAGAAGACCATCAAGCCCCCTCCGATCCGGGCTTCTCCTAGACATTTTGAAGAATCAAATAAGGAGGAGGAGGGGAAGGAAGAGACCATTGAGTCTCTCAAGGTGGAGCTCGCAGCCACGAACAAAAGGTTCATCATGATTGAAGAACGCTGTGCAGAAGGAGAACTTTGGAAGTGGGAGATCAATGACAAGATAGAAATCCTTAGGAAGGGCCTATCTTCCAAGTTCCGTCGCCTTGCCAACGCCACTGGGCATCCCGACATATATGATCCACCTATGCCATAGATGCCCATGGCGTTAGAATAAAATTTTAGTATAGGCGCCCTTTTTGTTTTCTTAGTGCTTAGTTTGTTTCATTTCTTTCTTTATATGATTTGCTCCTATGTTATTTCAATCTTAATGATAGTTCAATAAAGTTTCTGTTTACCCTACTTTGAGTACAAGTGTGGGGGGGAGGATTACACTTTGCCTCCCTTATCTCTCGTCACTAACCCTGCAGAAAAGAACGAAGAAACACGATGTACAGGGTTAGATCACGCTGCACACCAAAATTTGGGACAAATTTGGGACAAACCGAGCCAAACCCAAGCCACCCGGCTCCACCCCGAGCCGTCCGGCTTGGCACCTAGGCCGCCCGGCACCTATTTCAGGTCGCCTGGCTTGTCACAACGGTGAAAAACGTACTACACGCAGAAAGGTGTCCCAAAGCACCTCTCCACGCAACATGATCGGTGCAAGGGACGAAAGACCCACATGTCAGGCCGCCCGGCTCCTGACCAAGTCGCCCGGCCTACCACCAGGCCACCCGGTGTGATGCTCTGGCATCTCAAGTGCATAATCATTCATCAAACATGAAGCATTCATTCATGAGCATCATGGCATAACATGTGTTGGTGCATTGGACACAAATGTGGTTTATATTACTAAGTGAAAAGCCTTGTCATTTCATGTGTGATGCTATGTTTATAGTCCTATCTTTGAATCTGTTGAGATCTGGGTGAAGTACATATTGACAAAACTGTAGGTCTACATGAGACTTTGCTAATTGGGGTCTTGTCATATAAAGAGGTTTACAAAGTGATTAGGGTCATTTAATGACAGTACAGAAAACCAGTTTAAATTAGGGCTGACTTGAAATCCCAAATTTACTCTAACCTACAGCCACTTTCATGCAAAGCTCAAATTAGAGAAGTTGTAGGTTTTGAAATTATAAACAAACTTGTCAAGAGGCACATTGGCAGAAAATGCATGTAACTAGGACTTTCTGATTTGCTAAGCAATAAAGGTCCCCCTGTCCAATTTAGGGCTGCCATACAAATTCAAATTATATTCATATTTGCAAACTGATTTTGGGGTTGAACCTTTTGACAAAGTTGTAGAGTTCAAAGAGTGAAACATTTCATCCAATTACCACTTTTCCAAATTCGGACCTAAGTGGGCGAAAATAGCGATTTACAGATGGAGAGAAAACATATTTTTCTATTTTCTCTTTTTCTCTATTTCCCGCGCTCACTGACAGGTGGGCCCGCCGGCTCAGCGCGGCCACCCTGTCCGGGGCGACGGCAGCCGCATGGCCGGCGACGTACGGCCACGCCACGCGCCCACGGATCGCGCCCCGCTCCCCCGCGCCCGCGCCTTTACCTGGCCGCGACCCCGCCCAGGTTCATTCCCCCGCTCCCCACTCTCTCACTCGCTCGCTCTCTCCAACCGCGCGCCGACCGCCATTGCCGCCGAAGGTGAGCTCGCTATGCCAGCCGCCTCGGTGCATTTCTGCGCCTCCAACCGCCGCCATCGGCTTCGCCCCTCTCTTGCGCACCCGGTGAGGTAGATCTCGCCGTCCCTCTCCTCCCCAATCTCGAGATCAAGTTGCGCCCCGACACAACCGCCATGGCCAGGCCGAGCTCGAGCTCGAGCTTGCGCCGCCGCCGTCCGCCCTCGCCGCACCCCTAGGTCACCCTCACTGCACTCGCCGCTCCTCCCCGCACCCAAGGCGCCTACCCTCGTCGCCATTCCCCCCACCACTCACCTGGATCTGCCGTCGCTCGACGTCACGGCCACGCCGCCGACGCCGTCGCGCACCCTCGATTCACCACCTCCCCCGACCTACCCTCGCCGTCTCCGCCGCCGAGGCCTAGCTCAACTTGAGCGCCGCGCTACCGTGCACGCGACGCGCGTCGCGTCGCGGCTCCGGCGAGCCCGAACTCGCCGGTGCGCGCGCGCCGGGAGGAAGAAGAAAGACCTGGGGGATTTGCATGCTACCCCCGGAGTTTGGTTGATTTACATTTTTAACTCATGCGCTATTTACTGAGTCTTGTGAATCTTGCATGCTAGTCTCTGGAGTCTACGGTTAATTATGTTCTAGCCCCCGGATTTATGTTTTTTTATTTCTTTTTCCTATAATTCGGCTAAAACTTTGAAAATTCATAAAAAAATCGAATAAAAATCGTAAAAAGGTAAACTCAGTTGCGTTGTACTCCTTGTACATAAATCTACACAGTAGGTATGATGTAGAGGTGTGAATGTACGGTTTTACCCCTATTTTTGAACATGCATGATAAATCAAGTAAAAATAGGAAACATGGGCTAATTGGAATCCAAAGGAGATGAAACTCGATCAGTAGCCTTCTTAGGGTGTTTTGGTACTGTGATAATTGTTGGTGACTCAATAACTTACTGTTCACTCTTGGTTTTACCATTTTACATCTATTTTATGCATTATTTGGTAACTTGAAAATGAGGTCCATGCAAAATATGTTGTATATGTCTCACTAATATTTTTCTTAGGTCCTGTATAGTTTGTGGACACCACTGGTAAAATATGAGCCTCTGCATGTTTAGTTTTGGTGGTGATTTAAAAATGACAAATCTTGACTTGGAAAACTAGATAAATGGAAAAATGGGTTCTAACGGGCAAGGTAAATTCTAGAAAAATTCCAGTAGCATATGGGAGTGTAGTAGAATCTAGAAAGTATATGCTAGAGGGCTGCTCACACTGTTTATATGTACATTTTAATTTTGCACTAGATTTATATATGGAAAATAGTGTCCTGTCAAACTTGGGAATTTTAACTTGTCAATTTTTGTGTATACAGTTAATGCTAAGTATAGCTCACTGGAAAAATTTCACCTTAAGAAACCCTCCCAATAAATTATGAAAATTCTGACAATGTGTAGGGCTGAGAAATTGCTAGAATTTTAATAAAATAATTATAACTCCGTTTGCGCTGAAATTTTGGCAGTAACCTTGGGTATGAAGTATCTGCATGTCATAAAAGTTTGGTCTCATTTGGGTTAGTTGAACTGCTAGAACTCAGATGCATGATTTAATTCACAAATGTGCATGGCTTACACTAAGTATATGCATGTGTCTAGTTTTAACTACTATGCACATGTCGTTTTCCATGAACTATATGCTGCATACTGACATCTGCACTTCATCTACATCAAATGCATACATCTGCATTCATATGCGCTCATGTTTGTACCTTTCATGCATATAGACCCCGCGATCGAAGAAGAGACGGTGCAGGAGCAACCCCTAGTCGAGGAGCCCGAAGAGGAGCAAGAGGACCCACAGCCAACCGCTGACCCCGTTGCTGAGGAGACTAACCCTAACGAAGAAGAAGGTAGGCAGGATTATGCAATTCCCAGCAAATAAAATATCTGTTGATTACGCATCTGCATTAGGTGCTGATTGAAACCAATTGCATTAGATCCCCTGGCCACCCTGGCCGTAGCACCTATACCTAGAGTTCGTAGGATGAGTGCCTAGAATGGCTAGGTACGAGTAGACACGAGTGAATAAAGGTCACTCGTCGCGTAGGAGCTATTTTTTCAAAGGAAGGAATCTCACTATGAAAGTTATTATTATCATGCCATGATTTTGTTATGTTTTAAATGGAGACCGGGCGGAGATATGGGTATGAATGATGAGAATTGAGATAATGTGTGGTGGACTCCGCCCGAGTCGCATAAGGCCGGTCGTTGTTCGCCTATTGGTCGGTATAACATTGCTAGAGTGCTTATCCAGAATCCATGGGCCGGTGAAAGTCTTGTGACGTCTCAAGCAAGGGGCACGTTCCTACCCACTGGTTGAGAGGAAGGTGGCCGCGGGGGCAGGTGTCAAAGGAGGGCAGAACCTGACGTAACCGAGGTACCGCTCCTGCGACAACACGCTCCGGGAGTCAGGCGGGAGTGGTCATCGAACTTGAGACGGGACAGGTGGAGATGAGGGAAGAATATGTGGAACGCTGGGAGTTAGTAAGCATATGCCATCCTGGTGCTTCTAGTTATTCCCGGGAATATAAAAATCGATTTGAATCGCTGATGCTCACCAGGTGTGAGAATGCCAATACCATTGACGGGCAAAGTAGTAATCCACATAAATATGCTGTATTAAGAATTCATGGTTTAGACAACTATATGCTCGGATATGCCTGATGTATTTTTATGCAATACTTGTCACTCTCCTAATGTTATACCAGTTTTACTTTCCTGCCATGCTATGTCATTTCTCCTTATGTTCCTACAATTATGATGACTCGAGCAGCTGTTAAATCCTGCTCGGGTGCAATAATATAAGCAGCTGTCAAATCCTGCTTCCACTGATTAATTTGATCCTGTATAAAAGAAATGGCTAAGGACTCAGATGCTAGTAAGCAAGCTTTGCGTCAGCCGTAAGCCTCATCCATTAAGTCCTACTGAATAATTAGTACTCAGGGTTTGCCCCCACTTTTGGCTTACAGGTACGGAGTTCCTCTTCTGTGCCTATGTTGGTGGTGGGTCGTGTCCCCATCAGGAATGAGGAGAGTCATGATCTGGCAAGGAGCGGCATCAGTGGGCTCGATGCTCATTCTTTTATGCAAGTCTTTTGGGTACCATGAAACATGAACTTTAAATTTCCGCTGTGAGAGACTATTTGAACTATGTTGTTGTATGACACTATGTTGAACTCTATTTGATTTCGAACTTGGTTTGTAACTAAAGTCTATGTAATATCTATTCAACTGCCTGTGATGTTGTAACTGTTGTGGCTCTATCGAGGGTCGGATGTGTATGACGTCGGTTCCTCTGGGAAATGGTGACATCGAGAGCCCGAAGGACTCTCGACGGATTACCGGGTTTAGTCTAGCTTAAGTGCACTGCGAGCCAGAGGTGGCAGGTGTGCTTAGTCTAGATTAAGCAGGGTGGTTCCGCCACACCCGGCTCAGTCTCGGGCTGAGTTGGCCCATCTTCACGTCGACCCTGCACAAGAACCAGGTATTATCGCGAAAATTTCAATTTTGGTCCATATATTCCATTCTATACATGAAACTTGGATAAATTTTACTCTACATGATCATATTGATAACTTATGTCTCTACTTGTACAAATTTTACTCCGTATGTTGAAGTAATTTTGCCCATGGATACCTTCTGTTTAGGGACCCGATTTGATTTAAGTTGTTGATTCATGAGATATAAGTAACATGGATACATAGCAGTAATCTCCCGCTAAGGCAAAGAGCTTTTGTTTTGTTAAAAAATTTTAAAATGTGATCTACTCCAATGTTTTCAAGTCAAATGTCCTACTAGTGCCACAAATGCAATATATATCAAAGACATCTTTAAGTGTTTTGAACTTTGTCAAACCTTGTGCCATCAAATGAGTTAGAATCATTCCTGACTTTTGGCTATCACGTACACGTTCATACCACAAAGTTCCAATAAGTAGTGCTATGCTAATGTTCCAATCCCCTATTATCAATCATGCAAAAAGAGAGGAAAAGAGGCATGGAATTGAATTGAAAAAAAAAGTGAGAAAGAAAGAAAGAAAAAAAAAGGAAAATACCATGCCCTCTCTCGCATCAAAAAGGGGAATACCAAAGCACACTTACCGATAACTTTCCGCCACACTTGCACATAGCCAAAATTCTTGATTTGATTCATACTCTTTGATTTGACACTTGCTTTGACTTGGTGATACAAACATGATGAGATAGTCTCTCTCTCGTTCAACTCCACCCAAAACTTAGATTAGGAGGAGAGGAAACACAAGGATTCTCATCCTTTGAGTGATTGAGAGGTGACCTTGAGAACAAAAGAGTAGACACTATGTCTTTCGAAAAGGGAAAAACCTCTGTTGCTCTTAGCTGGGAGAAAACTGTTGTGACACCTGCAACTTGTTCTCAGTTTCAACATCTCAAAATCTAAGTGCAGCCACCATTGAAATCCTGGGTAAGATGAACCAACTTGGGAGTAACCTTTGTACTTGCTGAGGCTACAGTTGTCATATGCCCTCTACACCATGCTTAACTCTTGTTTTGCTCGAGGACGAGCAAAAGTCTAAGTGTGGGGAGGGTGTTAGCGGTGGTTATAACCTATTTCGACCACTAATATTTCATGTTTCAAGGGTAAGTTTATGCAAATTTCATACATATTAACCGGTTCCACGAGTTGTGTACAACGATCTTGCAGGAACACATGTCACGGTACAAAAACATAGAAAACATGGAGAAAACAAGTGAACCAGGAAGAAGGGCTGGATATGGGCTAAGGACCCAGGCCGCCCGACTCAGGCCCAAGCCGCCCGGCCTGTGAAACTCTCCAAATGCCGCCATCTTCCACCTGCATTCAAGAGACAACGTGTCAAATACAACTCCACGGTGGAATCTATCACACCCTGGTTTTAAAAACACAAACCAGAGCAAAACTATCTGTGTGCCAAGATCTAATCTCACACATATAGAGACAATAAACAGTGATATAACAGAACTTGCTTTATTATATAACGTTAAACAACATTTGCATAAGACATACACAGAGTAGCGGAAGCGTAACTAAATCTTCGAGCCATCCACAGGGAAACCAACTGGGGGTCGCACGCCTAGAACTTCACGAACCTTCATTTGTACACCTTCAGGCCTTCATCTTTTTGAGCAGCGGTTGGAATTTTCCCCCCAACAAGGAATAAATATAAAGAAGCAAGCGTGAGTACATCTCGCACTCAACAAATATAACATAAACCATGAGGCTCTAAGGTTGGATGACAGACTACATGAGCTTTTAATTGATCAAGTTTTATTAACACCTAATTACTATGAATTAGTAGCAACGCCATTAGCCCAAAAGATATTAAGAATTAAATAAGATTAAATAGATATAACCATTATCAAAACCATAACCAAACCAAGGAACCTCAGCCGAGGATCCTTCTAATCACTGGGAAGGGTCTGGGCCGCTCATAACTGTGAGCACGGCTAACATGTTAGTTTTACACTCTCGAGAGGTTGTACATCGTTACCCACGTCGTGAGCTACGCTAGGAGTTCATCACATTACCGGAGATGAGATGACTAGCAAGCACACTACAAAGCCTTTACAAAGATCATGTTGGTAAGGTGTAACCGCTAAGGTTTCAGGTTCCGCAACCGTGGGGCAAGCCTCAAGGGCAGAAGCACATACATATAACGTAAAGCACACTCAACCCAAGCAGCGTGACGGCCACAAAAGCTCACCTCCCCTCTTGCCCCGCAGGTAAGTTACTCCCAAACCAAAACAACCTAATTAATCAGCTAAGTCTGTCCCATTCCAGCCTTGTGGTAGCACTGTTGTCCCAGGTGGTCGCTTTGTGATTCGGTCCTTAGGAAGAGAACTAGCAAAAGCACACGAGCACATTGCTCAAGCTCCCTAAACCATGTTGCTAAAAAGCCAGTTTTACAAGAGACATGAACTACTCAAGCACACAGCGCAGAGGGTCAAGCTCACATTAATTGCATAGAACCATTAGTCAAAGTTAATTAACATAAAGATATGTATTCGCGCAGCACCTAGCACAACTTAACCATATGCATCCCTGAAGGTAAAATATATAAGGATAAAAGTAGCTAGGAATAACCTTAGGGGTACTCAAAATTAAATGCACATGCAATGATTAAAAGGTTATTGGGTGGTGTTTATGTTATACTTGCCTTCCTTAGAGAGATACACTGCTCAGAGTCTTCTGGATGTTGGTCTTGATGTTGTACTTGAGATTCCACAAACAAGACCGGCATCTACGCGTTCATCGGATCACCACACAAGCATATAGGTACACACATGCTAGCAAACAAGTACAAATAAGCTAAAACAGTACATCATATTAATAAAATTGAAGATAAATGGTTTATAAAACTTTTCTACGCATTGCTACGAACTCGTGGGCGCGAGAATCATCGAAAATGGATTTAAAACGTGAAAGATATGAGGTTTTGAAGGTTGTAGGGGCTTGTTGTAAATACTTTTCGTAAACTGAGGTTTAAAGCTTTAAAACAGGGCCTGGATTCTACTGGCTTGGTGTGTGGGTTGATTTCAGAAAAACTGAGGGGCTTTTAGGCAAAACTGCAATGGCTGACTGGAGCTTGACTATGGTTGACCAGTCGCCGGTGGATGAGGGCTATCGGATCCACGATGGACGGTTGTGGTTAAATGGGAAGCTTCGGTCGGCGGTGACCAGAAACCGTGGCGGCGCGTCACCGGCGTGCGCGCGCGAGGCACTCCGATGAGCTAGGTAGGATGGTAACCGGCCAGGGAGAGAGGGCTCGCGATGGGGAATCTCACCGTGGGCTTGGTGACGGCGACGGGGGCGGCACGGCGACGAGCAGAGGCGGGTCGACGGCGTCGGGCTCGGGGAACGGTGAGGAGGAGGCGATTCTTGGCGTCATGGACCGGCTGGGAGGCTTCGGCAGGGTCCTGCGACGGCGATAAGGGGTCAAAGGGGACCGGAGAAGGCTCAACGGCAACGAATTTAGGGGAGGGGCGGCTTACCACGGCGGCCTTCGGCGAGCAATCGCCGGCGGCTCAGAGGGAGATGGTGCTCACGGATGGCACGGTGAGTTTCCCGATGTCGGTGCGGAGCTCGGGGCCAACAATTGGCACCGAGGGGACAGCAGATACGGCTGCCGGCAGTGGCGGCTCACCACGCGGCTCTGGCAGCGATTGATGGCGGCACGGGCGCTCTAGGACTTGGGTACTGGACGCATGGCGAAAAGGGGACGAGGGAGGAGCTCGGGGCGCCCTTTATATGGATCGGTCTAGGGTGGCGGCATGGGACGGCAGAGTCCGCATCTTGCGGGAGGGAGCGGAAAGGCGGTGGGGATTCGGTCCTGTCCGGACTCGGTCCGCGCCGAGGGTGGGGCAGGAGGCTGCCTTATGGGCCTTGGCTGCCGGCGGGATAAGGCCGCGGGGCCACGGCCAGGGACGGAGACGGCGCGCTCCACCGGTGAGAATAGGAAGAGAGTGAGGAGGGAGATGACAGGGCGGCCCCACCCATTAGTGGAAGAGAGGGCGCGGGGCCACTGCGCATAGAGAGAGCAGGAGGGGAAGGCGCCAGCTGCGGTTGGGCCGGCCTAGGAGGGGGCGTAGGCCAGGGTTGGGCCAAGAGAGAGAGGGGCTGGGCTGAAATAGGAAAAGAGGATTGAGAGAGGTTTTCCAGATTTTTCCTTTAAAACTTTTGTAAACTCTTTTCTTTCTGTGATTTAAACACACTACAAATTCAAATAAGAAACCTTAGTCAACCACTCAATTTAAAACAATACAACGGCATGAATGCCACAACAAGTTGACCTAAATTCATTTTATTTGCTTCAAACTTTATTTTATAAAATCATTTAAATGCTCATTCTAAACATGAAAACCCTTAATAAATTGATAGAAAAAACATTTTAAATATTTTAAATTACTGGAAATGAAATTTAGGGTGTTACAGAATCCGAGAGAACCAGTCACCATGCCACGGAAGACCTTGCCACTTCATCAATCCAACCCACGGATTAGCTAAGTCAGCAATCCAGGAGAGTTCCATCCAATGGCTAAGGAAGAAACACAAAAGAATCTAATGGTTGAGGCAAAAGCACATAAAAATAACCGCCAACCGACCTATAACCGCCTTGGAGGAGCAATATGGACCGTGGGATGAAGTGAGGCACTGGATCCAAGGGTTGGCTAGGCCGCCCGGCTTGAGACTAGGTCACCCAGCTCCACCCCGAGCCGCCTGGCTTGGCACCCAAGCCGCCCGGCCCCTAACTGTCTCCAACCGCCACAATCGACCTTCTTCATCACTTAGCACTATAAATAGCCCCTTAGACCTCCCTTGTGAGGCGTGGATTAGTGGATAAATGTAGTGATAGAGTGTATAGTGTGGAGAAGTGAAGCTTTCCCTTAGATTGTAGAGAGAGTTCCTCTTGTATCAAGGAGAGTAGTGAGTGCAGAGTTCGGGAGTGGGATTTCTCTTCTCTCCCAGGCTTGTATTATCAGAGGAAGGATATTTAGTTCCAGGATTGAGTAAAGTTCCTTGTCTCTCACCTTTGTTATTACATTCTTACTTTACTTTCATACTTAGTTTTATACTTGTCTGTTTACGGGAACCTTGTGCATGCTTATAGTGTTGGCTATATAGTAGTGCTTGCTTTTCTGGCTCATTACCAGTAAGTAGTAAACTCTCTGAGTGGCACGATGGTGTTCATACTTAGAGTTTGCCTTGGTTGGTCGGCTATCCCACGCAGCTCTGGTTGGTAGACACATTAGGTGATAGCTTTTGTGTTCTCATTATTCCAATCCCGTTCGTTCGGATAGACTCGCTGACGATATAGCCGAAACTTGTAGCACCCGGCTTTCTTGGCTGGGTTATCAACACTCTGGTGCCTGGCAGTGGCTCTGTAGCTTTTGTGTCTATGTTTACATGACAAGTATAGCGCTTTGCATGCTTAGTATAGTAAGGTGCTTTAATATCTCTTGAGAACCTACTTTCCTATCTTTTACCCTCTACTTGCTAGCTTCTCTAGTTTGGCCATTGTGTTGTGTGATTATTATACTCCTCGTTCCTCGTGGATTTGATACCCAAGAATACTCTCGGGTGAAAGGCTACAACGCGTTTTCCGTGCGCTTGCGGATTTATATCTAATAGGCTAAGGAACACCAACAATGGCAGCCTTGAGTCGATTCATCTCGCGACTCTGCAAACATGGCATGCCCTTCTACAAACTCCACAAAAAGGTGGATTGGTTTCAGTGGACCACAGAGGCTCAGGAAGCTCTGGATGCTCTGAAAAATTCGTAACCTCGCCTCCCGTACTCAAGTCTACCAAACGTGCCACTGCCGACTCATTAGCCGAAGACTTGCTCCTCTACTTCTCTTATACGACTCATGTAATCAGCACTGCATTGGTGGTCGAGCGGCCAGACGGACAGCACACAGTACCCAGGCAACATCCGGTCTACTTCATCAGTGAAGTCCTCAGCCCCTCCAAAATCAGGTATCCTCAAGTTTAGAAGTTATTATATGCGGTTCTCATTACCGCACGTAAACTGCGTCATTACTTTGAGGAGCATAAAATCATAGTGGTCAGTGAGTTCCCAATCGGAGAAGTCTTACGCAATCGGGAGGCCATAGGGCGTATCGCCAAGTGGGCTTGTGAGCTGGGGGCTCACGACATTGAGTTCTGTCCTCGTACTGCCATCAAGACCCAGCACTAGTTGATTTTGTCTCCTAGTGGACTGAACACCAAGTGTCTAAGAAGCCAGAAATCATGGAAGTCTAGAAGATGTATTTTGATGGCTCGTTGAAGTTGGAAGAAGCTGGCGCTGGTGTTGTCTTCACCTCACCAGCAGGGGAAAAACTCAAGTATGTGCTACAGATTCTCTTCTCGGTTTCTAACAATGCAGCTGAGTATGAGGCTCTTCTTCACGGTCTTCGCATAGCCGTATCACTCGGGATTCAGCGGTTAATGGCCTATGGAGATTTTTTAGTGGTCATCAATCAGATCAACAAGGAGTGGGATCGCTCTGCAGAAAGTATGGACAAATACTGAGAGGCAGTTCGCAAACTAGAAGGCAGATTTCAAGGTCTCGAGTATAATCATGTGGATCGGGATCGCAACGTGGATGCTGATATTTTGTCCAAGCTAGGCTCATTGCGAGCCAAAGTACCTCCTGGTATCTTCGTCCAAGAGCTTCATCATCCATCTGTTCAGCTAGATTAGCTGAATACACCTCCCGACCGGCACATCTTAACTCTGGATATGCCGACTGACTGGAGGGCCCCCATCATCAGGTATATCCTAAACGAAGAAACTCTAGATGATAAAGCAGAGGCCGAGCGAATAGCAAGACGGTCTTCCAGCTACGCTCTGATCAACAACGAGTTATACAAGCGTGCTGCCTCAGGAGTTTTGTTAAAATGCCTAGATACCTCATCAGGGCAGAGCTTGCTTAAGAAGATACACGCTGGAGTCTGTGGAATTCATGCTGCCTCACGCACATTGGTCGGGAAGGCGTTTAGGGCCGGCTTCTATTGGCCTATGGTGAAGAAGGACGCTGCCGAGTTAGTGCAGCACTGCGTGGCTTGTCAGTTCCTTGCCAAGCAGCATCATCGTCCAGCACAGCAGTTGCAGAATATACCGGTCTCGTGGCCCTTTGCCTGCTGGGGCCTGGATATGATTGGGCCTTTCAAGAAAGCTCAAGGTGGATATACTCATGTGTTGGTTGCCATCGACAAGTCCACCAAATGGATTGAGTACAAGCCCATTGCCTCATTAACATCTGCCAAATCAGTGGAGTTTATTCAAGATATCATCTTTCGCTTTGGGATCATGAATTCTATTATCACAGATTTGGGGTCTAACTTCACGGGCTCAGAATTCTTCAATTTCTGTGAGCAAAGGTCCATCCGCATCAAGTATGTCTCGGTGGCTCACCCCAGAGCCAACGGGCAGGTTGAACGAGCCAATGACATGATTCTGGATGCACTCAAGAAAAAGATCTTTGACAAAAATGAGAAGCTGGCTGGCAAGTGGATATGTGAATTGCCATACGTGGTCTGGAGTCTTCGAACGCAACCCAGTAAAGCCCTCGCAGGGAACATGCCCTTCTTCATGGTATATGGATCGGAGGCAGTTTTGCCTGCCGACCTACAGTTTGGAGCTCCACGACTGGCCTTCAAGGATATTGCCGAAGCTGAAGCAACACGCATCGAGGAGATCGACTTACTCAAAGAGGAGCGCCTGAACTCTGTTATTCAGTCGGCTCATTATCAGCAGACTCTACATCGTTATCATGATCGATACACGAGGCCTCATTCCTTTTCAATAGGGGACTTGGTGCTACGCAGGGTGGTCAAGACTGCGGGACAGCATAAGCTATCTCCTCCTTAGGAAGGTCCATACATTATCACAGAAGTCACTCATCCAGGATCGTATCGTCTGTCTCAAATGGACGGCACTCCAATCGGCAACTCTTGGAACATAGAGCATTTGCGCAGGTTCTACGCGTAATGCTTTTTCTGTGATTGTCTGAATTAGCAGTCAGTGTCATTCTCTGTACTCTGTCTTCATTGTACTATTCATACTCTGTGAATAAAAGCACTCTTGAGATAAAGCATTATATGTTCTTTTCTCTGTTTTCACTCGCGTTACTCACTCGCTGTATATGGCCAATTGACCTAGGTCAGTAGACCGACAGTACGGTGCTACATGCCTACTCTTACTTTTGACGGGGATAACTCCGGCCCCACCACGAGAGCAATCGGCCTAGGTCAGTTGACCGACAGCACGGTGTTACATGCTCTCATTCGTACTCATATCAGGGGAGCACTCAAGGCCCCAACAAAACAAAGGCAATCGGCCTAGGTCAGTCGACCGACAGCACGGTGCTACATGCCTTTGCAGGACCTCACAACCGGGGAGCATTCAAGGCCCCAGCCTAACAAAGACAGGGGGCTTAGGTTTGATGACCTATAGCTCGATACTGTATGTCTTTACTTCATCATATTACTCTTTCTTATAGTACTCGTGCTCATTACCGTTACATCTTACTTTCGTATTTACTACTATATCATAAGTTTCAACTCAAGTCGCGTTGCCGACTTAACATTGTCTCTTTTCTCTACACAGACACGACTCTCAGGTACGCATATACTATTTGATTCATTCATAAACTAACTCTATTTTGTAGGACAATAGTTAAAGTGTCGACTTAAAGAGCCAAATATGTACACATAGCATTCAGTTCATCGCATTACATAGGGAATCATTGTTTCCTCACTATCACCAACAAGGAGTTCAGCAATCATCCGGGCTTCATCCTCATGCTCAGCATTCTTGTTCTCATTTACTATTCTCGCTGGAAAACTCGCCAAGTCGATCTCAGGTTGTGAATTCTTGATGACCACAAGAGCACGAGTAAGAACGGTTTTTACTCGCTTAGAGACCTTAGACTTCATGTCATCCATAAAAGTTGCTATTCGATCACCCAAGGGACGAGGTGCAGCTTTCTCTGGTGCACATATGTCTAAAATCTTGATCAGAGCGGTGTTTGCAGCCAATGCAGCCTCCTTTGCCTTCTCAAAGGCGTCTTTCAGTTTGCTGCAGTTCTTCTTGCTGTCTCGTAGTTCTTCTTGAAAGACTCCAACACTTGAGCCTGATGAGCAGCTTCATCTCGGTATTCTTTTAGTGCAGACCTCGTAGAGGCTAGCACCTTCTTCATTTTATCATGGGCACTCTGGGATTCAGCCAACTCAGTCTCTTTTATCATGGGCACTTCTCAAAGCCATCTCGAGATTCTTGTAGCTGCTGGTACTCATCAGTTCTTTGTCGCATCTTCTCCTATGGAATGATACAGTTCATACGCTTATGTGAGCAAAGAGTATGTCAGTTCAGATTCTTGACGGGTTACCTCATGGTTTTTCTTCTCAATATCTAGCTGCCTGCGAAGGTCAGCTGCGTGTCTCTAGCTTGGTCTCTATCAGCAATGGCGTTACGGTGTTCTGTCTCTCGAGTTACAGCCGCTTGCTTCAGGCAAGCAATTTCAGCAGTAGCAACTGGCAATGAGTACACGGTTCAGCTTGGGACCTCAGATATTGGTGTACGGAAAGGTTGAATACATACCTGTTGTCTCAGCTTTGCGCACAACTTCAGAATCCGGTAGTTGCTGCCTCAAAGTGGTAACCTCAATGCTGGATAGTGCAGCAATCTTCTCATGGATCATGCTGGCCTATTGAACTCCACCTTGTAGCGTCTTCAGGATAGCCTGCAGAGAGTAATTCAAGTTGTTTAGGTGACAGCAAGGGAAATACAGGTTGAAAGGTTGGCATACCTCGAAAGCTATCAGCAGCCCTAAGCTTAGGGATGCCGGTACTAGTGGGCGACTGTTATCATCTGTTTCAACTGGAGGGGGTTCGGCGTTATCTGGCTCAGTTGTGACCAGGGTGTCAGATTGTCCTCCCTCAACATGATCAGTATGCTTTGGTTCTTCAGTCTCTTTTTCTTGAGCCAGTTCATGGGCTTCAGATGCTGGCTGGGGAGTATCTCTTGCATCAATCTCAGTTGATTGCTCTTGGGTGATGACGGCTTCAGGTAATGGCTCGGTCACAGGCATTTGCTGCAGTTCTTCTGGAGCTGCTCCGGTCAGTGCCTGCTGCCAGTTGTCAGACGGTATTTGTGCCTCCTGCGCAATTTCAGTGGCCTCATTCATGTGAGCATTAGTCTCGACCTCAGGAATATCTACCGGCACTGTGTTTGCATAGTTTTCAGACTCCAAGTCCTTCGGTGCCAACTCTGTTGAAGCCTAGGGCTTGATTTCTCAGACTGTTGCCCCTTGGAGCATGCTGACAGTGGGTCTATGGCCTCATCAGTACATAAAGTGAAGGGAAGTTTACAAGTATCTTTGATAATCTGATCTAGGCCCAAATCTTCTGCCATCAGATCAATCTCATATTCATTAGGTGGCAGAGTGGATGCAGAGGGGGTTGCTATAGTGTCATCGTGATGTTTCTTGGATCGCCTCTCACGATGGCACAGTTGAGTTTGTTCTTCTTCTTCATCGTCTTCATAAATTAATCTAGTCCAATTTACTCCAACTAATGAGTTATCAGTTTTAGCTACAATGTGGGAGGAATGCCTGGATTTCTTACTAGCCTTGTCTGTTGACTCGGGAGAGCTTGTCACATCCTTGATTGTCCTCTTGCTTGTCCTCTGTTTCCGTGTCAACATGGTATGAGTGGCCTTGCCTTGGTACGCCCCTGGCCAGCTGCAGCTCGTGTCTTCACGCCACTTGGAGCAGTTGCAGGCTTGGGGGCTGCCTTGGTGACGTCGCTCGTACTGGTTTCTTGGCCGATCTGGGCTGCACATTGTATCACAATGAAGGTATGCTCTTCGTTGTTTCCTGCACCATGAGCAGCAGCAACAACAGCCTCCATCTCCTCAGTGGATAACTCGGATTGTCGTTTTGATAGCCTGTCAGTACCAGAAGATGTGGGGTCTGACAGGAACTTGGATATGTTGCTCTACATTAACTCTACATGTCAGGAGCTGATTGCAAGTAAGGTTACTTACAGAAATCAGAGTAAAGATCACTTACATTTGGAGTTGGATTCCACGCAGAATATGCTTTAGGAGTACCCTCATTGTGAGCTTCACCTCTGAGTATCAACTCCAATCGGGCTTTGACATCATCTTCAGTCATAGCTCGGGTTGTCTCTCTAGTTGGATCACTAGCTCCGATGTACAAATAGACAGGGTAAATCCTATCCTTTAGTGGCTGAATGCAGCGATACACAAAATCTATGACCACAGCAAGGGCAGTAAGGCCATTTTCCTTCAGATTGGCTATTTCTTCTAACAGCACATTGACCTCAGCTTGTTCCGCAACAGTTGGCCCTTCCTCCCAGCTTGCCAGCTTACTGTCAGGTTGCCTCCCAGACCTCGAGGGGAGAGAGTTTCCATGGTTTTCTATATAGAACCACTCGGAGTGCCATCCTCTGTTATTATCTGGAAAGGGGATATCCAAATAAACAGCTTTCCGATTCTTCCGTAGCTCAAAGCTAGCCCCTCTAGTAACTTGTAACACTCCATCCCTCAGACCGGCTTTGCAATGATATAAGTATTTCCATAAGCCAAAGTGAGGAACAATTCCAAGAAACGCCTCACAAAGGTGAACGAAAATTGAAAGTTGGAGAATGGAATTGGGGTTCAGATGGGTCAGATTGATTGCATAGAACTGCAATAGGCCTCGCACAAATGAGCAGACATGGAGACCTAACCCGCAGAGGAAGAACGGCATGAACACCATTGCTTCGAAGGAGTCCTCGGTTGGAGTAGTATCATCTTTCTTCTCGCACACCCTCCGGTTTACCACCTCCTTCGGTGGCAGGACACCCATATCTACTAATGATTGTAGCATGGGCTCGGTGACAGTGGAGGGGCGGTACGCTAAGTACGGCGAAGGCAACTGCCAGTTCTCATTGTGTGGCAGGCCCTCACTGGTGTTTCCACGCTCACTCAAGGTCTTCTTCTTGGGAGCCATGGATGTGGATGTCTCTGTTGGGTTGGGGATTCGAGAAGTGAAGGCAGTAGTGCTCTGAGTTCAAACAATGGTGGCGGCGGGCTCAATGGGGAAGAATGGCAGCACAGTTCTCAGATGGATTAAATTGGTTCAGGGTATAGATCTCAAACAACCCTGACGCCGTCAGTAACCGTCCTCGCGAACTGACGGAAATTGCGGCTATCATTTACGTTAACTCAGATCTCATGACGTTAATGTGGCGGAACCGCCCTGCTTAATCCAGACTAAGCACACCTGCCACCTCTGGCTCGCAGTGCACTTAGGCCAGATTAAACCTGGTAGTCCGTCAAGAGTCATTCGGCTCTCGATAATACCATTTCCTGAGGAACCGATATCAAACACATCCGACTCTCGAAGGAGCCACAACAATTACATCATCACAGGCAGTTGAAATAGAGAATAATAGACTTAATTTACAAACCAAAGGTATGAAATCAAATACATAGTCAAAATATAGCGGAAGCGATTTCAGATTATATATATAGCGGAAGCGTTTTCAAAACATCTCGCAGCGGAATAATATACTTAAGTAGTCTTCATGAAGAGATGAACAAGGCGAGTAGCACCGAGCCCACCGGTACTACCACCTCCAAACACAGCTATCCAGATGCCTCAAGTACCTGTAATCCAAAAGTGGGGGCAAACCCTGAGTACTAATTACTCAGTAGGCCTTAATGGATGGGGCTTACGGCTGACGCAAAGCATGCTTACTAATCATGTGGATCCTTAGCTGTTGATTTTTAAACAAGGTCATGTTGGCATAAGATAGCAGGATTTGATAGCTGCTACCCATTAGTCATGAGGATCAATTATATCATAAAGTAGATACTTGCATGAGAGTAAAACAGCAATACATGTCCCGTCCCAAGATTCACAGTGCCTCCATCCAACCCCTTGGGAGTAGCCGTCTCAGGAGCGATACCACAGTACGTCGGGTCAGCCCTCCCTCGACCTCAAAGCATCTCCCAAGTCCATCGACCTCCTAGTAGTGGATGGGCAACACCCTGAATGGTGGGACGGATCATACACATCCAAGCATGTTGTATTAAAAGGCGTGACTTAATAAACAGCATGTTACAGTTATTACTACGTTGCCCGTGTGCGATATCTGGCATTCTCACACCTGGTGAGCATCAGCGATTCGAATCGATTTGTTAATTCCCAGGAATAACTAAAAATGCCAGGTGATATATGCTTACTAGCCATCGCGTTCCACACATATATCCCCCATCTCCACTTGTCCCATCCCAAGTTCGATTCAATCCTTCTGTTGTTCCCAGGTTGTGCTGCCTTAGGAGCGTTACCTCGGCGTACCGGGTCCAGCCCTCCCTCGACTACAAGCTCCCCAAGGTGTCACAGTAGGAGTCTGTCTCTGTTCTTCGGATGGCACAAGTAAGACTTTCACTGTTCCATTACCCTGGATAAGCACCTTAGCAATGTTATGCCGATCAGCAGGCGAACAACGAACGGGCCTTATGCGACTCGGGTGGAGTCCAGTGCACAATACCATAAACAATAAATAACTCATAAAATCTCCGCCCGGTCTCCATTTAAATCAGAAGCATATATAATAACTTACCTTAGTGATATTTCTTGTAAATTTTTGAAATCACCTACGCGACGAGTGACTCCATTCACCCGTGTCTACTCGTACCTAGCATTACTAGGCACTCGTCCTACGAACTCTAGGTATAGGTTTTAGGGCCAGGGCGGCCAGGAAGTCTAATGCAGTTGGTTCCAAACAACTCGTAATGCATATGCGTAATCATCAAACAAGATTGTATTAGCTGAGAGAATTCATGGTCCTGCCTACCTTTGCTTTACTTTAAGAAAACCAACAAACTATGCTAATGTTAGTTTGCCAGGTTGTGAGGCTTTGCCCCGGGCAACCCCTTGATCCCTTGGACAACTCCTCCTTCCAAACACGACTGATGGGCACTCCAGGTCGTGCTTGGGGCTTAGTTGGTCTTCTGGACCACCGTTAGCTCCACGCTGTATCTTCTTCGATCACATATCTGCAATACGCGTTGCTACATGAATGATATGCATGATACAGTGAATGAGATGCATGAATATGAATCACTTATGTGAACAATTCTCTTAGAAATAGGCAGAAAAGTGATTGATGAATTATGTTGACAAGAAGTGGTTTCATGCATCCCGAACAAGCATACAATCATACAATGACACTCATGCAGGCTAATAATCACATTGACAACATGTTAACATGGTGATCCGATAGACAAATGATAGTTATTAAGATTATTAAGATACATGTATGAAGTGTGGTGATGTTTAATCTCTCATAATAAGTCCACATGCTAGACAAGGTACACGAGAAAAACACATGATAGAATCCTACTCCCAGTCACCCTTATCATACTAAATGTACACAAGCATATTAATGAACCATTTATAAATAACTACCTTATCTTAGGTTATTGTTAATTACACTTTTATAACTAAGGATTTGCAACCTAGGCATATGAGGATGAAACATGCATGTGGAATATATAGCCATCTAGCTTACAAGGTTTCATTTTTGGCATAGCAAAGTTAAATATAACAAATGGAGTTTACAAGAGCAAATATGAGTACATTACATCTCCTTTTTATTTCCTTCACATTTGATCCTATTTAAATGACCAATTATGAACCCCTCATGAAACAACAACCACAATACACGAATAATTCACATAAGCATACTTACAGGGTAAAATAGCTACATGAATTTGGTGCAATTCTTAGAGCATGGTAAATAGCACTTTTCTATTTTATTGATTAAATCATTACAACACTTGTCATTTTCATAACAGCAGCTAAAACATGCATGCACAACCTCATACTTCACCAGTGAACTACTAATACTATATAAAGTACCTGAAAAATACCAGACGTTATATTTGAGCATATTTTATGTAGCCTTTGTTCTCCAAGTTGAATAAATACACAAATCACATGCATAAGGGTGAAACAGTAATTAAACAGCCAATGCTAGGGCTACAAAAATTTACATAGTTCTATAATGCCACAAGAAAGCTACTTTCCAAGTTTCAAAGCATTTGGAGTTCATTTAGTCCACTTTTGATATTTATCTAGTTTCCACAAGCATGCAATATTATACCAGGGGCAAAACAGTCCTTTTACACCTCCACATCATAACATTTAATAGATATATTTAAGAGGAGTCTAATGCCACTGAGTTTGCCTTTTTAGAATTTTTCTTTGATTTGTTATGATTTTCTGAAGTTCTCAGCCGAAATAAATGCATTTTAATAGAAAAAAACAATAGACCGGGGGCTATAACGTGATTAACTATAGTTTTCAGGGGCTAACACATAAATTTCTCAAGACACAGTCAGCAGTGCATGCAAAACTCACGTTTCTTAGGGCCAAATCTGCAAAATGCGAGGGCTCGGGTTAGAATGTGAAACTCTAATAGATCTAGGGGTATTTTCACGGTTTATGTAAGACACATCAAACAGTGGTATAATAATCAATAAATGAAAGGACCTTTCTGTAAAATGTCGACTCCTTCTTCTACCTCGGGCAGAGGAGAGGGCGCGCGGCCCGACCGGCGTTTCCGCGCGTGGTGACGCGCGAGGGGCCATGCACTTGGAGCCGAGGAGCTCTGGGAAGGCACTCCCGTCGATGGGGACTGTGTTCCCCTTGACCTCGTCGCTCGGGGTGGATCGAGCAAGCGGTCCGGGGTCGGTGAACCGGAGGTGCGGCCGTGGCATGGCACGGCGGCGCGGACTTGATCCGGCGACGCGAGCGGAGGGGGCCAGCGAGACCGAGCGCCAGGGCTGCGCGGGTCGATGGGGAACTCGACGGAGGCGGACTGGAGGCGCGGGGATGGCCCGGAGGGGGTCTCCACGGCGAGGCGGGGTGGATCGGGCCGCCGCGCGGTGGCGCACGTGGGAGGGGGTGCTAGGGCGATGGGGTTGCCTCAATTGCTTGCTAGGGTGGTCGAGGAGGTTGAAGTGGTCGCGCTTCTCGCGTTGATGGGGCGGAAGGAGAAGTGGAGGGCGCGCGACGCGAGCTCGAGCCGAGCTCGGCCATGGTGAACGCCATGGCGTGCATGCACACGCAGGGGCGCTAGGGCGGCTGTTGTGCCACTAGAGCTAGGGGAAAGTGGTGCGGAGGAGGATTCTATGCTGGTACGCGTGCTTGGAAGGCGGGAGGAGGCTCGGAGCGGCAGGGCCGAGAGCTCAAGCCAAGCTCTGGCTATGGTGGACGCACTGCCGCGGCTCCAGAGACGGAGAGGGCGAGGACAGAGGGAGAGGTGAGTGGGTGAATGGCGAGTGAAGAAGGACGCGATCTCGTCCAGGTGAAGGAGCCGGGGCCGTCAAGTGGAGGCCGAGGCACCGCGGCCTCGCCCGTCCGTCGCTGGCCGCGTGGCGTCCGCGTTCTGGGTGCGGCGTCAGCCGAAGGGGATCCGAGGCCAGGCTGACCGGTGGGGCACGGATGTCATAGACTCAGAAGGAAATTCAAATTCCGAAAATGGAAGGGTGAGGTTTGACCAGGGAAACAGGTTTCTGAAGTAGGCTTACTTGGGCATCAATTTGGCGAATTTAGCAAAGCTCCAATTGGAAGAAATGTTGTAAACTTGTTTCTCCACAACTTCTTATAAACTTTCATACAATTTTCTATTCAAAAATATGGCTTAAATTTGAATTTAAACTTCTGACCAATGTTTGACCAACAAAACCCTCCTGCTTAGAAATTTTAAAAGTCCACCTTATGCCCATTTTCATACAAGGAGTTTTATACCATTGTTGCTTAGAATTTCATGATCTACAACTTATTCAATTGGAGTTTTGCAAGATTATGGCTGTAGACCAATTTAAATTTGAAATTACTAAACAAATCTAGTTTGGTCAGAAATCACATGCTGATAGAAAAGGTCCCAAAACACTATTCAAATCACTATGCATGTCAACACTCCAATTACCAAAGTTGTTCCTAATATAATTTTATACAAGTTTAGTATATAAAGTTTGGCTTGGATCACCACAGATTTTGAATTGCAAGCACAAACATTGTTGAGGATTTGGTAAAACTGCAGCTTTAGTTTAAGTAGAGTCTTTCTTGTTTCAAACTTTTGAGTACTCAGATGAAGTCTAAACACCTCCACTCTAGGTGCATTTGAAAGGTGATAAGTTTAATTTCACTTCATAGAAAGGAAGATCTTGAAGTTGTGTGGTGAAAACAAAAGTAATTTCAGATTCAAAATTGGAGTGAGCTGAAATTCAGACTTGGGAATTTTTCTGTGGACTAACTTGGGGCTGATTTCATGAGGTACTTGCGGTCAAAATTTAAAATAGTTAGAGGCAGTTTTAAACCATGCTCAGGGTAACAAAAGTGAAGTTCACGATATGTACGACAACTTTGATAATGGAGCTAAGCTCAGTTGCTTAATGAATCTAATAGTTTTGTTAGGGCCCAAATTTGTTCACGATCACAATTGGCACCTTACAAAGAACTTCTGGTTTGATTGAGTCTCGACTTTTAAACCTCATAACAAATGATTTTAAAGATAGTCGTAATATCAAAGCTGAAGATAACATCCTGAACTAAGACTTTTATATTTGGTGTTTTGCATAAAAGCTGGTGGGTGGTGACTTAAACAACCAAACCACGTAGGGTTTCGTATCCTCCTAGAAAAATTTTGGCTTAGTGATTTCTCCATCTAGTCTTCATTACTCTCTAAGCATCATCAAGTCCTAATTCATTATTAACTTGTCGCTAGCTGCGTGTTAAGGCTCATGAGATGCTGGGGGCATCATAGTTAAGGGTTCAGTCAGATCTTTCTGAGATTAAGTCGTCGATTTCAGTTGGGATGATTTCTTAAAAAGAACGGCTGTCCAATCGGTACTCATAGAACAAGTTCATGTCTTCTATCACTCGGAGAATGGGGTTTCTAATTCGGCCCTGTGAGTTGAGTCTTGCTCGAACTCTGGGCATAAGCGAAGTGTGATTTCTTTTGTTGTATGACGATTTCGTCTTTACTTCAAAGAATTTAAAGGTGCATTTGACTCGGATGCAAGAATTTCAATATAAGAACACATAGAAGAACTCAAGAATGAAGGATAATATGATGGATTTCATTATATGAAACATAGTTCGTCACAGTGGATTACATATAATGGGGGAGATTATCCTAATCTACTCCTAACTACTACTACTACTATGGTAATGGTGGTGGTGGTGGCCTACACGCCGGTGGAGGGCCCGGCCGGGGGCCCGGTGATGCGGCAGCGCTTGGAGGCCGGAGTGTCGGCCTCATCTCTGCCGTCGTGGCCGCCGTCGTCACCGTCGTGGCCACCGGGCCATCTTGGCCGCCGGAGGCGTCGTGTTGGTCGTTGTCGTCGTCCTCCTCCTCCTCGCTGTCTTCCTCCTCGTCGTCGGAGGAATCCAGGAAGGCGGCGCGGCGGAGGCCACGGAGCTTGGCGCGCTCCTTGCGGTTGTAGCCTTGGGAGTCGTTGGTGTTGGGCTCCAACTCGTCCTCCCGCGGCGGCGCATCCTCAGGGGCTTTCACCTCCTCGCTGGAGGAGAAGTCCTCCGAGGACTCCTCATCGTACGCGCCGCTGAACCATGCGTCATCGGAGTCCTCGTACTCCGATGACGGTGGCGAGCGCGCACGATTCTTGCCCTTTCCTCCGGCCATGGCTGAGAGCGAAGGGGTGGGGAGTTCTTGGGGTTTTCTTGAAGCACTGGGTACTCAGTGGAGGCGTAATGGATGGCTGGGCGATGGCTCTGCTCTTATAGTACGGCCACCCCGTTTCAATCTCTGTGAACACGATTCAATTGGCTGCGTCGTTTCGACTTCTTCCACGCGTCAAGCATCGCTTGGGCGAACAATGGCTGTTGCGTGTTCGAAATATTCCTATTTTTTGGGGCTTTTTCGGGTAACTCTTCGGTACCTCTGCTCGTTCCCTTTGGGTTAACCCCATGGGGTGCGGGATTTGTGGGAAAATTATTCTTTTTACTAAAATCCGAAAAAACAAGAAGTTTGAGTATCAATCAGTTGGTTTTCTATGACTCGAAAAGCTAAGGACAGATGGTAACTCAGGTAAAAGGATCTGTTGTTCCTCAATTTGACTCGACACCTAGGGAATGCATTCTGTGAAGTCTGATCGAAGGGTTTAGATCTTCAAGCTGATTGATATTCAAGTCAACTTAAAGCTCGGGGGCTACCCCATGGGGTGCACCTGGCGGTGCAACAAAAGAAATAGTGTTGACTCGGATGAGGAACTCATGAGCAGTACGTTATTCTCTTTTGGAGTCTCGAGTCAATTAATCTCTAAATTAACTCGAGCCTCGGGGGCTTGTGGGGGATAGATATCCCTTGGGCCCTCATGGCGTGGATTCAGTACATGGGCCGTTGGAGGGCCCAATGGAGACAGTAGGCCCCCATACAGGGTGCCGACTGGTCTCGTGGGCCTGAGAACGGATCACGAGCTTGACGACCAAGTCAAGGCGTTGTAATTTAGGAAAGGCGTAAAGGAGTTGGTTCGGACTCTGTACTCCAGAAGCAGCAGGACTCAGGAAAGGAAGCGTATAATCATAGATTCTGTGGATTCCAAGCCGGGTAGGACTCATAGATGGAAACCGACTTGTAACCCAAGCCTTGCCGGACTATATAAGGCGGGTGAGGGACCCCTATGTAGACAATCAATCATCTGATCGCATACCAGCCACCAGACACCCAAGCCCTCATTGTATCCTCGAGAACTTAGATCAATACAACTCGTAGCAAATAGGATGTAGGGTGTTACGCACATTGCGGCCCGAACCTGTATAAACCCTCATGTTTTGTCGCATCTCCACGCGAACCATCGAGCTACGCCGATTTCGCCACCCCAAAAGCACTACGTAACACACCCCGTGGTGCATTGCCGGTATCAAACACCGACAGTGTCACGGGGCGACTAAGTGCAGTCCTTATCAGTTGGTGTACGGCCAGGAGGCAGTTATGCCATGGGAGGTTAACATCGGCTCTCGTAGGGTTCAATTTCAGAATGATCTATTAACCGATGAGTATACATTTCTCATGAACATCAATACAGATGATTTGACAGAACTTTGGTTATGGGTTTTCGAAAAAATTAGAGATAATAAAGCCAGGGTAGCGAAAGCCTACAACAAGAAAGTGAAGCCGAAGAATTTCAAAGTAGGCGATCTCATCTGGGAGCTAGTCTTGGCAGGTTGGACAAAGGATCCAGCATTTGGAAAATGGTCGCCTAACTGGCACGGGCCCTATCGTATTGTGGAGACTGCCCCAGGAAATTCATATAGAATGGAGACATTGGAAGGTGTCCGGTTTTTCAGAAATGTCAATGGTAAGTATTTGAAGAAATATTATCCTAGTATGTGGATCAGATCTTGACAAAGGCAAGATCGTTATGATAATATCCGAGCTGGTAGCCGATGCGCTGACATCGCCTTTAGGGAAAATTTGACCGATGCATTGCCTTCTGGTCTTAACAGGAGCCAATGTACTAAAACATCGCCTTTAAAGGAAAAAATAATAAACAAGCAAATTATAGATGGCAGGGCCGATGCATGCCATTGGCCATAAATGATAGCCGATGCTAGGCATCACCTTCAGTACAAAAATACAGAAAAAACATAATGTTCTTAACCGAGTTATACGCTTGGGGGGCATAGCTAACAATGTTCAAATAATCAGATGGATCATGTGGAGGAAGTTGCTGGTATACTCTGAAGGTAGTGACGAACTGCAGTCAAAGCTTTTGTTCTAACCTTGTTGGCGGATTCGATGATTTGACGATCTGGTTCATCCGAACCAATGATCAAACCTTTGTTCAATTCACGGATGTGCACGATGCTAGTCTTAAGTGATATTGACACCTTCTGCTTATTATCCACAAGCGTCTTCATGCTTGCATCATTGGCTCGAATGGCTGCGTCAACCTGAGATAGCTCTTCCTCAAGGTGCTTGATTTCATCGTTTATCTTTATCCTCCTCGCAGTTTGCCTGGACGTCTTCAGCATCGCCGCTTCACTGTCGTCATCCCGGTCTGCCTTAAATTGATTTGCTGCTGCACATGTCTTGGTGATTTCCTCTTTCAGGGCCGCCTGGTGGTTGCGAGTAGCTATCCGTGACATAGCGGCCAACACGTCCTCATGAAGGAACCCAAGGTGAGCTCTAGGTCGGAGCGCCTGCTTCAGGTTCGAAGGCAGCATATCGATGATCGGCTCAAGGGCCGTGCGGATACTATCACATGAAACGACCAATTTTTCAATTGGAGTTTCCAGCTGCTTGACGATATCCTTGAGGTTTGAAGCTACATCGGCTGGTGGAGTCGAAGGAGGGCTCTCAGTCACCAAAGACTCACCAATGGTGGAAGGATCAAAGTTCAGCAAGGATGTAGTATCAAAGGCCTAATAACACCATGGTCAGTTTATCAGCTATAAACGAAGGAAACGTGCAGTTTACAACACACCTGTGGAGGGCTGACTTCCAAGTGAGCTTCGTCTGTCCGACTAAATGTATCCTTAGGAGAAGAACTGGGAAGTTCAGGGGAATTCTCTTTCTCGGTCTCTTCCTGTTCTTGGCCGTGTGAGCTGTGACCCTGTGTATGTAGAAAATGATCAATATGGCTTCCATTACTGAATCCAAGGCAAAGTGGAACTTACTAGTGATTCAGAAGAAAGGTTTTGAACCAGGACAACAGGTTTGGGCTTGATGGCAGCTTTCTTGAACCTTGGCTGGCGAAGCCCTTTTCCCTCCCTTTTACGTGTCACCCCAAGGAAAGAAAAGATAGCCTTGTTGAGGGAAGGCATGCCGGCCTGGTATAAAGGCAGTGGTGCTTTTTGCAGATACTTAAATGGCTGGCCTGCATCATCAGTAGGAACAGGTCCTGCCTGCATCTGTGGTCAAAAAAGTTCGGTCATATCTTGGGACAATAATGAACAAAGAAGGCTGAATCAAATGGGAGATTACCTCTTCTGGTGTAGTCTCGTGCTCGGGGTCGATGGCTAACAGAGCCGATGCCACAGCATTGTAGAAAAGGTGGGTCTTCTAGAAATTCCACCAGTGGTCGAAGCCATCGGCTATATACACGAATTCCATCGTGCTAGGTATGTTCAACTCTAAGTCAGAGAAGATGGAATACGCTTTGTTGGCTACTAAGTAGTCGGCTATATCGGCTCGGCTCTGGATTTTCTCATGGATGATCAGACGAGGAGGAGTCTGATTCAAGCTGAGCTGGCGAGCGGCCAGGATGGGTTGGTATGATTCATATCTTGGCTTGTTGATTCTGTTGCCCGTACTCATGCTAACTGGCAGAAGACAGGGGGTAGTCACAATACCAAATATAGCACGAGTCTGAAGAAGGATGGGTTCTCAAATTGCTCAGATTCGGCGTATGCATTGTATATAGGGGTGGTTTGTGAGCTGTAGAAATGTTTATACCATTTGGCTGTCTCAGCTGCATCAGTTTGGGTTATAGGCAGTTGATGCAAGGCTTGGCTAAATGAGGTGCAGCGGATAGTCCTACCTGACAAATCTGGGAAAGACTGAGACTCGAGCGATGGAAAATCTGGAATTTTGTTACGGAAGTACAATTGACTCCATAGCTGAACAAACCACCAAGGACCGCCTGTCTTGATACGCTGTCCAGCTAGGATGCGCTAGGTGTTCAAGGAGAGGTGGCGGTATAGTATGCCTAGGAAAAGCTTTCCTAAGGCGATAGACCGACCCTAAGCCAGAGCGGTGGCCAGGTTGAGATAATTCTTGGTCGGGGCTATAGAAGGACCATTGAAGAGGAAATGGTCGAGCCACAGGTTCAGAAAGGCGATGTGCTCTTTCTCTGAAACTGAACCAGATTGCTTGTTGTGTTGAGCGATGTATTTGCTCCAGTTTCGGGTATTGCCTTTTTCCACCATTTTCTTATGAGGGCATTCAATTAGATGAAAGGGAGAAGGGCAGGTGGATTATACATCTAGCCCTAAGATCATGACAACGTCCATGAGAGTGGGTGTCATGGGGCTAGAGCCGAACAGGAAGCAGTTCAAGCTATCTGACCAGAAATAGCCGATGGATCTGAGCAGGGTGTCATCCTTCTCCATGGGAGAAAGAGAGAGGGTCAGAGCATCGGCTATATGGATGGTTTGCCAAGTGGAGCTGTATGAGCGCTCAACATGTTTGTACTAATCAACCCATCCATCCATGGGGAATGGCTAGGCGCGGAGTTGGTCTGTCCACAGATCTAGGTCTGGGTTGACATGGACAAAAGATAAGCGTTTGGTCTCTGTTCTAACAAGGTCATATGGGGGCTCATAGGATTTGGGTCCTAAACTGTAAGAATTGGAATTGGCCGAGGTTGGGATCAGTATCTTGTTGGCCTGGATGATTGAAGAACAAGTCCAAGGTAAAGATAACAGCTTTGTGAGAAGCATAATTGCAGAAGTAGTCAAAGTCTTTACCTTCAATCCAAACACGCGCCCGCAAAGAGTCTGCTCTTCTGTTGTGCTGCTCGACACCGCCATTCCCGCTAGTCGCTTGAAGCAAGAGGTGGTGGAAAAAGTGTTCGTCAGCGGCAAAGGGGAAGAAGACGAGTTCTGGTTTGGTATGTGTGCTTTTATGAGGCACTTTCCAGCGCGGGATTTGGAAATTTCGGTCGGAGGAAGTGTGTCCTCTGGGTCGTTGGCTTGTCGCGTTACATTTGACTAAGTCAATGAGTCAGAACCGATTCGATGTTGACTAGTGAGCCGATTGTCTACTAGAAATCGGCTAAGTAAGCAGATCGGCTTGTCATGATGAGTTAGAGCCGATGAGGGATTTCTTGAGTCAGCGCGATGCTGCTGAGCCGATTGTAGTACGAAGGGGAATCGACAAGAAAATGGGAAAAGAGACAAAAGTTCGGGAGGAGAAAATCCTTTAATTTACATAGCAAAATATATCCTTGAGCCGATACTACGGCTGTTAACCCCAAAAGCTAAGGATTATCTTACAGAAGAGTCGATGCAATGGCTAGGCTACTAAGACCTAAGCTAATCCTAACTGCTACTGAGACAGGATGCTCTAAGCATCACTGTCATCGGCAGATTCCTCATCGGCTTCCTTACCCGCACCGTCGTCGTCTTCGTCGCCGGCGTCCTCGCTTTTGGTTGGAGCGAGGTCGGATGAGCTCTCCTCGTATTGAGCCGCGAGGTCTTCATCCTCATCTAGCTCCTCTGGTTCAGCTTCGTCGGAGGAGTACTCCCATTCGTCGGCGTCCTCCTCCTCATCGCTGGCCTCTTCTTCGTCTTCTTCATCGCCCCCTACCTTGTCATCAGAGGGCGACGTCCCCAGGCACCTTCTCTTGGAGGGGTACTCGGGCGAGTGGTGGTCCGGGCGAGGAACCCATGGAGGGGAGGCGATGGAGTCTTCCGAGTCCTCGGCGCAGTCGAGGTTGATCATTCCGCATGGGGAGACGGTATGTCCGGCCCCCAAATCTTTAACCAGGCCCCTTGGACGGCTTGGTACGACGACTGCTCCTCATCAGCCACTAGGACGGCCGGAGGAGCCTGGTCGGCTCTTGCCGCCGGTAATGGCGCGAAGCCCGGCGGTACGGCTGGGCAGGGTGGCAGCAATGCTGGCAATCGGCCGTCGCGCCCAGAGCAGAGGCGACGGAGGGGGAAGAAGGAGGAGTGGGAGCTCAAGGCCCAGTCACGGAGGGGGAGGAATGCGGCGATGGTGGGTGGTTGCTGCTAGAAGAAGACACGGCTGAAGGAGGGTTTTCTCAGCTGTTTTCTGGCTAAAGGAAGGGGAAGAATGGATGCTGATTTGAGAGGAACAGGGGAGCCCTGCCTTTTATTAAGTGTGAGACGATGGAAGGCGAAGGGGCGCCGTATGGGAAGCCAAGGGGTCACGCAAGCCATCATGGCGGTTGCCATGGAAGACTGTGTTTGCAGTGCAGGTTGATGGGACGTGCATGGTCAGGTTTCCCACTTCTCTGGTTTTGAAATAAATAAATCTTTATTTGCCAAAACCAGGGGGCATGTGTTGATAATGGAATTTGGCCGCCCCTATCAATGGGCCAAGATTGGCTTTGGGCTAAAGAAAAGCTGTACAAGGGAGCGACAGTGGATGGTGAAGCAGGCCATTGGGCCTGTTATCATTGATTAAAGAGTCCAGTTTAGGTCGGTTAGGGTTTGTAGCTTAATTACGGAAGGGGCAAGCTTGTTTCCCTAGTCTACGGAATATAAATATGTACCGTTACTATCGAAATAAAGTTGACGACTTACGTTCATCGAGCAGCGGCTGTCTCCACATCCCCTTGGTGCATCGCCACCTCTAGTGACTAGAGTTTCAGGTAATCGTCATGATGCCTTAACGATTTAGTTCGTTATAGGCATTACGACGTTAGTCGCCTGGCAAATCGTGTATTGAAGCGTTTTTGATGGCATGGTTTGCTAGTTACCACAATGAATCTCGCGATAAGCTTTTCTTAGCGCGAGATCCATTAGTTATCTTGATGAATTTTGCGTCAAGCATAGCTTGGCATGAGATCCATCACGTATATGAGCCAATATGCTTGCACGTCGGCTCATGCACAACTTGCTGTTATGCTAAGATCTCCTATGATGCATGTTTTCACGCTGCTGGTTCGTTATTAGATTAGCATATTGCAAGGCTTAATGCATAGATTAGATCTGTTCTTATAGTTTTATCTACAGATCGTATGTCATTAGGAAGATCCGATGTACACCCTGTCCTACCTTTTATTGTTTTATCAAAGATGCATCTGCTTTTCATGATGTTTCTATAGAATCCTTGGTATAACAGTTGGTTTAAGGAATGTTTGACACTCATCTGGATGTTTCTAGCCGACTAGATGATATCTAATCGTGTTTCTTCTTCCTTTATTTAAGCATCTTTATATATTATATCTGGACATACTATTGGTAAGACAGCAGGGCCTTGCCGATGGAGAAGATCCGATCCAGGATGAGCCGATCCGAGCGATCCGGCTAGTATTTAACGTTTAATCTGTTTTGTCTGCTTATACAGGGGAAACAGGAGTCAACCAACGTCATCACCACCACCACAACCTCCCTGGCTAGGTCGTAAGCCAAGTGGCACGCCCAACCAACACCGAGCTAAGAACAATCGGCTGATCCGTTCGGCTGATTGTGGGTCGCAGCAAGGAGGGGCGATCTTTCGGTCCACATACACCTCCCGGCCCTATTGTGTGAAGCTCTCTAGGAAACTACCTGTCGGTTTCCTGGTGCAACACGGTGACAGTGTGCTGAGGAATTAGCTCATTGTTCTGGTTCTTCACAACTATCATTCCTCCCTTCTTTGGTACAACTTGAACTGGACTGACCCATTCACTATCTTGCACGGGGTAGATGATACCCGTGTGTAGGAGTTTATGCACCTCCTTCTTGACTACCTCTCTCATCGCTTCATTGAGTCTTCGTTGAGGTTCCCATGAAGGCCGGTGCTCGATCTCCATCGGGATGCGATGAGTGCACAGGTTCGGACTGATTCCTTTCAGATCTTGGAGTGAGTACCCAAGCACTGATCTGTACTTCTCCAAGACTGCGATTAATCGCCA
This sequence comes from Paspalum notatum, assembly GCA_022530915.1. Classification (NCBI taxonomy): domain Eukaryota; kingdom Viridiplantae; phylum Streptophyta; class Magnoliopsida; order Poales; family Poaceae; genus Paspalum; species Paspalum notatum. The sequence continues at coordinate 34,497,947 of CM039687.1, read as the reverse complement.
GCTCTCATTCTCGATCAGCTTGTCGCTGATGATTACCGGTGTGTCTAGATTCCTGTTGAGGAAGGCATACTTCAGGCCAGGCGATAGCTGTTTGAGCTCAATTTTCGTGGGGTCGGGCCGCAAGGATTCACCTAGTTTCTCAAACTCAAGTGGCTCTTCTACCGCACTGAAGTTGCTAGCCTCTTCCTCTAGGCTTTGTTGATCTTCCTCTTCCTCAAGTGAAATACCCATCACTTCTTCTAGGAGATCAACCTCTGGCTTAGCCTCCGTTTTGGTGTTCAGTGCTCGACTCATGCCAACTTCGAACACTTCTTTGCCAAACTGGAGCAGTAGCTGCCCTAGTGTTGCTGTAGTTTTGATCAGGGAAGCAATAGGGATCCCAACCAGCATGAGTGGCATGGGTTCCTCGGGTATGTCGAAGATGTGGAAATCTAAGAACATCCGCTTGTCCTGCAAGGTTACTGGTATGACCCTGATAACTCCATGATTTTCCAACGATTCATTCTTGTTCCACTTCAAGCGAATCTCAGATTTTGATCGTGGGTGTGATGCCCCAAGCATCTCAAGTGCATAATCGTTCTTCATATGTGCAGCATTCATCACGAAGCATCATACATTGGCATGCATTTGAACCCTAGTTCAAACTTGGTTGAAATGCAACTTGTTGAAACCTGTTTTCTGCATATATGTCTCTATGATTGTGCCCATAACTTTGATTCTATCTGGATTTGGGTGAAACTCATATTGACAAACTTGTAGATAATTTAAGGATGAACAACTTTGTTAATTGGTGCATTGACATGCACTAAGGTTTGCATAGAGTTTTGGGGATTTTTTGTCACCATGTGAATTCTGTCCAAACTTGTTTAATTCGTGTACAGCCATAATCTTGCAAAACTCCAATTGAATAAGTTGTAGATCATGAAATTCTAAACAATATTGGTATAAAACTCCCTAGGTGAATGTGATTAGAAAATAGACTTTTAGAATTTATAAATTGGAAGGTTCTGTTGGTCAAACCTTGGTCAGCAGCTTAATTTCAAATTTAAACCATATTTTTGAATATAACATAGTATGAAAGTTTATAAAGCAAATGTAGAGAAACAAATTTAGAACATTTCATCTAATTGGGGTATTTTAAAATTGGGCCTCTAACCTGTTCAAAAACTAGAAATACAAACGAGGGTTCCTGCAGTCAAACCAGGGTTTCTCAATTTCGGATTTTTCCCTTTTCTCGGAGTCAATGACAAGCGGGCCCCACTTGTCAGCCCATCGGATTCCCGCTCACGCGGTTGGAACGTGCCGGTCCATGGACCCCACCCTCGCGCGTCGTCCATGCACCCAGTCCACTGGACATCTTCTCTCTTTCCCTCACTGGGCCCCACCTATCAGTGGCCCTCAGCCCATGCACCCAGTCCACGCTGCGCCACCTCCTTCCTTCCCCCTCTCCCACACGCACACGCAGCGGACGGGCTCCGCCATGGCCAGCCGAGGTCCCTGGCCGCACTGCCCGCCGCCTCGGTCCCTTCGGCTTTAAGCCAAAGCGGAGGGCTTTCCCCCTCCATTCCCTGCCTCGCCTTCCTCCAGCTCTGTCTCTCGCTCCCTCTGTTCTCACCACCGCCGCCCGCCATTAGCAAAGCTCGGAGGCGAGCTCGGAACCGCCGCTTCGGCCATCCTCGCCTCTCCCCACCACCGCGCCGCCCTTCTCCTCCTTCCACTCTGCCGATCTTCCGTGGTCTAGACCACCATAGCCCTCCCACCGAGCCGCATTTCGCCGCCGGGCCTCGCCATAGCCGCGGGTCTGGAGCTCGAAGTTCTAGCCACGCCGGCCGTTCCTCACGCATCTGTGCCTCTACACCCCACGCCGTCCATCCCCGGCCTCCACTCCACCACCTCCCGTAGCTCTAGGCCACAGTATCCTTCCCGCCACGCCGCATTACCGTGCTGGACTCCCTCCTCCCCTGCCCTCCATCGCCGGCCTCCTCCGGCCATTCCCGAGCCACCACGATACCGCGCTGGGCTTCGCCAACCCCACCGCCGCCGCATGGCCTAGATCTAGGTATCCAATTCCTCTCCACCGAGGCACACCGCATCGCTGAAGGCCGCCGCCTCATCCCCACCGTCGTCGACCTCCTCCGGTCCTTCTCCGTCGAATCAGGTAGCTGGGTGAGCATCCCTGCGCTCCACTCCCTCTCCCCGACCACCGCCGGCGAGCTCGCCGGGCCCCGCGTGGCTGGCGGGAGGTTGAAGAAGAAGGCAATTTTTCGTTTTAGCCCCCATGCTTCTGTGTTTTCCATTTCCAGTCCGAGGCACTGTACACTGTGTCTTGCACATTTCAAAGTCTAGCCCTGAAGTCTAGGGATAATTTCGTATAGGTCCTAGATCTAGGGTTTATGTGTTAAAATTCGGCTGAAACTTTGGAAAATCACCAAAAATCGTAGAAAAACCCAAAATGGACAAACCCAGTGGCTATAAACTCAGTGTGAATAGATCTATAGGATAGGTGTGGTGTGGATCCATGAAAAGACTATTTTGCCCTCGGTCTAGTTCATGCGTGATTAGGGTAAATAAATGGGAAAAGTGGACTAAATGAGCTCCTAAAATGTTGAAACTTGGACAGTGGCCTTATTATGTTATTTAAGCACTGTGTGAATTTTTGTGGCAGAAGAACTTGTTGTTAAATGACTAATCTACCCCTAGGCTTGAGTTTTTGCAAAGACAATGCTTGGGATGTATAGTTACCATGTGAAACTTGCTCCAAAGGTTGTACTAGATTTTTGGGACACAATTTATGCTATGTTTAGCTTGCTGTAAAAGTTTGAGGCTCTGCATGTTATGTTTGTGTGGTGATTTGAAAATGACAAAGTGTCACATGCTTAACTAAATAAAAGGAAAAGTGGTCTTAGGATGCATAATTAATTCCATGGAAAATTTGTTAGTTTACTGATGAGATATATGTTCCAAAAAGTAATTTTGTGAAGTTGTGTGCACTGTTTGCATGAGCATTTAAAACAGACCTAGAAAACTATATGGAAAATAGATGTCCTATCAAACCAAGGATTCTGTGTTTGCTAGTTTTTGTATATGATGGTTTGTATGATTTTTTAGTGATGGTTTATACGATTTCTTAGTAAAGATGGTTAAGTTTTCTTATTATGGAAAGTGTTGGATCTAAGTATACTTAAGTCATTTCGTCACAAACTACTTGACATGCATTATGTTTCATTTGCACCACATGCATACATTTGCATTTGTTGCACTCATGGTCACACCATGTCATACATATAACCTGTACCATATGCATGTATTTGCATTCTCTTGTACTCACTTGCATATTATACCATGAATATAGATTCTGCGAAAGAAGGATCAACACAAGAGCCACTATTGATCGAGAAGCCATACAACGGATTGCATCAGGAGTTGGTTCTTGCCCAACCTGAAGACGAAGGGGCGCTGATTTTATCCGTCCCTGTTTCAAGGGATTGCCTGGGGCAAAGCCTCACAACCCGGCAAACTAACTTAGATTAGTTTGTTGGTTTTCACAAGAATACTCAAAGGTAGGCAGGACCATACTATTCCCAGCAAATAAAATAATTGTTGCTTACGCATCTGCATTAGGAGTTGTTTGGAACCAATTGCATTAGACTCCTTGGCCGCCCTGGCCCTAGCACCTATATATTAGAGTTCGCAGGACGAGTTGCCTAGAATTGCTAGGTACGAGTAGACACGAGTGAATGGAGTCACTCGTCGCGTAGGTGTTTTCAAAACAGAAATCTTATGGAAGATTATTATATGCTATGTTTGAAATAGAGACCGGGCGGAGTTATGGGAATATTGTGAAAAATGATGTGGCAAGGTACGGTGGACTCCGCCCGAGTCGTTTAAGGCCCGTCCGTTGTTCGCCTATTGGTCGGCATAACATTGCTAAGGTGCTTATCCGGGATAATGCACCGGTGAAAGTCTTACTTGTTGTGATGCTCCAGCATCTCAAGTGCATTTTCATCTCACATATGTGCAGCATTCATCATGAAGCATCCTACAATGACATGCATTTGAGCCCTAGTTCAAACTTGGTTGAAATCCAATTTGTCGAAACCTGTTTTCTGCATATACGTCTCTGTGATTGTGCCCATAACTTTAGTTCTATAGTGATATAGTGAAACTCATATGGACAAACTTGTAGACAATTTGATGATAAACAACTTTGGTAATAGGTACCTTGACATGCATGAAGGTTGCATAGAGTTTTGGGGCTTTTTCTGTCAACATGTGAATTCTGTCCAAACATGACCTATTTAGTAATTTTAAATTTTCTTGATCTTAAAGCCAAAATCTTGTAATGTCTTTATTGAGAAAGTCGTAGGTATTAAAATTTTGAATAACATTGGTATAAAATTCCTTGAGCGAAAGTTATTATAAAATAGACTTTTAGAATTTCCTAACTGGACGGTGTTGTTGGTCAAACCTTGGTCAGCAGCTTAAATTCAAATTTACACCAGATTTTTGAATATAACATGGTATACAAGTTTATAAGGGAAATGTAGAGGAACAAATTTAGAACATTTCATTCAATTGGAGTATTTTAAAATTCTGCATCTAACCTATTTAAAAATGTGAAATACAAATGAGGGTTCCTGCAGTCAAACTGAGGTTTTCCATTTTCGGGTTTTTATTTTTCCCTCTGTCTCGCTGACCGGCGGGCCCCACACGCCAGTCGCCCCCGGTTCCCACCTGCGCAATTGGAAAGTCCGGCCAGTGGGTCCCACCACTTTCACTCGGCTCGTACGCTCGGTCCATGGACCATTCGCTCACCGTTATCACGCGGGCCCACCTGTCAGTAGCTTATGGTCTATAGACCCGTTCCACGCCCGCCCACCGCCCCTCTCTCCCCTCTTGGCTCCGCCCACGCGGCGAGCGCGCGCGGTCATCGACGCCGGCCGGCTGAGCCAGCGCCGAGGCCGCGCCCTACCCCTCTTCACCTAGACGGGGTTCCGGCCACCTTTACTCCCCGCACCTCCTCTCTAACTCTCTCCCTCGCTCTCCCTCTACGCACCGAAGGCGCCCCCATTGATGGAGCTCGGTGGCAAACTCGCGCCCGCCGCTCCGACTCTCCCCGCGCCTCCACGCCACCATGCCGTCCATCCTCGGCCTCCACTCCACCGCCCCCCTAGCTCTTGGTCGCCACTTCCCAACCCTCGCGGCGCATTGCCACGCCGAAGGTCTCCGCCCGCCATAGCCGCGAGATCGAAGCTCGAGCTCGGGCCCTCCGTTCCTCGCACCCCGTGCCTCCACACCACCACGCCGTCCATCCTCGGCCTCCACTCTACCGTTCCCCCTAGATCTAGCCTGCCGGCGTTGCTCCACCGCGCCGCCATTCGTAGCCGGACCTTACCGTCCTCGGCTCATCGTCGCCGGCCTCCTCCGCTCAACCACCATCGATTCAAGGTAGGGGCTAAGGTTCCCCACTTCCTCATGTCTCTCCTCGACTCCTGCCGGCGAGCCTCCGGGCCCGGACGGCCGGAATCCCGCGCGCGCCGCCGCGCCGGTCACCCCTGGGCGGGAGGTTGAAGAAAACCGTGGGGTTTTGCATCTAAGCCCCCGGCGTTCTGTGTTTTCCATTATAATCCGGTGCATTGTACAGTGAGTCTTGCGAATCTTACAATCTAGCCCCTGGAGGTTACGGTTAATTGCGTTCTAAGTCCCGATCTAAAGGTTTTTCCATTTATTTCAATTATATTAGGCTGTGAACTTTGAAAAATCATAACAATTCAAAGAAAAATCAAAAATGGACAAACTCAATGGCTATGGACTCCTCCTGAGTAGATCTATAGGATAGGTATAATATGGAAGTGTGAAAAGACTGTTTTCCCTTGTTTAACTTGTATGCATGTGGGGGTTGATAAATGGTAAAAGTGGACCAAATGAACTCCAAAAATTATGAAACTTGGAATGCTTTGTTATGGCATCTAGGTACTGTGTGATTTTTGGTAGCCCTAGCATTGACTGTTTAATTACTGTTTTGCCCTTATGCATGTGTTTTGTGTATTTAATTAACTTGGAAAATGAAGGCTATATAAAATATGCTCAAATATGACCTCTAGTATTTTTTGTGTACTTTATATAGTATGGATAGCTTGCTGGTAAAGTTTGAGGCCTTGCATGTGAAGTTTGAGCGGTGATTTGAAAATGACAAAGTGTCACATGCTTAACTAAAGAAAAAAGAAAAGTGGTCTTAGGATGCATAATTAATTCCATGGAAAATTTGGTAGCTTGCTAATGATGCATAGGTTCCAAAAAGTACTTTTGTGAAGCTTGTGAGCACTGTCTTGATGTGCATTAAAATAGACCTAGATAATTAGATGGAAAATAGGTGTCCTACCAAACTATGGATTTTGTGCCTGCTGATTTTTGTATATGATGTTCATACAATGAAATGCTTGCTATAGAAATTTCAAGTCCAGAAACCATTCCTATAAATTATGAAAAATCTGAGAAGCTATAGGGCTGGTAATTTGCTGGAATTTTAATAAATTAATTATAACTTGGTTGTAGCTGAAGGTTTGGCTGTAGCTTTATGTGATATACTTCTTCGTGACATAAAAATTTGAGCTCATTTGGAACTATATACCAGGAGGGTTTGACATAAGCAGTTTCATTCAATAAATAGATAAACATACATAATAGACCTAATTGCATTTCATGTAAAAGTGTAATGTTGCTTGCTATACCATGCTACTTGCTGCAAGTCCACGTGATATCATGAATGCGGGGTCGAACTAGCTTTAGTGATGGTTTGTATGATTTCTTAGTGATGGGTTGCACGATTTTTTAGGAAAGATGTTAAGTTTTCTCATTATAGGATGTGTTTGATCTAAGTTTAATGAGTCTTTTGTCACAAACTACTGGATCACGCATTATGCTTTATTTGCACCTTATGCATACAATCGCATTCGTTGCACTCATGATTGCACTATGTCATACATATAACTTGTAGCATATGCATGTAATTGCATTCCCTTGCACTCACTTGCATATTATATCATGCATATAGATTCCGCGAAAGAAGGATCAACACAAGAGCTGCTATTGATCGATAAGCCGAACAACTAATTGCACCAAGAGCAAGAAGACGACGTGTCGCTGATTCTCTGTCCCGGTTTCAAGGGGTTGCCCGGGGCAAAGTCTCACAACCCGGCAAACTAACTTAGATTAGTTTGTTGGTTTTCATAAGGATACTCAAAGGTAGGCAGGACCATGCTTTCTCCCAGCTAATACAATCTTGTTTGATGATTACGCATCTGCATTAGGAGTTGGTTGAAACCAACTGCATTAGACTTCCTGGCCGCCTTGGCCCTGGCACCTATACTTAGAGTTCGTAGGACGAGTGCCTAAAAATTGCTAGGTACGAGTAGACACGAGTGAATGGAGTCACTCGTCGCTTAGGTGATATTTCAAAATTTACAGAAATCTCACTGAGGTAAGTTATTATACATGCTTCTGATTTAAATGGAGACCGGGCATAGATTTTATGAGTTATTTCCGTTTATTATATTGTGCATTAGACTCCGCCCGAGTCGCATAAGGCCGGTCGTTGTTCGCCTATTGGTCGGCATAACATTGCTAAGGTGCTTATCCGGGATAATGGACCGGTGAAAGTCTTACTTGTGCCATCCGAAGAACAGAGACTTGGCCCTACCATCGGGCCCAGGGGCGCTTGGGTGTTGACTCATGGAGGGCTGGACCCGGTGCACCGTTGGTAACGCTCCATGGGGGCTAAACCAGGGGAATGGCGGGTTGGAATCGAACTTGGGATCGGACAAGTGGAGATGGGGCTATATGTGGGAACGCGATGGCTAGTAAGCATATACCCCTGGCATTTTTAGTTGTTCCCGGGAACTAACAAATCGATTCGAATCGCTGATGCTCACAAGGTGTGAGAATGCCAATACCATTGACAAGCAAAGTAGTAATCCACTTGAAATTGTTGTATTATTAATTCATGATTTTGTATATCAACATGCTTGGATGTGTATGATCCGTCCCACTATTCATGGTGCTGCCCATCCACTGATAGGGGGCTGATGGACTTGGGAGGTGCTTTGAGGTTGAGGGAGGGCTGACCCGACGTACCGTGGTATCGCTCCTGAGACGGCTACTCCCAAGGGTTAGGTGGGGGCACTGTGAATCTTGGCACGGGACATGTGTAGATGTAGGGTATATCTTGGATGTGTATGATATACTATTATGCAAGTTACTGATGGGTTCTCATGCTCTACTTCCATGCAAGTATTTACTTTATGCTGTAAATGAATCTTCATGGTTAATGAATAGCAGCTGTCAAATCCTGCTATCTTATGTCAACATGCCCTTGTATAAAAATCAATGGCTAAGGACCCACATGATTAGTAAGCAAGCTTTGCGTCAGCCGTAAGCCCTTTCCATTAAGTCCTACTGAGTAATTAGTACTCAGGGTTTGCCCCCACTTTTGGATTACAGGTACTGATGACAGCTGGATAACTGTGTTGGAGGTAGTAGTACCGGTGGGCTTGGTGCTACTCGCCTTGTTCATCTCTTCATGATGACTATTTGAGTTTGTTTCCGCTGCGAGATGTTTTGAAAATGCTTCCGATATCTATATACTCTGAATTTGCTTCCGCTATATTTGAACATGTATTTGATTTCATACATTGGTTTGTAAATTAAGTCTATTATTCTCTATTTTAACTGCCTGTGATGATGTAATTGTTGTGGCTCCTTCGAGAGTCGGATGTGTTTGATGTCGGTTCCTCGGGAAATGGTGTTATCGAGAGCCCGAAGGACTCTTGACGGACTACCGGGTTTAGTCTGGCCTAAGTGCACTGCGAGCCAAAGGTGGCAGGTGTGCTTAGTCTGGATTAAGCAGGGCGGTTCCGCCACAGCTGGTATCAGAGCCGATCAAACACAGACAACAGTTATATCATCAAGTTTTGGTTTACAAAACTATTTTCGAAAGCCCTTTTCAAGTAATTAAAAAATGGGAGTATGCGATATGCCCATATTATGGATGTTAGTGTTATCCAGGTGACATCACTGACATTCTGACCTAGATAGAACTCATATGCATATTCGGCGCTTTGGGAAGCAACTTTTCAGCCATAGCTGTCCCCGGTAATGGTGGAAGCTGTTGGGATTTGTGAACGGTTGTAAACCCTGCATTCATGCTGACTAAGTAAAAGCTCTTTAAGGGTGATGGGCATGTTTGAGGCTTTCATACCCACCACACTTATATTCGGTTTTGGGATCCACCTTTTTCTCGACAATCCCCAGTACTGGTGGAAAGTTAGGCTTTGAGAGAAGGTGCAAAGGCCCACTCTACATTGTCCACGCAGCGGTCACGCGTGGATGCCACACTATGTGGTAATGTATGAGTATGCATTTTTCTGCAGGTACACTAACCACGTGCGAAACTAAGAACGACTAGAGAACGACTAGTTGCATTAAAGAGAGACGTGCATATGTCACCGAATTATCGCTAGCTATATATATACTACATAGGATGTGTGTTGTGAGACCGAATAGGACGAATCATGCATCATGTATCTTTTGTTATCAGTGTGTGGGGTATTACTAAAAGACAAATGAAATAAATCGTGACTTAAGCAAACATTCTGCATGTTTCACTACATACCCTGTCAATTGTAAGCAACTAATACAATTCGCTAAGTAAAAGCCTCTCCTATGGAGTTTTCCGGATAAGTGTTTCGTTCGAGAGTTATGACTAAAAACATTCAAGTTCAAAAATCTGCACACTCATACCGACGAGACACAGCGCACAAGTTTTCCGTTAGCGGATACGATTGCCCAAACCAACAAGTCGACGGCTAACACCTTACGTGCAATTGAGTTATTCTGTCCACTTACATGCTTTCATGTATTCAGAATATATTTATGGTGCTATGACCTTTTTATCACCGCATCGATCGCACAAAAGTTGTTGGACTAAACCCGATTGGCTTCTTTCTGCAGATGGTCACCCCACTAGAGACATCTACACAGGGGGCTGCTCATGGAGCACCATCTCCTTCTGAGTTGGCCACTCTGGTCGCTCAGCAACTCATCAACCTGATAGCTCAAGAGCTACAACGGCGTGACCCATAAGAGATCAATTATACTGACTTTGCGGCGTTACTACCGCCGATCTTCACCACTGCGACAAATCCATTGGATGCTGATGACTGGCTTCGGATCATCGAGTCCAAGTTCAGTCTACTGCCTCGCCTTAGTGAGCAACAGAAGGCTCGCTTTTCATCAAAGTGTCTACATGGTCCCTCGGGGGCCTGTGTGCTTCATTCCTGGCAATGCAACCAGCCGGGCACCAGGTCACATGGGATGAGTTCCGTGCGGCTTTTCGGGCTCACTATCTCCCGCCTAGCCTCATCGAGCTCAAGCAACGGGAATTTTGTGCACTTCAACAAGGGAACATGTCCGTACTCGAATACGTGCAGGCCTTCATCCGCCTGTCACAGTACTCCCCTGAAGACGTCGACACTGACCCGTGTAGGGCTGCCCGTCTATTGGGTGGGTTCGATCCCACTCTCCTAACTCACTTGGGACGCCGCTACGACAGCTTCACCGAGTTAGTAGATGTCGCCATCGACATGGAGCAACGCCTCCGTCAGGCCCATGAGGACCAGTAGAGCAAAAGACTTGCAAGTACACCTCCATCGAGTCCATCTCAGCGGCCACGGGTTGAGCATCAATTCCCACTGCAAATATATTACCTAGAAGAGCCTCCGCAACAAGAACAACATAGTGGAGCACAACAACCCATGTCATTCTGCAGTGCACCACCTCCTCCACCTGCTTCAGTGCCACCCGCCAAACCATGACAGAGATACGGAGTTTTCTTGGTTTAGCAGGGTACTACCGCCGCTTCATCAAAGACCTCTCTAAAATTGCAAAGCCTATGACAGCGTTGACCCAGAAAAATGCAAAGTTTGCATGGAGCTCAAAATGCAAAGAGGCATTTGGAACATTGAAGAAACTCTTAACTTCAGCACCTGTTCTTGCTCAACCAGACATCACCAAGCCGTTTGACATGTATTGTGATGCCTCTGGTAGTGGCCTCAATTGTGTTCTGATGCAAGAAGGGAGAGTGATTGCATATGCATCCTGCCAACTGAGGAAACATGAGGTGAATTACCCAACTCACGATCTTGAGCTACTTGCGGTAGTTTATGCGCTAAAGAAATGGAGACATTACTTGCTAGGCAACACCTGTCACATTTACACTGACCACAAGAGTCTCAAATACATCTTTACCCAACCTGAATTAAATATGAGGCAAAGACGGTGGTTAGAGTTGATAAAAGATTATGACTTAGAGGTTCATTACCACCCCGGCAAGGCTAATGTAGTAGCTGATGCATTAAGCCGTAAGGCTCATTGCAACTTCATTGAAGCTCGTCCACCAGTGAGAGTGCTATGTTGTGAGATTGGGGAAATAGAAATGCCAACGGCGCTGGAGGCCGGACTTGACAATCTTGTCCTTGAACCAACCATCAAGGATCAAATCATAGCAGTACAAAAGCAAGATAAGGGCATGGCACATATTCGAGATGAGATCCATGACAAGAAGAAGGCTTGCTTCAAGCTCAACGAAGAAGGAGTCTTGTGGTTCAAAAACCGCTTAGTGGTACCAAAGGACATGGAGCTAAGGAAGAAATTCCTAGATGAAGCTCACACCTCCATGTTCACCTTGCACCCGGGCAGCAACAAGATGTTCCAAGATCTGAAGCAAAAATTTTGGTGGACCCGTATGAAACGGGAGATCGCGAAATATGTGTCTGAGTGTGATGTGCGCCAAAGGGTAAAGGCCGATCACTTAAAACCTGCGGGTATGCTTCAGCCTCTAGCAATTCTAGCCTGGAAATGGGAGGACATACATATGGATTTCATTGTAGGTTTGCCTCGCACTCCCAAGGGGTATGATTCCATATGGGTGATCATTGACCGATTCACGAAATCAGCTCACTTCATTCCTGTGAAGACAATTTACCATGCAAAAACCTATGCTGAAATTTATATAGCCAGAATTGTCTCTTTGCACGGTGTTCCTCAAACCATCACTTCGGACAGAGGCTCACTACCATGCAACTACAAATTGCTCTTGGGACCAATTTAATTCACAGTTCAGCATACCATCCTCAAACAAGCGGCCAAGTTGAAAGAGTGAATCAGATCCTTGAAGATATGTTGAGGGCATGCGCTTTGACTTATTCCACCAAGTGGGATGAATGTCTCCCCTTGGCAGAGTTCGCCTACAACAACAGCTATCAGAAGAGCTTAGATATGGCACCTTTTGATGCCCTATATGGTAGACGGTGTAGAACACCACTCAACTGGTCGGAACCAGGAGAGCGTGTCACATTCAGTCCTGACTTGGTGACACAAGTAGAAGAGCAAGTTAAATTCATACACGACAATCTGAAAAGAGCACAGTCTAGACAGAAGAGCTACTCAGATAAGAGGAGAAGACCCTTAGTCTTTGAGAAGGATGATCATGTGTATCTCTGAGTGTCGCCCATGAAAAGAGTGCATCGGTTCGGAGTAAAAGGCAAGTTAGCACCACGATATGTTGGTCCGTTCAAGATCACATAGCAATGTGGGCCAGTGGCTTATCGGTTAGAGTTACCACTACACCTAGCTGCGGTTCATGACGTGTTTTATGTCTCGCAACTCAAGAAGTGTTTACGAGTGCCAGAGAAAGTAATCGATACCTCTCAAATTCAGATCCAACCTAACCTCACTTATGAAGAGAAGCCCATAAAAATCCTTGACCAAAAGCAGAGATCAACACGAAGAAGAACTATTAACTTCTACAAGGTGCAATGGAGTAATCACTCCGAACAAGAGGCAACTTGGGAGCAAGAAGAATTCTTGCGAACAAAATAACCTGGTTTTCTTCCATCCAATTCAAATTGAGTACGTCACAGCAGTTTAAAAGTTTCAAATTCATATACAATGCACTTTCTTCTCATTTCACTTATCCACCCACATCACATAAAAATCTTAGGATGAGATTTTTTTAAGGGGGGTGGGTTGTGATGCTCCGGCATCTCAAGTGCATTTTCATCTCACATATGTGCAGCATTCATCATGAAGCATCCTACAATGACAGACATTTGAGCCCTAGTTCAAACTTAGTTGAAATACAACTTGTCGAAACCTATTTTTCTGCATATACGTCTCTGTGATTGTGCCCATAACTTTAGTTCTATAGTGATATAGGTGAAACTCATATTGACAAACTTGTAGACAATTTGATGATAAACAACTTTGGTAATTGGTGCCTTGACATGCATGAAGGTTTGCATAGAGTTTTGGAGCTTTTTCTGTCAACATGTGAATTCTATCCAAACATGACCTGTTTAGTAATTTTAAATTTTCTTGATCTTAAACCAAAATCTTGCAATGATTTTATTGAAAAAGTTGTAGGTCTTGAAATTCTGAACAACATTGGTATAAAACTCCGTTGAGTGAAAGTGAATATAAAATAGACTTTTAGAATTTCCTAACTGGAGGGTTTTGTTGGTCAAACCTTGGTCAGCAGCTTAAATTCAAATTTATACCAGATTTTTGAATATAACATGGTATACAAGTTTATAAGGAAAATGTAGAGGAACAAATTTAGAACATTTCATTCAATTGGAGTATTTTCAAATTCGGCCTCTAACCTTTATAAAAACGTGAAATACAAACAAGGGTTCCTGCAGTCAAACTGAGGTTTTCCATTTTCGGGTTTTTATTTTTCCCTCTGTCTCGCTGATTGGAGGGCCCCACACGCCAATCGCCCCGGTTCCCGCCTGCGCAATTGGAAAGTCCGGCCGGTGGGTCCCACCACTTTCAGTCGGCTCGTACGCTCGGTCCATAGACCATTCGCTCACTGTTATCACGTGGGCCTACCTATTAGCAGCTTATGGTCTATAGACCCGTTCCACGCTCGTCCACCGCCCCTCTCTCCCCGCTCGGCTCTGCCCATGCGGCGAGCGTGCCTGAACCGCGCGCGCCATGCGCTCGACGCCGGCCGACTGAGCCAGCGCCGAGGCCGCGCCCTGCCCCTCTTCACCTGGACGGGGTTCCGGCCTCCTTCACTCCCCGCGCCTCCTCTCCAACTCTCTTCCTCGCTCTTCCTCTGCGCACCGAAGCCGCCGCCATTGACGGAGCTCGGAGGCAAGCTCGCGCCCGCTGCTCCGGCTCTCCTCATGCCTCCACGCCACCGTGCTGTCCATCCTCGGCCTCCACTCTACCGATCCCCCTAGCTCTAGGTCGGCACTTCCCAACCCTCGTGGCGCATTGCCACGCCGAAGGTCTCCGCACGCCATAGCCGCGAGCTCGAAGCTCGAGCTCAGGCCCTCCGTTCCTCGCACCCCGTGCCTCCACACCACCACGCCGTCCATCCTCGGCCTCCACTCCACCCTTCCCCCTAGATCTAGCCCGCCGGCGTTGCTCCACCGCGCTGCCATTCGTTACCGGACCTTACCGTCCTTGGCTCATCGTCGCCAGCCTCCTTCGCTCAACCTCCGTCGAATCAAAGTAGGGGGTAAGGTTCCCCACTTCCTCCTCTCTCTCCTCGACCCCCGCCGGCGAGCCTCCGGGCCTGGACGGCCGGAATCCCACGCGCGCCGCCGCGCCGGTCACCCCCCGGCGGGAGGTTGAAGAAAGTCGTGGGGTTTTGCATCTAAGCTCCCGGCGTTCTGAGTTTTCCATTATAATCCGGCGCACTATACAGTGAGTCCTGCGGATCTTACGATCTAGTCCCTAGAGGTTACGGTTAATTGCGTTCAAGTCCCGATCTAAAGGTTTTTTCCATTTATTTCAATTATATTAGGCTATGAAATTTGAAAAATCATAACAATTCAAAAAAAATCAAAAATGGACAAACTCAGTGGCTATGGACTCCTCTTGAGTAGATCTACAGGATAGGTATAATATGGAAGTGTGAAAAGACTGTTTTGCCCTTGTTTAACTTGCATGCATGTGGGGTTGATAAATGGTAAAAGTGCACCAAATGAACTCCAAAAATTATGAAACTTGAAAAATAGCTTTGTTATGGCATCTAGGTACTGTGTGATTTTTGGTAGCCCTAGCATTGACTGTTTAATTACTGTTTTGCCCTTATGCATGTGTTTTGTGTATTTAATTAACTTGGAAAATGAAGGCTATATAAAATATGCTCAAATATGACCTTTGGTATTTTTCATGTACTTTATATAGTATGGATAGCTTGCTGGTAAAGTTTGAGGCCTTGCATGTGAAGTTTAAGTGGTGATTTGAAAATGACAAAGTATCACATGCTTAACTAAATAAAAAGGAAAAGTGGTCTTAGGATGCATAATTAATTCCATGGAAAATTTGGTAGCTTGCTAATGATGCATAGGTTCCAAAAAGTACTTTTGTGAAGCTTGTGAGTACTGTCTTGATGTGCATTAAAATAGACCTAGACAATTAGATGGAAAATAGGTGTCCTATCAAACCATGGATTTTGTGCCTGCTAATTTTTGTATATGATGTTCATGCAATGAAATGCTTGATGTACAAAATTTCAAATCCAGAAACCATTCCTATAAATTATGAAAAATCTGAGAAGCTATAGGGCTGGTAAATTGCTGGAATTTTAATAAATTAATTATAACTTGGTTGTAGCTGAAGTTTTGGCTGTAGCTTTATGTGATATACTTCTTCGTGACATAAAAATTTGAGCTCATTTGAAACTATATACCGGGAGGGTTTGACATAAGCAGTTTCATTCAATAAATAGATAAACTTACATAATAAACCTAAGTGCATTTCATGTAAAAGTGTAATGTCGCTTGCTATACCATGCTACTTGCTGCAACTCCACGTGATATCATGAATGAGGGGTCGAACTAGCTTTAGTGATGGTTTGTATGATTTCTTAGTGATGGGTTGCACGATTTTTTAGGAAAGATGTTAAGTTTTCTCATTATGGGATGTGTTTGATCTAAGTTTAATGAGTCTTTTATCACAAACTACTGGATCACGCATTATGCTTTATTTGCACCTTATGCATACAATTGCATTCGTTGCACTCATGATTGCACTATGTCATACATATAACTTGTAGCATATGCATGTAATTGCATTCCCTTGCACTCACTTGCATATTATATCATGCATATAGATTCCGCGAAAGAAGGATCAACACAAGAGCTGCTATCGACCGATAAGACGAACAACTAATTGCACCAAGAGCAAGAAGACGACGTGTCGCTGATTCTCCATCCCAGTTTCAAGGGGTTGCCTGGGGCAAAGCCTCACAACCCGGCAAACTAACTTAGATTAGTTTGTTGGTTTCATAAGGATACTCAAAGGTAGGCAAGACCATGCTTTCTCCCAGCTAATACAATCTTGTTTGATGATTACGCATCTGCATTAGCAGTTGTTTAAAACTAACTGCATTAGACTTCCTGGCCGCCCTGGCCCTAGCACCTATACTTAGAGTTCGTAGGACGAGTGCCTAGAAATTGCTAGGTATGAGTAGACACGAGTGAATGGAGTTACTCGTCGCGTAGGTGATATTTCAAAATTTATAGAAATCTCACTAAGGTAAGTTATTATACATGCTTCTGATTTAAATGGAGACCGGGCGGAGATTTTATGAGTTATTTCCGTTTATTATATTGTGCATTGGACTCCGCCCGAGTCGCATAAGGCCGGTCGTTGTTCGCCTATTGGTCGGCATAACATTGCTAAGGTGCTTGTCCGGGATATTGGACCGGTGAAAGTTTTAGTTGTGCCATCCGAAGAACAGAGACTTGGTCCTATCATTGGGCCCAGAGGCGCTTGGGTGTTGACTCGTGGAGGGCTGGACCCGGTGCGCCGTGGTAACGCTCCATGGGGGCTAAACCAGGGGAATGGCGGGTTGGAATCGAACTTGGGATGGGACAAGTGGGGATGGGGGCTATATGTGGGAACGCGATGGCCAGTAAGCATATACCCCTGGCATTTTTAGTTGTTCCCGGGAACTAACAAATCGATTCGAATCACAGATGCTCACCAGGTGTGAGAATGCCAATACCACTGACGGGCAAAGTAGTAATCCACTTGAAATTGTTGTATTATTAATTCATGATTTTGTATATCAACATGCTTGGATGTGTATGATCCGTCCCACTATTCATGGTGCTGCCCATCCACTAATAGGGGGCTGATGGACTTGGGAGGTGCTTTGAGGTCGAGAGAGGGCTGTCCCGACATACCGTGGTATCGCTCATGAGACGGCTACTCCCAAGGGTTAGGTGGGGGTGCTGTGAATCTTGGGACGGGACATGTGTAGATGTGGGGTATATCTTGGATGTGTATGATATAATATTATGCAAGTTACTGATGGGTTCTCATGCTCTACTTCCATGCAAGTATTTACTTTATGCTGTAAATGAATCTTCATGGTTAATGGATAGCAGCTGTCAAATCCTGCTATCTTATGTCAACATGCCCTTGTATAAAAATTAATGGATAGCAAGCTTTGCGTCAGCCGTAAGCCCTTTCCATTAAGTACTACTGAGTAATTAGTACTCAAGGTTTGCCCCCACTTTTGGATTACAGGTACTGATGACAGCTGGATAATTGTGTTGGAGGTGGTAGTACCGGTGGGTTCGGTGCTACTCGCCTTGTTCATCTCTTCATGAAGACTATTTGAGTTTGTTTCCGCTGCGAGATGTTTTAAAAACGCTTGCGATATATATATACTCTGAATTTGCTTCTCTATATTTGAACATGTATTTGATTTCATACATTTGGTTTGTAAATTAAGTCTATTATTCTCTATTTCAACTGCCTGTGATGATGTAATTGTTGTGGTTCCTTCGAGAATCGGATGTGTTTGATGTCGGTTCCTCGGGAAATGGTGTTATCGAGAGCCCGAAGGACTCTCGACGGACTACCGGGTTTAGTCTGGCCTAAGTGCACTGCGAGCCAGAGGTGGCAGGTGTGCTTAGTCTGGATTAAGCAGGGCGGTTCCGCCACACTTGTGCCATCCGAAGAACAGAGACTTGTTCCTACCATGGAACTGGGGGCGCTTATCTCATGGGAGGGCTGACCCGGGAGGCCGTGGTAACGCTCCATGGGGGCTAAACCCGGGGAAGTGGCGGGTTGGAATCGAACTTGGGATGGGACCAGTGGAGATGGGGGCTATTTGTGGGAACGCGATGGCTAGTAAGCATATACCCCTGGCATTTTTAGTTATTCCCGGGAACTAACAAATCGATTCGAATCGCTGATGCTCACTAGGTGTGAGAATGCCAAAGCCTTTGACGTCCAAACGTAGTAACTACTTGAATACTTACTGCTTGTTAATTCATGCTTTCAAATTCCAAAATGCTTGTATTGTATGCTTTACATTTATGCAAGATATATCATGGATGCTATGATGAAAAGATATGAGATGATGGTTTTTGATACATGATGTAGTAGGCAGCTGTTAAATCCTGCTACACATGGTTAATGTAATGTTTATTAAAATCAACGGCTAAGGATCCACATGTTAGTAAGCTAGCCTTGTGTCAGCCGTATGCCAATTCCATTAAGTCCTACTGAGTAATTAGTACTCAGGGTTTGCTCCCATTTTTGGCTTACAGGTACTGAAGACTTTTGGACAATCACTTGAAGGAGGGTAGAACCGTTGGGCTCGGTGCTACTCACCTTGCTTATCTCTACATGAAGACTAATTGAATTTGTTTCCGCTGCGAGAGGATTTGAAAACGCTTCCGCTATATATATACTCGAAATCGCTTCCGCTATATTTTGAACATATATTTGATTTCATACATTTGGTTTGTAAACCAAGTCTATCTATCTTATATTTCAACTGCCTGTGATCATGTAACTGTTGTGGCTCTTTCGAGGGCTGAATGTGTGTGATGTCGGTATCCTCGGGCGATGGTTACATCGAGTGCCACTTTGGGTAGCTCGACGGACTACCGGGTTTAGTCTGGCCTAAGTGCACTGCAAGCCAGAGATGGCAAGTGTGCTTAGTCTAGATTAAGCAGGGCAGTTCCGCCACAGTGGGAGAGTGGGGAAATGGGTGTCTACAACATATTTAGGAATGATGTTCACCCCAACTCATGGGTCATACAAGATATCTTGCGGAAACATGTCGAATACATGGCCAGAGACGAGAGATGGTCCTAGGTAGAACCTAACCATTTTCGTGTCGAGTTGTCTCTCTTCTAGCCATTCCCGATTCAGCACAGCTGTAAGCCAGAGAAGGTCCTCTCTCATTTGACGTGTTTGTTCTAGGAGTAGATATGCTAGTTGAGAGGTCATTTTGAAGCGTTGGCTTTCTTTGGGCAACTGAGATGTTTTGCCAAAGCCCGTTAGTAGCTCATCATCAACCGAGAACGGGGGAATCGACGGAGGATTCATCACGGATTCACTGACCCTTTCAGTGTCCTATGATGTGCTAGGTTCAGGGACATCTGTGATCATGAGAGTTTGTCGAGATGGGGTATGGGTGTTCTGGCTCTCATCTTGGTAGCTGGGTTCAGGTGGATCTTGTGGATGTGAGGTGGTTTCTCGATTGTACTGCCATCAGTAGCTTTTTCGAGGATTTTATCAAGGACTCTTCGTCCTTTTGGGGCAGATAGGTGAGAAAACGATCCTCCTGAAGCTAAGTCCAAACATAGTCCTGCGCCTAGTGAAAGGCCTCGGACAAAGTGTTGCAAGAGCATGGACTCTTGGATCGCCAGATCTGGGCCAGATGCGACCAGACCGGTGAAACGTGACCAGGCTACCACCAAAGTCTCGTCGCTTCCTTGACGAAAGTTGAGAACTTCACATCGGAGGTCAACGACTCGATTTGGTGGGAAGAAGTGCAGACAGAATTTTACTTGGAGTCTCTCCCAACTCCCCTCTATTGCACCGACTGCTTGGTTGTACCACGATTTTGCTGCTCCCATCAGTGAGAACGGAAATAGCAACCATCGGAGGGTTTCTCCAGGCATACCCGAGATGGAGATACAGCTGCAAAGCTGCTTGAACTCTCAGAGGTGTGTGTAGGGACTCTCTGATTCCAATCCTGCGAAGGATTGATCCCGAACCATGGCTATCAAGCCGGGACGTAGCTGATAGCCATCTGTGATGATGGGGGCGGATGATGGTGGAGGCTGCAGAAAATTGCCCTTTGGAGCTGATAACTCGCAGATAGGCGTGTGATCCATGGGGTGGTATGGTGATACGGTGGGATAGTGGTATAGTAGTTGTATAGTGGGAGATAGGATGACCTTGGTTCTGTGTTAAGATTGCTACCTTTCCTCGGCAACGGCGCCAGAAAAGCTTGTTGGCGTTCCTTAGCCTATTAGATATAAATCCGCAAGCGCACGGAAAACGCGTTGTAGCCTTTCACCTGAGAGTATTCTAGGGTATCAAATCCACGAGGAACGAGGAGTATAATAATCACACAACACAATGGCCAAACTAGCGAAGCTAGCAAGCAGAGAATAAAAGACAGAAAAGCAGGTTCTCAACAAATGTTACAGCACCCTACTATACTAAGCATACAAAGCACTATACTTGTCATGTAAACATAGACACCAAAGCTGCAGAGCCACTACCAGGCGCCAGAGTGCTGATAACCTAGCCAAGAAAGGCGAGCGCTACAGGTTTTGGCTATATCGTCAGCGAGTCTATCCGAACGAACGGGATTGGAATACTGAGAACACAAAAGTTGTCACCTAGTGTGTCTACCAACCAAAACTGCGTGGGATAGCCGACCAACCAAGGCAAACTCTAAGTATGAACACCATCATGTCACTCAGAGAGTTTACTACTTACTGGTAATGAGCCAGAAAAGCAAGCACTACTATATAGCCAACACTATAAGCATGCACAAGGTTCCCGTAAACAGACAAGTATAAGACTAAGTATGAAAGTAAAGTAAGAATGAAATAACAAAGGTGAGAGACAAGGAACTTTACTCAATCCTAGAACTGAATATCCTTCCTCTGATAATACAAGCCTGGGAGAGAAGAGAAATCCCACTCCCGAAATCTGCACTCACTATTCTCCTTGATACAAGAGGAACTCTCTCTACAAGCTAAGGGAAAGCTTCACTTCTCCAACACTATACCCTCTATCACTACATTAATCCACTAACCCACACCTCACAAGTGAGGTATAAGGGGGTATTTATAGTGCTAACTGATGAAGGAAGGCAGTTAGAGGTAGTTACAGGCCGGGCGGCCAGGTGTGGGGCCGGGTGGCCTGGATGTGGGGCCGGGCGGCCTGGACCTAGGCCGGGCGGCGTGGGGAACCCTTGGATCCACCGACTTTCTTCATCTCACGGTCCATGTTGATCCTCCAAGGTGGTTATAGGTCGGTTGGCGGTTATGCATGTGTGTTTTCTTCTCAACCTTTGGATCTTCTTGTGTTTCTTCCTTAGCCATTGGATGGATCTCCCCTGGATTGCTGACTTAGTGTCACACCCCAAAATTTCTGATTTTGGGATGTGAATAGACAACAATGAATAAAATGAAGGATTTCTTAATTTTCTAAAATTTTCGAACTTATAAGTTTTGTTGGATTAAAAGAATGGTATGCTTTTAAGAAAAATTCAAATAGAATTTGTTTGTTTGTTGCATTCATGCCGAAGTGCATAAGTGTTTATGTGTGTAAAATGAGGTTTCAAGTATTTCAAAAACCGGCTAGGTTTTGAATCCATCTCAATCCATATCTCCAATCTTGTCGACCATCTTGTATGCCAAGTCACTTATTTCTGTTGATCCATGTCAATTTTGAAACGACAATATCGCTCGGACCTCACTCTCCTCTCAACATCTTGGATATCTCATCTTCACACTTACCATTTTATCATTTCTTTCCACTGACACCATTCTCTCTTTATGTAATAATTCTATTGTTCTCATTCTCAAGATCAATATCAGGTCCAACTAATGCTCTCTTCTCTCTCTATCCATTGACCCGAGAAAACTCTAATTTGGGTTAAGCTCATGTCGTCGACATTTCATTATTATTCTCCTGCATGCATTGATGGATCAAGGCCTCAAGGTTCTTATCCTTTTCGCATGGGCATAAGCCTGATATTCCTCTCACTTTGAGCTTGGACAAAGGCCCAAAAATCCTTTATACTTTTCCCCACATCTCTCCACAGATTGGGCCAGCCCCTTTTCTCCCCTCCTCCTCGCTCGTCTTCACCCAGGTCGCCCCAGCCCTAAGCAGCCAGGAACGCGGAACCATCCTGGGTTCCAGGTTCCGTGGTTCCTCGTTCCAGGTCGAGGAACGGAACGAAGTGGAACTTTGTTCCGATCCATTGGTGGGACGAGTTCCTCGCTCGAATGGGACGCTAGCAGGATATCGTCCCGCACAGGCAAGGAGCGCGTACCTCCGTCCTCCAAGTCGTCGTCCCGCGGAGCTTCAGGTCGTTGCAGTAAGCCGGCACCCGGCAGCCGCCTGCGGCAGTGCGGCCCGCGGCCCTCCCCGCCGAGCTTGCCTGGCAGCCGGCGCCACCTCCCCACATGGCCACCCCGCTGAGCTCAACCAGCTCCGGCAGTCCGGCACCGGCCGCCGCCCCTGGCCGCCTGGCCCGATCCTCCGCTGCGGAAGCAGAAGGCCGGCCGCCGGCTGCCGGCATAGGTGGGGGCAGGCGCAGGAGTGCAGGACTGCCGGACTGCCGGAGCCGGACTACGCCGGAGCTGGTGGACTGGTCACTGGTGGAGGCGATGTGGATCCGTGGACCGTCAGACCATGGATGGCGAAGCTAACGAAACAGGCCGACGGCGGCGGACAGAGGATAAATGGAAGCATCAGTAGGGTTTGCTTTAATGGACGATCCAGATTGAGTGGCAAAAAAAAAAAAACTACCAGCAAAAAAAAGCTACATGTGGAGAGTCGATTTCCTGAAGTGCTGACAGTAATGGTGTTCGAGATGGAGAGTCTACCACCACAGACGCAAACATCGTTCCGGGAACACGTTCCTCGTTCCGGGAACATCGTTCCAAAATTATATGGTTCGCGTTCCAGTTATCGAATAAACCATACGCGGAGGTATACCCCCTTCGTTCCAGGCTTCTAAAAATTGGGGATCCTCGTCCCGCGTTCCCGTTCCTCGATCCCATCGTTCCGGGAACTTGGCTTCTTAGCCCCAGCCCCTTTCCTGGTCAATTCCCCCTTCCTCCTCATGATGAAACAGCAGAGGCACCTCTCTTGGTTGCCGTCCCACCCTGTTGGGCGCCCATTCACATTCCCCCTCTCTCCCACATTCAATTCTTCATCAATTGTCTCCTTTATTCCCTAAAATCCCTCCTTCTTAACTTCCCCTTACACTTTGGACGCCCCTTTCCCTCTGCTCATGAACAGATCAGAGAGGAGGGAGCATCCATGGCTGCCTCTCCCTTCCCCATGGCACCCCCTCACCTCCCTCAACCTCTCCCACCACGAATGTAAAAAAAAGGGGTGTTGTAATCGCAAGGAAGAAGATCGTCCGCTGCGCTCTTTGATCCGTGCCCCCATGTGCACCGTGGGTGAGTTGTGCCGTCTTGCTGCCCCCTCTCTCTTTGTTATCTTCCACATGTCCTTGCTGCACTGAATCCCTAAGTTGATCTCTTGATGATCCCTGACGACACCCATGGCTGCAGCTCCGTGGAATCACAAGCAGCAGCAATATCGTCCTTCATCGTCAGCTCACCATCGAGTTTATTCCGCGGCTGCCACCAACCCTATGGTGAGAACCCTTTGTTTCCTCACTGTGTAGAATCACTTGTCCCTGCTGAGAATCATGTTACATAGATTAAATCCCATCAGTTCCGGCAAGGTCTACCCATGAACGTCTCGCTGCAGTAATGGACAGTCATGTTGCACTAGTTGACACATGTGTTTCCTGCTAATCCAGTGATCTAATGGTCGTGCCCTTCACCTAAATCTTGTATCTTGTCCTTGAACTCATCTCCATAAAACAGTTTGGCCATCGGAGCCACGGAGACCACATGTTCGGTGGCCGACGTGTCCGCTGTTCCTGCTGCCCAAGACAGCCATGTTGCTGCCTTTGATTAATGTTTTGCTGGTGATACGGCAGTCTAATGGTTTGTACCTAATACCCTTGTACACACATCCATAAAATGGTTTGTCCATAAGTTTAGCAGTGCAAGAGTAACGGCCGTCGCCGTGCTCGCTGTCACTGCAGTCCAGACAGCAGCAGTGCTGCCACTTTGGCGCATGTTTTCTCAATGATCCGGAGGTCCAATCAGCGAGCCCTTCGACCGAGATGTGTATTATATCATCGATCAAGCCCCTCTAAATTGGTTTGGCCATAGGAGGCACAGGTCTGGAGATTTTAGCGTTACCGCAAACACATATCTGCAGCCCGGACAGCCGAGTTTATACCAAATGCAAGGGTCTTTTCTATTAATCCTCTTGTCCAATCATCAAATCCTTTTTCCACATCATGTAAACCATAGTACCACACCTCGCTGTCAATTTTGGCAGCCATTGGATCAATTTATGCCAGTTGTTGGAGGGTATTTCCGATCGGTGCGTTTGTTATCTCTACTGCAGAAAAGTAGCTACATATGTCTGTCTCGCGTCTTCTTTTGCCATTGACCTGTTGGTCGAATCTCAGCACCCTTTGGTCAGACTCTAGTCCACATATCCCTTATCAATTCCACAAATAATATCCTTAAATGGCGTTGCATGGAAAGAGTTCTAGTGCCCACATTGAGAGCCAATGGACCAGCCTCATTGCTCTCCTAGTGTGATGAGTGATTGTCAACGAGCTCAAGACCTCCGATGGACTAGAGGCCCTCCGATGGACTGGAGGTAGATGATGAAGACCTCGATGGATTGAGGCAAAAGCCCTCCAATGGACCGGAGGCAATGCTCGGCGTCGGTCGGCCATGGGAGCTCGGTACACGGAGGGGCGGTTCGGCAATGGTGGTGTAAGCCCTCCGATGGACCGCGAGACAACTCCGATGGACTGGAGAAGCCGGGTGCCACCATGTTGCTCCAACCCGAGTGCATGGCGCGAAGACGTGCGAGGGAGGCTTTGGCAGCTTCGGCTAAAAACCGCCACCCAAGTTCACATGACTTGGTGGGTTGGGCTCCAACTCGCCAAGGTAGAAGATTGGGCCAAGACCCGGCCCAGGAAGCCCGCAGAATAAAGTTTTCCGGTTTCTGACTTCAAAACCGAGGGAAGCTTTCGGACTACTGGCTACGTGGCGTACAACCAAGCGAGGCGTGGGTCGGAGAAGAAGAAGATCAAAGCGTCATCGTAGTTGTCCGATTGTATCTTTTACATTTCAGCCCCTTCCGGGCATTCTAAAGTAAGGGTCTTAGTGTTAATTATGTCGTCAGGCCTAGGGCTATAAATACCTAAGTGGCTGGTCATTTAGGTGTCTCTCCCACCATTAGAAAACCCTAGGCTTAGTTTATAATCAGCCAAGTGCCAAAGAGAGAAGCAATAGCATTAGGGCTAGGTTTTGAGTCCCCTAGCTAGTGTTCTTCACACAAGAGGGAAGGATGAGGGGTGGTAGGCTGTAGGAACTTTGTAGGAACTCAATTTCATGATTAATCCAACAATATTCAGCAGAAATTCGAGTTCATGTGTGCAGCCCTCTCCTCCTTCCCTTTCTAGTTTGGTTTTTGGGTTCAATCCTTGGCCTTTGGGTGTTTGCTTTGGCCATGGGTGAATCCTTTCTTTTGCCGGTGTTTTGGACTTGCAAGGACGTGGAGATTATGCCCTAGTGCATCACAAACCTGCAGGTTTGCCACGAGCAAGTCGGATTTTAGTTTTCCTTTTTTCTTGCCAAAGCTTGCCTCTTCACGCGATCTGAAATTCCCGCTAATCCCATGATCATTTTGAGTTGAACTTTTGGGAATAGCTTTGGAATAGTGCTCAGATAGCCTGTGTCAAATTTCGCGATGATTGGACAAGGTTTGGTCAAGTTTAGGGTTTTGGAGGCTCAATTTTCTGCTCCCATCGGATAGTCTGGCTCTGCTACCGGACTATTCGGTGTCACCGGACAGTCCGGCACATGGCACCGGACAGTCCGGCGTTGGGCTTTCTAGCCGGCTGCTACAGGTCCATCCGGTCTTGTCACCAGACTATCCGGTTCCACTGGACAGTCCGGTGAAGGAGCCCGGACAGTCCGGCAGACGCCTGTAGGTGGCTGTGAGCGCTTTTCGTTGGATTTTTTTTGTCCGGCTTTTGCTTCGACCTCGCTGTTAGTGTTCTTTGTTGCTGCCCATACTCTTAACTTGCTGTTAACCAGTATGGCACATTTCGGTGCGTTGAGTGGCGAACAAGACGCTAGTGGGTGAGTCGTTGTTTCGCTTGACTTGCGATCTTGTGATCGTTGAGTCTTGTGCTTCCACTCGCTTGGTGTGTACCCGTTCAGTGGGTGACACCAAGTGCTGCTAGACACGTTTCCTTTCAGTGGACGGTGTCTAGTGTTTGTTGTGTGTAATAGCTGTCAGTTTGCACCGTGGGTTCGTGAGTTTGAGTTTTTAAGTGCTCCTATTCACCCTCCCTCTAGTCGCAAGTCTCGATTCTACAAGTGGTATCAGAGCTGGTTAGGTTTCCTCATACCTTAACCGGTGACGAAACCATAGCGATGATGACTTATTCAGGGAAGATTCCATTCCTTGGCTCCGATGGCCATCCCTATTGGAAAGGTAGGATGGAGGCGTTCCTTGTTAGCCAAAGTCAGGACATATGGGATGCCACTCAGAGTACGACTTTTTTGGTGCTTCCAGTCGCTGAGCGTACTACGCATGATATCGTGGCTCGGCATGAGGCGAATGCCAAGGCTGTTAACTTTCTCTTTTCTGGGCTTGGTCCTATGGGTTATGAGAGAGTGAGTCACCTTAAGACTGCGTGTGAGATATGGTCACTGCTTAGTGCACACCATGAGGGTACAGCGACGATTAAGGCTAGGCTTGTGGAGACTTACTAGCGCAAATATGAAAATTTCGTCCAGAAGCCGGAAGAGTCAGTAGACGACTTGTTTGGTCGCTTTCAGTCAATCATCAACAAGTTGCGTGTCAACTCTACCCCCGCTGAGCTCCCATACACCGATCATCAGCAGGCTGTCAAGTTGTTGTATGCGTTGGACAGAAAAGTATGGGAGATCAATGTGAACTCAATCATTGAGTCAGCAGGGTATGATACGATAGGAGTAGAGGCGCTCTATAGTAAGCCCAAGGCCACAGAAGTAGATTACAAGTTGAGGGACTCCCTTGCTTGTATAGGTTCTAAGAGTCTGGCCTTGGCTACCCCCTCTAGTGAGTCTGTTGCTAACCCCCTTATGCACAACTTCTCGTTTTCTGCTTTGATGTCTGTGACAGAGGAGCAGTTGGCGTCACTTAGGGATGAGGAGGTATGTCTAGTGTCTATTCACTTTCAGCGCGCCTATGACAACCGGATGAGCAAGAAAAGGGGCGAGAGGCCCAAGTGCTTCGAGTGCGGAGAGATCGGTCACTTCATTGCCGAGTGCCCCAACAAGAACGACTACTACAAGAAGGGCAAGAGCTACTCCCACGACTCCGACAAGTACCACTCCGGCAAGCCCAGCTTTGACAAGCACCGCTCCAACAAGCGCGGCTTCGGCAAGCATCCCTTTGGCAAGAAGAACTTCCGGAAGGCTTTCAAGAGCTACCAGAAGGACAACCGAAAGCGGAACAAGGCCTTCTTCGCCGAGATCGAGTTCTGTAGTAGCGGATCTTCTTCCTCTTCATCCTCGTCGAGCTTAAGTGATGAGGAGATCACGTACAGGAAGGACAAGAGGAACGATCAATGAGGTCCAGCTAGCTTGTGCTTCGTCTCCACCAAGTCCAGGCGCAAGAACAAGGACAAGAGGAGCTCGGTTTGCTCCATGGCGCTTGAGAACAAGGAGAACAAGGGTGATGGCCACAACTCTTCTTCTAATGATGAGGTAACTCCTGAGCAAGCCGAAATCCTTAAGATGCTAGAGCAGAACAGCCGAGAGTTGAAAGCCTAGGATAAGATGCTGGAGAAGGCAGCCAAGAAGCTGCAGAAGTTGAAAGCCCAACTTGCTGAGGCTTTAGAGGAGAATGAGAGGTTGAGGAGGGTGAGACCCCAACCCAGTGAGATTGAGTGCCCTACCTGCGTGTCTTTCATGATGGAGCTTGGTGACCAGAGAGATAGGTATGCCAAGCGGGTAGAGGAGATAGATGGGCTTAGAGCTGAGCTAGGCAAACTCCAGTCCAAACTGGATGAGCCTACTTTGAGTGGAGAGCTCGAGTGTGAGTCTTGCCCCTGTCTAGCTAGAGAGCTAGCTGTATTGAAGGAGAAGTTTGAGGGGCAGCTCATGGAGCTTGAGGAGCTTAGGGCTAGACCTGTGCTTTTGGGTGCGTGTATGGTCTGTCCTACTTTGAGAGGTGAGTTAGAGCAGTTGAGAGCTGACTTTGAGGTGCTTTCAGCACCTACTGACACTTGTGAGAACTGCCTAACCCTTAGGATACAGCTGGTGGATAGGGATGCCACTATTAGGAAGTTAGAGAAAGCTGCTGTGGTTCCCTCCCTAGACTGTGACACTTGTGCTGCCCAGACTATAGTTCTGGAGGATCGGAGGGAGGAGGTGTTGTCTTTGAGAGATGACAACAATAGGTTGAGAGAGGTGCTGAGTTGGGTATATGCGAGGCAACCCCAACTACAGATGATCATAGAGAGCACCAAGAGAGCCGAGGGTGACATGAGAGGTTGTGGGTTTAGAGAGTGCAGCACTTCGGGTGATAAGAGTGCCCCTGTTAAGATCAAGACTGCACCTACCCAGCTTGGTGAGACTGTTGATGGGTTTACCATGAGCCACCCAAGGCGGCCCCAAAGAAGCAGTACTAGACACCCAAGCCTTCCAAGGCTAAGCTGGACAAGATTGTAGAGAAGGAGCTTAAGCCCAAGGGCAAGAAGCCAGTCCAGCAGCCTGAGCCACCCAGGCCACACCACCTAAGCCCAAGTCCCACCCTAACCCAGTTCCTAGGAGGCCTGTCTACCACTATGAGTTTTGCCAGCAGAATGGCCACCTAGAGGAGTTTTGCTTCAGGAGGAAGCGGGTTGAGAGGCAGGAGAGAGCTTGGGGCAACCAGGATCAGTTCTGCCAGGGTGGTAGGCAAGATCCTCTCCACCGTGGTGAGATGAGAGACCGCTTTGCTAGAGGTGTGAGAGAAGGCGGGTTTCAGGCCCATTCTCTAGGTGGTACGCTTTACCGGCCGAGCTCATAGTCGTTTTCAGTGCGGCTATGGACCTCATGACCGAGGCTTTGAGAGAGCTTTCGAGGGTTCACGCTTTGGAGGTCGTGGTTACCCTGATCGTCGTGATGATTTCTTTGATTGTGCTTACCTCACTTTTGAGCAGATGGCTCGGCACTGGTATAGCAGTTTTGGTACTAACCCGAGTGCCAGACCATTTGCTTATCGTCGCTTTACTTGGATTTGCAGCATCGAGGCATAGAGGACGCGTGGATCATGGACTCCGGTTGCTCTAGGCACATGACAGGGCACCGCAAGTGGTTCTCCAGCCTCAACCCCGTGAGTACCAAGGAGTACATCACATTCGAGGACAATGGTCAAGGTAAAGTGTTGGGTGTTGGGTCTGTTTCGCTTTCTACTAAGCTTTCCCTGAGAGAAGTTGCTTTTGTTCAGAATCTGGGGTTCAATTTGGTCTCTGTTTCGCAACTTCACGATGAAGGTTTTGAGGTTCGTTTTAAGAAGGGTGCGTGCTGCGTTCTTGATGCTGAGGAGACCCTTGTTTGCTCTTTACTGCCTTTTGGTCAGGTTTTTAGGGTCGACCTCACATCTGTTTCTAGCCCTGCTCGCTGTTTGGTTGCTAGTTCTTCTGCTGATATTTGGAAGTGGCATAGGAGGCTTGGTCACTTGAGCTTTGATCTGCTAGTCAGGTTGAGTTCAATGGGCCTAATCCGAGGATTGCCCAAGTTGAGAGCTGAGAAGGACATAGTTTGCCACCCCTGTCGTCATGGCAAGATGGTTGCCGCTTCTCACACTCCTATGTCTCAGGTTATGACCTCTTATCCAGGTGAGCTACTCCATATGGATACAGTAAGTCCTGCTCGGGTAGCGTCGGTCAGTGGGAAGTGGTATGTGCTTGTCGTTGTGGATGACTTTTCGCGGTTCTCGTGGGTATTTTTCATGGAGTTTAAGGATGAGGCATTTGGTTTTGTTTAGGATCTGGTATTGAGGTTGAGAAAGAGAGTCATAAGGCCATGAGGGCTATCCGCAGTGACAATGGCGGAGAATTCAGAAACTCTCAGTTCGAAAACTTCTGTCGTTACCTAGGTCTTGAGCACCAGTTTTCTTCTCCATATACCCCACCGCAGAACGGTGTTGTGGAACGCAAGAACTGCACACTTATTGAGATGGCACGGACGATGCTCGATAAGCATAGGACTCCGAGGCGTTTTTAGGCTAAGGCAGTGAATACGGCCTGTTACATTGCGAACCGGATCTTCTTGCGAGCTTTTCTTGGGAAGACCTCGTATGAACTTTGGTTTGGTAGGCAGCCCAGCGTCAAGCATTTGCGAGCGTTTGGCTGCAGGTGCTTTGTGCTCAAGAACGCGGGGCATTTGGACAAGTTTGAGTCTCGCTGTTTTGATGGGATTTTTCTGGGTATGCTTCGAGTTCTAGGGCTTTTCGTGTGTGGATTTTAGAGGCCAAGCAAGTTGTTGAGACTTGTGAGGTTTCTTTTGATGAAACTATGCCCTGCACAACCCCTGCTATTGAGCTTTCAGGTGATGATGAAGAAGGCAGCCCCATCTTTGAGGAAGAAGGTGCGGATGATGTTGGTGATGCAGGAGCCACTGCACCGGCTGCAGCTCCTACCCCCTCTGCTACGAGCTCTGATGATGATGGAAGGACCCTTGCCTACGGCTTCCTCCTCACTCCCCCGACAGCAAGCTCAAGTAGAGGCTGGCCCCGCTGAGGACGCAGGGGAGGTGACTTCCAAGATTGTTCCATCTCGGCAGGTCCAGCAGGATCACCCTCCACATAGGATGATTGGAGACATTCACCAGCGTGTTACATGCTCTTCGGTTGCTTCTCTAGCTTTTTTCTCCCACTCTGCATATGTTGCTACCTTTGAGCCTCGGGATGTGTCACATGCATTATCTGATCCTAACTGGGTGAACGCCATGCATGAAGAGTTGGAGAACTTTGAAGGAAACCATGTCTGGGATTTAGTTGAACCTCCACCAAACTATCGCCCTATAGGTACCAAGTGGGTCTTCAAAAACAAACAGGGTGAGAATGGGATGGTTGTGACGAACAAAGTGAGATTGGTAGCCTAGGGTTTCTGTCAGAAGGAGGGGATAGATTATGAGGAGACCTTTGCCCCTGTAGCTCGTTGGAAGCCATTAGGATTTTGCTTGCCTTTGCGGCCTCTAAAGGCTTCAAACTGCAGCAAATGGATGTCAAGTCTACTTTCCTAAATGGGTTCATAGAGGAGGAGGTATATGTGACACAACCTTCTGGCTTTGAGAGTGCTAGATTTCCAGACCGGGTGTATAAGTTGAGGAAAGCCCTTTATGGTCTGAAGCAAGCTTCTAGAGCTTGGTATGTTAGGTTGAAGAGTTTCCTGCTCAAATCTGGGTATGTGATGGGTTCAGTGTGATGCTCCAGCATCTCAAGTGCATAATCACTCATCATACATGAAGCATTCATCCTTGAGCATCATGGCATAACATGTGTTTGTGCATTGGAAACAAATTTGGTTTAATCTACGAGTTCAAAACCTTGTTCATTGCATGTGTGATGCTATGTTTATAGTCATAACTTTGATTCTGTTGATATTTGGGTGAAGCTCATATTGACAAAACTATAGATCTACATGAGATGAACAACTGTGCAAATTGGGGCCTAGCCATATAATGAAGTTTACATGGTGATTAAGGCCATTTTCCATCAGCCTAGAAAACCAGCTCAAATCAGCCCTGTTTAGAAATTCTAAATTTGCTCTAACCTGCAGCCACTTTCATGCAAAGCTCAAATTGGAAAAGTTGTATATTTCGAAATTCTAAACAAACTTGTCAAAAGGAATCTTGGGGGATAATGCCTAGAAATAGGAGTTTTGAATTTCCCAAGTAATAAAGGTTCCCTGTCCCCATCTAAGGCTGCTACATAAATTCAAGTTTAAACCATAATTACAAACTAAATTCGGAGTTGAACCTTTTGACAAAGTTGTAGAGCTTGAAGAGTAAAACATTTCATTCAATTGGCATTTTTCAAAATTTGGGCTCTAAGTAGGTCAAATGGGCGATTTTCAGAGGGGGAGAAAACACATTTGCAATTTCCAAACTCCTGAGTCGCTGACCATTGGGGCCCGCATGTCAGCGCCGCCCGCACTCCCCAGCAGACGCGCGCCACGTGGCTGCCGCCGTACGGGCAGCACCGCGCTCCCACGGATCGAGCCCTCCCCTGGCTGCGCGTTAAGTGGAGGCGAAGCCCTTGGCGTCACTCTTTCCCCCGGCCTCACTCTCGCCTCACCTGAGCCGTCCCCTGCCTCTCTCTCGCACGCGCCATCCATGGTGTAGGGCCGAGACGAGCGACTAGAGGGGGGATGAATAGGAGCACTTGAAAAACTCAAACTCAAACCCCCAAAGTGCGCTCTCACGAAAACACATGCACACCCAATACCGTCCACTAAACAGATACATATCGGGTGGAAAGCGGAAGCACTCGAATTAACGCCCAACGAAACGGATGTAAGACGAGCAACCAAACTACACCTAAACGAACAAACACACTACACCTAGATGAACACGTACAACACCTAAAACTACACCTCTCTAATGTGCAGAGTTACGTAGCATAGACAAGCTACCAACCCTAGGACACATTAAGAAACCTTAAACGGAAAAACACTAAAGCACACAACAAAACAAGCGAAAACAACAAGGCACAAACAAAACAAGACTAGCTAAAAAGCTTGCAAGTGTCACACACTAGCCACTCAACACACCGAAGCGTGCCTCACTTAAGATCATTGAATGAAGAGTATGGGCATGCAGTGGTTGACACAAAACATGTTTGAAGCAAACAACAACACTTCAAACACCCAAGAAACCAAGAAAAACAAACCCCAAAGCAAGCGGAGAAAGAAACACGCAAAAACAGCCCCGGAAACATAGACCAGACAATCCTTTCTCCACCAAAAGAACTGACCGGACAAACCAGAAAGGGAAGAAAACAGCCCAAAAACAATATAGACCGGACAATCCAAGAGAACGGGATCGGACAATCCGATGTCCCTAATTCGGACAAACCTAAGGACAATTAAATTGTCCTATCAGTTCTCCGAAAAACTGCGCAGAAAAACAGCCCGACACCCCATCGAAAAATCGATCGAAACAGGGTCAAATCTCAACGAAACTTCATGAAAATTTGCATGGACAATCATAAGGACCTTCCCTAGCAAACCCCAAAATATCCACTTGAAAAGATCAAGGGTTGCACGGGAATTGCAAATATTATGAGGTAGGTGAGTTGATACCGAAAAATCGAAATCCGACAAGAATGGCTCTTGCTCGTTGTTAGATGATTCTAGCACTTAGCTAGTGAGATTTACCACATCATAGCAAGGCAAACTACCAGCAAAAGAAAGATCCCAACCTTGGACAAACCGAAACACACCAAAATCCAAGGATTGGAACCAAAAACGAACTAGAACGGGGAGGGGAAAAGGAGGACGAAATTGAGCTGCTCAAGACATGGATTACACAACGAGAAAACTTGGATTAATCACAAAATTCAGGTTACACAAGTTTCCTAGAGCCTACCTCCCATTATCCTCCCACTAATGACAAGATTTGACTAAACTAGGCACTCATCTCCTAGCTAATCTCCTCTCTTTTCTCTCTTTGGACCTTGGCTGCTAGGGTTAGGGAAAACCTAGGGTTTGTGCGGCCAAGATAAGCTTCAAGCGAGCCTCTCAAGTCTATTTATAGCCTAGGCCCTAAACGACATAATTACACTAAGACCCCTACTCTAAAAATGCCCGGAGGGGGCCAAACCGAAAAGATACAATCGGATAACTACGATGACGGCTTGATCTTCTTCTTCTCCACGCCTCGCTTGGATGTGCGCCACGTAGCCAGTAGTCCGGAAGCTTCCCCCGGTTTTGAAGTCAGAAACTGGGAAACTTTATTCTGCGGGCTTCCTCGGCCAGGTCTTGGCCTAATCTTCTATCTTGGCGAGTCGGAGCCCAACCCACCAAGTCATTTGAACTTGGGTGGCGGTTTTGAGCCGAAGCCGCCAAAGCCTCCCTCACACGTCTTCGCGTCATGCACTCGGGTTGGAGCACCACGGTGGCACCCGGCTTCTCCAGTCCATCGGAGTTGCCTCACGGTCCATCGGAGGGCTTACACCACCGTTGCCGACCCGCCCCTCTGTGTACCGAGCTTACATGGCCGACCGACACCGAGCATTGCCTCCGGTCCATTGGAGGGCTTTTGCCTCAGTCCGTCGAGGTCTTCATCATCCACCTCCAGCCCATCGGAGGGCCTCCAGTCCATCGGAGGGCTTGAGCTCGTTGACAATCACTCATCACACCAGGAGAGCAATGAGGCCAGTCCATTGGCTCTCAATCTCCCCCTTGATGAGTGCATTGTCAACACCTTCAACCTGTAACCTGAAATAGAACAAAGACGAAAGAAAAGCGTAAAACCGAAAAAGAAAGGAAAAGAAAGAGAAATGCATAAGCTGCTCAAAACCAAACAAAGGCAAAACACAAGACAGCTTGAAGCAAAAAGAAAACAAAACATCGGCTCCTCAAGACAGAGGCAAAAGGCTCAACGCACCGATGCAAAGAGCATGCTAAAAGCTAAACTCCCCCTGAAATGCATCCTCACAAATGCAAAATGAATGCAAAGCTCCCTCTCAACTAAATCTCTCCCGAAGTCCTCCCCCTGTGTCCAATACTCCAAAATCTCTCCCCCTTGTTGACAATAGACACATCAAGGGTTCTAGGACTCCCCCTGAACTAAGCAACTCCCCCTCAAAATATGCCACGATGTGCAAGGAGTGTAACTTAAAGAGCTCAGAAGGGATGGAAAGCTAGTATTCACAAGTTCTAGCATACAATGCAAATGAGGGCAAGGAAGCATATAACAAGCTCAAATGAATCTATCTTACACATATCAAGAGCAAGCTTGTTTTTCAGGGTAGTTTTTAAAGAGAAAGCATCACCAACATGACAAGCACTTAGCAAGATAGGCATGAACAACAAGATGCTAGCAATGCATACAAGGTGTGCTACTCTCAACCAAAGCATGTACAACTAGCCATAAGCATTTTAGAGACTTGCAAATTTCAGATTTAAACATTTGTATTCATAAGCAGGTTCTTTTTGTTCTAGGGGTTATTTGCATGTCGTTTGCCACTTCTTATCAACCAATGCCAAGCCTAGGCTTAAAGAACCATCAGAAGCTTAAGACAAGGTTTTGGTCATACACAGCCTAGTCCAAGTTCATGTCAAAGTGCAATGACAAGCAGTCTCGAACTAGATCAGTGTGACAAGCAAACCCACTTGGATCTTTCTGAATTTAGCACATACGACACCACTTGTAAGCATTTTGATTCAGATTTCGATTTAAGCAAGGTGTCATAAAAGCTTAGGTAGTAACTTAGCAAAGGCATACAACTAGCATTTCCAGGTATGAAAAGATAGCATAGTATTCAACAATCCTACACATGCTAGGTAGCCAAGTCAAGTGGTGATCATGTTTTTGATTTTCAGGAAAGCAAAAGACTTAACTCACAATTATTATTCAACAGAATCAAGAGAGTTTAGCCAACCATGATCAAGCATGCATTTGTATAATCTAGCACAAGCAAGTACTAACTCATCATTCCAAAAGAGCTCTATTGCTAGTGAAGTGAAAATGCATATGATACAATGCAATGCATGATATGATAGAATATGCAAAAGAAACAAAGAGAAATAAAACAAGATAAAAGCAAAAACTAAACTACAGAAGCTATTCCTTACTAAATGGAATAGCACACTATCCCTGACTAAAAGGGATAGCATAATCCAAGCTCACCTCTCAAACGCGTAAAAGCGTCAAACTTTAGGGGCTTGGTAAAGATATCGGCCAACTGGTTTGCTGAAACTACATGGACTAAGTCTATGTCTCCCTTCTCATAGTGATCTCTCAGAAAGTGAAACCTCACGTCTATGTGTTTGGTTCTAGAGTGCAAGACGGGGTTCTTAGCTACAGAAATAGTAGAAGTAGAGTCAACTAGAAGATGGATTTTTTTGAACCTAAGGCCGAAATCACTAAGGGTGGCTTTCATCCACAAAAGCTGGGAGCAGCAACTAGCAGCAGTAACATATTCTGCTTCAGTGGTGAAAAGAGCTACACTAGCTTGCTTGCGGCGGCACCAAGAGACAAGAGAGGTTCCTAAGACCTGGCATGTGCCGGAGGTTGACTTGCGATCAATCCGGCAGCCAGGACGATCAGCATCTGAGAACCCTCTAAGAGAAAGAGGAGAACCCGAGGAATATCAAAGACCAAGCTCAGGAGTGAATTTCTGATACCTGAAAATGAGCTTCACCGCTTGACGGTGAGAAGTCCTAGGAGAAGCCTAGTCGCCGTCAGGTACAGAAGTGAGCCGATCATCTCTTGAAATTCCTTCTGGTCCACCGCCTCTCCATCTTCATCAGCATCAAGCGCCGTGTATGTACTCATAGGAGTTGTCATGGGTTTAGAGTCACCCATGTTAAACTTCTTGAGTATGTCCCTTGTGTACTTGGCTTGATGGACGAAGGTACCCTCAAGGCCTTGCTTGATCTGCAGCCCAAGGAAGAACTGGAGCTCACCCATGAGACTTATCTCAAATTTCCTGCTCATCTGTTCTGCAAAACTAGACACCAAAGCGTGAGATGAACCACCAAAGATTATGTCATCAACATATATCTGAACTATCAGGGTGTCACGGCCACGACTCAACAAAAACAAGGTCTTGTCTACTAAACCCATCACAAACCCAGACTTGAGCAGGAAACTCTTCAACCTAGCATACCAAGCTCTAGGAGCTTGCTTCAGACCATAAAGGGCTTTCCTCAACTTATACACCCGGTCTGGAAATCTAGCACTCTCAAAGCCAGGAGGTTGTCACACATATACCTTCTCCTCTATGAACCCGTTCAGGAAAGCAGACTTGACATTCATTTGCTGCCATTTGAAGCCTTTAGAGGCCGCAAAGGCAAGCAAAATCCTAATGGCTTCCAAACGAGCTACAGGGGCAAAGGTCTCCTTATAATCTATCCCCTCCTTCTGACAGAAACCCTAGGCTACCAATCTCACTTTGTTCGTCACAACCATCCCATTCTCACCCTGTTTGTTTTTGAAGACCCACTTGGTACCTATAGGGCGACAGTTTGGTGGAGGCTCCACTAAATCCTAGACATGGTTTCTCTCAAAATTCTCCAACTCCTCATGCATGGCGTTCACCCAGTTAGGATCAGATAATGCATGTGACACATCCCGGGGTTCAAAGGTTTGCAGAGCGGGAGAAAAAGGCTAGAGAAGCAACCGACGAGCGTGTGACACGATGGTGAATGTCTCCAATCATCCTATGTGAAGGGTGATCCTGCTGGACCTGCCGAGATGGAACAATCTTTGAAGTCACCTCCCCTGCGTCCTCAGCGGGGCCAGCCTCTGCTTGAGCTTGCTGTCGGGGGAGTAAGGAGGAAGCCGTAGGCAAGGGTCCTCCATCATCATCAGAGCTCGTAGCAGAGGGGGCAGGAGCTGCAGCTAGTGCAGTGGCTCCTGCATCACCAGCATCAACTGCATCTTCCTCATCCTCAAAGATGGGGGTGCCTTCTTCATCATCACCTGAAAGCTCAAAGGCAGGGGTTGTGCAGGGCATAGTTTCATCAAACGAAACCTCACAAGTCTCAACAACTTGCTTGGCCTCCAAAATCCACACACAAAAAGCCCTAGAACTAGAAGCATACCCTAGAAAAATCCCATCCAAACAACGAGACTCAAACTTGTCCAAATGCCCCGCCTTCTTAAGCACAAAGCACCTGCAGCCAAACCCTCGCAAATGCTTGACGTTGGGCTGCCTACCAAACCGAAGTTCATACGAGGTCTTCCTAAGGAAAGCTCACAAGAAGATCCGATTCGCAATGTAACAGGCTGTATTCACTGCCTCAGCCCAAAAACGGCTCGGAGTCCTATGCTCATCGAGCATCGTCCATGCCATCTCAACGAGTCCGCGGTTCTTGCGTTCCACAACACCGTTCTGCGGTGGGGTTTATGGAGAAGAAAACTGATGCTCAAGACCTAGGTCACGACAGAAGTTTCGAACCGAGAGTTACTGAATTCTCCGCCATTGTCACTGCGGATAGCCCTCATGACCTTATGACTCTCGTTTCTCAACCTCAGTACCAGATCCCGAACAAAACCAAACACCTTATCCTTAAACTCCATGAAAAATACCCATGAGAACCGCGAATAGTCATCCACAACGACAAGCACGTACCACTTCCCACTGACCGACGCTACCCGAGCAGGACCTACTGTATCCATATGGAGTCGCTCACCCAGATAGGAGCTCATAATCTGAGACACAGGAGTGTGAGAAGCAGCAATCATCTTGCCATGACGACAGGGGTGGCACACTAAGTCCTTCTCAGCTTTCAATTTGGGCAATCCTCGGATTAGGTCCATTGAACTCAACATGACTAGCAGATCAAAGCTCAAGTGACCAAGTCTCCTATGCCACTTCCATATATCAGCAGAAGGACTAGCAACCAAACAGCGCGCAGGGCTAGAAACAGATGTGAGGTCGACCCTAAAAACCTGACCAAAAGGCAACAAAGAGCAAACAAGGGTCTCCTCAGCATCAAGAACACGGCACGCACCCTTCTTAAAACGAACCTCAAAACCTTCATTGAGAAGTTGCGAAACAGAGACCAAATTGAACCCCAGATTCTGGACAAAAGCAACTTCTCTTAGGGAAAGCTTAGCAGAGAGCGAAACAGAGCCAACACCCAACACTTTACCTTGACCATTGTCCCCGAATGTGATGTACTCCTTGGTGCTCACAGGGTTGAGGCTGGAGAACCACTTGCGGTGCCCTGTCATGTGCCTAGAGCAACCAGAGTCCATGATCCACACGTCCTCCATGCCTCGATCCTGCAAAGTCAAGTAAAGCGACGTTAAGCAAATGGTCCGGCACTGGGGTTAGTACCAAAACTGCTGTAGCAGTGCCGAGCCATTTGCTCAAAAGTGGGGTAAGCACAATCAAAGAAATCATTAGGACGATCAGGGTAACCACGACCTCCAAAGCGTGAACCCTCGAAAGCTCTCTCAAAGCCTCGGTCACGAGGTCCATAGCCGCACTGAAAACGACTAGGAGCTCGGCCGGTAAAGCGTCTCTCACCACCAGGAGCACAGGCCTGAAAGCCGTCTCCTCTCTCACCACCAGCAAAGCAGCCTCTCCTCTCACCGCGATGGGGAGGATCTTGCCTACCACCCTGGTAGAACTGATCCTAGTTCCCCCAAGCTCTCTCCTACCTCTCAACCCACTTCCTCCTGAAAAAAAACTCCTTGAGGTGGCCATTCCACTGGCAAAACTTACAGTGGTAGATAGGCCTCCTAGGAACTGGGTTAGGCTGGGACTTGGGCTTAGGTGGTGTGGCCTTGGGTTCCTCAAGTTGCTGGACTAACTTCTAGCCCTTGGACTTAAGCTCTTCCTCTATAATCTTATCCAACTTAGCCTTGGAAGGCTTGGGTGTCCAGTACTGCTTCTTTGGGGCAGCCATGGGTGGCTCATGGTAAACCCCATCAACAGTCTCATCTGGCTAGGTAGGTGCAGTGTTGATCTTAATTGGGGCACTCTTCTCACCCGAAGTGCTGCACTCTCCAAACCCAACACCACTCGTCTCACCCTCGGCTCTCATGGTACTTTCTATGATCATCTCTAGTTGGGATTGCCTAGCATATACCCAACTCAGCACCTCTGTCAACCTGCTGTTGTCATTTTGCAAAGACAACACTTCCTCTATCGGATCCTCCAGAACTACAGTCTGGGCAACACAGGTATCACAAACTAGTGAGGGAAAAACAGGAGCAGCTTTCTCTAACTTCCTAATGGTGGCATCTCTATCCACAAGCTGCATCCTAAGGGTCAGGCAGTTCTCACATGTGTCAGTAGGTGCTGAAAGCACCTCAAAGTCAGCTCTCAACTACTCTAACTCAACTCTCAAGGTAGGACAGACCATACACGCACCCAAAAGCGTAGGTCTAGCCCTAAGCTCCTCAAGCTCCATGAGCTGCCCCTCAAACTTATCCTTTAGCACAGCTAGCTCTCTAGCTAAAGAGGGGCAAGACTCACACTCAAGCTCTCCACTCAAAGTAGGCTCATCCAGCTTGGACTGGAGTGTGCCTAGCTCAGCTCTAAGCCCATCTATCTCCTCTACCCGCTTGGCATACCTATCCCTCTGGTCACCAAGCTCCATCATGAAAGACTCACAGGTAGGGTACTCAGGCTTACTGGGTTGGTGCCTCACACTCGTCAACCTCTAATTCTCCTCTAAAGCCTCAGCAAGTTGGGCTTTCAACTTTTGCAGCTTCTTAGCTGCCTTCTCCAGCATCTTATCCTGGGCTTTCGACTCTCGGCTGTTTTGCTCTAGCATCTCAAGGATTTTGGCTTGCTCAGGAGTTACCTCATCATTGGAAGAAGAGTTGCTGCCGTCATCCTTGTTCTCCTTGTCCTCAAGCGCCATGGGGCAAACTGAGCTCCTCTTGTCCTTGTTCTTGCGCCTGGACTTGGTGGAGACGAAGCACAAGCCAGCTGGACCTCCTTGATTGTTCCTCTTGTCCTTCCTGTACGTGATCTCCTCATCACTTGAGCTCAACGAGGACGAAGACCAAGAAGATCCGCTGCTGCAGAACCCGATCATGGCGAAGAAGGCCTTGTCCCGCTTTCGGTTGTCCTTCTAGTAGCTCTTGAAAGCCTTCCGGAAGTTCTTCTTGCTGAAGGAACGCTTGCCGAAGCCGTGCTTGCTGGAGTGGTGCTTGTCAAAGCTCGGCTTGCTGGAGTGGTACTTATCGGAGTCGCGGGAGTAGCTCTTGCCCTTCTTGTAGTAGTTGTTCTTGTTGGGGCACTCGGCGATGAAGTGGCCGACCTCTCCGCACTCGAAGCACTTCGGCCTCTCACCCTCCTCTTGCTCATCCGGTTGTCATAGGCGCACTGAAAGTGACTAGACACCAGACATAGCTCCTCATCCCCAAGCGACGCCAACTGCTCCTCTGTAACAGACATTAAAGCAGAAAACGAGAAGTTGTGCATAAGGGGGTTAGCAACAGGCTCACTAGAGGGGGTAGCCAAGGCCAGACTCTTAGAACCTGTACAAGCAAGGGAATCCCTCAACTTGTAATCTACTTCTATGGCCTTGAGCTTACTATAGAGCGCCTCTGCTCCTATTGTATCATACCCTGCCGACTCAATGATTGAGT
Source organism: Paspalum notatum (assembly GCA_022530915.1). Lineage (NCBI taxonomy): Eukaryota > Viridiplantae > Streptophyta > Magnoliopsida > Poales > Poaceae > Paspalum > Paspalum notatum. The sequence continues at coordinate 34,456,437 of CM039687.1, read as the reverse complement.
TCACCTTGATCTCCCATACTTTTCTGTCCAACGCATACAACAACTTGACAGCATGCTGATGATCGGTGTATGGGAGCTCAGCGGGGCTAGAGTTGACAGCCAACTTGTTAATGATCGACTGAAAGTGACCAAACAAGTCGTCTACAGACTCTCCCGGCTTCTGGACGAAATTTTCATATTCGCACCGCAGTACCCTCATGGTGTGCACTAAGCAGTGACCATATCTCACGCGCAGTCTTAAGGTGACTCACTCTCCCATAATCCACGGGACCAAGCCCGGAAAAGAGAAAGTTAATAGCCTTGTCATTCGCCTCATGCCGAGCCACGATATCCTGCGTAGTACGCTCAGCGACTGGAAGCACCACAAAAGTTGTACTCTGAGTAGCATCCCATATGTCCTGACTCTGGCTAACAAGGAACGCCTCCATCCTACCCTTCCAGTAGGGATAGCCATATGAACCAAGGACGGAAATCTTCCCAGAGTAAGTCATGGTCGCTACAGTTTCTTCACCGGTTAAGGTATAGGAAACATAGCCGGCTCTGATACCACTTGTAGGACCGAGATGTGCGACTAGGGGGGTGAATAGGAGCATTTGAAAAACTCAAACTCAAACCCCCCAACGTGCGCTCTCACGAAAACACATGCACACCCGATACCGTCCACTGAACAGATACGTATCGGGTGGAAAGTGGAAGCACTCGAATTAACGCCCAACGAAACGGACGTAAGATGAGCAACCAAACTACACCTAAACGAACAAACACACTACACCCAGACGAACATGCACAACACCTAAAACTACACCTCTCTAATGTGCAGAGTTACGTAGCATAGACAAGCTACCAACCCTAGGACACATTGAGAAACCCTAAATGGAAAAACACTAAAGCACGCAACAAAACAAGCAAAAACAACAAGGCACAAACAAAACAAGACAAGCTACAAAGCTTGCAAGTGTCGCACACTAGCCACTCAACACACCGAAGCGTGCCTCACTTAAGATCAGTGAGTGAAGAGTATGGGCATGCAGTGGTTGACACAAAACAAGTTTGAAACAAACAACAACACTCCCAAAACCAAAGAAACCAAGAAAAACAAACCCCAAAGCAAGCGGAGCAAGAAACACGCAACAACAGCCCCGGAAACACTAAACCGGACAATCCTTTCTCCACCAAAAGAACTGACCGGACAAACCTAAAGAAAAAAAGAAAACAGCCCAAAAACACTATAGATCAGACAATCCGAGGGAACGGGATCGGACAATCCGCAGTCCCTACTTGGGACAAACCTAAGGACAATTAAATTGTCCTGTCAGTTCTCCGAAAAACTGCGTAGAAAAACAGCCCGACACCCCATCGAAAAATTGATCGAAACGTGGTAAAATCTCAACGAAACTTCATGAAAATTTGCAAGGACAATCTTAAGGACCTTCCCTAGCAAACTCCAAAAGATCCACTTGAAAAGATCAAGGGTAGCACGGGAATTGCAAATCTCGTGAGGTAGGTGAGTTGACACCGAAAAATCGAAATCCGACAAGAACGGCCCTTGCTCGTGGTTAGATGATTCTAGCACTTAGCTAGTGAGATTTACCACATCATAGCAAGGCAAACTACCAGCAAAAGGAAAATCCCAACCTTGGACAAACCGAAACACACCAAAATCCAAGGATTGGAACCAAAAATGAACTAGAACGGGGAGGGGAAAAGGAGGATGAAATTGAGCTGCTCAAGACATGGATTACACAACGAGGAAACTTGGATTAATCACAAAATTCAGGTTACACAAGTTCCCTAGAGCCTACCTCCCATCATCCTCCCACTAATGACAAGATTTGACTAAACTAGGCACTCATCTCCTAGCTAATCTCCTCTCTTTTCTCTCTTCGGACCTTGGCTGCTAGGGTTAGGGAAAACCTAGGGTTTGTGCCGTCAAGATGAGCTCCAAGGGAGCCTCTCAAGTCTATTTATAGCCTAGGCCCTAAATGACATAATTACACTAAGACCCCTACTCTAAAAATTCCTAGAGGGGGCCAAACCGAAAAGATACAATCGGACGACTATGACGACGGCTTGATCTTGTTCTTCTCCACTTCTCGCTTGGATGTGCGCCACGTAGCCAGTAGTCCGGAAGCTTTCCCCGGTTTTGAAGTCAGAAACCGGGAAACTTTATTCTGCACGCTTCCTAGGCCAGGTCTTGGCCCAATCTTCTATCTTGGCGAGTCGGAGCCCAACCCACCAAGTCATTTGAAATTGGGTGGCGGTTTTGAGCCGAAGCCGCCAAAGCCTCCCTCACATGTCTTCGCGCCATGCACTCGGGTTGGAGCACCACGGTGGCACCCAGCTTCTCCAGTCCATCGGAGTTGCCTCACGGTCCTTCGGAGGGCTTACACCACCGTTGCCGTCCCGCCCCTCCATGTACTGAGCGTCCATGGCTGACCGACGCTGAGCATTGCCTCCGGTCTATTGGAGGGCTTTTGCCTCAGTCCGTCAAGGTCTTCATCATCTACCTCCAGCCCATCGGAGGGCCTCTAGTCCATCGGAGGGCTTGAGCTCGTTGATAATCACTCATCACACCAGGAGAGCAATGAGGTCGGTCCATTGGCTCTCACACGGTCGCCATTGCCGGCCCGAGCTCGAGCTCACGCCGTACGACTCCGTCCTCCCCGCGCCACAAGATCCCCACCACCGCACTCGCCACTCCACCGTACACTTCCTCCGTCAGACCTCGTCGCCATTCCACCCACCGACGCCGAGATCGAACCTCGTCGCGCCGTCCACGCCCCGCTAGTTCACGCCATCGCCGCCGTCGTTCACCTCCTCCCCCACCTCCGCCGCCGACAAGACCCACTCCAAGTCGACGCCTGCGCTCGCGCGCTCCACCTCGACCCCGCGTCACGGCTCCGGCGAGCCAGAGCTCGCCGGCGCACGCGCGCCTCGCCGCGCGCCACACGCCCGGCGGGAGGTAGATGAAGGGGGCCGGGAATCTTAAGATCCGGCCCCTCGATTTTCTTATTTTTGCAAATTAGTCCATGCACTATTCACTGAGTCTAGTAGATCTTACATGCTAGCCCCTGTAGGTTCGGCATAATTGCAATCTAGCCCCTGGATCTACGATTTTTCCATTTATTTTGATTTATTTCGGCTGAAACTTTGATAAATCATAATAAATGAAATAAAAATCGTAAAAAGGTAAACTCTGTTGCATTGTACTCCTTGTTAATAAATCTAAACAGTGGGTATGATGTGGAGATGTGCATGTACGGTTTTGCCCCTGTTATTGTGCAAGCATGTTAAATCAAGGAAAATGGAAAATATGATCTTAATGAAATCCTAAAATGATGAAACTTGGTTAGTAGCTTTCTTAGGATATTTGGATACTGTGAGAAATTTGGTGACCCTAGATCTTGCTGTTCATTCACTGTTTTATCATTTTACATGTACTTTATGCATTGTTACATAACTTGGAAAAGAGGACTATGCAAAGTATGATAAATATGATTCACTAGTATTTTTCTTATGTCCTATATAGCTTGTGAATCTCACTGGTGAAATATGAGCCCCTGCATGTTAAGTCTCAATGGTGACAAAATGATAAAATGCTACATGTTGAAAATGATAATTAGAAAAAGTGGTCATAAAGTGCTAGGAAAATTCTCTGGAAAATTTGGTAGCTAAATGTTGATGCATAGAGTCCAGAAAGTATGTTTGGGAAGGCTATTGACGCTGTCTATATGTACATCTTAATTTGCACAAGAATAATATATGGAAAATAGATGTCCTATCAAACTTGAGAATTGTAACTTGTAAAATTTTATACACGCAGTTCATGCTAAGTATAGCTCACTGGTAAAATTTCACTTTCAGAAACTATTCCTATAATTTATGAAAATTCTGACAATGTGTAGGGCTGAGAAATTGTTATAATTTTAATAGAATAATTATAACTCCAATTGAGCTGAAATTTTGACACTAGCATAATGTAGTATAAATCTACATGTCATAAAAATCTGAGCTCATTTGGAGTTGTCTAACTACATGAACACAAATAATGCTTTTTATTCATAAAGTGGGCATGTGTTATTTAATTATAAGAGTAGGTGTTTGTTTGCAATTGCTATCATTATGCATGTAGGTTGAATTCTAGCTGTAGACTATCTACTATTCTCTATATCACACTTGATTGAGAAATTAATTCATTTACTCATGTAAAGTACCTGAAGTCAATACAGCATTTGAATCCATTAAATAAACATACTACGTGACATAATTAGTGAATGTTTCCTATAAATGCATGAAATACATGATTTCAACTTATCACCCATTGAGTGAAAATGAACACCACCACACCTATTTTAGTAACCTAAACAACTATTGCTTGCATTTATTGAATCCCATAAGTGACGTGTTGTTATAATCAGTAGCTTGTTTATGTGTGATCCTATGACTGCGTGTTGGGTCGTTGTCCATAAGAATTACTCCTTGTGTATGTAGTTTAGTAACCACCTTTCTATTTTTCCATGAAATGATTGTTCATACGTGTGCTTCATATTCATGCATCTCATTCCTTCATCATCACGCATGTCAATCATATAGTGGCGCTCATTACAGATACGTGATCAAGAAACGAGCGCGTGGAACTACTTCAACCAACGGTGATCCAAAATACCAAGTAAGACCCATTCACGACCTAGAGGGCCCATCAGTCGTGCTTGGAAGGAGGAGTTGTCCAAGGGGTCAAGGGGTTGCCTAGGGCCAAGCCTCACAACTTGGCAAAGTAACATTAGCATAGTTTGTTAGTTCTCTTAAAGTAAAGCAAAGGTAGGCAGGACCATTGTTTCTCCCAGCTAATACAATGTTGTTTGATGATTACGCATCTGCATTAGGAGTTGATTGGAAACTTCTGCATTAGACTTCCCTGTCGCCCTAGCCCTAGCACCTATACACAGAGTTCGTAGGACGAGTGCCTAGAATTGCTAGGTACGAGTAGACACGAGTGAATGGAGACACTCGTCGCGTAGGTGATTTTCAAAAGTCACAAGAAATATTACTATGATGGAAGCTATGAGGATGCTCATGGTTTAAAAATCGAGACCGGGCGGAGATATGGGTATATTATGTTGAAAAATGATGTGGATAGTTTGGTGGACTCCGCCCGAGTCGCATAAGGCCGGTCGTTGTTCGCCTATTGGTCGGCATAACATTGCTAGGGTGGTTATCCGGGATAATGGACCGGTGAAAGTCTTACTTGTGATGTCTTAAGTACAAAGACACATTCCTACCGACTGGTTGAGAGGAAGGTGGCCACGGAGGCGGGTGTCAAGGGAAGGCTGACCCATTGCGTGGTAACGCTCCTGCGCCGACGTGCTCCGGAGTCAAGCGGGAGTGAATCGAACTTAAGACGGGACGAGTGGAGATGGGGGAAGCATATGTGGGAACGCCATGGGTTAGTAAGCATATGCCATCCTGGTACTTCTAGTTATTCCCGGGAATATAAAAATAGATTCGAATCGCTAATGCTCACCAGGTTTGAGAATGCCAATACCACTGACGGGCAAAGTAGTAATCCACTTGAATATGTTGTATTATGGTTTCATGGTTTTGAATACTACATGCTTGGCTTTACATGCATTACTTTCATGCAACCTATTATGGTACTCATGATTAGTATTTATTTACATGATGAACTAAGTAGCCGTCAAATCCTGCCTCTATACGATAAATCAAGCAGCTGTCACATCCTGCTTCCACATGTTAACTTGATCCTGTTTAAAATCAACAGCGAAGGATCAAATTCTTAGTAAGCAAGCTTTGCGTCAGTCGTAAGCCATTTCCATTAAGTCCTACTGAGTAATTAGTACTCAGGGTTTGCCCCCACTTTTGGCTCACAGGTACTGATGACTTCTGGACAACCGCTTGAAGGAGGGTAAAACCAGTGGGCTCGGTGCTACTCACCTTGTTTATCTCTACATGAAGGCTATTTGAGATTGTTTCCACTGCGAGATGATTTGAAAACGCTTCCGCTATATATATACTCTGAAATCGCTTCCGCTATATTTTCAAATGTATTCGATTACATATATTTGGTCTGTAAATTAAAGTCTATTACTCTCTATTTCAACTGCCCGTGATGATTGTAACTGTTGTGGCTCCTTCAAGAGTCAGATGTGTTTGATATCGGTTCCTCTTGGAATGGTGTTAAGTAGGTGGCAGCTGGCAGGTGTGCTAAGTCTGGGTTAAGCAGGGCGGTTCCGCCACATTCAGTAGACAAGACCTTGTTTTTGTTGAGTCATGGCGGTGATACCCTGATATTTTAGATATATGTTGATGACATAATCTTTGATGGTTCATCTCATGCTGTGGTGTCTAGTTTTGCTGAACAGATGAGCAGGGAATTTGAGATGAGTCTCATGGGTGAGCTCCAATTCTTCCTCGGGCTGCAGATCAAGCAAGGCCCTGAAGGAACCTTCGTCCATCAAGCCAAGTACACAAGGGACATACTCAAGAAGTTTGAAATGGGTGACTCCAAGCCCATGACAACTCCTATGAGTACAAACACGGCGCTTGATACGGATGAAGATGGGGAGGCGGTGGACCAGAAGGAATTTCGAGGGATGATCGGCTCACTTCTGTACCTGACGGCGACCAGGCCGGACATTCAGTTCGCGGTCTGCCTTTGTGCGCGCTACCAGGCTTCTTCTAGGACTTCTCACCATCAAGCGGTGAAGCGCATTTTTAGGTATCTGAAATTCACTCCTGAGCTTGGTCTTTGGTATTCCTCGGGTTCTTCTCTTTCTCTTAGAGGGTTCTCAGATGCTGACCATGCTGGCTGCCGGATTGATCGCAAGTCAACCTCCGGCACATTCCAACTCTTAGGAACCTCTCTTGTTTCTTGGTCCTCCCGCAAGCAAGCTAGCGTATCCTTGTCTACCACAGAAGCAGAATACATAGCTGCTGCTCCTAGCTCTTATGGATGAAAGCAACCCTTAGTGATTTCGGCCTTAAGTTTGGAAAAATCCCTCTTCTAGTTGACTCTACTTCTACTATTTCTGTAGCTAAGAACCCCGTCTTGCATTCTAGAACCAAACACATAGATGTGAGGTTTCACTTTTTGAGAGATCACTATGAGAAGGGGGACATAGACTTGATCCATGTAGTATCTGCAAATCAGTTGGCCGATATCTTTACCAAGCCCCTAGAGTTTGGCGCTTTTACGCGTCTGAGAGGTGAGCTTGGAGTGTGCTATCCCTTTTAGTCAGGGATAGTGTGCTATTCCTTTTAGTAAGGAATAGCTTTTGTATTTTATCTTTTATTTTTGTCTTGTTTTTATTTCTCTTTATTTCTTTTGCATATTGCATCATATCATGCATTGCACTGTATCTTTTGCATTTTCACTACACTAGCACTAGAGCTCTTTTGGAATGTTGAGTTAGTACTTGCTTGTGCTAGATTGTACAGATGCATGCTTGATCATGGTTGGCTAAGTGTTGGCGTCTCTTAGCCTTATAAGATTTTACTCCGCAAGCGCACGGAGACCGCTGTAGCTTTTCACTCAGAGTATTCCGAGTATCGTATTTTTATCCATAGGGAAGCGGCAGGCGAGAGAGTATAGTTGAATAAACTTGAATCGAATGAACCGTACTTAAATAAATATACCAGCTAGTCACTAGACAGGGGGTAAGTCTGGTAAACGGATAGGTGTATGGTGGGAAGAAGTAAATTGAACTACCTAAGATACACGTAGAAAGGTATAGTTGCCTAGGAGGACAACGAGTGAGATAAAGTTCCCAAACTCTATTCTATTCGGTTGCAAAGACTCTATCGTGGTTAACTAATAAACTCAAGTAGCAAGTCAAGGTCTTGCGTCGAGCGAAATTCCGACGTCTGGAGGAGTCAGGGGGTAGATAGTAGACAACCGAAGGAGACCCGGCTAACGCCTACGGGCCTACCGAACGAACGGGCCTGGACTATACAGGCACACCACACGCTGTCGCCGAGTGGGACTACCAGGCAAATCCGCGAGGATAGGCTGGCACGCTATAAACGTACTCAAGCGAAGCTTGAGTATCAATAGATCGTCCTTGATCAGAGGAGAGGACCTAACCAGAGCCTGGCGTACAGGTTGGATTATAGCACCGGTAAGAATAACGGGACTTGACTAACTAAGATAACCACAAGTCTAAGCCTAGCAAGTATGCAAAATAAAGGGTACACCACACTTGCAAGAGATAGAAATAAAGTAAAATATAACTGAATTATATTGAAGATTGAGTACAAAAGATACAAGAGCTGTTACCGCAGACTCAGAAGAATCTCTGAGAACCCCGAGGCAAAGCTCGACTCACTCTAACTCCCAGGACTATCCTAACTACTAAGATGTGGAAATTGACACTCTCTAAGGTAGGATATGGCTCTCCACTTCTCCACACCTTTACAAATGAGCTCTACAGGCCTATTTATAGTCCCATATGAGAGGAGGGTATTTGTAGGAGGCTTAGGTCAGTGGCAGGCCTAGGTTGGTGGTCGGCCGACCTACTCTGAGGTCGGGCGACCACCCGATCCACCGCCTTTGCACTCCAACGGCTTGATCTTGCATCCCCATGGCGGTTGGCGGTTAGGACGGTTGTTGCACGTGTAAAATGCCTCCGAGGGTAGGTCGGCCGACCTTGTAGGAGGTTGGGCGACCACGTGTCAGGCCTACATTGGCCACTTTGCTTCTCCCTCAGATTGATGACGTTGAGGATCCGTGACTTGGTACATTTTCGGCCTTTGGATACATTGGATGCTTGGTCTTGCGGTTGGATTTGAGTGCACTTGTGTTTCTTCATGATGTGGATCATTGATGTGGCAATTGGCTGACTTGTGAGGTCGGTCGGCCTGACCAGGGGTCGGCCGACCCTGTCACTGGGTTGGGCGGCTAGCCCCCAGGTCGGCCAACCTGGCTGCACCAGGTAGGCCTGACCCTTGGTCGGGCGACCTGGTGATGTGGTCAGCCGACCTGGCCACTTTGGCCAGCGTGCCTCATATTTGATCCTTGGCATGTTTTCATCTATTTTATGTGCATTTTGGTACCTGCATCCAAATATTCATACAAAACTTGTGGAACTCATTAATAGAGGGGTTAGTCCATAATTATTCACTTGCATAGCTCCATTTGGTTGGTAATTGACGGTAGATATCGTGAGATTACGACCGTCAACACCCCCCAATCTTAAACTTTTGCTCGTCCTCGAGCAAAGCTAAAACTGAGAGTGGATCAAGAGTTGCTGCAATATGAAGATGATGATAAATTCTTATACGTGACTACTCATGCTTTTGTTTTGAGAAGTGAAATAATTGAAGCTCACCTTGTGTACTACCTGTGGTGCATCTTTTTGCTTACCTTGCCTTGGGTGGTTGAGAGATGGAACGACCATTGTACAGGAGTTCTTCTAACCTGCTCTTTTTGGATGTTTCTATCAGGAGTTTTCAAGATTTTTTTTCAGAACAAAAGTAGCTTCCCCAAGGTGCTCTCAGGCGCTCGAAAGTGTATCCTCACCAAGGGCCAGGATTCGGCCAACACTTTCCTACACTAAGGCCTTTGTGGAGCTTTGGGTAGGGAGAATGTGGCACACTTAGGATATTTATTTTGCTAAGACAAAAATTGGACCAAAGAGTGTACTCTATCACTTCTTCTATTGCTCACTGGAGTATGAGTGGTGGTATTGTATGCCTGCTTCTCTTAGTATTCATCCCTTGTAGCCTTTGTAGATTCGGAGTGGATATGGAGCTTTTATTTATTTTTGCCATGCTTGAACTTGCATGCTTTTCATTTTGCCGTGCTTTTGCACGCATTTTTTTTCTTTTTGACATGCTTTTGCATGCTTTTTTTTTTGGCTCCATACCCTTACTCCTTGAGATTTGAAGGCTAGGGATTATGAGTAGTATTTGGAGACATTTTGGTGGATGCAAAGTCCGGAATGGATCACTTGTTTTTTTGCTTTTGTACTCCAGCTATCAACAGAAGGTGATATTTCTACTCAAAGAGACAAAATTTGACAAAGCTCAAAAAATCACTAAGCAGCTCTTTGTAGCAGTTTCAACTAATTGAAGCATTTTTGGCTCTGGTAGGTATTTTTGACCAAGGGGAGCTCTATTTGTTATTTTCAAAAGTAAAAACCTGAGATGTTCAGCTTACTAAGAGCATGAGAGAATTATCCCATATTCAAGTCATATCATTCATCTCACAATAATTTAGGCTTGTTATCACAAATGGCATCCACAAGATAGAACATTGGTTTACTTCTTTTATTCACAAACTCAAAATTAAGCTAAGCATAAGTCACATGCAAGAATTAAATCATTCACTTGATAGAGCAACTATTCATCATTTTCAAAATGAAGCTAGCATGTGAATTTATCATTAAAGCATGGGAGTTGTTTTTTTATATATATACTGAAATAAACAAGCTAAAATTAAGCAAACTAAATTAAACAAACTAGATTGAGCAAACAAACTAATAAACTCTCAAAGCAAAGATACATGAGTGAAGATGAAATCAGGGGACTGTCATACATACCCAGCTGTCGATTCGGGTTCCCCCAAGCTTCAATGAAGCTACTCGGGGTAGTACCCATAGTACTGGAAGAATCGCTGGGACTCATCAAAGGTGCGCTGAGCTGTCGCTTCTATTTCAAGGAGGTGGTTGTACTGTTCGTCCTGGGTCTGCTGGATGACCTGAGTGTGTAGGACCGAGACATGCGACTAGAGGGGGGTGAATAGGAGCACTTGAAAAACTCAAGCTCAAACCCCCAAAGTGCGCTCTCACGAAAACACACGCACACCCGATACCGTCCACTGAACTGATACATATCGGGTGGAAAGCGGAAGCACACAAAATAATGCCTAAAGAAAAGGACGTAAGATGAGCAACTAAACTACACCTAAACGAGCAAACACACTGCACCCAGACAAACACACACAACACCTAAAACTACACCTTTCTAATGTGCAGAGTTACGTAGCATAGACAAGCTACTAACCCTAGGACACATTGAGAAACCCTAAACTGAAAACACTAAAGCACCATCAAAGCAAGCAAGAACAACAAGGCACAAACAAAACAAGACAAGCTACAAAGCTTGCAAGCGTCGCACACTAGCCACTCAACACACCGAAGCGTGCCTCACTTAAGAACAGTGAGTGAAGAGTATGGGCATGCAGTGGTTGACACAAAACAAGATTGAAGCAAACCACAACACTCCAAAAAACCAAAGAAACCAAGAAAAACAAACCCCAAAGCAAGCGGAGCAAGAAACACGCAAAAACAGCCCTAAATACACTAGACCGGACAATACTGTCTCAACCAAAAGAACTGACCGGACAAACCCAAAGAAAGGGGCTGAAAAAGCCCTAAAAACCTATAGACCGGACAATCCGAGGGAAGGGGATCGGACAATCCGAAGTATAGGGTTCGGACAAACCTAAGGACAAACGATTAGTACTGTCAGTTCTCCGAAAAACTGCGCGCAGAAAACAGCCCGACACCTCTACGAAAAACAATCGAAATGGGGTCAAATCTCAACGAAACTTCATGAAAATTTGCATGGACAATCCTAAGGACCTTCCCTAGCAAATCCCAAAAGATCAGCTCCAAAAGATCAAGGGATGCACGGGAATTGCAAATCTTGTGAGGTAAGTGAGTTGACAACCGAAAAAAACTGCATGCAGGCACTCCAAAAACCGAACCAAAACCGGTCCAATTCTCAACGAAACTTCACGAAAATTTGCATGGATGATCCTAAGTACCTTCCCTAGCAAACCCCAAAAGATCCACTTGAAAAGATCAAGGGTTGCACGGGAATTTCAGATCTCGTGAGGTTGGTGAGTTGACCCTGAAAAACCTAGAAACGTCAAGAACGGCCCTTGCTCGTGGTTGGATGATTCTAGCACTTGGCTAGTGAGATGCACCACGTCCTAGCAAGGCAAAATACCGGCAAAAGAAAGGTCTCATCCTTGGACAACACAAAAGGAGCCAAAATCCAAGAAACGGGACCAAAAACGAAACTAGAAAAGGGGCAAAGAGGGAGGGTCGAGATTGCTGCTCAAGACTTGGAATTTCACAACAAAGAACCTTGAATTAACCACGAAATTCAGGTTACAAGAGTTCCCTAGAGCCTACCTCCCTTCATCCTCCCACAAATGACAAGATTAGACTAAACTAGGCACTCATCTCCTAGCTAATCCTCTCTATTTCTTCTCTTTGGACCTTGGCTGCTAGGGTTAGGAAATCCTAGGGTTTGTGGCTGCCAAGATAAGCTCCAAGGGAGCCTCTCAAGTCTATTTATACCCAATTACACTAAGACCCCTAGTCTAAAAAATGCCCGGAGGGGGCCAAACTGAAAAGATACAATCGGACGACTACGATGACGACTTGATCTTCATTTTCTCCACGCCTCGCTTGGATGTGCGCCACGTAGCCAGTAATCCGGAAGCTTCCCCCGGTTTTGAAGTCAGAAACCGGGAAACTTTATTTTGCGGGCTTCTTGGGCTGCGTCTTGGGCCCATCTTCTATCTTGACGAGTTTCGGTCCACTCGCCAAGTATTCGTAGCTTGGGTGACGGTTTTGAGCTGAAACCGCCAAAGCCTCCCCCGCACGCCTTCGCGCCATGCACTCGGGTTGGAGCACCACGGTGGCACCCGGCTTCTCCAGTCCATCGGAGTTGCCTCGCAGTCCATCGGAGGGCTTACACCACCGTTGCCGAACCGCCCCTCCGTGTACCGAGCTTCCATGACCAATCGACGCCGAGCATTGCCTCCGGTCCATTGGAGGACTTTTGCCTCAGTCCATCGAGGTCTTCATCATCTACCCCAGTCCATCGGAGGGCCTCTAGTACATCAGAGGGTTTGAGCTCGTTGACAATCACTCATCACACCAGGAGAGCAATGAGGCCGATCCATTGGCTCTCAATCTCCCCCTTGATGAGTGCATTGTCAACACATCTCCAACCTGTAACCTGAAATAGAGCAAAGACAAAAGAAAAGCGTAAAACTGAAAAAGAAAGGAAAAAGAAAAGAAATGCTCAAGCTGCCAAAAACCAAACAAAGGCAAAACACAAGGCAGCTTGAAGCAAAATGAAAAACAAAACATCGGCTCCTCAAGACAGAGACAAAAGGCTCAATGCACTGATGCAAAGAGCATGCTAAAAGCTCAACTCCCCCTGAAATGCATCCTCACAAATGCAAAATGAATGCAAAGCACCCCCTCAACTAGAACTCTCCTGAGTTCTCCCCCTTTGTCCATATTTTAAAACTTCTCCCTTTGGAAGTACACTAATTTCTCCCCAAATTTCTCCCCCTTGTTGACAATGGACACATCAAGGGTTCTTTGAACTCAACTCCCCCTGAACTAGACAACTCCCCCTCAAAATATGCCATGAAATGCAAGAAGTGTAATTGAAAGAGCTCAGAAGGAATGTAAAGATAGTAATCACAAGTTCTAGCATACAGAGCAAGTGAGGGCAAGGAAGCATACAACAAGCTCAAATGAATCTATCTCACACATATCAAGGGTAAGCTTGTTTTTCAGGGTTAATGAAAAGAAAGCATCACCGACATGAATAGCACCTAGCAAGATAGGCATGAACAACAAGATGCTAGCAATGCATACAAGGTGTGCTACTCTCAACCAAAGCATATACAACCAGCCATAAGCATTTTAGAGACTTGCAAATTTTAGATTTAGACATTTGTATTCATAAGCAAGTTCTTTTTGTGCCAGGGGTTTACTTGTCTTTTGCCACTTCTTACCAACCAATGCCAAGCCTAGGTTATATAACCATTAGAAGCTTAAGACAAGGTTTTGGTCATACACAGTCTAGTCCAAGTTCATGCCAAAGTGCAAAAGCAAGCTGTCTCGAACTAGATCAGTGAGACAGGCAAACCCACCTGGATCTTTCTCAATTCAGCACATAAGACACCACTTGTAAGCATTTTGATTCAGATTTCAATTTAAGCAAGGTGTCATAAAAGCTTAGACATAACCATAGCAAAGGCATACAACTAGCATATCCAGATATGAAAAGATAGCATAGCATTCAACATTCCTACACATGCTAGGTAGCCAAATAAAGTGGTGATCATGGTTTTTGATTTGCAAAGAATAAAATGATTTAGCTCACAACTAGTATTCAACAGACTCAGGAGAGCTTAGCCAACCATGATCAAGATGCATCTGTACAATCTAGCACAAGCAATTACTAACTTATCATTCCATAAGAGCTCTAGTGCTAGTGAAGTGAAAATGCAAATGATACAATGTGATGCATGATATGATACAATATGCAAAAGAAGCAAAGAGAAATAAAAACCAGATAAAAACAGAAACTAAACTACAGAAGCTATCCTTTACTAAAAGGAATAGCACATTATCCCTGACTAAAAGGGATAGCACACTCCAAGCTCACCTCTCAAGCGCACAAAAGCGCCAAACTCTAGGGGCTTGGCAAAGATATCGGCCAACTGGTTTTCAGAAGCTACATGCACTAAGTCTATGTCCCCCTTCTCATTGTGATCTCTTAGAAAGTGAAACCTCACGTCTATGTGTTTGGTTCTGGAGTGAAAGACGGGGTTCTTAGCTACTGAAATAGTAGAAGTAGAGTCCACTAGAAGAGGGATTTTTCCAAACCTAAGGCCGAAATCACTAAAGGTGGCTTTCATCCATAAAAGCTGGGAGCAGCAGCAAGCAGCAGCTATGTACTCTGCTTCTGTGGTAGACAAGGATACACTAGCTTGCTTGCGGGAGGACCAAGAGACAAGAGAGGTTCCTAAGAGTTGGCATGTGCCGGAGGTTGACTTGCGATCAATCCAGCAGCCAGCATGGTCAGCATCTGAGAACCCTCTAAGAAAAAGAGAAGAACCCGAGGAATACCAAAGACCAAGCTCAGGAGTGAATTTCAGATACCTGAAAATGCGCTTCACCGCTTGACGGTGAGAAGTCCTAGGAGAAGCCTGGTAGCGCGCATAGAGGCAGACAGCGAACTGAATGTCCGGCCTGGTCGCCGTTAGGTACAGAAGTGAGCCGATCATCCCTCGAAATTCCTTCTGGTCCACCGCCTCCCCATCTTCATCAGCATCAAGCGCCGTGTTTGTACTTATAGAAGTTGTCATGGGTTTAGAGTCACCCATGTTAAACTTCTTGAGTATGTCCCTTGTGTACTTGGCTTGATGGACGAAGGTACCCTCAAGGCCTTGCTTGATCTACAGCCCGAGGAAGAACTGGAGCTCACCCATAAGACTCATCTCAAATTCCCTGCTCATCTGTTCAGCAAAACTAGACACCAAAGCGTGAGATGAACCACCAAAGATTATGTCATCAACATATATCTGAACTATCAGGGTGTCACTACCACGACTCAACAAAAACAAGGTCTTGTCTACTGAACCCATCACAAACCCAGACTTGAGCAGAAAACTCTTCAAC
This sequence comes from Paspalum notatum, assembly GCA_022530915.1. Taxonomy (NCBI): domain Eukaryota; kingdom Viridiplantae; phylum Streptophyta; class Magnoliopsida; order Poales; family Poaceae; genus Paspalum; species Paspalum notatum. Next base: position 34,440,979 of record CM039687.1, on the reverse strand, counting down.
CTAGCATACCAAGCTCTAGGAGCTTGCTTCAGACCATAAAGGGCTTTCCTCAACTTATACACCCGGTCTGGAAATCTAGCACTCTCAAAGCCAGGAGGTTGTCTCACATATACCTTCGCTATGAACCCGTTCAGGAAAGCAGACTTGACATTCATTTGCTGCCGTTTGAAGCCTTTAGAGACCGCAAAGGCAAGCAAAATCCTAATGGCTTCCAAACGAGCTACAGGGGCAAAGGTCTCCTCATAATCTATCCCCTCCTTCTAACAAAAACCCTGGGCTACCAATCTCGCTTTGTTCCTCACAACCATCCCGTTCTCACCCTGTTTGTTCTTGAAAACCCACTTGGTACCTATAGGGCGACAATTTGGTGGAGGCTCCACTAAATCCTAGACATGGTTTCTCTCAAAATTCTCCAACTCGTCATGCATGGCGTTCACCCAGTTAGGATCAGATAATGCATGTGACACATCCCGGGGTTCAAAGGTAGCAACATATGCAGAGTGGGAGAAAAAGGCTAGAGAAGCAACCGACGAGCGTGTGACACGATGGTGAATGTCTCCAATCATCCTATGTGAAGGGTGATCCTGCTGGACCTGCCGAGATGGAACAATCTTTGAAGTCACCTCCCCTGCGTCCTCAGCGGGGCCAGCCTCTGCTTGAGCTTGCTGTCGGGGGAGTAAGGAGGAAGCCGTAGGCAAGGGTCCTCCATCATCATCAGAGCTCGTAGCAGAGGGGGCAGGAGCTGCAGCCAGTGCAGTGGCTCCTGCATCACCAGCATCAACTGCACCTTCCTCATCCTCAAAGATGGGGGTGCCTTCTTCATCATCACCTGAAAGCTCAAAGGTAGGGGTTGTGCAGGGCATAGTTTCATCAAACGAAACCTCACAAGTCTCAACAACTTGCTTGGCCTCCAAAATCCACACACAAAAAGCCCTAGAACTAGAAGCATACCCTAGAAAAATCCCATCCAAACAACGAGACTCAAACTTGTCCAAATGCCCCGCCTTCTTAAGCACAAAGCACCTGCAGCCAAACCCTCGCAAATGCTTGACGCTGGGCTGCCTACCAAACCGAAGTTCATACGAGGTCTTCCCAAGGAAAGCACGCAAGAAGATCCGGTTTGCAATGTAACAGGCCGTATTCACTGCCTCAGCCCAAAAGCGCCTCGGAGTCCTATGCTCATCGAGCATCGTCCGTGCCATCTCAACAAGTGTGCGGTTCTTGCGTTCCACAACACCGTTCTGCAGAGGGGTATATGGAGAAGAAAACTGGTGTTCAAGACCTAAGTCACGACAGAAGTTTTCGAAACGAGAGTTTCTGAATTCTCCGCCATTGTCACTGCGGATAGCCCTCATGGCCTTATGACTCTCGTTTCTCAACCTCAGTAACAGATCCCGAACAAAACCAAACGCCTCATCCTTAAACTCCATGAAAAATACCCACGAAAACCGCGAAAAATCGTCCACAACAACAAGCACGTACCACTTCCCACTAACCGACGCTACCCGAGCGGGACCTACTGTATCCATATGGAGTAGCTCACCCGGATAGGAGGTCATAACCTGAGACACAGGAATGTGAGAAGCGGCAACCATCTTGCCATGACGACAGGGGTGGCATACTAAGTCCTTCTCAGCTCTCAACTTGGGCAATCCTCAGATTAGGCCCATTGAACTCAATCTGACTAGCAGATCAAAGCTCAAGTGACCAAGTCTCCTATGCCACTTCCATATATCAGCAGAAGGACTAGCAACCAAATAGCGCGCAGGGCCAGAAACAGATGTGAGGTCGACCCTAAAAACCTGACCAAAAGGCAGCAAAGAGCAAACAAGGGTCTCCTCAGCATCAAGAACGCAGCACGCACCTTTCTTAAAACGAACCTCAAATCCTTCATCGAGAAGTTGCGAAACAGAAACCAAATTGAACCCCAAATTCCGGACAAAGGCAACTTCTCTCAGGGAAAGCTTAGCAGAGAGCGAAACAGAACCAACACCCATCACTTTACCTTGACCATTATCCCCGAATGTGATGTACTCCTTGGTACTCACGGGGTTGAGGCTAGAGAACCACTTGCGGTGCCCTGTCATGTGCCTAGAGCAACTGGAGTCCATGATTCACACGTCCTCCATGCCTCGATCCTGCAAAGTCAAGTAAAGCAACGGTGAGCAAACGGTCCGGCACTGGGGTTAGTCCCAAAACTGCTGTACCAGTGCCGAGCCATCTGCTCAAAAGTGGGGTAAGCACAATCAAAGAAATCATCACGACAATCAGGGTAACCACGACCTCCAAAGCGTGAACCCTCAAAAGCTCTCTCAAAGCCTCGGTCACGAGGTCCATAGCCGCGCTGAAAACGACTAGGAGCTCTGCCGGTAAAGCGTCTCTCACCACTAGGAGCACGAGCCTGAAAGCCGCCTCCTCTCTCACCACCGGCAAAGCAGTCTCTCATCTCACCGCGGTGGGGAGGATCTTGCCTACCACCCTGGTAGAACTGATCCTGGTTCCCCCAAGCTCTCTCCTGCCTCTCAACCCGCTTCCTCCTGAAGCAAAACTCCTCTAGGTGGCCATTCCGCTGGCAAAACTCATAGTGGTAGACAGGCCTCCTAGGAACTGGGTTAGGTTGGGACTTGGGCTTAGGTGGTGTGGCCTTGGGTGGCTCAGGCTGCTGGACTGGCTTCTTCCTCAACAATCTTGTCCAGCTTAGCCTTAGAAGGCTTGGGTGTCCAGTACTGCTTCTTTGGGGCAGCCTTGGGTGGCTCATGGTAAACCCCATCAACAGTCTCTACTGGCTGGGTAGGTGCAGTCTTGAACTTAATTGGGGCACTCTTCTCACCCGAAATGCTGCACTCTCCAAACCCAACACCACTTGTCTCACCCTCAGCTCTCTTGGTGCTCTCTATGATCATCTCTAGTTGAGGTTGCCTCGCATATACCCAAGTGAGCACCTCTCTCAACCTGTTGTTGTCATTTTGCAAAGACAACATCTCCTCCCTCAGATCCTCCAGAATCATAGTCTGGGCAGCACAGGTATCACAATCTAGGGAGGGAACCACAACAGCTTTCTCCAACTTCCTAATGGTGGCATCCCTATCCACCAGCTTCATCCTAAGGGTTAGGCAGTTCTCACAAGTATCAGTAGGTACTGCAAGCACCTCAAAGTCAGCTCTCAACTGCTCTAACTCACCTCTCAAAGTAGGACAGACCATACACGCACCCAAAAGCGTAGGTCTAGCCCTAAGCTCCTCAAGCTCCATGAGCTGCCCCTCAAACTTCTTCTTCAGAATAGCTAGCTCTCTAGCTAGACAGGGGCAAGACTCACACTCAAGCTCTCCACTCAAAGTAGGCTCATCCAGTTTGGACTGGAGTTTGCCCAGCTTAGCCTTCAGCTCATCTATCTCCTCTACCCGCTTGGCACACCTATCTCTCTGGTCACCAAGCTCCATCATGAAAGACTCGCAAGTAGGGCACTCAATCTCACTGGGTTGGGGTCTCACACTCCTCAACCTCTCATTCTCCTCTAAAGCCTCAGCAAGTTGGGCTTTCAACTTCTGCAGCTTCTTAGCTGCCTTCTCCAGCATCTTATCCTGGGCCTTAAGTTCCCGGCTGTTCTGCTCTAGCATCTCAAGGATTTCGGCTTGCTCAGGAGTTACCTCATCATCGGAAGAAAGAGTTGCTGCCGTCATCCTTGTTCTCCTTATCCTCAAGCGCCATGGAGCAAACCGAGCTCCTCTTGTCCTTGTTCTTGCGCCTGGACTTGGTGGAGACGAAGCACAAGCCAGCTGGACCGCCTTGATCGTTCCTCTTGTCGTTCTTGTACGTGATCTCCTCATCGCTTGAGCTCGACGAGGATGAAGAGGAAGAAGATCCGCTGCTGCAGAACCCGATCTCAGCGAAGAAGGCCTTGTCCCGCTTTCGGTTGTCCTTCTGGTAGCTCTTGAAAGCCTTCCGAAAGTTCTTCTTGCCGAAGGGACGCTTGCCGGAGCCGTGCTTGCTGGAGCGGTGCTTGTCAAAGCCTGCCTTGCCGGGGTGGTACTTGTCAGAGTCACGGGAGTAGCTCTTGCCCTTCTTGTAGTAGTCGTTCTTGTTGGGGCACTCGGCGATGAAGTGGCTGACCTCTCCGCACTCGAAGCACTTGGGCCGCTCTCCCCTCTTCTTGCTCATCCGGTTGTCATAGGCGCGCTGAAAGTGACTAGACACCAGACACAACTCATCATCCCCAAGCGTCGCTAGCTGCTCCTCTGTAACAGACATCAAAGCAGAAAACGAGAAGTTGTGTAACATGGGGTTAGTGACAGACTCACTAGAGGGGGTAGCCAAGGCCAGACTCTTGGAACCTGTACAAGCAAGGGAATCCCTCATCTTGTAATCTACCTCGGTGGCCTTGAGCTTACTATAGAGCGCCTCTACTCTAATCGTATCATACCCTGCCGACTCAATGATTGAGTTCACCTTGATCTCCCATATTTTTCTGTCCAAAGCATACAGCAACTTGACAGCCTGCTGATGATCGGTATATGGGAGGGCAGCGGGGGCAGAGTTGACAAACAACTTGTTGATGATCGACTGAAAGCGACCAAACAAGTCGTCTACTGACTCTCCCGGCTTCTGGACGAAATTCTCATATTCGCGCCGGTAAGTCTCCACAAGTCTAGCCTTAATTGTCGCAGTACCCTCATGGTGTGCACTAAGCAGTGACCATATCTCACGTGCAGTCTTAAGGTGACTCACTCTCTCATAATCCATGGGACCAAGCCCGGAGAAGAGAAAGTTAACAGCCTTGGCATTCGCCTCATGCTGAGCCAGATGTCCTGCGTAGTACGCTCAGCAACTGGAAGCACCTCAAAAGTCGTACTCTGAGTAGCATCCCATATGTCCTGACTATGGCTAACAAGGAACGCCTCCATCCTACCTTTCCAGTAGGGATAGCCATCGGAGCCAAGGATGGGAATTTTCCCAGAGTAAGTCATCGTCGCTACGGTTTCGTCACCGGTTAAGGTATAGAAAACCTAACCGGCTCTGATACCACTTGTAGGACCGAGACGTGCGACTAGAGGGGGGGGTAAATAGGAGCACTTGAAAAACTCAAACTCAAACCCCCAAAGTGCGCTCTCACGAAAACACACGCACACCCAATATCGTGCACTGAACAGATACGTATCGGGTGGAAAGCGGAAGCACACGAAATAACTCCCAAAGAAAAGGACATAAGATGAGCTACCAAACTACACCTAAACGAGCAAACACACTACACCCAGACAAACACACACAACACCTAAAACTACACCTTTCTAATGTGCAGAGTTACGTATCATAGACAAGCTACTAACCCTAGGACACATTGAGAAACCCTAAACTGAAAACACTAAAGCACCATCAAAGCAAGCAAGAACAACAAGGCACAAACAAAACAAGACAAGCTACAAAGCTTGCAAGCGTCGCACACTAGCCACTCAACACACCGAAGCGTGCCTCACTTAAGAACAGTGAGTGAAGAGTATGGGCATGCAGTGGTTGACACAAAACAAGCTTGAAGCAAACCACAACACTCCAAAAAACCAAAGAAACCAAGAAAAACAAACCCCAAAGCAAGCGGAGCACGAAACACGCAAAAACAGCCCTAAATACAATAGACCGGACAATACTGTCTCAACCAAAAGAATTGACCGGACAAACCCAAAGAAAGGGGCAGAAACAGCCCTAAAAACCTATAGACCGGACAATCCGAGGGAAGGGGATCGGACAATCCGAAGTATAGGGTTCGGACAAACCTAAGGACAAACGATTAGTACTGTCAGTTCTCCGAAAAACTGCGCGCAGAAAACAGACCGACACCTCTACGAAAAACGATCGAAACGGGGCCAAATCTCAACGAAACTTCATGAAAATTTGCATGGACAATCCTAAGGACCTTCCCTAGCAAATACCAAAAGATCAGCTCCAAAAGATCAAGGGATGCACGGGAATTGCAAATCTTGTGAGGTAGGTGAGTTGACAACCGAAAAAAAACTGCACGCAGGCACTCCAAAAACCAAACCAAAACCGGTCCAATTCTCAACGAAACTTCACGAAAATTTGCATGGATGATCCTAAGTACCTTCCCTAGCAAACCCCAAAAGATCCACTTGAAAAGATCAAGGGTTGCACGGGAATTTCAGATCTCGTGAGGTTGGTGAGTTGAACCCGAAAAACCTAGAAACGTCAAGAACGGCCCTTGCTCGTGGTTGGATGATTCTAGCACTTGGCTAGTGAGATGCACCACGTCCTAGCAAGGCAAAATACCGGCAAAAGAAAGGTCTCATCCTTGGACAACACAAAAGGAGCCAAAATCCAAGAAACGGGACCAAAAACGAAACTAGAAAAGGGGCAAAGAGGGAGGGTCGAGATTGCTGCTCAAGACTTGGAATTTCACAACAAAGAACCTTGAATTAACCACGAAATTCAGGTTACAAGAGTTCCCCAGAGCCTACCTCCATTCATCCTCCCACAAATGACAAGATTAGACTAAACTAGGCACTCATCTCCTAGCTAATCCTCTCTATTTCTTCTCTTTGGACCTTGGCTTCTAGGGTTAGGAAATCCTAGGGTTTGTGGCTGCCAAGATAAGCTCCAAGGGAGCCTCTCAAGTCTATTTATACCCTAGGCCCTAAACGACACAATTACACTAAGACCCCTAGTCTAAAAAATGCCCGGAGGGGGCCAAACCGAAAAGATACAATCGGACGACTACGATGACGACTTGATCTTCTTCTTCTCCACGCCTCGCTTGGATGTGCGCCACGTAGCCAGTAGTCCGGAAGCTTCCCCCGGTTTTGAAGTCAGAAACCGGAAAACTTTATTTTGCGGGCTTCTTGGGCCGAGTCTTGGGCCCATCTTCTATCTTGACGAGTTTCAGTCCACTCGCCAAGTCTTCGTAGCTTGGGTGACGGTTTTGAGCCAAAAGCGCCAAAGCCTCCCCCGCACGCCTTCGCGCCATGCACTCGGGTTGGAGCACCACGGTGGCTCCCAGCTTCTCCAGTCCATCGGAGTTGCCTCGCAGTCCATCGGAGGGCTTACACCACCGTTGCCGAACCGCCCCTCCATATACCGAGCTTCCATGACCAATCGACGCCGAGCATTGCCTCCGGTCCATTGGAGGACTTTTGCCTCAGTCCATCGAGGTCTTCATCATCTACCTCCAGTCCATCGGAGGGCCTCTAGTCCATCAGAGGGCTTGAGCTCGTTGACAATCACTCATCACACCAGGAGAGCAATGAGGCCGATCCATTGGCTCTCAGAGTGCGCTCATCTACTTGGTTAAGTTGCTGGGCCATCCCAGCTGTGCGCTAGTCCTGAATGGTCAGGGACCCAAAGATGGCACTCAACAGGTCTCCTGCAATGCGTGCAGAGGCAGATGGTCCTGCCTCGTATGGTGCTAACCCAAATCCATAGAAGGTTCCTCCTCCTTGCTGCTGTGAGAATGCAGCACTCGGCTCGTGTCCCCATTGTGTTCGAGATCCTCCGTGGGGCTGCCATGTCGGGTCTGGTCCCTAAGTGTGCCAGGACGTGCTAGCCGTGGTATGGAACCAGGTAGGTCCCGTCCCAGCGGTTTGCGCATCCTGGGCTTGCTTCTGTAAGCGCTCTTAGGCTGCCCTCTTTTGTGCCTTGGTCATGACTCCTGCTACACTGTGCCTGGGCTCCTCTAAAGGCTCTTCCTCTGGGAGGCTCTCTAATGGCATAGAGAGTGTGTCCACATGGTAGATCTTGAACTGAGGCGCTGGTAGAGGCACTCCAAAGTTGTACCCCTTATAGATCATGACATACGTGTCCGTGCTAGGGTTCTTGCGCAGGAAGTGTGCCTGGATGAAATGGCTCTCGGTGACTAGATTGGGTGTGTCAGGGGGTAAGACTGCCACCTGGGCATTAGCTAATACCCCTAGTTCGGATGCAATCCTCGTCACGAATGACGTGATTGATATGGAATTTTCATCCCAAACTAGTTTCATCCAGTGGTAGAGCATGGCGGTGACAGGTGCATATTTCTACTTACGCCACATGGCATAGAGGATTTTTAAGTCCTCTATGGTCACGCAACGTGTGTCATCGCGGGGTAGGACTACGATGGTAATCCAGCGGGCCATGAACTGCATCGTGGGGTGCTTAATGTTTGTGATGCTCTTCTTCCCCTTATGGTCCGACCCAGCTAGTTCTTTCCAGAACTCTGTTGCATTGAAGCCTACGGGTTCGGCTGCTATAGAGCAGCGGGGTGAGAACCCGAGAGCATTGCTAAACTGACGAAATGTCAGTTCATGCTCAGAGTTAAAGAGTCTGAAGTGAACCGCTATGCTGGACTCCTGTGATACTACTCGGAGGGTCATAAGAAACTCCTTTGTGAGGAGGACTAAGCCTCCCTCGCTAACATGTGCAAAATTCTCCCAGCCTACCATACTGAAAATTTCATCGAATTCGTCATCCATACCTGTGCTCGTCATGAGGACTTCATCGAAGCACTTGGTGAGGGTGATAGGCTTGGTGTGGAGTCACCTCAGCGAGTTGGCCTCGTCTTGATTGCGCGTTTGGATATGAGAATCCAGCAGCAATACGGGCCTAGTGACGCAGGACGAAGCTTCTTCTTCTCCCAGCCCAACACTCGATGAACCTCTGTCGGACACCGTCCGCGAGTTTTGCGAGCTGGAGGACGTTGGGAACCGTATGTGCTGCCCGGCCTTGCTGATGGCACTTCTTGCCCTCTTGAATGCGCGCTTCATCCTGCACAAAAAATGACCACAAAAACTACGAGACGACAAAATGAAATTAGCGTTAGCGGTTAGTCGTCCTTGCGGGGCGTGACACCACCACAACTCGTTCGTGGTTTTGCAAAGAGAGAAGCTAATAGCTAAATTATTTTTGCTCAACTAGATTTTATTCAGGTATTATTTTGGCTAAGCAAGAGCTAGACTACTACTAAGCAAGGAGATTAAGAGAGGGAGAGAAGGGAATTGCTTGCTGCTGCTTGGTGCATTGGAGAAGGAGGTGAGGGCTGCTATTTATAGCTGAATGGGGCAGCCAGTGGGTCGGGCGGCCAGCTGCAAGGGTCGGCCGACCCAATGCCTTGGTCGGCCGGCCTTGAGCGCTGCTCGGGCGACCGGGTGGCATGCAACGAGGAAGAAAGAGGGGTGAAACAAAAAGAAAGAGAGGTCGGGCAGCCTTGTAAGCTGGTCAGGCGACCACTTGAGTGTGTGTGTTGAGTATGTTGGAAGGGAGGTGCAAGTGAGGGAGAGACCTTGTGCACCGACGGGGAGGTCGGGCGACCAGCAGCCTTGGTCAGGCGGCCTCGTCATGAGGTCGGCCAACCTGAGCATTCGGCCGGATGACCACTCAACATTGCCCCTCACCTCTTTACCTTGCTTAAGAGTGAAGCAAAGAGCAAAAAGGAAAAGAGTGAAAGAGAGAGTGAAGGAGAGAAGAGAAAAGAGAGGAGAGGAAGGAAGGGGCCAGGAGGCTTGGTCGGCCGGCCAGGGGCTCGGTCGACCGGCCTGACCAACCCCCTTGCTTACCCTTCTACAAGTGGTGGTCGGCTGGCCCTGGTCTAGGGTCGGCTGGCCCCTAAATATTTTTTTTTTGAAAATGAGGGGTATAAACTGAATGCAGTAAAGGATTAAAATTATGCATTGCTAAAATTTAAATATGCAATGGAGAATGAGAATTTAAACTAGCGGGAAATAAATATGCTGTCGGAAGATAATGCCAGGTTTACCTCTTGGCGGGAGCGAACCATTTACCGTCCTTCAGGATATCGCATGAGCGTATGTACGGGGAGGTAAGCGGTACCTTTGCGAACCACTTGGAATTTGTCATGGATGAGTCCTGGGCACGCTTGTTGTCAACATGCCCCATTGTATTTATCCTAGGGCCTTCATGGGTATGTTGATTTTTATTGCAACCTCGGTTGATGGGTCTTGTAAAATCATGGGTGCCGACCTTCTTAACAGGAGCTTTGCCTCCTGTTTCCTAGTTCTTGCGGTTAGCCTTCATGGCTCTCTCCTTCTTTCATTCGTCTTCCTCTCGTTGTCGGATGGCAGCCTCGGCGGCTAACTTCCGTTTCATAAATGCTACGAGACTGATCAAGGACGATCTATTGTTACTCAAGCTTCGCTTGAGTACGTTTATAGCGTGCCAGCCTATCCACGCAGATTTGCTTGGTAGCCCCACTCGGTGACAGCGTGTGGTGTGCCTGTGTAGTCCAGGCCCGTTCGTTCGGTAGGCCCGTAGGCGTTAGCCGAGTCTCCTTCGGTTGTCTACTATCTACCCGCTGACTCCTCGAGGCACCGGAATTTCGCTCGACGCAAGACCCAGACTTGCTACTTGAGTTTCTTAGGTAACCACGACATAGTCTTTGCAGCCGAATAGAATAGAGTTTGGGAACTTTATCTCACTCGTTGTCCTCCCAGGCAACTATACCTTTCTACTTGTATCTTAGGTAGTTCAATTTACTTCTTTCCACCATACACCTATCCGTTTACCAGACTTACCCCTGTCTAGTGACTAGCTGGTATATTTATTTAAGTACGGTTCATTCGATTCGAGTTTATTCAACTATACTCTCTCGCCTGCCGCTTCCCTGTGGATAAAAATATGATACTCGGAATACTCTGAGTGAAGAGCTACAGCGGTCTCCGTGCGCTTGTGGAGTAAAATCTTATAAGGCTAAGAGACGCCAACAAGCTTTTCTAGCGCCGTTGCTGGGGAAGCAATAGGCAGAGATATAGTTGATAATCTCTTTTCGAACCCCGTGTCTTTAATAAAAATACCAACTAGTCGTTAGCAGGATCACTTGTCTCTGTTGTTTATGTTGTGGTTGCAACAGAGAGGTGTATGACCGCTTTCGACCTGCCGGAAAATTTCCACGATAACCCAAAGGTTCTGCTTAGGAGGGTCCGTTCCAAGACCATTCACGAGCAGATACCTGTTCCAAGGGAATTGAACCTTGAAATGGCCACGTCAAGTAGTTCCCCGAACACCGACGACATGGCCGTACCTTCTGAGAAAACCAACTGTGAGTTCTCCATCCTATCCAGTAGCAATGTCCCTACGGGACCGGCCGTCAACGCAGGGGAGAACTTCGAACTCAAGCCGGGAGTCATTCACATGGTTCAAGCCATTTCCTTCTGCGGTTTAGCAACGGAGGACGCCAACAACCACCTGCAGCAATTCCTGGAAATCTGCAGTACATTTACCATGAAAGGTGTGTCCGCCGATGCTGTCAAGTTACGCCTCTTCCCATTTTTACTTGTCGGAAAGGCGAAGCAATGGTTCTACCTCAACCGCGCAACACTAACAACGTGGGATGTGTGCTCAAACGCATTCCTCGCCAAGTACTTCCCTTTGGGAAAGATCAACGCGTTCAGAAACAAGATCTTGAGCTTTCAACAGCTCGCAGATGAAACGATGGCGAAGGGCTGGGATTACAGGAATACATAGCAGCCCGCCCCCACCATGGCATGGAAGAATGGTTGATCATTCAGAGTTTCTTTCATGGGTTAAACCGTACTACTCAAGAGCACCTGGATGCAGCTGTTGGAGGATCTTTCCTATCCCAAAGTGTGAGAGCGGCCAAAAATCTGATTGAGAAGATCGCCACTAATCAGGGATGGAAGGACGATAGGTCACATTCACGATCCCGTGGAGTCCATCACATCGATAGCACGGACATGCTAGCCGCCAAGATGGACTTGCTTTTAAAGAAGCTAGAAGACAATCCTGAGACCGCACCAGTCCAGGCCCTCGACACTCGCATGACTTGTGAAGTCTGCGGGAACACGGGCATTCATGGAGCAGCTGCCCTGAAACGCGACCGGAAGACGCCAACTTCATCGGTCATTCTAGTAACTTCAACAACGGGAATCGCCCCCAACCAGGCTTGAACACACGCCCATATATGCCATTCTCTGGACAAGGTAACTCCTTAGGTAATTCACAGCAGTTCAATAAGCCTAGTTCTTTTGATCCTAAAGCTGTGTATGATAGCATTAGTAAAAAGTTTCATGCAAATGATAGATTTTTTGAATCTATTTCCTTGCAAATGGAAACTTTCAACATTGCTATGAAAAATCAACTGAGTTTCAATAAAATGTTAGAAACACAAATAGCTCAGTTGGCTGCCTCTTTACCTAATGCTAATGCGGGAAAGCTTCCGGGACAACCAGAACCTCCTCCCAAAGAGCACATCAATGCCGTCACCACTAGGGGTGGTAAGTCCACTCAGGACCCTCCACATTCTAGTGGTACGTCACGCACTAACCATACAGGCAAGGAACAGGAAAAGACCACCGAAATGGAGGAGAATGATGATCCAGAGACCAGCACTGGTGCCGCGAATGAGAAGGCACCACCGAAAACTCTCCCACACGAGTTTTATGACTCAACGGTGTTGCCATTCCCTCAGCGCAACAAAAAGGCTGCCGCCGATGAACAATATAGTAAGTTTTTTGAGGTCATTAAGAAATTATATGTCAATATACCTCTGCTAGATGCAATGCAGGTACCGACATATGCAAAGTACTTGAAAGATATACTCAACAATAAGAAACCACTGCCATCAGCAGAAATTGTGCACATGACCAAGGAGTGTAGCGCAGCTATACTCAACCAACCTCCACAGAAGAAAAAGGACCCTGGTAGTCCTACTATTCCATGCTCAGTTGGGAACCAAGTCTTCAATCAAGCCTTATGTGATCTTGGAGCAAGCGTCAGTGTTATGCCTAAAATTGGCTTCGACAAACTCAATCACGCGGCACGCGTGCCCACAAGTATGTGCCTGCAACTTGCGGACCAATCTATCCGACACCCACGGGAATCGCCGAGGACGTCCCGGTGAAGATCCGGAACTTCCTCATTCCCGTGGATTTTGTGGTATTGGACATGGAAATTGATGCAAAGACACCGCTCATTCTTGGGCTGCCGTTTCTGAGCACCACGGAAGCAAGCATAGATGTTGGGGCCGGAGAAGTCCACCTCAACATAAACGGGATGAGGGAGACCTTCTCCTTCAAACCAAAAGTGGAGCAGTGTAGCCAAGTGAAGATCTTCAAGTGCTACAAGTATGTGCCCAAGCCGCCAATCTACGATGCTTCTGGGAAAGAGATGGACAGTCTCGTAACATTCATGAAACGGAAGAAGGCTACCATCCGACAACGGGAGGAAGACGAATGGAAGAAGGCGAGAGCCATGAAGGCTAACCGCAAGAACCAGGAAACAGGAGGCAAAGCTCCTGTTAAGAAGGTCGGCACCCATGATTTTACAAGACCCATCAACCGAGGGTGCAATAAAAATCAACATACCCATGGAGGCCCTAGGCTAAATACTATGGGACATGTTGACGACGAGCGCGTCCAGGACCCATCCACGACAAATTCCAAGTGGCTCGCAAAGGTACCGCTTACCTCCCCGTACGTGCGCTCACGCGATATCCCGAAGGACGGTAAATGGTTCCTTCCCGCCAAGAGGTAAACCTGGCATTATCTTCCGATGGCATATTTATTTCCCGCTAGTTTTAAATTCTCATCTTCCACTGCATATTTAAATTTTAGCAATGCACTATTTTAATCTTTTATTGCATTTAGTTTATAACCCTCATTTTCGAAAAAAAAATATAGGGTCGCCCGACCCTACACAGGGCCGGCCGACCACCACCTGCACAAGGGTAAGCAGGGGGCTGGTCAGGCCGGCCGACCGCAAGGCTAGGCCGCCCGACCACGCCGACCTCCCACTTTCTCCTCTTTTCTCTCTTCACTCCATCTCCCTCTTTCCCTTAAACTTTCAACTTTCCCTTTCCTCTTTGCTCTTTACACCTTATTCCCAACCAAAATAAGATTGAGTGGCAGGCGCCAGGGGCCGGCTGACCGAGCCCTTGGCGGGCCGACCAAGCCTGCACCCCTCTCTCCTTTGCCCTCTCTCTTTCTCTCCTTTTCACTTTGCTTCTACAAGAGGCGAGCTCACAAGGATATCATCAGGGGCCGGCCGACCTGTGCACCATGGTCGTCCGACCTCACCTTTGCTTGCCTTCGGTGTTTGCAGCTCTCCTCCTTCCAATGCACTCAAAGCACCAAACTTGAGTGGTCGCCCGACCACTAGAACCGGCCGCCCGACCAAGAAAAAGAGCCGGCCGACCAAGGAGTTCTCACCCACCTTTCCCTTTGCTGCTCCACCACACAAGGTCGCCCGACCACCTCGCCATGGCCGGCCGACCAGCAGTAGAGGTCGGCCGACCAGTTCACCTGGCCGCCCGACCTCGCTCCCCTGCTGCTCCTTCCCTCTATAAATACCACCCTTCACTCCCTTGTCCAATGCACCAAGCAGCAGCAAGCAACTCCCTTCGCTCCCTCTCTTAATCTCTTTGCTTAGTAGTAGTTTAGCTCTTGCTTAGCCAAAATAATACCCAAATAAAATCTAGTTGAGCAAAAATAATTTAGCTACTAGCCCCTCTCTTCGCAAAACCACGAACGAGTTGTGGCGGTGTCACGCCCCGCAAGGACGACTAACCGCTAATGCTAATTTTATTTTGTCATCTCATAGTTTTTGTGGTCAATTTTTGTACAGGATGAAGCGCGCATTCAAGAGGGCAAGAAGTGCCATCAGCAAGGCCGGGCAGCTCATACGGTTCCCGACGTCCTCCAGCTCACAAAACTCGCGGACGGTGTCCGACAGAGGTTCATCGAGTGCTGGGCCGGGAGGAGAAGAAGCTTCGTCCTCCGTCACCGGGCCCGTATTGCTGCTGGATTCTCATATCCAAACGCGCAATCAAGACGAGGCCGACTCGCTGAGGCGACTCCACACCAAGCCTATCACCCTCACCAAGTGCTTCAATGAAGTCCTCATGACGAGCATAGGTATGGATGATGAATTCGATGAAATTTTCAATATGGTAGGCTGGGAGAATTTTGCACATGTTAGCGAGGGAGGCATAGTCCTCACAAAGGAGTTTCTTATGACCCTCCGAGTAGTATCACTGGAGTCCGGCACAACGGTTCACTTCAGACTCTTTAACTCTGAGCATGAACTGACACTCCGTCAGTTCGGCAATGCTCTCGGGTTCTACCCCGCTGCTCTATAGCAGCCGAACCCGTAGGCTTCAATGCAACAGAGTTCTGGAAGGAACTAGCCGGGCCGAACTATAAGGGGAAAAAGAGCATCACGAACATTAAGCACCCCACTATGCGGTTCATGGCCCACTGGATTACCATCGTAGTCCTGCCCCGCGATGACACACGTTGCGTGACCATAGAGGACTTAAAAATCCTCAATGACATGTGGCGTAAGCAGAAATATGCTCCTGTCACCGCCATGCTCTACCATTGGATGAAACTAGTTTGGGATGAAAATCTCATATCAATCACGTCATTCATGACGAGGATTGCATCCGAACTAGGGGTATTAGCTAACAACCAGGTGGCATTCTTACCCCCTGACACACCCAATCTAGTCACCGAGAGCCATTTCATCCAACCACACTTCCTGCGCAAGAACCCCAGCACGGACACGTATGTCATGATCTATAAGGGGTACAACTTTGAAGTGCCTCTACCAGCGCCTCAGTTCAAGATCTACCATGTGGACACACTCTCTATGCCATTAGAGAGCCTCCCAGAGGAAGAGCCTTTAGAGGAGCCCAGACACAGTGTAGCAGGAGTCATGACCAGGGCACAAAAGAGGGCAGCCCAAGAGCGCTTACAGAAGCAAGCCCAGGATGCGCAAACCGCTGGGACGGGACCTACCTGGTTCCATACCGCGGCTGGCACGTCCTGGCACACACAGGGACCAGACCCGACGTGGTACTCCCACGGAGGATCTGAAACACAATGGGGACACGAGCCGAGCGCTGCATTCTCACAGCAGCAAGGAGGAGGAACCTTCTATGGATTTGGGTTAGCACCATACGAGGCAGGACCATCTGCCTCTGCACGCTTTGCAGGAGACCCGTTGAGTGCCATCTTTGGGTCCCTGACCATTCAGGACCAGCGCACAGCTGGGATGGCCCAGCAGCTTAACCAAGTAGATGGGCGCACTCAGGTCATCCAACAGACCCAGGACGAACAGTACAACCGCCTCCTCGAAATAGAAGCGACGGCTCAACGCACCTTTGATGAGTCCCAGCGATTCTTCCAGTACTATGGTACTACCCCGAGTAGCTTCATTGAAGCTTGGGGGGAACCCGAATCGACAGCTGGGTATATATGACAGTCCCCCGATTTCTGCATCACTCATGTATCTTTGCTTTGAGAGTTTATTAGTTTGTTTGCTCAATCTAGTTTGTTTAATTTAGTTTGCTTAATTTTAGCTCGTTTATTTCAGTATATATATAAAAAAAACAACTCCCATGCTTTAATGATAAATTCACATGCTAGCTTCATTTTGGAAATGATGAATAGTTGCCATATCAAGTGAATGATTTAATTCTTGCATGTGACTTATGCTTAGCTTAATTTTGAGCTTGAGAATAAAAGAAGTAAACCAAGGTTCTATCTTGTGGATGCCATTTGTGATAACAAGCCTAAGTTGTTGTGAGATGAATCATATGACTTGAATATGGGATAATTCTCTCATGCTCTTAGTAAGATGAACATCTCAGGTTTTTTTATTTTTAAAATAACAAAATATAGCTCCCCTTGGTCAAAAATACCTACCAGAGCCAAAAATACTTCAATTAGTTGAAACTGCTACAAAGAGCTACTTAGTGATATTTTGAGCTTTGTCAAATTTTGAGTCTCTTTGAGTAGAAATATCACCTTCTGTTGATAGCTGGAGTACAAAAGCAAAAATGCAAGTGATTTATTCCGGACTTTGCATCCACCAAAACGTCTCCAAATACTTCTCATAATCCCTAACCTTCAAATCTCAAGGAGAAAGGGTATGGAGCCAAAAAAAAAGCATGCAAAAGCATGGCAAAAAGAAAAAAATGCATGCAAAAGCACAGCAAAATGAAAAGCATGCAAAAGCATGGCAAAAATAAATAAAAGCTCCATATCCACTCTAAATCAACAAAAGGCTACAAGGGATGAATACCAAGAGAAGGAGACATAAAGTACCACCACTCATACTCCAGTGATCAATCGAAGAAGTGATAGAGTACACTCTTTGGTCCAATCTTTGGCTTAGCAAAATAAATATCCTAAGTGTGCCACATTCTCCCCACCCAAAGCTCCACAAAAGCCTTCGTGTAGGAAAGTGTTGGCTGAATCCTGGCCCATGGTAAGGATACACTTTTGAGCGCCTAGAGCACCTTGGGGAAGCTACTTTTGTTTTGTAAAATCTTGAAAACTCCTAAGAAAGACATCCAAAAAGAGCAGGTTAGAAGAACTCTTGTACAATGGTCGTTCCATCTCTCAACCACCCTAGGCAAGGTAAGCAAAAAGATGCACCATAGGTAGTACACAAGGTGAGCTTCAATTATTTCACTTCTCGAAACAAAAGCATGAGTATTGAGTCATGTATAAGAATTTATCTTCATCTTCGATATTGCAGCAACTCCTGATCCACTCTCAGTCTTAGCTTTGCTCGAGGACGAGCAAAAGTTTAAGCTTGGGGGGTGGGTGTAGAAAAGCTTGTTGGCGTCTCTTACCCTTATAAGATTTTACTCCACAAGCGCACGGAGACCGCAGTAGCTCTTCACTCAGAGTATTCCGAGTATCGTATTTTTATCCATAGGGAAGCGGCAGGCGAGAGAGTATAGTTGAATAAACTCGAATCGAATGAACCATACTTAAATAAATATACCAGCTAGTCACTAGACAGGGGTAAGTCTGGTAAACGGATAGGTGTATGGTGGGAAGAAGTAAATTGAACTACCTAAGATACACGTAGAAAGGTATAGTTGCCTGGGAGGACAACGAGTGAGATAAAGTTCCCAAACTCTATTCCATTCGCCTGCAAAGACTATGTCGTGGTTACCTAAGAAACTCAAGTAGCAAGTCAGGGTCTTGCGTCGAGCGAAATTCCGGCGCCTCGAGGAGTCAGGGGGTAGATAGTAGACAACCGAAGAAGACCCTGAGAGCCAATGGACCGGCCTCATTGCTCTCCTGGTGTGATGAGTGATTGTCAACGAGCTCAAGCCCTCCGATGGACTGGAGGTAGATGATGAAGACCTCGATGGACGGAGGCAAAAGCCCTCCAATGGACCGGAGGCAATGCTCGGCGTCGGTCTGCCATGGGAGCTCGGTACACAGAGGGGCGTATCGGCAACGGTAGTGTAAGCCCTCCGATGGACCGCGAGGCAACTCCGATGGACTGGAGAAGCCGGGTGCCACCGTGGTGCTCCAACCCGAGTGCATGGCGCGAAGGCGTGCGAGGGAGGCTTTGGCGGCTTTGGCTCAAAACCGCCACCCAAGCTACCCAAGGCTTGGTGAGTTGGGCCACGACTCGCCAAGATAGAGATGATGGGCCAAGTCCGGCCTAGACAGAGATTTCCTACAGTTTTCCGGTTTCTGACTTCAAAACCGGGGGTGCAAAGGCGGATTGGACTACTGGCCACGTGGAGGACATCTGAAGATTGCATGGAAGCTAAGAAGATCAAGTCTTCATCATGGTCGTCCGTCCCCGATATTTCGGGTTCTTTTCTGTTTTAGCCCTTCCGGGCGTTTCTAGTGTTAGGGGTCTATGTGTAAAAATGCCAAAACTGAACCGGTGTATAAATAGCCTAAGAGCTGGTCATTAGAGGGAGTCTTGGCAGCTAGGTTTTCATTTGCTTTGTGTAATTTTCGTCTCATACTTTTTGTGGTCAATTTTTGTACAGGATGAAGCGCGCATTCAAGAGGGCAAGAAGTGCCATCAGCAAGGCCGGGCAGCTCATACGGTTCCCAACGTCCTCCAGCTCACAAAACTCGCGGACGGTGTCCGACAGAGGTTCATCGAGTGCTGGGCCGGGACGAGAAGAAGCTTCGTCCTCCGTCACCGGGCCTGTATTGCTGCTGGATTCTCATATCCAAACGCGCAAACAAGACGAGGCCGACTCGCTGAGGCGACTCCACACCAAGCCTATCACCCTCACCAAGTGCTTCGATGAAGTCCTCATGACGAGCACAGGTATGGATGATGAATTCGATGAAATTTTCAGTATGGTAGGCTGGGAGAATTTTGCACATGTTAGCGAGAGAGGCATAGTCCTCCTCACAAAGGAGTTTCTTATGACCCTCCGAGTAGTATCACTGGAGTCCGGCACAACGGTTCACTTTAGACTCTTTAACTCTGAGCATGAACTGACAACAGCAATGCTCTCGGGTTCTACCCCGCTGCTCTATAGCAGCCGAACCCGTAGGCTTCAATGCTACAGAGTTCTGGAAGGAACTAGCCGGGCCGAACTATAAGGGGAAAAAGAGCATCACGAACATTAAGCACCCCACTATGCGGTTCATGGCCCGCTGGATTACCATCGTAGTCCTGCCCCGCGATGACACACGTTGCGTGACCATAGAGGACTTAAAAATCCTCTATGCCATGTGGCGTAAGCAGAAATATGCTCCTATCACCGCCATGCTCTACCATTGGATGAAACAAGTTTGGGATGAAAATTCCATATCAATCACGTCATTCATGACGAGGATTGCATCCGAACTAGGGGTATTAGCTAACGCCCAGGTGGCATTCTTACCCCCTGACACACCCAATCTAGTCACCGAGAGCCATTTCATCCAACCACACTTCCTGCCCAAGAACCCCAGCACGGACACGTATGTCATGATCTATAAGGGGTACAACTTTGAAGTGCCTCTACCAGCGCCTCAGTTCAAGATCTACCATGTGGACACACTCTCTATGCCATTAGAGAGCCTCCCAGAGGAAGAGCCTTTAGAGGAGCCCAGACACAGTGTAGCAGGAGTCATGACCAGGGCACAAAAGAGGGCAGCCCAAGAGCGCTTACAGAAGCAAGCCCAGGATGTGCAAACCGCTGGGACGGGACCTACCTGGTTCCATACCGCGGCTGGCACGTCCTGGCACACCCAGGGACCAGACCCGACGTGGTAGTCCCACGGAGGATCTAAAACACAATGGGGACACGAGCCGAGTGCTGCATTCTCACAGCAGCAAGGAGGAGGAACCTTCTATGGATTTGGGTTAGCACCATACGAGGCAGGACCATCTGCCTCTGCACGCTTTGCAGGAGACCCGTTGAGTGCCATCTTTGGGTCCCTGACCATTCAGGACCAGCGCACAGCTGGGATGGCCCAGCAGCTTAACCAAGTAGATGAGCACACTCAGGTCATCTAGCAGACCCAGGACGAACAGTACAACCGCCTCCTCGAAATAGAAGCGACGGCTCAACGCACCTTTGATGAGTCCCAGCGATTCTTCCAGTGCTACGGAACTACCCCGAGTAGCTTCATTGAAGCTTGGGGGGAACCCAAATCGACAGCTGGGTATATATGACAGTCCCCCGATTTCTGCATCACTCATGTATCTTTGCTTTGAGAGTTTATTAGTTTGTTTGCTCAATCTAGTTTGTTTAATTTAGTTTGCTTAATTTTAGCTTGTTTATTTCAGTATATATATAAAAAAAACAACTCCCATGCTTTAATGATAAATTCACATGCTAGCTTCATTTTGGAAATGATGAATTGTTGCCATATCAAGTGAATGATTTAATTCTTGCATGTGACTTATGCTTAGCTTAATTTTGAGCTTGAGAATAAAAGAAGTAAACCAAGGTTCTATCTTGTGGATGCCATTTGTGATAACAAGCCTAAGTTGTTGTGAGATGAATCATATGACTTGAATATGGGATAATTCTCTCATGCTCTTAGTAAGATGAACATCTCAGTTTTTTTTATTTTTAAAATAACAAACTATAGCTCCCCTTGGTCAAAAATACCTACCAGAGCCAAAAATACTTCAATTAGTTGAAACTGCTACAAAGAGCTACTTAGTGATATTTTGAGCTTTGTCAAATTTTGAGTCTCTTTGAGTAGAAATATCACCTTCTGTTGATAGCTGGAGTACAAAAGCAAAAATGCAAGTGATTTATTCCGGACTTTGCATCCACCAAAACGTCTCCAAATACTTCTCATAATCCCTAACCTTCAAATCTCAAGGAGAAAGGGTATGGAGCCAAAAAAAAAGCATGCAAAAGCATGGCAAAAAGAAAAAAATGCATGCAAAAGCACAGCAAAATGAAAAGCATGCAAAAGCATGGCAAAAATAAATAAAAGCTCCATATCCACTCTAAATCAACAAAAGGCTACAAGGGATGAATACCAAGAGAAGGAGACATAAAGTACCACCACTCATACTCCAGTGATCAATCGAAGAAGTGATAGAGTACACTCTTTGGTCCAATCTTTGGCTTAGCAAAATAAATATCCTAAGTGTGCCACATTCTCCCCACCCAAAGCTCCACAAAAGCCTTCGTGTAGGAAAGTGTTGGCTGAATCCTGGCCCATGGTAAGGATACACTTTTGAGCGCCTAGAGCACCTTGGGGAAGCTACTTTTGTTTTGTAAAATCTTGAAAACTCCTAAGAAAGACATCCAAAAAGAGCAGGTTAGAAGAACTCTTGTACAATGGTCGTTCCATCTCTCAACCACCCTAGGCAAGGTAAGCAAAAAGATGCACCATAGGTAGTACACAAGGTGAGCTTCAATTATTTCACTTCTCGAAACAAAAGCATGAGTATTGAGTCATGTATAAGAATTTATCTTCATCTTCGATATTGCAGCAACTCCTGATCCACTCTCAGTCTTAGCTTTGCTCGAGGACGAGCAAAAGTTTAAGCTTGGGGGGTGGGTGTAGAAAAGCTTGTTGGCGTCTCTTAGCCTTATAAGATTTTACTCCACAAGCGCACGGAGACCGCAGTAGCTCTTCACTCAGAGTATTCCGAGTATCGTATTTTTATCCACAGGGAAGCGGCAGGCGAGAGAGTATAGTTGAATAAACTCGAATCGAATGAACCGTACTTAAATAAATATACCAGCTAGTCACTAGACAGGGGTAAGTCTGGTAAACGGATAGGTGTATGGTGGGAAGAAGTAAATTGAACTACCTAAGATACACGTAGAAAGGTATAGTTGCCTGGGAGGACAACGAGTGAGATAAAGTTCCCAAACTCTATTCTATTCGGCTGCAAAGACTATGTCGTGGTTACCTAAGAAACTCAAGTAGCAAGTCAGGGTCTTGCGTCGAGCAAAATTCCGGCGCCTCGAGGAGTCAGGGGGTAGATAGTAGACAACCGAAGAAGACCCTGAGAGCCAATGGACCGGACTCATTGCTCTCCTGGTGTGATGAGTGATTGTCAACGAGCTCAAGCCCTCCGATGGACTGGAGGTAGATGATGAAGACCTCGATGAACGGAGGCAAAAGCCCTCCAATGGACCGGAGGCAATGCTCGGTGTCGGTCTGCGATGGGAGCTCGGTACACAGAGGGGCGGATCGGCAACGGTAGTGTAAGCCCTCCGATGGACCGCGAGGCAACTCCGATGGACTGGAGAAGCCGGGTGCCACCGTGGTGCTCCAACCCGAGTGCATGGCGCAAAGGCGTGCTTGGGAGGTTTTGGCGGCTTCGGCTCAAAACCGCCACCCAAGCTACCTAAGGCTTGGTGAGTTGGGCCACGGCTCGCCAAGATAGAGAAGATGGGCCAAGTCCGGCCTAGACAGAGATTTCCTAAAGTTTTCCGGTTTCTGACTTCAAAACCGGGGGTGCAAAGGCAGATTGGACTACTGGCCACGTGGAGTACATCTGAAGATTGCGTGGAAGCTAAGAAGATCAAGTCTTCATCGTGGTCGTTCGTCCCCGATATTTCGGGTTCTTTTGTGTTTTAGCCCTTCCGGGCGTTTCTAGTGTTAGGGGTCTATGTGTAAAAATGCAAAAACTGAACCGGTGTATAAATAGCCTAAGAGCTTGTCATTAGAGGGAGTCTTGGCAGCTAGGTTTTCATTTGCTTTGTGTAATTTTCATCCTCAAGCTTTGAGCTCCAAGTTTAGGAGGGTTTAGGAGGGTTAGGATGATATCTAGCCTCCAAATCAAGAGGGAAGGTGAGGGTGGTTGCTTGGGATGAAATCCTTCATTGTAATCTGACCTAAGACCTCTTTTGAGGCTCATAATCGAAGTGGTTTCGTGCAGCAACTTTGTGTGCTTCTCCTCCCTTTGTTCTCTTTGGTTTTTGGCTTCAATCCTTAGCCTTTTGGGTGTTTGTTTTGGGCAAGGTTGAATCCTGTGTTTTTCTTGTGTTTTGGACTTGCAAGGACGTGGAGATTATGTCTTAGAACATCTCAATCCCAAAGGATTGCCACGAGCAAATTGTTCTTGAGCTTTTCCCCTTCTTGCCCAAATATTCACCTCTTCACGAGATCTGAAATTCCCGCTAATCCCGTGATCTTTTTCCATAGATCTTTTGGGAATAGTTTTGGAATGGGGCTAAGATAGCCTGTACCAATTTTCGTGATGTTTGGAGAAGGTTTGGTCAAGTTTCGGATTGCTTTTGCGTGAAGTTTCCTGCTGTCCAGTTTTCCTGCGGCATCTGTCCACTTTCAAGTCTTGTTTGGTTTAGGGGTCAAACCTTCGAATTTTGGGCTAAAATTTTGTGGAGCTCTTTATCAGTGAATCATAAAGCTCGCATAAAAATTTCAGATCATTTGGAGGTGTTTTGACCTAGTTTTGGTATTTTTCTTTTCGGGTTAGTCTGTCAGTTTTTAACCACCGGACAGTCCGGTGGTTAACCACCGGACGGTCCGGTAGCTCTAGGAATTTTATTCCTTGTCCAATTGAGCTGAAAATTTGTGGAGTTGTTCCTTGGCCCCTTATTAACTTCCAGTAAAAATTTCATAATTTTTGGAGTTGGTTTGATAGGGTTTTGATTCGAATCTTTTTGGAGTATCAGGTTGTAAGCACCGGACAGTCCGATGGTTACCACCGGACAATCCGGTGGTCACAACTTGCTCCAATTGGCCTGAAATTTTCTGGAGTTGTTCCCTATTGCCTTGTGAAGGTGTGGTAATTTTGGGGATTTTTTGGAGCTTTTCTTGAGGGGTTTTGAGATTTTTCTTTGCAGCCCTGTCTGTCTGAAATCTGCCGTTCTCCGGAGTTGGTTCCTTTTGCACTCTTTTTCTTAGCCGTTTGAGCGTGTGCTTCCGCTTGGTGCTTGGTACGTATCTTTTCAGTGGACGGTACCAAGCACGTGTTGTGAGCTAGATACGTATCCTCTCAGTGGACGGTGTCTAGTTTCGTTGTCGGTGTTGTTTCCGTTTTGCACTGCGGTAGGGGTTTGAGTTTGAGTTTTCAAGTACTCCTATTCACCCCCCTCTAGTCGCACGTCTCGGTCCTACAAGTGGTATCAGAGCCGGTTAGGTTTCCCATACCTTAACAGGTGAAGAAACCGTAGCGACTATGACTTACTCTGGGAAAATTCCCGTCCTTGGCTCCGATGGCTATCCCTACTGGAAGGGTAGGATGGAGGCGTTCCTTGTTAGCTAGAGTCAGGACATATGGGATGCTACTCAGAGTACGACTTTTGTGGTGCTTCCAGTCGCTGAGCGTACTACGCAGGATATCGTGGCTCAGCATGAGGCGAATGCCAAGGCTGTTAACTTTCTCTTCTCCGGGCTTGGTCCCATGGATTATGAGAGAGTGAGTCACCTTAAGACTGCGCGTGAGATATGGTCACTTCTTAGTGCACACTATGAGGGTACTGCGACGATTAAGGCTAGGCTGTTGGAGACTTACCAGCGCGAATATGAGAATTTCGTCTAGAAGCCGGGAGAGTCAGTAGACGACTTGTTTGGTCGCTTTCAGTCGATCATCAACAAGTTGCATGTCAACTCTGCCCCCGCTGCCCTCCCATATACCGATCATCAGCAGGCTGTCAAGTTGCTGTATGCTTTGGACAGAAAAATATGGGAGATCAAGGTGAACTCAATCATTGAGTCGGCAGGGTATGATACGATTGGAGTAGAGGCACTCTATAGTAAGCTCAAGGCCACCGAGGTAGATTACAAGATGAGGGATTCCCTCGCTTGTACAAGTTCTAAGAGTCTGGCCTTGGCTACCCCCTCTAGTGAGTCTGTCACTAACCCCATATTACACAACTTCTCGTTTTCTGCTTTGATGTCTGTTACAGAGGAGCAGCTAGCGATACTTGGGGATGACGAGTTGTGTCTGGTGTCTAGTCGCTTTCAGCGCGCCTATGACAACCGGATGAGCAAGAAGAGGGGCGAGCGGCCCAAATGCTTCGAGTGCGGAGAGGTCGGCCACTTCATCGCTGAGTGCCCCAACAAGAACGACTACTACAAGAAGGGCAAGAGCTACTCCCGTGACTCTAACAAGTACCACTCTGGCAAGCCAAGCTTTGACAAGCATGGCTCCAGCAAGCACGGCTCCGGCAAGCGCCCCTTCGGCAAGAAGAACTTACGGAAGGCTTTTAAGAGCTACCAGAAGGACAACCGGAAGCGGGACAAGGCCTTCTTCGCCGAGATCGGGTTCTGCAGTAGCGGATCTTCTTCCTCTTCGTCCTCGTCGAGCTCAAGCGATGAGGAGATCACGTACAGGAAGGACAAGAGGAACGATCAAGGCGGTCCAACTGGCTTGTGCTTCGTCTCCACCAAGTCCAGGCGCAAGAACAAGGACAAAAGGAGCTCGGTTTGCTCCATGGCGCTTGAGGACAAGGAGAACAAGGATGACGGCAGCAACTCTTCTTCCGATGATGAGGTAACTCCTAAGCAAGCCGAAATCCTTGAGATGCTAGAGCAGAACAGCCGGGAGCTTAAGGCCCAGGATAAGATGCTGGAGAAGGCAACTAAGAAGCTGCAGAAGTTGAAAGCCCAACTTGCTGAGGCTTTAGAGGAGAATGAGAGGTTGAGGAGTGTGAGACCCCAACCCAGTGAGATTGAGTGCCCTACCTGCGAGTCTTTCATGACGGAGCTTGGTGACCAGAGAGATAGGTATGCCAAGCGGGTAGAGGAGATAGATGAGCTGAAGGATGAGCTAGGCAAACTCCAGTCCAAATTGGGTGAGCCTACTTTGAGTGGAGAGCTTGAGTGTGAGTCTTGCCCCTGTCTAGCTAGAGAGCTAGCTGTTTTGAAGGAGAAGTTTGAGGGGCAGCTCATGGAGCTTGAGGAGCTTAGAGCTAGACCTATGCTTTTGGGTGCTTGTATGGTCTGTCCTACCTTGAGAAGTGAGTTAGAGCAGTTGAGAGCTGACATTGAGGTGCTTTCAGCACCTACTGACACTTGCGAGAACTGCCTAACCCTTAGGATGCAGCTGATGGATAGGGATGCCACCATTAGGAAGTTGGAGAAAGCTGTTGTGGTTCCCTCCCTAGACGGTGACACTTGTGCTATCCAGACTGTAGTTCTGGAGGATATAAGGGAGGAGGTGTTGTCTTTGCAGAATGACAACAACAGGTTAAGAGAGGTGCTCAGTTGGGTATATGCGAGGCAACCCCAACTAGCGATGATCATAGAGAGCACCAAGAGAGCTGAGGGTGAGACGAGTGGTGTTGGGTTTGGAGAGCGCAGCACTTCGGGTGAGAAGAGTGCCCCAATTAAGGTCAAGACTGCACCTACCCAGCCAGGAGAGACTGTTGATGGGGTTTACCATGAGCCACCCAAGGCTGCCCCAAAGAAACAGTACTGGACACCCAAGCTGTGGCGGAACCGCCCTGCTTAATCCAGACTAAGCACACCTGCCACCTCTGGCTCACAGTGCACTTAGGCCGGACTAAATCCGGTAGTCCGTCGAGCTACCCAAAGGGCACTCGATGTAACCATCGCCCGAGGATACCGACATCACACACATTCAGCTCTCGAAAGAGCCACAACAGATTACATCATCACAAACAGTTGAAGTAGAGAATAAGTAGACTTAGTTTACAAACCGAAGATAAATAGTCAAATACATGTTCAAATATAGCGGAAGCGAAGTCAAAATATACATGTATAGATACACATAGCGGAAGCGTTCAAAACATCTCACAGCGGAAATAAAACTCAACTAGTCTTCAAGTAGAGATAAACAAGGCGAGTAGCACCGAGCCCACCGGTACTACCACCTCCAACACAGTTGTCCGGATGTCGTCAGCACCTGTAATCCAAAAGTGGGGGCAAACCCTGAGTACTAATTACTCAGTAGGACTTAATGGACGGGGCTTACGGCTGACGCAAAGCATGCTTACTAATCATGTGGATCCTTAGCTGTTGATTTTTAAACCAAGTCATGTTGACATAAGATAGCAGGATTTGACAGCTGCTATTCATAAATCAAGAAGATCATTTATATCATAAAGTAAATACTGGCAGTAAGTAAAACACAAACACATGTCCCGTTCCAAGATTCATAGCACTTCCATCACACCCCTGGGAGTAGCCGTCTCAGGAGCGATACCACGGTACGTCGGGTCAGCCCTCCCTCGACTCCAAAGCATCTCCCAAGTCCATCGACCTCCTACTAGTGGACGGCCAGCACCAGGAACAAGGGAACGGATCATATACATCCAAGCATGTTGTAATAAAGAAACATGATTATAAACATAAAGTATTTGAATTATTACTACGTTCGGACGTCAAAGGCATTGGCATTCTCACACCTGGTGAGCATCAGCGATTCGAATCGATTTGTTAATTCCCGGGAACAACTAAAAATGCCAGGGGTATATGCTTACTAGCCATCGCGTTCCCACATATGGCCCCCATCTCCACTTGTCCCATCCCAAGTTCGATTCCAACCCGCCACTTCCCTGGGTTTAGCCCCCATGGAGCGTTACCTCGGTCCGTCGGGTCCAGCCCTCTCATGAGATAAGCGCCCCCAGTTCCATGGTAGGAACAAGTCTCTGTTCTTCGGATGGCACAAGTAAGACTTTCACCGGTCCATTATCCCGGATAAGCACCTTAGCAATGTTATGCCGACCAATAGGCGAACAACGGACGGGCCTTATACGACTCGGGCGGAGCCCACCAAACCATCCATCTCATCGTCATCATTTTTCTTATATACCCATATCTCCGCCCGGTCTCCATTTAAAACATATCATAATCAAAATAAGATTCATAATAGTGAGATTTCTTTTATGAAAAGCAATCCCTACGGGACGAGTGACTCCATTCACTTGTGTCTACTCGTACCTAGCATCACTAGGCATACTCGTCCTACGTACTCTATTTTAGGTGCTAGGGCCAGGGCGGCCAGGAAGTCTAATGCAGTTGGTTCCAAACAACTCCTAATGCAGATGCGTAGGCATTCATCAAATATATTTGCTGGGTAAAGCATGGTCCTGCCTACCTTTGCTTGATCTTAAGAAAACCAACAAACTAAACTAAGTTAGTTTGCCGGGTTGTGAGGCTTTGCCCCAGGCAACCCCTTGAAACAGGTACGGATGAAATCAGCGACCCTTCGTCTTCTGGCTCCGGATATAGCCTGTCGCCTGGTCCCTTGATCACTGGTTTCTCCTGTGTTGATAGCTCCTTGCACGCGGGGTCTATATGCATGATAGAATGCAAGTGAGTGCAAGAGAATGCAACACATGCATATGATACAGGTTATATGCATGGCATAGTGCAATCATGAGTGCAACGGATTGCAAATGTATGCATGAGGTGATCAATGAAATGTAATGCATGATCAAGCCGTATGCGAAGGATGGATGCGAGTGCTCTCAGTTTAACACATCCCATAACAAGAAAACTTAACGACTTGCTAAGAAATCATACAGCCCATTGCTAAGAAATCGTGCAAACCATCGCCACATTTTATCTTTGAAGTTATTAGGAATAATTGTTCTATATGTGTACACAGTCCCTATCAAATGAAATGAAGTGGTCTCTTAAAGTTAAACATATACATGCAAATTAATGGACACGCTACCTTTATGAACAAAATGTACTCATAAGTTCATGTAGTTAGAAAACTCCAATCGATCTCAAATCTTTACCACATGCAGCAACATATTCCATAACGCTACTAGATTTTTCCCAAAATTTTCCTAGCAGTTTAAATTCACCTTTTCCTATTATTTAGTTAAACATGTGACACTTTATTATTTTCCAAACACCATTCAAACTTTACATGCAACGTCTCAAATTTTACCCGCAAGCTACCCATACTATATAAAGTACATGAAAAATACTAGAGGTCATATTTGAGCACCTTTATATAGCCTTCATTTTCCAAGTTAATTATACACACAAATCACATGCATAAGGGCAAAACAGTAATTAACCAGTCAATGCTAGGGCTACCAAAAATCACATAGTACCTAGATGCAATAACAAAGCTACTGTCCAGGTTTCATAATTTTTGGATTTCATTTGGTCCACTTTTACCATTTATCAACCTACACCATGCATGCACTAAACCAGGGGCAAAACAGTCTTTTTACACATCCACATCATACCTATCCTGTAGAGCTACTCAAGAGGAGTCCATAGCCACTGAGTTTGTCCATTTTGGATTTTTCTATGAATTGTTATGAATTTCTAAAGTTCACAGCTAAATTAAATGCATTTAAATGGAAAACATTTGAATCTGGGGGCTAGAACATAATTCACCATAGATTCCAGGGGCCTGCGAGAAAGATTGCTTAGACTCAGTGAATAGTGCATGAAAATACTCCTAAGCCTGGGGTTAGATCTGCAAAAATGCAACCGCTCGGGTTAAATTGTGAATCACCAGTAGTTCTAGGGTCTAATCTGCAAGTTTTGCAAGACACAAGGAATAGTCAATTAATACGTAGAATCCAGAGGGGCTTAAATGCAAAAACGGGTCTCCTTTCTTCTACCTCGGGCAGGGGAGGAGGGCGCGCGCGGGGGAGGGGAAGACGGGGCTGCGCCGGCGCGAGGAGGCGCTGACTTGAAGCCGACGGGGTCGGGGAAGACGCTCCCGTCGACGGCGATCGTTTCCCCCAAGGTCTCGTCGCACTGGAGGAAGGGGACGAGCAGCGCAGCGCGGTGAACCGAAGGCGGCCACGGCGCGGCGGTGCGTGGCGGCGCGGGGTGGTTCTCGCCGGTGTGGCCTCGAATGGCGGAGCTGAATGGCGCTCGAGCTGCGCGCGGCCGAGGTGAGCTCGGCGGTGGCGATCTGATGGCACGGGGACGGCCCGGAGGGGGCTCTCCACGACGAGGCGGGGTGGACGCGCTCGGTGAGCGGCGGCGCACGCGGAGCGAGGTCGAGGAGAAGACGGTGGAGGACTAGATCATGGAGAAAGCGAGGAGGGAGGTGTGGGTCGTGCAAGGCGCGCGCCGGTGAGGTGAGAGACAACGCGAGGCGGCCGGTGCCGTGCGCTCGCCGCGGCGGCACGGCGGCGGGCACACTGCGCTCAGGAGAGGGAGGCGCAGGGAGACGACGAGGGCTAGGGCGTTGGACGCGGAAGGTGGAGGCGGAGGTGATGGCGGTGGCCTGGGGGCGCGGGGAGCAGCGGAGCGGCCGGCACAGCTCGGACTCCGAGCTTCGGCAATGGCGGTGCGGGCGCTCCGAGCGGAAGGAGAAAGCGAGAGTGAGGCGTCGGGGAGAGTGGGAGTGGGCGGGAGAGCGAGGCGGGTTAGGGCGTGGAGATGGCCTGGATGCCGTCTAGGTGCAGAGCGGCCGGGGAGGACAGGGTGCGGCGTCGGCTTCGTCCGGCGTCGGCCACGCGCGGCGCGGGCAGGACGCGAGCGCCGCGTGCGCGCGAGGGAGAGGAGAAGAGAGGATGGCCGCGGTGGAAGGACGCGGTCCATGAACCAACGGGCAATGACAGGTGGGGCCGGGGTGGGGCAATGAAAGGATGGTCCAGTGGACCGGGCGCAGGGACGACGCGCGAGGGTGGGGCCCACCGACCGGGTTTCCAATTCCGTGGGCGGGATCCGGCGCGGCTCTGACGCGTGGGACCCGCGCGTCAGTGAGACAAGGGAGTAGGGAAAAACCTGAAAATGGAAAAAATGGGGTTTGACCAGGGAATAGGTTTCTGAATTTCGCCTATTTGACCGACCTAGGAGCCGAATTTGACAAAACCCCAATTGGATGAAGTGTTCTAAATTTGTTCCTCTACATTTCCCTTATAAACTTGTATATCATGTTATGTTCAAAAATTTGGTGTAAATTTGAAATTTATCTGCTGACCCAGGTTTGACCAACAGAACCTTCCAGCTTGGGAATCCTAAAAGTCTACTTTCTAGGCACTTCCACAAAAGGAGTTTTATACCAATGTTGTTTATAATTTCATGATCTACAATTTCCTTAATATGAGCATTGTAAGATTTTGGCTCTAAGATCAAGAAAATTTAAAATTACTAAACAGGTCAGGTTTGGACAGAATTTACATGCTGACAGAAAAAGTCCCAAATCTCTATGCAAACCCTCATGCATGTCAAAGCACCAATTACCAAAGTTGTTCTCCATGAAATTGTATACAAGTTTGTCAATATAAGTTTCACCCAAATCTAAATAGAATCAAAGTTATGACTATAAACATAGTATCGCACATGCTACAAACAAGGTTTTGAACTTGTAGTTTAAGCCAAATTTGATTCAGATGCACAAACACATGTTATGCCATGATGCTTAAGGATGATGCTTTATGTATGATGTGTGATTATGCAATTGAGATGCCGGAGCATCACAACCCACCCCCCTTAAGGAAATCTCGTCCCGAGATTTTTGATGTGTTGTGGGTGGATAAGTTAAACGAGAAGAAAGTGCATCGTGTATGAATTTGAAATTTTTAAACTGCGGTGACGTACTCAATTCGTAGTAGATGGAAGAAATCCGGGGTATCTAGTTTGCAAAAATTCTTCTTGTTCCCACGTTGCCTCTTCTTCGGAGTGATTACTCCATTGCACTTTGTAGAAGTTAATAGCTCTTCGCCGCGTTGCTCTTTGCTTTTGGTCGAGGATCTTTATGGGGTGCTCTTCATAAGTGAGGTCCGGTTCAATCTGAATTTGAGATGTATCAATTTCATCTTCTGGCACTCGTAAGCACTTCTTGAGTTGCGAGACATGGAACACATCATGGACCGCAGCAAGGTGTGGAGGTAGCTCTAACCGATAAGCAACTGATCCACATCGTTCGGTGATCTTGAATGGTCCAACGTACCTCGGCGCTAACTTTCCTTTTACCCCAAACCGATGTACGCTTTTCATCGGTGACACCCGAAGATACACGTGATCGCCCTCTTCAAAAACTAAGGGTCTTCTCCTCTTATCCGAGTAGCTTTTCTGCCGTGACTGGGCTCTCTTCAAATTGTTGTGTATCATCTTTACTTGTGCTTCAGCTTGTGTTACCAAGTCTGGACCAAATGTGACACGTTCTCCGGGTTCAGACCAATTGAGTGGAGTTCTACATCTTTTACCATATAAGGCTTCGAAAGGAGCCATCTCTAAGCTCTTTTGATAGCTGTTGTTGTACGCAAATTCCGCCAAGGGAAGGCACTCGTCCCACTTGGTGGAATAGGTCATAGCGCAAGCTCTCAGCATATCCTCTAGTATCTGATTCACCCTTTCTACTTGGCCACTGGTTTGAGGGTGGTATGCCGAACTACGAATCAATTTGGTTCCAAGAGCATGTTGTAGTTGCTCCCAGAAGCGAGATACAAACAACGAGCCTCTGTCCGAGGTGATGGTCAGTGGAACACCGTGTAAGGAGACAATTTTTGCTATGTAAAGTTCAGCATAGGTCTTGGCATGATAAATTGTTTTTACCGGAATGAAGTGAGCTGACTTTGTGAATCGGTCAATAATCACCCATATGGAATCATACCCCTTCTGTGTGCGAGGTAGACCTACAATGAAATCCATATGTATATCTTCCCACTTCCATGCTGGGACTGCGAGTGGCTGGAGCATACCAGCAGGCTTTAGGTGATCGGCTTTAACTCTCTGACATATGTCGCACTCGGACACATATTTGGCGATCTCCCGTTTCATGCGAGTCCACCAAAACTTCTGTTTCAGGTCTTGGTACATCTTATTACTGCCTGGGTGCATAGTGAACAGGGATGTGTGGGCTTCATCGAGTATCTTCTTTCTTAATTCCATGTCCTTAGGTACAACTAAGCGATTCTTAAACCAAAGGACACCCTGCTCATCAAGTGTGAAACAGGCTTTC
Organism: Paspalum notatum; assembly: GCA_022530915.1. Taxonomy (NCBI): domain Eukaryota; kingdom Viridiplantae; phylum Streptophyta; class Magnoliopsida; order Poales; family Poaceae; genus Paspalum; species Paspalum notatum. The sequence continues at coordinate 34,407,961 of CM039687.1, read as the reverse complement.
TGCTTATCACTTATGCCCTCACGGATATGTGCCATGCCCTTGTCTTGCTTTTGTGCTGCAATGACTAGATCTTTTATTGTTGGTTCAATGATGAGGCTATAGAGCTCAGCATGCTGCTCTGTAGGTATTTCAATCTCGTCTATTTCACAGCATAGTACTCTCACTGTTGGACGTGCCTCAATGAAGTTGCAATGAGCCTTGCGGCTTAACGCGTCTGCTACTACATTTGCTTTGCCGGGATGGTAATGAATCTCTAAGTCGTAGTCCTTTATTAACTCCAACCACCGTCGTTGCCTCATATTCAATTCTGGTTGCGTGAGGATATATTTGAGGCTCTTGTGGTCAGTGTATATGTGGCAAGTGTTGCCTAGCAGGTAGTGTCTCCAGATCTTCAATGCGTGCACAACTGCTGCTAGCTCAAGATCATGTGTTGGGTAGTTGGCTTCATGTTTTCTTAGTTGGCGTGAGGCGTAGGCAATTACTCTACCTTCCTGCATCAACACACAGCCCAGCCCATTGCCGGAGGCATCACAATACACATCAAATGGTTTAGTAACGTCCGGTTGTGCTAGTACTGGTGCTGATGTTAACAGTTTCTTCAAAGTTTGAAAGGCTTCTTCACAATTTGAGCTCCATAGGTATTTGGCATTTTTCTTCGTTAGCGAGGTCATTGGCTTTGCAGTTTTGGAGAAGTCCTTAATGAAGCGGCGGTAGTAGCCCGCTAAACCAAGGAAACTCCGAATCTCAGTCACCGTCTCGGGTTGCTTCCAATTTAGAACATCTTTTACCTTGCTAGGATCAACTGCTACCCCCTTCTCAGACAGAATGTGACCCAAGAAACTCACTTCTTTCAGCCAAAAAGCACACTTGCTGAATTTGGCATAGAGCTTGTGCTCTCTAAGCCGCGTGAGTACAATCTTCAAGTGCTCTTCGTGTTCTTTTTCACTCTTGGAATAAATTAGTATGTCATCGATGAATACTACCACAAACTTGTCAAGTTCATTCATGAACACTGAATTCATCATGTACATGAAGAAAGCCGGTGCATTGGTTAACCCAAAAGACATGACCAAATACTCGTATAAACCATATCTGGTCGAGAAAGCTGTCTTGGGTATGTCTTCTTCTCTGATCTTTATTTGATAGTAGCCAGACCTTAGATCAATTTTTGAAAAGACTTTAGCTCCAGCTAACTGATCAAACAAAATGTCAATGTGTGGCAAAGGGTATTTGTTCTTGATGGTGACAGCATTCAAGGGCCGGTAATCAACACATAGCCTTTTACCACCTTGGTCCTTCTTTTCAACAAAGAGGGCTGGGCAACCCCAAGGTGAAGAGCTCGGGCGAATAAACCCTTTGTCCAACTGTTCTTGCAATTGTACTTTCAGTTCTCTTAATTCATCAGGCGCCATTCTGTATGGTCTCCTAGAGACAGGTGCTGTGCCTGGAACTAGGTCTATCCTGAACTCAACATCTCTATCTGGGGGAAGTCCTGGAAGTTCCTCCGGAAACACATCTGGATAGTCGCAGACTACAGGGATCTTTGCAAGTGCTTGTGCGTCTCCTTGAGCATCTACGACATTTACCGTGTGAAGCATATTTTTATGAAGTGGCACGTGAATGACTACGTCTGTGCCGCTGCTTGAGCATAACTGAACTGATCTACTTCCCACATCTATTTTCGCATTGTGTTGTTTCAGCCAATTCATCCCAAGAATAATATCAATCCCTAGCTGTGGGAGTACCAGAGAATTGATGAACAACTTCTCCCTTCCTACTTGCAAACATAAGTCTCTTACCATGTGATTGGTGATTATAGCTGACCCTGCAGCTGTAATGTGGTAGTCCTGCTTCAACTCAATCATGTCATACCCCTGTTTCAGTGCATATGCTTCGCTGATAAAAGTGAAGGATGCTCCCGAATCAAACAACACAACCGTAGGGTTAGTGTTGACCAGAAAGGTGCCTGCCAGGACAGGCTCACTTTCTGGAACTTGCTCCAGCTGACTGTACTGCAATTGGCCCATCTTCGGGGTTGGTTTCTTCCCTTCGCTCAGAGGTACTGCTCCCCGAGTCTTTTGTGGTGTGCGGCAAGTTCGACTAGTATGCCCGGCTTTCCCACACTTGGTGCATGGGTGGCCGATGCCTCGAGTTGTAGGCGGCACTGAAGTAGGTGGATGCAGTGGTACATCGTAGGGTGACAGTTGCTGTTGAGTCCCACTGGGTTGCTCTTGCTGCTGGGGCATGTCAATATAGTATATGTGCGGCGGTGGGCGATGTACGACCCGCTGCCGCTGAGATGAACCCGATGGAGGTGTGCTTGCAATTCTCTTCTTCCGCTGATCCTCGTGGGCCCGCCTAAGGCGATCCTCCATATCGATGGCGGCATCTACCAGCTGGGTGAAGCTGTCGTAGCTGCGCCCCAAATGAGTCAGCAGAGTGGGGTCGAATCCATCCAGCAGACGGGTAGCCCTACGTGGGTCAGTGTCGACGTCTCCAGGGGAGTACTGCGACAGGCGGATGAAAGCTTCCACGTATTCGAGTACCGACATGTCACCTTGACGGAGTGCACGGAACTCCCGTTGCTTGAGCTCGATGAGGCTAGGCGGGAGATAGTGAGCCCGAAAAGCCACACGGAACTCATCCCACGTGACCTGGTGCCCGGCTGGTTGCATTGCCAGGAATGAAGCACACCAGGCCCCCGAGGGACCATGTAGACACTGTGCTGCGAAGCGAGCCTTCTGTTGCTCAGTGAGTTGGGGCAGTAGACTGAACTTGGACTCAATGATCCGAAGCCAGTCATCAGCATCCAAGGGATCCGTGGCAGCGGTGAAGATTGGCGGTTGGAGCGCCGCAAATTCAGTGTAACTGATCTCTTGCGGGTTGCGCCGTTGTTGCTCTTGAACGAGCAGGTTGATGATTTGACCTTGCTGAGCGACCAGAGCAGCCAACTCAGGAGGAAATTGTGCCCCATGGGCAGCCCCTTGTGTAGACGTCTCCGGTGGAGTAACCATCTACATGAATGAGGCCAAAAGTGATTAGTTCAACAACTTTTAATGCAACCAATGCGGTGATAAAAAGACCATAGCACCATAATTACGTTCTGAATACATGAAAGCATGTAAGTGAATCAGAACAACTTGATTGCACATAAAGTGTTAGCCATTATCTTATAGGTCTGGACAATCGTTTATGCTAATGGAAAGCTTGTGCGTTGTTTTGGATACGGGACGACACTCCTATCCATTTGACTGGGACAACGGTGCAAGGTCTATCTACTAGCTGCAGGTATACATGACTTCAAGTTGCAAGCCGGAACCAAAGCTTCAATTCAACCCTAAGGGTCTCTCCTTAAGGCTTTTAATTTATCAAGGTGAAATAGGTTCCTAGAATTCGATGTTTCCCATTAGTGAAACGTGCCAAAGTTGGCTTAACTCACGATTTATTCCATTTGTCTTTTATTGATATCCCCAGAATGATAACAAAAGATACATGATGCATGTTCCGTCCTGTTCGGTCTCACATCACACATCCTATATATTATATATATAGCTAGCGATAATTCGGTGACATATATGCACGTCTCTCCTTAATGCAACTAGCCGTTCCCTAGTCGTTCCTAGTTTCGCACGTGGTTAGTGTACCTGCAGAAGAATGCATGCTCATACATTACCACCTAGTGTGGCATCCACGCGTGACCGCTGCGTGGACAACGTTGGTGGGCCGATGCACCTTTTCCTCAAAGCCTGACTTTTCCACCAGTACTGGGGATTGTCGAGAAAAAGGTGGATCCCAAAACCAAATGTAAGTGTGGTGGGTATGAAAGCATCCAAAGCATGCCCACCACCCTTAAAGAGCTTTTACTACGGGGCATGAATGCAGGGCTTACAACTATTCGCAAATCCCAATAGCTTCCACCAGTACTGGGGACAGCTATGGCCAAAAAGTTGCTTCCCAAAGTGTCGAATATGCATATGAGTTCTATCTAGGTCAGAATGTCAGTGATGTCACCTGGATAACACTAACATCCTTATACAGGCATAGCGTATACTCTCATTTTTGAATTACTTGAAGATGGGTTTTCGAAAATATGTTTGTAAAACAAAACTTGATGATATAACTGTTGTCTGTGTGTGATCGGCTCTGATACCAGCTGTGGCGGAACCGCCCTGCTTAATCCAGACTAAGCACACCTGCCACCTCTGGCTCACAGTGCACTTAGGCCGGACTAAACCCGGTAGTCCGTCGAGCTACCCAAAGGGCACTCGATGTAACCATCGCCCGAGGATACCGACATCACACACATTCAGCTCTCGAAAGAGCCACAACAGATTACATCATCACAAACAGTTGAAGTAGAGAATAAGTAGACTTAGTTTACAAACCGAAGATAAATAGTCAAATACATGTTCAAATATAGCGGAAGCGAAGTCAAAATATACATGTATAGATACACATAGCGGAAGCGTTCAAAACTTCTCACAGCGGAAATAAAACTCAACTAGTCTTCAAGTAGAGATAAACAAGGCGAGTAGCACCGAGCCCACCGGTACTACCACCTCCAACACAGTTGTCCGGATGTCGTCAGCACCTGTAATCCAAAAGTGGGGGCAAACCCTGAGTACTAATTACTCAGTAGGACTTAATGGACGGGGCTTACGGCTGACGCAAAGCATGCTTACTAATCATGTGGATCCTTAGCTGTTGATTTTTAAACCAAGTCATGTTGACATAAGATAGCAGGATTTGACAGCTGCTATTCATAAATCAAGAAGATCATTTATATCATAAAGTAAATACTGGCAGTAAGTAAAACACAAACACATGTCCCGTTCCAAGATTCATAGCACTTCCATCACACCCCTGGGAGTAGCCGTCTCAGGAGCGATACCACGGTACGTCGGGTCAGCCCTCCCTCGACTCCAAAGCATCTCCCAAGTCCATCGACCTCCTACTAGTGGACGGCCAGCACCAGGAACAAGGGAACGGATCATATACATCCAAGCATGTTGTAATAAAGAAACATGATTATAAACATAAAGTATTTGAATTATTACTACGTTCGGACGTCAAAGGCATTGGCATTCTCACACCTGGTGAGCATCAGCGATTCGAATCGATTTGTTAATTCCCGGGAACAACTAAAAATGCCAGGGGTATATGCTTACTAGCCATCGCGTTCCCACATATGGCCCCCATCTCCACTTGTCCCATCCCAAGTTCGATTCCAACCCGCCACTTCCCTGGGTTTAGCCCCCATGGAGCGTTACCTCGGTCCGTCGGGTCCAGCCCTCTCATGAGATAAGCGCCCCCAGTTCCATGGTAGGAACAAGTCTCTGTTCTTCGGATGGCACAAGTAAGACTTTCACCGGTCCATTATCCCGGATAAGCACCTTAGCAATGTTATGCCGACCAATAGGCGAACAACGGACGGGCCTTATACGACTCGGGCGGAGCCCACCAAACCATCCATCTCATCGTCATCATTTTTCTTATATACCCATATCTCCGCCCGGTCTCCATTTAAAACATATCATAATCAAAATAAGATTCATAATAGTGAGATTTCTTTTATGAAAAGCAATCCCTACGGGACGAGTGACTCCATTCACTTGTGTCTACTCGTACCTAGCATCACTAGGCATACTCGTCCTACGTACTCTATTTTAGGTGCTAGGGCCAGGGCGGCCAGGAAGTCTAATGCAGTTGGTTCCAAACAACTCCTAATGCAGATGCGTAGGCATTCATCAAATATATTTGCTGGGTAAAGCATGGTCTTGCCTACCTTTGCTTGATCTTAAGAAAACCAACAAACTAAACTAAGTTAGTTTGCCGGGTTGTGAGGCTTTGCCCCAGGCAACCCCTTGAAACAGGTACGGATGAAATCAGCGACCCTTCGTCTTCTGGCTCCGGATATAGCCTGTCGCCTGGTCCCTTGATCACTGGTTTCTCCTGTGTTGATAGCTCCTTGCACGCGGGGTCTATATGCATGATAGAATGCAAGTGAGTGCAAGAGAATGCAACACATGCATATGATACAGGTTATATGCATGGCATAGTGCAATCATGAGTGCAACGGATTGCAAATGTATGCATGAGGTGATCAATGAAATGTAATGCATGATCAAGCCGTATGCGAAGGATGGATGCGAGTGCTCTCAGTTTAACACATCCCATAACAAGAAAACTTAACGACTTGCTAAGAAATCATACAGCCCATTGCTAAGAAATCGTGCAAACCATCGCCACATTTTATCTTTGAAGTTATTAGGAATAATTGTTCTATATGTGTACACAGTCCCTATCAAATGAAATGAAGTGGTCTCTTAAAGTTAAACATATACATGCAAATTAATGGACACGCTACCTTTATGAACAAAATGTACTCATAAGTTCATGTAGTTAGAAAACTCCAATCGATCTCAAATCTTTACCACATGCAGCAACATATTCCATAACGCTACTAGATTTTTCCCAAAATTTTCCTAGCAGTTTAAATTCACCTTTTCCTATTATTTAGTTAAACATGTGACACTTTATTATTTTCCAAACACCATTCAAACTTTACATGCAACGTCTCAAATTTTACCCGCAAGCTACCCATACTATATAAAGTACATGAAAAATACTAGAGGTCATATTTGAGCACCTTTATATAGCCTTCATTTTCCAAGTTAATTATACACACAAATCACATGCATAAGGGCAAAACAGTAATTAACCAGTCAATGCTAGGGCTACCAAAAATCACATAGTACCTAGATGCAATAACAAAGCTACTGTCCAGGTTTCATAATTTTTGGATTTCATTTGGTCCACTTTTACCATTTATCAACCTACACCATGCATGCACTAAACCAGGGGCAAAACAGTCTTTTTACACATCCACATCATACCTATCCTGTAGAGCTACTCAAGAGGAGTCCATAGCCACTGAGTTTGTCCATTTTGGATTTTTCTATGAATTGTTATGAATTTCTAAAGTTCACAGCTAAATTAAATGCATTTAAATGGAAAACATTTGAATCTGGGGGCTAGAACATAATTCACCATAGATTCTAGGGGCCTGCGAGAAAGATTGCTTAGACTCAGTGAATAGTGCATGAAAATACTCCTAAGCCTGGGGTTAGATCTGCAAAAATGCAACCGCTCGGGTTAAATTGTGAATCACCAGTAGTTCTAGGGTCTAATCTGCAAGTTTTGCAAGACACAAGGAATAGTCAATTAATACGTAGAATCCAGAGGGGCTTAAATGCAAAAACGGGTCTCCTTTCTTCTACCTCGGGCAGGGGAGGAGGGCGCGCGCGGGGGAGGGGAAGACGGGGCTGCGCCGGCGCGAGGAGGCGCTGACTTGAAGCCGACGGGGTCGGGGAAGACGCTCCCGTCGACGGCGATCGTTTCCCCCAAGGTCTCGTCGCACTGGAGGAAGGGGACGAGCAGCGCAGCGCGGTGAACCGAAGGCGGCCACGGCGCGGCGGTGCGTGGCGGCGCGGGGTGGTTCTCGCCGGTGTGGCCTCGAATGGCGGAGCTGAATGGCGCTCGAGCTGCGCGCGGCCGAGGTGAGCTCGGCGGTGGCGATCTGATGGCACGGGGACGGCCCGGAGGGGGCTCTCCACGACGAGGCGGGGTGGACGCGCTCGGTGAGCGGCGGCGCACGCGGAGCGAGGTCGAGGAGAAGACGGTGGAGGACTAGATCATGGAGAAAGCGAGGAGGGAGGTGTGGGTCGTGCAAGGCGCGCGCCGGTGAGGTGAGAGACAACGCGAGGCGGCCGGTGCCGTGCGCTCGCCGCGGCGGCACGGCGGCGGGCACACTGCGCTCAGGAGAGGGAGGCGCAGGGAGACGACGAGGGCTAGGGCGTTGGACGCGGAAGGTGGAGGCGGAGGTGATGGCGGTGGCCTGGGGGCGCGGGGAGCAGCGGAGCGGCCGGCACAGCTCGGACTCCGAGCTTCGGCAATGGCGGTGCGGGCGCTCCGAGCGGAAGGAGAAAGCGAGAGTGAGGCGTCGGGGAGAGTGGGAGTGGGCGGGAGAGCGAGGCGGGTTAGGGCGTGGAGATGGCCTGGATGCCGTCTAGGTGCAGAGCGGCCGGGGAGGACAGGGTGCGGCGTCGGCTTCGTCCGGCGTCGGCCACGCGCGGCGCGGGCAGGACGCGAGCGCCGCGTGCGCGCGAGGGAGAGGAGAAGAGAGGATGGCCGCGGTGGAAGGACGCGGTCCATGAACCAACGGGCAATGACAGGTGGGGCCGGGGTGGGGCAATGAAAGGATGGTCCAGTGGACCGGGCGCAGGGACGACGCGCGAGGGTGGGGCCCACCGACCGGGTTTCCAATTCCGTGGGCGGGATCCGGCGCGGCTCTGACGCGTGGGACCCGCGCGTCAGTGAGACAAGGGAGTAGGGAAAAACCTGAAAATGGAAAAAATGGGGTTTGACCAGGGAATAGGTTTCTGAATTTCGCCTATTTGACCGACCTAGGAGCCGAATTTGACAAAACCCCAATTGGATGAAGTGTTCTAAATTTGTTCCTCTACATTTCCCTTATAAACTTGTATATCATGTTATGTTCAAAAATTTGGTGTAAATTTGAAATTTATCTGCTGACCCAGGTTTGACCAACAGAACCTTCCAGCTTGGGAATCCTAAAAGTCTACTTTCTAGGCACTTCCACAAAAGGAGTTTTATACCAATGTTGTTTATAATTTCATGATCTACAATTTCCTTAATATGAGCATTGTAAGATTTTGGCTCTAAGATCAAGAAAATTTAAAATTACTAAACAGGTCAGGTTTGGACAGAATTTACATGCTGACAGAAAAAGTCCCAAATCTCTATGCAAACCCTCATGCATGTCAAAGCACCAATTACCAAAGTTGTTCTCCATGAAATTGTATACAAGTTTGTCAATATAAGTTTCACCCAAATCTAAATAGAATCAAAGTTATGACTATAAACATAGTATCGCACATGCTACAAACAAGGTTTTGAACTTGTAGTTTAAGCCAAATTTGATTCAGATGCACAAACACATGTTATGCCATGATGCTTAAGGATGATGCTTTATGTATGATGTGTGATTATGCAATTGAGATGCCGGAGCATCACACAAGCCTTCTAAGGCTAAGCTGGACAAGATTGTTGAGGAAGAGCTTAAGCCCAAGGGCAAGAAGCCAGTCCAGTAGCCTGAGCCACCCAAGGCCACACCACCTAAGCCCAAGTCCCAGCCTAACCCAGTTTCTAGGAGACCTGTCTACCACTGTGAGTTCTGCCAGCGGAATGGCCACTTAGAGGAGTTTTGCTTCAGGAGGAAGCGGGTTGAGAGGCAGGAGAGAGCTTGGGGGAACCAGGATCAGTTCTACCAAGGTGGTAGGCAGGATCCTCTCCACCGTGGTGAGATGAGAGACCGCTTTGCTGGTGGTAAGAGAGGAGGCGGCTTTTAAGCCCATACTCCTAGTGGTGAGAGACGCTTTGTCGGTCGAGCTCCTAGTCGTTTTCAGCGCGGCTATGGACCTCGTGACCGAGGCTTTGTGAGAGAGTTTGAGAGGCCACACTTTGGAGGTCGTGGTCGGACAGATCATCGTGATGATTTCTTTGACTGTGCCTACCCCACTTTTGATCAGATGGCTCGGCACTGGTACAGCAGTTTTGGTACTAACCCCAGTGCCAGACCATTTGCTCACCATCGCTTTACTTGACTTTGTAGGATCGAGGCATGGAGGACGTGTGGATCATGGACTCAGGGTGCTCTAGACACATGATAGGGCACCGCAAGTGGTTCTCCAGCCTCAACCCCGTGGGCACTAAGGAGTACATCACATTCGGGGATAATGGTCAAGGTAAAGTGTTGGGTGTTAGCTCTGTTTCGCTCTCTGCTAAGCTTTTCCTGAGAGAAGTTGCTTTTGTCCGGAATCTGGGGTTCAATTTGGTCTCTGTTTCGCAACTTCTCGATAAAGGATTTGAGGTTCGTTTCAAGAAGGGTGCGTGCTGTGTTCTTGATGCTGAGGAGACCCTTGTTTGTTCTTTGCTGCCTTTTGGTCAGGTTTTTAGGGTCGACCTCACATCTGTTTCTGGCCCTGCTCGCCATTTGGTTGCTAGTCCTTCTGCTGATATTTAGAAGTGGCATAGGAGGCTTGGTCACTTGAGCTTTGATCTGCTAGTCAGATTGAGTTCAATGGGCCTAATCCGAGGATTGCCCAAGTTGAGAGCTGAGAAGGACTTAGTATGCCACCCCTGTTGTCATGGCAAGATGGTTGCCGCATCTCACATTCGTGTATCTCAGGTTATGACCTCCTATCCAGGTGAGCTACTCCATATGGATACAATAGGTCCTGCTCGGGTAGCGTCGGTTAGTGGGAAGTGGTACGTGCTTGTCGTTGTGGACGATTTTTCGCGGTTCTCGTGGGTATTTTTCATGGAGTTTAAGGATGAGGCTTTTGGTTTTGTTCGGGATCTAGTACTGAGGTTGAGAAACGAGAGTCATAAGGCCATGAGGGCTATCCGCAGTGACAATGGCGGAGCATTCAGAAACTCTCGTTTTGAAAACTTCTTTCGTGACCTAGGTCTTGAACACTAGTTTTCTTCTCCATATACCCCTCCGCAGAACGGTGTTGTGGAACGCAAGAACCGCACACTTGTTGAGATGGCACGGACGATGCTCGATGAGCATAGGACTCTGAGGCGCTTTTGGGCTGAGGCAGTGAATACGGCCTGTTACATTGCGAACCGGATTTTCTTGCGAGCTTTCCTTGGGAAGACCTCGTATGAACTTCAGTTTGGTAGGCAGCCCAGCGTTAAGCATTTGCGAGCGTTTGGCTGCAGGTGCTTTGGGCTGAAGAAGGCGGGGCATTTGGACAAGTTTGATTCTCGTTGTTTGGATGGGATTTTTCTAGGGTATGCTTCTAGTTCTAGGGCTTTTCGTGTGTGCATTTTAGAGGCCAAGCAAGTTGTTGAGACTTGTGAGGTTTCTTTTGATGAAACTATGCCCTGCACAACCTCTGCCTTTGAGTTTTCTGGTGATGATGAAGAAGGCACCCCCATCTTTGAGGATGAGGAAGGTGCGGTTGATGTTGGTGATGCCGGAGCCACTGCACCGACTGCAGCTCCTGCCCCCTCTGCTACGAGCTCAGATGATGAAGGAGGACCCTTGCCCGCGGCTTCCTCCTTGCTCCCCCGACAGCAAGCTCATGCAGAGGCTAGACCCGCTGAGGACGCAGGGGAGGTGACCTCCGAGATTGTACCATCTCGGCAGGTCCAGCGGGATCACCCTCCACACAGGATGATTGGAGATATTCACCAGCGTGTCACACGCTCTTCGGTTAACTCTGTAGCCTTTTTCTCCCACTCTGCATATGTTGCTTCTTTTGAGCCTCGGGATGTGTCACATGCATTATCTGATCCTAACTGGGTGAACGCCATGCATGAGGAGTTGGAGAACTTTGAGAGAAACCATGTCTGGGATTTAGTTGAACCTGCACAAAACTGTCGCCCTATAGGTACCAAGTGGGTTTTCAAGAACAAACAGGGTGAGGATGGGATGGTTGTGAGGAACAAAGCAAGATTGGTAGCCCAGGGTTTCTGTCAGAAGGAGGGGATAGATTATGAGGAGACCTTTGCCCCTATAGCTCGTTTGGAAGCCATTAGGATTTTGCTTGCCTTTGCGGCCTCTAAAGGCTTCAAACTACAGCAAATGGATGTCAAGTCTGCTTTCCTGAACGGGTTCATAGAGGAGGAGGTATATGTGAGACAACCTCCTGGTTTTGAGAGTGCTAGATTTCCAGACCTGGTGTATAAGTTGAGGAAGGCCCTTTATGGTCTGAAGCAAGCTCCTAGAGCTTGGTATGCTAGGTTGAAGAGTTTCCTACTCAATTCTGGGTTTGTGATGGGTTTAGTAGACAAGACCTTGTTTTTGTTGAGTCGTGGCGGTGACACCCTGATAGTTCAGATATATGTTGATGACATAATCTTTGGTGGTTCATCTCACGCTTTGGTGTCTAGTTTTGCTGAACAGATGAGCAGGGAATTTGAGATGAGTCTTATGGGTGAGCTCCAGTTCTTCCTCGGGCTGCAGATCAAGCAAGGCCTTGAGGGTACCTTCGTCCATCAAGCCAAGTACACAAGGGACATACTCAAGAAGTTTAACATGGATGACTCTAAACCCATGACAACTCCTATGAGTACAAACATGGCGCTTGATGGTGATGAAGATGGGGAGGCCGTGGACCAGAAGGAATTTCGAGGGATGATCGACTCACTTCTGTACCTGACGGCGACCAGGCCGGACATTCAGTTCGCGGTCTACCTTTGTGCGCGTTACCAGGCTTCTCCTAGGACTTCTCACCGTCAAGCGGTGAAGCGCATTTTTAGGTATCTGAAATTCACTCCTGAGCTTGGTCTTTGGTATTCCTCGGGTTCTTCTCTTTCTCTTAGAGGGTTCTCAGATGCTGACCTTGCTGGCTGCCGGATTGATCGCAAGTCAACCTCCGGCACATGCCAACTCTTAGAAACCTCTCTTGTCTCTTGGTCCTCCCGCAAGCAAGCTAGTGTATCCTTGTCTACCACAGAAGCAGAGTACATAGCTGCTGCTAGTTGCTGCTCCCAGCTTTTATGGATGAAAGCCACCCTTAGTGATTTCGGCCTTAGGTTTGGAAAAATCCCTCTTCTAGTGGACTCTACTTCTACTATTTCTGTAGCTAAGAACCCCGTCGTGCACTCCAGAACCAAACACATAGACGTGAGGTTTCACTTTCTGAGAGATCACTATGAGAAGGGGGACATAGACTTAGTGCATGTAGCTTCTGAAAACCAGTTGGCCGATATCTTTACCAAGCCCCTAGAGTTTGGCGCTTTTGTGCGCTTGAGAGGTGAGCTTGGAGTGTGCTATCCCTTGTAGTCAGGGATAATGTGCTATTCCTTTTAGTAAGGGATAGCTTCTGTAGTTTAGCTTCTGCTTTTATCTGGTTTTATTTCTCTTTGTCTCTTTTGCATATTGTATCATATCATGCATTGCATTGTATCATATGCATTTTCACTTCACTAGCACTGGAGCTCTTTTGGAGTGCAGAGTTAGTACTTGCTTGTGCTAGATGGTACAGTGCTTGCTTGATCATGGTTGGCTAAGCTCTCTTGAGTCTATTGAATACTAATTGTGAGCTAAGTCATTTTATTCTTTGTAAATCAAAAACCATGATCACCACTTGATTTGGCTACCTAGCATGTGTAGGATTGTTGAATGCTATGCTATCTTTTCATACCTGGATATGCTAGCTGTATGCCTTTGCTAAGTAAATGCCCAAGCTTTTCTGACACCTTGCTTAAATTGAAATCTGGATCAAAATGCTTACAAGTGTGTCTTATGTGATGAACTGAGAAAGATCCAGGTGGGTTTGCTTGTCACATTGATCTAGTTCGAGACAGCTTGCCTTTGCACTTTGGCATGAACTTGGACTAGGCTGTGTATGACCAAAACCTTGTCTTAAGCTTCTGATGGTTATATAACCTAGGCTTGGCATTGGTTGGTAAGAAGTGGCAAAAGACAAGTAAATAACCCCTGGCACAAAAAGAATTTGCTTTTGACTACAAATGCCTAAATCTGAAATTTGCAAGTCTCTAAAATGCTTATGGCTAGTTGTATATGCTTTGGTTGAGAGTAGCACACCTTGTATGCATTGCTAGCATTTTGTTGTTCATGCCTATCTTGCTAGGTGCTATTCATGTTGGTGATGCTTTCTTTTCATTAATCCTGAAAAACAAGCTTACTCTTGATATGTGTAAGATAGATTTATTTGAGCTTGTTGTATGCTTCCTTGCCCTCACTTGCTCTGTATGCTAGAACTTGTGATTACTAGCTTTCCATCCCTTCTGAGCTCTTTCAGTTACACTCCTTGCATTTCATAGCATATTTTGAGGGGGAGTTGTCTAGTTCAGGGGGAGTTGAGTTCACGGAACCCTTGATGTGTCCATTGTCAACAAGGGGGAGAAATTTGGGGAGAGATTAGTGTATTTCTCCAAGGGAAAAAAATTTAAAAATATGGACAAGGGGGAGAACTCAGGAGAGATATAGTTGAGGGGGAGCTTTGCACTCATTTTACATTTATGAGGATGCATTTCAGGGGAGTTGAGCTTTTAGCATGCTCTTTGCATCGGTGCGTTAAGCCTCTTGCCTCTGTCTTGAGGAGCCGATGCTTTACTTTCTTTTGTTGTCTCATTGTGCCCTATTTCTTTGCTTGTATTTGGTTCTTGGGCATTTTGAGCAATTTTCTTCTTTCTTTCTTTCTTTTTTGGTTTTACGCTTTTCTCTTGTCTTTGTTCTATTTCAGGTTACAGGTTGAAGGTGTTGACAATGCACTCATCAAGGGGGAGATTGAGAGCCAATGGACCGGCCTCATTGCTCTCCTGGTGTGATGAATGATTATCAACGAGCTCAAGCCCTCCGATGGACTGGAGGTAGATGATGAAGACCTCGATGGACGGAGGCAAAAGCCCTCCAATGGACCGGAGGCAATGCTAGGCGTCAGTCGGCCATGGGAGCTCGATACACGGAGGGCGGATCAGCAACGGTTGTGTAAGCCCTTCGATGGACCGCGAGGCAACTCCGATGGACTGGAGAAGCCGGGTGCCACCGTGGTGCTCCAACCTGTGTGCATGGCGCGAAGGCGTGCGAGGGAGGCTTTGGCGGCTTCGGCTCAAAACCGCCACCCAAGCTACCCAAGGCTTGGTGAGTTGGGCCACGACTCGCCAAGATAGAGAAGATGGGCCAAGTCCGGCCCACACGGAGATTTCCTAAAGTTTTCCGGTTTCTGACTTCAAAACCGGGGGTGCAAAGGCGGATTGGACTACTGGCCACGTGGAGGACATCTGAAGATTGCGTGGAAGCTAAGAAGATCAAGTCTTCATTGTGGTCGTCCGTCCCCGATATTTTGGGTTCTTTTCTGTTTTAGCCCTTCCGGGCATTTCTAGTGTTAGGGGTCTATGTGTAAAAAAGCCAAAACTGAACCGGTGTATAAATAGCCTAAGAGCTGGTCATTAGAGGGAGTCTTGGCAGCTAGGTTTTCATTTGCTTTGTGTAATTTTCGTCCTCAATCTTTGAACTCCAAGTTTAGGAGGGTTAGGGTGGGATCTAGCCTCCAAATCAAGAGGAAAGGTGAGGGTGGTTGCTTGGGACGAAATCCTTCGTTGTAATCGAAGTGGTTTTGTGCAGCAACTTTGTGTGCTTCTCCTCCCTTTGTTCTCTTTGGTTTTTGGCTTCAATCCTTGGCCTTTTGGGTGTTTGTTTTGGGCAAGGTGGAATCCTGTGTTTTTCTTGTGTTTTGGACTTGCAAGGACGTGGAGATTATGTCTTTGAACATCTCAATCCCAAAGGATTGCCACGATCAAGTTGTTCTTGAGCTTTTCCCCTTCTTGCCCAAATATTCACCTCTTCACGAGATCTGAAATTCCCGCTAATCCCATGATCTTTTTCCATAGATCTTTTGCGAATAGTTTTGGAATGGGGCTAAGATAGCCTTTACCAATTTTCGTGATGTTTGGAGAAGGTTTGGTCAAGTTTCGGATTGCTTTTGTGTGAAGTTTCCTGCTATCCAGTTTTCCTGCTGGTTCTGTCCACTTTCAAGGCTTGTTTGGTTTAGGGGTCAAACCTTCGAATTTTGGGCTGAAATTTTGTGGAGCTCTTTATCAGTGAATCATAAAGCTCTCATAAAAATTTCAGATCATTTGGAGGTGTTTTGACCTGATTTTGGTATTTTTCTTTTCGGGTTAGTCTTTCAGTTTTTAACCACCGGACAGTCCGGTGGTTAACCACCGGACGGTCCGGTGGCTTTAGGAATTTTATTCCTTGTCCAATTGTGCTGAAAATTTGTAGAGTTGTTCCTTGGCCCCTTATTAACTTCCAGTAAAAATTTCATAATTTTTGGAGTTGGTTTGATAGGGTTTTGATTCGAATCTTTTTGGAGTGTCAGGCTGTAAGCACCGGACAGTCCGGTGGTTAACCACCGGACTACCGGACAGTCCGGTGGTCACAACTTGCTCCAATTGGCCTGAAATTTTCTGGAGTTGTTCCCTATTGCCTTGTGAAGGTGTGGTAATTTTGGGGGAGCTTTTGGAGCTTTTCTTGAGGGGTTTTGAGATTTTTCTTTGCGGCCCTGTCTATCTGAAATCTGTAGTTCTCCGGAGTTGGTTCCTTTTGCACTCTTTTTCTTAGCCGTTTGAGCGTGTGCTTCCGCTTGGTGCTTGGTACGTATCTGTTCAGTGGACGGTGCCAAGCACGTGTTGTGAGCTAGATACGTATCCTCTCAGTGGACGGCGTCTAGTTTCGTTGTGGGCGTTGTTTCCGTTTTGCACTGCGGTAGGGGTTTGAGTTCGAGTTTTCAAGTGCTCCTATTCACCCCCCTCTAGTCGCACGTCTCGGTCCTACAGACCCAGCTAACACCTATGGGCCTACCGAACGAACGGGCCTGGACTACACAGGCACACCACACGCTGTCACCGAGTGGGGCTACCAAGCAAATCTGCGTGGATAGGCTGGCACGCTATAAACGTACTCAAGCGAAGCTTGAGTAACAATAGATCGTCCTTGATCAGAGGAGAGGACCTAGCCAGAGCCTGGCGTATAGGTTGGATTATAGCACCGGCAAGAATAACGGGACTTGACTAACTAAGATAATCACAAGTCTAAGCCTAGCAAGTATGCAAAATAAAGGGTACACCACACTTGCAAGAGATAGAAATAAAGTAAAATATAACTGAATTATATTGAAGATTGAGTACTAAAGGTACAAGAGCTGTTACCGCAGACTCAGAAGAATCTCCGAGAACTCAGAGGCAAAGCTCGACTCACTCTAACTCCCTGGACTATCCTAACTACTAAAATGTGGAAAATGACACTCTCTAAGGTAGGATATGGCTCTCAACTTCTCCACACCTTTACAAATGAGCTCTACAGGCCTATTTATAGTCCCATATGAGAGGGAGGTATTTGTAGGAGGCTTAGGTCGGTGGAAGGCCGAAGTCGGGGGTCGGCCGACCCTGTCACTGGGTCGGGCGGCCAGCCCCCAGGTCGGCCGACCTGGCTGCACCAGGTAGGCCTGACCCTTGGTCGGCCGACTTGGTGATGTGGTCGGCCGACCTGGCCACTTTGGCCAGTGTGCCTCATATTTGATCATTGGCATGTTTTCATCTATTTTATGTGCATTTTGGTACCTACATCCAAATATTCATACAAAACTTGTGGAACTCATTAGTAGAGGGGTTAGTCCATAATTATTCACTTGCATAGCTCCATTTGGTTGGTAACTGACGGTAGATATCGTGAGATTACCACCGTCAACACTAAGCTCTCTTGAGTCTGTTGAATACTAGTTGTGAGCTAAGTCATTTTATTCTTTGCAAATCAAAAACCATGATCACCACTTGATTTGGCTACCTAGCGTGTGAGGAGTGTGAATGCTATGCTATCTTTTCATACCTGGATATGCTAGTTGTATGCCTTTGCTAAGATAATGCCTAAGCTTTTATGACACCTTGCTTAATTTGAAATCTGAATCAAAATGTTTATAAGTGGTGTCTTATGTGCTGAATTGAGAAAGATCCAGGTGGTTTTGCTTGTCACACAAATCTAGTTCGAGACAGCTTGCCTTTGCACTTTGGCATGAACTTGGACTAGGCTATGTATGACCAAAACCTTGTCTTAAGCTTCTGATGGTTCTTTGAGCCTAGGCTTGGCATTGGTTGGTAAGAAGTGGCAAAAGACAAGTAAATAACCCCTAGCACAAAAAGAACTTGCTTATGAATACAAATGTCTAAATCTGAAATTTGCAAGTCTCTAAAATGCTTATGGCTAAGTTGTATATGCTTTGGTTGTGAGTAGCACACCTTGTATGCATTACTAGCATCTTGCTGTTCATGCCTATCTTGCTAGGTGCTATTCATATTGGTGATGCTTTCTTTTAAACTACCCTGAAAGCCATGCTTGCTCCCGATCTGTGTAAAATAGATTCATTTGAGCTTGTTGCATGCTTCTTTGCCCTCACTTGCTTTGTATGCTATAACTTGTGATTACTAGCTTTCCATCCCTTCTGAGCTCTTTCAGTTACACTCTTTGCATTTCATGGCATATTTTGAGGGGAAACTGTTTAGTTCAGGGGGAGTTGAGTTCAAGGACCCTTGATGTGTCCATTGTCAACAAGGGGAAGAAGTTAATGTACCTCAAGGGGGAGAAATTTAAAAATATGGACAAAAGGGGAGAACTCAGGAGAGATTTAGTTGAGGGGGAGCTTTGCACTCATATTGCATTTGTGAGGATGCATTTCAGGGGGAGTTGAGCTTTTAGCATGCTCTTTGCATCGGTGCATTGAGCCTTTTGCCTCTGCCTTGAGGAGCCGATGCTTTGTTTTCTTTTGTTGTCTCATTGTGCCCTGTTTCTTTGCTTGTATTTAGTTCTTGGGCATTTTGAGCAATTTTCTTCTTTCTTTCTTTCTTTTTCGGTTTTACGCTTTTCTCTTCTCTTTGTTCCATTTCAGGTTACGGGTTGGAGATATGTTGACAATGCAGTCATCAAGGGGGAGATTGAGAGCCAATGGACCGGCTTCATTGCTCTCCTGGTCTGATGAGTGATTGTCAACGAGCCCTCCAATGGACCGGAGGTAGATGATGAAGACCTCGATGGATTAAGGCAAAAGCCCTCCAATGGACCGGAGGTAATGCTCGGCGTCGGTCGGCCATGGGAGCTCGGTACACGGAGGCTCGGTTCGGCAATGGTGGTGTAAGCCCTACGATGAACCGCGAGGCAACTCCGATGGACTAGAGAAGCCGGGTGCCACCGTGTTGCTTCAACCCGAGTGCATGGCGCGAAGACGTGTGAGGGAGGCTTTGGCGGCTTCGGCTCAAAACCGCCACCCAAGTTCACATGACTTGGTGGGTTGGGCTCCAACTTGCCAAGGTAGAAGATTGGGCCAAGACCCGGCCCAGGAAGCCTGCAGAATAAAGTTTCCCGGTTTCTGACTACAAAACCGGGGGAAGCTTTCGGACTACTGGCTACATGGCATACATCCAAGCGAGGTGTGGAGAAGAAGAAGATCAAAGCGTCATCGTAGTCGTCCGATTGTATCTTTTACATTTCAGCCCCTTCCGGACATTCTAGAGTAAGGGTCTTAGTGTTAATTGTGTCGTCAGGCCTAGGGCTATAAATACCTAAGTGGCTAGTCATTTAGGTGTCTCTCCCACCATTAGAAAACCCTAGGCTTAGTATCTAATCAGCCAAGTGCCAAAGAGAGAAGCAAGAGCATTAGGGCTAGGTTTTGAGTCCCCTAGCTAGTGTTCTTCACACAAGAGGGAAGAATGAAGGGTGGTAAGCTGTAGAAATTTTGTATGAACTCAATTTCGTGATTAATCCAGCAATATTCAGCAGAAATTCGATCTCATGTGTGCAGCCCTCTCCTCCTCCCCTTTCTAGTTTAGTTTTTGGGTTCAATCCTTGGCCTTTGGGTGTTTGCTTTGGCCATGGGTGAATCCTTTCTTTTGCCGGTGTTTTGGACTTGCAAGGACGTGGAGATTATGCCCTAGTGCATCACAAACTTGCAGGTTTGCCACGAGCAAGTCGGATTTGAGTTTTTCTCTTTTCTTGCCCAAAGCTTGCCTCTTCACACGATCTGAAATTCCCGCTAATCCCATGATCATTTTGAGTTGATCTTTTGGGAATAGCTTTGGAATAGTGCTCAGATAGCCTGTGTCAAATTTTGTGAAGATTGGACAAGGTTTGGTCAAGTTTAGGGTTTTGGAGGCTCAATTTTCTGCTCCCACCGGACAGTCCGGCTCTGCTACCGGACTATCCGGCGTCACTAGACAGTCTGGCGCAGGGCACCAGACAGTTCGGCGTTGGGCTTTCCAGCCGGCTGCTACCGGACCATCCGGTCTTGTCACCGGACTATCCGGTTCCACCGGACAGTCCTGTGAAGGAGCCCGGACAGTCCGGCAGACGCCTGTAGGTGGCTGTGAGCGCTTTTCGTTGGATTTTTGCTGCCCGGCTTTTGCATCGACCTCGCTGTTAGTGTTCCTTGTTGCTGCCCATACTCTTAACCTACTGTTAACTAGTAGGGCGCATTTCGGTGCGTTGAGTGGCGAACAAGAAGCTAGTGGGTGAGTCGTTGTTTCGCTTGACTTGCGATCTTGTGATCGTTGAGTCTTGTGCTTCCGCTCGCTTGGTCTGTACCCGTTCAGTGGGTGACACCAAGTGCTGCTAGACACGTTTCCTTTCAGTGGATGGTGTCTAGTGTTTGTTGTGTGTAGTAGCTGTCAGTTTGCACCGCGGGTTTCGTGAGTTTGAGTTTTTAAGTGCTCCTATTCACCCCCCTCTAGTCGCACGTCTCGGTCCTACACAAATTACTGCTGTCCTATCGCGTGCAGTTTCAGCACAAACACCACTGCAAGATCAACCATATTAATCTCTCATTTGCACCCTAGTTCCTTCATCATGAGTCTATTGTTTTCTAACCATCTTTATCTTCTTGTTAATCACTTTGTTCTAGTAGCTACGCTCTCATTTCAGTAGTAACGACTAGCGTTCCTTTTATGTTTGTCAAATTATTTATTTCTATGATGTATTGTTCTTAGTTCCCCTTTTTTTGTTGTTCAGTTGTTTGCGCTGAGGATCCATGTATGTGAGCAGCAGCAAGAGTACTTGAGGAAGGCAAGTACAGCATGAACACAACCTAACAACCATTTAATCACTTCATATGCATGTGTCTAATTTTGCATGCCCTAAGGACTGTACCGTAGCCTCTTTTATCGATATGTTTACCAATGGGAATGCATATTGGTTAGATTTTGCTAGTTGCTGCGCGAACGCATGTACTTTTGTTAATAATTTTGATTAATGGATCTATGCAATATAATTGTTGAGCTTGACCCTCTGTCCATAAAATTGGCTTTTTAGCAACATAGTTTAGGGGGCAAGAGCATGTGCTTAGTGGTTTGCTCTTAGCCACTCTCCGTAAGGGCCGGTTTGCAAAGCGACAACCTAGGACAATTGTGCTACCATCAGACTGGAATGGGACGGTCTTGGCTAATTAATTAGGTTGCATTGGTTTGGGAGTAACTTACCAACGGGGAAAAAGGGGAGGTGAGCTTCTGTGGCCCTCGCGCTACTTGGGTTGAGTTGGTTTATCTCCCCTTGAGGCTTGCTCCACAGTTGCGGACCCTGAAACCTTAGCGGTTACACCTTATCAACGTGATCTTTGTAAAGGCCTCGTAGTGTGCTTGCTAGCTATCCCATCTAAGGTAATGTGGTGGACCACTAGCGTAGCTCACGACTCATGGGTAAAGATGTACAGCCTCTCGAGAGTGTAAAACTGACATGTCAGCCATGCTCACGGTTATGAGCGGCCCAGATCCTTTATGTAGATTAGTGGTTCCCGGTTTGGTTTGGAAGTTGTTCTTATGTCAATAATGTTGATTAATTCTTATGCAATATCTTGGGCTTAATGGTTCATCTACTCACTTGTAGTAATTAGTTGTTAATAAAACTTGACCAACTAAAAGCTCATGCATTTGTATCAGCCAACCTTAGAGCCTCATGGTTCATGTTATGCTTGTTGAGTACAAGTTGAAGTACTCACACTTGTTCCTTTAGTTTTATCCTTGTTAGGGGAAAATTCCAACCGCTGCTCAGAAGATGGAGACCTGAAGGAGTACAAATGAAGGTTCCAGGAGTTCTAGGCGAGCGACCCCCAGTTGGTTTCCCTGTGGATGGCTCAAAGTTTTAGTTACGCTTCCGCTACTCTGTGTTAAAGACTTGATGTCTTATGTAATCTAGCTTAAATGATATGTATTTAAGCATTGTTTATGATATCACTACTAAATTGTCTCTATATGTGTGAGATTAGATCCTGGCACACATATGGATTTGCTCTGGTTTTGTCCGTTGAAAACCAGGGTGTGACACTTAGCCAATCCGTGGGCTGGAATGGTGAGGTGGAAGCCTTCCGACGTGTATGTGCTTCTTCCTTCGGTTTCCACGCCGGCATTATGTTTGACACGTCACTCCTTGCATGCAGGTCGAAGATGGTGGCATTTGGAGCCAGAAGCAGGCCGGGCGGCCTGGGTCCTTAGCCCATTTCTAGTCCTTCATCCTGAATTCACATGTTTCACCATATTTTTGTATATTTTGCATCATGACTTGTATTCCTGCAAGATCTTTGTACATAACTCGTGGAACCGGTTAATATGTATGGAACTTGCATAAATTCACCCTTGGAACATGATGTATTGGTGTTCGAAATAGGTTATAACGACCGCCAACAACCGCGAGGCGACTCTGATGGACTGGAGAAGCCGGGTGCCACCGTGGTGCTCCAACTAGAGTGCATGGCACGAAGACGTGCGAGGGAGGCTTTGGCGGCTTTGGCTCAAAACCGCCACCCAAGTTCAAATGGCTTGGCGGGGTGGGCTCCGACTCGCCAAGATAGAAGATTGGGCCAAGACCCGGCCCAAGAACCCCGCAGAATAAAGTTTTTCGGTTTCTAACTTCAAAACCGGGGGAAGCTTCCAGACTACTGGCTACGTGGCGTACATCCAAGTGAGGCATGGAGAAGAAGAAGATCAAACCGTCATCGTAGTCGTCCGATTGTATCATTTTCATTTCAGCCCCTTCCGGGCTTTCTAGAGTAGGGGGTCATAGTGTTAAATGGTGTCGTTAGGCCTGGACTATAAATACCTAAGTGGCTGGTCATTTAGGTGACTCTTCCACCATTAGAAAACCCTAGGATTAGTTTCCATGCAGCCAAGTGCTTAGAGAGAAAATCGGGTGCTAATCTAGGATTTGGAGTCCCCTAGGCTAGTACTTTGCATCAAGAGGGAGGATGAAGGGCGGTAGGCTATATGAACCTTGTAAGAACTGATTTTCCATTTCAATTCAAGCAAGATTCGTCCTCAATTCGAGCTCATATGTGCAGCCCTCTCCCTCTCCATTTCTTTTGGTGTTTTGGACTTGCAAGGATGTGGAGATTATGACCTAGTTCATCTCAAACCTGCAGGTTTGCCACAAGCAAGTCGTTCTTGAGTTTTCCCCTTTTCTTGCCCAAAGCTTGCCTCTTCACGAGATCTGCAATTTTCGCTAAACTCTTGATCCTTTTTCATGGATCTTTTGGGAATAGTTTTGGAATAGTGCTAGGATAGCCTGTGCCAAATTTTGTGAATATCAGAAAGGCTGTTTTCTGGGTTCACCGGATAGTCCGGCTCCAATCACTGGATAGTCCGGTGGACTTAACATCCTCCTAATGGGCTGATTTTTTATTATGTTGTTCGCCATGTTTTTGTGAGCTTGTGGTTACAATTTCATGATTTTTGGAGTCTGTTTGACCTGGTTTTGGCATTTTTCTTTGCAATCTGTTCTGTCTGAAATTGCCATGTCAGACTATCCGATAGAGGGTGGTGGACAGTCCGGTGGTGCCAGGATTTTTGCCTCCAAATCTGGTTTAAGTTGGTCCTAAGGTTTGCGATCCCGTGGTCGTTGAGTCGTGTGCTTCCGCTTACTTGGTGTGTTCCCTTTCAGTGGGCGACATCAAGTGCTAGCCAGTCACATTCCCGTTCAGTGGGTGGTGTCTAGCTTTCATTCTGAATGTTGCGTTAGTGTGTACCAAGGGGGTTTTAGTTTGAGTTTTTAAGTGCTCCTATTAGCCTCTCTAGTCACACGTCTCGGTCCTACAAACTTAAAATCACTCATAATTATACATAAATAGATAATAAAAATAAAATAAAATAAAATAAAGATAAATACATAAATAAAAATCAAACCGAAATCTTCAGCGTCCTTGATTCCACATGCGAAGATTATAGAGTTGTTCTTCAATGCCCTGAGTATTTTCTTCATATTGATCCATATTTTGCCTCACATTATCAATGATCTGATAATTTGCCGCCAACATATTCTCCATGCCATAAAAAGCTTGATGTGGCATACCCTGCGTTGCAACTTCTTCAGTAGTGTAAGTCCTTACTCTTCTTGGAATGAACGTTGCAGGTGGAGGGATATAAGTTGATGGCTGGAATACTGGTGTGGAGGTAGGATCATAAGAGCTAACTGGTCTTGGATTGAAAATTGGACCTTGTGATGATCCTGCTCCTCTAAATTGCTCACTCATAAATTGTTGGCTTGGTTGTGCAGGGGAAGGCTCCCAGGCGCCCCATCCAGATGATGGTGGTTGCTGGCTTGATTCCCCTTCCTCAAACATGAATCTCTCTAACCAACCAATTCTTCCTTGAGCAAATAAAGTAATCCTCTGATTGGGAATTTTGAAATTGGTCTTGCTAACAAAGAAGCCACTAGCCTTATTTCCATAAATATATTTTCCTTTCTTTAAGAAATTTTCATCAATATTGGCTGGTGTTTTTGTAAAGATTGGATTGAACACTAATTCAGGCTTTAATGAAGAAGCAATGATAGTCAAATAATGCCCAAATCTAAGTAACCCAGTGCTTCTATTCCTTTGGATAATACAATGATTGATCATAGAATGAACTGGATTAATTCCCATAGGCCAACGAAGTGCAACATAAAGCCATTTTAATTCAGAAGACTGCACTTTGGTGCCATCTAGCCTTTCCAAAACTCTAACAGTCATGTATCTATGAATAATTCCGATTATGAGATTAACTATCCTCATTCTTTCCTTGGAAGAATTAGAAGCAATTTGCAGCCAAAAATTATCTAGGACATCTTGATTCACATCAATATTATCAGGTGCATTCTTCCAGAATCCCAACAATAAACCAATCATACCCAAAGATATATCTGCGGACTCCTCCTTGATTCTAAATCTCAGGGTATAATTTAAATCAGAGGATTGAACTATATCCATGGTGGTCATGACTTCTAATGCTATGTCCCGCTGATATATAGCACTAAGGTGAATAAAATTACTCCAACCCAAATTCTGGAAAGCTTTCTCTATGCTTAGAGTAAAAATCTAGATAACTCATGAAGTCGAAATCCAGATCAAAGTTGGATGTAATTCGGCCTTTACAATTGTCATACCTGTGTTCTTCAAAAGAGGTTCACAGCGAGAAACCTTCTGGAGAGAACTTCCACTCTTCTTCATCAACATTCATGGGTTGAGAGTCTTGATCTTGAGCTCGGGTAGAAGAACTAGTTCTCAGCCTCCTTGCCGGCTCCAGAACATCATCAACATTAACAGAGAAGTGAGAAGAACAACCTCGTAGGCCTTGATCATGACGAAGAGACCTCCGGAGTCGGAGCTTCCCATATAAAAGACAGAGTGCCTTCTTGATGAATACCTTGATGAATCTTCCTCCTTCTTATAGGAACCCTCTCTTGATGAAGAACCTTTGAAGGTCTTCTTGAAAACTTCTTAATCCTTTCAAGATTTTTTCTCTCAAACTCTTCACCTCTTCTCTTCTCTTCGGGAAAACTGGGCTCTGGTGGTGTTTCTGGTGGTGATAGGCTGATACAACTATTCCATTTATATAGGCAAAGAAGGGATGCGAAGGGGAGGTGCAACTGGTGCAGGAACACCTGGGGTCGGCTGACCCAGGGGGCTTGGTCGGCCGAGCTAGGCTCCATCTGGCCGTGCTGGCTCCCAATCTTCACTCATACGCTGCCCATAGGATTCCTTGCAATCATAGCTAGCTTCCACAGCAAAATTGTCGACATGCATGCAGGCTTTGACAAAAATTCAATCAAGGTTTAAAGTTTGTCCCCATGGATGCTTGTCCTTTGATTCTTTCCTATTTAAATTTTTAATCATAGCCTATGTTTCTATGTTTGCTGGTTATATTATGATTAAAGAGGATCCTATGTTGCCTAATTAACTTTCTTTACTAAGTAATTGATTATCTTCACTAATTCTATGTCCTTAATTTGCAATCATTGCAATCACTAATTCTATGGTAGGTTTAAAAGCACTTAATCAAGCAAAGTTTATTTTTAATATAAAAGATATTCTTTAATTGCTATTCTTAAAATAAACCTATGTTATGTTTTGTATAAAAACAAATGTTCGGTTTATTTAACCGTGTTGATTTCAGAAAAAAGATAAGCAACTCAATTCATGGATTGAATTGAATTTACTCACCTTATCTCTTTAGCGTGGCTTAGGTGTATGCTTAGTTTTTGGATAAAATAGAGGGAAAATTTTGAAATCACATAATAATATGGAGATTAAAATCTAAGAAAAAGTGTCTCTCTTTATTTTATAAATCGCAAACTTTTCAAAGTCAGACAGCTACGTAAGTGAGAGTTGCCATCTTTTTACTATTAAAACTAAATCAAATTTGAACTAATCTAAATACTTCATTAATTTAACCATGGTTTATCGAACGCTGAAGTTTTCAAACTAAAAATATCTAAGAAAGAAAAAAACTAAATACTTTCTAAAAATACCTGGATTGTCTCCCATAAAGCGTTTGAGATAAGTCCTTGAGCCTGACTGTGTTGGGCGCCATTGCAGATGAGTCTTCATCTTCAAGCTTCGTCCTCTTCAATTGCTCGACACACTTCATATCTTGGATGAAATTTGAATGAGCTTGATTCTCCATTGATGTTGAACTTGATCATTCCTTCTCCCACATTGATGTTGGCTTGAGCTGTCCTAAGAAAAGGTCTTCCAAGTATCAATGGCGATTTCGAGGTCCCTCCCATCTCGAGAATAAAAAAGTCAACGGGTACAAGATTTTCCCCAATCTTGATTGGCACGTCTTCAGCTACTCCTTCTGGATATCTTACTGAGTGATCTGCTAGCTCTAGACACATGGATGCAGGCTCAAGCGTTGGCAGCTTCAGCTTGTCAAACACTGACTTAGGCATGACACTCACAGTTGCTCCTAGATCACATAAAGCCTTGTCAATGTTGAGTGCACCAATAGAGCATGAGATAGTGGGACATCCAAGATCTGCCTTCTTCTGCAAAGAAGCATCCATGATAGCTTCACTACACTCAGTTGTCAACTTCTCACACTCAGATGGCATTTCTCTCTTGTTAGCTAGTATATCCTTGAAGTACTTGGCATAAGTGGGAACTTGAAGTGCATCCAGCAATGGATGTATAGCTATTTGATCACTTCAAGAAACTTATTGAAACGCTCATCTGTCTTGTTCACTTCCTCTGCTTTGCCACTTTCCATCTTCTCGATCATTCTCATGAGTGAGTCGATCTTTCCACCTAGGATCTCTATCTTCTCCACTTCTAGCACACTCTTCACCACTCCAGCGGATGGAACAGTCACTAAAGTAGGCGCCACCCTATCTGCTCCCTATGTCCCATTCTCGGCGATCTTCTTGAACAAAGCTCCGGTCTCTATGGGAGTAAGACTGAGAATTGATCCTCCGGACGATGTGTCAATCTGAGCTCTACACACTACATTGAGTCCACCATAAAATTTTTGAACTAAATCCCATTTCTGAAAGTTGTGGTGAGGGCAAGCTGACACATAGTCGTTGAATCTCTCGTAGGCTTCATCAAATGTCTCCGTGAGGTATTGCACAAATGTTAAGATCTTGTTGCGCAGAGCTTGAGTCTTCCTAGGTGAAAAGTACTTGGCGATGAATCCTTGTAGTAACTGCTGCCAGTTGTTGATTGTATCTTTTGGAAGTGCGGACAGCCACTGATGAGCTTTCCCAATCAGTGAGAATGGGAACAAGCTCGCTCTGATCTGATCATTAGTGACTACATCGATGTTGAAAGTGTTGCAAATCTGCACAAACGTCTTCAAGTGTTGATTCGGGTCTTCCTTTCCACTGAATGGTTGATTCTGCACCATGCTGATCACTGAGCTTCTGATCTCAAATGCTCTCTAAGGTGGAGTGAGGTCTCTAATCTTCAAATCAGTTGAGGACGGCACACATAGCTCCACATGCCTCCTTTCTTGGTTGTTGTCGTGACCCATTTCCGGCAGAGTTTCGTCTTGCTTCTGGGAAAATTTGGCAGAGCTTCGGTACTTTCTTAATAACATCTCTCGATCATCCACATAATTAGTTGGTTTATTGGACAGTGGTCCATCCATTCCTGCTAATGTTAGTGGCAGAGAATGTATACGAAGAAAAACTATAGTCTAGAAAATTTACACTAAACTAAAAAGCAATATTTAAACTAAATATAAAAATTATTTTACAAAAGATAATAAAGAAAATAAATAAAAAAATACTATAAAACAAAAAGGAAAAGAAAAATTCATATATACATAGCGCAAGAAATTAATAAATAAAATAAAAACTAAAATAAATAAATAAATATAGATAAATAAAGAAAAACTAAAATATATAAAACTAAAATTACATGTAAAAGATAAAAGCTAAATACATACAAACTCAAATCAATTAGAAGATGACTAATTAGTTTCCCGGCAACGGCGCCAGAAAAGCTTGTTGACAGCACTTAAGCATGGCAAATCTTATACTGCAAGCGACAGTATCGTATGTAGCTTTTCCTCAGGATGAGTATCGTAGGTTTTGTCAATCCAAGGAACGAACTAGTATAATCTAATTAACAAGAGTTTATAGGAAGCTAAAAGGTAAAAAGGTAGTCTAATCTATGTCTAAACCAATCCTTAGCCTAATCTAAATAGAAACTATACTATATAAATATAAGATAAGCAATTAGAACATAACTAGAGCACTAATTAAAGGGTATTAACTAGGTCTCTGATCAAGCTCTAATTGGATCCAAAGCATATGCGATATATGGGCGCTACTTCAAGAATAGAGTAGCGAGATAACTAGTAGCTCAAGGTAAACAAGCATGTTCAAGCATATTCATCATAGCATGATTAACTCAAGATCAACCAATCTAATCTCCTAGATCAAGCTTAACCTTTCCCCGGGCTCTACTGTCACTAGTAACCAGGTAATCGACAATAAACTCTCAACAGACATACATAATTAGAGAACGCGCTTCTAATTACTTTACATAGTCTAATAACATAATTAGAGCAACTAGAACCTCTAATCACCATGATTACAAGAACTAGAAACACAACCATATCATTAGTAAACTAGATCAGAGATCAAGAACGCTAGATGAATAACACCCTTAATGACATGATCTAATCAACAGGCATCTAGACATAAAGTGAATTACAGCTAGAACATGTGTAATTAGAACAAGAACTTGATAATTACATAAGAACATTGCTTCATTAATAAATTGTATCAAGATTACAACTATGATCATACATTCCCTTGATGATATAATTGGACCTCTGGAGCTAGTTAATTAGAGCACCGTGCGAGGCCTCTTATCACCTCTAGGAACTAGAAGAACTCTAATCCTAGATTAGAAACTCGACCATCTACTCTCTTCTAGTTGTAGTCCCTCTTGTTGCCGTCTTCACGCCTGGATAATGAATTGGATGCCTCGCCTCGGGGCCTATGCTCGCTATTTATACCCTAGAAATGATGTGGGAAAAAGGAAAACCCGAACCGCCTTAAGGGGTGGTGGGGTCAGCCGACTAGGGGGAGTTTGGGTCGACCGACCCGGACTCTCCCTGCGTCCAGTTGTTTCCATCTTTTTGCGGGGTAGTTCCTTGATGCTTAAGTAATGTTTGTGTGGGGCCTTGTGGACTCTTCGGCTTCTGGAATCTTCTATATGGGCCGAGATATGACGATGTCCTCTAGTCTTTGACATATTTGATGAATTTATTGAATAATTATTCAATTAGATCATTGTGAATTTCGCGAAAAATAGGTCAAAAACCTGTAAAAATCACATGTAGCATATTTTCAAGACAATGTTGCAAAATTTACAATAATCGGTGATAATTGTTAGTAAAAGATATAGTTGACGCTTAAAAACCATGAAAAACTATGTAAAATCATACAAAATATTCATTCATAAGCCGCGTCAACAATAACTAGCATCGAGAGATAAATATGGTACGGATTGGAAGGATTTTTACATAATTCTTCCACCAGTGGATGAAATTAGGTTTTCGATATATGCCATCTCGTTGCATCTTATATAGTTGCTTGTTTGTAGGTTGCTTCATAGATGTCTAGTTTTGCCTTTGGAACTCACTGTATGAAGAATACAAATAGATAAGGAATAGACCAAAATATCAGTGGTTATTAAGAAGCAAAGTACTCAATGAACACTTTCATGAAATATGGATCCATCTGCTTTATGTTAGCATACATGTACAGCAAAGCCGATATTCGTTCTCCCGGCTTAAAATAGTAGGTGAGCTGCCACTCGCACTTGTTCCAGTAGATTGGAATATTTCAAGGTCACTGAGAGGAGGCTCGTCCACATTGTATCTCATCGTCGGAGCATTGACATTGTGTTCCTCTGCAAAATATACACTAGAGAAATATGATATCTCAAGAATAAATGCTTCAGCGACGCACCCTTCAACTCTAACATTATTGCCAACCATTGCTCTAAGACATTTGAGGGCCCTTTAAATGTGGTACATCCACCTAATTTGTACAGGTCCACCAACCTTGGTTTCCTATGCAAGATGAACAAGGAGATGCTGCAATGGATTAAAGAACATAGGAGGAAATTTTTTTTCCAATTTGCATATTAGCACATGTACATCTTTCTTTAGCTTCTCCATCATTTCTTTCTTAATATCTTTAGCACAGAGCTGTCTATAGAAATAACTTATCTCAGCTAGCAATAACTTAGCTCAACTAGCACCGACCAAACTCTATCAGGCAGGTAGCCGCAAAACATCACAAACGAGTCTTTCCATGATAAATCATGGCTCTTCAAACTATTAAGCTTCCCGGTCTTCAGATTCACGGCTGATTTCTTCCTGCTGCGTAACCATTTGGGAATTTCAAATTTTTCATCCATCTTAACACTTCTTTCCTCTCTTGTAGTTTAAGACAAAACGGGGTACGAGGTTTACCTCAACTTGCGGTGAGATCAAGGGTTGGGCAGTTGCAAATATTTGCCAAGTCCTTTCGGGCCTTTAAATTGTCATTTGTTTTGTCACTTAAATGCATGCACGTGCTTCTGATACTTTCAGCAACATTACATTCTTGATTCATAATATCAATGTTGTGCGGGAGCATAAATGCCTTGGCATATGGAAGGTCCCATATTCCACTGACGTGAGTCCAGTTGTGCTCATTTCCAAACCCTTCATACACAGTCTTTTCCTAGTTTAGCTTAAGGCATGCGAGCTGATCAAGAATTTCTTGCGCGCTGAGCCTTTTTGGTGGTCCCTCGTAGCAGGCGGTGTGTTTCCTAAGGCGATCCTTTTTGCCTCTAAATATATGATCGGAATCTGTGGCAATCAAAGGAGTAGATCTTCGCACCAAACTCAAGACAAAAACATCTAGTGTCAGCACCACATATCAGACATGTCAAAGTCCCATGAACGCTTCATCCAGCAAAGATACCATACGCCAAGAAATCATGAATTGATCATAGGTACGCAGCCCTAAGGGTGAATTTCTGCTTCAAGGAAATATCATATGCTTCGACACCTATCCACAACTGTTTCAATTCTTTGATCAAGGGTTGTAACATCATGTTGAGCTATGATGAGGCAAAGAAACAAAAATTCATACTTCGTGCAAAGAGAAGGTGGAAGGTTGTATGGAATAGCAAACATTGGCCAACAAGAGTTGGAAGCGGCCGATTGACCGAAAGGTGTGAAGCCATCAATTGCCTGAGCGAAGGGAATATTCCCCATGTCCTTAGCAAACTCTGGGTCAAACTCATCCGAAGCCTTCCATGCATATGAATCAGCAGGGTGCACCATGACCCATGGGTTGTCACGTACACCTTCTTTCGGCCACCACATGGGTTCAGCTGTTTCCATTGAGAGAAAGAGTCGCTTAAAGCGAGGTGCCATAGGGAAGGAACGGAGTTGCTTATTTGCAACGTCCGTCGTCACTTTATTGCCATCCTTATTTACTACCTCGACATATCTCCCTTTGGCACAGTTTAAGCACTTTTTTCTCGTCCTTATGATCATCCATGAAAAGCATGCAGTTGTTTGGACACATGTCTATCTTCTCATAGCCCATACCAAGGTCTTCGGTCAACCAATTGCACTAATACATGTCATTGGGCAACTTATTGGGATGCGGAAGGACATCCCCTATCAATTGCTAGAGCTCATTGAAACACTTGTTTGAGAAGAAATACTTGGACTTGATGGCAATGAGCTGGGTCACAAAACCTAGGAGGGACATTTTTGTGTGTTCGTGCAGTGCCTCTTTTGAAGCTTTAAGGAGCTTGAAGAACTCCTCAAACCCCTTTGTAGAAGGATCCTCAGGGTTTAGACCAAACTCTGGCTAAAAAGCTTCTAGCATCTCATCCATCCTATCAACGCGCGCTGAATCATCATCTGCTTCCCTTTATATTTCAACTCTAGTTTCCTTCTCACCATGGAAGGTCCAAATTTCATAGTTAGGCATGAACCATAGTCAACCAGGTCTATGGCTAAGTTAAATTTATTCTGAAATTTTCTGTTGCTGTGGATGTTGCATGGACACCTGATCCGATTGTGAGTTGTCGAAGAGAAATCATGGTCAATTTGCTTATGTCTTGCTCCTCCACTCAGATGAGTGCACTCTTATCCCAACCATCATACATCCATCGGTGATCTTCGCCCATACTTGAGGCTATGGACATTAAAGCAAGGTAGACGGCAAGCTTATGTTTTTTCAATATATTGCGGCCCTACATATATAGGTAATGATATGTCCTAAACCACCCAAGAGTGGTCGACAGAGCACGAATTTATGATGAGTCTGTGGGGTTTGAAAGAAATTTCGGCAGCATAACCCCGCTGTTCTCCAACTGCATGCCCAAATGTGGTGCAGTGGAGAACAATAGGGTTATGCCGCCGAAACTTTGCTCAGACCCTGTGGCTCATCATAAATACCACGCTCTATCGATCACTCCGAGGATGTCCAAAAAAGGGACAATTCCGGACCAGCTACATCTCACGGGCACAACACACGTGAGACATTGCTGGTCTGGAACGGGCGACACATAGATTCCGTGACTTCGTATAAGTGGTAACATATAACTAAGACATGGCATGATAAAGCATAGCATATCAAAATTATAAGACATTGTATAAGTGGTAACATATAACTAAGCATGTTAAACCATCATAAATCATAACTTAATATCTAAGTAAGCTTGACATTTAACCTAATCAATTAATACTTAATCATAGAACTAATACTAGTTTCATTTGTAATGTTAACTTTCACCGGCAACTATGATGCTCCGGCATCTCAAGTGCATAATCATTCATCATACATGCAACATTCATCATAAAGTATCATACATTAGCATGCATATGAGCCCTGTTCAAACTTGGTTGAAATGAAACCTGTCGAAACCTGTTTTTCTGCATATATGTCTCTGTGATTGTGCCCATAACTTTGATTCTATTTAGATTTGGGTGAAACTCATATTGACAAACTTGTAGACAATTTTATGGTGAGCAACTTTCGTAATTGGTGCTTTGACGTGCATGAAGGTTTGCATAGAGTTTTGGGGCTTTTTCTGTCAGCATGTGAATTCTGTCCAAACATGACCTGTTTAGTAATTTCAAATTTTCTTGATATTAGAGCCAAAACCTTGCAATGCTGGTATTGATAAAGTTGTAGATCATGAAATTCTGAACAACATTGGTATAAAACTCCTTTTATGAAAGTGTTTAGAAAATGGACTTTTAGAATTTCCAAGCTGGAGGGTTTTGTTGGTCAAACCTTGGTCAGCAGTTTAAATTCAAATTTAAACCATGTTTTGAGTATAACATGGTATACAAGTTTATAAAACAAATGTAGGGGAACAAATTTAGAACATTTCCTCCAATTGGAGTTTTGTCAAATTCAAGTCCTAAGTTAGTCAAATAGGCGATTTTCAAAAGCACCTTCCTTGGTCAAAGCTGGGTTTTCCATTTTCCGGGATTTTTCCCATCCCCTCTCTCTATGACAGGCGGGTCCCACCTGTCGAGCCCCTCGGGTTCCCGCCTGCGCAAATTGGAAAACTCCAGCCCGTGGGTCCCACCATTGCCGTCGCCTGTGCACTGAGTCCGTGGACCGTTCCTCTCCCACCTCGAACCGACCCCACCTGTCAGCCGCCCTGGTCCACTGGACCGCGTCCACCCTTTTCCCACCGACCCCACTCCCCGCTCCGACGCCTCCACGCGGCGAGAGCCGCCTGCCGGCGGCCGGCCGAGACCGCGCCCCGCGTCCCCGCCCGCACTTGGACGGATTCCCGGCCAAGGCCTCCTCCTTCGGCCTTAAGCCGCGGAGGGCACCCCTCTCCGCCCTCCTCTCCCACTCGCCTAGCCTCTCGCCTCTCTCTCGGTTTCCACCGTCGCCCGCCATTGCCGCAAGCTCGGCTCGACCCCGCACCTGCCACTTCGGCCACTTCCGTACCACCCCACCACCCTGCCGCTCTTCCCCATCCTCAGCTCCGCCAGTTCCGCATGATCTAGGCCGCCAATTCCTCTCCCCTGCCGCGCATTTCGCCGCCGGACCCGCCATAGCCGCGAGCTCGAAGCTCGAGCTCGGGCCCGCCGTCCCGCTCTACCCCGCCCCTCCACACTGCCACGCCGGCACTCCCCGTGCTCCACTCCACCACTACACCGAACTCTAGGCCGACAAGACCCCACCGGCGAGGCGCATTACCTCGACAGACTCCCGCCTCCTCTGCTCACCGTCGCCGGCCTCCTCCGGTCATTCCCCGTCAAATCAAGATAGGGGTAAGGATCCCCAATCCCTCCTCTCTCTCCCCGAGCACCGCCAGTGAGCCCTAGGGCCCCACGCGGCCGTGCCGGCGAGCGCCGCCGCCGCCCTTCTCTCTCCCCGGCGGGAGGTTGAAGAAAGGATGCAAGTTTTGCATCCTAGCCCCCGAGCTTCATTCGTTTTCTGTTTTAGTCCCATGCGCTGTAGACTAAGTCATGTAGATCTTCTGTTCTAGCCCCTGATGTCTACGGTTAATTGCGTACAAGTCCTTGATCTATAAGATTTTCATTTATTTCATTAATAAATCGGCTGAAACTTTGAAAAATCATAACAATTCAAAGAAAAATCCAAAATGGACAAACTCAGTGGCTATGGACTCCTCTTGAGTAGATCTATAGGATAGGTATGATGTGGATGTGTAAAAAGTCTGTTTTGCTCCTGGTTTAGTGCATGCATGTTGAGGGTAAATAAATGGTAAAAATGGACCAAATAAACTCCAAAAATTATGAAACTTGGACAGTAGCTTTGTTATGGCATCTAGGTACTATGTAATTTTTGGTAGCCCTAGCATTGACTGTTTAATTACTGTTTTGCCCTTATGCATGTGTTTTGTGTATTTAATTAACTTGGAAAATGGAGGCTATATAAAATATGCTCAAATATGACCTCTGGTATTTTCATGTACTCTATATAGTATGGATAGCTTGCTGGTAAAGTTTGAGGCCTTGCATGTGAAGTTTGAGTGATGATTTGAAAATGACAAAGTGTCACACGCTTAAGTAAATAAAATGAGAAAGTGGTTCTAGGATGCATAGTTAGTCCTATGAAAAATCTGGTGTGCTACTAGTATGATAGGGGGTCCAGAAAGTATTTTTGGAAGATTTATTAACACTGTTTATAAGTGCATCTTAATTTGCATAAGATGAATATATGGAAAATAGGTGTCATAGATTTTGTGCTTGCTGATTTTTGTATATGATGTTTATGTAATGAAATGCTTGCTGTAGAAATTTCAAGTCCAGAAACCATTCCTATAACTTATGAAAATTTTGAGAAGTTATAGGGCTGATAACTTGTTGGAATTTTAATAAATTAATTATAACTGGTTTGTAGCTGAAATTTTGGCAGTAGCACTATGAAGTATGTTTCTGCATGTGGTAAAAGCTTGGGATCAAATTGAGTTGTCTAATTACATGAACTTATGAGTGCATTTTATTCATGAAAGTAGCGTGTCCGTTAATTTGCATATATATGTTTAACTTCAAAAGTCAACTTCATTCCATTTGATAGGGACTGTGTACACATATAAGACACTAATTCCTAATAACTTCAAAGATAAAATGTGGTGATGGTTTGTACGATTTTTTTAGTGATGGGTTGTATGATTTCTTAGCAAAGTTGTTAAGTTTTCTTCTTATAGGATGTGTTTGAACTAAATACAATTGAGTCTTTTTATCACAAACTACTTGATCATGCATGATGCTTTAATTGCACCTCATGCATACAATTGCATTCGATACACTCATGATTGCACTATGACATACATATAACCTGTAGCATATGCAGGTATTTGCATTCTCTTACACTCACTTGCATATTATATCATGCATATAGATTCCACGAAAGAAGGATCAACACAAGAACTACTATTGATCGAGAAGCCGGACAACGGATTGCACCAGGAGTTGGTTTTCCTCAACCTGAAGATGAAGGGTCGCTTCTTATATCCGTCCCTATTTCAAGGGGTTGCCTGGGGCAAAGCCTCACAACCTTTGTTTGGTTTGTTGGTTGTCTTAAGAACGATCAAAGGTAGGCAGGACCATGATTTCTCCCAGCTAATACTATGTTGTTTGATGATTATGCATCTGCATTAGGAGTTGTTTGAAACCAATTGCATTAGACTTCCTGGCCGCCCTGGCCCTAGAACCTATACTTAGAGTTCGTAGGACGAGTGCCTAGTAATGCTAGGTACGAGTAGACACGGGTGAATGGAGTCACTCGTCGCGTAGGTGGTTTCAAAAATTTACAGAAATCTCACTGAGGTAAGTTATTATATATGCTTCTGATTTAAATGGAGACCGGACGGAGATTTTATGAGTTATGTACCGTTTATTATATTGTGCATTGGACCCCGCTCGAGTCGCATAAGGCCGGTCATTGTTCGCCTATTGGTCAGTATAACATTGCTAGAGATGCTTATCCGGGATAATGGACCGGTGAAAGTCTTACTTGTGCCATCCGAAGAACAGAGACTTGGTCCTACCATCGGGCCCAGGGGTGCTTGGGTGTTGACTCGTGGAGGGCTGGACCCGGTGCGCCAAGGTAACGCTCCATGGGGGCTAAACCTGGGGAATGGCGGGTTGGAATCGAACTTGGGATGGGACAAGTGGAGATGGGGGTTATATGTGGGAACGTGATGGCTAGTAAGCATATACCCCTAGCATTTCTAGTTATTCCTGGGAACTAACAAATCGATTTGAATCGCTGATGCTTACCAGGTGTGCAAATGCCAATACCACTGACGGGCAAAGTAGTAATCCACTTGAATATGTTGTATTATTAATTCATGATTTTGTATATCAACATGCTTGGATGTGTATGATCCGTCCAACTATTCATGGTGCTGCCCATCCTCTGATAGGAGGTCGATGGACTTAGGAGGTGCTTTGAAGTCAGGGCTGACCCGACGTACCGTGGTGTCACTCCTGAGACGGCTACTCCTAGGAGTTAGATGGGGCGCTGTGAATCTTGGGGCGGGACATGTATAGATGAGGGGTATATCTTGGATGTGTATAATACACTATTATGCAAGTTACTGATGGTTCTCATGTTTTACTATTATGCAAGTAGTTATATTACGATGTAAAGGATCTTCATAGTTAAGGGATAGCAGCTGTCAAATCCTGCAATTTTATGTCAACATGACCTTGTTTAAAAATCAATGGCTAAGGATCCACATGATTAGTAAGCGAGCTTTGCGTCAGCTGTAAGCCCCGTCCATTAAGTCCTACTGAGTAATTAGTACTCAGGGTTTGCCCCCACTTTTGGATTACAGGTACTGACGACATCTGGACAACTGTGTTGGAGGTAATAGTACCGGTGGGCTTGGTGCTACTCGCCTTGTTCATCTCTTCATTAAGACTACTTAAGTATATTGTTTCCGCTGCGAGATTTTAAAAACGCTTTCGCTATTTAAATATACTCTGAATTCGCTTCCGCTATATTTGAACATGTATTTGATTTCATACAATTGGGTTGTAAATTAAGTCTATTATTCTCTATTTCAACTGCCTGTGATGATGTAATTGGTGTGGCTCCTTTGAGAGTCAGATGTGTTTGATGTCGGTTCCTCTGGGAATGGTGTTTTCAAGTGCTCCTATTCACCCCCCTCTAGTTGCACGTCTCAGTCCTACAGCCCGCCGCACAACGCCGCCCGCCCGGCGCCCCGCCCCGGCCACGCCCGCCCGCCCCTGCCCGGCGCCCCGCCCCGGCCGCGTCCGCCGCCCCCAGCCCGTAGCCCACCGCCCTAGCCGCATCCGGGCCGCCCCGGCCGCCGCTCCCGCCACACCGGCCGGCCCCGGCTGCGCCAACGCCGCTCCACGCACCACCGCCCCTGCCCCACATGCCCCCGCACGCTGCCCTGCGCCGCCCGATGCCTCTCCTGCGTCCCTGCCGGCCGGCCTCACCCCACGCCGCCGCCCAATGA
Organism: Paspalum notatum; assembly: GCA_022530915.1. NCBI lineage: Eukaryota > Viridiplantae > Streptophyta > Magnoliopsida > Poales > Poaceae > Paspalum > Paspalum notatum. The sequence goes on along the minus strand of CM039687.1, from coordinate 34,369,595 downwards.
GCCGCTGCTCCCACATGCGCGACTCTTGTGGCCGCGGCGGCCTCGTCCCTCCCGGCCGTCTCCCCTGCTTGATGGTGCCCCACATCCGATCCCGTACATCTTTGAAGTAACAAATAGATGGCTTTCGACTTTTTTTATAGTGATTCTAGTTAATTTTCGGCGGCTAGCTGCCGAAAGTTATGATTAGAAGTGCCATATGTTTTGATTTCGATGATTGTAGAATGATTAGATCAAATGTCTCGCTTATTATTACCATGCTTATGATTAGAAGTGCCATATCTTATCAACATGCATGGTTATGATTTGTTATGGTTCAATATGCTTAGTTTAATATATGGTTGCTCTTATACTATGTCTTATCAATTTGATATATGCTATACTTACCATTTATCTTGCTTTAGTAAATGTAAGTCATGGAACCTATGCGTCACCCGTTTCGGACCGGCAACGTCTCACGTGCGTTGCGCACGTGAAATGTAGCTAGTCCAGAATTGTCCCTTTTTTTGGATAGCCTCGGAGTGACTGATAGAGTGTGGTATTTATGAAGAGTCACAGGGTCTAAGCGAAGTTTCGGTGGCATAACCCTGTTGTTCTCCACTGCACCACATTTGGGCGTGTAGTTGGAGAATAGCGGAGTTATGCTGCTGAAATTTCATTCGAACCCCGCAGTCTCATCATAAATCCGAGCTCTATCGGCCACTCTTGGGTGGGTTTAGGACATATCATTACCTATAGATGTATGGCCGCAATACGTTAAGAAAATATAAGCTTATTATCTACCTTGCTTTAATCTCCATAGCATCAAGTATGTGCGACGATCGCCGATGGATGTATGATGGTTGGGATAAGTGTGGGGGTAAAGCTCACTCAGCTGAGTGGAGGAAGAAGACACAGGCTTTTATCGACCATGCTTTCTCTTTGACAACGATGGACACTTTCGGAATAAGGATGAATTAGCCAAAGACCTGGTTAACTTTGGGTGAGAAAGAAACTAGAGTTCGAACAGAAGGGGAACTAGATGATGATTCGGCGGGCGTCGATAGGATGGATGAGATGCTAGAAGCTTTACAGCTGGAGTTTGCTGTAAACTCTGAGGATCCTCCTACAAAAGAGGTTGAGGAGTTCTTTAAGCTCCTTAAAGCTTTAGAAGAGCCGCTGGACGAACACATAAAAGTGTCCGTCCTAGCTTTTGTGACTCGGATCATTGCCATTAAGTCCAAGTATTTCTTCTCGAACCAGTGTTTCAATGACCTCATGCAATTGATCGGGGATGTACTTCCGCAGCCTCATAAGTTGCTCAATGACATGTATTAGTGCAAGAGGTTGACCAAATCCCTCGGTATGGGCTATGAGAAGATAGAATCATAAGGACAAGAAAAGTGCTTTAGTTGTAGCAAAGGGATATATGTCGAGGTAGTAAACGAGGATGGCAAAAAGGTGACGACGGACGTTGCACACAAGCAGCTCCATTCCTTCCCTTTGGCACCTCTCTTTAAATGGCTCTTTCTCTCAATGAAAACGGTTGAACCCATGCAGTGGCCGAAAGGTGTACGTGAATACCTAGGGGGGTCATGGTGCACCTTGCTGATTCAGATGCATGGAAAACCTTAGATGAGTTTGAACCAGAGTTCGCTAAGGACACGAGGAATATTCGCTTCGGTTTGGCAACTGATGAGTTCACACCTTTCAATGAATCGGCTGCTTCCTACTCTTGTTGGCCTGTGTTTGCTATTCCATACAACCTTCCACCTTCTATGTGCATGAAGTATGAATTTATGTTACTTTGTCTCATCATACCTGGTCCGAAACATCCTGTACCAAAACTCAACGTGATGTTACAACCCTTGATTAAAGAGTTGAAACAGCTATGTGCATATGACATTTCCTTGAAGCAGAAATTCACACTTAGGGCTGCGTACCTGTGGTCAATTCTGGTTTCGCTCTGCCCCATTTGAAGCCGCTCGTCCTCTAGCAGAACAAGTAACTCTGAGGTTATGGTTAGGGTAAGCGATGATCAAGGAAAGGAATCTAATTATTATGGAATCATTCAAAACATTCACGATTTCAAGTTCATCGGCGATAAGGAACTAAAGTTATTCTTCTTTGTTTGCGATTGGTTCGAACCCAATAGAGGGGTTACAGAGAACCAGTATGGCATGGTCGAAGTCAAGCACAACAAAAAGCTTAGGGGCAACGACAACTAGGTCCTTGCACACCAATGTGACCAGGTTTACTATTTGACGTATCCAAACCAAAAGTTCCATGCTTGGTGGGTAGTTTCAGTTCGATGATGAAGTTGATGAAGTTTATCAAGAAGAAGAATTGTCAACATATTTCGTTATAGAGCCCGGTGCGGAACTAAATTCTTTGGTCGGAGACAGTGAGGACATCAAAGTTCCAAATAAACGGAAATGACAAGCACCTAAGAAAAAAGTTCGGTGGTCGGGTTTAGCACAGAGGGGACAACTTAATTGTGACGTTGATGAATTTGACCAGTAAATCATTCATTTATGTACTTTATGTATTTCAGTATTTTATATGCATTGTTGATCATTTAACCGTACTTTATGTATCCTGAACTAACTCTTATTATTTCATCGACAGGATGAGCCGTAAGCTAAAGCAATTAGCAAAGGGGTTTGCGGGAAAGATGATCCCAAGCAAAGCGAGGCTTTTTCAAGGGACTTCCTCGACTAGCTCTAGGCGTGAGGCTTTGTTGAGGTGTGTGGTGTAGGACCGAGACGTGCGACTAGATGGGGGGTGAATAGGAGCACTTGAAAACTCAAACTCAAACCCCCACCGCAGTGCAAAACAGAAACAACACCCACAACGAAGCTAGACACCATCCACTGAGAGGATACGTATCTAGCTCACAACACGTGCTTGGTACCGTCCACTGAACAGATACGTACCAAGCGCCAAGCGGAAGCACACGCTCAAATGGCTAAGAAAAGGAGCGCAAAATGAACCAACTCCAGGGAACTATAGATTTCAGACAGACAGGGCTGCAAAGAAAAATCTCAAAACCCCTCAAGAGAAGCTCCAAAAAATCTCCCAAAATTACCACACCCTCACAAAACAACTAAGAACCACTCCTGAAAAACTCAGACCAAAAGGAAGAAGTTTAGACCATCGGACCGTCCGATGGTTAGAGCATCGGACCGTCTGATGGTCACAGACGAACACCCTGAAAAGAGTAAATAAAAAACCCTAGCAAACCAGCTCCAAAAATTATGAAATTTTTGCTGAAGGTTAAGAAGAGGCCAAGGAACAACACCACAAATTTTCAGCTCAAGTGGACAAGAAATAAAAATCCTACAACCATCAAACCGTCCGATGGTTTGACCATCGGACCGTCCGATGGTCAAAAACTGACAGACCACTCTCAAGAGAAAAATACCAAAACCAGGTCAAAGCACCTTCAAATGATCTGAAATTTTTATGGGAGCTTTATGGTTCACTTATAAAGAGCTCCATAAAATTTCAGCCCAAAAATCGAAGGTTTGACCCCTAAACCAGACAAGGCTTGAAGACGGACAGAACCAGCAGAAAAACTGGACAGCAGAAAAGCTCACACAAAAGCAATCCGAAACTTGACCAAACCTTCTCCAAACTTCACGAAAATTGGCACAGGCTATCCTAGGCCCATTCCAAACCTATTCCAAAGGATCTATGGAAAAAAATCATGGGATTAGCGGGAATTTCAGATCTCGTGAAGAGGTGAATATTTGAGCAAGAAAGGGGAAAGCTTAAGAATAACTTGCTCGTGGCAATCCTTCGGGATTGAGATGTTCTAAGACATAATCTCCACGTCCTTGCATGTCCAAAACACAAGGAAAAGAAAGGATTCAACCTTGGCCAAAGCAAACACCCAAAAAGCCGAGGATTGAAACCAAAAACCAAAGAGAACAAAGAGGAGGAGAAGCACACAAAGTTGCTGCACAAAACCACTTCGATTATGAGCCTCAAAAGAGGTCTTAGATCAGATTACAACGAAGAATTTTATCCCAAGCAACCACCCTCACCTTCCCTCTTGATTTGGAGGCTAGATCTCACCCTAACCCTCTTAAACTTGGAGCTCAAAGCTTGAGGACGAAAATTACCCTAAGGAAATGAAAACCTAGCTGCAAAGACTACCTCTAATGACTAGCTCTTAGGCTATTTATACACCGGTTCAGTTTTGGCAATTTTACACATAGACCCCTAACACTAGAAACGCCCGGAGAGGCTAAAACAGAAAAGAACCCAAAATATCGGAGACAGACGACCACGATGAAGACTTGATCTTCTTAGCTTCCACGCAATCTTCGGATATCCTCCACGTGGCCAGTAGTCCAATCCACCTTTGCATCATCGATTTTGAAGTCAGAAACCGAAAAACTTTAGGAAGTCTCCGTCTGGGCCGGACTTGGCCCATCTTCTCTATCTTGGCGAGTTGTGGCCCAACTCACCAAGCCTTGGGTTGCTTGGGTGGCGGTTTTGAGCTGAAGCCGCCAAAGCCTCCCTCGCACGCCTTCGCGCCATGCACTCGGGTTGGAGCACCACGGTGGCACCCGGCTTCTCCAGTCCATCGGAGTTACCTCGCGGTCCATCGGAGGGCTTACACCACCGTTGCCGATCCGCCCCTCCGTATACCGAGCTCCCATGGCCGACCGACGCCGAGCATTGCCTCCGGTCCATTGGAGGGCTTTTGCCTCAGTCCATCGAGGTCTTCATCATCTACCTCCAGTCCATCGGAGGGCTTGAGCTCATTGACAATCACTCATCACACCAGGAGAGCAATGAGGCCAGTCCATTGGCTCTCAATCTCCCCCTTGATGAGTGCATTGTCAACACCTTCAACCTGTAACCTAAAATAGAAACAGGGCACAATGAGACGAAACTTTCTCAAATTGCCCAAGAACCAAATACAAGCAAAGAAACAGGGCACAATGAGACAACAAAAGAAAGCAAAGCAATGGCTCCTCAAGACAGAGGCAAAAGGCTCAGCGCACCGATGCAAAGAGCATGCTAAAAGCTCAACTCCCCCTGAAATGCATCCTCACAAATGCAAAATGAGTGCAAAGCTCCCCCTCAACTAAATCTCTCCTGAGTTCTCTCCTTTGTCCATATTTTTAAATTTTTTCCCCTTGGAGGAGGTACCTTGAATTGCAAGGAGTGTAACTGAAGGAGATAAGAAGGGATGGAAAGCTAGTAATTACAAGTTCTAGCATACAGAGCAAGTGAGGGCAAGGAAGCATACAATAAGCTCAAATGAATCTATCTTACACATATCAGGAGTAAGCTTGTTTTTCAAGGGTAATGAAAAGAAAGCATCACCAACATGAATAGCACCTAGCAAGATAGGCATGAACAACAAGATGCTAGCAATGCATACAAGGTGTGCTACTCTCAACCAAAGCATATATAACTAGCCATAAGCATTTTAGAGATTTGCAAATTTCAGATTTAGACATTTGTAGTCAAAAGCAAGTTCTTTTTGTGCCTGGGGTTATTTTCTTGTCTTTTGCCACTTCTTACCAACCAATGCCAAGCCTAGGCTTAAAGGACCATCAGAAGCTTAAGACAAGGTTTTGATCATACACAGCCTAGTCCAAGTTCATGTCAAGGTGCAATGACAAGCAGTCTCAAACTAGATCAGTGTGACAAGCAAACCCACCTGGATCTTTCTCAATTTAGCACATAAGGCACCACTTGTAAGCATTTTGATTCAGATTTCAATTTAAGCAAGGTGTCAAAAGCTTAGACACTAATTTAGCAAAGGCATACAACTAGCATATCTAGGTATGAAAAGACAGCACAGTATTCAACAATCATATACATGCTAGGTAGCCAAATCAAGTGGTGATCATGGTTTTTGATTTACAAAGAATAAAATGACTTAGCTCACAATTAGTATTCAATAGACTCAAGAGAGCTTAGCCAACCATGATCCAGCAAGCACTGTACCATCTAGCACAAGCAAGTACTAACTCTGCATTCCAAAAGAGCTCTAGTGCTAGTGAAGTAAAAATGCATATGATACGATGCAATGCACGATATGATACAAGATGCAAAAGAAACAAAGAGAAATAAAAGCAAAACTAAACTACAGAAGCTATTCCTTACTAAAAGGAATAGAAACTATCCCTGACTAAAAGGGATAGCACACTCCAAGCTCACCTCTCAAACGCGTAAAAGCGTCAAACTCCAGGGGCTTGGTAAAAATATCGGCCAACTGGTTTGCAGATACTACATGGATTAGGTCTATGTCTCCCTTCTCATAGTGATCTCTTAGAAAGTGAAACCTCACGTCTATGTGTTTGGTTCTAGAGTGCAAGATGGGGTTCTTAGCTACAGAAATAGCACAAGTAGAGTCAACTAGAAGGGGATCCTACCAAACCTAAGGCCAAAATCACTAAGGGTGGCTTTCATTGATAAAAGCTGGGAGCAGCAACTAGCAGCAGCAACATATTCTGCTTCAGTGGTGGAAAGAGCTACATTAGCTTGCTTGCGGGAGGACCAAGAGACAAGAGAGGTTCCTAAGAGTTGGCATGTGCCGGAGGTTGACTTGCGATCAATCCGGCAGCCAGCATGGTCAGCATCTGAGAACCCTCTAAGAGAAAGAGAAGAATCCGAGGAATACTAAAGACCAAGCTCAGGAGTGAATTTCAGATACCTGAAAATGCGCTTTACCGCTTGGCGGTGAAAAGTCCTAGGAGAAGCTTGGTAGCGCGCACAAAGGCAGACCACAAACTGAATGTCCGGCCTGGTCGCCGTCAGGTATAGAAGTGAGCCGATCATCCCTCGAAATTTCATCTGGTCCACCGCCTCCCTATCTTCATCAGCATCAAGCGCCGTGTTTGTACTCATAGGAGTTGTCATGGGTTTAGAGTCACCCATGTTAAACTTCTTGAGTATGTCCCTTGTATACTTGGCTTGATGGACGAAGGTACCCTCAAGGCCTTGCTTGATCTGCAGCCCGAGCAAGAACTGGAGCTCACCAATAAGACTCATCTCAAATTCCCTACTCATCTGTTCAGCAAAACTAGACACCAAAGCGTGAGATGAACCACCAAAGATTATGTCATCAACATATATCTGAACTATCAGGGTGTCACCGCCACGACTCAACCGGAACAATGTCTTGTCTACTGAACCCATCACAAACCCAAACTTGAGCAGGAAACTTTTCAACCTAGCATACCAAGCTCAAGGAGCTTGCTTCAGACCATAAAGGGTTTTCCTCAACTTATACACCCGGTATGGAAATCTAGCACTCTCAAAGCTAGGAGGTTGTCTCACATATACCTTCTCCTCTATGAACCCGTTTAGGAAAGCAGATTTGACATCCATTTGCTGCAGTTTGAAACCTTTAGAGGCCGCAGAGGCAAGCAAAATCTTAATGGCTTCCAAATGAGCTACAGGGGCAAAGGTCTCCTCATAATCTATCCCCTTCTTTTGACAGAAACCCTGGGCTACTAATCTCGCTTTGTTCCTCACAACCATCCCATCCTCACCCTGTTTGTTCTTGAAAACCCACTTGGTACCTATAGGGCGACAGTTTGGTGGAGGTTCAACTAAATCCCAGACATGGCTTCTCTCAAAGTTCTCCAACTCCTCCTGCATGGCGTTCATCCAGTTAGGATCAGATAATGCATGTGACACATCCCGGGGTTCAAAAGAAGCAACATATGCAGAGTGGGAGAAAAAGGCTAGCGAGTCAACCGACGAGCGTGTGACACGCTGGTGAATGTCTCCAATCATCCTGTGAGGAGGGTGATCCCGCTGGACCTGCCGAGATGGAACAATCTCGGAAGTCACTTCCCCTGCGTCCTTAGCGGGGCCAGCCTCTGCTTGAGCTTGCTGTCGGGGGAGTGAAGAGGAAGCCGTGGGCAAGGGTCCTCCTTCATCATCAGAGCTCGTAGCAAAGGGGGCAGGAGCTGCAGCCGGTGCAGTGGCTTCTGCATTACCAACATCAACCGCACCTTCCTCATCCTCAGAGATGGGCTTGCCTTCTTCATCATCATCTGAAAACTCAAAGGCAGGGTTTGTGCAGGGCATAGTTTCATCAAAAGAAACCTCACAAGTCTCAACAACTTGCTTGGCCTCCAAAATCCACACACGAAAAGCCCTAGAACTAGAAGCATACCCCAGAAAAATCCCATCCAAACATTGAGACTCAAACTTGTCCAAATGCCCCGCCTTCTTAAGCACAAAGCACTTGCAGCCAAATGCTCGCAAATGCTTGATGCTCCGCCTACCAAACCGAAGTTCATACGAGGTCTTTCCATGGAAAGCTCGCAAGAAGATCCGGTTCGCAATGTAACAGGCCATATTCACTGCCTTAGCCCAAAAGCGCCTCGGAGTCCTATGCTCATCGAGCATCGTCCGTGCCATCTCAACAAGTGTGCAGTTCTTGCGTTCCACAACACCGTTCTGTGGAGGGGTATATGGAGAAGAAAATTGGTGCTCAAGACCTAGGTCACGACAGAAGTTTTCGAAACGGGAGTTTCTGAATTCACCACCATTGTCACTGCGGATAGCCCTCATGGCCTTATGACTCTCATTTCACAACCTCAATACAAGATCCCAAACAAAACCAAATGCCTCATCCTTAAACTCCATGAAAAATACCCAGGAGAACCACGAAAAGTCATCCACAACGACAAGCACGTACCACTTCCCACTAACCGACGCTACCCGAGTGGGACCTACTGTATCCATATGGAGTAGCTCACTGGATAGGAGGTCATAACCTGAGACATAGGAATGTGAGAAGCGGCAACCATCTTGCCATGACGACAGGGGTGGCATACTAAGTCCTTCTCAGCTCTCAACTTGGGCAATCCTCTAATTAGACCCATTGAACTCAACTTGACTAGCAGATCAAAGCTCAAGTGACCAAGCCTCTTATGCCACTTCCAAATATCAGCAGAAGGACTAGCAACCAAACAGCGAGCAGGGCTAAAAACAGATGTGAGGTCGACCCTAAAAACCTGACCAAAAGGCAGTAAAGAGCAAACAAGGGTCTCCTCGGCATCAAGAATGCAGCATGCACCTTTCTTAAAACGAACCTCAAATCCTTCATCGAGAAGTTGCGAAACAGAACCAAATTGAACCCTAGATTCCGGACAAAAGCAACTTCTCTCAGGGAAAGCTTAGCAGAGAGCAAAACAGAACCAACACCCATCACTTTACCTTGACCATTGTCCCCGAATGTGATATACTCCTTGGTGCTCACGGGGTTGAGGCTGGAGAACCACTTGCGGTGCCCTGTCATGTGCCTAGAGCAACCGGAGTCCATGATCCACACGTCCTCCATGCCTCGATCCTGCAAAGTCAAGAAAAGCGACGGTGAGCAAACGGTCCGGCACTGGGTTAGTACCAAAACTACTGTACCAGTGCCGAGCCATCTGTTCAAAAGTGGGGTAAGCACAATCAACAAAACCATTATGTCGATCAGGGTAACCACGACCTCCAAAGCGTGAACCCTCGAGCTCTCTCACAAACCCTCGGTCACGAGGTCCATAGCAGTGCTAAAAACGACTAGGAGCTCGACCGACAAAGCATCTCTCACCACTAGGAGCACGAGCCTGAAGGCCGCCTCCTCTCTCACCACCAGCAAAACGGTCTCTCCTCTCACCGCGGTGGGGAGGATCTTGCCTACCACCCTGGTAGAACTGATCCTGGTTCCCCCAAGCTCTCTTCTGCCTCTCCATCCACTTCCTCCTGAAGCAAAACTCCTCTAGGTGGCCATTCCGCTGGCAAAACTCACAGTGGTAGACAGACCTCCTAGGAATTGGGTTAGACTGGGACTTGGGCATAGGTGGTGTGGCATTGGATAGCTCAGGCTGCTGGACTGGATTCTTGCCCTTGGGCTTAAGCTTTTCCTCAACAATCTTGTCCAGCTTAGCCTTGGAAGGCTTGGTGTCTAGTACTGCTTCTTTGGGGCAGCCTTGGGTGGCTCATGGTAAACCCCATCAACGGTCTCACCTGGTTGGGTAGGTGCAGTCTTGGTCTGAACCGGGGCACTCTTCTCACCCGAAGTGCTGCACACTCCAAACCCAACACCACTTGTCTCACCCTCAGCTATCTTGGTGCTCTCTATGATCATCTCTAGTTGGGGTTGCCTCGCATATACCCAACTGAGCACCTCTCTCTACCTGTTGTTGTCATTTTGCAAAGACAACATCTCCTCCCTCAGATCCTCTAGAATCACAGTCTGGGCAGCACAGGTATCACAGTCTAGGGAGGGAATCACAGCAGCTTTCTCCAACTTCCTAATGGTGGCATCCCCATCCACCAGCTGCATCCTAAGGGTTAGGCAGTTCTCACAAGTATCAGTAAGCGCTGAAAGCACCTCAAAGTAATCTCTCAACTGCTCTAACTCACCTCTCAAAGTAGGACAGACCATACACGCACCCAAAAGCGTGGGTCTAGCCCTAAGCTCCTCAAGCTCCATGAGCTAACCCTCAAACTTCTCCTTCAGCACAGCTAGCTCTCTAGCTAGACAGGGGCAAGACTCACACTCGAGCTCTCTACTCGAAGTAGACTCATCCAGTTTCGACTGGAGTTTGCCTCGCTCAGCCCTAAGCTCATCTATCTCCCCTACCTACTTGGCATACCTATCTCTCTGGTCACCAAGCTCCGTCATGAAAGACTCGCAGGTAGGGCACTCAAGCTCACTGGGTTGGGGTCTCACACTCCTCAACCTCTCATTCTCCTCTAAGGCCTCAGCAAGTTGGGCTTTCAACTTCTGCAGCTTCTTAGCTACCTTTTCCAGCATCTTATCCTGGGCTTTCAGCTCTCGGCTGTTCTGCTCTACCATCTCAAGGATTTCGGCTTGCTCAGGAGTTACCTCATCATCGGAAGAAGAGTCGTTGCCGTCATCCTTGTTCTCTTTGTCCTCAAGCGCCATGGAGAAGACCAAGCTCCTCTTCTCCTTGTTCTTGCGCCTGGACTTGGTGGAGACGAAGCACAAGCCAGCTGGACCTCCTTGATCGTTCCTCTTGTCCTTCCTGTATGTGATTTCCTTATCACTTGAGCTCGACGAGGACGAAGAGGAAGAAGATCCGCTGCTGCAGAACCCGATCTCGTCGAAGAAGGCCTTGTCCCGCTTTCGGTTGTCCTTCTGGTAGCTCTTGAAAGCCTTCCGAAAGTTCTTCTTGCCGAAGGGACGCTTGTCGGAGCCGTGCTTGCTGGAGCGGTGCTTGTCAAAGCTTGCCTTGCCGGGGTGGTACTTGTCGGAGTCGCGGGAGTAGCTCTTGCCCTTCTTGTAGTAGTCGTTCTTGTTGGGGCACTCGGCGATGAAGTGGCCAACCTCTCCGCACTCGAAGCACTTGGGCTGCTCTCCCCTCTTCTTGCTCATCCGGTTGTCATAGGCACGCTGAAAGCAACTAGACACCAAACACAACTCATCATCCCCAAGTGTCACTAGCTGCTACTCTGTAACAGACATCAAAGCAGAAAACGAGAAGTTGTGTAACATGGGGTTAGTGACAGACTCACTAGACGGGGTAGCCAAGGCCAGATTCTTAGAACCTGTACAAGCGAGGGAATCCCTCATCTTGTAATCTACCTCGGTGGCCTTGAGCTTACTATAGAGCGCCTCTACTCCAATCGTATCATACCCTGCCGACTGATGATCGGTATATGGGAGGGCAGTGGGGGCAGAGTTGACACGCAACTTGTTGATGATCGACTGAAAGCGACCAAACAAGTCGTCTACTGACTCTCCTGGCTTCTGGACGAAATTCTCATATTCGCGCCAGTAAGTCTTCACAAGCCTAGCCTTAATCGTCGCAGTTCCCTCATGGTATGCACTAAGCAGTGACCATATCTCATGCGCAGTCTTGTGACTCACTCTCACATAATCCATGGGACCAAGCCCGGAAAAGAGAAAGTTAACAGCCTTGGCATTCGCCTCATGCTGAGCCACGATATCCTGCGTAGTACGCTCAGCGACTAGAAGCACCACAAAAGTCGTACTCTGAGTAGCATCCCATATGTCCTGACTCTGGCTAACAAGGAACGCCTTCATCTTACCCTTCCAGTAGGGATAGCCATCAGAGCCAAGGACAGGAATTTTCCCGAGTAAGTCATCGTCGCTACGGTTTCGTCACCAGTTAAGGTATAGGAAACCTAACCGGCTCTGATACCACTTGTAGGACCGAGACGTGCGACTAGAGGGGGGTGAATAGGAGCACTTCAAAACTCAAACTCAAACCCCCACCGTAGTGCCAAACGGAAACAACACCCACAACGAAGCTAGACACCGTCCATTGAGAGGATACGTATCTAGCTCACAACACGTGCTTGGTACCGTCCACTGAACAGATACGTACCAAGCACCAAGTGGAAGCACACGCTCAAATGGCTAAAAAAAGGAGCGCAAAAGGACCCAAATCTGGGGAACTGCAGATTTCAGACAGACAGGGCTGTAAAGAAAAATCTCAAAACCCCTCAGGAGAAGCTCCAAAAAATCCCCCAAAATTACCACACCCTCACAACACAACTAAGAACCACTCCTAAAAAATTCAGACCAAAAGGAGAAAGTTTAGACCATCGGACCGTCCGATGGTTAGAGCATCGGACTGTCTGTTGGTCACAGACGAACACCCTGAAAAGAGTCGATCAAAAACCCTATCAAACCAGCTCCAAAAATTATGAAATCATTACTGAAGATTAAGAAGGGGCCAAGGATCAACTCCACAAATTTTCAGCACAATTGGACAAGAAATAAAAATCCTACAACCATCAGACCGTCCGATGGTCAAAAACTGACAGACCACCCTCAAGAAAAAAATACCAAAACCAGGTCAAAACACCTCCAAATGATCTAAAAATTTTATGGGAGCTTTATGATTCACTGATAAAGAGCTCTACAAAATTTCAGTACAAAATTCGAAGGTTTGACCTCTTAACCAAACAAGGCTTGAAGATAGACAGAACCAGCAGGAAAACTGGACAGCAGAAAACCTCACACAAAAGCATTCCGAAACTTGATCAAACCTTCTCCAAACTTCACGAAAATTGGCACGGGCTATCCTAGCCCCATTCCAAAACTATTCCCAAAAGATCACGGGATTAGCGGAAATTTCAGATCTCGTGAAGAGGTGAATATTTGGGCAAGAAAGGGTGGCAATCCTTCGGGATTGAGATGTTCTAAGACATAATCTACACGTCCTTGCAAGTCCAAAACACAATAAAAACAAAGATTCAACCTTGGCCAAAGCAAACACCCAAAAAGCCACGGATTGAAGCCAAAAACCAAAGAGAACAAAGAGGAGCAGAAGCACACAAAGTTGTTGGACGAAACCACTTCGATTATGAGCCTCAAAAGAGGTCTTAGATCAGATTACAATGAACGATTTCGTCCCAAGCAACCACCCTCACCTTCCCTCATGATTTGGAGGCTAGATCTCACCCTAACCCTCCTAAACTTGGAGCTCAAAGCTTGAGGACGAAAATTACCCTAAGGAAATGAAAACCTAGCTGCAAAGACTACCTCTAATGACCAGCTCTTAGGCTATTTATACACAAGTTCAGTTTTGGCATTTTTACACATAGACCCCTAACACTAGAAACGCCTAGAGGGGCTAAAACAGAAAAAAACCCAAAATATAGGGGACAGATGACTACGATGAAGACTTGATCTTCTTAGCTTCCACGCAATCTTCGGATGTCCTCCACGTGGCCAGTAGTCCAATCCACCTTTGCACCGCCGGTTTTGAAGTCAGAAACCGGGAAACTTTAGGAAGTCTCCGTCTGGGCTAGACTTGGCCCATCTTCTCTATCTTGGCGAGTTGTGGCCCAACTCACCAAGCCTTGGGTAGCTTGGGTGGTGGTTTTGAGCTGAAGCCGCCAAAGCCTCCCTCGCACGCCTTCACGCCATGCACTCATGTTGGAGCACCACGGTGGCACCCGGCTTCTCCAGTCCATCGGAGTTGCCTCGCGGTCCATCGGAGGGCTTACACCACCGTTGCCGATCCACCCCTCCGTGTACCGAGCTCCCATGGCTGACCGACGCCGAGCATTGCCTCCGGTCCATTGGAGGGCTTTTGCCTCAGTCCATCGAGGTCTTCATCATCTACCTCCAGTCCATCGGAGGGCCTCCAGTCCATCAGAGGGCTTGAGCTCATTGACAATCACTCATCACACCAGGAGAGCAGTGAGGCCAGTCCATTGGCTCTCATGTGGAAGCAAACTTGCAGAGAGTTCCTATTGAGTCCAGGCACAAGAACAAGGACAAGAGGAGCTCGGTTTGCTCCATGGCGCTTAAGGACAAGGAGAACAAGGATGACGACAGCAACTCTTCTTTCGATGATGAGGTAACTCCTGAGCAAGCCGAAATCCTTGAGATGCTAGAGCTGAATAGCCGAGAGCTGAAAGCCCAAGACAAGATGTTGGAGAAGGCAGCTAAGAAGCTGCAGAAGTTGAAAGCCCAACTTGCTGAGGCTTTAGAGGAGAATGAGAGGTTGAGGAGTGTGAGACCACAACCCAGTGAGCTTGAGTGCCCTACCTGCGAGTCTTTCATGACGGAGCTGGGTGACCATAGAGATTGGTTTGCCAAGCGGGTAGAGGAGATAGATGAGCTAAAGGCTGAGCTAGGCAAACTCCAGTCCAAACTGGATGAGCCTGCTTTGAGTGGAGAGCTCGAGTGCGAGTCTTGCCCCCGTTTACCTAGTGAGCTAGCTGTGCTGAAAGGGAAGTTCGAGGGGCAGCTCATGGAGCTTGAGGAGCTTAGGGCTAGACCTGCGCTTTTGGGTGCATGTATGGTCTATCCTACTTTGAGAGGCGAGTTAGAGCAGTTTAGAGCTGACTTTGAGGTGATTTCAGCACCTACTGACACTTGTGATAACTGCCTAACCCTTAGGATGCAGCTGGTGGATAGGGATGCCACCATTAGGAAGTTGGAGAAAGCTGTTGTGGTTCCCTCCCTAGGCTGTGACGCTTGTGCTACCCAGACTGTAGTTTTGGAGGATCTGAGGGAGGAGGTGTTGCCTTTGAAAGCTGACAACAACAGATTGAGAGAAGTGCTGAGTTGGGTATATGCGAGGCAACCCCAACTAGAGATGATCATAGAGAGCACCAAGAGAGCCAAGGGTGAGACGAGTGGTGTTCGGTTTGGAGAGTGCAGCACTTCGGGTGAGAAGAGTGCCCCAATTGAGATCAAGACTGCACCTACCCAGCCTGGTGAGACTGTTGATGGGGTTTACCATGAGCCACCTAAGGCTGCCCCAAAGAAGCAGTACTAGACACCCAAGCCTTCCAAGGCTAAGCTGGACAAGATTGTTGAGGAAGAGCTTAAGCCCAAGGGCAAGAAGCCAGTCCAGCAGCCTGAGCCACCTAAGGCCACACCACCTAAGCCCAAGTCCCAGCCTAACCCAGTTCCTAGGAGGCCTGTCTACCACTGTGAGTTTTGCCAGCGGAATGGCCACCTAGAGAAGTTTTTCTTTAGGAGAAAGTGGGTTGAGAGGCAGGAGAGAGCTTGGGGAAACCAGGATCAGTTCTACCAGGGTGGTAGGCAAGATCCTCCCTACCGCGGTGAGATTAGAGACCGCTTTGCTAGTGGTGAGAGAGGAGGCGGTTTTCAGGCTCGTGCTCCAGGTGGTGAGAGACACATTGTCGGTCAAGCTCCTGGTCGTTTTCAGCGCGGCTACGGACCTCATGACTGAGGGTTTGTGAGAGAGCTTGAAAGGCCACGCTTTGAGGGTCGTGGTTACTCCAGTCATTGTGATTTCTTTGATTGTGCTTACCCCACTTTTGAGCAGATGGCTCGGCACTGGTACATCAGTTTTGGTACTAACCCCAGTGCCAGACTGTTTGCTCCCCATCGCTTTACTTGACTGTGCAGGATCGAGGCATGGAGGACGTGTGGGTCATGGACTCCGGTTGCTCTAGGCACATGACAGGGCACCGCAAGTGGTTCTCCAGCCTCAACCCCGTGAGCACCAAGGAGTACATCACATTCGGGGATAAGGGTCAAGGTAAAGTGTTGGGTGTTGGTTTTGTTTCGCTCTCTGCTAAGCTTTCCCTGAGAGAAGTTGCTTTTGTTCGGAATCTGGGTTCAATTTGGTTTCTGTTTTGCAACTTCTCGATCAAGGTTTTGAGGTTTGTTTTAAGAAGGGTGCGTGCCGCGTTCTTGATGCTGAGGAGACCCTTGTTTGCTCTTTGCTGCCTTTTGGTCAGGTTTTTAGGGTCGACCTCACATCTGTTTCTGGCCCTACTCGCTGTTTGGTTGCTAGTCCTTCTGCTGATATTTGGAAGTGGCATAGGAGGCTTGGTCACTTGAACTTTGATCTGCTAGTCAGGTTGAGTTCAGTGGGCCTAATCCGAGGATTGCCCAAGTTGAGAGCTGAGAAGGACTTAGTATGCCACCCCTGTCGTCATGGCAAGATGGTTGCCGCTTCTCACACTCCTGTCTCTCAGGTTATGACCTCCTATCCGGGTGAGCTACTCCGTATGGATACAGTAGGTCCCGCTCGGGTAGCGTCGATCAATGGAAAGTGGTACGTGCTTGTCGTTGTGGATGAGTCGCGGTTCTCATGGGTATTTTTCATGGAGTGTAAGGATGAGGCGTTTGGTTTTGTTCGGGATCTGGTACTGAGATTGAGAAATGAGAGTCATAAGGCCATGAGGGTTATCCGCAATGACAATGGCGGAGAATTCAGAAACTCTCGTTTCGAAAACTTCTGTCGTGACCTAGGTCTTGAGCACCAGTTTTCTTCTCCATATACCCAACCGCAGAATGGTGTTGTGGAACGCAAGAACTGCACACTTGTTGAGATGGCACGGATAATGCTCGATGAGCATAGGACTCCGACGCTTTTGGGCTGAGGCAGTGAATACGGCCTGTTACATTGCGAACCGGATCTTCTTGCGAGCTTTCCTTGGGAAGACCTCATATGAACTTCAGTTTGGTAGGCAGCCCAGCATCAAGCATTTGCAAGCGTTTGGCTGCAGGTGCTTTGTCCTTAAGAAGGCGGGGCATCTGGACAAATTTTAGTCTCGTTGTTTGGATGGAATTTTTCTGGGGTATGCTTCTAGTTCTAGGGCTTTTCATGTGTGGATTTTGGAGGCCAAGCAAGTTGTTGAGACTTGTGAGGTTTCTTTTGATGAAACTATGCCCTGCACAGCCCCTGCCTTTGAGCTTTCAGGTGATGATGAAGAAGACACCCCCATCTTTGAGGATGAGGAAGGTGCGGTTGATGATGGTGATGCAGGAGCCACTGCACCGGCTGCAGCTCCTGCCCCCTCTGCTACGAGCTCTGATGATGATGGAGGACCTTTGCCTACGGCTTCCTCCTCACTCCCCCGACGACAAGCTTATGCAGAGGCTGGACCCGCTGAGGACGCAGGGGAGGTGACCTCCGAGATTGTTTCATCTCGGCAGGTCCAGCGGGATCACCCTCCTCACCAGATGATTGGAGACATTCACTAGCGTGTCACACGCTCTTCGGTTAACTCTCTAGCCTTTTTCTCCCACTCTGCATATGTTGCTTCTTTTGAGCCCCGAGATGTGTAACATGCATTATCTGATCCTAACTAGGTGAACGCCATGCATGAGGAGTTGGAAAACATTGAGAGAAACCATGTCTGAGATTTAGTTGAGCCTCCACCAAACTGTCGCCCTATAGGTACCAAGTGGGTTTTCAAAAACAAACAGGGTGAGGATGGGATGGTTGTGAGGAACAAAGTGAGATTGGTAGCCCAGGGTTTCTGTCAGAAAGAGAGGATAGATTATGAGGAGACCTTTGCCCCTATAGCTCGTTTGGAAGCCATTAGGATTTTGCTTGCCTTTGCGGCCTCTAAAAGCTTCAAACTGCAGCAAATGGATGTCAAGTCTGATTTTCTGAATGGGTTCATAGAGGAAAAGGTATATGTGAGACAACCTCT
Source organism: Paspalum notatum (assembly GCA_022530915.1). NCBI lineage: Eukaryota > Viridiplantae > Streptophyta > Magnoliopsida > Poales > Poaceae > Paspalum > Paspalum notatum. The sequence continues at coordinate 34,351,715 of CM039687.1, read as the reverse complement.
TGACTTTGAGAGTGCTAGATTTCCAAACAGGGTGTATAAGTTGAGGAAAACCCTTTATGGTCTGAAGCAAGCTCCTAGAGCTTGGTATGCTAGGTTGAAGAGTTTCCTGCTCAAGTCTGGGTTTGTGATGGGTTCAGTAGACAAGACATTGTTTTTGTTGAGTCATGGCGGTGACACCCTGATAGTTCAAATATATGTTGATGACATAATCTTTGGTGGTTAATCTCACGCTTTGGTGTCTAGTTTTGCTGAACAGATGAGCAGTGAATTTGAGATGAGTCTCATGGATGAGCTCCAGTTCTTCCTGGGGCTGCAGATAAAGCAAGGCCTTGAGGGTACCTTCATCCATCAAGCCAAGTACACAAGGGACATAGTCAAGAAGTTTAACATGGGTGACTCTAAACCCATTACAACTCCTATGAGTACCAACACAGCGCTTGATGCTGATGAAGATGGGGAGGCGGTGGACTAGAAGGAATTTCGAGGGATGATCGGCTCACTTCTGTACCTGACGGCGACCAGACCGGACATTCAGTTCGCGGTCTGCCTGTTTGCGCGCTACCACGGTGAAGCGCACTTTTAGGTATCTGAAATTCACTCCTGAGCTTGGACTTTGGTACTCCTCAGGTCTTCTCTTTCTCTTAGTGGGTTCTCAGATGCTGACCATGCTGGTTGCCGGATTGATCGCAAGTCAACTTCCGGCACATGCCAACTCTTAGGAACCTCTCTTGTCTCTTGGTCCTCCCACAAGCAAGCTAGTGTATCCCTGTCTACCACAGAAGCAGAGTACATAGCTGCTGCTAGTTGCTGTTCCCAGTTGTTGTGGATGAAAGCCACCCTTAGTGATTTCGGCCTTAGATTTGGAAAAAAACCCTCTCCTAGTTGACTCTACTTCTGCTATTTCTGTAGCTAAGAACCCCGTCTTGCACTCTAGAACCAAACACATAGACATGAGGTTTCACTTTCTGAGAGATCACTATGAGAAGGGAGACACAGACTTAATTCATGTAGTATCTGCAAACCAGTTGGCCGATATTTTTACCAAGCCCCTAGAGTTTGACGCTTTTACGCGTCTGAGAGGTGAGCTTGGAGTGTGCTATCCCTTTTAGTCAGGGATCGTATGCTATTAGCTTCTGTAGTTTAGTTTTTACTTTTATCTTGCTTTTATTTCTCTTTGGTTCTTTTGCATATTGTATCATATCATGCATTGCATTGTATCATATGCATTTTCACTACACTAGCACTAGAGCTCTTTTGGAATGATAAGTTAGTACTTGCTTGTGCTAGATTGTACAGATGCATGCTTGATTATGGTTGGCTAAGCTCTCTTGAGTCTGTTGAATACTAATTGTGAGCTAAGTCTTTTGCCTTCCTGAAAATCAAAAATATGATCACTACTTGATTTGGCTGCCTAGCATGTGTAGGATTGTTGAATGCTATGCTATCTTTTCATACTTGGATATGCTAGTTGTATGCCTTTGCTAAATTAATGCCCAAGCTTTTATGATACCTTGCGTAAATTGAAATCTGAATTCAAATGCTTACAAGTGGTGTCTTATGTGCTATAATGAGAAAGATCCAGGTGGGTTTGCTTGTCACACTGATCTAGTTTAAGATTGCTTGTCATTGCACCGTGACATGAACTTGGACTAGACTGTGTATGATCAAAACCTTGTCTTATGCTTCTGATGGTCCTTTGAGCCTAGGCTTGGCATTGGTTGGTAAGAAGTGGCAAAAGACAAGTCAATAACCCCTGGCACAAAAAGAACTTGCTTATGGATACAAATGTTTAAATCTGAAATTTGCAAGTCTCAAAAATGCTTATGGCTAGTTGTATATGCTTTGGATGAGAGTAGCACACCTTGTATGCATTGCTAGCATCTTGCTGTTCATGTCTATCTTGCTAGGTGCAATTCATGTTGGTGATGCTTTCTTTTCAATAGCCCTAAAAAACGTGCTCCGGATCTGTGTAAGATAGATTCATTTGAGCTTGTTGTATGCTTCCTTGCCCTCACTTGCTCTGTATGCTAGAACTTGTGATTACTAGCTTTCCATCCCTTCTGAGCTCTTTCAGTTGCACTCCTTGCATTTCATGGCATATTTTGAGGGGGGAGTTATCTAGTTCAGGGGGAGTCGAGTTCAAGGACCCTTGATATGTCCATTGTAAACAAGGGGGAGAAATTAGTGTACCTCCAAGGGGAGAAATTTAAAAATATGGACAAGGGGAGAACTCAGGAGAGATTTAGTTGAGGGGGAGTTTTGCACTCATTTTGCATTTGTGAGGATGCATTTCAGGGGGAGTTGAGCTTTTAGCATGCTCTTTGCATCGGTGCGCTGAGCCTTTTGCCTCTGTCTTGAGGAGCCGTTGCTTTGCTTTCTTTTGTTGTCTCATTGTGCCCTGTTTCTTTGCTTGTATTTGGTTCTTGGGCAATTTGAGAAACTTTCGTCTTTCTTTCTTTTTCGGTTTTACACTTTTTTCTTGTCTTTGTTCTATTTTAGGTTACAGGTTGAAGGTGTTGACAATGCACTCATCAAGGGGGAGATTGAGAGCCAATGGACTGGCCTCATTGCTCTCCTGGTGTGATGAGTGATTGTCAATGAGCTCAAGCCCTCCGATGGACTGGAGGTAGATGATGAAGACCTCGATGGACTGAGGCAAAAGCCCTCCAATGGACCGGAGGCAATGCTCGGCGTCGGTCGGCCATGGAAGCTCGGTACACGGAGGGGCGGATCGGCAATGGTGGTGTAAGCCCTCCGATGGACCGCGAGGCAACTCCGATGGACTGGAGAAGCCGGGTGCCACCGGGGTGCTCCAACCCGAGTGCATGGCGCGAAGGCGTGCAAGGGAGGCTTTGGCGGCTTCGGCTCAAAACCGCCACCCAAGCAACCCAAGGCTTAGTGAGTTGGGCCACGACTCGCCAAGATAGAGAAGATGGGCCAAGTCCGGACCAGACGGAGACTTCCTAAAGTTTTCCGGTTTCTGACTTCAAAACTGGGGGTGCAAAGGCGGATTGGATTACTGGCCACGTGGAGGACATCCGAAGATTGCGTGGAAGCTTAGAAGATCAAGTCTTCATTGTGGTCGTCCGTTCCCGATATTTCGGGTTCTTTTCTGTTTTAGTCCCTCCGGACGTTTCTAGTGTTAGGGGTCTATGTGTAAATAGCCAAAACTGAACCGGTGTATAAATAGCCTAAGAGCTGGTCATTAGAGGAAGTCTTGGCAGCTAGGTTTTCATTTCTTTAGGGTAATTTTCGTCCTCAAGCTTTGAGCTCCAAGTTTAGGAGGGTTAGGGTGAGATCTAGCCTCCAAATCAAGAGGGAAGGTGAGGGTGGTTGCTTGGGACGAAATCCTTCGTTGTAATCTGACCTAAGACCTATTTTGAGGCTCAAAATCGAAGTGATTTCATGCAGCAACTTTGTGTGCTTCCCCTCCCCTTGTTCTCTTTGGTTTTTGGCTTCAATCCTTGGCTTTTTGGATGTTTGCTTTGGCCAAGGTTGGATCCTTTGTTTTCTTTGTGTTTTGGACTAGCAAGGACGTGGAGATTATATCTTAGAACATCTCAATCCCAAAGGATTGCCACGAGCAAGTTGGTTTTGAGCTTTCCTCTTTCTTGTCCAAATATTCACCTCTTCACGAGATCTGAAATTCCCGCTAATCCTTTGATCTTTTTCAATAGATCTTTTGGGAATAGCTTTGGAATGGAGCTAGGTTAGTGTGTGCAAAATTTCATGAAGATTGGTGAAGGTTTGATCAAGTTTTGGCTTCGGAAGTTCAAGTTTCGTGTGGCTGTTTTTCTATCTGTCTATAATGTCCGGTGGCTGTCTATTTCGTCCGATGGTTGGTTCTGTGATCAAACCTACTGTAAATGACCTGAAATTTTGTGGAGCTTTTATCATGTAAATTATAAAGCTCCCATAAAAATTTCAGATTTTTTGGAAGTGTTTTGACCTGGTTTTGGTATTTTTCTTTTGTAGTTCGTCTGTCAGTTTTTTAACCACCGGACAGTCCGGTGGCTCTGCACCGGACGGTCCGGTGGCTCTAGGATTTTTTATTTCTTGTCCAATTGAGCTGAAAATTTGTGGAGTTATTCCTTGGCCCCTTCTTAACCTTCAGTAAACATTTCATAATTTTTTGGGGTGGTTTGGAGCTTTGCTTCTAGGGTTTTGAGATTTTTCTTTGCAGCCCTGTCTGTCTGAATTCTGTAGTTTCCCGGAGTTGGTTCCTTTTGTGCTCTTTTTCTTAGCCGTTTGAGCGTGTGCTTCCGCTTGGTGCTTGGTACGTATCTGTTCAGTGCACGGTACCAAGCACGTGTTGTGAGCTTGATACATATCCTCTCATTGGACGGTGTCTAGGCTCGTTGTGGGTGTTGTTTCCGTTTTGTACTGCGGTGGGGGTTTGAGTTTGAGTTTTCAAGTGCTCCTATTCACCCCCCTCTAGTCGCACATCTCGATCCTACACCTATCCCACTTCAAAGAATTGAGGTACATATGTGTATAGAGTTTTATATGTATAATTTACATATATGTTAAATAACTTATCTCATGTTTACTTTTGCAGGGTGAGGAGATTCATGAGGAGGCTGGAGTTGTGCAACAGGAGGAGGGGGAGGCGGGAGCTGGGCAGCAGGATAAGGAGGCAGGAGCTGGGCAGCAGGATGAGGAGGCAGGAGCTGAGCAACAGGATGCTGGAGCTGACGAGGACGTGATGGGTGGGGATGGTTCAAAGGAGGTGGTTCAGAGGAGGGGCACTAGGAGGAGCCACTACATCAACCCTCCTCCTGTTCCTGCCACTACAAACAAGAGACTGATTAGACTAGCTGGTGATGGGTACGCTCTTTATGAGCTGTTAACTTCAATAGTTTGTGCACATGACGTGTCTTCAATGTTATTTTGTTTCGTAGCCAATGGGAGGACGTGACTTGGGATGGGACAGGTCACCGTAGGACTCCGAACAGTGTGTTGGGTGCCCTTATTCGAACGCACAACCTAGGAGTTGTGCAGAAGGGGGTCAGACTATACTCTTGACAAGCTTGAAGCATTTTCCACTTGCTCCACATGTTACATATGGAAGTGTTCAGAGGCTTGTGAAAAACAAATTCTGGGTAAAATTCTTTCTTCTAACTTTTTGATGCCTATTTTGTTGATTCTTTCTGTTAACTGTTTGATTCCAATTAAGTTGACTTTTTGGTGTTAACTTTTTAATGTTGCAGAAGTATTTCTGTGTAGATCCCGCAGAGGTGGATTATGCAGAAAAAGTTCTTGATCAGGCTGCGATGATGATATGCAAGGATACATTCTCCAACCTTCGGCTTCAGATAACAAACGCTTGGCTTAAGTCTCAAGGGTAGTAGTTGGGCCGTTTTTGGGAGACGTACCTTACTGCTGAGGAGTACGAATAGGTAATGTCCTTATTTGGGAATTGTGTTGCTGCTTCAGATATTAAGATTGTTATTACGATATACTAACTCGTGTACATGTAGACCTGACATCCATTGTTTGAAGATCAACCAGACCCTTACAAGGCACTTTGTGAGCTTTGGGCATCTGAAGACTTCCAAGAGCGCTTAAAGAAGTATAGAAATGCTGGAACTAAGAACGCATCGCATACGCTTGGGGGTGACGGATATCGACGAATGGCTCAACGCACGGTAAGAAACCTATTTAGGATTCGTCCCTCAGCTATTGAAAAATATATGATTCTAACATCTACATACAGGCTGCTAGGACTGGAGAGGTGCCGAGTGCCGTAGACATATATATTCTAGGACATAGGGGACCAGACCCTTCCCAGCCTGATCTATTGTGTACTCCGTTGGCCACGAACCGACTGATTAGTTGGCCACTTGATGTTTACATTACTTCTCGCAATATTTTACATGGCTAACTTGTTAAGTTGGTTTCTACTTGCAGGAGAAATATGGGAAGAAGATGAGCAAACATTATGATGAAGAATATGACCGGAGCAATGCACCCATTGACGCTCAGGCCGTTTATGATAGCGGTAGTGACAAGTCACATGGACGGTAAGATCGCAATATGCACGATGTTGTCTAGTTGTGTGTAATATAACACAGTCCCAATGTCAACACTATGTTTGAATTTTCAAGGTACTCTATGTTCAACGATATGATCTACTCAAGACAAGTATCTAGGGGGCATTCCTCACAAAGTTTAGGCGGTAGTAGCAGCCGGCAGCGCCGCACCGCGCACGACATGGACATGGAGAGGCTGGAGCAAGAGATTCAGAAGCGCAATGCATTTCTTAAAACCCAAGAGAAGTACCAGAGGCAACAGCAAGCTCACAAGAGTACGTTAACGCAAAACATTTGGTGGCGATTCAAGTAAGTATGAAATTCAACAATTACCATTCCATCATTATCGAAACATTTTACTAACTTTTTGCATTCCGCAATCAATGTTCCAGCAGCAGGGGCTGACGTTTGTGATGCCAAAAGTTTGACCGCCACCAGTACCGCCGACGTGGGGAATGTTTGCTTAGATGCATTTTTCTCCAGTGCCTCAGGTGAAAGTTGCTCAACTGTAGCTAAACTTGTTCAACTAGAACTATAATTGATTGTGGTCAATGTAGTTAAAAAACTCAAACCTAGCTATACTTTGTGGCCAAACATGTTTTCATTAATTTGTACTTACGTGTAATAGGGATCGGGAGTCCATGCATCCAATCCTTACCAAACTCCTCCGCCAGTGTCAGGACAACCTAGAGAAGAGGTTCATCTCATCACTTGAGCCATTAAGCTATATTAATTGTGTCTTGTGTTGTCGCATATATAAAATTCTTGGCTAATTTTGTCATTTATTTTATTTGTTAGCAATCTGGACACAACTCTGATTTTGTAAACAACCTATTCGCCTCCGGAGGTAGATGCCACAACTCCAACGACCCAGGCGCAATGTGAATTGAATGACCGAGCTAGAGATGGACTTGTGTTATGGAGTTTTGTTGTATGGACTCAAGACTATGGACTTACAATTGTGTATGTTTGGACTTTGTGTATGGATTTGATGACTTATGTATGGTTATATGGATTTGAGCACTTTGTGTATGGATATATATGTATATATGTGTGCATGGTTATGGATTTGAGCAGTTGTGTATGGACATATATGTATATAATATGTGTGCATGGTTATGGATTTGAAAATGTATGATTATTAAATGTTAAAATATGGGAAAAAAATAAGAATTTAGGGTGGGTTTTGGCCCTGGAAGGGTCTATTTTGGGCGGCCTACCCAGATCGCCGAAAATAGACCAATGTTACTTTCGGCTGCCGGGCCCAGCCGCCGAAAATAGACCCATGCTATTTTCGGCGGCCTAACCGGCCTTATTTTTGGCGGCTCGACCAGGCCGTCGAAAGTAGTCGGCTCCCAGCTTATTTTCGGCAGTTTACCTGGCCGTCGAAAATAAATCTATTTTCGGCTATCTACCTTCGGCACGCTCCCGCTGAAAATAAGCGGCGGTTTTTGGCCGGCGAAAATGCCTTGGATTCCTGTAGGGATTTTTCCCTCATTTCTATAGTCCGGTCAGTTATCTCATGATTCGTGTGCGATCAATGTACGTCTAGGCCAATACTAGTATAACGAAAGTCAATTTCACGATCCAAGATATCCATTTTTTTAGAACTGCAAATGGTGGTGTCCACTGTAAGGCCATTGTAAACAACACTTCCTACAATCCGTCGATATCTATGGCCATTCGGATCACTACACCAAATATCACACGCCACGGCAGAATCCAACGTGCACCACGAAGACATTTACTAGTCTGGGTGCAGACTGTCATGATGTCAAATTCACAAAAGCCAATGAAGGCGAAGAAGGATAGTGGTTGAGAAATCAAGAGTTGCATAAATTAAAGGCAGGGCATGAGGCGTCATCGGGGACATGGAAAACGAAAGCTGTGTGCGGCACCTCTGCAGGCCCATACACAATGCTGCGTCGTTCTGACGAAAATAAAGCGATTATGCACAAATAGTAGTAGCTTATTTGCAATGTAGGTATAATACTGTTTGTGAATCATTGGCATGGACAACTTGGATGGATTGGATTGGAGATCTTCGGATGAGATTTCTTTATGGCTGATCATGAGGGGAGCATGTCACATGGTCTCTGAATGAAATTTTGTGGGGAGTATGTTTGTCTTTCTGTGATGCTTCCTTTTAATGTGATATTGTTTTCGTTCAAAAACTAATGTGATATTGTTGCATATTCAAAGGTGCATATTTATGCCGACTACCTGTGGGCTGTAGGTGGATGAAGTCAATGCAAGGGAGCATGTGAGAAAGGAGTGACGGCCTGAAGCCCAGAAGCAATGTCTCATTACGCTTCATTACATGGAAGAGCGTGTCCTTATCAGGCTTCTCAGTAACTGTACAAATCTGAACAAGACTTAACACTGTTATGATTAATGCATATAACACCCATGTACGGCCGGTAGGAAGAAGCCACTCATGGAATTTATCAGGATGACGACCCTGACCGAAGTCAATTCTGAAGAGCAAGAAAAAAATTGATCATCAGCTCGAATTATCATCCAATGCCATCGAGTGTCTATATTATCATCCAATGCCATCGAGTGTCTATACTTGCCAGGCCAGAAAAAGTTGTTTGAACATAATATTTCCTGGGTCTTGCTCTTGGGGTGAAACAAATTGGTGTCTATATATTTGATTACCTGGATGGTTGTCTCTCTTTACAGGAAGAATATAATTCAATAGCAACACTAAAACCTTATGAAAATTATTTTTGCCGACATATATTGTTGCGCTTTTTTAGTGAATTCTCCATCACACCTGGACAACCATGTGGATTTTCATTTATATCACAGTAGCAACAATTCAATGTTAATTAGACAAATTAAGCAATCAGCGCACGCGTCTAGATTAAAAACATAACAGCTCTCTCTCTCTCTCTCACTCTTGCTGGCTGATAACATTCTTATTGTTTAAAGAAAAGACAACGATCAAGAACATTGAACCTGTGAAAAGGATAAAGTTCCCACTTGTTACATGATGCTTGCTGTGGTTAAATGCAAAATAAGAATTTCATGTCAAAGACAGCGTATTATAACAAGGGCAATATATAGTAAAGGCTAATGCATGTGTATTTCCATACCAGTAAGTAAACCAGCAAATGCGTGGGATTGGAATTTAATACCTTTCAAGTTGACTCACCAATAAAATATGCTAGTGTCTTTTGCTGAGTAGGATCCGATGCAAAAGAACATACATGCCTTAACCCAGTTTGTTAGGTGAAAGAACGAAAGAGATATGGCACCTTTTGTCACAATTATCCTTAGTGCTAATGGAAACAAATGAAACAACAGCTTCTAGATAATGCCTCTCCACAACATTATTGAATCCCTTTGAACTAACAGGTCTAAAGCTAAATCATTTCAGATGCAAATGACCTACTCAACAAAGACATGTGAACATGATGAGCAAACTATACAAGTGTATGTCATCACAACATCTACAACTACTATAGAAAAGGCCCATCAATACTGGTTGGGAACCTCTTTAGTATCGGATTCTCAACCGGACCGAGGGCATTAGTACCGGTTGCATGGCCTAGTACAAATATCCTCTTTAATTAGTACCGGTTTGTAGCACCAAACAGTACTACTAGGCCACGCCGCCGCGGGAACTGCACACCCATTAGTGCCAGTTGGTGTTACCAACCGGAACTATGATTGCCACGACGCTCACGTGGCTGCCCGGCCCACCACCAATTGGTACTAAAGTGTCAGGTCCTAATTTTTCTTTTTCAATAATCTATTGTATATATATTTATTAGGCATTGTTGCATTCACTCCTCTTTCTTCCTATCCTCTATCTTGAGCAAGATTCATTCATTTTTTGCGAGTGTGAGTTGGTGAGATCTTGAGGAAGCACTCAAGCCTCATTCTTCATCCTCTCTCTTTTTTTGTTTGTGAGCTTTGGTGACCCTTGAAGCAATCTTGGTGGATTTATTACTCTTGGTGATGGGGACCAGGGGGTTTCCAATCTTCCATCAGGTGGAGGATAAGTCAATTTGGCGCCACGAGACACTCACGATCCGACTCTGGATCGGCACGATCAAGCCCCTGCAATCGTGGCACCACATGTCCGCTGGTTATCAATAGTGCGCTGCCCGGTTGACCTCGCCACAAAGGCTAATCCCTTGCCAGTGAATCGAGAACATGAGCAAGAACAAGAAAGATTGCAACTAAACTTGCAGATGAATGATTAATCTCACAAAGTTGGGGACTCACAAACCGGAGTGTTCTCCATGGTGAAACTATTCTGGAACAAAATAATTCTAAGCAAATCCCATCTAATCCAATGACAGCTGCTGAATATATACAACAGAGAGGGCTAGGTGGCAGCCAAGGGGGTGGACGAGAAACCCTAGGGTTTACAAGACCTTCAGGCCCAAAAAGTGTTGTGGGACATATTCTGGGCGTCATCTTGCGATGGCGATTGCCATCAACTCCGATCGATTTTTGTCGTGGGACAACTGGTTTGGAAGGCATATCTCCTTAGCTTTTCGTCCATATGTAGAACATACAAAACGGAGCTCGTATGTGGCCTGGGCGTCCGTTTTCGTGAGGCCTACTCCGGTAGTCCAAAACGGCCTCGCGAATAAATTGGACCTCAATTCGGATTGGGTTTCAAGCTCCAACTTTGCTTGGACCTTGGTAATACCTTCAAAGCACGCAAAGCTTGTGGTGTGCTTCGGTAAGTTTATATTACCCGCTCATTGAGCATTGATAGTAAGTACAATGGGGATATAGGGTCGCATGTTGTGTGCCTAAACCTCGGATCAAAATCCCTGCCTCATGTTCTTACTTGTATTCTTCGTGGTCTTGTTGTTCTTAGTCCTCTCACCTTGTTTTGGAGAGTTTCATGTGGGTCTCTTGTTGTGCATTATTTCAAGGCTAGCCCTCTCATATCTATAAGAACTAGCCTCAAGGAAACTCTAGAAACCTGTGGTATCAAATTTATTCACATAGATTAAAGATCAATCATGTTTATCCACTGCTCACCAGTTGAACTATTTAGCATTGGTTCAACCGGTCACAACCCGTTGAACCGGTCCACACCGGTTGAACCGGTGGGCTATTGGTTTTCGTTTGAAGTTTGTATAAGCTTTTAGGATTGCTTATTCAACTCCCTCTAGGCAACTTTCAAAAGGCATTACAAATTTTTAATTATTAACAACATTACATATATATTAATATCTACACAACTAACGACAAAATATATATAATGTTATATTTAACTACAATATCATTGTAAGGAACAAAGCGAGATTGGTTGCTAGGGTTTCTGTCAGAAGGAGAGGATAGACTATGAGGAACCTTTGCTCCTATAGCCCGTTCAGAAGCCATTAGGATTCTGCTTGCCTTTGCGGCCTCTAAAGGTTTCAAACTGTAGCAGATGGATGTCAAGTCAGCTTTCCTAAACGGATACAATGATTAAGAGATATATGTGAGACAACCTCCTGGCTTTGAGAGTGCCAAGTTTCCTGAAACGCCCCAGTTTCCATAATGGGACTAAAATGTGCTTTATTACCATCCCAATGTTTGGTAATCACATTCTTACATCAGAGTGATACAGATCCGCCCTAACGGGTCGGACATCAAAGAGGCACAGCCCTGAATCTAAACAGCGGAATATAAAATGTAGGGCCAAGCTTCCACACGTCACGTTGGGAAGTAGGTCGTAGCCCTTAATCTAGTAGGTACACGATGATTTCTCCATCTCTGTAAACCAACAACAAAGCAAGGGTGAGTACATACATACTCAACAAGCCCACCTTTCTCCATAAGGAGTAGGGGTATAGCTATATCTACATGCAAGTCATATCTGGAGCTCAGGAAAGTTTTGCATGAAAACATTTTGTATGCAGGGTTTTAAGCTAGTCCAACAAGTTTTAGTCATTCAGAAAACAGGGTTTTTCTCAAAAAGGGGTGCCATTGGACTTGCCGGTCCACATAGCCAATGACCTTCCAGCCATCAAACTTTCCACAGGGTTTTACCCCCGTAGCACAGCATCCACCCAAAACCACTTTGTTCCAAACCCAAAACCAACCATTTTTAGTTTATGAAAAGTGCTAATCGAAGAACAAATGCCGTAACTCATCCATACCAGTGGACTCGGACTATTCGAATAGTTTTTACTCTGATCAGAGGTTGTACTAATTTCCACAAGTTGGACTTAGCGACACTTACCGCTAAATAAGCATCCGAATTCCAAACCAAACCGTTGCCTTCGTTTCATCGCCTAGCAGTACATTAGAGGTTCGGGCCACCGAGCCGCACCCTGGTGTCCCTCGACACCCCTCGGTGCACAACCCTTTCCCTCGCCCCTTGTGCGCCAACACAAAAGCTACTAGGCTATCCACTCCAGCTTGGGCCCAGCCAATGCCTCATACAGAGCGAGTGGTTGTACTAAAGAGTTAGGCAAGATGTTAATCAATGCGGTCCTTATAGAGCTCAGGTAGAACCATCAACACCTTACATTGCTTGACACCGCGAGCATCCACCTACCCGGTCATCTCCACAAAGACCGGGACCTGGGTAACCGCGGGTTGCTAAGTTACCCATTCATACCCTGCCCTTAGATGGCTAGTTCGGCGCATAGTCGTATTCCGACAAAGTCGGTTGCCGGGGTTCTTCCCCATTTTATTTCGAAAACACACACACGCATCCTCATCCCATAACCCATCAAGTTCACAACCATAATCCCAACTTAACATCAAGATTATGATAGATATAATTAATAAGCGATCCCACCTATGCGCACTATATCTAAAATAGGCTTAGGTGGCTGTATATTCGTGGGGTTACCTTAGTAAGCAAAACATGCAAGTTTTTATGTGATTATCAGGCCTAGGGTTGTGGTTGTAAAACATTGAAAATTTTTGCATCAAGTGGGGATTCCAGTGGGCTTGCCTTTCAACTTGAACATGGAGCGGTTGATGTTCGGGCATCGTGAGCTCTATGGTCGTCAGGTCGGATGTTTCGGGGACCGGGACGATCGGACTCTCCTACATGCACAAACAAGAAAACACACAACACATCGAGGTATAATATGAGCTCAACGAGTATTTGGTGAGTGGGAGTTTCGATGGAGAAGACAAGGATTGTCTGGGGTTCTTACTAGCGGTATCATTGCAAGTAGTTGAGGTGTAGCGAGCTTTCTGGCGAGCTGGCGTGCTCGGTAACGGCAGTTACGGAGACGCCATGGTAGGGGTGGTGGAACGATGATACGGGGGCGGCGACGCCGAAGGAGAGGCGGTCGCATGATGATGATTGGGTGGGGGAGGTTTTTTATGGAATAGAATCAATATTCAGATGACTTTCGGTATCATCATCATCTGAAGTGGAACTTGGAAGGATTAAGACAGGAATCTTTTTTATAGAGAGTAAGAGGTCAACGGCATCACACTAGGCACACGAACTTATGTGAGACCAGTGTGAAGCATTGACTGGGCGTAGGATGCATCATGGTGGCATGGCGGCGTCTTTCGGCCAGGGGCAATGACTATGTGGAGTGTATAGATGGATAGGTCTTGATTTTAGATGAATTTAAGCACAAAAAATCACCCAAATCGGAGTTCAAACGGAGAAGATATAGGGTTTTTAGTGGCTAGGGGGTAGATTTAGACTTTTCTGGAAAGTTGGAGGGCTAGATATAGACTTTCCTCGGATTCGACCCGGCGTGGCCCACGCGCGGCGCGCGCATGCGGCCTACTGGGCCGGCCCAGTAGGGTGGGGATGGCGTGGCCGATGCCGTTGGCCGGGGCCCGCGCATCAGCGGAAGGAGGGGGGCGACGGCGTCAGGGCGAGACGACGGCGCGGGTTCGGTCCGGGGTGAGCCGGTTCCCGGCGGCGGTCGAGCCCAGCTCGCCGGCGGTTCCGGTGATGAGGTCACCGGCGGGGGCACTGGGACGGGGCGGCGCACCGAGCGACGGGGTCAGTGGGGTGGTTTAGTGCCCAGAGGGGGGTGTCCACGGTGAGGTGGCGTAGGCGCGCTTCGGCGGCACGAGGCGCGCGCACGGCGGCGGCTCTGCGATGCGGGGGAGGGCACGGCAAGTGCCGGGGACAGTGGAGGGAGGTGCGGCGAAGCTCAGGCAGCGAACAATCGAGCTGCGGTGCCTCGGAGAGGATGGGATTTGGCAACGGCAGGGGGGTACGGTGGTGCAGCACCACGCCGGGGAACCGCCGGGGCGGATTCGGGCCAAGAGTAGTGGAAGGAAGGGGGGTGTGGCTCGGCGAGCACACGGCACGCGAGCGTGGTGAGGTGCGGGTGTGACGGCGGCGGCGGGGGCTATTTATAGCCGGCGCGGCGGCGCTGTGCGAGCGGCGACGTGGCGGCGCGGTGCGCCATCCAATTGGAGAAGCGGCACGGTGTCCAAGTGGCGGAGCGGCGCGGCGGTGGGGCGCTGTGGAGCTGGGCCCGGAGGCGACGTCGCGCGTCGCGGAGTTGAGCGGGGCCAGGCGCGGCTGTCGCGGCGCGCGTTGCCTGCGGGGAGTGCGGGGCCGGGGTCACGCAGCGAGGTCGGGCGGCGTCGTGGTGGGGTCGGCGGCAGACAGCAGCAGGGGCAGTGGCGGGGCCGACGCGGGCCAGGGCGAGACAACAGTCTCCACCGCCGGCGTTCCTACCGTGGGGCCTTGCCCAGCGGTCGAAGGAGAGGGAAGGATCCGACGGGCGGGACCCGGGCGGTAAGGAGAGGATGGGAAGAGGATGACGGGCGAGGCCCACATGGCGGTGAGAGGAGGGCGCGGGCCCGAGGTGGCAGTGAGAGGAAGGGGGATGGGGCTAGCGGGCCGCGGTGGCAATTGGGCCGGGGAGGCAGGCCGAGCGGGTGAGGGAGGGAAGGGAAGAGTGGGCTGGGGGAGGAAGTTTGGGCCCGAGGAGGTTTCCACCTTTTCTTTTTTCTTTTCTGGATTTTTGGATTTGAACTTGGAGAGGATTTTGGAGAAGGGTTTTTTGTGTAGAAATTTGGTGGCGGTATTTGGAATAATTGGGGATTTCTGTTGAGCTCATATTAACACAACATAACAAACAAACAAGCAAGTTTTCAATAATTAATTTTGAATTAGGGGGAATTAGGTGTAAAAATCCAGCGTTAATTTTCGAGGTGTTACAAATCTACCCCACTTAAAATGAATCTCGTCCTCGAGATTCGGCTTAAAAAGTTTACAGCGATAGCTTTGCTTCAACTAGGTTATCTTTGCAATGGAGTCCTGATCTTCTACACGGAATGGCAGGTGGAACTTCAACAATTCGCGAGATGCCTCTCCTCTAGGGGGGGCGTTGCCGTACAAGCCTTTGACATACAAAAGAGATATTTCTATCTCCATCACTTCATGAATTTGGAAGGTTGAACCATTGTCTGGTAGTTTCAGGCGGAGCGTTCTAGAGAGCGCCAAAAATTCAGCAAGGCACTTTCTGCTCTCTAGATAGTGGTATAATCCGGGTAACCCGTCCATAATCGAAGGTTCTGCATACCTCAGGGGTCCGGATTATCCTACACCAGTGCTATCAGAAGGGCGACTACCCCAATTAAATAGGGCAAAAACCCCTACTTGAGTAGGTTAGGCATGCTTCTGGAAGCGGGGAGCGGCTGCGTTTTCCAACTGCTGTTGTTGCATCACCAGACGGAGGGTGGGCTGCAGAAGAAACAGCTATCTATGATAGCCTGCTTCATGTTACTTTTCTTTTTGCCCCAAGCACCTCTTCTTTTATCTTCTTGCTCGCTTCTTGGCCCATCTTGGGCTTCTTCATCTCGGCACAGCTTTGATAGTAGGAAGCATCTTCTAGCTTCTGCTCTACCCGAGAGAGGGTTATCAACCGGAGGATGATCAGGAGGCACAGGAGGACGATTTTGGCGAAGAGTAAGTAGTGGAGTGGGATGCATAGTTTAGGCCCTGGGTTCATGCCTTGGATGGATTTGGAGGGTAGTATGCTAGGATCTGGCTTAGGCGGTCCTAGAATCGGACTACGTTCTTGCGAGTAGGAGGACTTTTGAGATTTTGTAGAGTAATATGCACTGGATTAGAAGGAGTGTGATGATGGCTAGGTTGATCATCTGGGGGTGGAGTTGGCAGATGGTTTGGGGCGATTCAGTTCTGAGGGAAGGGGGCGATGGATTACTCAAAGGAAAAGGAGGCAGAAGGGGATGCTGAAAGCGGCGAGAGTGTAGAATCCTAGGAGAACATGTCCTAACCAGGAATCGCCGAACATGAGGAAAATAGGTTGTTGGTTTTAGCTGGAGAGAGGTGGGTGTGTTGTGGGGCTCTGCGAGGTGAGTGAGGAGCTAAGCTCGGGGGAGAGGGGGTTTTATTGACGCGCGCAGGCGGGTGGTTGTGGTGCGGCATGTTGTGCGCCGAGGCGACATGGGCGGTGGAGGTGGAGCACGCGGCGGTCGGTGGTGAGTGGCTACGGGGCCGGGCATCCACCGACGGCGGGCAGGGGACACGCGGCGGTGGGCGGTCGTCGGGGTGTAGGGGCCGGGTATCGGCCGACAGCAGGGCGTGGGCGCGCTGCAAAAGGCGGCAGGTGGCAAGCGGCGTGCGCCGATGGCGACAGAGGTGAGTGGATGGTGGGGCCCTCGGCATTGGATGCGGCGGGCGCGGCAGAGGGATGGCAGGGGTAGTGGAAAAATGTGTGCAATGGGGGACTGTGCAGTGTTACCGTGGTACGAGATGTTTTCCTTCGGTCTCTATCCATTTTCCTAGGGCTACTATTTTCTTTGTTTGTACCATCTTAACTCTGGTTTTTCTGACTACACTATGCCGTTCCTTGGGCAGAGGTTCGTCAGTTGTTCTCGGTACTTTCCTTTGACCGAGACTTTTCCTCTCGTGGCTTCTCTCAAAAGGCATAGCTTCCTTGTGCAGATGGGTTTTTAAGGGGGGTAAAGAAAAGCAGGGGTGAGGTTTAGTTCTAACGATGTTTTCTTTAATGAAAACCAAACACAAGGCACATGTTGACCAGGCACAAGCACAAGCAAAACATTACAAACACGGAGACGGACACTCTAACGCGATTTACTTGAACTGGACCGACTTGATCCTCTGGCTGCTGGAGGCTTCACCTTGTTGCTGAAAACTGGGCCCTTTGTCTGACAATGAGAGTGCCAAGAACTTGCCCATGCTGACTGGGTCTTCCTGGTTGGTGGGGTGTTCGGGTTTCTCTTCATGGGGCGGCCTTTGACTGAACAAGCAGTGCTGAACGCTCACTGGGTGACCATAAATTGGTGGTGCTGGTGGGTATGACATGCCTCCCATCATGGGGTGTTGCATTTCCCACAGAGTCTGACCATAAGGGTTGAGCATGCTTCTCTTCCGACTTGCTTCCTGGCTCGGTTTAGCTTTATCCTTCGACTCTTGGTACATCAGATTGATCCGATGTCGGGACCACTTTTCTTCTAGCTCTCGGTTTCGGGCTACCACCTTGTTGGATAGGCTGCTCAGTCTATCATACTCATCATCCAAGGTGTCCAAATATTGGGCAAGGTAGGCTATGGTAGGATCCTTGGATGCCCTAATCTCTGTTAGGACTGCAGTCCTCTTGCGCCAAGCTGGGGCGATTTTGTTCATGGGTGGAAAGAATCTCATAGGGGAGCGTTGCACCATACCAAGGTAGGTTGAGCATATCTTCTTGATTGCATCACGGGCGGCAACGTGGCAGGCCTCCAAGAACTTGTGACTAACGACCGTCGTCGTCCATTCAACGAAGGCGGGACTATCCCTGATGTACAAGACAACCCTCCACTTTCTTCTTTCTCTCTCAGGGATTAGCTCCCCCATAGTACTCTGGGTATCCTTAGATCTGGAGGTACATCATAGTATCTCTTAGGAGCTCGGGAAAACCCATTTTGTCTTCACAGGAGCTGACACAGGTGTTACTTGCCATCTGATCGAGACACATAGGACTCGGCCTAGCTACTTTACTCACGCAACACACAACAACAAACAAGCAACCAATAGCAACGCAATGCCTACAACGCACGCAATTTACACAGTTTGCTCTTACAAGGGTGCTAACCAAGGTGAAGGAAAAACTTCACCACCCAAAAGTAAGAGGGACACTGGAGACAACTAACTTCAGACCAAGCGTCTTCATTCCTTGCTGAGCTCAGAGGTTGATTCTGATGAGGGGTTGATGGTCTCTTCAGAGGCCTCGTCACTGGAGAATCCTCCACTAAAAGATCCGTCACTGGAGCTGATGATGATGACTCCTGGCAATGACTGAGTCAAGATTAGGGGGTCATCTTCTTCCATCAGTCCCCAAGGCGAGGTGATACCGAAGGGTTCTAGCCTGGCTTCTGCTTGCGAGGTTGGAGCTATCGATTTGGTTGGGGAGGCCGAGCTTGGACGTGGGCCTATGGGCAGCTCTTCCTCTACCAATCGCTCTGAACACCCTAGCTGGAGTGCGGGGGTTTCTTTTGGAGTGGGGGATTTTGGTGGGATTGGCTGACTTTCAGTCTCTCGGAGCACAGTGGGTATGCTTCTCCGCACTGGGATTTCTACTGAAATCTCTATGCGCTTCCTCTTCTTAAGGGGCTCAGGGCGTCTCGAGGGGTCTGGAGGTTCTTCTGCCATGGCGGCTTTATTCTGGAGGTCCAAGAATCTTCTGGGCGAACTTTTAAGCAGGTAGCTGGCATGTCCTTTAGGGTTTCCTCTGCAGTGCCTGGCGTCCATGGTGGCAGACAGAGTAGCCAGTTGGCGCTACATCATTGGTGCATAGCTCTGCCTGAGAGATCGTTTGTCAACTGTGTTGCACTGATGAGGCATACGGTAGCAGTCATATCCTTGTTTGCCTCAATCCCTAGTGCACGTGCCCTGGCTTGCATGGGAAGCGTAATTCCCTTCTGGCAGGAGCTTGACTGGTTGACGATGGCCGTTTTGGGGTAAGAAAGGGCCAAAACATTTTTGAAATGGAGTAGGTTGAGGAGCAGAGGTGTTTTTCAAACGGATTTTGGATTCAAAACGTTTTCTCAACCTTAGGGTTACGTCCTACGGCCAACTACGGCTCTGATACCACCTGAAACGCCCCAGTTTCCTGTAACACCCTAGTTTAAATTCCAGCCTTTTACAATAAACTTCAAGCAATTTATTTAATTTTCTAAGGTTTATGTGCTAGTTTGCATTTATCATGAATTTATTTAAATTAAATAAATGCATAAAAGTAACCTAGGCCTAACCTTCCTTGTGCATACATGCTGGTGCATTGTTTCTTGCTTGATTGAATTAAGGATTCAAATTCAAAATTATTTGAATTTTAGAACCATTTTCTATCTCAATTCAAAGGAATTCAAAATCAGAAAAGAAAAAAAAAAGAGAGAGCCAGGCCGACCGGCCGGCCCAGCCGACCGGTCGCCCCCGCCCCCTCTCCCCGCCTGGGCCCGGCCCAGCCACCCCGCGCCCCCCTCTTCCCGCGTGGGCCGAACGGCCGGCCCACTCGGCCGCGCTCCCTCCCGCAGTGCCGCTCGGCCCGCCGCGCCTCCCTGTCCCTCCGCGCGCCCCGCGCCCACTGACCGGCCGGCCCAACCGGTCAGGGTCTTCTCCCTCCTCTCGCCGTGATTCCCTTGCCCTTCCTTCTGCTCACTCAGATAGTCCGCCGCGGGGAGGAAGCTTCCCTCCCCAAATCTCGCCCACGCCTTCCTTAATCGCTCCCCTCTTCAATCCCGCAGCTCCCGCGCCAGTTTCCCCTTCTCCCCGCACCTGCCCTAACCGCGCCATTACTCGCGTTCAAGGGCCGGCGACCCGCTCGCGCGCGCCCATCACCCTCGGCTACCTAGAGTCCTATAAAACCCACCCCGAGGCTCGCCTCCGTCTCCTTTACCTCCCCTCCTCACCAATTCCACTCGCGTGCCCTCTCGAGCTCGCAAACGCCATTGGAGCCTCGCCTCGGTAAGCCGCCCCGATGCCAAATTCGCCGTCGGCGAAGCCCCTCCGGCCCTGTTTCCTCCTCTTCTCGTGTCGCAGGAGCACCCCGGAGCTTCGCCGCCCATCCTCGGAGTCCCGGAGACGCTCCACCCCAGCGTTCCACGCGGACGAACACCGCCCGTGAACCGACGCCGCCGCCGCTCGCCGTTGGACCGCCACCGACCATCTCCCGCCGCCCTCAAGCCCTCGGTGAGCTCGCCGCAACACCCTCGCTCTTTTGGGCTAGCTCTAGTCGAGCCTAGCACCCTCTCCAAGCCGGAACGCCGCCGCGCCGCCGGCCCCGCCGCGCGACGAGAACGCCATGGGCGTGGTCACCGTCGCCCTCGGCCCCGGCCTCTCTGCGCCGTCGGATCTCGATCCGACGCACGAGATCAGAGCCCCGATCCGATCTAACGTCATCCTTTAGATCGAGATCCAACCGCTCACACGCACCGATGACCGGTCAATACCGGTCAGCGCCGATAGTTTTGCTAAAGAGCCCCTGGACTTTCGGGAAATCAACCCGCAGTCCACCAGTGTTGAAAAGTAATTAGATTTTAGTCCTAGTTTTAGCGTTCTAGCCCCTGTGCTTTTGAAAAATAGAACCCGCCGTCCAGACCCTGGAGTTTTGCCTGGAAACCCTCGGCGCCTATGGTTAATTATGTTTAGGCCCTCGGTTTTTCAAATCTAGCCCCTGGTTTCAATGTTTTATCGCAGTTATGCCCCTAGGAGCCCGTTTTATGCATAACTTCCGCGTTTTAACTCCGATTTGAGTGATTCTTGCGCTCACACGACCATAGAAACATGTAGAATGTTTTTAGTACATTTTCATCTTCTATTTTTATGATATGATGTACTGTTTCTCACCTTTTGATAATTGTTTGCATGTATGTATGCGTGGAAATGCTTGTATGTTGCTGTGAACGTGGTTAGACGGTGAGCAGTTTGTTGGTGACGAAGAGCAACAGTTTGAGGGTGTTGAGCAGCAGACTCAAGACCAGTTTGAGCAAGGCAAGTATAGCATGAACACAACCTAAGAACCCTTTAATCACTTCATATGCATGTGTCTAATTTTGTATGCCAATAAGGACTGTACCTAGCCTCTTTTATCGATATGTTTACCTATGGGTTGCATGTTGGTTAAGTTTTGCTAGCTGTTGCGCGAACTCATGTATCTTTTGTTAATAATTTGATTAAATGGATCTAGGCAATCAAATCTTGAGCTTGACCCTCTGTGGTTCATGTTCCTTTAAAAATGGCTTTTTAGCAACTTGGTTTAGGGGGCATGAGCATGTGTTTTGCTCATAGCCACTTTCCGTAAGGACCGGTTCGCAAAGCGACAACCTAGGACAACAGTGCTACCATGAGACTGGAATGGGACGGTCTTGGCTAATTAATTAGGTTGCATTGGTTTGGGGGTAACTTACCGACGGGGCAAGAGGGGAGGTGAGCTTCTGTGGCCCTCGCGCTACTTGGGTTGAGTGCGTTTATCTCCCCTTGAGGCTTGCTCCACAGCTGCGGACCCTGAAACCTTAGCGGTTACACCTTACCAATGTGATCTTTGTAAAGGCCTTGTAGTGTGCTTGCTAGCCACCTCATCTAAGGAAATGTGGTGGACCACTAGCGTAGCCCACGACTTATGGGTAAAGATGTACAACCTCTCGAGAGTGTAAAACTGACATGTCAGCCGTGCTCACGGTTATGAGCGGCCCAGATCCTTTATGCAGATTAGTGGTTCTATTGGGTTTGGAAGTGGTTCTTATGTTAATGTTGTTGAATAATGTTCACATGCTATATCTTGGGCTAATGGTTTATCAACTCACCTGTAGTAACTAGTTGTGTAATAAAAACTTGATCAACTAAAAGCTCATGCTAAGTGTCAGCCAACCCTAGATGCCTCATAGTTCATGTTATGCTTGTTGAGTATGAAATACTCACGCTTGCTTTACTTTAAACCTACTGTTGGCTGGAACCCAACCGCTGCTCAGCTCCAGAAGACTTCGAAGAGTATGTTCAGGACTTCAACGAGTTCTAGGCGTACCGATCTCCCAGTCGACGTCCCTGTGGCGGCTCGTTCTTCTTCGTTTATGCTTCCGCTATGACTCTGGTTTAAGGACATGTCGTCTTATTGTAATAAAGTGATGTTATACTCTATGTAAACGTTTATTTATCGTTTATGCACGTTCTCTGATGTCACTATTGTCATGATATATGTGAGACACGTTCCTGGCACATATATGTTGTTCCGGTTCCGTTGGTTGAGAACTGGGCGTGACAAAGTGGTATCAGAGCCGTGTTGACTGTAGGACGGAAGCCTATTTAGAAACGGACGTAAATAAGGACCTCATTCCCCTTTTGCCCTCTTGCTGTTTATGAAAATTTTATTTTTGCTATCAAACTATATGTTCACTCTATGTTAAATTATAACTTTTGCTTTATTCATTCAATCATATAGAACTGATCTCCATCTTACTCCATCCTCCTTATAGGTCATGGCACGCAGCAAGCAAACTGCCCGCAAGAGTACCGGGGGCCGCCTTCGCCGTGTTGCACCACCGACCCCACGGCGTGCCCCAGTACCTCGTCCACCACAGCAGATCGAGCCTCCGTCACCGGAGCTGCCCGAGCCGTTGCCACCACCACCCTTCGAGTACACCCCCATGGACCAGGCGCCACACCCCTTTGAGGGGAATGGTCTGCTTCCGGCGGACACTGACCCTGAGGAGGAGGAGGAGGAGGAGGAGGAGGACCCAGTGGAGGTGGTTTACTACCTCGACTCAGACGACGATGGTGATGCGCGGAAGGAGGCTCCATCGCCACGCCTGCCGACACCGACACCTCCTTCCCCGCGTGCGCCGACACCACCACCTTATCCAGCGGCACCTGCAGCTTCACCGGCACCCCCACCGCCACCGCCTGCCGCACCTGAGTGGCCGTTCCGTGTGGCTGTCCCTTCCGACGAGGGTTGCCAGCGGGAGGTTGACGCCTGGGTCGACCTGACGCACCCACACCACGGTGCTGACCTGGAGTTCCCGAGGCTACTCCGCGACTGCCTCTATGACCTGGGTTACACTACCCATGAGGTCGTCTACCAGGTCCGGCAGTGAGCGCGCCCGGACCACACCACCCTCTAGTCCGCTGGTGCGCAGATCCTGGAGCCCAACCCCAACCATGGGGGACACACCGTGCTGCGCCGGCACTACAGCATCGCGGAGCATGAGACCATGGAGATGGCCATGGAGGATGCTGCTCAGCAGGCTCTTGGGTCCTCTGCCAGCACTACCACACTCCGCTCTGCCAGACTCAGTACCGCTACTTCCCCCGCCGGCAGTCCGGGGATACTGAGCACGAGATCGCGTCCATCCGGGGTGAGGACAACCGGCAGCTGTTGAAGCTGGTCCGGTATGTGTCAGCCCTGATCACTGCCTACGTCAGGGTGTCCGAGGAGCTCCATCACCGGAATGGTGAGGTGTTCCACCTTCAGGCGCAGCTGGACCGAGTGGCAGGTCCACCGCCCCAGGTGCCAGTGGTGGATCCAGCTCAGACTCCACCTCGCAGGAGGCCTGGCACGGGAGAGTTAGGTGGTGCCACCAGGATACTCCCTCGGGATGACTAGTCGTCCTCATGTGTCGCGTTAGCACGTTTGTTTAAGTTGTCGTGTTGAGTTGGTCGTGTGGAACTTAAGTTAAGTTGTGTTGGCTGGTTGTTTGTTATTTTGAACCATGTTTGATTTGGATCTTTGGTTGTGTGTTATCCAGCTGTGGGGATTTGTCCCAGCATGAACAAGTTAATGTTATAAGTTAGTTCGAGGGGTTAAACACTCTATCCACTCTATCGCTCTTACTACTTTATCTTTAGTCGCTACTGCTTGTGCACCCATATGTTGGCTATGTGCTTACGGTGTCTCTGCTACAAACAGATGGTTAACACAAGGCGCCACGCTGCTGGTGGAAATGCTAGCTAGGGTAACCAGGGGGGTGGCAACCCGCTGCCCAACCCTCCACCACTGACACCAGAGCAATTCTACAACCTCCAGATGCAGATGATGGCGACAATGACCAACGCGGTGCACGTTCTCCAGCAAGCCCAAGCTCAACCACCACCCCCACCACCTCAGGACAGGCGTGGAGATTTCCTGAAGGGTCATCCACCAACCTTCTCCCATGCCACAGAGCCACTGCAAGCTGATGACTGGCTTCGCGCAGTGGAACGCCAGCTGGACATTGCTCAATGCAATGACCGGGAGAGGGTTTGTATGGTTCCGGTCAGCTAAGGGGTGCAGCCCTGGATTGGTGGGAATCTTACAGACCCCAAGATAGGGATGCTTTCACTTGGGCACAGTTCAGGGAGAACTTCCGCAACCACCATGTGCCTGCGGGGTTGATGAAGATGAAGAAGAAGGAGTTTCTTTCCCTGAAGCAGGGCAGCATGTCGGTGACTGAGTATAGGGATAAGTTCCTTCAGTTGGCCAGATATGCCACTGCAGAGGTGGCGGAGGACAGGGAAAAGCAAGAATACTTCCTGGAGGGTCTAAATGATGAGCTCCAATACCAGCTGATGAACCATACCTTTCCTAGCTTCCATCAATTGGTGGACAGGGCTCTTTTCACTAAAAGGAAGCGCCAGGAGATTGAAGAAAGGAAGAGGAAGTACAACAACTCTTCCTCAAGCAGCAACACCCGCCCCCGTTTCTCTCAGGGTCCGGGCTCACAGCAGCAGCGGGCTCAAGGACAGCAAGGCTACCAGTACCAGCAGCGCTACCAGGGTCAGCCAGCTCGTCCTATGTATCCAGCTCAGCGCCAAGTGCAGACCACCCCTCCCACCGCAAACCAGACTACAGGTGTTGGGCCTTGCTACAAGTGTGGTGGAGCGAGCCACTATGCTAATGCTTGTCCCCGTAAGGTACAAGGTAACCAACAGGGGCAACAATCGGGCCAAAGGCAGAACCCTCCCCAGCCGCAGCAAGGGCGCCCCAATCAACAAGGCAAGGCGCCGTGGCAAGGGAAGGTGAATCATGTGACAGCTGAGTCTGCAGCTGAAGCCCCTAACGTCGTGCTTGGTACGTTCCTGGTCAACTCTCACCCCGCTACAGTTCTTTTTGATACTGGTGCCACGCATTCATTTATTACCAAATCATATGCTGAGCAGTACAATATTCCTATAAGGTCTACAAGTAGACCCATGGTAGTATCTACACCGGGAGGAACGTTGAGCACCAGTTTAATATGCCCTCGAGTTAGCATAAACATAAGGGGGTAGAATTCTGCACCAAGTTGATAATCATTGGTTCCGCGGGAATTGATATCATCTTGGGAATGGAAACGCTTGCTAAGTGGGATGTCAGAATTGATTGTGCCAAGCGAACCGTCCACTTAACAGCTCCTGATGGTCAGAAAGTGGAAGTCAGTGCCACAGAACCTTCTGGTTGTCTGCATCAGATGGAGGTGAAGCCCACGGAGGGAATTCGAGTAGTGTGCGAGTACCCGGATGTCTTTCCAGAAGAATTACCAGGTATGCCACCTGACCGAGAAGTTGAATTTTTAATAGAACTTTTACCTGGTACAGCCCCTATAGCAAAAAGGCAATATAGAGTGGCACCCAAAGAACAAGAGTTAATAAAGGAAAATATAGATGAGTTGTTAGGAAAAGGGTTTATACGGCCTAGTTCTTCACCTTGGGCCTTCCCAGTTCTGTTTGTTGATAAGAAGGATGGGTCAAGAAGGATGTGTGTGGATTATAGGGCTTTGAATGATGTCACCATCAAAAACAAATACCCCTTACCTTGGATAGATGATTTGTTTGATCAGTTGCAAGGTGCATGTGTGTTCTCAAAAATTGATTTGAGGTCGGGTTATCATCAAATGAAGATTCGTCCATCCGATATTCCAAAGACTGCTTTCATTACCAGATTTGGGTTATATGAATATACAGTGATGTCTTTTGGGTTGACAAATGCTCCTGCTTATTTCATGAATCTTATGAACAAGGTGTTTATGGAGTATCTTGACAAGTTTGTTGTGGTGTTCATTGATGATATATTGATCTATTCCAAGACAGAAGAAGAACATGAGGAACACTTGAGGTTAGTTTTGCAGAAGCTGAGAGACCATAAGTTGTATGCAAAGTTGACCAAGTGTGAGTTTTGGCTTGATCAAGTGCCTTTCTTGGGACATATAGTCTCGAAAGGTGGAATCATGGTGGATCCTAGCAAGATCAGCAGTGTCATGGATTGGAAGGTGCCAGAAGTGGTGAAAGAAGTTCGTGGATTTTTGGGTCTAGCAGGATATTACAGAAGGTTTATTGAGAGTTTCTCCAGGATTGCAAAACCAATGACATCATTGCTCGAGAAGGGTGTTCCCTTTATTTGGACTAAGGAGAGGTAAGCTGCATTTGATGAATTAAAGAAGAGACTCACCACAGCCCCAGTGCTTACTCTACCAGACTTAACCAAGAGTTTCACCGTGTATTGTGATGCCTCCAAGGAAGGTTTGGGTTGTGTGCTGATGCAGGAGGGTAGGGTGATTGCTTATGCTTCACGCCAGTTAAGAAAGCATGAGGTCAATTATCCCACTCATGATCTGGAATTAGCAGCTGTTGTGCATGCTCTGAAGATCTGGAGGCATTATTTATTCGGAAATAGATGTGAGATATACACTGACCATAAGAGTCTTAAATATATCTTCACACAGAATGAGCTGAATATGAGGCAGAGAAGATGGCTAGAGTTGATTAAAGATTATGACCTGGAGATACATTACCATCCAGGGAAAGCTAATGTGGTAGCAGATGCCTTACGCAGAAAAAGTTATGTTAACATGGCAGTTGCTTTTCAGATGCCCTTTGAGCTGTGTGCGGAATTTGAGAGTTTGAATTTGGGATTCGTGCATCACACCACAGTAGCAACATTTGAAGCAGAGCCTACCCTTGAACAAGAGATAAGGAACCATCAGAAAACGGACGAGAAAATCCAGGAGATCCGGGAACAGATCAAGTTGGGCAAGGCACCACACTTTCGTGAAGATGAACAAGGTACTGTATGGTACAAGAATCGGATCTACGTGCCAGATGTGGACAGTATCAAGAAGTTAATACTCAGTGAGGCTCACGACACCGCTTACTCAATTCACCCGGGCAGTACAAAGATGTATCATGATCTGAAGGAAAGGTTCTGGTGGTATGGAATGAAGAGAGCAGTGGCAGAATATGTCGCAGTGTGTGACACTTGTCAGCGTGTGAAGGCCGAACATCAGAGACTTGCAGGTTTGTTGCAACCTTTGAAGATCCCAGAGTGGAAATGGGAGGAAATAAGTATGGATTTCATTGTGGGGTTACCCAGGACTCAAAAGGGTTACAACTCAATCTGGGTAGTTGTTGATCGGTTGACCAAGGTTGCTCATTTCATTCCGGTGAACACTACCTATTCGGGTGCAAGGTTAGCAGAGTTGTACATCTCCAGAATCGTTTGCTTGCATGGAGTGCCTAAGCGGATCATATCTGATAGAGGTTCACAGTTCACATCTCGTTTCTGGGAGCAGTTGCATGATTCTTTGGATTCCAAGCTTCGGTTCAGTACAGCATATCACCCACAGACAGATGGTCAGACGGAAAGAACAAATCAGATTCTAGAGGACATGTTGAGGGCATGTGCTATACAATACGGAACCAGTTGGGATAAGAGTCTGCCTTATGCTGAGTTCTCCTATAACAACAGCTACCAAGCCAGTCTGAAGAAGTCACCGTTTGAGGCACTGTATGGCAGAAGGTGCAGGACACCGCTATTTTGGAACCAAACAGGAGAGAAGCAGGTGTTCGGACCCGACCTTATCAGGGATGCTGAACAGCAGATCAAGATGGTATGTGAGAATTTGAGAGTTGCTTAGTCTAGACAAAAGAGCTATGCAGATGTGCGACGCAGGGATTTAACCTTTAAGGTTGATGACTTTGTGTATTTGAAGGTGTCACCAATGAGGGGTATCCGGAGGTTTAATATGAAAGGAAAGCTGGCACCAAGATACATTGGTCCATTCAAGATAGTGGAAAGGAAGGGCGAAGTGGCGTATAAGTTGGAGTTGCCATCAAACCTATCTAGCATACACAATGTGTTCCATGTGTCACAACTAAAGAAGTGTTTGAGGGTGCCGGAAGAACAAGCACCACTGGAAGGTCTGGATGTGCAGGAGGATTTGACATATACCGAACACCCGGTGAAGATTCTTGAAACATCTGAAAGGGTTACCCGAAACAGGAGGGTCAAAATGTGCAGAGTGCAGTGGAAACATCACACGGAGGATGAGGCAACTTGGGAAAGAGAGGAGGAGTTGAGAGCAACTTATCCTGGTCTCTTTTGCTAACCACCTATGAGAATCTCGGGGGCGAGATTCCTGTTAAGGGGGGTAGGTTTGTAACACCCTAGTTTAAATTCCAGCCTTTTACAATAAACTTCAAGCAATTTATTTAATTTTCTAAGGTTTATGTGCTAGTTTGCATTTATCATGAATTTATTTAAATTAAATAAATGCATAAAAGTAACCTAGGCCTAACCTTCCTTGTGCATACATGCTGGTGCATTGTTTCTTGCTTGATTGAATTAAGGATTCAAATTCAAATTTATTTGAATTTTAGAACCATTTTCTATCTCAATTCAAAGGAATTCAAAATCAGAAAAGAAAAAAAAAAGAGAGCCACGCCGACCGGCCGGCCCAGCCGACCGGTCAGCCCAGCCCCCGCCCCCTCTCCCCGCCTAGGCCCGGCCCAGCCACCCCGCGCCCCCCTCTTCCCGCGTGGGCCGAACGGGCGGCCCACTCGGCCGCGCTCCCTCCCGCAGCGCCGCTCGGCCCGCCGCGCCTCCCTCTCCCTCCGCGCGCCCCGCGCCCACTGACCGGCCGGCCCCACCGGTCAAGGTCTTCTCCCTCCTCTCGCCGTGATTCCCTCGCCCTTCCTTCCGCTCACTCAGATAGTCCGCCGCGGGAGGAAGCTTCCCTCCCCAAATCTCGCCCACGCCTTCCTTAATCGCTCCCCTCTTCAATCCCGCAGCTCCCGCGCCAGTTTCCCCTTCTCCCCGCACCTGCCCTAACCGCGCATTACTCGCGTTCAAGGGCCGGCGACCCGCTCGCGCGCGCCCATCACCCTCGGCTACCTAGAGTCCTATAAAACCCACCCCGAGGCTCGCCTCCGTCTCCTTTACCTCCCCTCCTCACCAATTCCACTCGCGTGCCCTCTCGAGCTCGCAAACGCCATTGGAGCCTCGCCTCGGTAAGCCGCCCCGACGCCAAATTCGCCATCGGCGAAGCCCCTCCGGCCCTGTTTCCTCCTCTTCTCGTGTCGCAGGAGCACCCCGGAGCTTCGCCGCCCATCCTCGGAGTCCCGGAGATGCTCCACCCCAGCGTTCCACGTGGGCGAACACCGCCCGTGAACCGACGCCGCCGCCGCTCGTCGTTGGACCGCCACCGACCATCTCCCGCCGCCCTCAAGCCCTCGGTGAGCTCGCCGCAACACCCTCGCTCTTTTGGGCTAGCTCTAGTCGAGCCTAGCACCCTCTCCGAGCCGGAACGCCGCCGCGCCACCGTCCCCGCCGTGCGACAAGAACGCCATGGGCGTGGTCACCGTCGCCCTCGGCCCCGGCCTCTCTGCGCCGTCGGATCTCAATCCGACGCACGAGATCGGAGCCCCGATCCGATCTAACGTCATCCTTTAGATCGAGATCCAACCGCTCACACGCACCGATGACCGGTCAATACCGGTCAGCGCCGATAGTTTTGCTAAAGAGCCCCTGGACTTTCGGGAAATCAACCCGTAGTCCATCAGCGTTGAAAAGTAATTAGATTTTAGTCCTAGTTTTAGCGTTCTAGCCCCTGTGCTTTTGAAAAATAGAACCCGTCGTCCAGACCCTGGAGTTTTGCCTGGAAACCCTCGGCGGCTATGGTTAATTACGTTTAGGCCCTCGGTTTTTCAAATCTAGCCCCTGGTTTCAATGTTTTATCGCAGTTATGCCCCTAGGAGCCCGTTTTATGCATAACTTCCGCGTTTTAACTACGATTTGAGTGATTCAACATGTAGAATGTTTTTAATACATTTTCATCTTCTGTTTTTATGATATGATGTACTGTTTCTCACGTTTTGATAATTGTTTGCATGTATGTATGCGTGGAAATGCTTGTATGTTGCCGTGAACGTGGTTAGACGGTGAGCAGTTTGTTGGTGACGAAGAGCAGCAGTTTGAGGGTGTTGAGCAGCAGACTCAAGACCAGGTTGAGCAAAGCAAGTATAGCATGAACACAACCTAAGAACCCTTTAATCACTTCATATGCATGTGTCTAATTTTGTATGCCAATAAGGACTGTACCTAGCCTCTTTTATCGATATGTTTACCTATGGGTTGCATGTTGGTTAAGTTTTG
Organism: Paspalum notatum; assembly: GCA_022530915.1. Classification (NCBI taxonomy): domain Eukaryota; kingdom Viridiplantae; phylum Streptophyta; class Magnoliopsida; order Poales; family Poaceae; genus Paspalum; species Paspalum notatum. Next base: position 34,321,378 of record CM039687.1, on the reverse strand, counting down.
CTAGCTGCTGCGCGAACTCATGTATCTTTTGTTAATAATTTGATTAAATGGATCTAGGCAATCAAATCTTGAGCTTGACCCTCTGTGTTTCATGTTCCTTTAAAAATGGCTTTTTAGCAACTTGGTTTAGGGGGCATGAGCATGTGTTTTGCTCATAGCCACTCTCCGTAAGGACCGGTTCGCAAAGCGACAACCTGGGACAACAGTGCTACCATGAGACTGGAATGGGACGGTCTTGGCTAATTAATTAGGTTGCATTGGTTTGGGGGTAACTTACCGACGGGGCAAGAGGGGAGGTGAGCTTCTGTGGCCCTCGCGCTACTTGGGTTGAGTGCGTTTATCTCACCTTGAGGCTTGCTCCACAGCTGCGGACCCTGAAACCTTAGCGGTTACACCTTACCAACGTGATCTTTGTAAAGGCCTCATAGTGTGCTTGCTAGCCACCTCATCTAAGGTAATGTGGTGGACCACTAGCGTAGCCCACGACTTATGGGTAAAGATGTACGACCTCTTGAGAGTGTAAAACTGACATGTCAGCCGTGCTCACGGTTATGAGCAGCCCAGATCCTTTATGCAGATTAGTGGTTCTGTTGCGTTTGGAAGTGGTTCTTATGTTAATGTTGTTGAATAATGTTCACATGCTATATCTTGGGCTAATGGTTTATCAACTCACCTGTAGTAACTAGTTGTGTAATAAAAACTTGATCAACTAAAAGCTCATGCTAAGTGTCAGCCAACCCTAGATGCCTCATAGTTCATGTTATGCTTGTTGAGTACGAAATACTCACGCTTGCTTTACTTTAAACCTACTGTTGGCTGGAACCCAACCGCTGCTCAGCTCCAGAAGACTTCGAAGAGTATGTTCAGGACTTCAACGAGTTCTAGGCGTACCGATCTCCCAGTCGACGTCCCTGTGGCGGCTCGTTCTTCTTCGTTTACGCTTCCGCTATGACTCTGGTTTAAGGACATGTCGTCTTATTGTAATAAAGTGATGTTATACTCTATGTAAACGTTTATTTATCGTTTATGCACGTTCTGTGATGTCACTATTGTCATGATATATGTGAGACACGTTCCTGGCACATATATGTTGTTCCGGTTCCGTTGGTTGAGAACTGGACGTGACATTTCCATAATGGGACTAAAATGTGCTTTATTACCATCCTAGGGTTTGGCAATCACATTCTTACATCAGAGTGATACAGATCCGCCCTAACGGGTCGGACATCAAAGGGGCGCAGCCCGGAATCTAAACAGCGGAATATAAAATGTAGGCCCAAGCTTCCACACGTAACGTTGGGAAGTAGGTTGTTGCCCTTAATCTAGTAGGTACACGATGATTTCTCCATCTGTGTAAACCAACAACAAAGCAAGGGTGAGTACATACGTACTCAACAAGCCCACCTTCCTCCATAAGGAGTAGGGGTATAGCTATATCTACATGCAAGTCATATCTGGAGCTCAAAAAAGTTTTGCATGAATACATTTTGTATGCAGGGTTTTAAGCTAGTTCAACAAGTTTTAGTCATTCAGAAAACAGGGTTTTTCTCAAATAGGGGCGCGAGTGTGGTGACGTGCGGGTGTGACGGTGGCGGCGGGGGCTATTTATAGCCGGTGCGGCGGCGCTGTGCGAGCGGCGACGTGGCGCGCGCGGTGCGCCACCCAATTGGAAAAGCGGCGCGGTGTCCAAGTGGCGGAGCGGCGCGGCGGCGAGGCGCTGTGGAGCTAGGCCCGGAGGCGGTGTCGCGCGTCGCGGAGCTGAGCGGGGCCAAGCAGGGCTGTTGCGGCGCGCGGTGCCAGCGGGGGGTGCGGGGCCGGGGGATGCACTGAGGTCGGGCGGCGTCGTGGTGGGGTCGGCGGCGGGGGCAGTGGCAGGGCTGACGCGGGCCAGGGCGAGACGGCGGGCTCCACCACCGGCGCTCCTACCGCGGGGCCTTGCCCAGCGGTCGACAGAGGGGGAAGGATCCGACGTGCGGGACCCAGGTGGCAGGGAAAGGAAGGGAAGCGGCTGACGGGCGGGGCCCGCATGGCGGTGAGAGGAGGGCGCGGGCCCGAGGTGGCAGTGAGAGGAAGGGGGATGGGGCTGGCGGGCCGCGGTGGCAGTTGGGCCGGGGAGGCAGGCCGAGCGGGTGAGGGAGGGGAGGGGAAGAGTGGGCCGGGGGAGGAAGTTTGGGCCCGAGGAGGTTTCCACCTTTTCTTTTTCCTTTTTTAGATTTTTGGATTTGAACTTGGAGAGGATTTTGGAGAAGGTTTTTTTGTGTAGAAATTTGGTGGTGGTATTTGGAATAATTGGGTATTTCTGTTGAGCTCATATTAACACAACATAACAAACAAACAAGCAAGTTTTCAATAATTAATTTTGAATTAGAGGGGAATTAGGAGTAAAAATCCGGCGTTAATTTTCGGGGGGTTACATTTCCAGACCGGGTGTATAAAATGAGAAAAGCCTTGTATGGTCTGAAGCAAGCTCCAAGAGCTTGGTATGCTAGATTGAAGAGTTTTCTCCTCAAGTCTGGGTCTGTGATGGGTTCAGCAGACAAGACCTTGTTTTTGTTGAGTCGTGGCGGTGACACCCTGTTAGTTTTGATATATGTTGATTGTGATGCTCCAGCATCTCAAGTGCATTTTCATCTTCTACATATACAGCCTGCATCATAAAGCATCATATAATAACATGCATTTGAAACCCATGATCAAACTAGGTTGAAATGCATATTGCTGAACCCTGTTTTCTGTATGTGTGCTTCTATGTTGTGGTCACAACTTTGATTCTATTTTGATCTAGGTGAAACTTATTATACTAAAACTGTAAACAAATATGCGGGGAACAACTTTGTCAATTAGGGTCTGGTCATATAATGAGGTTTACATGGTGTTCCGGGTCCTTTTCTGCCAACATGAAAAACCTGTCAAAACCTAACCTCTTTAGAAATTTCAATTTTGACCTAACCTACAGCCATTTTGATGCAAAACTTTATTTGAATAAGTAGTAGGTCATGAATTTCTAAACAACACTAGTAATCTGCCCGTGCGTTGTAACAGGAGGTAACAAAATTTCAAAAAGATATACACATTGCCATGTAACAATATTCAGAATAGTAATTCTTTTGCATATCCATAAAGCACCTGTTTGAAGGTGCACATTGAATATATGACAAATTTCGACATCTAGTTAAGAAATTAAATCTTGCAACATTTCATCTCGACATAGCGTCTAAGATATCTTCGTAGCTCTTCAGAAATACAGCTCTCACATCCATCACCCTTATCGGCTAGTAGATGTATCAAAAGCTCTTTCCACAACTCATAAACATCCTGCGCAAATTCAGTAATAATATAATTAAGTGTACAAAAAACAATTACTAATGATATCTTATGGCTGGCAAATTACTCACTGTGCAAGCTGGTAATAGTAAACCTTTACCATCTCTTGCACACATGAAGAGTATATTGGTATATGTGCAAATAACAAAAAAGGAGACATCGACTGGTATATTGATTTGATACTTTAGTTATAGTGTAAGAACCTCCTTATAAACGATGTTCTTAGTATACATCCCACTCTACTTGCGGTTTTCTTTTGTCTTGTCTTGCTTTGATTTTTTTTCTTTTTCCTATCTGTATCATCTGGTGCTGCTAGGACCTTGATGTTACTCCTAGCGGTGGCTGTAGATAACGCTACATAAAGCTGGCCATGGGAGAACACAGGCTCAGGAAAGTACACACCAGCATGTGGAATTGTCTGTCCTTGTGCCTTATTTATCGTCATAGAAAAGCTGAGCCTGATAGGAAACTGTTTCCTCTTAAACCTAAAAGGGAACATCTCATCGTCTGAGGGGCACAACGGGATTCGGGGCAAGAAGACCCTCTTCCGAGCATGCTGCCCCAACACGATCTCTGCATCAATAGCATTTTTTTTGGAAACCCCGGACAATGAGCCTTGTCCCATTGCAGAGCCCATTAGCGGGATCAATGTTTCTTAACAATATGATTGGACAGTTTATCTTGAGCCTCAGAACATGGGGAGGCAAATCGTTAGGGGTCAAAGAGTTGAGGAACTCTGGCGGATAGTAGTTGTGGGGGTCATCTTCTGCCTGATCGAAGCTATGGTACACCATTGTGGCGGAACCGCCGATTTAATACGGGCTACGTACACCTGTCACCATTAGCTTACAGTGTACTTAGACCGTACTAAACCCAGTCGTCCGTCGAGAAGCCCTCGGCTCTCGATTTGCACCAAATCCCAGAGGAACCGACATCACACACATCCGACTCGCGATGGAGCCACAACGGTTACATCATCACAGGCATTTGAATAGATAGTAGTAAGACTTTAAGTTACAAACTAGGTTCTGAATAAAATAGGTTCAACATAGGTCCATAATAAAATAGAGTTCGAAATAGTGTCTCGCAGCGGAAATTAAAGATCATAGTTCACGATAAACAAAAGACTTGCAGTAGGAGAGTGACATCATGCCCACTGATGTCACCCCATTGCCAGATCATGACTCGGCTCACTCCTGATGGTAACAAGCTCCTCCACCCACGCAGGCACAAAAGAGGAACTCCATACCTGAAAACCAAATGTTGGGGGCAAACCCTGAGTACTAATTACTCAGAGGACTTAATGGCATTGGCTTACGGCTGACGCAAAGCTTGCTTACTATCATTTAGGTCCTTAGCCATTGATTTTTAACAAAGGTTGATTATACATAAGGTAGCAGGATTTGACAGCCGCTACCCCTTATGATAGAAAGAGATAACCATTTAGAGTATAATAATTGACATAAACTTGAAGCATCCAAATATCAATTAAGCAACCAATCATGTAATAATCGAAAACAGGAATCATAATCATATGGTATTAAAGTTATTACTACGTTGCCCATCAGTGATATTTGGCATTCTCACACCTGGTGAGCATCAGCGATTCGAATCGATTTTAATTCCCGGGAATAACTAAAAGTGCCAGGGATCCATATGCTTACTAACGCGACGGCTTTCCCACATATAGTTCCCCTCCTCCACTTGTCCCATCCCAAGTTTGATTCACTCCCACCTGACCTCTGGGTTGTGCCCCCATGACGAGCCTGCCGGCATCCCGGTCTCCCCGTCATGAGTACAAAGCTCCCCCGGACCACCTTCCTCGCAACCAGTGGGTAGGAACATGTCTCTGTTCTTCGGATGGCACAAGTAAGGTTTCTCCGGCCCCATGTACCGGATAAGCACATCTAGCAATGTTATACCAATCAGCAGGCGAACAGCGGACGGGCCTTAAATGACTCGGGAGGAGCCATCACACCGCAACAACACACACCGCGAAAAGTAAAGCTTAATCTCCGCCCGGTCTCCACTTAATCATCAACATCATAGACTATCATGGCAAAACTGCTAGTGTTCCATTTCTTTTTCAAAGTCACCCTACGCGACGAGTGACCATTCACTCGTGTCTACTCGAGCCTAGCATTTCTAGGCAACTCGTCCTACGTACCTAATATAGGTGCTAGGGCCAGGACGGCCAGTGGTTCTAATGCAATAAGGTTCCAAACAATACCTAATGCATATGCGTAATCATAAATCATAATTTGCTAGGAGAATGTAGGGCCTGCCTACCTTCCTCGCTAGGGTCAGTGTCATCGGGAGCGGAGTCGGCGGCCTGCTGGAGATCCTCTTGCTGCGGGTACGGCTCCGGGTCCTCGGGCTCCTCGATCAGTGGCTGCTCCTGCGTCTGCTCCTCGACTCCGGAATCTATATGCATGCCGTCATGCGCAAATGAGTGCAACGAATGCATATGGTATGCGAGATGCTCATGTGTGGTAACAACGTAAACCTTACCCAGAAATCATACAAACAATCACCTAAACTTAATTTGACCCACTTTTCCCTATTTTTCTCTCCTAGCTAGTAGCACTTTGTCAGTTTCAAAACAGTGGCCAACCCAACCGTGCAGATTCCCATTTTTCACCAGGGAGCTATACTTGCTAAGTGGAATGTAGGAAAAATTTATGGAGTCATGTTTATCAAGTTTTATATAGCACTCCAAGTTAAAAAGACTAAAATACATGAAATGTGCCCAAAATGGTAAAACTACTACCAAACAGTGAGAGATAGAGCTACAAAATTTCACACAGTGTCAAAATACTCTAGCCAAGCCACTGCCCAAGTTTTACAATCTTTGGAGTCCATTTAACCCACTTTTGACAATTATTTTGCTCTAACATGCATGCAACAAATCTGAGGGTAAAACTGTCCTTTCATACCACCCCCATCATACCTAACCTGTATACTCAAGAGGAGTTCATAGGTTCTGAGTTTGTCCATTTTGGATTTTTCTTTGAATTTATATGATTTTTCAAAGTTCAAACCGAGAAAAAGGTAAATAGAAAAAGAAAAAAACCAGATCCGAGGACCTCTACGTAATTAACCATAGTTTCCAGGGGCTAGCGCGTAAGATCTGCAAGACTCAGCCCCCGTGCGGGAGGACCGGGTTGCAATTATGGAAAAGTCCGGGGGCTAGATCTAAAAAGATCCGGGCCCCGTCTTCTTCCTCGCGCCGGCCGCGGCCGGCGCGGCGCGGTGCATGCGCACCGGCCCGTCTAGCGCCGCCGGGGCCGCGACGCGGGGCGCGGAAGAGGCGGGCGAGGGCGGCGCTCACCGTTAGGTAGACGACGGCGACGGGGAGGGCCGGACGGCGGCGTGGGAGGCGGCGCACCGAACGTGAACGACGGCGTCGGTGGCGCGGGCGCGACGTCGAGGCGACTTCGATCTCCTCGGGGAAGAGGAGTCCGACGACTAGACCTAGTGGAGCAAGGGCGGCGCGGAGCAGGGAGTGCGGTGGTGGGGTCAGTTTGGCTCGGGGAGGCCGGGAGGCGGCAGTGTGGCTCGACCCCGAGCTCGGACGGCATCAATGGCGGCGCGGCGAAGGCGGCGCGGCGCGGGGTGGAAACGGGACGGGAAACGCGGAAAGAGGGCTAGGGTTTAGGCGCGGGGTTTCCCCCTCCTTTTGACGCGCCCGGGAGCGCCGCCCGTGGCTCGCCGTACTCCCTGTACGCCGGCGAGCCACGCGGCGCGCGCCGGTTCGCGGGCGCGGGCGCGCCCCGGATCCGAGGGCCCACCCGTCAGCGGCTGAAAAAAGAAAAAAATTGAATTGTGTTTTCCCCCCTTCGGTAAAACGCTGTTTTATCATATTTAGAGGCCGAAATTGGAAAAAGCCCAATTGGAAGAAATGTTCTACTCTTTGAACTCTACAAGTTTGTCAATAGGCTCAACTCCAGAATCCAAGTGTAAATATGGTTTAAATTCAAATTTTGAGATCAGCCCTAGGTAGGGACAGGGTACCTTTATTGTTTGGAAAAAGGAAAAACCCTATTTCCAAGCCTTTTCACCCAAAGTGCCTTTTGGGTAACTTGCTTAGAATTTCAATACCTACAACTTATTCAATGGGAGTGTTGCATGAAAGTGGTTGTAGGTTTGTGCAAACTTAGGGTTTTTAAACAAGGCTGATTTGAGTTGGTTTTCTGCACTGTCAAAGAAAGACTCCAAACCCTATGTAGCCTTCATTATCTGGCCAAACCCCAATTATGAAAGTTGTTCAAAACTTCATTATCTACAAGTTTGGTAATATGAGTTTCCCCTAGATCCCAGTAGATTTGGATTTGGGAACAAAACATAGCAGAACACATGCATAAAATTGAGATTTCAAGTATTCCATCTCCTCCCATGTAAAACCTAGCTTGACTATATGCAAACACATGATGCTTGATGATGCTTAGTGCATGATTAAGGTATGGTAATGCACTCGAGATGCTGGAGCATCACAACCCACCCCCTTAAAGAAATCTCGTCCCGAGATTTTGATGTGATGTGGGTGAAGTAGTTAAAGTAAACGAGTATGTAAGGAGTGTTAGCTAAACATACTGGTTTGAAGTGGATGGGAGAAAACCCGGGTGTTTAGTTTGTAGATATTCTTCAGTTTCCCATGTTGCTTCCTCTTCGGAGTGATCACTCCATTGCACTTTATAAAAGTTGACAGTATTACGCCGTGTTGACCTTTGCTTTTGGTCTAGGATTTTGATGGGTCGGGCTTCATAGGTAAGGTCTGGTTCGATTTGGATTTGTGATGTGTCAACCTCCTCTTCAGGCACTCGCAAGCACTTTTTGAGTTGTGAAACGTGGAACACATCGTGCACTGCGGCAAGATGTGGTGGTAATTCTAACCGATACGCAACTAGCCCGCATCTCTCTGTGATTTTGATTGGGCCGACATACCGTGGTGCCAACTTCCCTTTTACCCCGAAGCGGTGCACCCCTTTCATGGGCGACACTCGTAAGTACACATGATCACCCGCTTCAAACACTAGCGGTCTCCTTCTCCTATCTGAGTAACTCTTCTGCCTGGACTGTGCTCTTTTTAGATTTTCTTGAATGAACTTTACTTGTTCTTTGGCTTGTGTTACCAGATCGGGACCAAAGGTGACCCGCTCTCCTGGTTCTGACCAGCTAAGGGGTGTCCTACACCTTCTGCCATACAAGGCTTTGAAAGGAGCCATTTCCAAACTCTTTTGGTAGCTGTTATTGTAAGCGAACTCTGCCAAGGGCAGGCACTCATCCCATTTGGTGGAGTAGGTTAAGACACAAGCTCTCAACATGTCCTCCAGGATTTGATTTACTCTCTCGACTTGGCCACTGGTTTGGGGGTGATATGCTGAGCTGTGGATCAGTTTTGTCCCTAGGGCCGTTTGCAGCTGTTCCCAGAAACGTGACACAAAGACTGAGCCCCGATCTGAGGTGATAGACACTGGAACACCATGTAAAGACACTATTCTGGAGATGTATAGTTCGGCATAAGTGGCTGCAGTGTAGGAAGTTTTGACGGGTATGAAGTGTGCCGATTTGGTGAATCGGTCGATGATTACCCATATGGAATCATAGCCCTTCTGGGTGCGAGGCAGGCCTACCACAAAGTCCATATGTATGTCTTCCCACTTCCAGGCTGGAATGTTCAGAGGTTGCAGCATACCGGCCGGTGTTAGGTGATCAGCTTTTACTTGTTTACACACATGGCACTCTGACACATACTTGGCGATCTCTCGCTTCATGCGAGTCCACCAGAACTTCTGTTTTAGGTCTTGGTACATCTTATTACTACCCGGGTGCATTGTAAGTATGGAGGTGTGAGCTTCATCAAGAATTTTCTTTCTCAACTCCATATCTTTTGGTACTACTAGTCGGTTTTTGAACCATAGGATTCCTTGGTCGTCTAAAGTGAAACAATCTCTCTTCTCTTCAGCAATACCCTCACGAATGTGAGCCATACTCGTATCTTGTTTTTGTGCTGCAATAACTAGATCTCTTATTGTTGGTTCAATGCTGAGGCTATAGAGCTCAGGAGGCAGTCCAGTGGGCATTTCAATTTCGTTCATCTCCCAACATATCACTCGAGCTGTGGGTCGGGCTTCAATCACATTGCAATGAGCCCGATGGCTCAGAGCATCAGCTACCACATTCGCCTTTCCTGGATGATAGTGAATCTCCAGGTCATAGTCCTTTATCAACTCTAGCCATCGTCTTTGCCTCATATTTAGTTCGGGCTGGGTGAAGATGTACTTGAGACTTTTATGGTCAGTATATATGTGATAGGTGTTGCCCAGCAGATAGTGCCTCCATATCTTCAAGATCGTGTGTGGGGTAGTTTGCTTCATGCTTTCTTAGTTGGCGGGAGGCGTAAGCAATTACTCTCCCCTCTTGCATTAGTACACAGCCTAGCCCCTGGCCGGAAGCATCACAATATACATCAAATGGATTTGTGACATCCGGTTGGGCTAGCACTGGTGCTGTTGTCAGTAGCTTTTTTAATTCTCGGAACCCATCCTCACACTTCGGACCCCACACAAATTTTGCATTTTTCTTAGTCAAGGAGGTCATTGGTTTAGCAATTTTGGAGAATTCCTTGATAAAGCGGCGGTAGTAGCCCGCTAGACCAAGAAAACTCTGAATTTCTGTGACAGTTTCCGGCTGCTTCCAGTTCAGAACATCCTTTACTTTGCTAGGGTCAACCGCTACTCCCTTTTCTGACAGAATATGCCCCAGGAAACCCACTTCCTTTAACCAGAATGCGCACTTGCTGAACTTGGCATAGAGCTTATGTTCTCTTAGCCGAGTGAGTACTACCCGCAAATGTTCTTCGTGTTCTTTTTCATTTTTGGAGTAGATTAATATATCATCAATGAATACCACGACGAACTTGTCGAGCTCGTTCATGAACACCGAGTTCATCATGTACATGAAGAAGGCCGGTGCGTTGGTTAACCCGAAGGACATGACCAGATATTCATACAAGCCATATCTGGTCGAGAAAGTAGTTTTTGGTATGTCTTCTTCTCTGATTTTTATCTGATAATAGCCCGATCTTAAGTCAATTTTTGAGAAGACTTTGGCCCCAGCTAACTGATCGAACAGGATGTCAATGTGTGTAATTGGATATTTATTTTTGACTGTGACTGCATTTAGCGGCCTGTAGTCCACACAGAGCCTTTTACCTCCCTGATCTTTCTTCTCTACGAAGAGGGCCGGACAACCCCAAGGTGACGAACTTGGCCAAATGAAACCCTTATCTAGTTGCTCTTGGAGTTGTATTTTTAGCTCTTTTAGTTCATCCGGTGCCATTCTGTATGGCCTTTTTGAGACAGGGGCTGTACCAGGGACGAGGTCAATGCGGAACTCTACATCCCTATCCGGAGGCAGACCCGACAGTTCTTCCGGAAATACGTCCGGGAAGTCACATACTACAGGAATATTTTTGATTTCATCGAGTTCAGTTGCATTTACTGTGGCCACCATGTGTTTCATGTCTGGCATGTGTACCCGTATAACCTTGCCGCTGACCCTAGACCTTAACTGTATTGTCCTACTGCCAATATCCAGGACGGCGTTGTTTTCAGTCATCCAATTCATTCCCAAAATAATATCAATCCCCTGGTGTGGCAGCACCACGGGGTTGATGATAAACGTCTCGGCTCCTATTTCCAGCTTTAAGTGCCTGACCCCTAGACTGGTATCAATAGGAGACCCTGGGGCAGTGATGTGGTAGTTTTCCCTCAACTTGTGCATTTTTATGTCATGCTTCTACGCATATGCTTTGCTAATAAAGGTATGCGTAGCCCCCGAATCAAATAGCACGACGGTCGGATGACCGTTGATCATGAACGTACCAGCGAGCACCGGCACACCGGCGGGGATCTGCTCCAGGTGGATGTAGTGCACCCGACCCGTCTTCTGTGCCGGCCCCTTCTGCTTGCCCTGCTGGGTGCCGCCTGCTGGATTCGGGCCTTGAATTTTGCGGGGTGCCCTGCAATCCCGACTGAAGTGCCCTACTTTGCCACAGTTAAAGCAAGGGTTTCCAGGTCCCGGGAGAGCGAGGACACATGTCGCGGGGGCCGGAGCTTGTGTGCCGGCGGTGAGCCTCTGCTGCTGCTGTGGCGCCCGGTGAACCCAGCCCGGCTGATTGGGCCGGACCGTGAAACGGGGCTGCTGATAATACTGCTGTGAGGGCCTATAGGCTGTCTTCTGCTTCTGGGAGGACCCAGCAGCAGATGTGTTGGCTTGGCGCTTGCGCCTCTGATCTTCATTAGCGACCCGCAGGCGATTCTCCATATCAAGCGCGGTGTCCACCAAGTCGGTGAAGCTCTGGTAGCGACGCCCCAAGTGTGTCTGGAGAGTGGGGTCAAGGCCGTTCAAGAGCCTAGCTGCTCGGCGGGGGTCATCTGCCACGTCTTCTGGTGCATACTGTGAAAGGTGAATGAAAGACTGCACATATTGCATCACAGTCTTGTTGCCTTGCTTAAGCTCCCGAAATTCCTGCTTCTTGTGCTCCATCAAGCTGTCCGGGATATAGTGAGCCCGGAAAGCCTGGGTAAACTCCTCCCAGGTGGGCTCATGCCCAGCCCGCTGCATTTCGAGGAACGTGGCATGCCACGCGCCTGCTGGTCCTTGCAGTAACTGCCCGGCAAACCGCGCCTTCTGCTGCTCGGTCAATTCCGGAAGGAGTGTGAACTTGGACCTAATTGTGCGGAGCCAATCATCCACGTCCAGAGGTTCAGGACACTTCGTGAAGACGGGGGGTCGCAGCTCCTCGAAGTCCTTGTAGGAGATGCCTCGGTTCCTGGGCTCCCGCGGCTGCAGCTGGCCACGGCCCTGGCGTTCCTCGGCGAGCAGGCGGATCAGCTCGGCCTGCTGCACGACCAGGGTGGCTAACTCCGGTGGGGGTGGAGCGCCATTCGCATGTGGCTCCGAACCCGAGTGTTGCCCATTGCGAGTGTTCACCATCTGCAAGAGGGAGATCAACCGGGTTTTAATCTCACAATACCTTATTGCAATGTGACGCGCTGATAAAATCATAGCATCACGGACAGCATTATAATACATGAAATCATGCAATATGACATCAACCTACTCCAGCCATTCAAGAACGTACGATAGACTTCGAGTGAGATTTAAAAGTTCGAATACTACTTAAGGTCTTATCATTACATAGTGGGATGGTGGTTTCAGCGACCAACCGTCAAAGGGCACATAACAAGGTGTCCATCATTACACAAATGGCTTACACAAATGAGCTCTCACATCTCATCAAGGTTTTTAGTACAGCCACACATAAATGCACGGAGCGGTGTAATACAAAATATCGCTATCAACGTGCTAAACGATTCACAAAACGCCTCATCCTCCTTCATCATCACCACTCCTCTCTAAGTCGCAGAGCGGCCTGTGGGGACGGAGCCCTCTCCCTCCTCCTCCATCTCCATCGGCTCAGAGGACTCCCTGTCCTGAGGGTCCTGCTCCGCTGGAGGCGGCTCGTACACCGCGAGGTGCTGCTGTAGCTGAGCCACCTGACCCTCCAGCTCCTCCACTCGAGCACGCGCCTCCGCGTGCCTGTGAAAGTAGAAACGGCTCCTGCCCTCAGCGCGGTCATACATCCTGTGCATCTCACTGGCAAACCCCATACATGCTGCATAGGGTCGTGTGTCGTTGCGGGCCTTGAGCATGTCGTGGCGGCGGACCCACTCGTCGTCCATCTCCTGCGTGGGGAGATAACGCAAGTCTGACTGGCCCGCATCCTCCTCGGGGCTCAGAAAAGTGATAGCTGTCGTAACTGCCTTCAGATAGGCTTCCTCCTCGTTCGCCCCATAGACCACGATGGTGTGTGGGTTCGCGGAGTTCGAGTGCGGAAGGACCACCCGGGCCCAGCAGCTCCCCTGCCCGTGCATGGTCTGCACGGAGTAGAAGGGACAGGGGCGGCGTCCCATCTGCCTCAGGGCCCTGCACAGGATCCGGGAGAGGGAGCAGTCCTCCCGGCAGCGAGTGTGGAGTAGCCCATCCTCTACCAGGGGTGGAGTGTGGGTCACTGGCGGGAGCGGGCGCCCCCTACCCCCCACGGCCTTACGCGCGGTCTGCTTGGTCCTAACCATCTGTGGGACACAAAAGAAAGGCCTTTGCATTAAAAATTTTTGGAGTGAGTTCATACAATATTTTATGCACTATTGAAAAGAAGAAGAAGATAAGGGACTTAGGTTCGTGATTTCTTTTGTAGACTTATTAGAAATACCCCATATATAACCCTGGCGATGAACATGATGCATGATCCGTTGGTACCGTCTCACATCACACATCCTAGTCTAGTATATACTATCGGTTATTCGGTGACAATATGCACGGCACTCTCTATTGCAACTAGTCGTTTTCTAATCGTTCTTAATTTCGCGCGGAGTTAGTGTACCTGCAGAAAAATGCATGCTCATACATTACCACATAGTGTGGCATCCACGCCATTTTGCGCCGCGTGGACAACGCATCTGTACGGTCCTCTGCTAGACCGGGCTGGCACCCACGCAAGCAAATTGAATCTTGCTGCGTCACAACAGGAGAATGGTCACAAACACACCAAAGGTGACCACCCCCCTTAAAATTTCTAGCCTACCAGCATGAATGCAGAGTTCACAACAATCCGCAAAACCCGATAGCATTCCTCCAGTACTGGGGACAGCTATGGCCGAAAAGTTGCTTCTCAAAGCGCCGAATATGCATATGAGGTCTATCTAGGTCAGAATGTCAGTGATGTCACCTGGATAACACTAACATCCTTAATACGGGCATATCGTATACTCTCTTTTACAAATTACTTGAAAAGGGCTTTCAAAAATAGTTTTGTGACCAAAACTTGATGATACAACTGTTGTCTGTGTATGATCGGCTCTGATACCAGCTGTGGCGGAACCGCCGATTTAATACGGGCTAAGTACACCTGTCACCATTAGCTTACAGTGTACTTAGACCGTACTAAACCCGGTCGTCCGTCGAGAAGCCCTCGGCTCTCGATTTGCACCAAATCCCAGAGGAACTGACATCACACACATCCGACTCGCGATGGAGCCACAACGGTTACATCATCACAGGCATTTGAATAGATAGTAGTAAGACTTTAAGTTACAAACCAGGTTCTGAATAAAATAGGTTCAACATAGGTCCATAATAAAATAGAGTTCAAAATAGTGTCTCGCAGCGGAAATTAAAGATCATAGTTCACGATAAACAAAAGACTTGCAGTAGGAGAGTGACATCATGCCCACTGATGTCACCCCATTGCCAGATCATGACTCGGCTCACTCCTGATGGTAACAAGCTCCTCCACCCGCGCAGGCACAAAAGAGGAACTCCATACCTGAAAACCAAATGTTGGGGGCAAACCCTGAGTACTAATTACTCAGAGGACTTAATGGCATTGGCTTACGGCTGACGCAAAGCTTGCTTACTATCATTTAGGTCCTTAGCCATTGATTTTTAACAAAGGTTGATTATACATAAGGTAGCAGAATTTGACAGCCGCTACCCCTTATGATAGAAAGAGATAACCATTTAGAGTATAATAATTGACATAAACTTGAAGCATCCAAATATCAATTAAGTAACCAATCATGTAATAATCGAAAACAGGAATCATAATCATATGGTATTAAAGTTATTACTACGTTGCCCGTCAGTGATATTTGGCATTCTCACACCTGGTGAGCATCAGCGATTCAAATCGATTTTAATTCCCGGGAATAACTAAAAGTGCCAGGGATCCATATGCTTACTAACGCGACGGCTTTCCCACATATAGTTCCCCTCCTCCACTTGTCCCATCCCAAGTTTGATTCACTCCCACCTGACCTCCGGGTTGTGCCCCCATGACGAGCCTGCCGGCATCCCGGTCTCCCCGTCATGAGTACAAAGCTCCCCCGGACCACCTTCCTCGCAACCAGTGGGTAGGAACGTGTCTCTGTTCTTCGGATGGCACAAGTAAGGTTTCTCCGGCCCCATGTACCGGATAAGCACATCTAGCAATGTTATACCAATCAGCAGGCGAACAGCGGACGGGCCTTAAACGACTCGGGCGGAGCCATCACACCGCAACAACACACACCGCGAAAAGTAAAGCTTAATCTCCGCCCGGTCTCCACTTAATCATCAACATCATAGACTATCATGGCAAAACTGCCAGTGTTCCTTTTCTTTTTCAAAGTCACCCTACGCGACGAGTGACCATTCACTCGTGTCTACTTGAGCCTAGCATTTCTAGGCAACTCGTCCTACGTACCTAATATAGGTGCTAGGGCCAGGACGGCCAGTGGTTCTAATGCAATAAGGTTCCAAACAATACCTAATGCATATGCGTAATCATAAATCATAATTTGCTAGGAGAATGTAGGGCCTGCCTACCTTCCTCGCTAGGGTCAGTGTCGTCGGGAGCGGAGTCGGCGGCCTGCTGGAGATCCTCTTGCTGCGGGTACGGCTCCGGGTCCTCGGGCTCCTCGATCAGTGGCTGCTCCTGCGTCTGCTCCTCGACTCCGGAATCTATATGCATGCCGTCATGCGCAAATGAGTGCAACGAATGCATATGGTATGCGAGATGCTCATGTGTGGTAACAACGTAAACCTTACCCAGAAATCATACAAACCATCACCTAAACTTAATTTGACCCACTTTTCCCTATTTTTCTCTCCTAGCTAGTAGCACTTTGTCAGTTTCAAAACAGTGGCCAACCCAACCGTGCAGATTCCCATTTTTCACCAGGGAGCTATACTTGCTAAGTGGAATGTAGGAAAAATTTATGGAGTCATGTTTATCAAGTTTTATATAGCACTCCAAGTTAAAAAGACTAAAATACATGAAATGTGCCCAAAATGGTAAAACTACTACCAAACAGTGAGAGATAGAGCTACAAAATTTCACACAGTGTCAAAATACTCTAGCCAAGCCACTGCCCAAGTTTTACAATCTTTGGAATCCATTTAACCCACTTTTGACAATTATTTTGCTCTAACATGCATGCAACAAATCTGAGGGTAAAACTGTCCTTTCATACCACCCCATCATACCTAACCTGTAGACCTACTCAAGAGGAGTTCATAGGTTCTGAGTTTGTCCATTTTGGATTTTTCTTTGAATTTATATGATTTTTCAAAGTTCAAACTGAGAAAAAGGTAAATAGAAAAAGAAAAAAACCAGATCCGAGGACCTCTACGTAATTAACCATAGTTTCCAGGGGCTAGCGCGTAAGATCTGCAAGACTCAGCCCCCGTGCGGGAGGACCGGGTTGCAATTATGGAAAAGTCCGGGGGCTAGATTTAAAAAGATCCGGGCCCCGTCTTCTTCCTCGCGCCGGCCGCGGCCGGCGCGGCGCGGTGCGTGCGCACCGGCCCGTCTAGCGCCGCCGGGGCCGCGACGCGGGGCGCGGAAGAGGCGGGCGAGGGCGGCGCTCACCGTTAGGTAGACGACGGCGACGGGGAGGGCCGGACGGCGGCGTGGGAGGCGGCGCACCGAACGTGAACGACGGCGTCGGTGGCGCGGGCGCGACGTCGAGGCGACTTCGATCTCCTCGGGGAAGAGGAGTCCAACGACTAGGCCTAGTGGAGCAAGGGCGGCGCGGAGCGGGGAGTGCGGTGGTGGGGTCGGTTTGGCTCGGGGAGGCCGGGAGGCGGCGGCGCGGCTCGACCCCGAGCTCGGCCGGCGTCAATGGCGGCGCGGCGAAGGCGGCGCGGCGCGGGGTGGAAACGGGACGGGAAACGGGGAAAGAGGGCTAGGCTTTGGGCGCGGGGTTTCCCCCTCCTTTTGACGCGCCCGGGAGCGCCGCCCGTGGCTCGCCGTACTCCCTGTACGCCGGCGAGCCACGCGGCGCGCGCCGGTTCGCGGGCGCGGGCGCGCCCCGGATCCGAGGGCCCACCCGTCAGCAGCTGAAAAAAGAAAAAAATTGAATTGTGTTTTCCCCCCTTCGGTAAAACGCTGTTTTGTCATATTTAGAGGCCGAATTTGGAAAAAGCCCAATTTGAAGAAATGTTCTCCTCTTTGAACTCTATAAGTTTGTCAATAGGCTCAACTCCAGAATCCAAGTGTAAATATGGTTTAAATTCAAATTTTGAGATCAGCCCTAGGTAGGGACAGGGTACCTTTATTGTTTGGAAAAAGGAAAAACCCTATTTCCAAGCCTTTTCACCCAAAGTGCCTTTTGGGTAACTTGCTTAGAATTTCAATACCTACAACTTATTCAATGGGAGTGTTGCATGAAAGTGGTTGTAGGTTTGTGCAAACTTAGGGTTTTTAAACAAGGCTGATTTGAGTTGGTTTTCTGCACTGTCAAAGAAAGACTCCAAACCCTATGTAGCCTTCATTATCTGGCCAAACCCCAATTATGAAAGTTGTTCAAAACTTCATTATCTACAAGTTTGGTAATATGAGTTTCCCCTAGATCCCAGTAGATTTGGATTTGGGAACAAAACATAGCAGAACACATGCATAAAATTGAGATTTCAAGTATTCCATCTCCTCCCATGTAAAACCTAGCTTGACTATATGCAAACACATGATGCTTGATGATGCTTAGTGCATGATTAAGGTATGGTAATGCACTCAAGATGCTAGAGCATCACAACCATCTCCTCTCCTTGAAAATGATGGATCATCCGCATATTGATCCTATCCACACAGTCATTCCGCATGGACAAAATGGCTCTTGATGTGATATAGTTTGGATCCGTCATGTTATCATCAAGCATTGGAAAGGCATCCTTTGTTAGTCTATGTAGGTCTGTATCCTTTCCTGTGTAAGGCACACATATTTCATCTAGCAAACGTATGTACCCATAACCATCGTCCTCCTCGGTCCCATTACCGACTCGCAGTAGGTATTCTGCGAACCATGGGTCGCTCTGCGCCCTCATATTGTGTACCAACTTTAGGTGACGCATGGACTCCCAAAGGTACGACCTACGTAAGGATGCGTCGACTATCTGAGCCCTTGACCCCTTTCTGATAACCGGGAGGACTTGCCTAAAATCTCCTCCGAACACAACCGTCTTCCCGCCGAAGGGCCGATCCGGTGTGTTCAGTATGGCCCTCATACTATTGTCAAGTGCCTCCACCGCCTGTCTCCTAGTCATAGTGGCTTCATCCCATATGATCAAGGATGCTTCCTTTAGAAGCTTAGCTATCCCGCTCTGTTTCGTGAAACTACATGACACCCCATCATAGATAGTCAAAGGTATCTTGAACCGTGAGTGTGCGGTCCTTCCTCTAGGCATTATGGAAGCAGCAACACCAGATGTAGCTGTCACCACAGCAATGTTACCCATGCCTCGCACCGTGGCCAATAATGCCTTGTATAGGAAAGTCTTGCCCGTGCCTTCGGGGCCATCAACGAAGAACACGCCTCCTTCGCCGCTGTCCATAGCAGCTAGAATCTCATCATAGGCGGACCTCTGCTCAGCATTGAGCGAGGTCGCGAGCGCATCATGGTCAGGGTCTACCTCAATAATCGATTCCTCGTATATCTCTCTATCCACAGCATGAGATGAGTCATGTTCCTCATTGATCTCAGGAAGAGGGTAAGATTTAATGTCCTTGCCCATTGATTATAGCATGTCCCTTATATCTATCAAAACCATATTCTGGACCGCATGCACGGACAACCTTGTGCAGTAGTAGTCTTCCGACATTGCCTCACGATGTTTGTCCTAGAGGCCTCGCACGTTTGAAGCCTCACAATACACAAGTATCGTCGCATATAGCCTTCTGAGTGACGAGGGCATTTGGAATGTCTCAGCCTCAGTGAGGCAGTCATCCAGAGTGTTGTCTACCTCAATTAAACCTCTTCTTTCTGCAGCTTCACGGAAGGACGCCTTGATTTCACCATCGACGGTCCTAAGTTCCTCGAACGAGGTGGCACCCGCTACATGATTTAGAAGAATCCTGAGGAAGTAGCGTTCCCCCTCGGCTGGATGGGCCGATATGATTCTACCAATCTGTTTCACACCTTCTTGTTTCCCCTTTTGCTAGTATTTTGCCTTCTTGCTTTTTTGCCATGTGAAAAACTCTGAAAAATCACGGAGAGGATACCTCGACTTTTCTTGTTTGCCTCAAAGTACTCTGTTAGCATTGACTTTTCTGCTCCTTCCCAATCAAGTATTTCCTGGATATCTTGACCCTCTTCATATGTAACCATGTGCGTGCCAGGGAGATGCAACTGTAGTTGCATCACGGGTGGACTATTCTTGCTTAGATCAAAACCGTATATCCTCCACAGTGCTTCTGGAGAAGTTACCCACCTAGCTTCCCTGTACATCTTGATCTCATCGACATTCCCCTCACCATCTGCCTCATTCACAGATACAGACACACGGTCGTGGCCCTTGTATAGGTACTTGTAGAGGTATTTGACAGCCTTGATGCTCGAGCAAACCTCGACGTTGATATGGCAATTGAAATACCGCAAAAGGAAAGGGTTGTAAGGAACAACCCATCTATTGTCTAGTTCATGCCTTCGAACCTCTTCTTTACGCCCACCTTCACATCTCCTATACACCGGATAAGAGTCTTTTCCTTGTAAAGTGGCCATGTTGAAAGGGCGTGGATAATGGTTCTTGCATTTGCCAGTTGCCTTTGTGCAAGGGCACTCAGGTTTCAACGTACCGCAAGGGCCATGCATCATATGCTTGATAACCATTTTGTATAGCTCTGGGTACTTGCATTTGTTTGGCATTTCGGTGGAGATGATAGAGTCGTACTGCTCTAGGCACGTAAGTTTGTACTTTCCCTGCATGATCAATAGGAAGTGGGCATGCGATAGGCCCCTCTTTTGGAACTCGACCACGTAAACATATGCCTGCACTTTGCCAAGAATTCCCTCCTCTAGCAGTAGTCTCTTAATTTCCTCTAGCTTTGCTCTAAAAACACGCACGGGAGGTCTGGACGATCTTGGGGTATCTGACCAACCTCAAGCTCACGCTTGATCTCCTCCCAGTTAGGGTTACATGTCATTGTTAGGAAAATATCAGACTTCCCGTATTTTCTTACCAATGCCATGGCATCGAGGTACCGACGCCTCATATCTCGAGGCCCCCCCCAATGAATGACCCTGGTAGAACGGTCCGCCTACCGACCGCGTCAGCTCGTGTTTCCCTCTTATGAAGGCAATCCATTAAGCCCTGGTACAAATCCGCCCGTATCTCTTTTTGATGAGACCATATGTAGTCTAATCGTGAGCTCTCAATCTTTATGTATGTATCGATGACGAATTGTTGAAAAAGACACTTGCCTAATAGGAACGGGGTTGAATATCCCTAGTTGCATCTGGAACTTGTAGCAGTAGTAGTCCCTCACGGATATACATAGATGGTTAGCACTATCTGAGTAGTATATAACATCGAAGGTCAGGGCACGCTTTAAGTGAGAGAGGCATGGAAAACCACACTTCCATATAGACTACGACAAGTATTCAAGGATATTACCCGGTTTCCTTGACTATCGGCACGTGCAACACGAGCAGCATTGACCACATCGATGGACACATCATTTCTAGGTATACCAGTATGCTAGCCGCTTTCACCTCTCGGGAAAAATAGAGGGTATGCCAATGGATCATAGGATGCATGGTAGGACCGGATTCCATACTCTTGCTTGCTGTTCCCATACAGTACAACGCCACAGTCAAATTTCCTACGTTGCTCGGTCCCCTCAACCCACACTGTAGCCACCTCTGAAGTGAGAGGCACATTATGCGTCCTCTAGTCCATGTGATGATCAAGGTTGAACGTGATACGATAGTCCGCTAGGTCATTGATCTGTCCCATCGGTTTGAGTTGTTGAGAGTATGGGTTGTCTTTTAGTATATGAACCGGTTGCCGAATGGCTTTTTGATCCTTAGTGACTTGCTGATCCTTAGTGACTTGTTGATCGTTCTTGTTCTTCTTTCCGCTCAAGTGGCGATATCGATGTTCTAGGTTGGGATTATCATCATAAAAGTACATCTCCAAAGGATTTCCACCCTTGCGACTTGCAGCCAAATCAGCTATGGTATGGTACATTTGTCCATGTGCTCGAAATGTGTACACCCCACTTTTGCTAACGTCTAAGGTGTTCCCATCAAGCATTCAGTGGAGGGATGTGAACGCGAAATGGCCATTGAAAACCCTAATGCTGTCCCGAAAGTGCCTAGCATCAGAATCTTTGCTTGTCCATAGCCGCATGAGCTCAGGTGGCGTTTCAATGTTGGAGAGACGTATTTTGCCATCTCGACAGCAAAAACCCTTAGGCTCTTTGTGGAACCTTTTCATGCTTACAATTTGGCACATCCTTCAAAACATGTGTGCTTTCAGGTATGTTACTATATACATGGTCATGTGGGTCCTCGATGCTAGAGCTCGTTGTGATGCTCCGGCATCTCAAGTGCATAATCACTCATCATACATGCAACATTCCTCATAAAGCATCATACATTAGCATGCACTTGAACCCCAATTCAAACTTGGTTGAAATACAACTTGTCGAAACCTGATTTCTGCATATATGTCTCTGTGATTGTGCCCATAACTTTAGTTCTATAGTGATATAAGTGAAACCCATATTGACAAACTTGTAGATAATTTAATGATGAACAACTTTGATAATGGGTGCTTTGACATGCATGAAGGTTTGCATAGAGTTTTGGAGCTTTTTCTGTCAGCCTATGATTTCTGTCCAAACTTGATTTGTTTAGTGATTTCCAATTTAAACAGGTCTACAGCCATAATCTTGCAAAACTCCAATTTAATAAGTTGTAGATAATTAAATTCTGAACAACATTGGTATAAAACTTCTTTTGTGAAACTGTTTAGAAAATAGACTTTTAGAATTTCTAAGCTGGAAGGTTCTGTTGGTCAGACCTTGGTCAGCAGGTTAAATTTAAATTTAAACCACATTTTTGAATATAACATGGTATACAAGTTTATAAGGGAAATGTAGAGGAACAAATTTAGAACATTTCATCCAATTGGAGTTTTGCCAAATTTGGCCCCTAAGTTGGTCAAACAGGTGAATTTCAGAAGCATGTTTCATTGGTCAAAGCTGACTTTTCCATTTTCGGATTTTGAATTCCCTTCCCGTTTCAATGACATGTGGGCCCCGCCTGTCGGGTCCTCGCATCCGGGCGGGAAACGGCAGCAGCTGTGGGTCCCACTGCTCCGTTGCTTGGTGCGCATGGTCCATAGACCCCCCTTTACCACCCACCTCGGCCCCACTCGTCATTGACACCGGGTCCGTGGACCACGTCCATCCACCGCACCTTTCTCCCTCCTCCTTTGCCTCACGCGCACGCGGCGCTCGCGCCCTACCCACGCCGCGCGTGGACGACGCCGGGCGAAGCCGACGCCGTGCTCTGTCCTCCTCGACCCCTCTGCACCTGGACGTTTTCTAGGCCGTCTTCACGCCCTCAACCCCGCCTCGCTCTCTCACTCGCCCCCTCTCCCTCGCCTATTCCTCCCGCTCAGAGCTCCACGGCCCGCCATTGCCGAAGCTCGGAGCCGAGCTCACGCCGGCTGCTCCGCCGCTCCCAGCGCCCCCAGATCACCACCATCACCTCCGTCTCCACCTCCCGCGTTCAAAGAGCTAAGCCTCGTCGTCACCCTCCGCCTCCCCTCGACAAGCGCAGTGTGCCCGCCGCCATTGCCGCCGCGGCGAGCACACAGCAACCGCCGCCTCGAGCCCCCTCCCACACCGCCGACGCGCGCCTCGCGCTCGCCTCGCCGTCCTCCACCTTTCCCCCCAAACCCTCGTCCACCGCCGGAGCCTCTAGCACTCTTCCCCACGCGCCGTCACCATTGCCGCTCGGCCGAGCTTGGGGTCAACGCGGACGACTACCCTCCGGCCATCCCCCTGCCCCCACTTCAACCCCAGCGGCTTCCCCATCTCCCCGCGCAACCGGCGCGCCACCCCCGTGGCCCTTCCCCTCACCGGAGCCGGCGGATTGAGCCGCGGCCGCCGCACTCCATCGCGCCGTGGCCTCTTCGGTTCACCACCCCGCGCCGCTCGACCACGCCACCCCGAACAACGAGATCTTAGGGAACGGAGTCCCCGAGACCTAGCCCACGTCGCGACCTCACCTCGGCTCCAAGTCCCCGCCTCTACGCCCGGATCCACGCCGCCCACGCTACCGGCCGCGCGCCTCCTCTCCCCTGCCCGAGGAAGAAGAAGAGAGAGGTGGTTTTGCATTTAAACCCCCTGTATTCTGCGATTTCACTCCCCATCCCGAGCTCTGTTCAATGAGTCTTGAGAGTCTTGCATTTTAGCCCCTTGAAGTTATGGTTAATCACGCATAGGTCCATTTACAGGGTTATATTTGACTAACTTCCGGTTTTGGCATATGAACTTTGAAAAATCATAGTAATTCAAATAAAAATCCAAAATGGACAAACTCAGTGGCTATGGACTCCTCTCGAGTAGCTCTACAGGATAGGTATGATGAGGATATGTAAAAAGACTGTTTTGCCCCTGGTTTAGTGCGTGCATGGTGTAGGTAAATAAATGGTAAAAGTGGACCAAATGAACTCCAAAAATCATAAAATTTGGACAGTAGCTTTGTTATGGCATCTAGGTACTGTGTGATTTTTGGTAGTCCTAGCATTGACTGGTTAATTACTGTTTTGCCCTTATGCATGTGATTTGTGTGTTTAATTAACCTGGAAAATGAAGGCTATATAAAAGATGCTCAAATATGACCTCTGGTATTTTTCATGTGCTTTATATAGTATGGGTAGCTTGCAGGTAAAGTTTGAGACGTTGCATGTAAAGTTTGAATGGTGTTTTGAAAATAATAAAGTGTCACATTCTTAACTAAATAATAGGAAGAAGTGTATTTAAACTGCTAGGAAAATTCTGGGAAAAATCTAGTAGCGTTATGGAGTATGTTGCTGCATGTGGTAAAAATTTGAGATCGATTGGAGTTTTCTAACTACATGAACTTATGAGTGCATTTTATTCATAAAGGTAGCGTGTCCATTAAATTGCATGTATATGTTTAACTTTAAGAGACAACTTCATTTCATTTGATAGGGACTGTGTACACATATAGAACAATTATTCCTAATAACTTCAAAGATAAAATGTGGCGATGGTTTGCACGATTTCTTAGCAATGGGCTGTATGATTTCTTAGGAAAGTTGTTAAGTTTTCTTATTAAGGAATGTGTTTACATTGAGAGTAACCGAATAAATTCGTCACAAGCTATTTGGCATGCATTATGTATCATTTGCACCTCATATATACAATTGCATTCGTGGCACTCATTATCGCACCGTATCATACATATAACTTGTACCTATTGCATGTATTTGCATTCTCTTGCACTCACTTGCATATTATACCATGCATATAGATTCCGCGAAACAAGGATCAACACAAGAGCCACTCTTGATCGAGAAGCCGTACAACGGATTTCACCAAGAGTTGGTCTTTCCCCAACCTGAAGATGAAGGGTCGCTGATTACATCCGTACCTGTTTCAAGGGGTTGCCTAGAGCAAAGCCTCACAACCCGGCAAACTAACTTAGTTTAGTTTGTTGGTTTTCTTAAGATCAAGCAAAGGTACGCAGGACCATTCTTTACCCAGCAAATATATTTGATGAATGCTTACGCATCTGCATTAGGAGTTGTTTGGAACCAACTGCATTAGACTTCCTGGCCGCCCTGGCCCTAGCACCTAAAATAGAGTACGTAGGACGAGTATGCCTAGTAATGCTAGGTACGAGTAGACACGAGTGAATGGAGTCACTCGTCCCGTAGGGATTGCTTTTCATAAAAGAAATCTCACTATTATGAATCTTACTTGGATTATGATATATTTTAAATGGAGACCGGGCGGAGATATGGGTATATAAAAAAAATGATGATGATGAGATGGATGGTTTGGTGGACTCCGCCCAAGTCGTATAAGGCCCGTCCGTTGTTCGCCTATTGGTCGGCATAACATTGCTAAGGTGCTTAGCCGGGATAATGGACCGGTGAAAGTCTTACTTGTGCCATCCGAAGAACAAAGACTTGTTCCTACCATGGAACTGGGAGCGCTCATCTTATGGGAGGGCTGGACCCGACGAACCGAGGTAACGCTCCATGGGGGCTAAACTCAGGGAAGTGGAGGGTTGGAATCGAACTTGGGATAGGACAAGTGGAGATGGGGGCTATATGTGGGAACGCGATGGCTAGTAAGCATATACCCCTGTCATTTTTAGTTGTTCCCGGGAATTTAACAAATCGATTCGAATCGCTGATGCTCACCAGGTGTGAGAATGCCAATGCCTTTGACGTCCGAACGTAGTAATAATTCAAATACTTTGTGCTTATAATCATGTTTCTCTATTACAACATGCTTGGATGTATATGATCCGTTCCCTTATTCTTGGTGCTGCCCGTCCACTAGTAGGAGGTCGATGGACTTGGGAGATGCTTTGGAGTCGAGGGAGGGCTGACCCGACGTACCGTGGTATCGCTCCTGAGACGGCTACTCCTAGGGGTGTGATGGAAGTGCTATAAATCTTGGAACGGGACATGTGTTTGTGTTTTACTTTCTGCAAGTATTTACTTTATGATATAAATGATCTTCATGATTAATGAATAGCAGCTGTCAAATCCTGCTATCTTATGTCAACATGACTTGGTTTAAGAATCAACAGCTAAGGATCCACATGATTAGTAAGCATGCTTTGCGTCAGCCGTAAGCCCCGTCCATTAAGTCCTACTGAGTAATTAGTACTCAGGGTTTGCCCCCACTTTTAAATTACAGGTACTGATGACAGCTGGATAACTATGTTGGAGGTGGTAGAACAGGTGGGCTCGGTGCTACTCGCCTTGTATATCTCTACTTGAAGACTAGTTGAGTTTTATTTCCGCTATGAGATGTTTTGAACGCTTCCGCTATATGTATCTATACATGTATATTTTGACATCGCTTCCGCTATATTTGAACATGTATTTGACTATTTATCTTCGGTTTGTAAACTAAGTCTACTTATTCTCTACTTCAACTGTTTGTGATGATGTAATCTGTTGTGGCTCTTTCGAGGGCTGAATGTGTGTGATGTCGGTATCCTCGGACGATGGTTACATCGAGTGCCCTTTGGGTAGCTCGACGGACTACCGGGTTTAGTCCGGCCTAAGTGCACTGTGAGCCAGAGGTGGCAGGTGTGCTTAGTCTGGATTAAGCAGGGCGGTTCCGCCACACTCATGGTGGCGGCATCATCAGTTACACCAATTACAATTTCCTCATCAATCTCCTCATCTGTTAAGTTTAGGTTTACACTGTCAACCAATATATGAAAAAATAGAGGCAAGGGAGATAATGATAGAGTTAATGTACCTTGGCCTGCAAACATGTAGCCATCCTCACTTTGGTCGTCTTCAAATATGAGTTCATCGCCACACTCATCATGAAGGGATTGTGTTGGAGACACCGTATTATCAACATCTTGTACATCTAGAGTAGAATTAGTGAGTTGTATTGTAGGTTCTACAAGACTTGTATCCTGTGGATCCCTTGATGCACTATTACACCTCTGAGCAATCGTTTTGGCAAATGTCTCGTTACGGCGAGCTATAAGAGTAGCCCTTTGTCCCGCTGGTATATTATTCACTCGGTTCCTTTTAGGAGTTCTCCCAACACCAATATCAAACTCTACTAAGTATTATTAAGTGTTATTAGTTTATAGTGATAAGAGTAGTCTGAGATTAACACATATTGTGTTAGTTATGGCACTAACCTTCGTCATTAGCAGTGGGAGCTGTAAAATCAACAATGATCGTAGACCCAACCGGGACGCATGAGCTAGATGGAAATATGACGTCAGATGTGTTATACATAGGGTTTTCCTTGGCTATTGAGTGTTTCCCCAGAATGTTCCGTCACAAACTGCGACAAATCTTTTTTGCCTCCTTTTGCTGAGGCATCATATTTGAACAAGATGACCTCGCACCTATCCGTCGAGCAATATTTTTATTTTTTAGCAGTTCAGCTTTCTTATTAGGATCCATCCGCGCATATTATTCCCTATCACGTTGCCTTCGACGTTCTTTGGGATCTTCTATTGGTGGTTGTAGGTTGGATAACACAGCCCCATCATCATTAGAAATATTGGCAGCATCTGTAAATCGTATATTTATAGGTTAACTATGGACGGAATGACCATTCAAAGTAGACATTTAACTTCTTCCAAATTACCAATGGTAGCAAAGTTGGTTAGGTCTTTGAGCGGAGAGCGAATCATGTTAGGTTGATAGAGTATAGTTGTTTAGGAGATGAGAATTCAAAGTAGATATTTAACTTCTTTCAAATTATGTGAGATTTCACCTTGCAGAGAAGCCTCTACATGTGGCTCTTGAGTAACAAGAGAAGTTTTTTTCTTCTGTCGGGCATCCCTTTTGCTTTTTAGCAGTTCAGCTTTCTTATTAGGATCCATGCGTGCATATTGTTCTCTATCACATTGCCTTCGACATTCTTTGGGGTCTTCTATGGGTGGTTGTAGGTCGCATAACACAGCCCCTTCATTTGAAATATTAGCAGCATTTGTAAATTGTATAATTATAGATTAACTGTGGACGAAAGGGCCATTCAAAGTAGACATTTAACTTCTCCCAAATTACCAATGGCTGCAGAATTGGTTAGGTCTTTGAATGGAGAGCGAATCATGTTACTTTTTTGTGGTTGATAGAGTATAATTGTTTAGGAGATGAGAATTCAAAGTAGATATTTAAGTTCTTTCAAATTATGTGAGATTTCACCTTGCAGAGAAGCCTCTGCATGTGGCTCTTGAGTAACAAGAGAAGTTTTTTTCTTCTATCGGGCATCCCTTTTGTTTTTTAGCAGTTCACCTTTCTTATTAGGATCCATCCGTGCATATTGTTCTCTATCCCTTTGCCTTCGACGTTCTTTGGGATCTTCTATGGGTGGTTGTATGTCACATAATACAACCCCATCATCATTTGAAATGTTGGCAACATCTGTAAATTGTATATTTATAGATTAACTATGGACGAAATGGCCATTCAAAGTGGACATTCAACTTCACCAAAAATACCAATAGCGACAGAATCGGTTAGGTCTTTGTGCGGAGAGCGAATCTTGTTGCATTTTCCTGGTGGCATCTACAGTTCACACAAATAGATTTAATTTCAATGAGCATCATTTAAATACCCATCAGCGCCAAAATCGGCAAGCTCAAAAACACTTCCTCACTACCGTTTTGAGTTTTGACATACAACAACCAATTGCAAAAGAGATTTAGTAAGAGAACAGGTTAAGAGCGGCAGATACTCTATTCAATGATAGAAATCAATCAATGTCCTTTCTGGCAATGTCATTTCCCATCAGCACGTAAGATATCTTACTGTATTCACAAAGTATTCACAAACGAAAGCCTATCTGGCACTATAGCAGTAAGAAATCACATGTGCTAAGGATATATGAGTTAACTGCACAAGCAAAAGGATAATGGCATAACAATAACTACGCAAACGAAGAGGTGACAGTCCAGCTGTAAAATTACACTCGACCAGACCAGGCAGCTGTAAAGATGGCAATGCCTTTTGTTTGCACCTTTTAATTCACATGTTCGCGCTGTAAAATAGATGAGTTTAACAAAAGTACAGCAAGGTATAGAAATTCGTAAGCAACAGTTATTCACAAAAGTTATCCAACAAAGACCTAAGCAGCAGGTTGAAACACACACATGCACACCCAGGTGTGGAAGTCAAGTGGCTGTCTTTATCTTCTTTGGTTTCGTACTTTTGAAATTGGACTTAGATAGAATATCAAAGTACTTCCAGCTTGTCATGATACACACATAATAAATAGCATAAAGACATGGCCTTCACTAACATTTGATATGTGCCACACATTTGCACCGTCATCCCCAACATTTACCATTCAATATAAGTGTGGCTCTGTAGAAAATTCTGCAGACAACAACTGCATTCTATTCAAACATGCAGAATTTAGAGGTAAATTGATACTTAATTCGCACAGATATTTAAGATTCAAGTGCAGGTCCCTTTGATTTAGCTGAAACACATACAAAGGGACCTCACCTCGGAGATGACCACTGGTTGTTGCTGGGGCCTGGCGGCCTACCGGCAGCTTGCTGCTTGCTGCTGGGGCAGTGGATCACTGCTTCCTACTTGCTGCTGGGGCAGTGGAGGCGTCGCCGCGTGAGGCTGCGCCGGGTCGAGCTGTCCCGCACCCACCTGCAGAATGGCATCGGCTCACCCCGTCCTCCCTCTGTTCTGCCATATGTAAGCACCAAACGACCATTAGCTGCTCAATTTCGTAGAGAACGAACAAGAGTGATACTCAGATAATTTTCCACAAATATATTCAGTGCATTGAAGAATTACATGGCGTGAAGTAACAAGTTAGTAGCAGTGAGCTCTTTGCAGGCGAATAGGCTAGCGACTATTAAATTTCTAATCACTATACTCTTATTTCATATTGGAATCGAAATAGAAACTTAATGAAAATGTGCGTTTATTCAGCCAGTCTGCAACAACTGGTAGCATACAAAAAGTAATTATATGTATGCTGCAGGCATTCTATTTCCGTGCAGACAGAGAGCTGCACTGATACAGAATTTTAAACACACCAAGATCAATCTTTTGATCAAGTCACTCTGAGGCTTAAATATGGAAGAATTTTACCTTTCAAAAATGCTAGCTCACTACTGTGCATTATTTTGCCATACACAATAAATGATGCATGAAGCCAATAACTCAACAGTACAATCAAGGCTCAAGTGGTAATTTCAGGATGGAAATGAAGTACCAACAAAACTGAATTTATCAGGCAACCGAGAGGCATCTGAGAGGGAACAATTTAAGAGTTATGTGGACACATATGAGAGATCACTAAATCTTTGAATTCGGACACACTCTTAGTTTGGATAGAAACTGGAGAGGGGACATAATCTGTTGTCTTTACATATGTGAAATTGATCAACTGGTTTAAGTAGGAGACACTCAGCTTGAATGTTTAAGTAGGAGATATTTGGTAAAAAAAATCATCGACATATCTAAATCAGTCAGGCAACAGGTTTATTTATGGAAATGCTAATTCCAGGACAACCATGCTGAACATAGCTGAAGGCAATTGAATGCTTTAAGTGCAATCAGCACCTAGAGGCTGTACGTGCAATCAACTCACTATTGAAACAGACAAGTGAATCAAGCTCCACAAGGATAACATCATAGAAAGAAAAATAAAGTCAGTGATGTATTATTAGAGCTAATATTGAAAACACACACATGCACACCCAGGATTCGGAGCATAGAAACTTCTCCATGACCAATAGTTACCAAAATATCAAATCCAATTCACACTACAGGCATATGGATCGACTCTCAAAGGCCCAATCCAAAATTAACTGAAATGGCAACATAGCAGGAACTCTTTTTACTCACCGGTAAATAGTTCCTAGACGAAGACGTCAGGCAGGTCGTCCCGCAGCGTGCGCACAGCCGTCCCGAGGTTGAGGTAAAAATCCGACTTTTACGGGTCCCCGCCGCTCTTGCCACGGTTCTTGGTTGCTGTGGACTTGGCCGCCGGACCGGGCAGCCTGCTGCGAGGCGCAGCGCAGTAGCAGGAGACTGAGGTGCCCCGGGGCCATGGCCGGCAGATCCACGCGCTGCCGCGGAGAAGAGGCGGGGGCGGCCGGTGGGAGAGGAGAGAGCTGTTGGATCGGCTCTCTCTCACAACACTCACACACGAAGAACATAGAGTAGTTTTCTGACTGGCACACCCAGCACTCACACTAGCACTTTAATTATCACTAATCACTTGGACTCAGTACAAGCACAGCACCCTACTGCACACACTGCAACACAAGCACAGCACTGCACTATCATAGCACGCACACACACTAGTCTCTTGACTCTGCACCACACGTACAGGGCACTGGTATTTAACACAGCCACGCGCACACGTTTGCCCGCGTTCTGCCGCACGTCCTCTCACCCACGTCTTCTCGACGCAAGAATACAGGACATGGCTGCTCTTATCCATCTAATCAACGGCCGACCGGCCTTCCGTCCGCACGACTCGGACACACCACCAGCCGCAGGCCTCATCCAACGCCATGCATGAACGGCGCAGCTCCTCCTCACTTCTCCACCGGGAGACTCGGCCACGTCTGGACTCGATGGTTGCATGCACTTGCAACGATCCGCTCTTCCAGACGACTCGATCGCAGCTCCTGGTCACATGAGCACTTACATGCACCCTTTTACACTTAGCCACTAACTCATCCACGCAAGTCTCACTAGCTTGCACGCACAAGCGCCACAGGCATGCACACCATGCCACTCTAAGCACACACTAATCTTAAACTCACATGATGACACTAAACTAATCAAGATTAATTCTAATAATCACCGCTAATCTTGATCTTCTTTATTTTTGCACCTCCACGCAGCTTCACAGCAGCGCTGGCTTATCCTCTGCACCAGTAATGGCAAGTTGGGCCATCGCTTTGGTCATCTTCTTTGGTTTCTCACACTCATCTGCAAAATGACCATACTCACCACTCTTGCGGCAGTCGATCTTGGATTTGTCAAACCTGCCACGGTACTTTTTCTTGTCACCACCCTTGTTGCCGTTATCGCCGGAGCCGTCGTCGTTGCGCTTCTCTTCAGCAACGATGACCTCCCACTCAGCACGAGTGAGACGCCGCTCATCACGCGTCGCCATCAACAGCTTCTCCTCTTCCCTCTCGCGGCGCCGTGGCTTCAAGGACTCCTCGAACGCCCGCAAGCGCCCCACCACTTCTGCCACAGACATCGTCTCCAGATCCCATCATTGCTCGATGGTGCTCACAATGGGTTGGAACTTGTCGGGGACGGATCGCAGCAGCTTCACCATAGTCACATTCTTCACTTTCATGCTGATATTGCGAATCTCGTTCACGACCCTAGTCACCTTCACAGCAAAATCACTAAATTTTTCTGAATCATTCATGTACATACCATCGAGTTCCCTCCTGAGAGTTTGTACATGGGCCTTCACAACACGTTCTTCGCCAACGTGCATCTCCTTGAGGGCGTCCCACAGCATCTTCGCAGTCTTGTGCTCGGACGTCGCCATCATCACCGACTCCGGGATAGCCTGGACAATGGCGGCGAGAGCCATCTTGTCCAGCCTGGGATCCACTACTTCCTTCTCTATGGGCGCCCACATACCTTGGGCGCCCATAAAGATCTCCATCTTCACCACCCACGCTCCGTAGTTGTTCTCCTCGAGCATGGGGTAACGCAGCGTCACCCCCGCCTCCTTCACTTGCACCACCTCGCCGCCAGAGGTGGACTCCTTGTTGTTGTCGTCGCCTCGCTTGCCGCGCTTCCCTAGTGGCATGTACGCATCATGCCGGCCATCGCAGCACCCCCTCGCCTTGGCTCTGATACCACTTGTTGGATCGGCTCTCTCTCACAGCACTCACACACGAAGAACACAGAGTAGTTTTCTCACTGGCACACCCAGCACTCACACTAGCACTTTGATTATCACTAATCACTTGGACTCAGTACAAGCACAGCACCCTACAGCACACACTGCAACACACGCACAACATTGCACTATCATAGCACGCACACACACTAGTCTCTTGACTCTGCACCACACGTACAGGCACTAGTATTTAATCACACAGCCACGCACACGTTTGCCCACGTTCTGCCGCACGTCCTCTCACCCACGTCTTCTCGACGCAAGAATATAGGACATGGCTACTCTTATCCATCTGATCAACGGCCGACCGGCCTTCCATCCGCACGACTCGGACACACCACCAGCCGCAGGCCTCATCCAACGCCATGCATGAACGGCGCAGCTCCTCCACTTCTCCACCGGGAGACTCAGCCACGTCTGGACTCGATGGTTGCATGCACTTGCAACGATCCACTCTTCCAGACGACTCGATCGCAGCTCCTGGTCACATGAGCACTTACATGCACCCTTTCACACTTAGCCACTAACTCGTCCACGCAAGTCTCACTAGCTTGCACGCACAAGCCACCACAGGCATGCACACCATGCCTCTCTAAACACACACTAATCTTAAACTCACACGATGACACTAAACTAATCAAGATTAATTCTAACGAGAGCAACAGGCTGGTAGCTCCGCAGCGGCTGATGCGATGTGGCTCTGCGCGGATGCGGCTACGCTGCCGGTCGCGGCGGAGGAGGGCGCGCCGGCGAGCCTGAGCTATGGCAACAAACAATAGTGCCGATTATGCACTTTGTGGCCGAGGACAAATCCAAAGCCTCCAAGAAGACTAAGCTATCAAATACATGACAATAGGTATGGTGGAGCATACACCAATGCTGATGTATCTACGATTGGGAGACAGACAATTTGCTCATGTGCTCAGTGCAAAAACTGCAAAAGGAAGAAATAAGCACTATCTGAAGAATAAAACAATGCGATTCAGAATAAGTACTCACTAATTAAGTCCCATGAAAACTTTTTCCTAGAAAGTAAACATATGATGTCTACTTGTCCTACTCTTTCATCGGTCTGCCAGCTCTACTGGCTAGAGTCTATAACCAGTATTTCCAGCTAAGTTAGGTACATTAAAATTCTGCTACTACACAATCACGATACTAATGGACCATCCTAAGCAATTATCAAGAACTCGAACTGCTGGTCAATCTGGAGGGTCCTGGTGTCCAGGTTGGCCACAACTAACTGCTTTCGGTGTGCAAAATGGGAAATAGTGTTTCAATCAATATCATTGGTAGAAAAAATACACGATCCATCTGTGTTATGCAAATCAAATGTTTTAGGTGGCAAGAGCACACCGCATAAATTTTAATCTCCAACATCCTCTCTAAAATCCATTCTATATCTCCATTTTGGAGAGCCATCGGAATAAAAACTCCTCTCTGTATTTGTTAAACCTTGTGTTCTAAAATCCAACCACTACATTTCAGTGCATATACTCATATACATGTTATACAGATGGGAATAAGGTCACGCGCATATTTCTCAAATTAAGCAATCGTTTCAGAAGGATGAAAAATAATGCTAATAGTGCTGGCGATGGCCCGACCTGGCGGCAGTGGAGCGCTGATGCGCGGCGGAGGAGGATGTGCGGGAGGAGGGCGTGCCGGATCTAGCCGCACACCGCGCACCGACCTGGCCGTGCGAGGTGGGCGCGTCGCGGAGGCGCCGGTGGATGGCAGGAATCAGGGCAAGCTCGGCGGATGTGGCCGCGCCGTCGGAAGATCCACTGGCGGCGGATATGGGTGTGGCGTCGCTGGATCCACTGGGGGACCGGGGGACCCCGCCCTAGCCTCACCGACGGACCGGGGGACGAAGGCCTCTCCATTGTCGTCGCACAGGTGGCCGGATGAAAGTCGGCGTCGAGGAGGCTCCTGCACCGACGAAGCCCCGCCGCCCGCCGGTCCCTCTCTGCAAGTCCGCGTCCCTCCTCCGGCCGACGGCGCCACTCCTCCCGCGCTTCCGGGCGCCCGCGCCCGCGGGGCAGGCCGCCCAGCAGCCTCGCCCTCGGAGGATCGGATCCGGCCGCCGCGAGAGGTGGAGGCGCGATGGGCGGGGCGGACGAGCGTTCAGCTGGCCGACGGGTGGGGCGGAGGCGGCCGGGCGGCAGCGGCGGGAGGTCGTGCCGCCTGTGAGAGTGGAGGCCGGAGGAGGCGCGGAGGCGCCGCGCCACGCCTCGCCCGTGTGGAGTGCCGGTGTCGCTCGTCGTTCTGCCAAGCGCCGGCGGACGGCGGAGCAAGGCGGGGTACGATGGCTCCGTAGCGGAGGCGTGTGGAGCGTACCGAGGGGGACAGATTTCGATATTTGACACCGAGTTCTCATGCCTCACCGGATTTGACACCCAATTCGCAGCACTTTCGAAATTTGACACCGTTCACGCGAACTTCTTCGATTCAAGGGACTCTCTCTGTTTTTCTCACTTTCCTTACTCATTTACCCCTGCTTACACCGCAGCAGCCCCCGAGCCGCGGAGACGAGCACGCCGGCACCCGTGTCGACGGCGGCAGAGACACGCGCGCAGCCGTCAGCGCCGCGGAGGAGCCGCATGGCTGCCAACACGACGCCCGTGCCGGTGCCGGCGCCGGCGCCCGCGTCTGGAGG
The DNA here is from genome assembly GCA_022530915.1 of Paspalum notatum. Lineage (NCBI taxonomy): Eukaryota > Viridiplantae > Streptophyta > Magnoliopsida > Poales > Poaceae > Paspalum > Paspalum notatum. The sequence goes on along the minus strand of CM039687.1, from coordinate 34,285,898 downwards.
ACGCCGCCGCTACTGGGGGACGCCGCCGCCGCGCCGCGCCTGTACGAGAAGGAGGTGCCGGTGGGGAGAAGGAGGAGGCGCGGCGCGGCGCTCCGGGAGGGGGCAGGGCGGCGGAAGGGGGCAGGGTGGGGCGGAGGAGGAGACGGCGGGCCGGTGAGCGGCACGGGAAGCAAGAGCAGGGGATTCCCCTCGGCGGCGGTGACAGGCAGGCGCAGGGAGGCTCTCGCCGGCGAGAAGCCGAGCGCGGGGAGGTGGGGATGCGCGCGCCGGCGAGGAGGCGGGCGCGGAGCGATGGATAAGGGAGGCGCGCAGCTTCCTCGGCGGCCGGCGAGGAAGAGGCTCGGGCAGTGGAGGAGAGGCAGCGTGTGGGAGGGAAGAGTGAGGGTAGAACGGTCTATGTACGTGGGCTGGAGAGTAAAAGCCCCCAAATCGAAGAAGTTCGCGTGATCGGTGTTAAATTTTGAAAAGGCTACGAATTGGATGTCAAATACAGTGAGACGCGCGAACTCGGTGTCAAATATCGAAATCTCTCACCAAGGGGAGGGGTTGCGGAGGCTGTTGGGTAGGCGGCGGGGTGCGGGGAGAGGTGCGGCGGTGCGGGTTATAAAGCTTGTCGAGCTCGGTTAGAGACTGGAGGCAGTTTGAATCGGGAGAGCGCGGAGACAGGACGCGGTCCGTCGACAGCTTGTGAACTTTTTAGGGTAGAGATTGTGAAAATGTACTTTGAGTCAAAGTGGATAGAAATAGGACTTTTGGATTTTCTAAATAAAATAGGTCTTCTGTCTAAATTGGCGGCTGATAGGTAAATTCAAATTTAAACTATATTTCCATACAGTTTTTGAGATCAAGTCTTTTGATAAAGTTGTAGAACTAAAAGAGTACAACATTACTTTCAATTGGTGATTCTTCAAATTTGGCCTCTAAATTGGTCAAATGGGCGATTTTCAGGAGGAAAGAAAACACACTTGCTTTTCCTTTCTCTGTCAATGACAGGTTGGGCACGGCGGTTAGCGCCGCGCCCATGGCCGAGCCGGCGCGCCGCGTGGCCACCGGCATATGGCCACCTCCCCTCGCCCACGGATCGACTCCCCGGCCGCGGCGTTAAGTGGAGCGTTCACCTCTGGGCCGAGCCTCTTCCCCCACCCGCATTCGCCTCGTCCTCGCCCTCGCTCTGACCCTTCTCCGCTCGAGCCGCCATTGACGCCGCCCGAGCTCGGACCCGAGCTGCCGCCGCCGCTCCACCACCACCACATCCGCCTCATTCCCGCGCACCCGAAGCCGTAGACCTCGTCGACCGTTCCGCTCTGCCTCGCTGAGACCGACCGTCGCGCGCCGCCGGTTCACGTCCTTGTCGCGCAAGTTCGCCCCCAGTTCACCGTCGCTGCCAGCGTCGACCGCACCTCCTCTGTCGACGACACCTACGTGAGGTAGTGCGCCGCGTCCAGGGGCACCTTCCCCGACCTGCATCGCGGCCCCAGCGAGCCAGAGTTCGCTGGCGCGCGCGTTCCCACGTGGCCGCGGCCGGAGCGAGAAAGAAGAAGGGGGATCTTTTTACATCTAGCCCCTGGATTTTCATATTTTCATGTTTTAGTCCATGCGTTGTATACTAAGTCTGGTAGATTTTGCATGCTAGCCCCAGGGGATTCAAAATAATCACGATCTAACCCCTGGATCTAACGTTGTTCTTTTTCTTCGGTTTATTTTCGGCTAAAACTTTAAAAAATCATAATAAATCGAATAAAAATCCTAAAAAGACAAACTTGGTTGCATTGTGTTCCTCTTAAATAGATCTACATGCTAGGTATGATGTGGATATGAGTATGAACATTTTTGCCCTTGGTGTTGCTCATGCATTTTAAAACAAAAGAAATGGAAAAGAGGAACCAAATGAAATCCAAATATTATGAAACTTGGACAGTAGCTTGATTTGAGTATCCTAGCTCTGTGTGGAATTTGGTAGCCTCAGCATGGACTGATTTGTTACTGTTTTGCTGTTATGCATGAGTTTTGTGTATTTATTTAACTTGGAAAATGGGAGTTACGTAAAATATGCTCAAAATGACTCTCTAGTATTTTTCATATGCTTTAGATAGTATAAGTAGCTCACTGGTGAAATATGAGGCTGTGCATGTATAGTTTTGTTACTGTTTTGAAAATGACAAAATATTACTCACTTAAATAAACAATAGGAAAAATTGGCCCTAGTGTGCATAATAAATTCCATAAAAAATGTGGTAGTGTTCTAGTTAGTTGCTGGTTCCAGAAATTATTTTTGTAGAATTTATGGTCACTGTTCTATTTTTCATCTAATATATGCTAAAAAAATATATAGAAAATAGATGTCCTGTCAAACCATGTATCTCTTTGCTCGTTGATTTTTATACAGGATGCTCATGATCTATGTTGCTTGCTGAGTAAAATTCATGACCAGAAACATTATCTATAAAATATAAAAAATCTGAGAATCTATAGGGCTGATAAGTTGTTAGAATATTCATAATTTATTTGTAAATCTTTTGGGGCTGAAATTTGGTCAGTGATATTGTGTAGTGGAGTTCTACATGTCATAAAAATATGAGATTATTTGGAGTCTTTTAACTACATGAACTCAGATGTGCATTTTATTCATAAACTGAGCACGTTGCATTTGATGTGTGTGTAAATGGTCGCTTACAATTGATGTGATTTACAAATATTGGTATAAGTTACTTACTGCATGCCATGTTATAAATTTTTACCTACACTTTGTGCATGCATTTGCATTTGTTGCACTCATGTTTGCATTATATCATGCATATAGTCCCTGCGAATGAGAAGCCATCGACGTAGGAGCAACAGTTGGTGAAGGAACGCAACAACGAGCAGCCACAAGAGCAGAATGACCAACTGGCAGCTGACTTTGCACCCGAGGAGGCTAACCCTAGCGAAGGAGGTACGCAGGATCATGCTTTATCTAGCAAATACTTTATGGTTTAAATTTACGCATTTGCATTAGGAGTTGTTTGAAACCTATTGCATTAGACTCCTTGGCCGCCCTGGCTGTAGCACCTATACATAGAGTTCGTAGGATGAGTATGCATATAAATGCTAGGTACGAGTAGACACGAGTGAGTGATGTCACTCGTCACATAGGTGTTTTTTTTTTCAAATACCAAAAACATTACTAATGTGGAAATTATCATTTTGCTTATAATTTAAGTGGAGTCCGGGCGGAGAATAAGTTTACTTCTGAGGCGTGCGTTGTTGTTGTGTTTGGCTCTGCCCGAGTCGCATACGGCCCATCCACTGTTCGCCTGCTGATCGGCATAATATTGCTAGAGTGCTTATCTAGGCCATGGGACTAGTGAAAGTCTTTCCTGGTCCGTTTGAAGTTTTCAGGATGCCGCCCATCCACTTGATGGAGGCCGATGTACTCGGGGGCGCTTGTAGTCGAGGGAGGGCTGACCCAGCATACGTGGTATCGCTCCTAAGACGGCACAACCCGGGGGTTAGGTGGTGGCGTTTTGAATCTTAGGATGGGTCAGATTGAGATGGGGGTTATATGTGAGAACTCCGAGGGTTAGTAAGCATATACCCCTAGCATTTTTAGTTATTCCCGGGAAAAAAATCGATTCGAATCACTGATGCTCACTAGGTGTGAGATTGCCATATATTGCCCGGGCAACGTAGTAACTACTTGAAGATATTATGCTTATTGATTCATGATTTTGAATTCCACATGCTTGTTTTTATATGCTTACTGTTGACAACGGAATTTGGCCGCCCCTGTTAATGGGCCAAGATCGGCTTTGGGCTAAAAGAAAGCTGTTCAAGGGAGCGACGGCGGATGGTAAAGCAGGCCATTAGGCCTTGTATCGTAGATTAAAGAGTCCAGTTTTAGTTAGTTAGGGTTTGTAGCTTAATTATGGAAGGGGCAAGCTTCTTGCCCTAGTCTACGGACTATAAATATGTACCTTTACAATTGAAATAAAGTTGACGACATACGTTTATCGAGCAGCGGCTGTCTCCACATCCCCTCGGCGCATCGCCACCTCTAGCGCCTAGAGTTTCAGGTAATCGTCATGCTGCGTTAACAATTTGGTTCGTTATAGGCATTACGACGTTAGTCGCCTGGCAAATCGTGTACTTAAGCATTTTTGATGGCACGATTTGCTAGTTACCATGATGAATCTCGCGATGAGCTCTGCTTAGTGCGAGATCCATTAGTTATCCTGATGAATTTTGTGTCAAGCCTAGCTTGGCATGAGATCCGTCATGTGTATGAGCCGATATGCTTGCACGTCGGCTCATACACAACTTGTTGTTATGCTAATATCTCCTGTGATGCATGCTTTCACGCTGCTGGTTTGTTATTAGATTAGCATATCGTAAGGCCTGAAGCATAGATTAGATATGTTCTTGTAGCTTTATCTAGAGATCATGTGTCATTAGGATGATCCGATGTACACCCTATCCTGCCTTTTATTGTTTTCTCAAAGATGCATCTGTTTTTTGTATTGTCTCTATAGAATCCTTGATACAACAGTAGGCTTAAGGAAAGTTTGACGTTCATCTGGATGTTTCTAGCCAACTGGACTAGATCTAGTCCTGTTTTTTCTTCCTTATCTAGATATACTATTGGTAAGACAGCAGGGACTTGCTGATTGAGAAGATCCGATCCAGGATGAGCCGATCCGAGCGATCCGGCTAGTATTTAACGTTTAATCTGCTTTGTCTGCTTATACAGGGAAAACAGGAGTCAACCAACGTCATCATCACCACCACAACCTCCCTAGCTAGGTCGTAAGCCAGGTGGCACGCCCAACCAGCACCGAGCTAAGAATAATCGGCTGATCCGTTCAGCTGATTGTGGGTCGTAGCAAGGAGGAGCGATCTTTTGGTCCACATACACCTCCCGGCCCTATTGTGTGAAGCTCTCTAGGAAACTACCTGTCAGTTTCCTGGTGCAACACATTTTTGGCACGCCCGGTAGGACACGTCTAAGTTCATATGCATGGCTAGCAACAAACGCGCTGCAAATACCAACGAGGGCGGTGAAGAGCTCGCCCCCTTCGACAGGCCTGAAGATCTTCCTGAGATCCACCAAAAGCGCTACGCTGAGATTATAGAAGAACTCAAGGCCAAAGTACTTGCCATGTACGGGACATCTCGTCACGGTGGCGTGGTGTTACGTGGAGTCCCTTCGGCACTACTTGACGAAGTCGACCTCACGACTCCCTTGCAGCAGCATACTCAAGCACTTCGTGAGGAGATACACAGGATCACTGCACACGCTCTGATCAGGCAATCTAAGGCAGTCATGAACCGCATGGACAATATTGTGGTCAAAACGGTCAAAGCAGCGTTGGCCGGTGAGCCTCTTCACATCACCGGCCCCGAGTTAAACGGCCACGTAGGAGAGGCTATGTTCTACTCCAGGCTGCTCAATCCGATCCACGTCGAGGTACAGGGCGACAACATTGCAGAGTTCGTCATGCATCCTCCGCGTGATGGGCTTCCTTTAGAGACCAAGGTATACTCAACTCCACCCTTGGTCATACCTGACGGTTACGTATGCCAGTTAAGGTACTGGCAGTTGGAAGAAGGAGAAGCACCTCCTCCCCCGTACCCTAACCCAGTCCTCGTCAACCCACCATGAGGGCCAAAGCAAGACTCGCCGGAAGTTAGGCCTGCGCATGAGTCAGTTCCACATCAACCAGCAAAGGCGGCAGACCAGGAGATGATGGAATGGCAGAACGCCTACGGCACAAGGCTGATCCGCAGCGATCAGGCCATATACGCTGCAGGAATGGGCCCCGACATGTCTCGGAAGGATCTTTCCAAGATTTTGAAGAATCAGTACGGTATTACACCTATACGGGTGCCATTTGAGAGCCAATGGACCAGCTTCATTGCTCTCCTGGTGTGATGAGTGATTGTCAACGGTACAAGTCCTCCGATGGACTGGAGGTAGAGGATGACGAAGACCTCGATGGACTGAGGAAAAAGCCCTCCAATGGACCGGAGGCAATGCTCGGCGTCGGTCGGCCATGGAAGCTCGGTACACGGAGAGGCGGTTCGGCAACGGTGGTGTAAGCCCTCCGATGGACCGCGAGGCAACTTCGATGGACTGGAGATTCCGGGTGCCACCGTGGTGCTCCAACCCGAGTGCATGGCGCGAAGGCGTGCGAGGGAGGCTTTGGTGGCTTCGGCTCAAAACTGCCACCCAAGTTTAAATGACTTGGTGGGTTGGGCTCCGACTCGCCAAGATAGAAGATTGAGCCAAGACCCGGCCCAGGAAGCCCGCAGAATAAAGTTTCCCGGTTTCTGACTTCAAAACCGAGGGAAGCTTCCGGACTACTGGCTACGTGGCGCACATCCAAGTGAGGCGTAGAGAAGAAGAAGATCAAGCCGTCATCATAGTCGTCCGATTGTATCTTTTTGGTTTGGCCCCCTCCGGGCATTTTTAGAGTAGGGGTCTTAATGTAATTGTGTCGTTTAGGGCCTAGGGTATAAATAGACTTAAGAGGCTTCCTTGGAGCTCATCTTGGCAGCCACCATACCCTAGTTTCCCTAACCCTAGCAGCCAAGGTCCAAAGAGAGAAAAGAGAGGAGATTATTAGCTAGGAGATGAGTGCCTAGTTTAGTCAAATCTTGTCATTAGTGGGAGGATGTTGGGAGGTAGGCTCTAGGGGGTCTTGTAAGACTTGATTTCATGATTCAATCCAAGATTACTCCTTGTGAAATCCATGTCTTGAGCAGCTCATTTTCATCCTCCTTTCCCCCTCCCCGTTCTAGTTCGTTTTTGGTTCCAATCCTTGGATTTTGGTGTGTTTTGGTTTGTCCAAGGTTGGGATCTTTCTTTTGCTGGTATTTTACCCTGCTATGATGTGGTGAATCTCACTAGCCAAGTGCTAGAATCATTGAACCACGAGAAACGGCCGTTCTTCCCATTTCTCGGTTTTTCGGAGTCAACTAACCTACCTCACGAGATCTGTAATTCCTGTGTATCCCTTGATCTTTTGGAGCTGATCTTTTGGGATTTGCTAGGGAAGGTCCTTAGGATTATCCATGCAAATTTTTGTGAAGTTTCGTTGAGATTTGGCCCCATTTCGATCGATTTTTCAAAAGTGTGTAGGGCTGTTTTTGAGTGCAGATTTCTGCTGAGTTTAATAGGACGGTCTGGAGTAAAATAGGATGGTCTGTAGAGACCGGATAGTCCGGTCTGTAGTGTTTCTGGACTATTTTCAACCTTTTCTTAACTTGGTACGATCTAGGCCTTTTGGGGGGGTTCGGATAGTACGGTATGTACATTTTTAGGCTGTTTTCCTGTGTTAGTTCCTCCTCTTCTTCCTTGGTCTTTTCTCCTTGGTTTCTTTGGTCTTTGGAGTGTTATTGTTTGCTTCAAACTTGTCTTGTGTCAACCACTGCATGCCCATACTATTCACTCATTGTTCTTAAGTGAGACACGCTTCGGTCTGTTGAGTGGCTAGTGTGCGACACTTGCAAGCTTTGTAGCTTGTCTTGTTTTGTTTGTGCCTTGTTGTTTTCGCTTGTCTTGTTGTGTGCTTTAGTGTTTTCTCATTTAGGGTCCTCAGTGTGTCCTAGGGTTGGTAGCTTGTCTATGCTACGCAACTCTGCACATTAGAGATGTGTAGTTTTAAGTGGTGTGTCTGTTCGTTTAGGTGTAGTTTGGTTGCTCGTCTTACGTCCATTTCGTTGGGCGTTAATTCGAGTGCTTCCGCTTTCCACTCGATACGTATCTGTTTTATGGATGGTATCGGGTGTGCGTGTGTTTTCATGAGAGCGCACTTTGGGAGGCTTGAGTTTGAGTTTTTCAAGTGCTTCTATTCACCCCCCTCTAGTCGCACATCTCGGTCCTACAAGTGGTATCAGAGCCGGTTAGGTTTCCCATACCGTAACCGGTGACGAAACCGTAGCGACGATGACATACTCCGGGAAGATTCCTGTCCTTAGCTCCGATGGCTATCCCTTTTCGAAGGGTAGGATGGAGGCTTTCCTTGTTAGCTAGAGTCAGGACATATGGGATGCTACTCAGAGTATGACTTTTGTGGTGCTTCCAGTGGCTGAGCGTACTACGCAAGATATCGTGGCTCGGCATGAGGCGAATGCCAAGGCTGTTAACTTTCTCTTTTCCGGGCTTGGTCCTGTGGATTATGAGAGAGTGAATCACCTTAAGACTGCGCGTGAGATATGGCCACTGCTTAGTGCACACCATGAGAGTACTGCGACGATTAAGGCTAGGCTTGTGGAGACTTACCAGCGCGAATATGAAAATTTCGTCTAGAAGCTGGGAGAGTCAGTAGACGACTTGTTTGGTCGCTTTCAGTCGATCATCAACAAGTTGCGTGTCAACTCTGCCCCCGCTGAGCTCCCATACACCGATCATCAGCAGGCTGTCAAGTTGCTGTATGCTTTGGACAGAAAAGTATGGGAGATCAAGGTGAACTCAATCATTGAGTCGGGAGGGTATGATACAATAGGATTAGAGGCGCTCTATAGTAAGCTCAAGGCCACAGAAGTAGATTACAAGTTGAGGGATTCCCTTGCTTGTACAGGTTCTAATAGTCTGGCCTTGGTTACCCCCTCTAGTGAGTCTGTCACTAACCCCCTGTTACACAACTTCTCGTTTTCTGCTTTGATGTCTATTACAGAGGAGCAGTTGGTGACACTTGGGGATGATGAGCTTTGTCTGGTGTCTAGTCGCTTTCAGCGTGCCTATGACAACCGGATGAGCAAGAATAGGGGCGAGCGGCCCAAATGCTTCGAGTGCGGAGAGGTCGGCCACTTCCTCGCCGAATGCCCCAACAAGAACGACTACTACAAGAAGGGCAAGAGCTACTTCCGCGGCTCCGACAAGTACCACTCTGGCAAGCCCAGCTTTGACAAGCATCGCTCCAGCAAGCACGGCTTCGGCAAGCGTCCCTTCGGCAAAAAGAACTTCAGGAAGGCTTTCAAGAGCTACCAGAAGGACAACCGGAAGCGGGACATGGCCTTCTTCACTGAGATCGGGTTCTGCAGCAGCGGATCTTCTTCCTCTTCGTCCTCGTCAAGCTCAAGCGATGAGGAGATCACATATAGGAAGGACAAGAGGAATGATCAAGGAGGTCCAGCTGGCTTGTGCTTCGTCTCCACCAAGTCCAGGCGCAAGAACAAGGACAAAAGGAGCTCGGTTTGCTCCATGGCGCTTGAGGACAAGGAGAACAAGGATGACGGCAGCAACTCTTCTTCAGATGATGAGGTAACTCCTGAGCAAGCCGAAATCCTTGAGATGCTAGAGCAGAACAGCCGTGATCGAGTTGAAAGCCCAGGATATGATGCTGGAGAAGGCAGCTAAGAAGCTGCAGAAGTTGAAAGCCCAACTTGCTGAGGCTTTAGAGGAGAATGAGAGGTTGAAGAGTGTGAGACTCCAACCCAGTGAGATTGAGTGCCCTACCTGCGAGTCTTTCATGATGGAGCTTGGTGACCAGAGAGATAGGTATGCCAAGCGGGTAGAGGAGATAAATGAACTAAAAGCTGAGCTAGGCAAACTCTAGTCTAATCTGGATGAGACTACTTTGAGTGGAGAGCTCGAGTGTGAGTCTTGCCCCTGTCTAGCTAGAGAGCTAGCTATGCTGAAGGAGAAGTTTGAGGGGCAGCTCATGGAGGTTGATGAGCTTAGGGCTAGACCTACGCTTTTGGGTGCGTGTATGGTCTGTCCTACTTTGAGAGGTGAGTTAGAGCAGTTGAGAGCTGACTTTGAGGTGCTTTCAGCACCTACTAACACTTGTGGGAACTGTCTAACCCTTAGGATGCAGTTGGTGGATAAGGATGCCACCATTAGGAAGTTGGAGAAAGCTGTTGTGGTTCCTTCCCTAGACTGTGACACCTGTGCTGCCCAGACTGTAGTTCTGGAGGATCTGAGAGAGGAAGTGTTGTCTTTGCAAAATGACAACAGCAGGTTGCGAGAGGTGCTCAGTTGGGTATATGCTTGGCAACCCCAACTAGAGATGATCATAGAGAGCACCAAGAGAGCCGAGGGTGAGACAAGTGGTGTTGGGTTTGGAGAGTGCAGCACTTCGGGAGAGAAGAGTGCCCCATTTAAGATCAAGACTGCACCTACCCAACCAGGTGAGACTGTTGATGGGGTTTACCATGAGCCACCCAAGCCTGCCCCAAAGAAGCAGTACTGGACACCCAAGCCTTCCAAGGCTAAGCTGGACAAGATTGTTGAGGAGAGCTTAAGCCCAAGGGCAAGAAGCCAGTCCAGCAGCCTGAGCCACCCAAGGCCACACCACCTAAGCCCAAGTCCTAGCCTAACCCAGTTCCTAGGAGGCCTGTCTACCAATGTGAGGTCTGCCAGCGGAATGGCCACCTAGAGGAGTTTTGCTTCAGGAGGAAGCGGGTTGAGAGGCAGAAGAGAGATTGGGGGAACCAGGATCAGTTCTACCAGGGTGGTAGGCAAGATCCTCCCCACCGCGATGAGATGAGAAACCGCTTTGCTGGTGGTGAGAGAGGAGACGGCTTCCAGGCCCGTGCTCCTGGTGGTGAGAGACGCTTTGTCGGTCGAGCTCCTAGTCGTTTTCAGCGCGGCTATGGACCTCATGACCAAGGGTTTGTGAGAGAGCTTGAGAGGCCACGCTTTGAGGGTCATGGTTACTCCAGTCGTGGTGATTTCTTTGACTGTGCTTACCCCACTTTTGAGCAGATGGCTCGGCACTGGTACAACAGTTTTGGTACTAACCCTAGTGCCGGACCATTTGCTCACCGTCGCTTTACTTGACTTCGCAGGATCGAGGCTTGGTGGACGTGTGGATCATGGACTCTAGTTGCTCTAGGCACATGACAGGGCACCAGAAGTGGTTCTCCAGCCTCAACCCCATGAGTACCAAGGAGTACATCACATTCGGGGACAAAGGTCAAGGTAAAGTGCTGGGTGTTGGTTCTGTTTCGCTCTCTGCTAAGCTTTCCCTAAGAGAAGTTGCTTTTGTCCTGAATCAGGGGTTCAATTTGGTCTCTGTTTCACAACTTCTCGATGAAGGATTTGAGGTTCGTTTTAAAAAAGGTGCGTGCTGCGTTCTTGATGCTGAGGAGACCCTTGTTTGCTCTTTGTTGCCTTTTGGTCAGGTATTTAGGGCCGACCTCACATCTATTTCTGGCCCTGCTCGCTGTTTGGTTGCTAGTCCTTCTGCTGGTATTTGGAAGTGGCATAGGAGGCTTGGTCACTTGAGCTTTGATCTACTAGTCAGGTTGAGTTCAATGGGCCTAATCCGAGGATTGCCCAAGTTGAGAGCTGAGAAGGACTTAGTATGCCACCCCTGTCGTCATGGCAAGATGGTTGCTGCTTCTCACATTCCTGTGTCTCAGATTATGACCTCCTATCCGGGTGAGCTACTCTATATGGATACAGTAGGTCCCGCTCGGGTAGCGTTGGTCAGTGAGAAGTGGTACATGCTTGTCGTTGTGGACGATTTTTCGCGGTTCTCGTGGGTATTTTTCATGGAGTCTAAGGATAAGGCTTTTGGTTTTGTTCGGGATCTGGTACTGAGGTTGAGAAACGAGAGTCATAAGGCCATGAGGGCTATCCGCAGTGACAATGGCGGAGAATTCAAAAACTCTCGGTTTGAAAACTTCTGTCGTGACCTCGGTCTTGAGTACTAGTTTTCTTCTCCATATACCCCACCGCAGAACGGTGCTGTGGAACGTAAGAACCTCACACTTGTTGAGATGGCACGGACGATGCTCGATGAGCACAGGATTCCGAGGCACTTTTGGGCTGAGGCAGTGAATACGGCCTGCTACATTGCGAACCGGATCCTCTTGCGAGCTTTCCTTGGGAAGACCTCGTATGAACTTCGGTTTGGTAGGCAATCCAGTGTTAAGCATTTGCGAGCGCTTGGCTGTAGGTGCTTTGTGCTTAAGAAGGCGGGGCATTTGGATAAGTTTGAGTCTCGTTGTCAGGATAGGATTTTTCTAGGGTATGCTTCTCGTTCTAGGGCTTTTCGTGTGTGGATTTTGGAGGCCAAGCAAGTTGTTGAGACTTGTGAGGTTTCTTTTGATGAAACTATGCCCTGCACAACCCCTGCCTTTGAGCTTTCAGGTGATGATGAGGAAGGCACCCCCATCTTTGAGGATGAGGAATGTGCAGTTGATGTTGGTGATGCGGGAGCCACTGCACCGGCTGCAGCTCCTGCCCCCTCTGCTACGAGCTCTGATGATGAAGGAGGACCCTTGCCCACGACTTCCACTTCACTCCCCCGACAGCAAGCTCAAGCAGAGGCTGGCCCCGCTGAGGACGCAAGGGAGGTGACTTCCGAGATTGTTCCATCTTAGCAGGTCCAGCAGGATCACCCTCCACACAGGATGATTGGAGACATTCACCAGCGTGTTACACGCTCTATAGTTGCTTCTCTAGCCTTTTTCTCCCACTCTGCATATGTTGCTACTTTTGAGACCCAGTATGTGTCACATGCATTATCTGATCCTAACTGGGTGAACGCCATGCACGAGGAGTTGGAGAATTTTGAGAGAAACCATGTCTGGGATTTAGTGGAGCCTCCACCAAACTGTCACCCTATTGGTACCAAGTGGGTTTTCAAGAACAAATAGGGTGAGGATGGGATGGTTGTGAGGAACAAAGCGAGATTGGTAGCCCAGGGTTTCTGTCAAAAGAAGGGGATAGATTATGAGGAGACCTTTGCCCCTGTAGCTCATTTGGAAGCCATTAGGATTTTGCTTGCCTTTGCGGCCTCTAAAGGCTTCAAACTGCAGCAAATGGATGTCAAGTCTGCTTTCCTGAACGGGTTCATAGAGGAGGAGGTATATGTGAGACAACCTCCTGGCTTTGAGATTGCTAGATTTCCAGACCGGGTGTATAAGTTGAGGAAAGCCCTTTATGGTCTGAAGCAAGCTCCTAGAGCTTGGTATGCTAGGTTGAAGAGTTTCCTGCTCAAGTCTGGGTTTGTGATGGGTTCAGTAGACAAGACCTTATTTTTGTTGAGTCGTGGCGGTGACACCCTGATAGTTCAGATATATGTTGATGACATAATCTTTCGTGGTTCATCTCACGCTTTGGTGTCTAGTTTTGCTGAACAGATGAGCAGGGAATTTGAAATGAGTCTTATGGGTGAGCTTCAGTTCTTCCTCAGGCTGCAGATCAAGCAAGGCCCTGAAGGAACCTTCGTCCATCAAGCCAAGTACACAAGAGACATACTCAAGAAGTTTGAGATGGGTAACTCCAAGCCCATAACGACTCCTATGAGTACAAACACGGCGCTTGATGCTGATGAAGATGGGGAATCAGTGGACCAGAAAGAATTTTGAGGGATGATCGGCTCACTTATGTACCTGACGGCGACCAGGCCGGACATTCAGTTCGCGGTCTGCCTTTGTGCGCGCTACCAGGCTTCTCCTAGGACTTCTCACCGTCAAGTGGTGAAGCGCATTTTCAGGTATCTGAAATTCACTCCTGAGCTTGGTCTTTGGTATTCCTCGGGTTCTTCTCTTTCTCTTAGAGGGTTATCAGATGCTGACCATGCTGGCTGCCAGATTGATCACAAGTCGACCTCCGGCACATGCCATCTCTTAGGAACCTCTCTTGTCTCTTGGTCCTCCCGCAAGCAAGCTAGTGTAGCTCTTTCCACCACTGAAGCAGAATATGTTGCTGCTGCTAGTTGCTACTCCCAGCTTTTATGGATGAAAGCCACCCTTAGTGATTTTGGCCTTAAGTTTGGTTGGATCCCTCTCCTAGTTGACTCTACTTCTGCTATTTCTGTAGCTAAGAACCCCGTCTTGCACTATAGAACCAAACAAATAGACGTGAGATTTCATTTTCTGAGAGATCACTATGAGAAGGGGGACATAGACTTGATCCATGTAGTATCTGCAAACCAGTTGGCCGATATCTTTACCAAGCACCTAGAGTTTGACGCTTTTACGCGTTTGAGAGGTGAGCTTGGAGTGTGCTATCCCTTTTAGTCAGGGATAGTGTGCTATTCCTTTTGAGAGGTGAGCTTGGAGTGTGCTATCCCTTTTAGTCAGGGATAGTGTGCTATTCCTTTTAGTAAGGAATAGTTTCTGTAGTTTAGTTTTTGTTTTATCTTATTTTTATTTCTCTTTGTTTCTTTTGCATATTGTATCATATCATGCATTGCATTGTATCATATGCATTTTCACTTCACTAGCACTAGAGCTATTTTGGAATGATGAGTTAGTACTTGCTTGTGCTAGATTGTACAGATGCGTGCTCGATCATGGTTGGCTAAACTCTCTTGAGTTTGTTGAATACTAATTGTGAGCTAAGTCATTTTATTCTTTGCAAATCAAAAACCATGATCACCACTTGATTTGGCTACCTAGCATATATAGGAATGTTGAATGTTATGCTATCTTTTCATACCTGGATATGCTAGTTGTATGCCTTTGCTAAGTTAATGCCTAAGCTTTTATGACACCTTGCTTAAATTGAAATCTGAATCAAAATGCTTACAAGTGGTGTCTTATATGCTAAATTGAAAAAGATCCAGGTGGATTTGTTTGTCACACTGATCTAGTTTGAGACTGCTTGTCATTGCACTTTGACACGAACTTGGACTAGGCTGTGTATGATCAAAACCTTGTTTTAAGCTTCTGATGGTTCTTTGAGTCTTGGCTTGGCATTGGTTGGTAAGAAGTGGCAATAGACAAGTAAATAACCCCTGGCACAAAAAGAACTTGCTCATGAATTTACATGCTTAAATCTGAAATATGCAAGTTTCTGAAATGCTTATGGCTTGTTGTATATGCTTTGGTTGAGAGTAGCATACCTTGTATGCATTGCTAGCATCTTGCTGTTCATGCCTATCTTGCTAGGTGCTACCCTGAAAAACATGATAGCTATGTGTAAGATAGATTCATTTGAGCTTGTTACATGCTTCCTTGCCCTCACTTGCTCTGTATGCTAGAACTTGTATTTACTAGCTTTCCATCCCTTCTGAGCTCTTTCAATTATACTCTTTGCATTTCATACCATATTTTGAGGGGGAGTTGTCTAGTTCAGGGGGAGTTGAGTTCAAGGAACCCTTGATGTGTCCATTGTCAATAAGGGAGAGAAATTAGTGTATCTCCTCTAAGGGAAGAAATTTAAAAATATGGACAAGGGGGAGAACTCAGGAGAGATTTAGTTGAGGGGGAGCTTTGCATTCATTTTGCATTTGTGAGGATGCATTTTAGGGGGAGTTGAGCTTTTAGCATGCTCTTTGCATTGGTGCGTTGAGCCTTTTGCCTCTGTCTTGAGGAGCCGATGCTTTGTATTCTTTTTGCTTCAAGCTGCCTTGTTTTTTGCCTTTGTTTGGTTTTGGGCAGGTTGAGCATTTCTTTCTTTTTTCTTTCTTTTTCGGTTTTACGCTTTTCTTTTGTCTTTGTTCTATTTCAGGTTACAGGTTGGAGATGTGTTGACAATGCACTCATCAAGGGGGAGATTGAGAGCCAATGGACCGGCTTCATTGCTCTCCTGGTGTGATGAGTGATTATCAATGGTAGAAGTCCTCCGATGGACTGGAGGCCCTCCGTTGGACTGGAGGTAGAGGATGACAAAGACCTCAATGGACTGAGGCAAAAGCCCTCCAATGGACCGGAGGCAATGCTCGGTGTTAGTCGGCTATGGAAGCTCAGTACACGGAGGGGTGGTTTGGCAACGGTGGTGTAAGCCCTCCGATGGACTGCGAGGCAACTCCGATGGACTGGAGAAGCCGGGTGCCACCGGGGTGCTCCAACCCGAGTGAATGGCGCGAAGGCGTGCGAGGGAGGCTTTGGCAGCTTCGGCTCAAAACTGCCACCCAAGTTCAAATGACTTGGTGGGCTGGGCTCCGATTCGCCAAGATAGAAGATTGGGCCAAGACCCGACCCAAGAAGCCCGCAGAATAAAGTTTCCCGGTTTCTGACTTCAAAACCGGAGGAAGCATCCAGACTACTAGCTATGTGGCGCACATCCAAGCGAGGCGTGGACAAGAAGAAGATCAAACCGTCATCGTAGTCGTCCGATTGTATCTTTTCGGTTTGGCCCCCTCCGGGCATTTTTAGAGTAGGGTCTTAATGTAATTGTGTCATTTAGGGCCTAGGGTATAAATAGACTTGAGAGGCTCCCTTGGAGCTTATCTTGGCAGCCACCATACCCTAGTTTCCCTAACCCTAGCAGCCAAGGTCCAAAGAGAGAAAAGAGAGGAGATTAGCTAGGAGATGAGTGCCTAGTTTAGTCAAATCTTATCATTAGTGGGAGGATGATGGGAGGTAGGCCCTAGGGGGTCTTGTAAGACTTGATTTCGTGATTCAATCCAAGATTACTCCTTGTGAAATCCATGTCTTGAGCAGCTCATTTTCGTCCTCCTTTCCCCCTCCCCGTTCTAGTTCGTTTTTGGTTCCAATCCTTGGATTTTGGTGTGTTTTGGTTTGTCCATGGTTGGGATCTTTCTTTTGCTGGTATTTTGCCTTGCTATGATGTGGTGAATCTCACTAGCCAAGTGCTAGAATCATTGAACCACGAGCAAGGGCCGTTCTTCCCATTTCTCTGTTTTTCGGAGTCAACTCACCTACCTCACGAGATCTGCAATTTCCATGTATCCCTTGATCTTTTGGAGCTGATCTTTTGGGATTTGCTAGGGAAGGTCCTTAGGATTATCCATGCAAATTTTCGTGAAGTTTCGTTGAGATTTGACCCCGTTTCGATTGATTTTTCAAAAGTGTGTCGGGCTGTTTTTGAGTGCAGATTTCTGCTGAGTTTAATAGGACGGTCTGGAGTAAAATAGGACGGTCTATAGAGACCATATAGTCTGGTCTGTAGTGTTTCTGGGCTGTTTTCTACCTTTTCTTAACTTGGTACGGTCTAGGCCTTTTGGGGGGGTTCGGATAGCACGGTCTGTACATTTTTAGGCTGTTTTCTTGTGTTAGTTCCTCCTCTTCTTCCTTGGTCTTTTCTCCTTGGTTTCTTTGGTCTTTGGAGTGTTGTTGTTTGCTTCAAACTTGTCTTGTGTCAACCACTGCATGCCCATACTCTTCACTCACTGTTCTTAAGTGAGACACGCTTCGGTGTGTTGAGTGGCTAGTGTGCGACACTTGCAAGCTTTGTAGCTTGTCTTGTTTTGTTTGTGCTTTGTCATTTTTGCTTGTCTTGTTGCGTGCTTTTGTGTTTTCTCGTTTACGGTTCCTCAATGTGTCCTAGGGTTAGTAGCTTGTCTATGCTACGCAACTCTGCACATTAGAGAGGTGTAGTTTTAAGTGGTGTGTCTGTTCGTTTAGGTGTAGTTTGGTTGCTCTTCTTACGCCCGTTTCGTTGGGGTTAATTCGAGTGCTTCCGCTTTCCACCCGATACGTATCTGTTCTGTGGATGGTATCGGGTGTGCGTGAGTTTTCGTGAGAGCGCACTTTGGGGGGCTTGAGTTTGAGTTTTTCAAGTGCTCCTATTCACCCCCCTCTAGTCGCACGTCTCAGTCCTACACCATCTCATACACGAAGCCCTATCCGGAGGTATACGATTATCTAGAGGCGCCCCCCAAGTTTAAAATCCCTGACTTTACTCAATTCAGGTGCCGAACACATGAAGATTCGGCTGCTTTCCCTATCACTCACTGGGCCAGCTTTCGGGTGGTACACCACGTTGGCCCCTGGGTCCATTTCTACTTGGAAACAACTGAAGGAAAGTTTCCATGCTCAGTTCTTCTTGGGATCTAACGAGGCCACGTTCACCGACCTGAATAGCATCCACCAGCTCTCGGGAGAACCAGTCCACAAGTACATCCAATGGTTCTGCGAGTTGAGGAACCGATGCTACTTCCTCCACCTCGACGAAAGGATCCTGCCCAGATAGCATACAACGGGCTAAACAGGGCTGTCAAGGCAGTATATGGGCCGACGGATTTCGATTCCATCGGCCATTTAGTGTCAAAAGTTTCGGCTTATGAACGGAGCCATCCAGAGGTTCGGCAAGAGAGACAAAGATGGAGCATCGGCTGCATTCAGGCCGAAGAAAACGACACTTTGGACGATGCTGATGCCTATCTCGTGCAATGGGAGAGGACCAACAAGCCTCTGCAGTGTCAGTGGGTGAAGCAGCCGGAGCTGATCCCAGGCTATGACTTTGATGTCTCAAAGACCGAAGCCATTTTCGACATGCTTGTCAAAGAAAAGCTATTGGTGCCACTCCCTGGGCATCAAGCTCCCACGGCAGAGGAGATGCACGGCCGCAAGTACTGCAAGTGGCACAATAAGCTGGACGGGCACAACACGGGTGACTGCAGGATTCTGCGGTCTGAAATTCAGAAGGCCATAGAGCAAGGGAGGGTAGTTTTTGCCCGTGCCCCGATGAAGATTGATACAACACCGTTCCCAGTCAACGCCGTCTATGCCACAAAACCATTGCCTGACGAGTGTTACTCGGAGTTCGTATCCGAGTCGATGTCTCGTGCATGCTTGGGCAAGGCTATTTCTACCGACAGGATCCTGCACCGGGGCAATCAACATCAGTACCCCCATCTCCTCTGAGGTTCTACTGCGTCAATCAACATGGTTCACACATCCAAGGACGAGAAGGGAAAAGCTAAGGTAGATCCTCTCGACGACATCCCTCTAGAGTTTAGGGCCGAAAAGCATACTTCGGTTAGAATGATTGAGAGGAATCGGCGATGTCGCCCCAACTCGGGAGTGTTGATGGGTATGTACGCGTGTCATCACCAGCGGACCGAGGAGCGGTGTCGGGCTGAAGAGGAGGAAGCCTACCATCGTGAACGTCGCCGTCATCTCGAGGAACGACGTCGCCACGACCAAAGGCGTGAGGAACGATGCCGCGAGGAACAGCGGCGGTACAATGCCTACCGCGACGCCATGAACCGCGACGAACATTGGCGCTGCCCCTATTTTCAATTCTGTAGGACGCAAGGTATGGAGAGACTCCCCACCCTCGATGATTGTCTAGAATGTTCTGACCGGGGGGTCGATATGGCAAGGCGTCCGTGTTCGAACGCCTGGAACGCACATCATCACCACGACGATGGCGCACGGCCTCGCCACGCCGTCGCCGTGATCCTACTCCTCCGCCACGGCGTCCTCCGTCTCCACCACCAAAGCGGTAGTCTGCGTCTCCATCGCCGGCACGCTCACCTCCTCCAGCAAAGCAGGATGACCCAAAGGACCTCCAGCGTCGTCTACAGTGCCACCTAGAGAGGTGGTGCCCCGAGGGTTTGACAAAGACCCAGAAGCGTCGGGTCCAGCGTTTATGCTGCCTAGAATTAGCCGAAGAGGAGTATCTTTAGCAGCTCAAGAAGATTGGGGGCATCATGCAGATTCCAAGTTTACGTCCCGAACATAATCTTGTTTGGAAACGCAAGCCCCAACCCAACGTTGCTGAGGCATCAATGAAGCCGGCACCAGCCGAGCCAGCTAAATAAGACGCACAAGAAGGATCGTCGTGCATGGTCAGGGACGATTCCTCTAACGACGACGATGACATCGAGGACGAGGTCAATGAGGTAATCAAGAAGGCCGCGGCAGGTATGAACATGTTGTTCTACCTCCCTGCAGATTTTCATCCTCCCAGCAGCGAACAGATGGTCAAGTCTATGGCGCAGCTCAGCCTCGGCCCCGCTGCCACAATCTTTGAGAAGCCGATCGACAAGAAGTATCGGCACCTCAAGCCTCTCTATGTAAAGGGCTTCATCAACGGCAAGCCAGTTGGCGGGATGCTCGTTGACGCGGGTGCAACTGTCAACATCATGCCATATTCCTTGTGCCGCAAGATTGGAAGATCTGTCGACGATCTCGTGAAGATCAATGTCACTCTC
This sequence comes from Paspalum notatum, assembly GCA_022530915.1. Classification (NCBI taxonomy): domain Eukaryota; kingdom Viridiplantae; phylum Streptophyta; class Magnoliopsida; order Poales; family Poaceae; genus Paspalum; species Paspalum notatum. The sequence continues at coordinate 34,266,111 of CM039687.1, read as the reverse complement.
AACGACTTTAAGGGTGCTTCGTCTCAGGTCAAAGGGGTCCTTAACGTTGAACTTACAGTTGGCCACAAGATGCTGAACATTTCTTTCTTTGTGGTCGACGACCATGGTCCTTACTCGGCCCTTCTTGTCTGAGACTGGATCCATGCCAATTGCTGCGTACCTTCTTCAACGCATCAATGTCTGATTCAGTGGGATGGCGACAACATTGAGGTGGTACCCGCAGACGATTCTCGTAGCATTGCACAATCGCCTATCGGACAGGCAAGAGCTAAACTGGAGCTTCGTAGAAGAGGCAAAAAATGTGATCACGCCGGTTCTGGCAATCGGCACTCGCCTGTAGATAGTAGCCTGCTTCAGCTAATGGCATCGGCCGATCCTCATCGGCTAAATGCTGGTAGCGTATCTACGGCCGCACGGGCCGTAGTGGCCGATCCGCGCGATCGGCCCCAAAAAATTTGTAATCATATATTTCGTAACAATTTTGAATTGTCCAATCTAGGCGATTGGCCGCAAAACATTAATGTAATTTATTCTCCTTATAACAAAGATGTTTTGTCATGCAATGATCAATTGCTTGAGGGTGATGAGAAACCTGAAATTGTACCTCCCCATCCGTCCCCGGCATCATCAAGCTCCACTCAGGAATTTGCCGAAGAAGGTAAACTCGGCTTTGGTTTTACTCCTTCTGACGAGCTTGAAGCGGTTGACATCGGTCCAAGCGATCGCCCTAGGCTAACATGGGTAAGTAAGAAGCTTGACCCTGAATTTAAGGCCAAATTGGTAGAACTGCTTAGGGAGTTTCCTGATTGTTTTGCTGATGCCCGGTCTTGATTGGTCTGTCGTCGAACATCGGTCACCAACAAAGCCTAGTTTTCATCCATTTGCACAACACCCCAGAAAAATCGATGCAAAGATTGTAGACACGGTCAAAGAAGAAATAGAGAAGATGATTCGTGCTGGGTTTATTCGTCCTTGCCGATACGCCACCTGGATATCGAGCATTGTTCCTATATGGAAGAAAAACGGGAAGCTCAGAATCTGTATTGATTTCAGAGATTTAAACAGAGCTACCCCAAAGGATGAATATCCCATGCTAATTGCCGAATCACTTGTTGATGCTGCAGCCAGCCACAAAATGATGAGCTTTCTTGACGGCAATGCTGGGTATAATCAGATATTCATGGCCGAAGAAGACGTCTACAAGACAGCTTTTCGTTGCCCACAAGGCCTGTTCGAGTTCGTGGTTATGACTTTTGGCTTACGTAGCTGGAGCTACTTACCAGTGGGCCATGAATTATATTTTTCATGACTTGATCGACCGACTCGTGGAAGTTTACATTGATGATGTGGTGGTAAAATTGGTTTTGTAAGAAAATCAATTAGCCGATCTTCGCCAAATTCTCGAGCGCACTCGGAAGCATGGAATGAGGATGAACCCAGACAAGTGCACGTTTGGTGTCACAGCTGGCCAATTCCTTGGTTTCATGATCCATGAAAGAGGAATCGAAATTGGCTCAAAAAGTAAGGACGCCATCGAGATGATGATGCCACCAACGACTAAGAACGAGCTACAAAAGCTGATTGGCAAGATTAATTACATCAGAAGGTTTATCCCTAATTTGTCCGCAAAGCTCGAAGCGTTCATGCCATTGATCAGGACACAAAAGAGTGAAGAATTCGTATGGGGACCTGATCAATAGTTGGCGTTTGACAACTTGAAGAAGTACTTAACAACGCCACCAATGATGGCTCCACCCTGTCTGGACGTCCCGTTTATTGTCTATCTCTCAACTGATGAGACAACTATCGGCTCTGTACTGATCCAAGAAGTCGATGGGAAGGAGCGGGTCGTCTACTACCTGAGCCGACGATTACTCGATGCTGAAACCAGGTACTCTGAGATGGAGAGTTTATGCTTGTGTTTATATTTTACATGCACCAAACTACGACATTACTTGCTCAATGCTGAAACCTGGGTAGTATGTAAAGCCGATGTTATTAAGCATATGCTGTCAGCCCCTATTCTTAAAGGGAGGCTCCGCAAATGGATGTTTGCTCTCTCGGAGTTTGATATCAGGTACAAACCAGCCAGGGCTGTGAAAGGCCAAGCATTAGCCGATCTTATTACTGAACGATTGGCTCCACAACAAAATTTCGTCGGCATATCGTCATGGGCTTTGTTCTTCGATGGTTCTGCGTGCGACGCTGGCTGTGGCGTTGGGCTTCTTATTATCTCCCCTTGGGGGCATAATATGAGTTGTTGCTTGAGGCAGGAGCCAAAGTGGTGGAAGCCTTCGGCGATTCAAGAGTTGCTATCAATCAGTCAACTGAGGATTTTAATGTGCCAGTGATTTGTTATATCCGTATCTCCTGCGTTGTCAAGAATTGATGGCGAAATTTAGGTTTGTTCGGCTAACATGCATGGATACCAAGGGAAAGTAACCTTGAAGCCAACAAGCCGGCACAAATAGCTTTCGGATACGCCGAACAAGATGATAGCATTTGTGTCGACATCATGCCAATTGATACAAACGACTGTAGAGCCGATCTCCCCAATTACTTGCGGGATCCGGCTCGGGGGGCAGATAAGAAGACAAGACATCGTGCTCTGAAACATGTGCTTATTGATGATGAGCTGTACTTCAGGACCTTGGAAGGGCTATTGTTAAATTGTTTGGGACCAACAGAAGCACTGAAAGTTATGCACGATGTCCATGAGGGAGTATGTGGTACCCACCAATCGGCTCATTAAATGAAGTGGCTGATTAGGAGGTTGGGGTATTATTGGCCAACCATGTTGGAGGATTGCTTCAAATACTACAAAGGTTGCCAAGAGTGTCAAAGGTTCGAAGCCGTTTAGATGGCGCCGGCTGGACCGTTAAATCCTATTGTCAAGCCATGGCAGTTCAGAGGTTGGGGCATGGACATCATCGGTCAAGTCAACCCTCCGACCAGCAAGGGGCACAAGTGGATCTTGGTTGCCACTGATTACTTCACCAAATGGGTAGAGGCCGTGCCAATGAAAAACGTCACGGCCAAGGATGTGGTGAGCTTTGTCAAGGAGCATATCATTTTAGGTTTGGTATTCCACAAATTATCACCACAGATCAAGAGACTGTCTTTTTGGCTGAAGAATTCAAAAATTTTGCCAAAGAGATGGGTATCACGTTGCTGCAGTCATCCCCTTACTACGCTCAGGCTAATTGTCAAGCTGAAGCATCGAACAAGAGTCTCATCAAGCTGATCAAAAGGAAGATAGATGAATATCCTAAGCAATGGCACGATTGGCTCGTGGAGGCATTATGGGCGTATAGGATGTCGTGTCACGGGGCGACTAAGTGCACTCCTTATCAGTTGGTGTACGGCCAGGAGGCCGTTATGCCATGGGAGTTTAACATCTCTCATGAACATCAACACAGATGATTTGACAGAACTTCGGTTATGGGCTTTCAAAAAATTAGAGATAATAAAGCTAGGGTAGCGAAAGCCTACAACAAGAAAGTGAAGCCGAAGAATTTCAAAGTAGGCGATCTCGTCTAGGAGCTAGTCTTGCCAGTTAGGACAAAGGATCCAGTATTTGGAAAGTGATCACCTAACTGGCACGGGCCCTATCGTATTGTGGAGACTGCCCTAGGAAATTCATATAGAATGGAGACATTGGAAGGGGTCCGGTTTTTCAGAAATGTCAATGGTAAATATTTGAAGAAATATTATCCTAGTATGTGGATCGGATCTTGACCAAGGCAGGAATCGTTATGATGATATCCGAGCTGGTAGCCGATGCCTTGACATCGCCTTTAGGGAAAATTTGACCGATGCGTTGACATCTAGTCTTAACAGGAGCCGATGTACTGAAACATCGCCTTTAGGGGAAAAAATAATAAACAAGCAAATTATAGATGGCAGGGACGACACATGCCATTGGTCATAAATGATAGCCGATGCTAGGCATCGCCTTCAGTACAAAATATAGAAAAAACATAATGTTCTTAACCGAGCTATACGCTCGGGGGGCACAGCTAACAATGTTCAAATAATCACATGGATCATGTGAAGGAAGTTGCTAGTATGCTCTGAAGGAAGTGACGGACTGCAGTCAAAGCTTTTGTTCTGACCTTGTCGGCGGATTCGATGATTTGTCGATCTGGTTCATCCGAACCAATGATCAAACCTTTGTTCCATTCACGGATGCGCACGATGCTAGTCTTAAGTGATATTGATAGCTTCTGCTTGTTATCCACAAGCGTCTTCATGCGTGCATCATTGGCTCGGATGGCTGCGTCAACCTGAGATAGCTCTTTCTCAAGGCGCTTGATTTCATTGGTTATCTTTATCTTTCTAGCATCAAGTGTTTGCCTGGACGTCTTCAGCCTCGCTTCTTCACTGTTGTCATTCAGGTCTGCCTTAAATTGATTTGCTGCTGCACATGCCTTGGTGATTTCCTCTTTCAGGGCCGCCTGGTTGTTACGAGTAGCTATACGTGATGTAGCGGCCAGCACTTCTTCTCGAAGGAATCCAAGGTGAGCTGTTGGCCGGAGTGCTTGCTTCAGGCTCAAAGGCAGCATATCGATGATCGGCTCAAGGGCCGTGTGGATACCGTCACATGAAACGACCAATTTTTCAATTGGAGTTTCCAGCTGCTTGGCGATATCTTTGAGGTTTGAAGCCACATCGGCTGGTGGGGTCGAAGGAGGGCTCTCAGTCACCAAAGAATCGCTAATGGTGGAAGGATCAAAGTTTAGCAAGGATGCAGCATCAAAGGCCTAATAACAGCATGGTCAGTTTATCAGCTATAGATGAAGTAGACATGCAGTTCAAAACACACCTGTGGAGGGCTGACTTCCATGTGATCTTCATCTGACCGGCGGATGTATCCTTAGGAGAAGAACTGGTAAGTTTAGGAGAATTCTCTTTCTCGGCCTCCTCCTGTTCCTGGCCGTGCAAGCTGTGACCCTGTATATAGAAAATAATCAATATAACTTTCACTACAGAATCCAAGGCAAAGTGGAACTTACTAGTGAGTCAGAAGAAAGGGTCTGAATCGAGACAACAGGTTTGGGCCAGGTGGCGGCTTTCATGAACCTCGGCTGGCGAAGTCTTTTTCCCTCCCTCTTCCGCATCACCCCAGGGGAAGAAAAGATAGCCTTATCAAGGGAAGGCATGTCGGTCTGGTATAGAGGCAGTGGTGCCTTTTGCAGATACTTGAATGGCTAGCCTGCATCGTCAGTAGGAATAGGTCCTGCCTGCATCTGTGGTCAAGAGATTCAGTTGTATCATGAAGCAACAATGCACAAAGAAGGCCGAATTGAATGGAAGATTACCTCTTCCGGTGTAGTTTCATGCTCGGGGTCGATGGCTAACAGAGCCGATGCCACGGCATTGTGGAAAAGGTGGGGCTTTCAGAAATTCCACCAGCGGTCAAAGCCATCGGCTGTGTACACGAATTCCATCGTGCTAGGTATGTTCAACTCTGTCAGAGAAGATGGAATACGCTTTGTTGGCTACCAAGGAGTCGGCTATATCAGCCCGGCTCTGGATTTTCTCATGGATGATCAGACGAGGAAAAGTCTGATTTAGGCCGTGCTGGCGAGCAGCTAGGATAGGTTCGTATGATTCATATCCTGGTTTGTTAATCCTGTTACCAGTGCTCTTGCTGACTGGAAGGAGACAAGGGGTAGCCATTATGCTGAATACGGCTCGAGTTTCCTCATCAGTACTGAAGACATCTAGTCTGAAGAAGGATGGGTTCTCAAATTGTTCAGATTCGGTATATGCATTATATACAGGGGTGGTTTGTGAGCTGTAGAAACATTTGTACCATTTGGCTGTTTCAGCTGCATCGGTCTGAGTTATAGGCAATTGGTGCAAAGCCTGGCCAAATGAGGTGCAACGGATGGATTTGCTTGTGAGGTCTTAGAAAGACTAGGACTCGAGTGATGGCAAATCTGGAATTTCATTATGGAAGTACAGTTGACTCCAGAGCTGAACAAACCACCAGGGACCGCTTGTCTTGATGCGTTGTCCAGCCAATATGTGCCGGATGTTCAAAGAGAGGTGGCGGTACAGTCTAGGAAAAGCTTTCCTAAGGCAATAGACCGGCCTTGAGCTAGAGCGGTGGCCAAGTTGAGATAATTCTTGGTTGGGACTAGAGAAGGACCATTGAAGAGGAAATGGTCAAGCCACAAGTTCAGGAAAGCGATGTGCTCTTTCTTTGAAACTAAACCGAGTTGCTTATTGTGCTGAGCGATATATTGGCTCCTGTTTTGGGTACTGCTCTTTTCCACTATTTTCTTATAAGGACATTCAACTAAATGGAAGGGAGAAGGGTAGGTGGATTGCACATCTAGTCCTAAGATCATGACAACGTCCATGAGGGTAGGTGTCATGGGGCCAGAACCGAACAGGAAGCACTTCAGGTTGTCCGACAAGAAATAGCCGATAGATCTGAGCAGATTGTCATCCTTCTCCATGGGACAAAGAGATAGGGTCAGAGCATCGGCTATGCGCATGGACTGCCAAGTGGAACTATATGCGCGCTCAACATGCTTGTACCAATCGGCTGACCCGTCCATAGGGAACGGCTAGGCGCGGAGTTGGTCAGTCCACAGATCTAGGTCTGGGTCGACATGGACAAAAGGCAAGCACTTGGTCTCTGTTCTAACAAGGTCATACGGGGGCTCATAGGATGTGGGTCCTAAACTGTAAGAATTGGAATTGGCCCAGGTTGGGATCAGTATCTCGTCGGCCTGAATGATTGAAGAACGAGTGCAAGGTAAAGATAACAGCTTTGTGAGAAGCATAATTGCAGAAGTGGTCAAGGCCTTTACCTTCAATCCAAACACACGCCCGCAAAGAGTCTGCTCTTCTATTGTGCTGCTCGACGCCGCCATTCTCGCACATCGCTTGAAGCAAGAGGTGGTGGAAAAAGTGTTCGTCAGCGGCAAAAGGGAAGAAGACGAGTTCTCGTTCAGTGTGTATGCCTTTATGAGACGCTGGCTAACGCGGGGTTTGGAAATTTCGGTCGGAGCAAATGCGTCCTCTGGTCTATCGGCTTGTCACATTATGTTTGACTTAGTCAATGAGACAGAGCCGATTTAATGTTGACCAGTGAGCCAATTGTTTTACTAGGAATCGGCTAAGTGAGCAAATCGACTTATAGCAGCTGGTTGTGGAATTTCTCGGATCAGTGCGGTGCTGCTAAGCCGATTTTCGTACAAAGGAGAATCGGCAAGAAAATAGAAAAGGGGACAGAAGTTCAGAAAGAAAAATTGCATTAATTTACATAGCAAAATATATCCTTCAGCCGATACTACGGCTGTTAACCCCAAAAGCTAAGGATTATCTTACAGAAGAGCCGATGCAACGGCTAAGCTACTAAGACTTAAGCTAATACTAACTGCTACTGAGACAGGATGCTCTAAGCATCACAGTCATCGGCCGATTCCTCATCGGCTTCCTCGCCCGCGCCATCGTCGTCTTCGTCGCCGGCATCCTCGCTCTCGGTAGGAGTGAGGTCAGACGAGCTCTCCTCATACTGAGCTGCCAGGTCTTCATCTTCGTTCGGCTCCTCTGGTTCGGCTTCATCGGAGGAGTCCTCCGGCTCATCGGCGTCGTCATCCTCCTCCTCATCCTCCTCATTGCCCTCCTCTTCGTCGTCAGAGGGCGGCGTCCCTAGGCGCCTTCTCTTGATGGGACGCTCGGGCGAGTCGTGGTTCGGACGAGGGACCCATGGAGAGGAGGCGATTGCGTCCTCTGGGTCCTCGGCGCAGCGGAGGTTGATCACGCCGCGCTGAGGGGACGGAATGTCCTCGCCCCAGGCTTTTAGCCAAGCGACTTTGGTGGCGTGATCTGGGGACTGCTCCTCATCGGCTGCTAGGATGGCTGGGGGAGCTTGGTCGGCTTTTGCCGTCGGCAGTGGAGCAAAACCCGGCGGTATGACCGGGCAGGGCGGCAGTGGCACTGGCACATCGGCCGCGGCGCCTTGAGCAGAGGCGACGGAGGGGGAAGATGGTGGAGTAGGAGCTCGGGCCCGGTCACAGAGGGAGAGGAGTGCGGCGATGGTGGGTGGTTGCTGCCAGAGGAAGACATGGCTGAAAAGGGGGTTTTCTTGGCTCTGATGGCTGAAGGAAGGGGAAGAATGGATGCCGATTTGGGAGAAACAGGGGGACCTTGCCTTTTATTAAGCGTGACGCGATGGAAGTCGAAGGGGCACCGTACGGGAAGCAAAGGGGTCGCGCAAGTCATCATGACGGTTGCCATGGAAGAACGTGTTGCGGTTCAGATCGATGGGACGTGCATGGCCAGGTTTCCCACCCATCTGGTTTTGAAATAAAAAAAATCTTTATTTGCCAAAACCAGGGGGCATGTGTTGACAACGGAATTTGGCCGCCCCTGTTAATGGGCCAAGATCGGCTTTGGGCTAAAAGAAAGCTGTCCAAGGGAGCGACGGCGGATGGTAAAGCAAGCCATTGGGCCTTGTATCATAGATTAAAGAGTCCAGTTTTAGTTGGTTAGGGTTTGTACCTTAATTATGGAAGGGGCAAGCTTGTTGCCCTCGTCTACGGACTATAAATATGTACCTTTACTATCGAAATAAAGTTGACGACATATGTTCATCGAGCAACGGCTATCTCCACATCCCCTCGGCGCATCGCCACCTCTAGCGACTAGAGTTTCAGGTAATCGTCATGCTACCTTAACGATTTGGTTTGTTATAGGCATTACGACGTTTGTCGCCTGGCAAATTGTGTACTGAAGCGTTTTTGATGGCACGATTTGCTAGTTTCCATGATGAATCTCGCGATGAGCTCTACTTAGCGCGAGATCCATTAGTTATCTTGATGAATATCATGTCAAGCCTAGCTTGGCATGAGATCCGTCATGTGTTTGAGCCGATATGCTTGCACGTCGGCTCATGCACAACTTGTTGTTATGCTAATATCTCCTATGATGCATGCTTTCACGCTCCTGGTTTGTTATTAGATTAGCATATCGCAAGGCTTGAAGCATAGATTAGATCTGTTCTTATAGCTTTATCTATAGATCATGTGTCATTAGGACGATCCAATGTACACCCTGTCCTACCTTTTATTGTTTTATCAAAGATGCATCTGCTTTTCATATTGTCTCTATAGAATCCTTGATACAACAGTAGGCTTAAGGCATGTTTGATGTTCATCTGGATGTTTCTAGCTGACTGGACTAGATCTAGTCATGTTTCTTCTTCCTTTATTTAAGCACTTTTTTATACTATATATGGATATACTATTGGTAAGACAGCAGGGACTTGCTGATGGAGAAGATCCGATCCAGGATGAGCCGATCCAAGCGATCCGGCTAGTATTTAACGTTTAATCTGTTTTGTCTGCTTATACAGGGGAAACCGGAGTCAACCAACGTCATCATCACCACCACAACCTCCCTGGCAAGGTCGTAAGCCAGGTGGCACGCCCAACCAACACCGAGCTAAGAACAATCGGCTGATCCGTTCGGCTGATTGTGGGTCGCAGCAAGGAGGAGCAATCTTTCGGTCCACATACACCTCCCGGCCCTATTGTGTGAAGCTCTCTAGGAAACTACCTGTTAGTTTCCTGGTGCAACACTTACATTACTGCAAGTTCTTACTATATGATATATGCAAATGCTGGAACATGCTACTCTATGCTGACTCATTATTGTTTAAAATCAACAGCTAAGGATCCACTTGTCAGTAAACATGCTTCGCGTCAGCCGTCAACCTTTCCATTAAGTCCTACTGAGTAATTAGTACTTAGGGTTTGCCCCCACCTTTTGAGCTGCAGGTATGGAGTTCTTTGTATGCACCTGTATGGGAGGAAGTGCATGTCTCCATCTGGAGTGATAGTTATCACGAGTGGCATAGGGGCAACATCGGTGGGCTCGATGTTGCTTCATCGTTGCAGGTCCCCTGACTTATCGTGAGGTCGAATTTGAATTTCCGCTGTGATATACTTTTAAACTTGCTTATCGTATGATCCTATGTTGGAACTCTATTTTATTTAGAACTGGTTTGTAACCTTGATCTATTTATTCTCAGTTTCAACTGCTTAAACTCATTACTCTATGTTGAACTCACCACTATTTAAAATCAACAGCTAAGGATCGACTTGCTAGTAAACATGCTTTGCATAGCCGTAAGCAATTTCCATTAAGTCCTACTGAGTAATTAGTACTCAAAGTTTGCCGCCACCTTTTGAGCTGCAGGTATGGAGTTCTTTGTATGCACCTGTGTTGGAGGAGGTGCATGTCTCCATCAGGATTGGCAGTCGTCACGAGTGGCATAGGAGCAACATCAATGGGCTCAATGTTGCTTCACCATTGCAAGTCCTTTGATTTATCATGAATTTGAATTTAAATTTCTGCTGCGAGATACTTTTAAACTTTCTTATCGTATGATACTATGTCAGATCTGTATTTTATTATGAACTGGTTTGTAACCTAAGTCTATTTACTCTCAATTTCAACTGCCTATGATGATGTAACTATTGTGGCTCCTTCGAGAGCCGGATGTCTGTGATGTTGGTTCCTCTGGATTTGGTGTTATCGAGAGCCAAAGGCCTCTCGACGGACGACTGGGTTTAGTTTGGCCTAAGCACACTATGAGCCAAAGGTGGTAGGTGTGTTTAGTCCTAATTAAATCGGCGGTTCCGCCACATTGATGAAATAATCTTTGGTGGTTCATCTCACGCTTTGGTGTCTAAGTTTGCTGAATAGATGTGTAGTGAGTTTGAGATGAGTCTCATGGGTGAGCTCCAGTTCTTCCTCGGGCTGCAGATCAAGCAAGGCCATGAAGGAACCTTTGTCCATCTGTAGTGGAACTGACAATTTAATCTGGGCTAAGCACACCTGCCACCTCTGGCTCGTAGTGCACTGAGACCAAATTAAACCCGGTAGTCCGTCGGGAGTCCTTCGGTTCTCGATAACACCAAACCTAGAGGAACCGACATCATACACATCCGACTACCAATGAAGCCACAACAGTTACATCATCACAGACAGTTGAAATAGAGACTAAATGGACTTAATTTACAAACCAGTTCGAAATAAAATACAAGTTCGAACATAGTGCCATACGATAGCAAGTTTAAGAGTATCTTGCAGCGGAATTTAAAGTTCAAAGTTCATGATAAGATGAAAGACGTGCAACTATGAAACAACATCAAGCCCACCTGTGTCGCTCCTGTGCCACACATGATGACCTTGAATCCTTGGTGGAAACATGCACCCCTCCAACACAGTTGCATACAAAGAACTCCGTACCTGCAGCTCACAAGGTGATGGCAAACCCTGAGTACTAATTACTCAGTAGGACTTAATGGAATGGCTTACAGCTGACGCAAAGCTTGCTTACTAACATGTGGATCCTTAGCCATTGATTTTAAACAATGATGAATTAATCATAAAATAACAAGTTCCATCATTTGCATATGTCATCATAAGAATAATAATTTGAAGGAATAAAATATAACCATACATATACAAGCATGTGGAATTTGAAATCATGAGTGATAAGCATAATATATTCAGGTGGTTACTATGTTACCCATGTGCGATATATGGCATTCTCACACCTAGTGAGCATCAGCGATTCGAATCAATTTTTAATTTCCAGGAATAACTAGAAATGCCAGGGGTATATGCTTACTAACCCTCAGCGTTTTGACATATAGCCCCATCTTAATTTGACCCGTCCCAAGATTCAAAATGCCCCCACCTAACGCCCGGGTTGTGCCATCTTAGGAGCGATACCACGTGTGCTGGGTCAGGCCTCCCTCGACTATAAGCGCCCCCGAGGACATTGCCCTCCATCAAGTGGATGGGCGGCATCTTGAAAGCTTCAGACAGCCCAGGAAAGACTTTCACCAGTCCCATGACCTGGATAAACAACCTAGCAATGTTATGCCGATCAACATGCGAACAGCAGACAAGCCTTATGCGACTCAGGCGGAGTCCACCAAACCATCAACATCATCATCATCGTTTTTTTACCATCTCTGCCCGGTCTAAATTTACATCACGAGCATAATAATAACTTCCACAATAGCAAGATTTCTGTAATTTTTGAAATCACGTACGTGATGAGTGACACTATTCACTCGTGTCTACTCATACCCAGCAGATTCTAGGAATACTCGTCCTACGGATTCTATGTATAGGTGCTAGAGCCAGGGCGGCCAGGGAGTCTAATGTTTTCAAACAACTCTTAATGTAGATGCGAAATCCTCAATCATATAATATTAGCTGCGAAGAAGCATGGTCCTGCCTACCTTTGCTTTCATTTTAAGAAAACCAACTAACTAAGCTAATGTTAGTTTGCCGGGTTGTGGGGCTTTGTCCTAGGCAACCCCTTGATCACTTGGATAGCTCCTCCTTCCAAACATGATAGATGGGCCCTCTAGGTTGTGCTTGGGGCTTAGTTGGTCTTTTGGACCACCGTTGATTGAAGTAGCTCCACGCGCTCGCTTCTTGATCACGTATCTGCAATGAGTGACACTATATGAAGGATATGCATGATACAGTGAATGAGATGCATAAATATCGACCACACATAAACAATCATCTCATGGATAGACAGAAGGGTGATCAATAGACTACTTAAGCAGGAAATACTTTTATGGATACTGAGCAAGCATACAACCTAACACTAACATGTATACAAGTCATTGATCATATAACAAGTGTGTTAATGATGTGATCTGCTGAAAACAAGTCATAGTTATCTAGTCACTTAGATTACTATGATAGACTTGGTGATGGTATTTATTTCTATCCAGTAATAAGATGAAATCATACACTTCATGCATTCATTGGAAACACCCACAAATGATATCACACATTTTGTTTATTTAATGGATTAAGACCTTATATTGACTTTAAGTGTTTTACACGAGTAAGTACATTTTTTCTTAACAAGTGTAACATGGAGAAAAGTAGATGGTATGCAGCAAGCAATCAACCAACATTCACAATGATATCAACTACAAATAAAACACCTACCAAATGAGTTCAACTATGTATGACATGTAAGAAACTACTATAAAATGATACTGCCAAAAATTCAGCCACAAAGGAGTTATAATTTAATTACGAAAATTCTAGCAAGTTATTAACCTTTTAAATTCTCAGATTTATTACGAATCATAGGAATTGTTTTTGGTCATGAAATTTATTCACCAAGTAACATAGAGCATAATCATCATGTACAAAAATCAGCAAGCAAAATATCCATGCTTTGATAGGACATCTATTTTCCATACATTTACTTTAGCTGATGTAGATTAAAACAACATTCGTAAAATCCAGAAAAATACTTTGTTGACCCTAAATATAACCAGCAAAATACCAATATTTTATGGAATTTATTACATACCCTAAAACCACTTTTTCCTATTATTTAGTTAGGCAGCAGATATGTTGTTATTTCCAAATTACCATTCAAACCTTACATATAGAGCCTCAAACTTTACCAGCCAGCCAGATATACTGCAAGGGTTGACTACAAAATCTAGTACAACATTTGGATCATAATTCATATGGCAAGTATCTTCCATGCATTTTTATTGCAAAAGATCAAGCCTAGGGGTGGATTATTAATTTAACAGCAAGTGCTTCTGCTACCAAAATTTATACTGAGCATAAACATCACATTAAAGCTACTGACCAAGTTTCATGTCATTTGGAGTTTATTTGGACCACTTTTGACATTTATCTTGTTTTATCATGCATGCAACAAAAACAGGGGCAAAACAGTCTTTTCATGGATCCACATCATACCTAGCCTGTAGATCTAACAAAGAGGAACACATTGCAACAAAGTTTGCATTTTTAGGATTTATATTCGATTTGTTATGATTTTTCAAAGTTCACACCTGAAAATGCATTTAAACCCTAGATCTAGGACTTAAACACGAATAACCATAACTTCTAGGGGCTAGCATGCAAGACCTACAGGGCTTAGTGAATAGCACATGGACTGAAATGTAAACACACATAAGTATAGGGGCGAGATCTGAAAATCGTCGCGGCCTTCTTCTACCTCCGGACAGGGGACGGCGCGCGCGGCGGGCCTACCTTGGTGGGACTCCGCTGGCGCGTGGAGGCTCGGACTTGAAGCTGACGAGGTCCGTGAAGGAGTTCCCATCGATGGGGACATTTCCCCCAAGGTCTCATCGCACGAGATGGACAGTAGAGGCGGGACGACGACAGTGAACCCGGACAGCCACGGCGCAGCAGTGCGGTCGTCCTCCGGCGACGTGAGCGGAGGTGGACGGCGAGACCGAGCGCCTGGGCTGCGCGGGTCGATGGGGAACGTAGCGAAGGTAGTCTGGTGGCGTAGAGATGGCCCAGCGGTGGCCCTCTATGGCGAGGCCGGGCTCTGGGTGGCCATGGTGGGCGGCATGGTTGGGATCGGGCTAGGGCGACCGGAGCGTCCTGGGCTTTGGGGAAAATGGAGAGGGTGACGGGGCGCTTGTGGCATGCGTGGTGCCTGGGCAAGCGGAGGTCCGTAGGGCTGCTGTGCGAGCTCGCACTCTGGCTAGCAATGACGGCCGGCGTTCTGCAGACGCTCACAGGGAGAGCAGGGCGAGAGAGGGAGAGTGAGCGGGGCTGAGTGTAGGGAGCTGGGAACCCGTACAGGTGAAGCCGCGGGCGTCGGGATGACGTCCCAGGCGCCACGCGCCACCGGCCGTACGTCGCGGCCATGTGGCCACCATGGCCTGGGCGCCGGCCGAGCACCCGGATTGACAGGGCCACCCGTCAGTGAGATGAGGGAGGGGAAAACTAAAAAAAGAAGAAACACATTTCGTTTTGGTTTTCTATCCCTCTGAAAAATGCATCTTTAATGAAATTAGAAGCCGAATTTGGAAAAACTCCAATTGAAAGAAATGTTGTACTCTTTAAAATCTACAACTTTGTCAAAAACATTAATAGTAGGTTCTGTGTAGAAATATGGTTTAAATTTGAATTTATCTTACTAACTCATGTTGTAGGACCGAGACGTGCGACTAGAGGGGGTGAATAGGAGCACTTGAAAACTCAAACTCAAACCCCCACCGCAGTACAAAACCAAAACAACACCCACAACAAACCTAGACACCGTCCGCTGAGAGGATACGTATCTAGCTCACAACACGTGCTTGGTACCGTCCACTGAACAGATACGTACCAAGCACCAAGCGGAAGCACATGCTCAAACGGCTAAGAAAAGGACCGCAAAAGGAACCAACTCTGGGGAACTGCAAATTTCAGACAGACAGGGCTGCAAAGAAAAATCTCAAAACCCCTCAAGAGAAGCTCCAAAAAATCCCCAAAATTACCACACCTTCACAAGGCAATAGGGAACAACTCCAGAAAAATCCCATCCAAACAATGAGACTCAAACTTGTCCAAATGCCACGCCTTCTTAAGCACAAATCACCTGCAGCCAAATGCTCGCAAATGCTTGACGCTAGGCTGCCTACCAAACCGAAGTTCATACGAAGTCTTCCCAAGGAAAGCTCGCAAGAAAATTCGGTTCACAATGTAACAGGCCGTATTCACTGCCTCAGCCCAAAAGCGCCTTGGAGTCCTATGCTCATCGAGCATCGTCCGTGCCATCTCAACAAGTGTGCGGTTCTTGCGTTCCACAACACCGTTCTGCGGTGGGGTATATGGAGAAGAAAACTGGTGCTCAAGACCTAGGTCGCGACAGAAGTTTTCGAAACGAGAATTTCTGAATTCTCCGCCATTGTCACTGTGGATAGCCCTCATGGCCTTATGACTCTCGTTTCTCAACCTCAGTACCAGATCCCGAACAAAACCAAACGCCTCATCTTTAAACTCCATGAAAAATACCCACGAGAACCGCGAAAAGTCATCCACAACAACAAGCACGTACCACTTCCCACTGACCGACGCTACCCGAGCGGGACCTACTGTATCCATATGGAGTAGCTCACCCGGATAGGAGGTCATAACCTAAGACACAGGAGTGTGAGAAGCGGCAACCATCTTACCTTGACGACAGGGGTGGCATACTAAGTCCTTCTCAGCTCTCAACTTGGACAATCCTCGGATTAGGCCCATTGAACTCAACCTGACTAGCAGATCAAAGCTCAAGTGACCAACCCTCCTATGCCACTTCCAAATATCAGCAGAAGGACAAGCAACCAAACAGCGAGCAGGGCCAGAAACAGATGTGAGGTCGACCCTAAAAACCAGACCAAAAGGCAGCAAAGAGCAAACCAGGGTCTCCTCAGCATCAAGAACGCAGCACGCACCCTTCTTAAAACGAACCTCAAAACCTTCATCGAGAAGTTGCGAAACAGAAACCAAATTGAACCCCAGATTCTGGACAAAAGCAACTTCTCTCAGGGAAAGCTTAGCAGAGAGCGAAACAGAACCAACACCCATCACTTTACCTTGACCATTGTCCCCGAATGTGATGTACTCCTTGGTGCTCACGGGGTTGAGGCTGGAGAACCACTTGCGGTGCCCTGTCATGTGCCTAGAGCAACCGGAGTCCATGATCCACACGTTCTCCATGCCTCGATCCTGCAAAGTCAAGAAAAGCGACAGTGAGCAAATGGTCCGGCACTGGGGTTAGTACCAAAACTGCTGTACCAGTGCCGAACCATCTGCTTAAAAGTGGGGTAAGCACAATCAACAAAATCATCACAACGATCAGGGTAACCACGACCTCCAAAGCGTGAACCATCGAAAGCTCTCTCAAAGCCTCGGTCACGAGGTCCATAGCCACGCTGAAAACGACTAGGAGCTCGGCCGGTAAAGCGTCTCTCACCACCTGGAGCACGGGCCTGAAGGCCGCCTCCTTTCTCACTACCAGCAAAGCGGTCTCTCCTCTCACCGCAGTGGGGAGGATCTTGCCTAGCACCCTGGTAGAACTGATCCTGGTTCCCCCGAGCTCTCTCCTGCCTCCGCTTCCTCCTGAAGCAAAACTCCTGTAGGTGGCCATTCCGCTGGCAAAACTCATAGTGGTAGACAGGCCTTCTAGGAACTGGGTTAGGCTAGGACTTGGGCTTAGGTGGTGTGGCCTTGGGTGCCTTAGGCTGCTGGACTGGCTTCTTGCCCTTCGCCTTAAGCTCTTCCTCAACAATCCTTTCCAGCTTAGCCTTGGAAGGCTTGGGTGTCCAGTACTCCTTCTTTGGGGCAGCCTTGGGTGGCTCATGGTAAACCCCATCAACAGTCTCACCTGGCTGGGTAGGTGCAGTCTTGATCTTAACTGGAGCACTCTTCTCTCCCGAAGTGCTGCACTCTCCAAACCCAACACTACTTGTCTCACCCTCGGCTCTCTTGGTGCTCTCTATGATCATCTCTAGTTGGGGTTGCCTAGCATACACCCAACTGAGCACCTCTCTCAACCTGTTGTTGTCATTTTGCAAAGACAACATCTCTTCCCTCAGATTCTCCAGAACCACAGTCTGGGCAGCACAGGTGTCAC
Organism: Paspalum notatum; assembly: GCA_022530915.1. Taxonomy (NCBI): domain Eukaryota; kingdom Viridiplantae; phylum Streptophyta; class Magnoliopsida; order Poales; family Poaceae; genus Paspalum; species Paspalum notatum. The sequence continues at coordinate 34,248,656 of CM039687.1, read as the reverse complement.
AGTCTAGGGAGGGAACCACAATAGCTTTCTCCAACTTTCTAATGGTGGCATCCCTATCCACTAGCTGCATCCTAAGGGTTAGGCAGATCTCACAAGTGTTAGTAGGTGCTGAAAGCACCTCAAGGTCACCTCTCAACTGCTCTAACTCACCTCTCATGGTTGGACAAACCATACACGCACCCAAAAGCACAGGTCTAGCCCTAAGCTCCTCAAGCTCCATGAGCTGCCCCTCAAACTTATCCTTTAGCACAGCTAGCTCTCTAGCTAAATAGGGGCAAGACTCACACTCAAGCTCTCCAATCAAAACAGGCTCATCCAATTTGGACTGGAGTTTGCCTAGCTCAACCTTCAGCTCATCTATTGCCTAGCTCAACCTTCAGCTCATCTATCTCCTCTACCCGCTTGGCATACCTATCTCTCTGGTCACCAAGCTCCGTCATGAAAGACTCGTAGGTAGGGCACTCAATCTCACTGGGTTGGGGTCTCACACTCCTCAACCTCTCATTCTCCTCTAAAGCCTCAGCAAGTTGGGCTTTCAACTTCTGCAGCTTCTTGGCTGCCTTCTCCAGCATCTTATCCTGGGCCTTAAGCTCTCAGCTGTTCTGCTCTAGCATCTCAAGGATTTCGGCTTGCTCAGGAGTTACCTCATCATCGGAAGAAGAGTTGCTGCCGTCATCCTTGTCCTCCTTGTCCTCAAGCGCCATGGAGCAAACCAAGCTCCTCTTCTCCTTGTTCCTGTGCCTGGACTTGGTGGAGACGAAGCACAAGCCAGCTGGACCTCCTTGATCGTTCCTCTTGTCCTTCCTGTACGTGATCTCCTCATTGCTTGAGCTCGACGAGGACGAAGAGGAAGAAGATCCGCTGCTGCAGAACCCGATCTCGGCGAAGAAGGCCTTGTCTCGCTTTCGGTTGTCCTTCTGGTAGCTCTTGAAAGCCTTTCGGAAGTTCTTCTTGTCGAAGGAGCGCTTGCCGGAGCCGTGCTTGCTGGAGCGGTGCTTGTCAAAGCTTACCTTGCCATGGTGGTACTTGTCGGAGTCGCAGGAGTAGCTCTTGCCCTTCTTGTAGCAGTCGTTCTTATTGGGGCATTCGGCGATGAAGTGGCCGATCTCTCCGCACTCGAAATATTTGGGTCGCTCGCCCCTCTTCTTTCTCATCCGGTTGTCATAGGCGCGCTGAAAGCGACTGGACACCAGGCATAGCTCTTCATCCCCAAGCGACGCCAACTGCTCCTCTGTCACAGACATCAAAGCAGAAAACGAGAAGTTGTGCATAAGGGGGTTAGAAACAGACTCACTAGAGGAGGTAGCCAAGGCTAGACTCTTAGAACCTGTACAAGCATGGGAATCCCTCATCTTGTAATCTACCTCGGTGGCCTTGAGCTTACTATAGAGCGCCTCTACTCCAATCGTATCATACCCAGCCGACTCAATGATTGAGTTCACCTTGATCTCCCATATTTTTTTGTCCAAAGCATACAGCAACTTGACAGCCTGCTGATGATCGGTATATGGGAGGGCAGCGGGGGCAGAGTTGACACGCAACTTGTTGATGATCGACTGAAAGCGACCAAACAAGTCGTCTACTGACTCTCCCAGCTTCTGGACGAAATTCTCATATTCGCGCCAGTAAGTCTCCACAAGCCTAGCCTTAATCGTCACAGTACCCTCATGGTGTGCACTTAGCAGTGACCATATCTCACGCGCAGTCTTAAGGTGACTCACTCTCTCATAATCCATGGGACCAAGCCCGGAGAAGAGAAAGTTAACAGCCTTCGCATTCGCCTCATGCTGAGCCACGATATCCTGCGTAGTACGCTCAGCGACTGGAAGCACCACAAAAGTCGTACTCTGAGTAGCATCCCATATGTCTTGACTCTTGCTAACAAGCAAAGCCTCCATCCTACCTTTCTAGTAGGGATAGCCATTGGAGCCAAGGACGGGAATTTTCTCGGAGTAAGTCATCGTCGCAACGGTTTTGTCACCGGTTAAGGTATAGGAAACCTAACCGGCTCTGATTCCACTTGGTACCTATAGGGCGACACTTTGGTGGAGGTTCAACTAAATCCCAGACATGGTTTCTCTCAAAGTTCTCCAACTCCTCATGCATGGCGTTCAGCCAGTTAGGATCAGATAATGCATGTGACACATCCTGGGGCTCAAAAGAAGCAACATATGCAGAGCGGGAGAAAAAGGCTAAAGAAGCAACCGACGAGCGTGTGACACGCTGGTGAATGTCTCCAATCATCCTGTGAGGAGGGTGATCCTACTGGACCTGCCGAGATGGAACAATCTCGGAAGTCACCTCCCCTGCGTCCTCAGCGAGGCCAGCCTCTGCTTGAGCTTGCTGTCGGGGGAGTGAGGAGGAAGCCGTGGGCAAGGGTCTTCCTTCATCATCTGAGCTCATAGCAGAGGGGGCAGGAGCTGCAGTCGGTGCAGTGGCTCCTGCATCACCATCATTAACCGCACCTTCCTCATCCTCAAAGATGGGGGTGCCTTCTTCGTCATCACCTGAAAGCTCAAAGGCAGGGGTTGTGCAGGGCATAGTCTCATCAAAACAAACCTCACAAGTCTTAACAACTTGCTTGGCCTCTAAAATCCACACACGAAAAGCCCTAGAATTAGAAGCATACCCTAAGGAAATGAAAACCTAGCTGCCAAGACTTTCTCTAATGACCAGCTCTTAGGCTATTTATACACCGGTTCAGTTTTGGCATTTTTACACATGGACCCTTAACACTAGAAACGCCCGGAGGGGTTAAAACAGAAAAGAACCCGAAATATCGGGGACGGACGACCACGATGAAGACTTGATCTTCTTAGCTTCCACGCAATCTTCGGATGTCCTCCATGTGGCTAGTAGTCCAATCCGCCTTTGCACCCCCGGTTTTGAAGTCAGAAACCGGAAAACTTTAGGAAGTCTCCGTCTGGGCCGGACTTAGCCCATCTTCTCTATCTTGGCGAGTCGTGGCCCAACTCACCAAGCCTTGGGTAGCTTGGGTGGCGGTTTTGAGCCGAAGCCGCCAAAGCCTCCCTCACACGCCTTCGCGCCATGCACTCGGGTTGGACCAGCACGGTGGCACCCGGCTTCTCCAGTCCATCGGAGTTGCCTCGCGGTCCATCGGAGGGCTTACACTACCGTTGCCGATCCGCCCCTCCGTGTACCGAGCTCCCATGGCCGACCGACGCCGAGCATTGCCTCCGGTCCATTGGAGGGCTTTTGCCTCAGTCCATTGAGGTCTTCATCATCTACCTCCAGTCCATCGGAGGGCCTCCAGTCCATCGGAGGGCTTGAGCTCATTGGCAATCACTCATCACACTAGGAGAGCAATGAGGCCGGTCCATTGGCTCTCAATCTCCCCCTTGATGAGTGCATTGTCAACACCTTCAACCTGTAACCTAAAATAGAACAAAGACAAGAGAAAAGCGTAAAACCGAAAAGAAAGAAAGAAAGAAGAAAGTTGCTCAAAATGCCCAAGAACCAAATAAAGCAAAGAAACAGGGCACAATGAGACAACAAAAGAAAGCAAAGCATCGGCTCCTCAAGACAGAGGCAAAAGGCTCAACGCACCGATGCAAAGAGCATGCTAAAAGCTCAAACTCCCCCTGAAATGCATCCTCACAAATGCAATATGAATGCAAAGCTCTCCCTCAACAAAATCTCTCCTGAGTTCTTCCCCTTGTCCATATTTTTAAATTTCTTCCCCTTGGAGAAGTACACTAATCTCTCCCCAAATTTCTCCCCCTTGTTGACAATGGACACATCAAGGGTTCCTTGAACTCAACTCCCCTTGAACTAGACAACTTCCCCTCAAAATATGCTATGAAATGCAAGGAGTGTAACTGAAAGAGCTCAGAAAGGATGGAAAGCTAGTATTCACAAGTTCTAGCATACAGAGCAAGTGAGGGCAAGGAAGCATATAACAAGCTCAAATGAATCTATCTTACATATATCAAGAGCAAGCTTGTTTTTCAGGGTAGTTTTTAAGAGAAAGCATCACCAACATGAATAGCACCTAGCAAGATAGGCATGAACAACAAGATGCTAGCAATGCATACAAGGTGTGCTACGCTCAACCAAAGCATATACAACTAGCCATAAGCATTTTAGAGACTTACAAATTTCAGATTTAGACATTTGTATTCAAAAGCAAGTTCTTTTTGTGCCAGGGGTTATTTACTTGTCTTTTGCCACTTCTTACCAACCAATGCCAAGCCTAGGTTATATAACCATCAGAAGCTTAAGACAAGGTTTTGGTCATACACAGTCTAGTCCAAGTTCATGCCAAAGTGCAAAGGCAAGCAGTCTCGAACTAGATAAGTGTGACAAGTAAACCCACCTAGATCTTTCTCAATTCATCACATAAGACACTACTTATAAGCATTTTGATTCAGATTTCAATTTAAGCAAGGTGTCAAAAAAGCTTAGGCATAGCATATCCAGTATGAAAAGATTGCATAGCATTCAACAATCCTATATGCTAGGTAGCCAAATCAAGTGGTGATCATGGTTTTTGATTTACAAAGAATAAAATGACTTAGCTCACAACTAGTAATCAATAGATTCAAGAGAGTTTAGCTAACCATGATCAAGCAAGCACTGCACAATCTAGCACAAGCAAATACTAACTCATCATTCCAAAAGGGCTCTAGTGCTAGTGAAGTTAAAATGCATATGATACAATGTAATGCATGATATGATACACGATGCAAAAGAAACAAAGAGAAATAAAAGCAAGATAAAACCAAAAACTAAACTACAGAAGTTATTCCTTACTAAAAGGAATAGCATACTATCCCTGACTAAAAGGGATAGCACACTCCAAGCTCACCTCTCAAACGCGTAAAAGCGTCAAACCCTAGGGGCTTGGTAAAGATATCGGCCCACTGGTTTGCAGATACTACATGGACTAAGTCTATGTCTCCCTTCTCATAGTGATCTCTCAGAAAGTGAAACCTCACGTCTATGTGTTTGGTTCTAGAATGCAAGACAGGGTTCTTAGCTACTGAAATAGCAGAAGTAGAGTCAACTAGAAGAGGGATCCTACCAAACTTAAGGCCGAAATTACTAAGGGTGGCTTTCATCCATAAAAGCTGGGAGCAACAACTAGCAGCACAACGTATTCTGCTTCAGTGGTGGAAAGAGCTACACTAGCTTGCTTGCGGCAGGACCAAGAGACAAGAGAGGTTCCTAAGAGTTGGCATGTGCCAGAGGTTGACTTGCGATCAATCCGGCAGCCAGCATGGTCAGCATCTGAGAACCCTCTAAGAGAAAGAGAAGAACCCGAGGAATACCAAAGACCAAGCTCAGGAGTGAATTTCAGATACCTGAAAATGCGCTTGACCGCTTGACGGTGAGAAGTCCTAGGAGAAGCCTGGTAGCGCGCACAAAGACAGACCGCGAACTGAATGTTCGGCTTGGTCGCCGTCAGGTACAGAAGTGAGCCGATCATCCCTCGAAATTCCTTCTGGTCCACCGCCTCCCCATCTTCATCAGCATCAAGCGCCGTGTTTGTACTCATAGGAGTTGTCATGGGTTTAGAGTCACCCATGTTAAACTTCTTGAATATGTCCCTTGTGTACTTGGCTTGATGGACGAAAGTTCCTTCAGGGCCTTGCTTGATCTGCAGCCCGAGGAAGAACTGGAGCTCACCCATAAGACTCATCTCAAATTCACTGCTCATCTGTTCAGCAAAACTAGACACCAAAGCGTGAGATGAACCACCAAAGATTATGTCATCAACATATATCTGAACTATCAGGGTGTCACCGCCACGACTCAACAAAAACAAGGTCTTGTCTACTGAACCCATCACAAACCCAGACTTGAGCAGGAAACTCTTCAATCTAGCATACCAAGCTCTAGGAGCTTGCTTCAGACCATAAAGTCCTTTCCTCAACTTATACACCCGGTCTGGAAAATTGGCATTCTCAAAGCTAGGTGGTTGTCTCACATATACCTCCTCCTCTATGAACCCGTTTAGGAAAGCAGACTTGACATTCATTTGCTGCAGTTTGAAGCCTTTAGGGGCCGCAAAGGCAAGCAAAATCCTAATGGCTTCCAAACGAGCTACAGGGGCAAAGGTCTCCTCATAATCTATCCCCTCCTTCTGACAGAAACCCTGGGCTACCAATCTCGCATTGTTCCTCACAACCATCCCATCCTCACCCTGTTTGTCCATCTGTAACCGTGAAGGAACCTTTGTTCATCTGTAGTGGAACTGGCAATTTAATCTGGGCTAAGCACACCTACCACCTCTGGCTCGTAGTGCACTTAGACCAAATTAAACCCAGTAGTCCATCGAGAGTCCTTCGGTTCTCGATAACACCAAACCCAGAGGAACTGACATCATACACATCCGACTCTCAATGAAGCCACAACAGTTACATCATCACAGGCAGTTGAAATAGAGACTAAATGGACTTAATTTACAAACCAGTTCGAAATAAAATACAAGTTCGAACATAGTGCCATACGATAGCAAGTTTAAGAGTATCTTGCAGCGGAATTTAAAGTTCAAAGTTCATGATAAGATGAAAGACGTGCAACGATGAAACAACATCAAGCCCACCTGTGTTGCTCCTGTGCCACACATGATGACCTTGAATCCTTGGTGGAAACATGCACCCCTCCAATACCGTTGCATACAAAGAACTCTGTACCTGCAGCTCACAAGGTGATGGCAAACCCTGAGTACTAATTACTCAGTAGGACTTAATGGAATGGCTTACAGCTGACGCAAAGCTTGCTTACTAACATGTGGATCCTTAACCATTGATTTTAAACAATGATGAATTAATCATAAAATAACAAGTTCCATCATTTGCATATGTCATCATAAGAATAATAACTTGAAGGAATAAAATATAACCATACATATACAAGCATGTGGAATTTGAAATCATGAGTGATAAGCATAATATATTCAGGTGGTTACTACGTTACCCGTGTGCGATATATGGCATTCTCACACCTGGTGAGCATCAGCGATTCGAATCAATTTTTAATTTCCAGGAATAACTAGAAATGCTAGGGGTATATGCTTACTAACCCTCGGCGTTCTGACATATAGCCCCCATCTCAATTTGACCCGTCCCAACATTCAAAATGCCCCCACCTAACCCCCGGGTTGTGCCACCTTAGGAGCGATACCACATGTGCTGGGTCAGGCCTCCCTCGACTATAAGCGCCCCCGAGTACATTGGCCTCCATCAAGTGGATGGGCAGCATCTTGAAAGCTTCAGACAGCCCAGGAAAGACTTTCACGAGTCCCATGACCTGGATAAACATCCTAGCAACGTTATGCCGATCAGCAGGCGAACAGCGGACGAACCTTATGCGACTCAGGCGGAGTCCACCAAACCATCAACATCATCATCATCGTTTTTTTTACCATATCTCTGCCCGGTCTAAATTTACATCACGAGCATAATAATAACTTCCACAATAGCAAGATTTCTGTAATTTTTGAAATCACGTACGTGATGAGTGACACCATTCACTCGTGTCTACTCATACCCAGTAGATTCTAGGAATACTCGTCCTCCGGATTCTATGTATAGGTGCTAGGGCCAGGGCGGCTATGGAGTCTAATGTTTTCAACCAACTCTTAATGTACATGCGTAATCCTCAATCATATAATATTAGCTGGGAAGAAGCATGGTCCTGCCTACCTTTGCTTTCATTTTAAGAAAACCAACTAACTAAGCTAATGTTAGTTTGCCGGGTTGTGGGGCTTTGTCCCAAGCAACCCCTTGATCACTTGGATAGCTCCTCCTTCCAAACATGACAGATGGGCCCTTTAGGTTGTGCTTGGGGCTTAGTTGGTCTTTTGGACCACCGTTGATTGAAGTAGCTCCACGCGCTCCCTTCTTGATCACGTATCTGCAATGAGCGACACTATATGAAGGATATGCATGATGCAGTGAATGAGATGCATAAATATCGACCACACATAAACAATCATCTCATGGATAGACAGAAGGGTGATCAATAGACTACTTAAGCAGGAAATACTTTTATGGATACTGAGCAAGCATACAACCTAACACTCACATGTATACAAGTCATTGATCATATAACAAGTGTGTTAATGATGTGATCTGATGAAAACAAGTCATAGTTAGCTAGTCACTTAGATTACTAAGATAGACTTGGTGATGGTATTTATTTCTATCCAGTAATAAGATGAAATCATACACTTCATGCATTCATTGGAAACACCCACTAATGATATCACACATTTTGTTTATTTAATGGACTAAGACCTTATATTGACTTTAAGTGTTTTACACGAGTAAGTACATTTTTCTTAACAAGTGTAACATGGAGAAAAGTAGATGGTATGCAGCAAGCAATCAACCAACATTCACAATGATATCAACTGCAAATAAAACACACACACACACAAACACATATATATGTACCAAATGAGCTTAACTATTTATGACATGCAAGAAACTACTATAAAATGACACTGCCAAAAATTCAGCCACAAAGGAGTTATAATTTAATTACGAAAATTCCAGCAAGTTATTAACCTTTTAAATTCTCAGATTTATTACGAATCATAGGAATTGTTTTTGGTCATGAAATTTATTCACCAAGTAACATAGAGTATAATCATCATGTACAAAAATCAGCAAGCAAAATATCCATACTTTGATAGGACATCTATTTTTCATACATTTACTTTAGCTTACTTTAGATGTAGATTAAAACAACATTCATAAAATCCAGAAAAATACTTTCTTGACCCTAAATATAACCAGCAAAATACCAATATTTTATGGAATTTATTATGTACCCTAAAACCACTTTTTCCTATTATTTAGTTAGGCAACACATATGTTGTTATTTTCAAATCACCATTCAAACCCTACATATAGAGCCTCAAACTTTACCAGCCAGCCAGATATACTGCAAGGGTTGACTACAAAATCTAGTACAACATTTGGATCATAATTCATATGGCAAGTATCTCCCATGCATTTTTATTGCAAAAGATCAAGCCTAGGGGTGGATTATTAATTTAACAGCAAGTGCTTCTGCTACCAAAATTTATACTGAGCATAAACATCACATTAAAGCTACTGACCAAGTTTCATGTCATTTGGAGTTTATTTGGACCACTTTAGACATTTATCTTGTTTTATAATGCATGCAACAAAAATAGGGGCGAAACAGTCTTTTCATGGATCCACATCATACCTAGCCTGTAGATCTAATAAAGAGAAACACAATGCAACAAAGTTTGCATTTTTAGGATTTATATTCTATTTGTTATGATTTTTCAAAGTTCACAGCTGAAAATACGTTTAAACCCTAGATCTAGGACTTAAACACGAATAACCATAACTTCCAAGGGCTAGCATGCAAGACCTACAGGACTTAGTGAATAGCGCATGGACTGAAATGTAAACACACATAAGTATAGGGGCGAGATCTGAAAATCGTCGCGGCCTTCTTCTTCCTCCGGACAGGGGACGGCGCGCGCGGCGGGCCAACCTTGGTGGGACTCCACTGGCGCGTGGAGGCTCGGACTTGAAGCCGATGAGGTCCGTGAAGGAGTTCCCGTCGATGGGGATCATTTCCCCCAAGGTCTCATCGCACGAGATGGACAGTAGAGGCGGGATGACGACAGTGAACCCGGACAGCCATGGCGCAGCAGTGCGGTCGTCCGCCGGCGACATGAGCGGAGGTGGACGGCGAGACCGAGCGCCTGGGCTGCGCGGGTCGACGGGGAACATAGCGGAGGTGGTCTGGTGGCGTAGAGATGGCCCAGCGGTGGCCCTCTATGGCGAGGCCGGGCTCTGGGTGGCCATGGCGGGCGGCATGGTTGGGATCGGGCTAGGGGCGACCGGAGCGTCCTGGGCTTTGGGGAAAATGGAGAGGGTGACGAGGCGCTTGCGGCATGCGTGGCGCCTGGGCAAGCGGAGGTCCGTAGGGCTGCTGTGCGAGCTCGCGCTCTGGCTAGCAATGACGGCCGGCGTTCTGCAGACGCTCACAGGGAGAGCAGGGCGAGAGAGGGAGAGTGAGCGGGGCTGAGTGTAGGGAGCTGGGTACCCGTACAGGTGAAGCCGCGGGCGTCGGGACGACGTCCCAGGCGCCACGCGCCACCGCCCGTACGTCGCGGCCGCGTGGCCACCATGGCCTGGGCGCCGGCCGAGCACCCGGATTGACAGGCCCACCCATCAGTGAGATGAGGGAGGGGAAAACTAGAAAAAGAAGAAACACATTTCGTTTTGGTTTTCTATCCCTCTGAAAAATGCATCTTTAACGAAATTAGAAGCCAAATTTGGAAAAACTCCAATTGAAAGAAATGTTGTACTCTTTAAAATCTACAACTTTGTCAAAAACATTGATAGTAGGTTCTGTGTAGAAATATGGTTTAAATTTGAATTTAGCTTACTAACTCAGGTTTGTCTCACCCAGCTCTCCAGATTAGAAATTCCAGAAGTCCAATTTCTGGTCATTTTCATAACAGGAGTTTTTTAACAATATTGTACAGAATTTCATGAGCTAAAACTATCTCAAATAGAGTTTAGCAATGACGGATGGGAAAAATAGAAAAAGAAGAAACACACTTCGTTTTGGTTTTCTATCCCTCTGAAAAACGCATCCTTAACAAAGTTAGAGGCTGAATTTGGAAAAACTCCAATTGAAAGAAATGTTGTACTCTTTGAGATCTACAACTTTGTCGAAAACATTGATACTAGGTTCTGTGTAGAAATATGGTTTAAGTTTGAATTTATCTTACTAACTCAGGTTTGTCTCACCCAGCTCTCCAGATTAGAAATTCTAAAAGTCCAATTTCTGGTCATTTTCATAACAGGAGTTCTTTAACAATGTTGTACAGAATTTCATGGGCTACAACTATCTCAAATAGAGTTTAGCAAGATTATGGCTGTAGATCGAGGAAATTTGAATTTACTAAATAGGTCAGGTTTGGACAGATTTCATATGCTGACAGAAAAGACCTAAGCCACTATTCAAACCCTAATGTAGGAAAAAGCACCAATTAACAAAGTTATTCTTCATGAAATCGTCTACAAGTTTTGTATATAAAGTTTTGTCTATTTCACCACAGATTTTGAAATACAAAAACAATTGTGTTCAAAGGTTTGGTCAAACAGCAAGCTTACTTTTTTGGAGAGTCTTTCTTGTTTCCAACTTTTGTAGTATCAAATGAAGTCCAATCACTTCCACACAAGATGCATTGCAAAGGTGATGAGTTTAATTTCATTTCATAGAAAGGAATATTTTGAAGTACTGTAGTGAAATCAAAAGTAATTTTAGAATGAAGTTTGGGAAAAAGCTAAAAACTCATACTTGGGAAATTTCCTAGTGTGGACCGATATGAGCTGATTCCAAGAGAATTGTGGGGCAATTTAAAATAGGCGAGTGACAGTTTTGAATGATACTTAGTGTAACAAAAGTGTAGTTCATAGCATGTACAACAACTTTGATAATGAAGTTAAGCTCGAGTGCTTTATGAATCTGAAAGTTTTATTAGGGCTCAAATTTGGTCACAATCACCATTACTACCCTTCAAAGAATTTCTGGTTTGATTTGGTTTGGATTTTTGAGCCTCATAACATCTGGTTTTAAAGATGGTCAATTTAGAAAAGTTGAAAGCTACATCTTGAACCAAAAGCTTTGTATTTGATGTTTCATATGGAAGTGTATAGATTTTTCCACTACTCGTCCAAACAGCGCAAGGTTTTTTATTCTGAATGGAAAATTTTTGACACAGTGATTTTTCCACCTAGTCCTCATTACTCTCTAAGCATGATTAAGCCCTAACTCATCGTTAACTTATGTCTAACTGTGTATTAAGGCTTTTGAGATGCCGGGGGCATCACAACCCACCCCCTTAAAGAAATCTTATCCCGAGATTTGGATGAGGCAAGGTTCTACGACGTAGGGTGAAATGAGAATAGCCGCATTCTGGGGCTCATGACACTTTTAGGGAAGCAGTCACATCTAACTTCTCCCTTGTTAGCTTTGTTAACTAGCTCGTGAATGGTTAGTACCTTCTTAGCACATTGTAGTTACAAAGCATCACCTGGTAGGCTAGGATGGTCTTTTCCAAGGTACTCAACAAGTGGTGCTATACATGAGAGTGAAAGAACAAGCATAAGGAGACTATCGCAACCACGAGCAACAATGATTGTTTGAGCAATAGAAAGGAGCTACCTCCTGACTTTACACCAAGTTTAGAAGCACGATGCACATCTGATTTATTTGAGCAATAGGAGCAAGATGTACACAGTCAGAAATTTGGATCGAATGGAAATCTTGTGATTCATAGAAACGGCAATGGATGTGTTGTTGAGAGACACACTCATTTCGTTTGATAGGGACTGCGTACACATATAATGTATAAAGTCTGACCATCACCAAAAAGTAAGATGTGGTGAAACATAGCACATCCTACTCATCACGCAAGAAAGATACAAAAGGGACAAGATAGGACATATTCACCTTGACAAGGTGATGGTTTGTACAATTTCTTAGCATTGGTCAAGACTGATCCAGAAAAGTCTAGTTAGATGATATGTGCTTACTAACGAAACAATCGACGATGTTAGTAAGCCCTACTTTGAGGGTAACTTTAAAGAAGAAGGAAACAATTCATGGAAAAGGTGGTATGACAACGGCACCAGCCGAGAACAAAAGCTAGTGCAGAAGATGACACTGAAGTTCATCCTTGGGGAATAAAGTTCAAAATGGGAAAATATACAAGTGATGTAGTGGAGCATAGTTGATGGTTTCCACAAGTCAATGAAGGCAAGTTGGAAGAAGGCAATGGAATGATGTAGCAAGACAGTGGAAATGAAATCAAGCATTCCCACGAATACAAGACATCAAAGACAATCAAGGTAAGCATAGAGAAGTCATGAGATTGGGACCAATGGATATAAAGGTACTATGGAAACAGAATTGATCGTTCCCATGGATTAAGAAGGACAGGGTCAAACAAGGAAATGGAAAGATGTGAACAAATAAACAGTGGGATTGACGTTGGCTTCCCACGGATCAAAGAAAGGCAGGGTGAAACAAAGCAATGAAAACAAATAACAAGGTAGTAGAAATGAAATCGATTATTCCTAAGAATTTAGAAATGCAAGGTTGATCAAAGCCAAGAAGTGGACATGGATATTACACTCTAGAAGTGATGTCGTGCCGTCGCATGTCTTGATACCAGCGTGCCCCTAGTTGAACCAAGTGACGGCCGTACACAAGGGACCCTAGGTTTCGTCGCGGCACCATAGACTGCTTGGATAAACACCACGTCAAAAGCGACATAACCATCCATTCTTAGGGGACATGAACATGGAGCTCGGAGTTTGGAGCATATGAACCTTAATGTATGGATGATATTAATAGGAGAGGTGAAAGCACATTGATTTCAAAGATTTAGAGCATTAAATACATGAGAACCAAAAACATGTGGTCACAAGTGCTTGAGGTGCATTGACAAAAAGGACTATAACACTTGAATGACAAGAATTCGAAGCTTAGGATTGCGAAAGCGCAAGGGTTGGAAGTACACGGATCACTGGAACTGATTTCATGGAGTTAGGAGTAAGGGGCAAAATGACTATACAAGACGAAAACTTAGGTCGATAAGAGTCCAAGTTAAACGTTGATATTATGCTAATCGATACCCATTTCGTCTTGCCTAACCGTATGATTGAAACATTTGGGTCAAAAGCTAGCTTCTCCTTTCAATCATGTTGATGCGGCGTTGACCTTCATGTGGAAGACACCATGATGTTGAAATCTTGATTGAGCGCCAAATGTGAGAACGTTGCCAAAGTCGAGGTTGATCTTGAAAACTTTCTCTTATCCTTCAGGTCATCAATAAGAACTCTACCGCATTGCCTATGGATATGTAAGCGATGGTAAACCCTTGATCAAGGTTTCTTCTAAACTCGTTCTTATCTTGGTGGAGCTCCATCTTATTGTGTAGTGTAGGAGTTGATGAGGCGTTGAGAAAAAAAAAATTTTAGGACACCTTTGGAATTTCAAAGGATCGTGCATCAGCTGGGATGTGGGCCTATAAGATCCTACTTAACTAACACCCAATCTTCGGCATGTATAACTCTCCTAACTTGATCTTCGTTTGCTGAATCCCTTCAATAGAATCATCCTAGGACGTAAATGTTGAATCGAAGTCACACCAGTGGAGCAGTCTTCAGCTTAGCCATCCTTTTGACTCTTCTCTTGTGATAACTTTGGTGTGAACAATGAAGATTAGGTCAGCGGCGATTTGGATCCCACGACTTGTGAATGATCCGCGTACATGCTATATCTATGAGCCCAAAAATATACGGAAGGATGAATCGACACAATATCACGGCACTGTTTCTTCAACTTTCCTTCCTAACGCGTACAATTTCATAAATAAATTTTGCAAGGTAATTCATTAGTCTTTGAAGAAACTTAGAATGTAAAAGTTGTGCAAAAGTTTACACTCTACATCATTGTTACAGAATGGTTTTGCTGATTCTATTTCGGAATGGCGCAGGTATTCAAACTCACAGCTAGGATAAATCTGTCCTGATCTGAAATTCTGCACTAACTCTGCTATCGTCACAATACAAGCTGTTTGAGGCTGAGTTCAAAATATCAAAGTCGTTAATTTTAAAGTTTCCTACAACATCGGTATAGAACGTTTCTACCCATTCTGAGTTAAAAAGGCATAAAACTTTGAATTACTCTCACGTGGTCGAATCTGTTCAGATTTGAGTCCCGTTTTAGATCCTGACTTGGTTCAGTTAGAGGCATTTTTAAGAGTTGGTCAGAATATAAAACTTATAACAAATTTCACATATTACAACTTTGGTACAACAATCTTTAGCTGGTTTTGCTTTTATCATGTCCAGAACCTTAATTTGTAAGCTAAGCACTCGCTGTCCAGGTTTTAAAATCTGACTGAAACTGATCATATAACATCCTTACATGCACTTTTGCAACAAAGTCATATAGAAAAGTTGTTTGTTTGTTTAGTAACTAGCTACAACTTTTGTATAGAAAGTTTCCCTTGAAACCATTTGGATCAATGCAGAATTCGAAATCTTTAACTGATGGTCACATGGGTACAGGTTTTTAGTTTGAACACGTTTTGACTTCATGATCTAAGAGCTTTCAGAGGTAGGGTTCTACGGCAAAATGGTCACCAACTATGAGCTATACAAGTTTCGTACAGATTCAGTTTCTAAGAATGCTTGAACCCCCCAAATCATGAACTTATGATTTACTTCTCGTTTTCATCTATGATTAACCCACTGATTTGATCATCTCTAGCCGTACACCAAAATACAAAATGTGTTCACATGGTTGTTAGCTGCAACTTTTATATAGTATGTCTTCACAGAATAAAGTTGGAACTCAATGTAAACTTGAAAACTTTGTGAAGGGTCGGATTTTGGGCTGAGCGACATGTTTAATGTATTTGGCTTGCATTCGTTGAACCATTCATATTTAGAGTGAGTAATGTTAGCCGGTGAACATCGGGGTCAAGACTGTCTGAACTGCTTTGGCCGGTGAACCCCTCTACATCACCAGCCCCGCACTGAACGGCCATATTGGGGAAGCTATGTTCTACTCAAGGCCGCTTACCCCCATCCACATCGAGGTTCAAGGAGATAATGTAGCTGAGTTCGTTATGCATCCCCCACACGATGGCATTCCCTTGCAACCCCAAGTATATTCCACACCACCATTGGTCATACCTGACAGATACTTCTGCCAGCTGAGGTATCGTCAATTGGAAAACGGCAAAGAGCGTCCTCCTCCGTACCCCAATGTGGTCATTGTCAATCAACGATGAGGCCAACAACAGGATCCACCAGGAGCTCGGCCCCCTCAAGGGGCAGGGAAGGCACCCGATCAGGACATGCTCAAGTGGCAGCGCACGTACGGGGTTGGGCCGATCCAACACGATCAGGCCATGCATGCTGCTGGAGCCGATCCCGACATGGTCCGGGATCAAATTTCTGAAATTTCGAGGAGTCAGTACGGGATTGCGCCTAAGCGGGGAGTCACCTACTCAAAACCCTACCCAGAGGTATATGACCACCTTGAAGCGCCTCCCAAGTTCAAGATCCCAGATTTCTTGAAATTCAGTGGCAACGACGGTGCGAGCACCGTCGAGCATGTTAGCCGACACATGGCGCAGCTGGGACCCGCATCCCAAGCTGAACATATGAAGATTCAGCTATTCTCTCTGTCACTGACCGGGCCAGTGTTGGAGGTTCTTAGCCTACCGGATTTTACTCCGCAAGCGCACGGAGACTGCTGTAGCCTTTCACCCGGGAGTATTCCAAGGTATCGTATTTATCCATAAGGAAGCATTGAGATAGAGATATCAAACTACCATTCATCTAGTTGTTACTACTCTTTCACGACAACCAATAGCTAGGAAAGGTTGACACCAAACACCATGGGGTAAAAGCCAAGCACCGTTGGCAACAAAATAGGTAAAGCTAGTAGGACAACAAGGTAGGAACTGCTATACGGTCTTCTATCTCTGCTAGCATACAAGAGCTATCCGTGCTAAAGGTCGAAAGGATCTCAACAGAGTTATGACCTGCGTCGAGCGAAATTCCGGCGCCTTGAGGGGTCAGGGGTACATAGTAGACCACCGAAGGAGACCCGGCTAACGCCTATGGGCCTACCAAACGAACGGGCCTGAGATACACAGGCACACCACACGCTGTCACCGAGTGGAGCAACCATGCAAATCTGCATGGATAGGCTGGCACGCTACAAACGTGTTCAAGCAAAGCTTGAACAACAATAGTTCATCCTTGGCCAAAGGAGAGGAACTAACCAGAGCCTAGCGTATAGGTTGGATTGTAACACCGACAAGCATAATAACGATCAATCTATTCTAGTTTAGCACAACTCAGGCATCAGACTTGGTATTCCAAAAAGGAAAAAGGTGCTTAACAGCTGCATACATACCAAGCGAGTAACTAACTAGAGCAGAAAGGTAAGCGCATAAAGTAAAAACATGAAGTACTTGCACTTGTCGACAATAGGAAAGTAATGCTCTAGATAAGCAAATGAAATACATTTCTGAGTACTTTCGACTAACTCCGATACAACAGACTTTCTCTAACTCCTAAACTAAACACTGCTTTTAGAATGGAAGCCCCTCCCATGGGGAGCCTCCTAGAGGGACAAAGAGAGTTCACATGGTGTGAAATAGTACATTTTGGAGTGGGGGGAGTGCCCCTCTTTTTATAGGGCGAAGAAGGTCGGTGGGGGCAGCAAGTCGGTTGGTCGAGCGGCCATGTGGGTGGTCGGCCGACCATCACGGAGGTCGGCCGACCAAGCCCATGGTCGGCCGACCATCTCCCAATGTCGGCCGACCATCCGATGCACCGCCTCAATTCTCCAACGCCTAGGATGCCTTCTGGAAGTCGGTTTCCGTTGATACACGTGTTGAACATGTTCGGGCATCCAACGTGGTAACCGTGCAGGCCAAGTAATGGACCGAGCAGCCATTTGAGGTGGTCGGCCGGCCAAGCCTAGGGTCGGCCGACCAAGCCCAAGGTCGGCCGACCATCATTTCAGCCTTTCAGCAGTTCTTCGGCCCGTGTGGTGGCCTTCCGACGTTGGATTCGACTTGGGCTTGTTCCACCTTATGTATTTAGGCTCTTGGTGACTTCCTTGGATGAATAAGATGATGTATGATGCATTTTGAGAGAGTAGGTGGTCGGCCGGCCATGCCTTTGGTCGCCCGACCAAGGTCATGGTCGCCCGACCATCTCTCATAGCCTATGTTATCAACCTTGCGACGGCCATAACTTTAGCGTTCGGACTACAAATTGAGTGAATCAAAACTCCATTTTGATTGTTTTGACGAGCTCTTTGCAATGGCTTGGTCCATGAGGGAATTTGATATACTTCATAATGATGTTATTTCCCATTCATTCTTAAGCCATTTTATGTGATGATTCTCTCTTGCTCCATATGATGGTCTTTTGTATGGAATGTGAGCTTCTCCCTGTGATACATAGAAAACCACCAAAACTCGTGGAATTCATTAGTGTTAGGTAAGTAATGCACAGAACTTTATCTATACCCCATTTATTCACCGAGGGATTGAATGTCGAAGTAGGAAAATAACGACTGTCAACACCCCCAAGCTTGAAGTTTTGCTTGTCCTCGAGCAAAGTTAAGGCTTAGGCTCGGTGGATCAGGAGTTGCATCAATGTCAATGTCCTGCAAGTATTAAGTGCACAACCCAACATTCTACCTTTATGTTTGAACAAACTGGCATAAGTGTACCCCTAACCTTTTTATCCATACCTGTGGGGCTTTTGGCATTTCTTACCTTGTCTTTGGCGGTTGAGAGATGGAACAATTGTAGTAGAGTGTTACCAACCTCTATCTTCTTTCTGGTTTCATTCTCTGAGGGTTTTGAAAATTTTGAAAAGAAAGAACCAAGTTCCTCAAATGGTACCCTCGATCACTCAAGTGGTTGTATATTTCCTTACCAGGCCATTGGCCAAACTTTTCCGTATCAACTAAAAGGCTTATGAGGAGCTCAAGGTAGGGATAAAGTTAGCGTACCTATGTTATCTATATTGCTAAATCAAAGATTGATCCTAGCGAAGGTTGTGATACCTCTCATCCCGATCAAAGGAGAATGGATTGGTTTTGTGGATGGATATGGTCTATGGATGAAAACTCCTTATTTAATGAATCCCCTTTTGAAACTTTGAAGCTTTTGAGTGCATGGAGCTATCTTTCTCTTTCTTCTTCTTTTTTTCTCCTTTGTCACTTTTTCTCTATTTTTTTCGATAGCTCTATGTCTTCTCTTTGTATGAGAACTTTGGGGATATTGCTGGAATATGACTTATTTGGAGACCATATTTGTGGATAGGTAAGTGGATGATGGATAAGGTGGAGAAATATCTGGTGTAAGAAGATGCTTGAATCCAGTGTAGATTTAAGCATAACCAGACATAGAAAAGGCTAGCAAATAAAGGTGGATGTAAGGGATTTTGATCGGGATTTGAAATGCCACTGCCTCATAAGAACTCAAAATTTGACAAAACTCAACATAACAAAAGGTAGCATATGTAGAGGTTTCATCATGTAAGCATTTGGCTCTAGATAGGTATTTAAACCACTAAGGAACTTTCTCATTTTAGTTTTCAAAAAGAAAAACTCTGAGAATCTACCTTACTAGGATCAAGATGGGTTAAACTCAAACTTTGATTATATCTCATCTCACAACAACTTAGACATGGTTTAAAAGCACTTGCTCCCACAAGGTTAAAGATTAAAGGTAGAATCACGACAAATGCCAATAAGTTCAACATTCAGGAGAGTGTCAAGCTATATACAAAATACTTACAAGGAATCAACAGAGCAACTATTCATCATTTCCTTTAAGCAAGGGTAGAAACAAAGTTCTAGTATTATAGGAGTTAGTTTATTCATGGTAAAAGCAAATCTTTTTGTTGATTTCGAATTATGCAAATTTTTATGTGTTTTCCTTTATTCAGGATAACAAGAAGTGAATATTTTTTTGGTGTCATGGCAGTTTTCAGGATTTAAGATATCAAATTAATTCAAAGCATTCGGGGTACTCACCGAGTGATCTTCCCCCAACCTTAGTTCTTGCAAGTGATTGCCAAGAAACTGAGCTTCAGCATTACCTGGCATTGCCTCCCGCAAGCTTGTTTATTCCCTGGGTGACGACGATGCTGCTTTTGTTGCTCACCTGTGTTAGGCGAATTCACTTCTCTCCCTACTCTTGTTCTGCCTCCTCTATTTCTAAAATGACTGTCTGATGAGCAGTTCTTGTGCTGCTGTTTGGACCGTCTGCAAAGTGTCGGGAGTTTGGATTTATCTGATCTGATGGTACTACTCCCGTGGATGAATGTCTCTTATTGGATCTCCCGCTCCAACATCATATTTTTGCCTTTAGCCTGACATTCTTCCAAAATGACACAGTTTTGGTCGCGGCCAGCTGTTTATTCCCAAACAGACTGCGTGGAATGGTAGAGGTGGATGTTTGTTGAAGTTGACTCCTTTGCATCCATGGCAGTTCGCCACCAATCTTCGGGAGATGGCTATTCGCCATGTTTGTGATTGGCGTGCTGACTCATGTTGCGCCATGCTTGCGATGTTAGGTGGCTCATTGGCGCATTGACTCATGAGTAGAGTAGATCAACCTAACCTCTTGTAAACTGCTTTGTCTTGTTGTGTGTCCGGCCAGGGGAAGTGAATTAAGGAATGCTCACTTGTAGCATTCCTCCATACTTGGGTGATGTCACTACATAGATCTTATGCCAGTTGCAACCTCATACTATAGTGAAATCTGGTCTTGTGGTTTTAGAGACGATCTCTCGGGATGAGAGATGTCTGCTTCCCAAGTGATGCAGAGCATGGTCATTGTTTTGCAGCACTCAACCACTGTTGAAGGTTGAATATCGAGGTCCTTCCTCTCAGGGGTTGGGTTGGATGATGGATCTTTGGCCCATCTTCCCCAAGCTTGATTCTTGTGGTGTCATGAAACAAACCTTCTGTTCGAAGCTTTCATGTTCCACGTTGTCCTTTGTTCAGATTCTAATGGAAGGCATTGTCCAATCATGGTGCAAAGAGATACTTCAAGTTCGAGAGTGGATAGTGTGATGGCACTTTCGTTCCTCCATTATGATATCCGAAAACCTCCTTCTTCCTTTCCCTGAATGTTAGGGTTCAACATGTGCACTTGTCTACCTAACAACATTTTTCCTAAGTTGTGCAGAGTAGAGGGCTAGCTTAACTGATCAGGATAAGCTAACCTATGATAGCACTATTGGAAACTCTTATGGTCGTAGGATCTTAGCATGAAAGTTTGGTTTCAAGTGCTACCATGATAGCACTACTAGAAGATCCAAGCACGATGAAAGCTTTGTTCCAAGAGCAATCACTAACATGCATTTTAAAACAACCTCTAAAAAGAGAATGTTAAAAACAGCCGTTAGAAGGGGTTACCTTCATTGACGTTGGAAGTAACGATGCTAAAAATTCCATCTCGACAGTAGGTACACCGGGTTCTTTCTCCATGGTTGGTCATTGGAATGTTGATGTAGTAGATATCCTTTAAACATTGCTTCGTTGGCTTGGAAATTTTGGTTGTTTCTCCAGAAGCTTGTCAAATGCCAGACAATTTTCTCCCCCAAGCTTGGTTTCTCCATTGGATGCTGATTCCAAACTTGTTCCCTATCATGCTCTTATTGGGCTTGATACTTGTCGGGTATGACATGTGCCACCAGTCGTTGTCTGCCTTCGTGCCACACAGACATCAACTGCATATCATGACCTCGACATTCTCACCATGCTTGTGGTGATTGATTGCCTTTGTGGTGCTTAAGACAGAGCTTTGCTTGTGATCAAAGGTGTCTATGCCCGCCAAGCATGGATGATAGCATGATATGATATATGATCCATAACACGATGCTAACATTCCCCAAAAAGGACAAGAGGTTGAGCACAAGAATGCTGGCCATGGGGCCTCTTTTCTCGTGTGAGGAATGAATGCCTCCTGCAACAGGTTAGTGTACAATATATACAGGGGTCCAAAATATGCATGAAGAGCATTAACTACCGGGCCCATTGATCACAAAGTGCTAGCAAAATATTTCAATCAAAACGTGGCACAAAGCCTGTTGCTATACCATGACTTCCATATCTTCAACTTTACTCGAAATCCATGGTCTAAAAAAACGGGTGTGTTTTTGAAACATTACCAGGATTTTTCTATCTCCAAAACACTTGAGAGATCCAGCTAGCTCAAGGATCGCGGTTTATGAACTAGCATGGAACGTCACTACCAAAGTCTACACATAGCTCATTTATCCGACCCATCGGTTATAAAAAGAGGCTAATCCAACCTAAGCACCATGCTTAATATGTAAATTAGCCTCTGGGCACACAATGGCCCAAGCTATGCTTTCACGGTAAACTTTGGGTAGCATGATCAAGGTTTACTCAACGGATAGAGCAAAATTGAGGAGAAGGTTTTCTATTTTTCTATTTATTTTGAATTTTCAAAATAAAAAGAAGGAGCAATAACAAAAGGATGAATAACAAAATAATACTGTAACTCGGCGCTTCCCAGGCAACAGCACCAGAAAAGCTTCTTGGCGGTTCTTAGCCTACCGGATTTTACTCCGCAAGCGCACGGAGACCGCTGTAGCCTGTCACCAAGGAGTATTCCAAGGTATCATATTTATCCATAGGGAAGCATTGAGATAGAGATATCAAACTATCATTCATCCAGTTGTTACTACTCTTTCACGTCAACCGATAGCTAGGAAAGGTTGACACCAAACACCATGAGGTAAAAGCCAAGCACCGTTGGCAAGAAAACAGATAAAGCTAGGAGGACAACGAGACAGGGACTGCTATACGGTCTTCTATCTCTGCTAGCACACAAGAGCTATCCGTGCTAAAGGTCAAAAGGATCTCAACAGAGTTATGAATTGCGTCGAGCGAAATTCTGGCGCCTCGAGGGGTCTGGGGGTAGATAGTAGACCACCAAAGGAGACCCGGCTAACGCCTACGGACCTACTGAACGAACGGGCCTAGGATACACAGGCACACCACATGCTGTGACTGAGTGGGGCAACCAAGCAAATCTGCGTGGATAGGCTGGCACACTATAAACGTGTTCAAGCGAAGCTTTTCGCTTGAACAACAATTGTTCATCCTTGGCCAAAGGAGAGGAACTAACCAGAGCCTAGCGTATAGGTTGGATTGTAACACCGGCAAGCATAACAACGATCAATCTATTCTAGTTTAGCACAACTCAGGCATCAGACTTGGTACGCCCAAAAGGAAAAATGTGCTTAACAACTGCATACATACCAAGTGAGTAACTAACTAGAGCAGAAAGATAAGCGCATAAAGTAGAAACATGAAGTACTTGCACTTGTCAATAATATGAAAGTAATGCTCTAGATAAGCAAATGAAATACATTACCAAGTGAGAGCCAATGGACCGGCCTCATTGCTCTCCTGATGTGATGAGTGATTGTCAACGAGATCAAGCCCTCCGACGGACTGGAGGTAGATGATGAAGACCTCGACGAACTGAGGTAAAAGCCCTCCAATGGACCGAAGGCAATTCTCGGCGTCGGTCGGCCATGGAAGCTCGGTACACTGAGGGGCGGCTCGGCAACGGTGGTGTAAGCCCTCCGATGGACCGCGAGGTGACTCCGATGGACTGGAGAAGCCGGGTGTCACCGTGGTGCTCCAACTAGAGTGCATGGCTCGAAGACGTGCGAGGGAAGCTTTGGCGGCTTCGGCTCAAAACCGCCACCCAAGTTCAAATGACTTAGTGGGTTGGGCTCCGACTCGCCAAGATAGAAGATTGGGACAAGATCCAGCCCAAGAAGCCCGCAAAATAAAGTTTCCCGGTTTCTGACTTCAAAACCGGGGGAAGTTTTTGGACTACTGGCTACGTGGCGCACGTCCAAGCGAGGCGTGGAGAAGAAGAAGATCAAGCCGTCATCATAGTCGTCCGATTGTATCTTTTTCGGTTTGGCCCCCTCCGGGCATTTTTAGAGTAGGGGTCTTAGTGTATTTGTGTCGTTTAGGGCAGAAGGTATAAATAGACTTGAGAGGCTCCCTTAGAGCTCATCTTAGCAGCCACATACCCTAGTTTGCCTAACCCTAGCAGCCAAGGTCCAAAGAGAAGAAATAGAGAGGATTAGCTAGGAGATGAGTGCCTAGTTTAGTCTAATCTTGTCATTAGTGGGGGGATGAAGGGAGGTAGGCTCTAGGTAACTTGTGTAACCTGATTTCATGATTAATTCAAGGTTCCTCGTTGAGAAAATTTATGTCTTGAGCAGCTCAATTTCGTCCTCCTTTCCCCCTCCCCGTTCTAGTTCGTTTTTGGTTCCAATCCTTGGAGTTTGGTGTGTTTCGGTTTGTCCAAGGTTGGGATCTTTCTTTTGCTGGTATTTTGCCTTGCTATGATGTGGTAAATCTCACTAGCTAAGTGCTAGAATCGTCAAACCACGAGCAAGGGCCATTCTTGTCGGTTTTCAGTTTTTCGTTCTTTCTTTCCCCTTCTCACGAGATCTGCAATTCCCGGTTAATCCTTGATCTTTTCACATGGATATTTTGGGGTTAGCATTGGGAGTGATCTAGTATCCTCTGTGCAAAATTTTGTGAGATTTGGAGAAGGTTTGGTTGGTTTTTGGTTTGGTTTTTGATGTGCTCGTGTGCAGTTTTTCAGTTTCAGTTTCGGGGAGTTTTCTGGCTGTAGGCCGGACTGTCCGCCCCGTAAGTGCAGACAATCCGCCCTTGGGATTGTAGGTGCTGTAGGATGGGTTCCTTTGTCTGTAGGTTTGTCCGAAGTTCAGACCTCGGACTGTCCGGTCTGAAGGGTTTTTGGGCAGTTTCGGTGCCCTTCATTGGTTTTGTCCGGTCAGGCTTTTTGGTGGAGAAAGGATAGTCCGATCTAGTGTTTCCAGGGCTGTTTTTCTCGTGTTTGTTCTCCACTTCTCCCTTTGTCTTTTCTCCTTGGTTTCTTTGGTTTTTTTGAGTGTTGTTGTTTGCTTCAAACTTATGTTGTGTCAACCACTGCATGCCTATACTCTTCACTCACTGTTCTTAAGTGAGGCATGCTTCGGCGTGTTGAGTGGCTAGTGTGCGACACTTGCAAGCTTTGTAGCTTGTCTTGTTTTGTTTCTGCCTTGTTGTTTTCGCTTGTCTTGTTGCATGCTTTAGTGTTTTTCCGTTTAGGATTTCTCAATGTGTCCTAGGGTTGGTAGCTTGTCTATGCTACGCGACTCTTCACATTAGAGAGGTGTAGTTTTAGGAGTTGTGTGTGTTCGTCTAGGTGTAGTGTGATTGTTCATTTAGGTGTAGTTTGGTTGCTCGTCTTACGTCCGTTTCGTTGGGCGTTAATTCGAGTGCTTTCGCTTTCCACCCGATATGTATCTGTTCAGTGGGCGGTATCGGGTGTGCGCTAGTTTTTGTGAGAGCACGCATTGGGGGGTTTGAGTTTGAGTTTTTCAAGTGCTCCTATTCACCCCCCTCTAGTCGCACGTCTCGGTCCTTCACCGAGTACTTTCGACTAACTCCGATATAGCAGACTTTCTCTAACTCCTAAACTAAACACTACTTTCAGAATGGAAGTCCCTCCCGTGGGGAGCCTCCTAGAGGAAGAAAGAGAGTTCACATGGTGTGAAATGGTACATTTTGGAGTGGGGGGAGTGCCCCTCTATTTATAGGGCGAAGAAGGTCGGTGGGGGCAGCAAGTCGGTTGGTCAGGCGGCCACATAGGTGGTCGGTGGTCGGCCGACCAAGCCCATGGTTGGCCAACCATCCCCCAAGCTTGGTCGACCGTCCGATGCACCGCCTCACTTCTCCAACGCCTAGGATGCCTTCTGGAAGTCGGTTTTCGTTGATTCACGTGTTGAACATGTTCGGGCATCCAACCTGGTAACCATGCAGGCCAAGTAATGGACCGGGCGACTATTTGAGGTGGTCGGCCAGCCAAGACTAGGGTCGGCCGACCAAGCCCAAGGTCAGCTGACCATCATTTCAGCCTTTCAACAGTTCCTCGGCTCGTGTGGTGGCCTTCCGACGTTGGATTCGACTTGGGCTTGTTCCACCTTGTGTATTTAGGCTCTTGGTGACTTCCTTGGATGAATAAGGTGAAGTATGAGGCATTTTGAGAGAGTAGGTGGTCGGCCGGCCATGCCTTTGGTCGCCCGACCAAGGTCATGGGCGCCCGACCATCTCTCACAGCCCATGTTGTCAACCTTGCGATGGCCATAACTTTAGCGTCCGGACTGCAAATTGAGTGAATCAAAACTCCATTTTGATTGTTTTGACGAGCTCTTTGCAATAGCTTGATCCATGAGGGCATTTGAGATACTTCATAATGATGTTATTTCCCTTTCATTCTCAAGCCCTTTTATGTGATGATTCCCTCTTGCTCCATATGATGTTCTTTTGTATGGAATGTGAGCTTCTCCCTGTGATACATCGAAAACCACCAAAACTCATGGAATTCGTCAGTGTTAGGTAAATAATGCATAGAACTTTATCTATACCCCA
This sequence comes from Paspalum notatum, assembly GCA_022530915.1. NCBI lineage: Eukaryota > Viridiplantae > Streptophyta > Magnoliopsida > Poales > Poaceae > Paspalum > Paspalum notatum. The sequence continues at coordinate 34,222,565 of CM039687.1, read as the reverse complement.
TTTATTCACCGAGGGATTGACGGTCGAAATAGGAAAATAACGACCGTCAACAGCTAGCCTTTGGGTGGTACACCACGTTGGCCCCTGGATCGATTACTACCTGAAAACAGTTTGAGGAGAAGTTCCATGCGCAATTCTTCTTTGCATCTGATGAAGCGACAATGACAGAACTCACCCCCATCTACAAATACCCAGGAGAGTCGGTACAAAAGTACATCCAGCAGTTCCGTTAGTTGAGGAACAGGTGCTATTCCCTCAACCTAGAGGAAAGGTTCTTAGCGGAACTAGCATATAAGGGCTTGAACAAAGCCATCACGGTAGCATATGGGCCGACTGATTTTGAATCTGTCAGCCACTTAGTGTCCAAAGTCTCTTCCTACGAGCGAAGCCATCCAGAGGCCTTCCAAGAGAAGCAAAGACAGAACATCGGCTATGTCCAAGCTGAAGAAGATGATCCGCTAGACGATGCTGATGCCTGCCTTGTTCAGTGGGCCAAGACAAACCAACCATTGCAGTGCCAGTGGGTGAAGCAGCCTGAACCAACCCTGGGCTTCGACTTCGACATCTCCAAAACTGAGGCCATCTTTGACTTATTGCTCAAGGAGAAGCACCTAGTACTAGTAGCCGGGCACCAGATACCCACGGCCGAGGAGATGTGTGGTTGCAAATACTGCAAGTGGCACAATAGGCTAGATGGACATAATATAGTTGACTGCAGGATCATGCGGTCTGAGATTCAGCGAACTATCAAGAAGGGAAGGTTAGTCTTTGCCTGCGCTCCAATGAAGATTGACACAACGCCTTTCCCAGTCAACGCAGTCTACACGACTGGTTTGCTACCCATGGAGAGTTACTCAGCGTTGGCCTCCGCCGAGTCAACAATCTGAGCACGCGTGGGGGAAGCAATTACTGCAGGCAAGGTCCTATGCCATGCTACTCAAGAGCTGTACCCTCACCTACTCCTGAATGCCACCTTCTCGATTAACATGGTTAATACGCCCACGGATGATATGGGGAAGGCCAAAGCTGATCCACGTGATGATCTGCCTTTGGAGTTTAGGGCTAAAGAACACACTTCGGCCAGAACAATTGAAAGAAATCGACGATTCCACCCTAACTCGGGAGCATTGATTGGCATGTACGCGTGCCTCCATCAACGCAATGAGGAGCGACGTCGTGTTGAAGAGGAGGAAGTTTACTACCGCGAATGACGTCATCATCATGAGGAGCATCACCGCCAGTACCCTCGTTCGCCTAGGCGTGAAGAGAGGCACTAGGAGGACCATCGGCAGTGAGAGGGGCACCGTGACGCCGCCAATCGCGAGGAACATTGGCACTACCCCTGCTTCCACATTTGCTGGAGCCAAGGTATGGACATGCTTCCAACCATTGATGACTGCCCAGAATGTTCCAACCACATGGATCAGCACGGTAAGGCGACTGTGTTTGAACGCTTGCGACGTGCGCCGTCGCCACACCGTCATCGCGCGCCCTCGCCGCGCCGTGCACGTGATCCTACTCCCCCACCACGACGGCTTGCCTCTCCACCGCCAAGGCGTCGACCTGCATCTCCATCACCATGGTGCTCGCCGCCCCCCATGGAGTGGCACGAGCTCGAGGATGATCGGCGTCACGCGGAGTGCCACCTAGCAAGGTGGTGCCCTGAGGGTTTGACCAGATCACAGATGTAGGACTGAGACCTGGGACTAGAGAGGGGTCAATAGGAGCACTTAAAATCTCAAACTCACGACCCCCTGGTGCAAACTGACACACTTCATAAAATAAACGCTAAACACCGTCCACTGAAAGGAAATGTGTCTAGCAAGCACTTGGTGTCGCCCACTGAATGGGAACACACCAAGCGAGTGGAAGCACAAGACTCAACGATCACGAGATTGCAAGTCAAGCGGAACAACGACTCACGCACTAGCGTCTTGCCCGCCACTCAATGCACCGAAATGCGCCTCACTAGTTCACAGCAAGTTAAGAGTATGGGCAGCAGCAAGGGACACTAAAAGCGAGGTCAAAGCAAAGAACCGAACAGCAAAAACTCCACAAAAACAGACTGCATAGCCACACGTCGGATAGTCCAGTACACTTCACCGGACAGTCCGGTAGAGACCGGATAGTCCGGTGACCTGCACCGGATAGTCCGGTAAAAGCTGGGCGAGGGCCTAGAGCCGGATTGTCCGATGCAACCACCGGATTATCCGGTGATGAAGGGTGGTAGGCTGTAGAAACCTTTGTATGCACTCAATTTCGTGATTAATCCAGCAATATTCCTCTAAAATTGGAGTGCTTGTGTGCAGCCCCTTTCCTCTTCCTCCTTCTAGTTTGGTTTTGGAATGAAACTCAAAGGCTTTTGGTGAAGTGTACGAGAATATCTCGCATGTGGCTGTGCAGTCTGTTTTCGTGGAGATTTTGCTGTTCGGTTCTTTGCTTCGACCTCGCTTTCAGTGTCCCTTGCTGCTGCCCATACACTTCACTTGCTGTGAACCAGTGAGGCGCATTTTGGTGCGTTGAGTGGCGGGCAAGACGCTAGTGCGTGAGTCATTTTTCCGCTTGACTTGCGATTTCTTAATCATTGAGTCTTGTGCTTCCGCTCGCTTGGTGTGTTCCCGTTCAGTGAGCGACACCAAGTGCCTGCTAGACATGTTTCCGTTTAGTGGACGGTGTGTAGCGTTTGTTGTGTGTAGTGTGTCGGTTTGCACCAGGGGGTCGTGAGTTTGAGTTTTTAAGTGCTCCTATTCACCCCCCCACTAGTCGCACGTCTCGGTCCTACAAGTGGTATCAGAGCTGGTTAGGTTTCCTCATACCTTAGCCGGTGACGAAACCATAGCGACGATGACTTACTCCGGGAAGATTTCGGTCCTTGCCTCCGATGGCTATCCCTACTGGAAGGGTAGGATGGAGGCGTTCCTTGTTAGCCAGAGTCAAGACATATGGGATGCTACTCAGAATATGACTTTTGTGGTGCTTCCAGTCGCTGAGCGTACTACGCCTGAGATCGTGGCTCAGCATTAGGCGAATGCCAAGGCTGTGAACTTTCTCTTTTCTGGGCTTGGTCCCATGGATTATGAGAGAGTGAGATATGGTCCCTACTTAGTGCACACCATGAGGGTACCGCGACCATTAAGGCTAGGCTTGTGGAGACTTACCGACGCGAATATGAGAATTTCGTCCAGAAGCCGGGAGAGTTAGTAGATGACTTGTTTGGTCGCTTTCAGTCGATCATTAACAAGTTGCATGTCAACTCTGCCCCGCTGAGCTCCCATACACCGATCATCAGCAGGCTGTCAAATTGTTGTATGCTTTGGATAGAAAAGTATGGGAGATCAAGGTGAACTCAATCATTGAGTCAGCAGGGTATGATACGATAGGAGTAGAGGCACTCTATAGTAAGCTCAAGGCCATAGAAGTAGATTACAAGATGAGGGATTCCCTCGCTTGTACAGGTTCCAAGAGTCTGGCCTTGGCTACCCCCTCTAGTGAGTTTGCTACTAACCCCCTGTTACACAACTTCTCGTTTTCTGCTTTGATGCCTGTTACAGAGGAGCAGTTGGCGATGCTTGGGGATGATGAGCTTTGTCTGGTGTCTAGTCGCTTTCAGCATGCCTATGACAACTTGATGAGCAAGAAGAGGGGCGAGAGGCCCAAGTGCTTCGAGTACGGACAGGTCGGCCACTTCATCGCCGAGTGCCCCAACAAGAACGACTACTACAAGAAGGGCAAGAGCTACTCCCGTGACTCTGACAAGTACCACTCTGGCAAGCCAAGCTTTTACAAGCACCGCTCCGGCAAGCACAGCTTCGGCATGCGCCCCTTCGGCTAGAAGAATTTCCGGAAGGCTTTCAAGAGCTACCAGAAGGACAACCAGAAGCAGGACAAGGCGTTCTTCGCCGAGATTGGGTTCTGCAGCAACGGATCTTCTTCCACTTTGTCCTCATTGAGCTCAAGTGATGAGGAGATCATGTACAAGAAGGACAAGAGGAACGATCAAGGAGGTCCAGCTGGCTTGTGCTTCGTCTCAACCAAGTCCAAGCGCAAGCACACGATCAAGAGGAGTTCGGTTTGCTCCATGGCTCTTGAGGACAAGGAGAACAAGGATGATGGCAGCAACTCTTCCTCCGATGATGAGGTAACTCCTGAGCAAGCTGAAATCCTTGAGATGCTAGAGCAGAACAGACGAGAGCTAAAAGCCTAGGATAAGATGCTGGAGAAGGCAACTAAGAAGCTGCAGAAGTTGAAAGCCCAACTGGCTGAGGCCTTAGAGGAGAATGATAGGTTGAGGAGTGTGAGACCCCAACCCAGTGAGTTTGAGTGCCCTACCTGCGAGTCTTTCATGACGGAGCTTGGTGACCAGAGAGATAGGTATGCTGAGCTGGTAGAGGAGATAGATGGGCTGAAAGTTGAGTTAGGCAAACTCCAGTCTAAGCTGGATGAGCCTACTTTGAGTGGAGAACTTGAGTGTGAGTCTTGCCCCTGTTTAGCAAGAGAGCTAGCTGTGCTGAAGGATAAGTTTGAGGGGCAGCTCAAGGAGCTTGAGGAGCTTAGGGCTAGACCTGCGCTTTTGGGTGCGTGTATGGTCTGTCCTACTTTGAGAGGTGAGTTAGAGTAGTTGAGAGCTGACTTTGAGGTGCTTTCAGCACCTACTGACACTTATGAGAACTGCCTGACCCTTAGGATGTAGCTGGTGGATAGGGATGCCACCATTAGGAAGTTGGAGAAAGGTACTCCCATGATACCCTCCCTAGAATGTGACACTTGTGCTGCCCAGACTGTAGTTCTGGAGGATCTAAGGGAGGAAGTGTTGTCTTTATAAAATGACAATAGCAGGTTGAGAGAGGTGTTGAGTTGGGTGTATGCGAGGCAACCCCAACTAGAGATGATTATAAAGAGCATCGAGAAAGCTGAGGGTGACATGAGTGGTTTTGGGTTTGGAGAGTGCAGTACCTCGGGTGAGAAGAGTGCCCCAATTAAGATCAAGACTGGACCTACCTAGCCAGGTGAGACTGTTGATGGGGTTTACCATGAGCCACCCAAGGCTGCCCCAAAGAAGCAGTACTGGACACCCAAGCCTTCCAAGGCTAAGGTGGACAAGATTATAGAGGAAGAGCTTAAGTCCAAGGGCAAGAAGCCACTCCAGTAGCCTGAGCCACCCAAGGCCACACCACCTAAGCCCAAGTCCCAGCCTAACCAAGTTCCTAGGAGGCCTGTCTACCACTGTGAGTTTTGCCAGCGGAATGGACACCTAGAGGAGTTTTGCTTCAGGAGGAAGCGGGTTGAGAGGCAGGAGAGAGCTTGGGGGAACCAGGATCAGTTCTACCAGGGTGGTAGGCAAGATTCTCCCCAACGCGGTGAGATGAGAGACCGCTTTGCTGGTGGTGAGAAAGGAGGCGGGTTTCAAGCCCGTTCTCTTGGTGGTGAGAGACGCTTTGTCGGTCGAGCTCCTAGTCATTTTTAGCGTGGCTACGGACCTCGTGACCGAGGGTTTGTGAGAGAGCTTGAGAGGCCACGCTTTGAGGGTCGTGGTTACTCCAGTCATGGTGATTTATTTGACTGTGCTTACACCACTTTTGAGCAGATGGCTCAGCACTGGTACAATAGTTTTGGTACTGACCCCAGTGCCGGACTGTTTGCTCACCGTTGCTTTACTTGACTTTGCAGGATCGAGGCATGGAGGACATGTGGATCATGGACTCTGGTTGCTCTAGGCACATGACAGGGCACCGCAAGTGGTTCTCCAGCCTCAACCCCGTAAGCACGAAGGAGTACATCACTTTCGGGGACAATGGTCAAGGTAAAGTGTTGGGTCTATTTCGCTCTCTGCTAAGCTTTCCCTGAGAGAAGTTGCTTTTGTCCAAAATTTGGGGTTCAATTTGGTATCTGTTTCGCAACTTCTCGATGAAGGTTTTGAGGTTTGTTTTAAGAAGGGTGCGTGCCGCATTCTTGATGCTGAGGAGACCCTTATTTGCTCTTTGCTGCCTTTTGGTCAGGTTTTTAGGGTCGACCTCACATCTGTTTCTAGCCCTGCGCATTGTTTGGTTGCTTGTCCTTCTGCTGATATATGGAAGTGGCATAGGAGACTTGGTCACTTGAGCTTTGATCTGCTAGTCAGGTTGAGTTCAATGGGCCAAACTAATGATTGCCCAAATTGAAAGCTGAGAAGGACTTAGTGTGCCACCCCTGTCATCATGGCAAGATGGTTGCTGCTTCTCACACTCCTGTGTCTCAGGTTATGACCTCCTATCCGAGTGAGCTACTCCAGATGGATACAGTAGGTCCCGCTCGGGTAGCGTCGGTTAGTGGGAAGTGGTACGTGCTTGTCGTTGTGGATGACTTTTCGCGATTCTCGTGGGTATTTTTCATAGAGTTTAAGGATGGGGCATTTGGTTTTGTTCAGGATTTGGTACTGAGGTTGAGAAATGAGAGTCATAAGGCCATGAGGGCTATCCGCAGTGACAATGGCGGAGATTTTAGAAACTCTCGTTTCAAAAACTTCTGTCATGACCTAGGTCTTGAGCACCAATTTTCTTCTCCATATACCCCACCGCAGAACGGTGTTGTGGAACGCAAGAACCGCACACTTGTTGAGATGGCACGGACGATGCTCGATGAGCACAGGACTCCGAGGCGCTTTTGGGCTGAGGCAGTGAATACAGCCTGTTACATTGCGAACCGGATCTTCTTGCGAGCTTTCTTTGGGAAGACCTCATATGAACCTCGGTTTGGTAGGCAGCCCAGCGTCAAGCATTTGTGAGTGTTTGGCTGCAGGTGCTTTGTGCTTAAAAAAGCGAGGCATTTGGACAAGTTTGATTCTCGTTGTTTGGATGGGATTTTTCTGGGGTATGCTTCTAGTTCTAGGGCTTTTCGTGTGTGAATTTTGGAGGCCAAGCAAGTTGTTGAGACTTGTGAGGTTTCTTTTGATGAAACGATGCCCTGCACAACCCCTGCCTTTGAGCTTTCAGGTGATGATGAAGAGGGCACCCCCATTTTGAAGATGAGGAAAGTGCAGATGATGTTGGTGATGCAGGAGCCACTGCACCGGCTGCACCTCCTGCCCCCTCTGCTACAAGTTCTGATGATGAAGGAGGACCCTTGCCCACGGCTTCCTCCTCACTCCCCCGACAGCAAGCTCATGCAGAGGCTGGACCCGCTGAGGATGCAGGGGTGGTGACCTCCGAGATTGTTCCATCTCGGCAGGTCCAGTGGGATCACCCTCCACACAGGATCATTGGAGATCTTCACCAGCGAGTCACACGCTCTTCGGTTAACTCTCTAGCCTTTTTCTCCCACTCTGTATATGTTGCTTCTTTTGAGCCCCGGGATGTGTCACATGCATTATCTGATCCTAACTGGGTGAACGCCATGCATGAGGAGTTGGAGAACTTTGAGAGAAACCATGTCTGGGATTTAGTTGAACCTCCACCAAACTGTCGCCCTATAGGTACCAAGTGGGTTTTTAAAAACAGACAGGGTGAGAATGGGATGGTTGTGAGGAACAAAGTGAGATTGGTAGCCTAGGGTTTCTATCAGAAGGAGGGGACAGATTATTAGGAGACCTTTGCCCCTGTAGCTCGTTTGGATGCCATTAGGATTCTAGTTGCTTTTGCTGCCTCCAAAGGCTTCAAACTACAGCAGATGGATGTCAAGTCAGGCTTCCTAAATGGGTTCATAGAGGAAGAGGTTTTTGTGAGACAACCTCCTGGCTTTGAGAGTGCTAAGTTTCCAGACCGGGTGTATAAGTTGAGGAAAGCCCTGTATGGTCTGAAGCAAGCTCCAAGAGCTTGGTATGCTAGGTTGAAGAGTTTTCTGCTCAAATCTGGGTTTGTGATGGATTCAGTAGACAAGACCTTGTTTTTGTTGAGTCGTGGCGGTGACACCCTGATAGTTCAGATATATGTCGATGACATAATCTTTGGTGGTTCATCTCACGCCTTGGTGTCTAGTTTTGCTGAACAGATGAGCAGGGAATTTGAGATGACTCTCATGGGTGAGCTCCAGTTCTTCCTCGGGCTGCAGATCAAGCAAGACCCTGAGGGTACCTTTGTTCATCAAGCCAAGTACACAAGGGACATACTCAAGAAGTTTAACATGGGTGACTCTAAACCCATGACAACTCCTGTGAGTACAAACACGGCGCTTGATGCGATGAAGATGGCAGGCAGTGGACCAGAAGGAATTTCGAGGGATGATCGGCTCATTTCTGTACCTGACGGCGACCAGATTGGACATTTAGTTCGCGGTTTGCCTTTGTGCGCGCTACCAGGCTTCTCCTAGGACTTCTCACCGTCAAGCGGTGAAGCGTATTTTCAGGTATCTAAAATTCACTCCTGAGCTTGGTCTTTGGTATTCCTTGGGTTCTTCTCTTTATCTTAGTGGGTTCTCAGATGCTGACCATGCTGGCTGCCGGATTGATCGCAAGTCAACCTCCGGCATATGCCAACTCCTAAGAACCTCTCTTGTCTCTTGGTCCTCCTGCAAGCAAGCTAGTGTAGCTCTTTCCACTACTGAAGCAGAACATGTTGCTGCTGCTAGTTGCTGCTCCCAGGTTTTATGGATGAAAGCCACCCTTAGTGATTTTGGCCTTAGGTTTGGAAAAATCCCTCTTCTAGTTGACTCGACTTCTGCTATCTCTGTAGCTAAGAACCCTGTCTTGCACTCTAGAACCAAACACATAGACGTGAGGTTTCACTTTCTGAGAGATCACTATGAGAAGGGAGACATAGACTTAGTCCATGTAGTTTCTGCAAACCAGTTGGCCGATATCTTTACCAAGCCCCTAGAATTTGACGCTTTTACGCGTCTGAGAGGTGAGCTTGGAGTGTGCTATCCCTTTTAGTCGGGGATAGTATGCTATTCCTTTTAGTAAGGAATAGCTTCTGTAGTTTAGTTTTGCCTTTTATCTTGCTTTTTGTTTCTCTTTGTTTCTTTTGCATCTTGTATCATATCATGCATTGCATTGTATCATATGCATTTTCAATTCACTAGCGCTAGAGCTCTTTTGGAATGCAGAGTTAGTACTTGCTTGTGCTAGATGGTACAGTGTTTGCTTGATCATGGTTGGCTAAGCTCTCTCGAGTCTGTTGAATACTAATTGTGAGCTAAGTCTTTTGCTTTCCTGAAAATCAAAAACATGATCACCACTTGAATTGGCTACCTAGCATGTCTAGGAGTGTTCAGTGCTATGCTATCTTTTCATACCTGGATATGCTAGTTGTGTGCCTTTGCTAAGTTAATGCCTAAGCTTTTATGACACCTTGCTTAAATTGAAATCTGATTTACAATGTTTACAAGTGGTGTTTTTTGTGCTGATATGAGAAAGATCTAGGTGGGTTTCCTTGTCACACTGATCTAGTTCGAGACAGCTTGCCTTTGTACTTTGGCATGAACTTGGACTAGGCTGTGTATGACCAAAACCTTGTCTTAAGCTTTTGATGGTTCTTTGAACCTAGGCTTGGCATTGGTTGGTAAGAAGTGGCAAAAGACAAGTAAATAACCCCTGGCACAATATGGAACTTGCTCATGTAATACAAATGATTAAATCTGAAATATGCAAGTCTCTAAAATGCTTATGGCTGGTTATGTATGCTTTGGTTGAGAGTAGCACACCTTGTATGCATTGCTAGCATCTTGCTATTCATGCCTATCTTGCTAGATGCTATTCATGTTGGTGATGCTTTCTTTTAAACTACCCTGAAAAACATGCTAGCTCTTGATATGTATAAGATAGATTCAATTGAGCTTGTTGCATGCTTCCTTGCCCTCACTTGCTCTGTATGCTAGAACTTGTGAATACTAGCTTTCCATCCCTTCTAAGCTCTTTTTGGTACACTCTCTGCATCTCATGGCATATTTTGAGTGGGAGTTGTCTAGTTTAGGGGGAGTCCTATGAACCCTTGATGTGTCCATTGTCAACAAGGGGGAGAAGTATTGGACAAAGGGGAAGGACTCGGGAGAGATTTACTTGAGGGGGAGCTTTGCATTCATTTTTGCATTTATAAAGATGCATTTCAGGGGGAGTTGAGCTTTTAGCATGCTCTTTGCATCGGTGCGTTGAGCCTTTTGCCTCTGTCTTGAGGAGCCGATGCTTTGTTTTCTTTTGTTGTCTCATTGTGCCCTATTTCTTTGCTTGTATTTGGTTCTTGGGCATTTTGAGCAACTTTCTTCTTTCTTTCTTTTTAGGGTTTTACGCTTTTTTCTTGTCTTTCTCCTATTTTAGGTCACAGGTTGAAGGTGTTCACAATGCACTCATCAAGGGGGAGATTGAGAGCCAATGGACTGGCCTCATTGCTCTCCTGGTGTGATGAGTGATTGTCAATGAGCTCAAGCCCTCCGATGGACTGGAGGCCCTCCGATGGACTAGAGGTAGATGATGAAGATCTCGATGGACTGAGGCAAAAGCCCTCCAATGGACCGGAGGCAATGCTCGGCGTCGGTCGGCCATGGGAGCTCGGTACACGGAGGGGCGGTTCGACAACGGTGTGATGCCCCCGGCATCTCAAAAGTCTTAACACATAGTTAGATGAAATCTAATGATGGATTAATACTTAATCATACTTAGAGAGTAACAAGAAATAGGTGGAGAAATCACTAAGCCAAAAATTTTTCTAGGGGAATGCATAACTCTACGCGGTTTGGTTGTTTAAATCAATACCCACAAGCTTTTATGCAAAACACCAACTACAAGTCTTAGTTCAGGATGTTATCTTCAACTTTGATATTACAACCATCTTTAAAATCATATGTTATGAGGATTAAAAGTCGAGGCCAAATCAAATCAGAGATTCCTGGAGAGGTGTCAATAGTGGTCGTGACCAAATTTGAGCCCTAATAAAACTTTCAAATTCATTAAGCACCTTTGCTTAAACTCTATATCAAACTTGTGGTCCAGATCATGTACTACGCTTTTGTTTCACTGAGCATGGATCAAAACTATCATCTACTCACTCAAAATTGCACCCAAATATCTCATGGAAACAACTAGGTCAGCCTACACTGAATATTTTTCCCAGGTCTGAATTTCAGCCCTTCCCAAACTTGAATCTGAAATTACTTTTGATTTCACTATACAACTTCAAAATCTTCCTTTCTACAAAGTGAAATTAAATGAATCACCTTTCAAATACAACTGATCTTGAAGTGATTGGACTTCATTTGATCACTCAAGAGTTGGAAACAAGAAAGCCTCTACACAAAGTAAAAATTCTGTTTTACCAAACCTTGGGGCACAATTGTGTCTATGGTTCATAATCTGTTGGGATTCAGACCAGATCTATATTACCAAACTTGTAGGTAATTCATTGAAGAACAACTTTGTCTATTGGGATTTGATCATACATTGAAGTTTAACTAGGGTTTAGAATCATTTTCCACCTGCATAGAAAACCAGTTCAAACCAGACCTGTTTGGAAACTTCAAATTTTCTCTAAACTACAGCCACTTTCATGCAAGACTCTATTTGGATGAGTTGTAGCTCAAGAAATTCTAAGCAACTTCGCCAAAAGGCACTTCGGGTGAAAATGCTCAGAAACAGGACTTTTGAATTTTCTAAAAAAAAACAGGTCTCCTGTCCAAATTTAAGGCTGCTAAACAAAAGTTTAAATCATATTTCCACTCATATTTTGGCATTAGGCCTTTGAAAGTTGTGGATACTTCAGAGTAGAACATTTATCCAATTGGGGTTTTGCCAAATTCGGCCTTTAAGTCGACTAAATACACAATTTTTAGGAGAGAAGAATACCAACAACCACCTGTTTTTCCTTTTCTCCATTTTTCTCCCCCTCCGTCTCACTGCCAGTGGGCCTCGCGATCCACGGGCGCGCCCATGACCGAGCCGGCGCCCGCCACGCGGCCGGCGGCATATGGTCACCGCCTCCACGCCGCAGATCGATGCCCTGACCCCGTCCTCTCTCAGTTCCTCTCCTCCACTCGCTTTCCCCTGCGCCCGAACCCCCTCCCTTTGCCTCGCTCCGACGAGCCGCCATCGACGGGCGAGCCTGGGGCTCGAGCTCAGGCGGCCGTCTCCACCCCCACCCCCCATGCCACTAGACCGCCACCACCACCTCCGCCGCGACCCCGCGTACCCAACCCACAAGGAATGGCCGCCGTTCCCTTTCCTATTGGGTAGATCGAGCCGTTGCTCGACGTCCGCGTCACCGAGTGCACGGCGAGTTCATCGCTCGTTCACCGCCATCGCACACCACCTCCCAGGCCCTCTCCATGCTCCAGACCACCACCGCCGATTTTGCCTCGGCCTCGCGCGCCCAACGCGCTAGGCGCCGCCGTCGTTGCGCCTCTCCACCCTCCCCACGAGCGCAGCCCACCATGGCCCGCCACGGCGAGGTGAAGCCCGCCATGGAGAGCTCCACCTCGCCGTGGAGCACCACCACTAGGCCATCTCCGCACCCCCACTTCGCCTCTACCGAACGCGCCTCGACCTCGCGCAGCTCGAGCGCCCTTTGGCCCCGCCGTTCGCCACCTCGACCGCCGGATCGATCCCGCGCCGCCGCGGCCTCGCCGCGCGTTCACCTCCCCGGTTCACCATCGCCGCGCCGCTTCTCCTCTCCATCCCGCGCGGCGAGATCAGGGGAAAAGCTTCCCCGATGCTGGGAACGCCTTCCCGGACCTGCTAGGCTTCAAGCGCGGCCTCACCCCCGCTGGCGCGGCCTCGCCTTCCTCCCCTACGCACCGTCGGCCCAAGGTAGAAGAAAGAGGGTGGTTTTGCATAAAACTCCCTGTGCGTTTCCATTTCTACGTGATCGATTTCATTTACTATGCACTGAGTCTGTGTACATTTCTGTGTAGGCCCCTGGAAGATAGGGTTAATCTCGTTTAGGTCCTGGATCTTGGGTTTTTCTTTTTAGATTTGTTATTTTCAGCTGTGAACTTTAGAAAATCATAATAAATCAAACAAAAATCCTAAAAAGGCAAACTCAGTTGCAGTAGACTCTTCTTAAATAGATCTATTGAATGGTTATGATGTGGATGTGTAAAAGGACTGTTTTGCCCTTGTTTAGATGCATGCATGTTAAAACAACATAAATGTCAAAAGTGAATCAAATGAACTCCAAATGCTATGAAACTTGAACAGTGGCTTTAGTGTGATATTTAGGCACTGTGTGAATTTTTGTTGCAGTAGCACTTGTTGCTAAGTGACTAATCTATCCCTAGGCTTAAGTTTTTGCAATAAAAATGCATGGGAAGTACTTACCATATGAAACTTGCTCCAAAGGTGGTACTAGATTTTTGAGACACACTTTATGCTATGTATAGCTTGCTGGTAAAGTTTGAGGCTTTGCATGTTGAGTTTGTATAGTGATTTGAAAATAACAAAATGTCACATGCTTAACCAAATAAAATGAGAAAGTGGTTTTAGGGTGCATAAATAATTCTATAGAAAATTTGGTAGCTTGCTAATAATATATAAGTTCCAAAAAGTACTTTTGTGAAGCTTGTGAGCACTGTTTTAATCATTTAAAAATGGATCTAGATAACTATGTGGGGATTAGATGTCTTATCAAACTAGGTATATTTCACTTGCTAATTTTTGTAAATGTTGTTTATGATAAATAATGTTCACTGGGTGAATTCCATGGCCAGAAACCATTTCTATATTTTAAGAAAAATCTGGAAATATAAAGAGCTGATAACTTGCTAGAATTTTAATAAATTAATTATAACTTCAATGTAGCTGAAATTTTGACAGTAACATTTTGAAGTTAGTTTCTACATGTCATAAATATTTAAATTCATTTGGCCCTATGTACTTACCAAAAGTTAGGGTGTCCCTTTGAATAGTAAATGATCAATTTATATAAACCATTAATATTGTTTCCTTGTTTTTGCATCATCCTTGTGTGTCTTTCATCTACATGTTGCTATACTTGATCATGTAATAAATTATATCTGGCCATGTGAATGCTTGGTTGCATAGCTGTATGATTGTCCTAAGATGCGTACGGTCACTTCTTGTTAAATAGTTATCAATCACCTTTCTATCCATGAAATGATTGCTCACACGTGTGCTTGATATTCGTACATCTCATTCATTGCACCATGCATATCATTCATATAGTGACGCTTATTATAGATACGTGATCAAGAACCAAGTGCGTGAAGCTACATCAATCAACGGTGGTCCAGAAGACCAACTAAACCCCAAGCACGACCTGGAGGGCCCATCAGTCGTGTTTGGACGGAGGAGTTGTCCAAGGGATCAAGGGGTTGCCTGGGGCAAAGCCTCACAACCCGGCAAACTAACATTAGCATAGTTTGTTGCTTCTCTTAAAGTAAAGCAAAGGTAGACAGGACCATGCTTTTCCTAGCAAACATTTTGTGGTTGATGATTATGCATCTGCATTAGGAGTTGTTTGAAACCAATTGCATTGGACTCCCTGGCCGCCCTGGCCCTAGCACTTAAAATAGAGTACGTAGGACGAGTATGCCTAGTAATGCTAGGTACGAGTAGACACGAGTGAATGGAGTCACTCGTCGCGTAGGTGATTTTTCAGAAGTCACAAGAAATATTACTATAATGGAAGCTATGAGGATGCTCATAGTTTAAATCGAGACCGGGCGGAGATATGGGTATATAAGAAAAATGATGATGATGAGATGGATGGTTTGGTGGACTCCGCCCGAGTCGTTTAAGACCCCGTCCGCTATCCGCTTGGGATCGGCATAACATTGCTAGAGTGCTTATCCGGGATAATGGACCGGTGAAAGTCTTACTTGTGCCATCCGAAGGACAGAGACAGACTCCTACTGTGACACCTTTGGGAGCTTGTAGTCGAGGGAGGGCTAGACCCAGTACGCCGAGGTAACGCTTCTAAGGTGGCACAACCTGAGAACAACAGAAGGATTGAATCGAACTTGGGATGGGACAAGTGGAGATGAGGGCTATATGTGGGAACGCGATGGCTAGTAAGCATATACCCCTGGCATTTCTAGTTATTACCGGGAATTAGAAATCGATTCGAATCGCTGATGCTCACCAGGTGTGAGAATGCCCGCCGGGCAACGTAGTAATAACTTTAACATGTTATTTATTTAATCACGCTTTTCAATACAACATGCTTGGATGTGTATGATCCGTCCCACTATTCATGGTGCTGCCCATCCACTGATAGGGGGAAGATGGACTTGGGAGGTGCTTTGAGGTCGATTGAGGGCTGACCCGACGTACCGTGGTATCGCTCCTGAGACGGCTACTCACAGGGGTTAGGTGGGAGCGCTGTGAATCTTGGGACGGGACAGGTGGGGATGAGGGGTATATCTTGGATATCATGCAAGTTACTGATGGTACTCATGTTTTACTTTCATGCAAGTATTTACTTTATGATATCAATGACCTTCATGGTTAATGGATTGCAGCTGTCAAATCCTGCTATCTTATGTCAACATGACCATGTTTAAAAATCAATGGCTAAGGACCCACATGATTAGTAAGCAAGCTTTGCGTCAGCCGTAAGCCCTGTCCATTAAGTCCTACTGAGTAATTAGTACTCAGGGTTTGCCCCCACTTTTGGATTACAGGTACCGGCGACATCTGGGCATCTGTGTTGGAGGTGGTAGTACCGGTGGGCTCAGTGCTACTCGCCTTGTTCATCGCTGCATGAAGACTACTAAAGTAGATTGTTCCGCTATGAGATATTTCGAAAACGCTTCCGCTATATATATACTCTGAAATCGCTTCCGCTATATTTGAACATGTATTTGATTTCTTACATGATGGTTTGTAAATTTAATCTATTACTCTCTATTTCAACTGCCTGTGATGATTGTAACTGTTGTGGCTCCTTTGAGAGTCGGATGTGTTTGATGTCGGTTCCTCAGGAAATGGTGTCATCGAGAGTCCGAAGGACTCTCGACGGACTACCGGGTTTAGTCTGGCCTAAGTATACTGCGAGCCAGAGGTGATAGGTGTGCTTAGTCTGGATTAAGCAGGGCGGTTCCACCACAAACGGTGTTGTAAGCCCTCCGATGGACCACGAGGCGACTCCGATGGACTGGAGAAGCCGGGTGCCACCGTGGTGCTCCAACCCGAGTGCATGGCGCGAAGACGTGCAAGGGAGGCTTTGGCGGCTTCGGCTCAAAACCACCACCCAAGTTCAAATGAGTTGGTGGGTTGGGCTCCGACTCACCAAGATAGAAGATTGGCCTAAGACCCGGTCCAGGAAGCCCGCAGAATAGAGTTTTCCGATTTCTGACTTCAAAACAGGGGGAAGCTTCTGGACTACTGGCTATGTGGCGTACATCCAAGAGAGGCATGGAGAAGAAGAAGATCAAAGCATCATCGTAGTCGTCTGATTGTATCATTTTCATTTCAGCCCCTTCCGGGCTTTCTAGAGTAGGGGTCTTAGTGTTAAATGGTGTCGTTAGGCCTAGGCTATAAATGCCTAAGTGGTTGGTCATTTAGGTGACTCTTCCACCATTAGAAAACCCTAGGCTTAGTTTCCACACAGCCATGTGCCAAAGAGAGAAAGGAGAGCTTGAGGCTAGGTTTTGAGTCCCCTAGCTAGGGTTCTTCACATCATAAGGGAGGATGAAGAGTTGTAGGCTGTAGGAACCTTTGTATGCACTCAATTTCGTGATTAATCCAGCAATATTCCTCTGAAATTGGAGTGCTTGTGTGCAGCCCCATTCCTCTTCCCCCTTCTAGTTTGGTTTTTGGATGAAACTCAAAGGCTTTTGGTGAAGTGTACACACGTTCACGAGAATTCACTTTGTAAACTACCCACCAAGCATGGAGATTTTGGTTTGGATACGACAAATAGTAAACCTGCTCACATTGGTGTGCAAGGACCCAGTTGTTGTTGCCCTTGAGCATTTCATTATGCTTAACTTCAACCATGCCATACTGGTTCTCTCGAACCCCTCTATTGGGTTCAAACCAATCACAAACAAAGAAGAATAATTTTAGTTCCTTATCGCCGATGAACTTGAACTCAAAAAGTTTTTGAATGATTCCATAATAATTAGATTCCCTTCCTTGATCATCTTTTGCCCTAACCATAACCCCAGAGTTACATGTTGCTGCTAGAGGACGAGCGGCTTCAAATGTGGCAGAGCGAAACCGGAATCCATTGACATCGTACCGACCATGGCTTCTAACGATCACATTTCCCTCTAATAGCTGAATAAAGTCTTCATGGACTTTACCGTCAACTTCTTTGCACTACAGAATACACATGGTTAGGTTAAGGGACATATGCTATTGACATGTAATATGAGAGATAAATTTGGTACGAATCGGAAGGATTTTTACATGAAACTTGAACCAGTCGAGAAAATTAAGTTTTCCATCTATGCCATCTCGTCGCATCTTTTCTAGTTGCTTGCTTATAGGTCGCTTCTTAGACGTCCAGTTCTGCTTTTGGAACTCACTATACGAAGTATACTAATGGATAAGGAATAGACCAAGATATCAGTGGTTATTAAGAAGCAAAGTACTCAACGAACACTTACGCGAAATATGGTTCCATCTCTTCTATGTTAGCATACATGTAGAGGTAAGCCGATACTCGTTCTCCTGGCTTAAAATAGTAGGGGGAGCTGGTACTAGCACTTGTTCCAGTAGATTGAAATATTTCAAGATCACTAAGAGGAGATTCTTCGTCCACATTGTATCGCCTCATAGGAGCATTGACATTGTGTTACTCGGCAAAATATATACTAGAGAAGTATGATATCTCCTTAAAAATAAATGCTTCAGCGATGCACCCTTCAACTCTAGCCTTATTGCCAACCATTGCTCTAAGATATTTAAGGGCCCTTTCAATGTGGAACATCCACCTAAATTGCACAGGCCCACCAACCTTAGCTTCATATGCTAGATGAACAAGGAGATGTGGCATTGGATTAAAGAACCCAGGAGGGAAAACTTTTTCCATTTTGCATATTAGAACAGGTACATCTTTCTCTAGCTTCTCCATCACCTCTTTCTTGATCTCTTTAGCACAAAGCTGTCTGTAGAAATAGCTTAGCTCAGCTAGCATAGACCAGACTCCATCGGGTTGGTAGCCGCGGAACATCATAGGCACGAGTCTTTCCATGATAATGTGGTAATCATGTGCCTTCAAACCATCAAGCTTTCCAGTCTTCAGATTCACGGCTCATCTCAACCTTGCTGCGTAACCATCTAGAAATTTTAAATTTTTCATCCATCTCAACACTTCTTTCCTCTCTTGTGGTTTAAGACAAAGCGGGGCACGAGGTTTTCCTCCACTTGCGGTGAGCTCAAGGGTTGGGCGGTTGCAAATCTTTACCAAGTCCTTTCGAGCCTTCACATTGTCCTTTGTTTTGTCACTGACATCCATGCACGTGCTCATGATGCTTTTAGCAACATTACTTTCCTGATGCATAACATCAATGTTGTGCGGGAGCTTCAACGCCTTAGCATATGGAAGGTCCCATATTCCACTAATATGAGTCTAGTTATGCTTCTTTCCAAACCCTTCATACGCAGTCTTGTCCTTGTTTAGCTTAAGGCTTGCGAGCTGATCAACAATTTCTTGCCCGCTTAGCCTTTTTGGTGGTTCCTCGTAGCAAACTGTGTCTTTCCTGAACGCATCCTTTTCGCCCCTAAATATATGATCGGAAGGCAACCAACATCTGTGGCAACCAAAGTAGCAGATCTTCCCACCAAACTCCAGATGAAAACATCTAGTGTTAGCACCACATATCGGACATGTCAAGGTCCCATAAACGCTCCATCCAGCAACGATACCATACGCCAAGAAATCATGAATTGACCACAGGTACGCAGCCCAAAGGGTGAATTTCTGCTTCAAGGAAATGTCATATGCTTCAACACCTATCCACAGTTGTTTCAACTCTTTGATCAAGGATAGTAACATCACGTTGAGTTTTATCCCAGCATGTTTCAGACCAGGTATGATGAGTCAAAGGAACATAAATTCATACTTCATGCACATAGAAGGTGGAAGGTTGTCTGGAATAGTAAACACAGACCAACAAGAGTAGGAAGCGGCTGATTCACTGAATGATGTGAAGCCATCAGTTGCCAAACCAAATCGAATATTCCTCGCGTCCTTAGCGAACTCTAGGTCAAACTCATCCAAAGCCTTCCACGCATCTGAATCAACAGGGTGCGCCATGACCCTTGGGTTGTCACGTACACCATCTGTATATCGCATTTGTTCAGCCGTTTTATGTGAGAGAAGGAGCCGTTTAAGTGAGGTGCCAGAGGGAAGGAATAGAGTTGCTTATGTGCAACGTCCGTTGTCACCTTTTTGCCATCCTCGTTTACTAGCTCGACATATTTCCCTTTGCCACAGCTTAAGCACTTTTTCTCATCATTATGATCACCCCAAAAAATCATGCAGCAGTCTAGACACATATCTAACTTCTCATAGCCCATACCGAGGGATTTGGTCAACCTCTTGCAGCGATACATATCCTTGGGCAACTTATGGGGCTGTGGAAGGACATCCCCGATCAATTGTAGGAGGTCATTGAAACAATTATTCGAGAAGAAATACTTGGACTGAGGGCCAAGGCCTCATTGCTCTCCTGGTGTGATGAGTGATTGTCAATGGTACAAGTCCTCCGATGGACTGGAGGCTCTCTGATGGAGTGGAGGTAGATGATGAAGACCTCGATGGACTGAGGCAAAAGCCCTCCAATGGACCGGAGGCAAAGCTCAGCATCGGTCGGCCATGGAAGCTCGTTACACGGAGGAGCGGATCGACAACGGTGGTGTAAGCCCTCCAATGGACCGCGAGGCAACTCCGATAGACTGCAGAAGCCGGGTGCCGCCGTGGTGCTCCAACCCGAGTGCATGGCGCGAAGGCGTACGAGAAAGGCTTTGGCGGCATTAGCTCAAAACCGCCACCCAGGCAACCCAAGCCTTGTGAGTTGGGCCACGACTCGCCAAGATAGAGAAGATGGGCCAAGTCCGGCCCAGATGGAGACTTCCTAAAGTTTCCCGGTTTCTGACTTCAAAACCGGGAGTGCAAAGGTGGATTGGACTACTGACGACGTGGAGGACATCCAAAGATTGCGTGGAAGCTAAGAAGATGAAGTCTTCATCGTGGTCGTCTGTCCCCAATATTTCGGGTTCTTTTCTGTTTTAGCCCCTCCGGGCGTTTCTAGTGTTAGGGGTTTATGTGTAAAAATGCCAAAACTGAACCAGTGTATAAATAGCCTAAGAGCTAGTCATTAGAGGGTGTCTTGGCAGCTAGGTTTTCATTTCCTTAGGGTAATTTTCGTCCTCAAGCTTTGGGCTCCAAGTTTAGGAGGGTTAGGGTGAGATCTAACCTCCAAATCAAGAGGGAAGGTGAGGGTGGTTCCTTTATTGTAATCTGACCTAAGACCTCTTTTGAGGCTCATAATCGAAGTGGTTTCGTCCAGCAACTTTGTGTGCTTCTCCTCCCCTTGTTCTCTTTGGTTTTTGGCTTCAATCCTTGGCTTTTTGGGTGTTTGCTTTGGCCAAGGTTGAATCCTTTGTTTTCCTTGTGTTTTGGACTTGCAAGGATGTGGAGATTATGTCTTAGAACATCTCAATCCTGAAGGATTGCCACGAGCAAGTTGTTCTGGAGCTTTCCCCTTTTCTTGGCCAAAGGTTCCCTCTTCACCAGATTTAAAATTCCCGCTAATCCCTTAATCTTTTTCCATAGATCTTTTCGGAATAGCTTTGGAATGGAGCTAGGTTAGTGTGTGCAACATTTCGTGAAAATTGGTGAAGGTTTGGTCAAGTTTTTACTTTGGAAGCTCAAGTTTCGGGTGGCTGTTTTCTGTCTGTGCTATATCGTCCGGTGGGTTGCTATAACGTCCGGTGGTTGGCTTAGTGGTCAAACGTGCTCCAAATGACCTGAACTTTTGTGGAGCTCTTATCCTGTGAATCATAAATTCTCCCATAAAACTTTTAGAATTTTTGGAGATGTTTTGACCTGGTTTTGTATTTTTCTTTTGGGGTTGGTCTGACAGTTTTTTTAACCACCGGACAGTCCGGTGGGTCTGCAACGGATGGTCCGGTGGCCCTAAGATTTTTATTTCTTGTCCAATTGAGCTGAAAATTTGTGGAGTTGTTCCTTGGCCCCTTATTAACCTTCAGTAAAAATTTCATAATTTTTGGAGTTGGTGTGATTGGGTTTTGGTCTGAATCTTTTTGGAGTGTCTGGTTGTAAGCACAGGACAGTCCGGTGCTTAACCACCGGACAGTCCGATGGTCACAACTTGCTCCAATTGGTCTGAATTTTTTTGGAGCTATTCCTTATTGTGTTGGGAAGGTGTGGTAATGTTTTGGGGTGATTTGGAGCTTTGCTTCTAAGGTTTTGAGATTTTTCTTTGCAGTCCTGTCTATCTTAAATCTGCAGTTTCCCGAAGTTGATTCCTTTTGCACTTTTTGTCTTAGCCGTTTGAGCGTGTGCTTCCGCTTTGTGCTTGGTACGTATCTATTCAGTGGACGGTACCAAGCACGTGTTGTGAGCTAGGTACATATCCTCTCAGTGGACGATGTCTAGCTTTGTTGTGAGTGTTGTTTCAGTTTGCACTACGGGGGGATTGAGTTTGAGTTTTCAAGTGCTCCTATTCACCCCCCTCTAGTCGCACGTCTTGGTCCTACAAGTGGTATCAAAGCCGGTTAGGTTTCTCATACCTTTACCGGTGATGAAACTGTAGCGACGATGACTTACTCCGGGAAAATTCCGGTACTTGGCTCCGATGGCTATCCCTACTGGAAGGGTAGGATGGAGGCGTTCCTTGTTAGCTAGAGTCAGGACATATGGGATGCTACTCAGAGTACGACTTTTGTGGTGCGTCCAGTTGCTAAGCGTACTAATCCTAAGATCGTGGCTCAGCATGAGGCGAATGCCAAGGTTATTAACTTTCTCTTTTCCGGGCTTGGTCCCATGGATTATGAGAGAGTGAGTCACCTCAAGACAATGTGTGAGATATGGTCCTTGCTTAGTGCACACCATGAGGGTACCGCGACCATTAAGGCTAGGCTTGTGGTGACTTACTGGCGCGAATATGAGAATTTCATCCAGAAGCCGGGAGAGTCAGTAGACGACTTGTTTCGTCGCTTTCAGTCGATCATTAAGAAGTTGCGTGTCAACTCTGCCCCTGCTGAGCTCCCATACACCGATCATCAACAAGCTGTCAAATTGTTGTATGCTTTGGATAGAAAAGTATGGGTGATCAAGGTGAACTCAATCATTGAGTCGGTAGGGTATGATACGATAGGAGTAGAGGCGCTCTATAGTAAGCTCAAGGCCACAGAAGTAGATTACAAGATGAGGGATTCCCTCGCTTGTACATGTTCCAAGAGTCTGGCCTTGGCTACCCCCTCTAGAGAGTCTGCTACTAACCCCCTATTACACAACTTCTCATTTTCTGCTTTGATGCCTGTTAGAGAGGAGCAGATGGCGATGCTTGGGGATGATGAGCTTTGTCTGGTGTCTAGTCGCTTTCAGCGCGCCTATGACAACCGGATGAGCAAGAAGAGGGGCGAGAGGCCCAAGTGCTTCGAGTGCAGAGAAGTCGGCCACTTCATCGCCGAGTGTCCCAATAAGAATGACTACTACAAGAAGGGCAAGAGCTACTCCTGCGACTCCGAGAAGTACCACTCCGGCAAACCAAGCTTTGACAAGCACCGCTCCGGCAAGCACAGCTTCGTCAAGCGTCCTTTCGGCAAAAAAGAACTTTCAGAAGGCTTTCAAGAGCTACCAGAAGGACAACCGGAAGTGGGACAAGGCGTTCTTCGCTGAGATCGGGTTCTGTAGCGCCGGATCTTCTTCCTCTTCATCCTCGGCAAGGTCAAGTGATGTGGAGATCACGTACAAGAAGGACAAGAGGAATGATCAAGGAGGTCCAGCTGGCTTGTGCTTTGTCTCCACCAAGTCCAAGCGCAAGCACAAGTTCAAGAGGAGCTTGGTTTGCTCCATGGCGCCTGAGGACAAGGAGAAAAAGGATGACGGTAGCAACTCTTCCTCCGATGATGAGGTAACTCCTGAGCAAGCCAAAATCCTTGAGATACTAGAGCAAAACAGCCGAGAGCTAAAAGCCCAGGATAAGATGCTGGAGAAGGCAGCTACAAAGCTGCAGAAGTTGAAAGCCCAACTTGCTGAGGCTTTAGAGGAGAATGAGAGGTTGAGGAGTGTGAGACCCCAACCCAGTGAGTTTGAGTGCCCTACCTGTGAGTCTTTCATGACGGAGCTTGGTCACTAGAGAGATAGGTATGCCAAGCGGGTAATGGAGATAGATAGGCTGAAAGTTGAGTTAGGCAAACTCTAGTTCAAGCTGGATGACCAACTTTGAGTGGAGAGTTTTAGTGTGAGTCTTGCCCCTATTTAGTTAGTGAGTTAGCTATGCTGAAAGGGAAGTTTGAGGGGTAGCTCAAGGAGCTTGAGGAGCTTAGGGCTAGACCTGCGCTTTTGGGTGCGTGTATGGTCTGTCCTACTTTGAGAGGCGGGTTGGAGCAGTTGAGAGCTGACTTTGAGGTGCTTTCAGCACCTAATGAAACTTGTGAGAACTACCTGACCCTTAGGATGCATCAGGTAGATAGGGATGCCACCATTAAGAAGTTAGAGAAAGGTACTCCTATGATACCCTCCCTAGACTGTGACACTTGTGCTGCCTAGATTGTAGTTCTGGAGGATCTGAGGGATGAGGTGATGTCTTTACAAGATGACAACAGCAGGTTGAGAGAGGTGCTGAGTTGGGTGTATGCGAGGCAACCCCCACTAGGGATGATTATAGAGAGCACAAAGAAAGCCGAGGGTGACATGAGTGGTTTTGGGTTTGGAGAGTGAAGCACCTCGGGTGAGAAGAGTGCCCCAATTAAGATCAAAACTGCACCTACCCAGCCAAGTGAGACTATTGATGGGGCTTACCATGAGCCACCCAAGGCTGCCCCAAAGAAGCAGTACTGGACACCCAAGCCGTCTAAGGCTAAGCTGGACAAGATAATAGAGGAAGAGCTTAAGTACAAGGGCAAGAAGCTAGTCTAGCAGCCTGAGCCACCCAAGGTCACACCACCTAAGCTCAAGTCTCAGCCTAACCCAGTTCCTAGGAGGCCTGTCTACCACTATGAGTTCTGCCAGCGGAATGGTCACCTAGTGGAGTTTTGCTTCAGGAGGAAGCGGGTTGAGAGGCAGGAGAGAGCTTAGGGGAACCAGGATCAGTTCTACCAGGGTGGTAGGTGTTGACAGCACTTAAGCATGGCAAACCTTATACTGCAAGCGACAGTATCGTGTGTAGCTTTTCCCTATGATGAGTATCGTAGGTTTATGTCAATCCAAGGAACGAACTAATCGTGATCTAATTAACAAGAGTTTATGCGAAAACTAGGGTAAAAAGGATATCTAATCTACTTCTAAACCAATCCTTAAACTAAACCAATCCTTAGCCTAATCTAGTAAAAGAGATAAACTAAACTATATATATATAAGATAAACAATTAGAAACATAATTAGAACTCTAATCAAAGGGTATTAACTAGGTTCTAATCAAGCTCTAATCGGATCCAAAGCATACGATAGATAAAGTTTCACAACGAGATTAGAGCAGCGAGATAACTAGTAGATCAAGGCAAATAAGCATGTTCAAGCACATCTATCATAGCATAATTAAATCATGATCAATCAATCTAATCCCCTAGATCGGCTCAACCTTTCCCCGGGCTCCACTGTCACTGGTAACCAGGTAATCGACGAAGAACTTTCAACAGGCACATAATTAGAGAATGCACTTCCAATTACTTTTATTTGGTCTAATAACATAATTAGAGCAACTAGCACTTCTAATCACCATGATCACAAGAACTAGACACAAAACTATATTACTAGTAAACTAGATCAAAGATCAAGAACGCTAGATAAACATCACCCTTAATGACATGGTCTAATCAAGATGCATCTAGACATAAACTTAATTACAGCTAGAACAACCATAATTAGAACAAGAATATGATAATTAGACAAGAACAATACTTCATTAATTAACTGTATCATAATTACAACCATGATCATACCTTCCCTTGATGATACAATTAGACCTCCGGATCTAGACAATTAGAGAGCCGTGCAAGGCCTCTAATCACCTCTAGAGATTAGAAGAAGATCTAAACCTAGACTAGAAACTCGACCCTCTGCTCTCCTCTAGTTGTGTCCCTCAAGTCGTCGTCTTGTCGCCTTGATAATGAATTGGATGCCTCGACCAGGGGCTCAGCTTCGCTTTAAATACCCTGGAGAAGACGTGGCCGAAAAGGAAACTGAAACCGACATACGGAGTCCTGGGGTCGGCCGACTTGGGGGGGTATGGCTCGGCCGACCCAGGCCCTTCCAGCCTCCTCTAGTTTCCATCTTTCGCGGGCTTCGGGATAACCTTCATATAAATCTTCGTGAAGTCCTTTTCGGACTCTAAACCTTCCAGATTCTTCTGTATCCCGAGATCTTGTCGAGTCTTCTAGAATTGGGCTTCATTTGATGGGTCTTTAATTGGGCTTCTTCTTCCATTATTGAATAATATTCAGAGGTCTTTTTACTCGAGGTAGACTTTGATGAATTTTGCTTAAAATTGGCCCAAAACCTGCAAAAATTACAAGTAGACCATTTCCAAGACAATATTGCAAAATCCACAATAATCTATGTTATTTGTTAGTAAAAGGCAAAGTTGACGCATAATAATAGGTAAAAACAATATAAAATGATGTATAATTTTCGTTCATAAGCCGCGTCAACAATACCCCCACTCTTAAACCTTGCTCGTCCTCGAGTAAGTAAAAACTTAAAATATAGTTAACTTATGAACTAAAATCAAATAATCAAACTAAATTCATACTCTCAATATTTTTCAGTGTTTGGATCTACAAATATAAAAATAGATAGATATTCATGTAAGCATATCCCACAATGTATGATAAATGAGATCAAACTTTATCACAAATGAATCTCCTTCTTTTCAAAAATTATTATTTCGACAAAGTTTTCAAGGATCAAGATTATATAAAGCCCAAAACTCCACTCATCTTTCTAGTCACTCAATATGTGGCTAAAAACTATCTCATAATCATATTATATATGTGTAGGCTTATATCTGGAGTTTTCGGTAAGGATCCTAATCAAAATTTAATCTCAATATATTATCAAACTAGGAAAAGGATCTGCTGGTTTTACTGAGATTTCTCAAAAAGGTCATGGAAAATAAATTGATGAAAAAGATAAAGAAAAATTATATAGAATGGTGGACATATGCAAATAAATCAATGATTTCAAGGCACAAATGAAGTCCCTGATATCGGATTGCATATGGTTGGAAAATTTTCTGGAGTATATATATTGAATAAACACCAACTCTCATATAAAAGATTTTTGAGGGGCATAAATATAATATATATTTTTATTCCTAATTCTACTGCGGCCACTTGGCTTTTTTTTTCTTTTCTCTCTCTTTTTTTTTCAATTTTCGACCACTTGGTCTTCTCTTTTTTTTTTTCTTTGCCTCCTCAAAAACTTTATAAAAATTTTAATTTTAAAATAAGCTTTCCTCCCCCACTCTTGAATAATACTCATCCTCGAGTATTTTAACTTTTTTGGAACAGGGGTCCAGCTGAAAAATAAACTTAAGATATACTCCAGAAAACAAATAGGTTGTGGTAAGGATAGATATATTTTTGACGATATTTTGGTTTCAGGAGGGATATCCAGCGAAATTTATATTTTCTCCAATGTAGAGATATACAATGCATGGATAAAAAGGCTAGCAAATGAAAAGATAATCAAATATGAATGACCAGCTTTGAAATCTCAAACCCTAGATTCAAATCCTAATTCAATTCAATCAAGAATTAAATTTGATCAAACTATAGTGTATTATATAATATAAGGCTCTAAATAGGAAGGGCTTATATAAAATAATCACAAGAAAAACTTTGATCATAAAAGTTTATAAAATAAAATCATCATTTTTTTTAAAAGGAGACTCAATATGATAAATCTGAAATCAAAATATTAATATCATATGGGTCTTTATGAAATATCAAATCTATCTCATATATGCAAATCAAAATTCAAATTTAAGTGCATTAAATTGAGAGCATAAACTTAGTCTGATCAAAAGACTTTAGAACACAAACTAACACAAGTTTTATTCAATTAAACAAAGGAGGTGATACATGGTTAACTCACATGACTCAAATAAAACTCAAATTAACTCGAATTAAACACTCATAATTATACAAAATATATAGAATAAGAGAAATTAAAATAAATTCGAAATTAAAATAAAAATAAAATAAAATAATAATAATAAAAAAAAAGAAAAAGAAAATCAAACCACTAAGAGCTTCACTCTTGATTGCCTTGATTGTTCTGGTCCCACAGCCTCAGGTTGAATAATTGCTCCTCAATATTCTGAGTGTTTTGCTCGTACTGTTGTAAATTTTCCCGAACATGATCAAGAATACCATAATTTCTTGCCGTCATTGTCTCAATGCCATAATAAGATCTGTATGGCATCTGCTGAGCTGCAATGAAATCTGGATCGTAGGATCTTGCATTTCTAGGAATAAAAACTGCAGGTGGAGGAATATTCCCTGATGGCTGAAATACAGGAGTAGAGGTTGGATCATAAGAGCTAATGGGTCTGACTTGATAGACTGGCCCTTGTGATGAACCTGCTCCAAACTGACTGCTAGGAAACTGTTGATTAGGAGTGGTCCAAGCGTCCCATTCTGATGATGTTTGCTGACTTGGTTCTTCCTCAAACATAAACTTCTCCAACCAATCAGTTTTATTCTGAATAAACAGAGACAACCTTCTATCTGGGATTCTAAACTTGGTTTTAGCCACATAAAATCCAGTAGATGAATTCCCAAAAATGTATTTCCCTTTCTTAAGGGAGTTTTCATCTATACTAGCTGGTAGCACAGTGTATGCGGGGCTAGAAACCAAATTGGGTATCAGTGAGAAGGCAATCACCGTAAGATAATGTCCATATCCCAATAATCCGGTTGCTCTATTTCTCTGGACTATCCAATGATTAATCATTGCATTAATGGGATTAGTCCAAGTAGGTTGACACAGTGCAATATATAGCCATTTCAATTCAGCAATCTGCACCTTAGTGTCATCCATCCTTTCCAAAACTCTTACTGTCATGAATCTATGAATGATGCGAAGGATGGGGTTGATAATTTTCATTCTCTCCTTTGAATGTCCACTAGCAATACGCAACCAAAAATTCTCTAGTGTAGTATTATCAACTTCTATACTTTCTGGTGCATTAGTGTGGAATCCAAATAAAGCTCCAACAGTTCCAAAAGAAATATCAGTCCAGTTTTCCTTAAGTCTAAACCTTAAATTGCTGATTCCATCAGAAGACTGAACTATATCCATAGTAGTCATAATCTCTAGTGCTAAGTCACTCTGATAACTAGCACTAATATGAATGAAAGGACCCCAGCCAAGATTAAGGAATGATTTCTCTATACTTGAATCAAAGTTTAGAACTTTCATGAAATCATGATCTAAATCAAGATTGGACCTAATCCTTTCTTTGCAACTGTTGTACCTTTGCTCTTCTATAGCTGAACGGAGAGAAAATCCTTCTGAAGAATACTTCCACTCTTCATCATCATCATCATCAATGTTCATCGGTTGAGGGACTTGACTTTGAGAACGAGTGCGTGGCCTCCTCACCGGCTCCATGACATCTTCTACTTCAACAGAGAAGCGAGAAGAACATCCTCTCAATCCTTGATCCCGACGGAGACTCTGCTCAGAACCGGAACTCCCCATCTCAGAGACAGAGTGTCTCCTTGATGAAAGTCTTGATGAATCGTCGTCTTGGGGTTGAGAGCTGCTCCTTGATGAAGAACCCTTGAAAGTCTTCTTGATGAAGCTTGCCGCCTTCTTCATCTTCTAAACTCTTCCTCTCAAGAACTCTCAAGAACTACTACTCTTGCTCTTCTCTCTCGAAATACTGGCTCTGGAATGGTTTCTGGGTGGTGAAGATCATCAACAAAGGTCTGGAATTTATAGGCAAGGCTGCTGCTGAAAGGGGAGGTGCATCTGGTGAAGGGTCTACTGAGGTCGGCCGACCAGGGGGGGTGTGGCTCGGCCGAGCTGGCCTTGTGCTGGCTCTGCTGGGTCTCCTCCTTCTCCTGCAAGATTCCCAATGGATTCCAGATACTTTTGGATAGCTTCTACTGCAAGTTGAACGTCGTGCATGCAGCTTTGGACAGAAACTTCAATCAACCATAAGTTTGTCCCCTTGGATGTTTCTTCATCATGGCTATCCTAAAAAGTTTTAATCCTATCCTATTCCTATGTCTTGGCTGGTTGCTACAAGATCAAAAGAGGATCCAATGTTGCCTAATTAATTAATTTTTATTTGGTTGATGTTAATCTTCACTAATTCTAGTCCTTAATGCGTATAAGCAATATAAATATCCCTACTAATGTAGGTTTAATAATTTCAGCACACAAAAAGATAGAATTAATTTTCATATTAAAGATTATCCCTATTTAGCATATTGAAAATTAAACCTATGTTTAAAGTTTTTATTAAAAATAAATGTTCGGTTAATCAACCGATTTAATTTCAGAATAAAGATAGTCACTCAATTCATTAATTGAATTGAATAAACTAACTTCAATTCTTTAGCGTGGCTTAGGTTAAACGCCTAGTTTTTGAATAAAATTAGAGAGATGATTTTTGAAATTCAAACAATATAGATAAAATCTAGAAAAACATATCTACTCTAATTTTTATTTAAAAACCGAATAAAATCGAACCAAATTTAAACCGGCAAAGTCTTCGTGGTTTTCAAAATTTAGATAGCTACGTAAGTGAGAGTAGCTATCTTATCCTATTTAAATCTAAAAACTTTAAATTAAACTAACTCAAACTTTATTAATTTAACTAATGTTTAACAATAAAGTTTTGACTCAATTTAAACTAACTCAAATTAAACTAAAAACTCTAAATACCTGGGTTGCCTCCCAATAGCGCTTAAGATGAGTCCTTCAGCCCAACTTCAAATCTTTACTGTCCAATGTCTTGTGTAGACACTGCAGACAAGTCTTCTTCTTCAAGCTCCGTCCTCTTCAATTGATTGGCAAACTTCAAACTTCGGACGAAATTTGAATGAACTTGATTCACCATTGATGTTGAACTTGATTTCTCCCTTCCCCACATTAATAGTGGCTTGAGCAGTCCTTAGGAAAGGTCTTCCAAGTATCAGTGGTGATCTCGAGCTTGCTCCCATCTCCAGAATAACGAAGTCAACTGGTACAATATTATCTCCAATCTTCACTGGCACATCCTCAGCTACTCCTTCTGGATATCTTACTGAACGATCTGCTAGCTCCAAACATATGGATGTAGGCTCTGGTTTAGGCAGCTTGAGTCTATCGAACACTGACTTCGGCATCACACTAACACTTGCTCCAAGATCGCACAAAGCCTTATCAATGTTGAGTACACCAATAGAACATGGGATGGTGGGGCATCCCGGATCTGCCATCTTCTGTAAAGGGACATCCATTATGGCTGCACTACACTCAGTCGTCAGCTTGACACACTCAGATGGCATTTCCCTCTTGTTAGCTAGTATATCCTTGAAGTACTTGGCATAAGTGGGTACTTGAAGTGCATCCAATAGTGGCATGTGGATATATAGCTGCTTGATCACTTCAATGAACTTGTTGAAATGCTCATCCGTCTTGCTAGCTCGAACTCTACACTTTTCTGGTAACACTCTTGTGTCGTCTACTGTCACTTCTGGTTCGTCTTCACTCTCTTTCTCTGCTTCCACTGAACTGGCAATTTTTGTAGTCAACTCTGAGTCTCTAATCTCTCTCCCGGATCTGGTAGTAACTGCTTTGAGTGACTCTTTAGACTGTGGCTGTCCTGGCAACTTTCCTTCATTTTTGTTTGGGAGATGCTCTGCTAACTGAGATAGTTGATTTTCTAAAATCTTCATCATCCCCATGAGCTGTTGATTTGAACTTCCCACAGTAGTGATCTTGCCATCAATGCTTTCTAACACTTTGTCTACAGCCTTGAATTTTGAGTGTGTGTCCTTGTTGATTTTAGCTTGCTCTTCCATAAAGTCCTTGAGCTGAATCCGCAGAGGAATGACATTCTGAATAGCTGATCCGGCAGTGAACTGTTGTTGTCTATAATTGGACGGGGGAATCCAACCTTCCTTCCTGGCATAGTCCAAAGCCTTAGCTTCCTCCGGACACCTCTCACTTGAGTGACCATACTCTCCACACTCTTCACAAGTCATCATGTAATCTGTAGACTTCACTTCCTCTGCTCTGCCACTTTCCATCTTCTCGAACCTCCTCATTAGTGAGTCGATTTTTCCACCAAGGATCTCCATCTTGTCTACCTCCAGCACACTCTTCGCTGTTCCAGTGGAAGTATGCTGCTCCAGTGAGGTAGGCGTCACTCTATCTGCTCCCCATGCTCCATTCTCTGCAATCTTCTTGAATAAGGCTTCGGTCTCAGTGGGTGTGAGACTGAGAATTGATCCTCCGGATGATGCATCAACTTGACCTCTGCACACTGCGTTGAGTCCTCCATAGAATTTCTGAATTATGTCCCAATTCTGAAAATTGTGATGAGGGCATGCTGACACATAATCGTTGAATCTCTCATAAGCTTCACTGAATGTCTCAGTGGGGTACTGCACAAATGTTGAGATCCTGTTGCGCAAAGCTTGAGTCTTCCCTGGTGAGAAATACTTGGCGATGAATGCTTGTAGTAGACTCTGCCAGTTGCTCACTGTCTCCTCTGGTAGTGTCGCCAACCACTGGTGTGCTTTCCCAATCAGAGAGAATGGGAAAAGTCTTGCTCTGATCTGGTCGTTAGTGACTCCTTCAACGTTGAATGTGTTGCAAATCTGCAAGAACGTCTTCAAGTGTTGATTTGGGTCCTCCTTTCCACTGAATGGTTGATTCTGCACCATGTTGATCACTGAGCTCCTGATCTCAAATGCTCTGGGTGGTGGTGCCAAGTCTCTGATCTTCAAGTCTGCTGATGTTGGCACACACAGCTCCATAAGCTTCTTCTCTTGGTCTTCCATCTTCGGCAGAGTTTTCTCTTGTTTCCGAGAAAATTTGGCAGAGTTTCGGCTCTTTCTCAGCAGTTTTTCTGGATCATCCACATAATTAGATGGTTTATTGGATCGTGGTCCATCCATTCCTGCTCAGGTTAGTGGCAGAAAATATATACAAAGCAAAAATAATTCTACAAAATTTACACTACACTAGTCCTGAATCCAAAAATTTAAAAACAAAATTTAAATTCAGAAAATAAAGAAAAAAATAAAATAAAATAAAAAAAAATGGCGCAAGAACAGTAATAAATAAAAATAACATAAATAAAAATAAAATAAAATTATTGCGCCTAAAAGAAAATAAAGAAAATAAATCTAAATGCATAAAAGAAATAAAACTGAATTTAAATGCTAAATACATACAACAAACATAAACTCTAATTAACTAGAACCCTAATAATTAGTTCCCCGGCAACGGCGCCAGAAAAGCTTGTTGACAGCACTTAAGCATGGCAAACCTTATACTGCAAGCGACAGTATCGTGTGTAGCTTTTCCCTATGATGAGTATCGTAGGTTTATGTCAATCCAAGGAACGAACTAATCGTGATCTAATTAACAAGAGTTTATGCGAAAACTAGGGTAAAAAGGATATCTAATCTACTTCTAAACCAATCCTTAAACTAAACCAATCCTTAGCCTAATCTAGTAAAAGAGATAAACTAAACTATATATATATAAGATAAACAATTAGAAACATAATTAGAACTCTAATCAAAGGGTATTAACTAGGTTCTAATCAAGCTCTAATCGGATCCAAAGCATACGATAGATAAAGTTTCACAACGAGATTAGAGCAGCGAGATAACTAGTAGATCAAGGCAAATAAGCATGTTCAAGCACATCTATCATAGCATAATTAAATCATGATCAATCAATCTAATCCCCTAGATCGGCTCAACCTTTCCCCGGGCTCCACTGTCACTGGTAACCAGGTAATCGACGAAGAACTTTCAACAGGCACATAATTAGAGAATGCACTTCCAATTACTTTTATTTGGTCTAATAACATAATTAGAGCAACTAGCACTTCTAATCACCATGATCACAAGAACTAGACACAAAACTATATTACTAGTAAACTAGATCAAAGATCAAGAACGCTAGATAAACATCACCCTTAATGACATGGTCTAATCAAGATGCATCTAGACATAAACTTAATTACAGCTAGAACAACCATAATTAGAACAAGAATATGATAATTAGACAAGAACAATACTTCATTAATTAACTGTATCATAATTACAACCATGATCATACCTTCCCTTGATGATACAATTAGACCTCCGGATCTAGACAATTAGAGAGCCGTGCAAGGCCTCTAATCACCTCTAGAGATTAGAAGAAGATCTAAACCTAGACTAGAAACTCGACCCTCTGCTCTCCTCTAGTTGTGTCCCTCAAGTCGTCGTCTTGTCGCCTTGATAATGAATTGGATGCCTCGACCAGGGGCTCAGCTTCGCTTTAAATACCCTGGAGAAGACGTGGCCGAAAAGGAAACTGAAACCGACATACGGAGTCCTGGGGTCGGCCGACTTGGGGGGGTATGGCTCGGCCGACCCAGGCCCTTCCAGCCTCCTCTAGTTTCCATCTTTCGCGGGCTTCGGGATAACCTTCATATAAATCTTCGTGGAGTCCTTTTCGGACTCTAAACCTTCCAGATTCTTCTGTATCCCGAGATCTTGTCGAGTCTTCTAGAATTGGGCTTCATTTGATGGGTCTTTAATTGGGCTTCTTCTTCCATTATTGAATAATATTCAGAGGTCTTTTTACTCGAGGTAGACTTTGATGAATTTTGCTTAAAATTGGCCCAAAACCTGCAAAAATTACAAGTAGACCATTTCCAAGACAATATTGCAAAATCCACAATAATCTATGTTATTTGTTAGTAAAAGGCAAAGTTGACGCATAATAATAGGTAAAAACAATATAAAATGATGTATAATTTTCGTTCATAAGCCGCGTCAACAGTAGGCAAGATCCTCCCTGTCGCGGTGAGATGAGAGACCGTTTTGCCAGTGGTGAGTGAGGAGGCGGCTTTCAAGCCCATGCTCCTGGTAGTGAGAGACGCCCTGTCGGTCGAGCTCCTAGTCGTTTTCAGCGCGGCTATGGAACTCGTGACCGTTGCTTTAGGAGAGAGTTCGATGGTCCACGCTTTGCTAGACATGGTTACCCTGATCATGGTAGGAGGGATGATTTCTTTGATAGTATTTACCCCTCGTTTGAGCAGATGGCTTGGCACTGGTTTAGCAGTTTCACTAACCCCAGTGTCGGACCGTCTGCCCCTCCATACTATTGCTGATCTTGCAGGTTTGAGTTCTAGAGAACATGTGATGAGTGAGAGTTGATGGTTCTCTAGGCTTTGAGGTTGCTCATGAGCTTATATCCTTTGTACATTTGAGAGCCTTGCTCATTGCTCTCCTGTGTATTTTGCATAGCTTGTGCCATTTTTTTTTTGTGTTTCTTTTGGTACTTAGCTTTCTTGCTTGTAAGCTTGGTGGGCTAGCCACATATCATACTAGCTTTCTTGATGCTAGTTGTATGCATCCTTTGCTAGTGTAGTCTTTCTTGCATGCTTGCATGTGATCCTTGTGAATCTCGTGCCATGCTTTCTCTGTCTTGACATGTTATTCACTTGTGATCAGTTTGATTGTTCTTAGCTATTTAGCTTTCGCTTTCTTTAGTAGATTTTGCCTGCTAGGTTTGTGTTTGTTTTGGTGGGCTAGCCATATGACATGCTAGTTTGTGTGTTTCTTTCATATACCATATCTTGCTAGCTTTTTTGTGTTGGTGGACTAGTTACCTTTATCTGTTAGCTTGTGATAGCTCATGAACATCATGCCATGTGACATTTCAAATAGCTAGTTGATAGCTTTTCAAGTGATATTGTTCTTGGTATATTATTCATGTGTTATCATTTTGATTGTTTCCTTCTCTAACTTAATGTTGTGTAGTCTAGCTACCTTGTCTCATGACTTGATTACCTTTGCTTTGGGTAATGTAGACTTGGGCCTATTTATTTTGGTTGAGCTAGTTTTCCCTTGTATATGTGAGTTTTGTACATTTGTGCTCACTTTGCTTTGCAGGATTCATGCCTTGTGCCTAAATCCACAAGTGGTACCTTCCATAAGTGGCATATTTATTTCTTATGCATGATTTCCTGCACTAACCCCTAACTTGAGCCAATGGACACTTTTAGTTCATCGGTGTCTTCTGTTTTTCTTTGTGTCTAGTTATTGATACTAGGAGGCTCGTGTGAGGGGGAGCTCCACTCTGCTACATCAACCTTGGAGGAGGAAACATGTACCACTGCTTCCACTTCTACTTGTGTTCCACCTCTACAAGGATAGCTTCCTGTACATGCAGAGATGAACCCGCTGAGGACGCAGGGGAGGTGACCTTAGGGCGTGCATGCACCCTGAAAGGTCTAGCGGGATCGCCTCAAGCTTTTGAGCTTGTCAGGTACATGATGTGGTTCTTGTCTTCCTTTCGGAAGACTTTGGTCTTGGCTTCTTCGATGGCTTTTCTACATGTTTGGATCATAGCATGCATGACATTCATGTATCATATGCATTTTCACAAGCACTAGAGCTCTTTTGGTATGTTGAGTTAGTATTTGCTCGTGCTAGGTTGTACAGATACTTGCTTGATCATGGTTGGCTAAGCTCACTTGAGTCTGTTGAATACTAATTTTGAGCTAAGCCCTTTTGTTTCATGAAAATCCAAAAATATGATCACCACATGACTTGGCTGCCTAGCATGTGTAGTAGTGTTAAATGCTATGCTATCTTTTCATACCTGGATATGCTAGTTGTATGCCTTTGCTAAGCTTTTATGACACCTTACTTTATTTGAAATCTGAATTAAATGTTTACAAGTGGTGTCTTGTGCTGAAATGAAAATATTCAGGTGGGTATGCTTGTCACACTGACTTAGTTCGAGACTGCTTGCCTTTGCACTTTGGCCTGAACTTGGACTAAGCCGTGTATGACCAAAACCTTTTCTTAAGCTTTTGATGGTTCCTTGAACCTAGGCTTGGCATTGGTTGGTAAGAAGTGGCAAGACAAGTGAATAACCCCTGGCACAATATGGAATTTGCTCATGTAATACAAGTGATTAAATCTGAAATATGCAAATCTCTAAAATGCTTATGGCTGGTTGTGTATATTTTGGTTGAGAGTAGCACACCTTGTATGCATTGCTAGCATCTTGCTGTTCATGCCTATCTTGCTAGGTGCTATTAATGTTGGTGATGCTTTATTTTCAACTACCCCGAAAAACATGCTAGCTCTTGATATGTGTAAGATAGATTCATTTGAGCTTGTTGCATGCTTCCTTGCCCTCACTTGCTCTGTATGCTAGAACTTGTGAATACTAGCTTTCCATCCCTTCTGAGCTCTTTCTGGTACACTCTCTGCATCTCAGGGCATATTTTGAGGGGGAGTTTCTAGTTCAGGGGGAGTCCTATGAACCCTTGATGTGTCCATTGTCAATAAGGGGGAGAAGTATTAGACATTGGGGGAGGACTCGGGAGAGACTTAGTTGAGGGGGAGCTTTGCATTCATTTTGCATTTGTGAGGATGAATTTCAGGGGGAGTTTGAGCTTTTAGCATGCTCTTTGCATCGGTGCGTTGAGCCTTTTCCCTCTGTCTTGAGGAGCCGATGCTTTGCTTTTTTTTGTTTCTTCAAGCTGCCTTGTGTTTTGCCTTTATTGGTTTTGGGCAGCTTGAGCAATTGTTTTTTTTCTCAATCTTTTTTAGTTTTACGCTTTTCTTTTGTCTATGTCATATTTCAGGTAACAGGATGAAGGTGTTGACAATGCACTCATTAAGGGGGAGATTGAGAGCCAATTGACAGGCCTCATTGCTCTCCTGGTGTGATGAGTTATTGTCAACGGTACAAGTCCTCCGATGGACTGGAGGCCCTCCGATGGACTGGAGATAGATGATGAAGACCTCGATGGACTGAGGCAAAAGCCTTCCAATGGACCGGAGGCAAAGCTCGGCGTCGGTCGACCATGGAAGCTCGGTACACGGAGGGGCTGTGGCGGAACCGCCCTGCTTAATCTAGACTAAGCACACCTGTCACCTCTGGCTCGTAGTGCACTTAGGCCAGACTAAACCCGGTAGTCCGTCGAGAGTTCTTCGGCTCTCGATAACACCATTCCCCGAGAAACCGACATCAAACACATCCGACTCTCGAAGGAGCCACAACAGTTACATCATCACAGGCAGTTGAAATATAAGATAGATGGACTTAGTTTACAGACCAAGTATATGAAATCGAATACAATTCAAAATATAGCGGAAGCGTTTGCAATATATATATATATAGCGGAATGCAAAATATATATATATAGCGGAAGCGTTTTCAAAACATCTCGCAGCGGAAACAAACTCAAATAGTCTTCATACAGAGATAAATAAGGCGAGTAGCACCGAGCCCACCGGTTCTATCCTCCTTCAAGCAGTTGTCCAGAAGTCATTAGTACCTGTAATCCAAAAATGGGGGCAACTCTGAGTACTAATTACTCAATAGGACTTAATGGAAAGGGCTTACGGCTGACGCAAAGCTCGCTTACTAATCATGTGGGTCCTTAGCCATTGATTTTAATAAAACCAGATTGATATGAGACAGCAGGATTTGACAGCTGCTAGCTCTCTTTTAACAATAACAAGATCATAAATATGTATATAACTTGCATAAATAAGATTATCATAACGTGATAACTTGCATGATATAAAACCTCCATATCCAAGCATGTAGATATACACAATCATGACTTACAAGCATAATAATATTCATGTTGATTACTACATTGGACGTCAGTGGCGTTGGCATTCTCACACCTGGTGAGCATCAGCGATTCGAATCGATTTGTTAATTTCCGGGAACAACTAAAAATGTCAGGGGTATATGCTTACTAGCCATCTCTACTTGTCCCATCCCAAGTTCGATTCCAACCTGCCATTCCCCAGGTTTAGCCCTCATGGAGCGTTACCACGGCGTACCGGGTCAGCCCTCCCTGAGCCAACACCCAAGCGCCCCTGGGCCCGATGGTAGGACCAAGTCTCTGTTCTTCGGATGGCACAAGTAAGACTTTCACCGGTCCATTATCCCGGATAAGCACCTCTAGCAATGTTATGACGACCAATAGGCAAACAACAACCGGCCTTATGCGACTCGGGCGGAGTCCAATGCACAATATAATAAACGGTAAATAACTCATAAAATGTCCGCTCGGTCTCCATTTAAATCATAAGCATTTATAATAACTTACCCATGTGGGATTTCAGTGATTTTTGAAAACACCTACGCGACGAGTGATTCCATTCACCCGTGTCTACTCGCACCTAGCATTTACTAGGCACTCGTCCTACGGACTCTATGTATAGGTGCTAGGGCCAGGGCGGCCAGGAAGTCTAATTCAATTGGTTCCAAACAACTCCTAATACAGATGTGTAACCATCAAACAAGATTATATTAGCTAGGATAAATCATGGTCCTGCCTACCTTTGAGTATTCTTATAAAAACCAACAAAC
This sequence comes from Paspalum notatum, assembly GCA_022530915.1. Lineage (NCBI taxonomy): Eukaryota > Viridiplantae > Streptophyta > Magnoliopsida > Poales > Poaceae > Paspalum > Paspalum notatum. The sequence goes on along the minus strand of CM039687.1, from coordinate 34,183,926 downwards.
TAATCTAAGTTAGTTTGCTGAGTTGTGGGGCTTTGCCCCAGGCAACCCCTTGAAACAGGGACGGATGTAATCAGCGACCCTTCGTCTTCAGGTTGAGGAGAAACCAACTCCTAGTGCAATCCGTTGTCCGGCTTCTCGATCACTAGTAGCTTCTGTGTTGATCCTTCTTTTGCGGAATCTATATGCATGATATAATATGCAAGTGAGTGCAAGAGAATGCACATACATGCATATGGTACAGGCTATATGCATGACATAGTGCAACCATGAGTGCAACGAATGCCAATGTGTGCATGAGATGCATGTGAAACATAATGTATGGCCAAGTAACTTGTGACATTCAAGTATTCTTAGTTTAATCGCATCTCAGAATAGGAAAACTTAACAACTTTGCTAAAAAATCGTACAAACAATCAGCTAGTTCCACCCTTCATGCACAAAATGCTAGGCGCACTCTTACTGCCAAAGGCAGGATGTGTTGTACTTCACCATATTTTATCTCTGAAGTTATCATGAATTACTGTCTTATACGTGTACACAGTCCCTATCAAATGAAATGAAAGTGTCTCTCAAAAACACCTCCACTGATAACCCTTGGAATCACAAGATGTACTTGATGGTGTGCAGCAAGTAACTTTATATATGTACAAAAATGTCGTCACTTGCAGTTAAACATATACACGCCAATTAATGGACACGCTACCTTTATGAATAAAATGCACTCATGAGTTCATGTAGTTAGACAACTCAAATTGATCCCGAACTTTTATCACATGCTACATACTACATAATACTACTGCCAAAATTCTAGCTACAAGCAAGTTATAATTAATTTATTAAAATTCCAACAATTTATCAGCCCTATAGCTTCTCAGATTTTTCATAATTTGTAGGAGTGAGTAGAGACTTGAAATTTCTGCAGCAAGCATTTCATTGCATCAACATCATATACAAAAATCAGCAAGCACAAAATCCATAGTTTGATAGGACATCTATTTTCCATATATTTATCTCATGCAAATTAAGATGTACATATGATCAGCGTTAATAAATTCTTCAAAAATACTTTCTGGACACCCTGACATACTAGTAGCATACCAGATTTTTCATAGAATTATCTTTGCATTCTAAAGTCACTCTTTCTAATTATCAAGTCTAGCCAGTAGCATTTTGTCAATCTCAAAACAGCAGCTAAAACATGCATGCACAAGCTCATATTTCACCAGTGAGTTACTCCCACTATATGAAGTATATGAAAAATACCAGAGGTCACATTTGAGCATATTTTATGTAACCTTCATTTTCCAAGTTAAATAAATACACAAAACATATGCATAAGGGCAAAACAGTCATTTACCAACCAATGCTAGAGCTACCAAAAATCACACAGTATCTAGATGCCATAACAAAGCTACTGTCGAAATTTCATAATTTTTGAAGTTCATTTACATCCCTTTTTCCATTTATTTACCCTCAACATACATGCACTAGACCAGGGGCAAAACTGTACTTTCACACATCCACATCATACATATCCTGTAGATCTATTCACAAGGAACACATAGCCACTGAGTTTGTCCATTTTGGATTTTTCTATGATTTTATATGAATCCAGCCGCGCGGGCCACGTTGGCTCGCCGGAGGCGGCCGAGGAGGGACAGGGGAAGGCGGCGGTCCTTACCCCACTTCCTGGAGTAGCGGAGGATGGAGGAGACGGCACGGCGAAGGATCTCCGGGGCGTGGATGTCTGGCGAAGGATTGCGGCCTCGTGGGACCAAATCAGTGGCCTAGACCTGGGCGGGGTGGTGGAGTGGAAGGAGAAGAAGGGCGGCGTGGCGACGGGGAGGCGTGGAGACGCTTGAAACAGCTGGCGCGGCTTGAGCTCCTCCAATGGCGGGCGGTGACCTTTGGCGGGGAGTTGCGACGCGGTACAGGAGCTATGGCCGACGAGGTCTACGGGGTGCGGTGGATTGGAGGCCGAGGAAGAGCGGCACGGTGAGTAGAAGGCACGGGGACAGCCGGAGCGGCAGGCACGGGGTCGGCCCGAGCTTCACGGCAATGGCGGCGGCATGGAGGAGCAGTGAGGAGAGGGCATTCGGGTTGGGATGAGTGGGAGAGGGAGAGAGCGGAGAGAGCACCCTTCGCCGTCGCTTAAAGCCAAAGGAACCGCAGGGGGCGGCCAGAGCTCGGGGCACCGCGGCGCGGCTCCGTACGCCGGCGTACGCGTGTCGTCCGCGGCCTGGCGTCGGTCAGCTGGCTGCCCGGTGGGCCCCACTAGTCAGCGACAGAGAGAACGGGGAAAAAGCCCGAAAATGGAAAAGAGGTGGTTGACCCACTAAACCGGTTTTCGAATGTTGCCTATTTGGAGACATATTTGTCCGATTTAGATCAAACTCAAAATACAAGAAACATTGCAAATTTGTTTCTCTACATTTGTCTTATAAACTTGCATACCATGTTATATTCACAAATATGGTTTAAATTTAAACTGCTGACCAAGGTTTGACCAACAGAACCCATAAGTTTAGAAATTCTCAAAGTCTATTTTATGACCACTTTCACACAAAAAGTTTTATACCAATGTTGTTCAGAATTTCGAGATCTACAACTTTGTCAATAAAAGCATTGCAAGATTTTGGCTTTAAAATCAAGAAAAATTGAATTTACTTTACAGGTTAGGTTTGGATAGATTTCATGCATTGACATAAAATGACCCTTAACTTTATGCAAACCCTACTTCATGTCAAACCACCAATTACCAAACTTGTTCATCATGAAATTCTCTACAAGTTTGGTATATCAAGTTTCTTCAAATTCACAACAGATTCAAAGTTACAGTGACAAAAGTGGAGACCTATTCAGGGAAACTGAATTTGGGTTGGTCCAAATGACTTGGTCTACTTATGCACCCAATATAAAGTGTTCATGAGATGATGCACATATGTCAATGATGCAATTGTAATGCACTTGAGATGCCTGAGGCATCACAACCCACCCCCTTAAACTAATCTCGTCCCGAGATTTTTGATGTGAGTGGGTGGATAAGTTATAAGAGAAGAAAGTGCATTGTGTATGAATTCGAAATTTTTAAACTGCGGTGATGTACTCAATTTGAAGTGGATAGAAGAAAATCAGGATATTTTGTTCGCAAGAATTCTTCTTGCTCCCAAGTTGCCTCTTCTTCGGAGTGATTACTCCACTGCACTTTGTAGAAGTTAATAGTCCTTCGTGTTGATCTTTGCTTTTGATCAAGGATTTTTATGGGTTGCTCTTAATAGGTGAGGTCCGATTCAATCTAGATTTGAGATGTATCAACCACTTCCTCTGGTATTCGTAAACACTTCTTGAGTTGCGAGACGTGAAACACGTCATGAACCGCAGCTAGGTGTGGAGGTAACTCTAACTGGTAAGCCACTGGCACACATTGCTCTGTGATCTTGAACGGACCAACGTATCGTGGTGCTAATTTGCCTTTTCATCCGAACCAATGCACCCCTTTCATAGGTGACACCCGGAGATACACATGATCACCCTTCTCAAAGACTAGTGGTCTCCTCCTCTTATCTGAGTAGCTCTTCTGTCTAGACTGTGCTCTTTTCAAATTGCTGTGTATGAACTTAACTTGCTCTTCTGCTTGTGTTACCAAATCTGGACCGAATGTGACATGCTCTCCTGGTTCCAACCAGTTGAGTGGTGTTCTACGCCGTCTACCGTATAGGGCCTCAAAAGGAGCCATTTCCAAGCTCTTCTGGTAGCTGTTGTTGTAGGCGAACTCCGCCAAGGGCAGACATCCATCCCACTTGGTGGAATAAGTCCAAGCGCGTGCCCTCAATATGTCTTCTAGGATCTGATTCACCCTCTCTACTTGTCCACTGGTTTGTGGATGGTATGCTGAACTCCGGATCAGAGTGGTCCCTAGAGCAGTTTGTAGATGCTCCCAAAAGCATGAAACAAACAGAGAACCTCTATCTGACGTGATGGTTTGTGGAATACCGTGCAGAGAGACAATCCTTGCTATATAAAGTTCGGCATAGGTCTTGGCATGATAGATTGTTTTTACTAGGATAAAGTGAGCTAATTTCGTGAATCGGTCAATAATCACCCATATGGAATCATACCCCTTCGAAGTGCGAGGCAATCCCACAATGAAGTCCATGTGTATATCCTCCCATTTCCAGATGGGAACTGCCAGTGGCTGAAGTATACCTATAGGCTTTAGGTGATTAGCTTTCACCCTTTGACACACATCACACTCGGATACATATTTGGCAATTTCTCGTTTCATATGAGTCCACCAAAATTTTTGCTTTAAGTCTTGGTACATCTTATTGCTGCCCGGGTGCAGGGTGAACATGGAGGTGTGAGCTTCATCTAGGATTTTTTTCCTTAGCTCCATGTCCTTAGGTACCACTAAGCGATCTTTGAACCATAAGACTCCTTCGTCGAGCTTGAAACAGGGATTCTTCTAGTCATTGATTTCATCTCGAATATGTGCCATGCCCTTATCTTGCCTTTGTGCTGCTATGATTTGATCTTTGATGGTTAATTCAAGGACAAGATTGTAAAGTTCAGCTTCCAGCACCGTTGGCATTTCTATTTGCCCAATCTCACAACATAGCACTCTCACTGTTGGACGAGCTTCAATGAAGTTGCAATGAGTCTTACGGCTTAATGCATCCGCTACCACATTTGCTTTCCCAGGGTGATAGTGGACTTCCAAGTCATAGTCTTTGATTAACTCCAACCAACAACGTTGACCCATGTTTAGTTCTGGTTGTATGAATATGTATTTTAGACTTTTGTGATCGGTGTATATGTGGCAGGTGTTGCCCAACAAGTAATGACTCCATTTTTTCAGTATGTAAACAACTGCAAGCAGCTCAAGATCATGAGTCGGATAATTCACCTCGTGTTTCCTCAGTTGGCTGGATGCATAGGCAATAACTCTTCCCTCCTGCATTAAAACACAACCGAGGCCACTACCAGAGGCATCACAAATACACGTCAAACGGCTTGGTGATGTCTGGTTGAGCGAGAACAGGTGCTGAAGTTAGGTGTTTCTTCAACGTCCCAAAGGCTTCTTCGCATTTTTCTGGGTCAACGCTGTCATAGGATTTGCAATTCTTGAGAAATCCTTGATGAAGCGGCGGTAGTACCCCGCTAAACCAAGAAAACTCCGTATCTCTGTCACAGTTTGTGGCTGCTTCCAATTCAGCACATCTTCCACCTTGCTGGGATCAACTGTCACTCCCTTCGCTGACGAGATATGGCCTAGGAATGCCACTTCCTTTAGCCAAAAAGCACACTTCCTTTAGCCAAAAGGCGAGATAGCACTATTCGCAAATGCTCTTCGTGTTCCTACTCATTCTTGGAATAAACCAAGATGTCATCAATGAATACTACCACAAATTTGTCAAGCTCATTCATGAACACCGAGTTCATCAGGTACATGAAGAAAGCCGGTGCATTGGTCAACCCGAAGGACATGACAAGATACTCGTAAAGCCCATACCGCGTGGAGAAAGCGGTCTTTGTTATGTCTTCCTCTCAGACCTTAATTTGATGGTACCCCGACCTAAGATCAATCTTGGAGAAAACTGTGGCTCCCCCAAGCTGATCAAATAGGATATCAATGTGTGGCGGTGGGTACTTGTTCTTGATAGTAACAACATTCAATGGTCGATAGTCCACGCATAATCTCTTACCACCTTGGTCTTTCTTCTCAACAAAGAGGGCGGGACAGCCCTAAGGTGATGAGCTGGGCCGAATGAACCCTTTGTCTAACTGCTCTTGCAGTTGTGTTTTCAGTTCTTTCAGTTCATCAGGTGCCATTCTGTACGGCCTCTTGGAGACAGGTGTCGTGCCTAGAACAAGGTCTATTCTGAATTCAACATCCCTATCTGGCGGTAGTCTGAGAAGCTCTTCTGGAAACACATCCGGATACTCACAAGCTACAGGGATCTTTGTAAGTGCTTGTGCCTCAACATGGGCTTCTGCCACATTGATAGTGTGATACACGTGCTCCTGAAGTGGCACATGAATAATCACATCGACCCCACTGCTTGAGCGCAACTGGACGGTTCTACTCCCAACATCTATCATAGCATTGTGTTGTTTCAGCCATTCCATCCCCAGAATAACATCAATCCCTAGTTGTGGAAGTACTAGAGGACTGATGAGCAAACTTTCCCTTCCAACTTGCAAACGCAAGTCCCTTACTATGTGATTTGTATTTACAGATGACCCCACAACCGTGATGCGGTATTTCTGTTTCAATATGCTTTGCTAATGAATGAAAAAGTCGCTCCAGAATCAAACAAAACAACCGTAGGGTGGTCATTGACAAGAAATGTGCCTGCCAAAGACGGGTTCACCCTCCAGAACTTGTTCAAGCTGGCTGTAGTGCAGTTGGCCCATCTTTGGGGCTGATCTCTTCCCTTCGCCTGTAGGCACTGATCCTGGAGTCTTTCGGTGCGAGTGACATGTGCGACTGAAATGTCCGGCCTTCCCGCATTTGAAGCAGTGATAGCCGGCGCTTGGTTGTACGGGTGACACTGAAGCAGGCGGAGGAGGGGGTACACCGTAGGATGACACGTGTTGTTGTGCCCCACTGTGTTGCTCTTGTTGCTGAGGCTCCTCGAGGTAACAGATTTGCGGTGAAGATTGATGCCCAACTCGTGGCCGCTGAGATGGACTCGATGGAGGTGTGCTTGCAAGTTTTTTCCTCTACTGATCCTCATGGGCCTCGCGGAGGCGATGCTCCATGTCGATGGTGGCGTCTACCAACTCGGTGAAGCTGTCGTAGCGGCGCCCCAAGTGAGTCAGAAGAGTGGGATCAAATCCATCCAACAGACGAGCAGCCCTACGTGGGTCGGTGTCGACATCTTCTGGGGAGTACTGAGACAGACGGATGAAAGCCTGCACGTACTCGAGTACCGACATGTTCCCTTGCTGAAGTGCACGAAATTCCCGTTGCTTGAGCTCGATGAGGCTAGGCGGGAGATAGTGAGCCCGAAAAGCCGCACGGAACTCATCCCACGTGACCTGGTGCCCGGCTGGTTGCATTGCCAGGAATGAAGCACACCAGGCCCCGCGGGACCATGTAGACACTGTGCCGCAAAGCGGGCCTTCTGTTGCTCACTGAGGCGGGGTAGTAGACTGAACTTGGACTCAATAATCCGAAGCCAGTCGTTAGCATCCAATGGGTCTGTGGCAGTGGTGAAGATTGGCGGTTGCAGCGCCGCAAAGTCAGTGTAACTGATCTCTTGCGGTTCGCGCCGTTGTTGCTCTTGAGCTATCAGGTTGATGAGTTGCTAAGCGACCTGAGTGGCCAGCTCAGAAAGAGATGGTGCTCCATGAGCAGCCCCCTGTGCAGATGTATCTGGTGGGGTGACCATCTGCAGAAACAAAGCCAATCGGGTTTAGTCCAAGAACTTTTGTGCAATCGATGCATGATGGAAAGATTGTAGCACCATAATTATATTCTGAATACATGAAAGCATGTAAGTGAACAGGATAATTTGATTGCACATAAAGTGTTAGCCATCATCTTGTAGGTTTGGACAATCACATATGCTAAACGGAAAACTCGTGTGTAGCTTTTGATGTAGGACCACACTTCTTGAGACGAATATCATTTCTCACATCCTTTCATCCTCACTTGATTTTTGCGCCTTGCACATGGGGAAAAATGACTTTATATTTGTTAGATTAGTAGGAGTGCGAAATTCAAATTCGGTGAGTGGAACGTGAGGAGTGATGTCTTCATTCTTATTCGATTTCTCTTTTGACTTTTAAGGAACAAGATTGATAGAAAGAGCAAACTTAAGATATAGCTTAAAGAAGCACGAGTGTCATGATGCATGATTCGTCCTATTCGTTCTGACACCACGCATCCTATGTAGTTTATATATAGCTAGCGATAATTCGGTGACATATATGCACGTCTCTCCTTAATGCAACTAGTCGTTCTCTAGCCGTTCTTAGTTTCGCACGTGGTTAGTGTACCTGCAAAAGAATGCATGCTCATACATTACCACCTAGTGTGGCATCCACGCGTGACCGCTGCGTGGACAACGTTGAGTGGGCCGTTGCACCTTTTCCTCAAGGCCTGACTTTCCACCAGTACTAGGGATCGTCGACAAAAGGGTGGATCCCAAAATCAAATGTAGGTGTGGTGGCATGAAAGCCCCAAGCATGCCCACTACCCTTAAAGAGCTTTTACTTATACAGGGCACGAATGCAGGGTTCACAACCATTCGCAAATCTCGATAGCATTCCTCCAGTACTGGGGATAGCTATGGCCGAAAAGTTGCTTCCCAAAGCGCCGAATATGCATATGAGTGCTATCTAGGTCAGAATGTTAGCGATGTCACCTGATATCCATTAACATCCTTAATATGGGCATATCGTATACTCTCATTTTTGAATTACTTGAAAGGGTTTTCGAAAATAGTTTGCAAAACAAAACTAGATGATATGACCGTTGTCTGTGTATGATCGGCTCTGATACCAGCTGTGGCGGAATTGCCCTGCTTAATCCAGACTAAGCACACCTGCCACCTCTGGCTCGCAGTGCACTTAGGCCAGACTAAACCCGGTAGTCCGTTGAGAGTTCTTCGGCTCTCGATAACACTATTCCCCGAGGAACCGACATCAAACACATCCGACTCTCGAAGGAGGCACAATAGTTACATCATCACAGGCAGTTGAAATATAAGATAGATAGACTTGGTTTACAGACCAAGTATATGAAATCGAATACAATTCAAAATATAGCGGAAGCGTTTGCAAAATATATATATAAGCGGAAGCGTTTTCAAAGCATCTTGCAGCGAAAACAAACTCAAATAGTCTTCATGCAGAGATAAATAAGGCGAGTAGCACCGAGCCCACCGGTTCTATCCTCCTTCAAGCAGTTGTCCAGAAATCATTAGTACCTATAATCCAAAAGTGGGGGCAACCCTGAGTACTAATTACTCAGTAGGACTTAATGGAAAGGGCTTAGGCTGACGCAAAGCTTGCTTACTAATCATGTGGGTCCTTAGCCATTGATTTTAACAAAACCAGATTGATATGAGACAGCAGGATTTGACAGCTGCTAGCTCTCTTTTAACAATAACATGATCATAAATATGTATATAACTTGCATAAATAAGATTATCACAACATGATAACTTGTAGGATATAAAACCTCCATATCCAAGCATGTAGATATACAAAATCATGACTTACAAGCATAATAATATTCATGTTGATTACTCCATTGGACGTCAGTGGCATTGGCATTCTCACACCTGGTGAACATCAGCGATTCGAATTGATTTGGTAATTCCCGGGAACAACTAAAAATGCCAGGGATATATGCTTACTAGCCATCGCGTTTCCACATATAGCCCCCATCTCCACTTGTCCCATCCCAAGCTTGATTCCAACCCTCCATTCGCCAGGTTTAGCCCCCATGGAGCATTACCACGGCGTACCGGGTCAGCCCTCCATGAGTCAACACCCAAGCGCCCCTAGGCCCGATGGTAGGACCAAGTCTCTGTTCTTCGGATGGCACAAGTACGACTTTCACCGGTCCATTATCCCAGATAAGCACCTCTAGCAATGTTATGCCGACCAATAGGCGAACAACGATTGGCCTTATGCGACTCGGGCAGAGTCTAATGCACAATATAATAAACGGTAAATAACTCATAAAATGTCCGCCCGGTCTCCATTTAAATCATAAGCATTTATAATAACTTACCCAAGTGGGATTGCAGTGATTTTTGAAAACACCTTCGCGACGAGTGACTCCATTCACCCGTGTCTACTCGCATCTAGCATTTACTAGGCACTCGTCCTACGGACTCTATGTATAGGTGCTACGGCAAGGGCGGCCAAGAAGTCTAATGCAATTGGTTCCAAACAACTCCTAATGCAGATGCGTAACCATCAAACAAGATTATATTAGCTGGGATAAATCATGGTCCTGCCTACCTTTGAGTATTCTTATAAAAACCAACAAACTAATCTAAGTTAGTTTGCAGGGTTGTGGGGCTTTGCCCCCGGCAACCCCTTGAAATAGGGACGGTTGTAATCAGCGACCCTTCGTCTTCAGGTTGAGGAGAAACCAACCCCTGGTGCAATCCGTTGTCCGGCTTCTCGATCACTAGTAGCTCCTGTGTTGATTCTTCTTTCGCGGAATCTATATGCATGATATAATATGCAAGTGAGTGCAAGAGAATGCACATAGATGCATATGGTACAGGTTATATGCATGACATAGTGCAACCATGAGTGCAACAAATGCCCATGTGTGCATGAGATGCAAGTGAAAGATAATGCATGGCCAAGTAACTTGTGACAACTTGATTCAAATATTCTTAGTTTAATTGCATCTCAGTATAGGAAAACTTAACAACTTTACTAAGAAATCGTACAAACTATCACTAAGAAATCGTACAAACCATCACGAAAAGCTAGTTCCACCCTGCATGCACAAAGTGCTCGGCACACTCTTACTGCCAGAGGCAGGACGAGGCAGGACGTGTTGTACTTCACCACATTTTATCTCTGAAATTATCATGAATTACTGTCTTATATGTGTACACAGTCCCTATCAAATTAAATGAAAGTGTCTCTCAAAAACACCTCCATTGATAACCCTTAGAATCACAAGATGTACTTGATGGTGTGCAGCAAGTAACTTTATGTATGTACAAAAATGTCGTAAGTTGCAGTTAAACATATACACGCCAATTAATGGACACGCTACCTTTATGAATAAAATGCACTCGTGAGTTTATGTAGTTAGACAACTCAAATTGATCCCGAACTTTTATCACATGCAGAAACATACTACATAATGCTACTGCCAAAATTCCAGCTGCAAACAAGTTATAATTAATTTATTAAAATTCCAACAAGTTATCAGCCCTATAGCTTCTCAGATTTTTCATAATTTATAGGAGTGAGTTCTGGACTTGAAATTTTTACGGCAAGCATTTCATTACATGAACATCATATACAAAAACCAACAAGCACAAAATCCATAGTTTGATAAGACATCTATTTTCCATATATTTATCTCATGCAAATTAAGATGTACATATGGTCAGCGTTAATAAATTCTTCAAAAATACTTTCTGGACTCCCTAACATACTAGTAGCATACAAGATTTTTTATAGAATTCATTCTAAAGTCACTTTTTCTAATTATCAAGTCTAGCCAGTAGTATTTTGTCAATTTCAAAATAGCAGCTAAAACATGCATGCACAATCTCATATTTCACCAGTGAGTTACTCCCACTATATGAAGTACATGAAAAATACCAAAGGTCACATTTGAGCATATTTTATGTAGCCTTCATTTTTCAAGTTAAATAAATACACAAAACACATGCATAAGGGCAAAACAGTCATTTACCAACCAATGCTAGAGCTACCAAAAATCACACAGTATATAAATGCCATAACAAAGCTACTCTCCAAATTTCATAATTTTCGGAGTTCATTTACATCCCTTTTTCCATTTATTTACCCTCAACATGCATGCACTAGACCAGGGGCAAAACTGTACTTTCATATATCCACATCATACCTATCATGTAGATCTATTCACAAAGAACTTAGAGCCACTGAGTTTGTTCATTTTGGATTTTTCTATGATTTTATATGAATTTCCAAATTTCTCAGCTCAATATAAATGAAATAGAAGGAAAACCTATAGATCGAGGACTTAAACACAATTAACCGTAACCTGCGGGGGCTAGAACGTGAGATTATCAAGACTCAGTGCACAACGCTTTTGGATCTAATCTCGAAAACTTGAACCCTGGTGGGCTAATTTGCAAAAGGTGTCGTCTCCCTCCCTGGGTCTTCTTCGACCTCTCGCCTAGGGAGGACGTCGGCGGCGGTGCGCCGGAATCTGGCCGCACGGGCCACGGTGGCTCGCCGGAGGTGGCCGACGAGGGACAGGGGAACGCGGCGGTCCTTACCCCACTTCCTGGAGCGGCGGACGATGGAGGAGACGGCACGGCGACGGAGCTCCGGGGCGCGGAAGTCCGGCGAAGGATTGCGGCCTCGTGGGATCAAATTAGTGGCCTAGACCTGGGCGAGGTGGTGGAGTGGAAGGAAGAGAAGGGCGGCGTGGTGACAGGGAGGTGCGGAGACGTGTGAAACGGCTAGCACGGCTTGAGCTCCTCCAATGGCGGGCGGTGACCTTTGGTGGGGAATTGCGACGCGGTACAGGACCTATAGCTGAAGAGGTCTAGGGGGCGCGGTGGAGTGGAGGCCGAGGAAGAGCGGCCCGGTGAGTAGGAGGCACGGGGACAGCCGAAGCGGTGGGTGCGGGGTCGGCCCGAGCTTCACGGCAATGGCGGCGGCGTGGAGGAGCAGAGAGGAGAGGGCGTTCGGGTTGGGACGAGTGGGAGAGGGAGAGAGCGGAGAGAGCGCCTCCGCCTTCGCTTAAAGCCGAAGGAACTGCAGGGGGCGGCAGGAGCCTGGGGCACCGCGGCGTGGCTCCGTACGCCGGCGTACGCGTGTCATCCGCGGCCTGGCGTCGGTCGGCCGGCTGCCCGGTGGGCCCCACTGGTCAGCGACAGAGAGAACGGGAAAAAGCCCGAAAATGGAAAAGAGGTGGTTGACCCACTAAACCGGTTTTTGAATGTTGCCTATTTGGAGACCTATTTGTTCGATTTAGATCAAACTCAAAATACAAGAAACGTTCCAAATTTGTGTCTCTACATTTTTCTTATAAACTTGCATACCATATTATATTCAAAAATATAGTTTAAATTTGAATTTAAACTGCTGACCAAGGTTTGGCCAACAGAACCCATAAGTTTAGAAATTCTCAAAGTCTCTTTTATGACCACTTTCACACAAAACGTTTTATACCAATGTTGTTCAGAATTTTGAGATCTACAACTTTCTCAATAAAAGCATTGCAAGATGTTGGATTTAAGATTAAGAAAAATTGAATTTACTTTATAGGTCAGGTTTGGACAGATTTCATGCATTGACATAAAATGACCCTTAACTCTATGCAAACCCTACTGGATGTCAAAGCACCAATTACCAAAGTTGTTCATCATGAAATTCTCTACAAATTTGGCATATCAAGTTTCTTCAAATTCACAACAGGTTCAAAGTTATAATGACAAAAGTGGAGACCTATTCAGGAAAACTGAATTTAGGTTGGTCCAAATGACTTGGTCTACTTATGGACCCAATATGAAGTGTTCATGAGATGATGCACATATGTCAATGATGCAATTGTAATGCACTTGAGATGCCTGAGGCATCACAAGGGTGGATCGGCAACGGTGGTGTAAGCCCTCCGATGGACCGCGAGGCAACTTCGATGGACTTGAGAAGCCGGGTGCCACAGTGGTGCTCCAACCCGAGTGCATGGCGCGAAGGCGTACGAGGGAGGCTTTGGCGGCTTTGGCTCAAAACCGCCATCCAAGCTACTCAAGCCTTGGTGAGTCTGTCCCCGATAGAGAAGATGGGCCAAGTCTGGCCCAAACGGAGACTTCCTAAAGTTTCCCGGTTTCTGACTTCAAAACCGGGGGTGCAAAGGTAGATTGGACTACTGGCCACGTGGAGGACATCTGAAGATTGCGTGGAAGCTAATAAGATGAAGTCTTCATCGTGGTCGTCTGTCCCCGATATTTTGGGTTCTTTTCTGTTTTAGCCCCTCCGGGAGTTTCTAGTGTTAGGGGTCTATGTGTAAAAATGCCAAAACTGAACCGGTGTATAAATAGCCTAAGAGCTGGTCATAAGAGGGGGTATTGGTAGCTAGGTTTTCATTTCCTTAGGGTAATTTTCGTCCCCAAGCTTTGAGCTCCAAGTTTAGGAGGGTTAGGGTGAGATCTAGCCTCCAAATCAAGAGGGAAGGTGAGGGTGGTTGCTTGGGACGAAATGCTTCGTTGTAATCTGACCTAAGACCTCTTTTGAGGCTCATAATCGAAGTGGTTTCGTGCAGCAACTTTGTGTGTTTCTCCTCCCCTTGTTCTCTTTGGTTTTTGGCTTCAATCCCTGGCTTTTTGGGTGTTTGCTTTGGCCAAGGTTGAATCCTTTGTTTTCCTTGTGTTTTGGACTTGCAAGGACATGGAGATTATGTCTTAGAATATCTCAATCACGAAGGATTGCCACGAGCAAGTTGTTCTTGAGCTTTCCCTTTTTCCTGCCCAAAGGTTTCCTCTTCACGAGATCTGAAATTTCCGTTAATCCCTTTATCTTTTTCCATAGATCTTTTGGGAATAGCTTTGGAATGGAGCTAGGTTAGTGTGTGCAAAATTTCGTGAAGATTGGTGAAGGTTTGGTCAAGTTTTGGCTTTGGAAGCTCAAGTTTCGGGTGGCTGTTTTCTGTCTGTGCTATATCATCTGGCGGGTGGTCAAACTTGCTCCAAATGACCTGAAATTTTGTAGAGCTCTTTTCGTGTAAATAATAAAGCTCCCATAAAAATTTCAAAATGTTAGGAGGTGTTGTGACCTGGTTTTGATATTTTTCTTTTGGGGTTGGTCTAACAGTTTTTTAACCACCGGACAGTCCGGTGGGTCTGCACCGGATGGTCCGGTGGCTCTAGGATTTTTATTTCTTGTCCAATTGAGCTGAAAATTGGTGGAGTTGTTTCCTGTCCCCTTCTTAACCTTCAATAAAAATGTCATAATTTTTGGAGTTGGTTTGATTGGGTTTTGGTCTGAATCTTTTTGGAGTGTCTTGCTGTGAGCACCGGACAGTCCGGTGCTTAACCACCGGACAGTCCGATAGTCGAAACTTGCTCCAATTGGTCTGAATTTTTCTGGAGCAGTTCCTTATTGTCTTTTGAAGGTGTGGTAATTTTTTGGGGTCATTTGGAGCTTTGCTTATAGGGTTTTGAGATTTTTCTTTGCAGCCCTGTCTGTCTGAAATCTGCATTTCCCGAAGTTTAGTTCCTTTTGCGCTCTTTGTCTTAGCCATTTGAGCGTGTGCTTCCGCTTTGTGCTTGGTACGTATCTGTTCAGTGGACAGTGTCTAGCTTTGTTGTGGGTGTTGTTTCAGTTTGCACTACGGGGGATTGAGTTTGAGTTTTCAAGTGCTCCTATTCACCCCCCTCTAGTCGCACGTCTCAGTCCTACATGGACTTGATGGCAATGAGCCGAGTCACAAAAGCCAGGACAAACAATTTTGTGTGTTCGTGCAGCGGCTCTTCCGAAGCTTTAAGGAGCTTGAAAAACTCCTCAACCTCCTTTGTAGGAGGATCCTCAGAGTCTAGACCAAACTCCGGCTGTAAAGCTTCTAGCATCTCATCCATTCTATCAACGCCCGCCGAAGCATCATCTGTTTCCCCCTTCTACTTCAACTCTGGTTTCGTTGCACCAGGAAACCAACGAGTAGTACCCTTGGTGAATCAACAAAATGCGAGCTGGGAGGTGTATGTGGACATAAGGGTCACTCCTCCTTGCTGTGGCTCACAATCGGCTAAGCAGTTAGCCGATCGTCTGGCGATGGTGGTTGGGCGTGCCACCTAGCCGACGACCAAGCTAGGAGGGTTATGATGGTGGTGGTGGTGTTGGTTAACTCCTATTTTCCTGCATAGACAGATAAAGCAGGGCAAACATTAAATACTAGCCAAATCGCTCGGATCGGCTCTTTCCGCATCGGATCTTCAACATCGGCATGACCCTGCTATCTTGCCGATGATATATCCAAATAGTGTATACAAATATGCAATAAAAGGGAAAAAGAAACCTATCTAGATCTATTCTAGACGGTCGAGATCTATCCGAATACTCATTATGCTTTGAGATTAAACTTATGCCAAAGATTAAACAAAGAAACAAACATAAAAGAACAGATCTTTATCGAGATCGGCAAAGATAAAACATGGCATAGAGAACATCGGATCTTTTCTAACAGGGAGTGATCTGTAGATATATCTTCTAAGGACAGATCAAACCTAGATATGAAGTTTGCAACATGCTAAACTTACAACATTAACCATGCAGCGTAAAGACATGCATCACATAGCTTGTCAACATGAAGCAAGTTGTGCATGAGTTAATATGCAAGCATGCCAACTCGATGGACGAGATAACTAGTAGATCTTGCCATAAAAACGCTTCAGTACAAGAACTATCGTCGGCAAAACGCCACGATGCCCTATCAACACCTACTAGAGAGATCAATAGAGCAACAAGACGATATACCTTGAAAAACCCTAATTGCTTAGGGGCGGCGATGCACTAAAGAGATGTGGAGATAACCGCTGCTTGATGAACGTATGCCATCCATGTTTATTCAATAGAACTGGTACATATCAGTAGTCCTGTGGACTTGGGCGGCAAGCCTGCCCTTCCCCTAATTAAGCTAAAACCCTAACCGACTCGATTTCTAACTTGACTCTTTTAATTTAAACCATCAAACTATGATACAAGGCCCATTGGCCTACTCGACGTGGCGCGTGCCATCACTCCCTTGGACAGCTTCTCTCAGGAGCCGATTCAGGCCCATTAACTGGGTCAGCCAAATTCCAATGCCAACACATGCCCCCTGGTTTCAAAACCAAGATAAGAGGGAATCTCTTGCTCACATGTCCCATCGGAACTGAACCGCCACACGGTCTTCCATGGTAACTGCAATGATGCCCCGCGTGACCCTTCAATATTTCCGTACGGTGCCCTTATGCCTTCCATCGCCTCATACTTAATAAAAGGCACGGCTCCCCTGTTTTCCCCTCCATCAGCATTTGCTCTCCTTCCTTCTCTAGCCAAGAAAAGAGCCGAGCAAAAACCCCTTTCTCACCATGTTTTCCATCAGTAGCAACCTCTCGTCGGAGCCTTCCTCTCCATCCTCCATGCTGGGACCCCGAGGGCCCACTCCACCGGCGTCACCCTCCATCGCCTCCATCGAGCGCATGGCAGCCCCTGCACCCCCAGCGGCTGCCAATGTGCAGGCTCCACCACCGCCGATCGACACTGTGCCACCGGGCTTGGCTTCTTTGACAGTGGTTGGAGCTAGCACTACAGGAATCTGAATAATTTTCGGCGGCCAATTTCCGCTGAAAATAAGGCATTTTCCGCCGACAATAGCTATTTTCGGCGGCGAAAGCCTTATTTTCGGCGGTTTGGCACCGCCGAGGGTGGTTTGCCGAAAATAAGCCAGGGCAGGCCTATTTTCGGCGGCCGGGCCAAGCCGCCGAAAATAAGGCCACTATTTTCGGTGGCCCGCCCTGGCCGCCGAAAATAAGGCCCCCTTATTTTCGGCGGCTGTTCCCGTCCGCCGAAAGTTATTTGGGCTTATTTTCGGCGGCCAGAGTATAGGCTTATTTTCGGCGGCCCCCCTTCTAGCCGCCGAAAATTAGCCTTTCCAGGGCCAAAACTGCCCTAAAATTCTTTTATTTCCCAGATTTTAATACAAATATCACATACATTCACAAACACATCCACATTCTCAATCATTCACAAGTAACATCTCAACAAATTAATCCATAGATAGCCATAACAACCACATACGAATCCTAAATCTATACTTCAGATAAGTTTGAAGTCCATAGATACACAAGTTTGTCCATTACACAAGTCTATGCCGAAGTCCATGCACACAATTTCACCTCTCGCTCACTGAACTTACATGGCACCTGACTCATTGGAGTTGTGGCCGCTACCTCCGGAGGCGAAGAGATTGTTGACAAAATCGCCGAGTGCTGGATCGATGTGTTGTCCAGATTGCTGGCAAATAAAGAGAACAAATGACACAATTAGCCAATAATTTTAAATGTGTGGCAACATATAGAGACAATGAGTATAGTTTGATGGCACAAGTGATGAAACGAACCTCATCTCCATGTTGTCCTGAGGCTGGCGAAGGAGTTTGGTAAGGATTCGACCCCTGCACTCCCAATCCCTATATAATAAACTAAGTTAAGCTATATTTGTACAAAGTGTTGAACATGGAGATCAAGTTAAGCTACAGTTGAGCAATTTTCACCTGAGGTGCTGGAGAAAAACTCATCTGAGCAAACATTCCCCAATGTGGCGGTACTGGTGCCCGTGCAACCTCTGGCATGACAAATGTCATCCCCTGCGCTTGGTACATTGCCTGCACAATGCAACACGTTAGTGGCATGTTTTGATAATGATAGGATGGTAATTGTGGAATTTATAATTACTTGAATAGCTGCCATCTGCTGTGCGTGAAGGCGTTCAGCATGAGCTTGATGCTCCTTCTAGTACTCCTCTTGGGCCTTAAGGAATGCATCACGCTTCTGAATCTCTTGCCTCAAGCTGTTAATCTCCATCTCAGACGTGGTGCGGCGCTAGCGGCTGCTGCTACCGCCCGAACTCTGCGAGGAAGACCTCCTCTAAACTTGCCTCGAATCGATCATGCCGTTGAACATGGAGTACCTTCAAAATTCAAACATTGTGTTGACATTGGTACCATTATTGAACACAACTAGTAACACTATCCATGTTGAAATCTTACCATCCATGTGACTTGCCGCCACCGCTCTCATACACAGCTTGAGGGTCAACGGGTGCAGTCCTCCAATCAAATCCTTCACCATAACGTCTTTCCATCTCCTTCCCATATTCGGCCTGCAATTAGAAACCAACTTTACAAGTTAACTATGTAAAATATTGTGAGAACTAATTTAAAGAGGCGGCAAACTAACCAGTCACTCTGTGGCCAACGGAGTACACAATAGCTCCGGCTGGGAAGGGTCTGGTCCCCTATGTGCCATAATATACATGTCTACGGCACTCGGTGACTCTCCGGTCGCCGCAACCTAAATGTAGATGTTAGAATCATATATTTTCAAATAGTTGAGGGACGAAACATAAAGCGATTTCTCACCAAGCGTTGAGCCTTTCGGCGGTATCCGTCACCTCCAAGCTTATGCGTTGCATTCTTAGTCCCAGCATTTCTATGCTTCCTTGACCGCTCCTGAAATTCTTCAGATGCCCGCAGGTCACAAAGTGCCTTGTAAGGGCCTGGCTGATCTTCAAACAGAGGATGTGAGATCAGCATGTATACGAGTTAGTATATCATAATAACAATCATAATATGTGAAGCAACAACACAATTCTCAAACAAGGCCATTACCGATCCATACTCCTCAGCGGTCAGGTACGTCTCCGAAGCATCACGAAAACGACCTACTGGCTGCCTTTGACTCTTAAGCCAAGAGTTTGTTACCTGGATCCGAAGGTTGGAGAATAAATCTTTGCATATTTTGTTCGCAGCATTCTTAAGAACTTTATTTGCATGATCCTGCTCTGAGGGATTCACACAGTAATACTTCTGCTAAATAGTTAATACAAAGTATCAATATAATTTGAATCAACGGTCAATAGAAATAATCAGCACAATAGAAATCAAACAGTTAGAGGATAGGACTTTACCCAGAATTAGTGTCTCACCAACCCCTGAACACTTCCATACGTAACATGTGGAGCAAGTGCAAAATGCTTCCAGGTTGTCACGGGAATTGTCTCACCATTCTTTTCCACAACTCCTGGGTTGTGCACACAAATAAGGTTACCCAGCAAGCCGTTAGGAGTCCTACGGTGACCTGTCCCATCCCAAGTCACGTCCTCCCATTGGCTACAAAACAACAGTGAAGACATGTCATATGTACAAACAATTGAAGTAAACAACCCATAATGACCATACCTATCACCAATTGGTTTGATCAGTTTCTTGTCTGCGGTGGCGGGAATAGAAGGAGGGTTGACGTAGTGGCTCCTCCTAGTCCCCCTCCTCTGAACCACCTCTTCTGAACCATCCCCACCCATCAGTTCCTCATCAGCTTGAGCATCCTCCTGCCCATCTCCAGCCTCCTCATCCTCCTGCCTATCTCCAGCATCCTCACCCTCAGCCTCCTCATCCTCCTCGCCCTGTAAAAGTAAACATGACATAAGTTATTGAAAACATATATGAAAATTGTACATATAAAACTCTATGCACATATGTACCTCATTTCTTTGAAGGGCGATAGGAACTCCCTGCAAGTTTGGGTCCACACACCTCAATAAAGCCTCACGCCTAGAGCCAGTCGACGTACTCCCTAGAAAAAGCCTCTCTTTGCTTGGGATCATCTTTTCCACGAACCCCTTTGCTACTTGCTTGAACCTACGGCTCATCCTGTTGATGAAATAAAAAGAGTTAGTTCAGTATTCATAAAATACATAAATAAATGATTAACAACGCACATAAAGTACATAAATACATAAAGTACAGAATTAACGATTTACTTGTCAAAACTCATCGACGTCACGATTAAGTTGTCCCCTCCGTGCTAAACCCGACCACTGAACTTATATCTTAGGTGGTTGTCGTTTTCGTTTGTTTGGAAAACCGATGTCCTCACAATCTCCGACCAAGAAATTTAGTTCCACACCGGGCTCTATAACGACAGATGTGGGCAATTCTTCTTCTTGAAAAACTTCATCAACTTCATCATCGAACTGATTATAGTAATCAACATGCCTAGGGGTATATAAACGTTCGCGGGGATTCACTTTGTGAACTACCCACCAAGCATGGAGCTTTTGGTTTGGATACGGCGGATAGTAAACTTGGTCACATTGGTGTGCAAGGACCCAGTTATCGTTTTCCTTGAGCTTTTCGTTATGCTTGACTTCGACCATGCCATACTGGTTCTCTATAACCCCTCTATTGGGTTCAAACCAATCGCAAACAAAGAAGACTAACTTTAGTTCCTTCTCACCAATGAACTTGAACTCCAGAATATTTTGAATGATTCCATAATAATTAGATTCCTTTCCTTGATCATCGCTTGCCCTAACCATAACCCCAGAGTTACACGTTGCTGCTAGAGGATGAGCGGCTTCAAATGGGGCAGAGCGAAAGTGGAATCCATTGACATCGTACCGACCATGGCTTCTAACGGACACCCTCCCCTCTGATAGCTGAACCAAGTCTTTATGGACTTTACCGTCAATTTCTTTGCACTACAGAACACACAAAGTCAGGTTGAGGGACGTATGCTATTGACATGTAATACGAGAGATAAATATGGTACGGATCGTAAGGATTTTTACATAAATCTTGAACCAGTCGGGGAAATTAGGTTTTTCATCTATGCCATCTCGTCGCATCTTATCAAGTTGCTTGTTTGTAGGTTGCTTCTTAGATGTTGCATCGTATCGTAGGAGCATTGACATTGTGTTCCTTGGCAAAATATACACTACTAAAGTATGATATCTCCTTAAGAATAAATGCTTCAGCGATGCACCCTTCAACTCTAGCCTTATTGCCAACCATTGCTCTAAGATACTTGAGGGCCCTTTCAATGTGGAACATCCACCTAAATTGCACAAGCCCACCAACCTTAGCTTCATACGCAAGATGAACAAGGAGATGTTGCATTGGATTAAAGAAACTATGAGGGAAAATTTTTTCTATTTTGCATATTAGCACAGGTACATCTTTCTCTAACTTCTCCATCATCTCTTTCTTGATCTTTTTAGCACAAAGCTGTCTATAGAAATAGCTTAGTTCAGCTAGCACCGACCAAACTCCATCGGGTAGATAGCCGCGAAACATCACAGGCATGAGTCTTTCCATGATAATGTGGTAATCATGGGTCTTCAAACAATTAAGTTTCCCGGTCTTCAGATTCACGGCTCGTTTCAACCCTGCTGCATAACCATCTGGGAATTTCAATTTTTTTATCCATTTCAACACTTCTTTCCTCTCTTGTGGTTTAAGAGAACGGGGCACGAGGTTTACCGCCACTAGCGGTGAGCTCAAGGGTTGGCCTTTTGCAAATCTTTGCCAAGTCCTTTTGGGCCTTTACATTGTCTTTTGCTTTGTCACTGAAATCCATGCAGGTGCTTATGATGCTCTCAGCAACATTACGTTCTTGATGCATAACATCAATGTTGTGTGGGAGCTTCAATGCCTTGGCATATGGAAGGTCCCATATTCCACTGATGTGAGTCCAGTTGTGCTCCTTTTCAAACCCTTCATAAGCAGTCTTTTCCTCGTTCAGCTTTAGGCTTGCGAGCTGGTCAAGAATTTCCTACGCGCTTAGACTTTTTGGTGGTCCCTCATAGCAGACGGTGTCTTTTCTGAAGCTATCCTTTTCGCCTCTAAATTTATGATCCGAAGGCAACCAACATCTATGGCAATCAAAGTAGCAAATCTTCCCACCAAACTCAAGACGAAAACATCTAGTGTCAACACCACATATCGGACATGTCAAGGTCCCATGAACGCTCCATCCAGCAAAGATACCATACGCCATGAAATCATGAACTGACCACAGGTACGCTGCCCTAAGGGTGAATTTCTGCTTCAAAGAAATGTCATATGCTTCGACACCATACCACAGCTGCTTCAACTCATCATGGGTTGTAACATCACGTTGATTTTTGGTCCAGGATGTTCCGGACCAGGTATGATGAGGCAAAAGAACATAAATTCATACTTCATGCACATATGAGGTGGAAGGTTGTATGGAATAACAAATAAAGGCCAGCAAGAGTAGGAAGCAGCCGATTGACCGAAAGGTGTGAAGCCATCAGTTGCCAAACCGAAACGAATGTTCCTCGCGTCCTTAGCGAACTCTAGGTCAAACTCATCCAAAGCCTTCCATGTATCTGAATCAGTAGGGTGCCCTATGAACCCTGGGTTGTCATGTACACCTTCTTTCGACCACCGTATGGATTCACAAGTCTTCATTGAGAGAAACAGCCGTTTAAAATGAGGTGCCATAGGGAAAGAACGGAGTTGCTTTTGTGCAACGTCCGTCGTCACATGATCACCATCCTCATTTACTACCTCGACATATCTCCCTTTGCCACACTTTAAGCACTTTTTCTTGTCCACATGATCATCACAGAAAAGCATGCAGCCGTCTGGACACATATCTATCTTCTCATAGCTCATACCGAGGGCTTTGGTCAACCTCTTGCACTGATACATGTCGTTGGGCAACTTATGACGCTGCGGAAGGACATCCTCGATCAATTGCACGAGGTCATTGAAACAGTTATTCGAGAAAAAATATTTGGACTTGATGGCAATGAGCCGAGTCACAAAAGCTAGGAGGGATACTTTTGTGTGCTCATGCAGCGGCTCTTCCAAAGCTTGAAGGAGCTTGAAGAACTCCTCAACCTCCTTTGTAGGAGGATCCATAGAGTTTAGACCAAACTTCGGCTGTAAAGCTTCTAACATCTCATCCATCCTATCAACGCCTGCCAAATCATCTGCTTCCCTTTCTGTTTCAACTCTAGTTTCTTTCTCACCGTGGAAGCTCCACGTTTCATAATCAGGCATGAAACCATAACTTACCAGGTCTTTGGTTAATTCCACCTTAGCTCGAAATTTTCCGTTGTTGTACTTATTGCATGGATACCTGACCCGATCCAGATAGTGAGTTTTCCCAGCGAAAGCATGGTCGATAAAAGCCTGTGTCTTTTCCTCCACTCAGCTGAGTGAGCTTTACCCCAACTATTATCAAAACCATCACACATCCATCGGCGATCGTCGACCATACTTGAGGCTATAGATTAAGGCAAGCAGGTAGATGGTAAGCTGATTTTTTTTCAACGAATTGCGGCCCTACATCTATAGGTAATGATATGTCCTAAACCCACCCAAGAGTGGCCGACAGAGCGCGGATTTATGATGAGTCCGCGGGGTTCGAACGAAATTTCGGCAGCATAACCCCGCTGTTCTCCTACTGCACGCCCAAATGTGGTGCAGCAGAGAACAACAGGGTTATGCCGCCGAAACTTCGCTCAGACCCCATGACTCATCATAAATACCACGCTCTATCGGTCACTCCGAGGCTGTCCAAAAAAGGGACAATTCCGGACCAGCCACATCTCACGTGCGCAACGTGAGACGTTTCCGGTCCAAAACGGGTGACGCATAGGTTCCGTGACTTATGTTTATTAAAGCAAGATAAATGATAAACATAGCATATGAAAATGATAAGACATAAGTATAACATCAAACATGTATATTGAACTAAGTATATTGAACCATAACAAATCATAAGCATGTGGACAAGATATTGCACTTCTAATCATAAGCATAGTAAGCTCGACATTTCATATAATCATTCAACAATCATATATGTTAAACTAAGCATATTCAACCATAACAAATCATATATAAGCATGTTAACAAGATATTGCACTTCTAATCATAAGCATATATGGTAGGCAAACTCGACATTTGATATAATCATTCAAGTATCATCGGAATCATAACCTATGGAACTTCTAATCATAACTTTCGGCGGCCACCGCCGAAAATTAGCCACAATCACTATAAAAAAAGTAGAAAGCCATCAGTTTCTTACTTCAAAGGCCGCGGAGAGGCTCTGGCCGGCCGGGGAGGCGCTGTCAGGGAGGGACGCCGGCCGGGAGGGACGCGTCGGGAGGGTGGCAGGGGAGGGACACCGGCCGAGCAGGAACTGCCGGCCAGGGTGGGATGCCGGCCGGGGAGGGACTGCTTGTGGCGGAACCACCCTGCTTAACCCAGATTAAGCACACCTGCCTCCTTTGGCTCGCAGTGCACTTAAGCTGGACTAAACCTAGTAGTCCGTCGAGTGGCCTTCGGCCCTCGATAACACCAATTTCAGAGGAACCGACATCATACACATTGACCCTCGATGGAGCCACAACAATTACATCATCACAGGCAGTTGAATATAGATAGATAATAGAATTATTTTACAGACCAGTTCAAATTAAAGTTCCAAGTCCAACATAGTCATAAAATAACATAAGTTCTCAAATGTCTCGCAGCGGAATTGCAAAAGAGAACCAACATCAAGCCCATTGATGTTGTCCTTGTGCCACAAGTGTCATTCTCTAGTCATGTTGCACACATGTGCCCCCTCCAACGCAAGGGCACATGAGAAACTCCATACCTGTGAGCCAAAAATGGGGGCAAACCCTGAGTACTAATTACTCAATAGGACTTAATGGGCATGGCTTACGGCTGACGCAAAGCATAGCTTACTTATCAATGTATGTCCTTAGCCATTGATTTTAATCATCAAAGTGTTAAGAGAAGATAGCAGGATTTGGTAGCTGCTATCTTAATCTTATTAAGAACAGATCATGACAGTAGGAATAATATCCTTGCAGGAAAATAAACCATAACAACTTGCATGAGAGTAATCCATCATAACTTGCATATAAGTAATCCATCATAAACGCCAAACATGTTGTATTTGAAAACATGAACATAAGCATAGTATTGAGGTTGTTACTACGTTGCTCGGTAGTGATACTTGGCACTCTCACACCTGGTGAGCATCAGCGATTTGAATCGATTTCTAATTCCCGGGAATAACTAAAAATGCCAAGGGATATATGCTTACTAGCCATCGCGTTCCTCACATATACCCCTCATCTCCACCTGTCCCGTCCCAAGATTCACAGCGCCCCCACCTAACCCTTGGGAGTAGCCATCTCAGGAGCGATACCATGGTACGTCGGGTTAGCCCTCCCACGACCTCAAAGCACCCCCAAGTCCATCGGCCCCCTATCAGTGGATGGGCAGCACCATGAATAGTGGAACGAGGCCGGTAAGACTTTCACCGGTCCCATGTCCCGGATAAGCACTTCTAGCAATGTTGTGCCGATCCCAAGCGAACAGTGAACGGGGTCTCCAACGACTCGGGCGGAGCTGGAGAACAACAACGCACACCCCAAAATTAAACTTATGCTCCGCCTGGTCTCGATTTAACATCAACATAAAATAATCATAAATTGCATCATAGTAAGATTTCTGAGATTTTGAAATATCACCTACGCGACGAGTGATAGTGTTCACTCGTGTCTATTCGTACCTAGCATTTCTAGGCATACTCGTCCTATGAACTCTATTCATAGGATCTAGGGCCAGGGCAGCCAAGGAATCTAATGCAATTGGTTTCAATCAACTCCTAATGCATATGCGTAATCAACAATTATTTTATTTGCTGGAAATAGCATGGTCTGCCTACCTTTGCTTTACATTAAGAAAACCAACAAACTATGCTAATGTTAGTTTGCCGGGTTGTGAGGCTTTGCCCCAGGCAACCCCTTGATCCCTTGGACAACTCCTCCGTCCAAACACGACTGACGGGCCCTCCAGGTCGTGAGTGGGTCTTAGTTGGTCTTTTGGACCACCGTTGCTTTAGGTAGCTCCAAGCGCTTGCTTCTTGATCACGTATCTGCATGAGTGCCACTATATGAATGACATGCATAATGCAATACATGAGATGCATGAGGATCACGCACACGGTGAATCATTTCAGGGATCAACAACATGGCGATTTATAAACTACTTTAACAAAAGTACCAGTATGGATCTAGAGCAAGCATCCACCCAATCACTCATACAATACAACCACACGTGCACTTATCAAGATACTGATCATCTAGCTCTCAGGTTGATGTTATGACCCGATAAAAATAAGCAATACATGAATGAAGGGTGGTGGTATTTATTTTGGTTCAACAAGTTAAATATATCAAGTATATGAATAAGCATCACAAAGGCTACAATTTCTCCTATCATGTTACTTACAAGCAACAAGCATAGGTCAAGGCCCACATCTAGATAAGAAATGAACTACTAGCTTCGACTAATTACTCCCAGCACTACTAACAATAGTATCGCTTTGAGACCATAGTTTAGTGGCTAAAAAACAGAATAAGGACATATTTTTATTATTTAGCTAGCATCTTGCTATTTAATTATCCAAGTTATAGTTAATGTCAAAGGTGTATAATGGACTTGGTATAGCAAGAAATCATAAGAGTAACATGAGGTTACTTAAACAATAACACCAACATCCCCCTTTTTATTCTTTTACCTTTAAGCTTGTGAAAGTAACTATTAGTTGACCCATAAAATAAAAGCAATAGAAAAATGCATGAAAACTCACGTAAGCATATTTGAATAGTAAAATGGCTCCATGTATTTTGGTGGAATTTTTGAAGCACATTAGGTACTACTTTTCTAATCTATTTATTTAAAGCACTTAGCACATTGTCATTTTCAAATCACCATCAAAACAGCAAGCATTGTGCATGATAATTTGTCATCATACTAAACTGAGCAAAACCTACACTATATAATTCTTGTGCATTTTTCTGGACACATTTTAGATAGCATGCATTTTCATATTCTAAAAATACACTAAATGGACACATAGGGTAAAACAGAAATTAAACAGTGTAAGCTAGGGTTGCAAAAATCACAACAGAGCCTAAATATCATATAAAAGCTACTGTCCAATTTTCATAATTTTTGAAGTTCATTTAGACCACTTTTACCATTTATTTACTCCTAGCTTGCATGCAATAAACCAAGGGCAAAACAGACATTTCACACATCCACATCATGACCAATCAGTAGACCTACTTAAGTGGAGTCTAATGCAACTGAGTTTGTCTTTTTAGGATTTTTCAATGATTCAAGTTTCAGCCGAAAATAACAAAATAAAATGGAAAAACACTTAGATCCGAGGACCTATACGTGATTAACCATATACATCAGGGGCTAGCATGGGAGATTTCACTGACTCAATGAATAGAACCAACACCGGCATGCGCAAAAATGAGAAAGGGTAGGGGGATTTCTGAGAAAAGGGGCTTTCTTCAACCTCCCTATTCTTCCTCCTTCGGCCGCGCACAGGGGAGAAAAGGCGGCGCTCCGCCAGCGGCATGAAGGCAAGACTTGGAGCCGAGGTGGCCCGGTGACGTGTTCCTTGCCGCGGGCTTTCTCTCGGGGTAGGTCTCATAGCCAGTGATGAAGTAGAGAGGCGGTGCGGCGGCGGTGAACGGAGCGGCGGTGGCGCACGGAGCTCATGGCGGCCGCGGCTCAATTCACTGGCTCCGGTGATGGGAAGGGGAGCGGAGGGGTGCTCCGGCTGTGTGAGAACGAGAGAAATCCGAAGGAGGTGGAGTGGAGGCGCGGGGATGGCCCGGAGGGGGTCCTCCACGGCGATGCCGAGGTTGGCATGGTGGCCATGGCGGCGACGTGGTTGGGGAAGGGCTAGGGCCGATGGCGGCGGCCGAGGCGCGTTGGGGAAGGTGGAGGAGGGCCGCGCGGGCGTGGTGACGGGGAAGGCGTGGAGGGAGAAGGCTGGAGGTGGCCAGGACGTGAGCTTGCGCTTGGGCTCGCCATGGCTCGCCGACGGCGTTCACCCGTGCAAGATGGCGGTGGCGAACGTAATCGGCGTCGATTCCTTGGCGATTCGGTGGAGGGAGGTGCCGCGAGCGCGGGGAGCGCGTCGAATGGGCAAGAGGAGGCACGAGAAGGCCGTACTCGTGAGCTCAGGGAGCTCGGGCAATGGCGGCGGTCTGCGCAGGCAGAGGCAGGGAGTGAGGCGAGGAAAAATGAGGGTGACTAAGCGAGCGCAGCGTGAACTTGGCTCGGTTCTCGTCCAGGTGAAGGCGCGGCGTGTCGGGCAAGCCAGGCAGCGGCGCTGTGGCGTTGGCCGTACGCCGGCATCCGCGTGTCGCGTGGGCTCTGGGCTCGGCCGCGTTCCTGGCGAGTGGGGCCCGCATGTCATAGACACGGATGGAAAAGGGAAAAATCCGAAATTGGAGGGAAAATGGAAAACGCCAGTTTGACTGCTAGGACCCTTGTTTGTATTTCACATTTTTGAACATCCTAAATGCTGAATTAGGTGGAACTCAAATTACAAGAAGTGCTCTGAATTTTATCCTCTACAACTTTGTTATAAACTTTTATACTATGTTCTGTGGCAAAAGTTGGTTTAAAACTTGGATTTAAGTTGCTGACCCAAGTTTGACCGACTGTACCCATCAGATTAGAATTCCTAAAACTCCATTTTCTAGTCTCTCTCATAAAAAGAATTTCATACCAAAGTTGTTCAAAATTTCATGAGCTACAAACTTCTCATATAAAGTTTTGCAAGATTAAGGCTGTAGTTTAAGTAAATTTGAATTTATTAAATAGACCAGGTTTGGACAGAATTCACAGGTTTACATGAAAAGACCCAAAACACCATCCAAATCATGGTGCATGTCAACACTCCAATTACCAAGTTGTTCCTAATAGAATTATCTACAAGTTTGGTATATAAAGTCTTGCTTGGATCACCACAGATTTTGAATTACAAGCACAAACATTGTTGAAGATTTGGTAAAACTGCAGCCTCAATTTAAGTAGAGTCTTTCCTATTTTAAACTTTTGAATACTCAAATGGGGTCCAAACACTTCCACTCTAGGTGCATTTGAAAGGTAATATGTTTAATTTCACTTCATAGAAAGGAAGATTTTTAAGTTGTATAATGAAATCAAAAGTAATTTCAGATTCAAATTTGGGATGAGCTGAACATTTTTTACTTGGAAAATATTCTAAGTGTAGGCTGACTTAGTTGTTTTCATGAGATATTTCGGGTCAAAATTTAAAATAGTTAAAGATAGTTTTTAAACCATGCTCAGGGTAACAAAAGTGAAGTTCACTGTATGTACGACAACTTTGATAATGGATCTAAGCTCAGTTGCTCAATGAATCTAAAAGTTTTATTAGGGTTTAAATTTGGTCACGATCATGATGGGCACCTTTCAAAGGACTTCTGGTTTGGTTTGGCCTGACTTTTAGACCACATAACATATGATTCTTAAGATGGTCATGATATCAAAGTTGAAGGTAACATCCTGAACTAAGAGTTTTGTATTTGGTGTTTTGCATAAAAGCTTGTGGGCGGTTACTTAAACAACCAAACCACGTAGGGTTTCGTATTCTCCTAGAAAAATTTTGACTTAGTGACTTCTCCATCTAGCCTTCATTACTCTCTAAGCATCATCAAGTCCTAATTCATTATTAACTTGTCTCTAGCTGCATGTTAAGGCTCTTGAGATGCCAGGGCATCACACTGCCGCCCGGGGAGGCGC
The DNA here is from genome assembly GCA_022530915.1 of Paspalum notatum. NCBI lineage: Eukaryota > Viridiplantae > Streptophyta > Magnoliopsida > Poales > Poaceae > Paspalum > Paspalum notatum. Next base: position 34,154,045 of record CM039687.1, on the reverse strand, counting down.
GGGCTACAGGTCGGGGTGGGGAGGTGAGAGAGGGCGGCGGCGCGTGGGGGGCGGTGAGGGACGGCGACGATTGGAGGAGGCGGCGGCGCAGTGGGGCGGTGGCGCGGCCGGGCGGCGGCGGCAAGGCAGAGAGGCGGCAGCGCTGCAGGCCGGGGTGGGGCGGTGAGGGGCGGCGGCGCGTGGGGGGGGCGGGGAGGGGTGGCGGCACGTGGGAGGACGAGGGGCAGCGGCGAGTGGAGGGGCCGGCGGCGGGGCGAGGCGGTGGCTGCGGGGCGGCGGCAGGCCGGGCTATGTGGTGCGTGTGTGGTTGAGGCGCAAGGATCAGGGAGAACAAGCGGCTGGATAGGGGCGGCTTAATTTTTGGCGGCTAGGGTTAGCCGCCGAAAATAGCAGCCCTATTTTCGGCGGCCACGTGTAGCCGCCGAAGATAATGTGCTTACTTTTGGCGGCTACACGTGGCCGCCGAAAATAGATGGCAATGTTCGGCGGTTGCTGTGGCCACCGAAAATAGTGCTGCTATTTTCGGCGGCTACCACATGCCGCCGAAAATAATCAGATTAGTTTCGGCGGCTCTATGTGACCGCCGAAAATAATAAAAGCCGCCGAAAGTCTTCAGGATTCTTGTAGTGTCGACTCATCCCTCCGGCTGCGCCGGTGGACGATGAAGAAGGATCACCAGACCAGGCCACCAAGGACTAGCTGGCTATCTTGGGCCAGACATCCCGGACCCTCCGTCCAGGGTGTGGGTGAACCTCGGCATAGCCGAGGATCTTGAGGACGCGGTGGCGTCTCCTCCATGGAATCCTCCTCCGCCGCACCGATCACCGTCACTAAAGCGCTGTGATGCTCCGGCATCTCAAGTGCATTTTCATCTCACATACATGCAACATTCATCATGATGCATCATATTACGTCATACATTTGAGCTCATGTTTAAAACTTGGTTGAATTTGCAACTTGTTGATTCCCGTTTCCTGCATGTATGCTGCTGTGTTTGTAGTCATAACTTTAATTCTATTGTGATCTAGGAGAAGCTTGATATACCAAACTTGTAGACAATTTCATGCTTGACAACTTTGGTATTTTTTGTGTTAACATGCATAGTAGTTTGGATATGGTTTAGGGTCATTTTATGTCAATTCATGAAATCTGTCCAAACCTTACCTGTAAAGAAAATTCAAATTTGCTTGATCTTAAAGCCAAAATCTTGCAATGGTTTTATTGAGAAAGTTGTAGACATTGAAATTCTAAACAACTTTGGTATAAAACTCCTTGGGTGAAGGTGACTGGAAAATGGACTTTTAGAATTTCTAAACTTATGGGTTCTGTTGGTCAAACAATCGCAGCAGTTTAAATTCAAATTTAAACTATATTCTTGAATATAACATGGTATGCGAGTTTATAAGACAAATGTAAAGGAACAAACTTAGAACATTTCATCCAATTGGGTCCTTTTCAAATTCGGCCTCCAGAGTGTTCAAAATCTGGAAATACAAACAAAGGTCTCCGCAGTCAAACTAGCTTTTTCCATTTTCGGATTTTATTTCCATTTTTGGTTTCACTGACCGGCGGGCCCCACTAGTCAGACCCCATCGGATTCCCGCCCGCGAAATTGGAATGCGCCGGTCCATGGGCCCCATTAATTCACTCGTCCCCGCGCCCGGTCCACTGCTCCGTCCCCTTCCTCTCTCTGATCGGGCCCACTCGTCAGTGATACCGGTCCATAGACCAAGACCACGCCGCGGCCACCATCTTCCTTCCCCTCCCCCGCGCGACCACGCGGCAGGCGCCGCCTGCCGGCGGCTGGCCAAGGCCGACGCCCAGGCTTTGGCCACCCCTGCCGGTTCCTTCAGCCTTAAGCGAAGGCGGGGGGCTCCCCTCCACTCACTGCCTCACTCTTTCCCTCTCACCCGCGCCACCGAATGCTCCCTCAGTTCTCCACCGCCGCCTGCCATTAACGAAGCTCGGAGGCGAGCTTGGACTGCGGTCTCCGGCCATCCTCGCTTCCCTAGACCACCGCGCCGCTCTTCCTCGTCCTCCACTCCACCACCACGCCTAGCTCTAGGCCACTGAAACCTCTCCACCGCGCCGCATTCCGCCGCCGGACCCCGCCATAGCCGCAAGCTCGAAGCTCGAGCTCAGGCCTACCGTCCCGCTCATCCCCGCTCCTCCACACCACCACGCCGGCGCTCCCCATCCTCCCCTCCACCGAACCCCGAGCTCTAGGCCGACGAGACCCCACCACCGAGCCGCACCACCTCGCCGAACCTACGCGCTCGAGCTCACCGTCGCCGGCCTCCACCGCTCGTTACCCGTTGAATCAAGGTAGGGGGTAAGATTCCTCGCACTCCCCTCTCTCTCCCCGACCACCGCCGGCGAGCCTCCGGGCCCGGACGGCCGGATTCCACCGCACGCCGGCGCCGGTCACCTCCCGGCGGAAGGTTGAAGACGATGGCGTTTATGCGTTTTAGCCCCCACACTTTGGCGTTTTCTCGCTTGAACGCGTTGTGCTATTCCCTATGTCTCGCGAATATCACGATCTGGCCCCTGGAGGTTACAGTTAATCGCGTATGAGTCGTAGATCTAGGGTTAATATGTTATTTTGGGCTGAGAACTTTGGAAAATCACCAAAAATCATAGAAAAATCCAAAATGGACAAACTCAGTGGCTATGAGTTCCTTGTGAGTAGATCTACAGGATAGATGTGATGTGGATGTGCGAAAGTACAGTTTTGCCCCTGCTTGTGTGCATGCATGATAATCCATGTTAAATAGAGCAGGTGATGTAAATGAACTCCAAAAATTATGAAACTTGGGCAGTAGCTTTGTTATGGCATCTAGGTACTGTGTGATTTTTAGTAGCCCTAGCATTTGTGGCAGAAAAGCCGATTTAATCCGAGCTAAGTACACCTGCTACCTCTGGCTCGTAGTGCACTTAGACCGAACCAAACCCAGTAGTCCGTCGAGTTACCCCAAAGGGCACTCGATGTAACCATCACCCAGGGATGCCGACATCACACACGTTAAGCTCTCGAAAGAACCACAACAATTACAACAACCCTTCATTTCATACAACATAGTTTGAGAGGTTACAAATACTTTGCTCAAAATAATGTACAAATGTAGTGAAGTAAAGCTTCAAAATACTCTTACAGCGGAAAACATGTGATTTACAGATACGTCGCAGCGGAAGAATAGAAACGTCAAGGCATGACACCGAGCCCACCGTGGTCATCCTTGCTCACAAACTGACATGTACCTAAAGAAAAATATCAACAACAAACGGTGAGTACATGGGGTACTCGTAGGACTTACCCGAGGGCGGTATCAGCCCGACACATTTGAGAGTATGCAAGGCTTTTTGTGGACTTGACTTCTAACCCGCATAAGCTTACTAAAAGTGAATCCTTACTTTCATGTTTCATTCAATATTTAATCATAAGCCTCCATTTATTTATTTTATCATCACGATCCATCCATCATGTATCTCATCATTTCAACATATATAGCATCATAAAGTAACTTCCAGAAAGGTAAACATACAAGTACAAGCATGTAATATAAAAAAAGCATGATTAAATAAATAACATATTAAAGTTATTACTACATTGCCTGTTAGTGATATTGGCATTCCCACACCTGGTGAGCATCAGCGATTCGAATCGATTTTTAATTCCCGGGAATAACTAAAAATGCTAGGGGTATATGCTTACTAGCCATCGTGTTCCCACATATAGCCCCCATCTCCACTTGTCCCATCCCAAGTTCGATTCCAACCCGCCATTCTCCAGGTTTAGCCCCCATGGAGCGGTACCACGTCATCCCGGGTCCAGCCCTCCACGAGTCAACACCCAAGCGCCCCTGGGCCCGATGGTAGGACCAAGTCTCTGTTCTTCGGATGGCACAAGTAAGACTTTCACCGGTCCATTATCCCGGATAAGCACCTCTAGCAATGTTATGCTGACCAATAGGCGAGCAACGACCGGCCTTATGCGACTCGGGCGGAGTCCACCAACCAGTCACATACTTATCATCATCATTTATTTTTTTATATACCCATATCTTCGCCCGGTCTCAATTTTTCATCACATCATATCATATTGCTCTCGAATAAAATTTTTGTAAAACATTTTTGAGCCCTACCATCTCGCGAGTGTATACATTCACTTGAGTTCTACCGTCTAAGCATGGCTAAGCATAGACTTTGATCTATTCATACTACATCGGATATCAGGGATTTATGCATGTGGGGTTTCATACAACTCCTAAACGTAATGCACAAACAAATATAGGGTGGTGGAACTCCCTAAATAGGTGTAGATGCCTAAGGGGCCTACCTTTGTTGTTGGAAATTTGAACAAACTAATCTAATGTTAGTTTGCCGGGTTGTGAGGCTTTGCCCCAGGCAACCACTTGATCACTTGGACAACTCCTCCTTCCAAACACGATTGATGGGCACTCCAGGTCGTGCTTGGGGCTTAGTTGGTCTTCTGGACCACCGTTGATTGATGTAGCTCCATGCGCTTGGTTCTTGATCACGCATCTGTAATAAGCGTCCCTATATGAATGACATGCATGATGCAATGAATGGATGCATGAGTATTAAACACATACATGAGTAACCATTTCATGGATGGACAGAAAAGTGATCGACAAACTTATACTAACAAGAAGTGACTGCAGGCATCTAGGACAAACACACAGCTATGCAATCAACCATTCACAAGGCAACATAGAATTGTTTACATGATCAAGTATAGCAACATGTAGATGAAAGACACGCATGGATGATGCAAAAACAAGGAAACAATATTAATGGTTTATATAAATTGATCATTTACTATTCAAAGGGGCACCTTAACTTTTGGTAAGTACATAGGGCCAAATGACTTCAAATTTTTATGACATGTAGAAACTAACAACACAATGTCACTCGCAAGATTTCAGCTATATTGAAGTTATAATTAATTTATTAAAATTCTAGCAAGTTATCGGCTCTTTATCTTTCTAGTTTTTTCTTAATTTAGGGAAATGGTTTCTAGCCATGAAATTCACCCAGTGAGCATTATTCATAATAAACAATATGTACAAAAATTAGCAAGTGAAATATCCCTATTTTGATAGGACATCTATTTTCCATATGATTATTAGGGTCTAATTTACATGCACATTAAAACAGTGTTCATAAATTTTACATAATTACTTTCTGGAACCTATATACCATTAGCAAGCCACCAAATGTTCCATAGAATTTTCCTAGCACTCTAGAACACCTTTTTACAATTATCTGTTCTAGCAAGTAACACTTTGTCATTTTCAAAACAGCAGCTAAAACATGCATGCACAACCTCATACTTCACCAGTGAGCTACTCATACTATATAAAGTACATGAAAAATACCGGAGAGTCAATTCAAGTATATTTTATATGGCAAGTATTTTCCATGGTGCAGAAAATGCAAGAAATAAATAGATAAATGCAAAACAGTAAGTAAATGAGCAATGCTAGGGTTACAAAAATTCACATAGAGCCTGAATGCCATGTAAAAGCTACTGTCCAAGTTTCATAGCATATGAAATTCATTTGACCCACTTTTGACATTTATGTTGCTTTAACATGCATGCAACTAAACAAGGGTAAAACCGTAATTTCACACATCCACATCATACCCATTCAATAGACCTATTTAAGAGGAGTCTAATGCAACTGAGTTTACCTATTTTGGATTTTTCTGTGATTTTATATGATTTTCCAAAGTTTCCACCCGAAATAAATGCATATAAATAGAAAAACATTAGACTGGGGACTAGATCGTGAATAACCATAGCTTCCAGGGGGTTTCCTACAATGGTAACGAGACTCAGTCAATAGTGCATTTGACTCGGACAAAAATGGATGGAAACTCGAGGGGGCTTTCGCAAAAACGCCGGGCTTTCTTCTACCTCTGGACAGGGGCGCGGCCAGTGCACGTAGGAGGGAAGGCGGTGCTCTGCCGGCGGCGTGGGGGCCCATCTTGGAGCTGAGTGGGGCTGAGGACACGTTCCCCGTCGGGGGCTTCCATTCCCCCAAGACGTCGTCGCGCGGGGTGGACAGTAGAGGTGGGGCGGTGGCGGTGAGCCGGGGCGCGGCCGCGGTGGTGTGACGGCGGCGCGGTGACCTGATCCGGTGAGGGAGGAGGTCGTAGGGGCTGCGGTCGGGCTTCACAGCTGCGCTAGGATGAGGGAAACGCAACGGAGGTGGAGTGGAGGCGCGCGGATGCGACGGAGTGGGGCATCCACGGTGAGGTGGAGCTTTCCATGGTGGCCATGGCGGTGGCGTCCGCTACAGGGGTGAAGGAGGCATAGGTAGAGCCCGAGGGTAAATGGGGACGGTGTAGGAGCTTGAGGCGAGTGTGGGATGCGTATCCTATGGGGTGGAGGCAGTCCAAGGCGGCGGCGGCGTGGAGTTCGCCGTGGACTCATCTATGGCGTTCACCCGTGTAAGACGGCGATTGAGGTGGTAACCGACTCCGATTTCTTGGGGAAAACGGAGGACAGGGCATGGAGGTTGCGATGCAAGCGTTGAATCGGAGGGAAACGGCTGGAGAAGCGGGGTGCACGAGCTTTGCTGAGCTCGGCCGACGCGGCGGCCATGGAGGACGGGCTCTGGCACACGGACAGGGAAGGGGAGTGCGAGGGCGAGCGAGTGAGGGAGCGAGTGGCGAGAGCCGCGAATGCGTCTAGGTTCAAGACGAGGCAAGGCAGCAGGGCGGGGCGGCCGTGCAGGGTGCGCTGGCACCCATGGCGTGGCTCGGGCAGGCACCGCGCGCCGCGTGCGCATGAGGGAGAGGGGGAGATGGGCGGCAGTGGGTGCGCGAATGCGGTCCAGTGGACCATGTCATAGACACAGAGGGGATTGGAAATTCCAAAAATGGAGAGAAAAAGGAAAACACCAGTTTGACTGTTAGGACCCTTATTTGTATTTCATGTTTTTTGAACATTTTAAGGGCCGAATTTGACCAAACTCAAAATACAAGAAGTGTTCTAAATTTGTTGATCTACAACTTTGTTATAACCCTTAATACTAAGTTCTGCTGAAGTTTTTGGTTTAAATTTGAATTGAACTGACTGACCAAAGTTTGACCGACTATACCCATCATATTAGAAATTCTAAAACTCTATTTTCTAGCCTCTTTCATAAAAAGAGTTTCATACCATTGTTGTTCAGAATTTTATGAGCTACAAACTTCTCATATAAAGTTTTGCAAGATTAAGACTGTAGTTTAAGTAAATTTGAATTTATTAAATAAGCCATGTTTGGACAGAATTCACAGGTTTACATAAAAAGACCCAAAGCACCATCCAAATCATGTTAACACTCCAATTACCAAAGTTGTTCCTAATAGAATTATCTACAAGTTTAGTATATAAAGTTTGGCTTAGATCATCACAGATTTTGAATTACAAGCACGAACATTGCTGAAGGTTTGGTAAAACTGCAGCTTTAATTTAAGTTGGGTCTTTCTTGTTTCAAACTTTTGAATACTCAAATGAAGTCCAAACACTTCCACTCTAGGTGCATTTGAAAGGTGATATGTTTAATTTCACTTCATAGAAAGGAAGATTCTGAAGTTGTATAGTGAAATCGAAAGTAATTTCAGATTCAAGTTTGGGATAAGCTGAATTTTAGACTTGGGAATTTTCTGTGGACTAGCTTGGGGCTAATTTCATGAGGCATCTGGGTCAAAATTTAAAATAGTTAAAGACAGTTTTAAACCACGCTCAGTGTAACAAAAGTGAAGTTCACGGTATGATTGACAACTTTGATAATGGGGCTAAGCTCAGTTGCTTAATGATTCTAAAAGTTTTATGAGGGTCCAAATTTATTCACGATCACCATTGGCACCTTCCAAAGAACTTCTGGTTTGATTTGGCCTCGACTTTTAAACCTCATAACATATGATTTTAAGGATGGTCATAATATCAAAGTCGAAGATATCATCCCGAACTATGACTTTTGTATTTGGTGTTTTGCCTAAAAGTTTGTGGGTGGCGATCTAAACAACCAAACCACGTAGAGTTTCGTATTCTCCTAGAAAAATTTTGACTTAGTGATTTCTCTAGCTAGTCCTCATTGCTCTCTAAGCATAATCTAGTCTTAATTCCTTATTAGTTTGTCTCTAACTGTGTGTTAAGGCTTTTGAGATGCTAGGGGCATCACAACCCACCCCCCTTAAAGAAATCTCGTCCCGAGATTTGGAGGAAGCGAGGTTTCACGGCTTATTGCGTAATGTGAATGGTTTATGGCACGTGGTTCATGTGCTTCTGTCATTCATGGTAATCTTTGAATCTTCATCTATTAGCTTTGTTAACTGGCTCGTGTATGGTTCGTGCCTCTTTAACACGAGGTAGTTACAAAGCTTCTTTTAATTGGTCCAGGGTGGCCTTTCTAAGATACTCGCCAAGTCACGTTTTGTATGAGAGCGGATGAATAAACCACAAAGAAGGTGTGGTCACAGTGCGAAAGCGACAAGATTGATTCGGACAATAGAACAGGGTTACTCCCTGACTTTGACACCAAGGTTTAGAAACGTGATAGAGATATAGATCTTAGAACAATAGAAACAAAGTGTGCACAATTGGAGAAATTGAACCATGAAGGATCTGGTGATTCAAAGGGTTATCACGGGATGTGTTTTTGAGAGACACATTCATGTTATTTGATAGGGACTGCATACACATATAAGACAATAAGTTAAAACATCCTCAAAGAAAAGAGGTGGGGAAGCATAGCACATCCTGCTCACGGCGGTAAGAATGTACACGGAGACCCAGATAGACTGGACAAGGTGATGGTTTGTACGATTTCTTAATATTGGACAAGATTGATCCGGTAAAGTCTAGGGGATGACATGTGCTTACTAACGAAACGATCGGCCAGGTTAGTAAGCCCATCATTGAGGAGAATTTGAAGAAGACGGAAATAACTCATTGAGAGGGCGGCATGTCCGCATCTTCAAACGAAACAAAAGTTAGTGTAGAAGGTGACCCTGAAATTCACCTTCGAGGAATTAAGTTCATCAAGTGGAATAATATATACAAGCAAAATAGTGGAGCAGAGTTGATCGTTTGCACAAATCAACGAAGGCAGGGTCAAGTCAAGAGGAAAAAGAGGTAACCACTAGTGGGATCGAGGTAATCTTTCCCATGTGCTGAGAAAGTAACATGAAACTACCCAACGAAAATGTGTAAACAAGGGATGAACATAGGATTGTTCATTCACGTAGGTCAAGAAAGACATTGTACAACAAGTATGGAAAGATATGAACAAGTTGTGGGATTGAGGTGGATCACTCCCACAGATTAAGAAAGGCAAGGTGAAACAAAGCAATGAGATGACATATTGAGGTGGTGGAAATGGATTCAAGCATTTCCACGGATCAAGAGTAGCGAGTTCCACAAGGTAAGAAGAAGTGGATATGAATGTTCCGCACTTGATGCTATGTCTAGCCTTCGCATGTCTTGATACCAGTGCGCCCCTAGTGGCACCGATATGTGATGGCCAATCTCACAGGACCCTAGGTTCCGTCGCGGTACCATTAACTGCTTAGGTAAACACCACATTAAGAGCGGCACAATCATCCAATCCAACCCCATGGGACACGAATGATCGAAATCATGGCAACGGAGTGATCAATGAGTGATATTTTTAGTTAAAGGAGCTTAGAGCGCATGACGTATAATAACCGGGTGGTATGACTTAAAGTAAGTATCGGAATCACGAGGACCATATGGACAACAAACTCTTGAGTCATGGTGGTTACATAGATTCAGTAGGACATTAATTGGTACGAGTTTGAAGCATGAAGACTACAAGGGTCCGAAATGCATGGAATACAGAAGATTGGAATGCTTGGAATATGAGAGTTTGGAACCAAAGAGTTGTAAGGGTTGGAAAATTCCTGATACTCTAGAGGTGATTCCAAGGAGTTACGATCATGTGGCATAATTTACCATGCTAGTCCAAAGTCCAACCAATACAAGTCCCAGCTAACTGTTGTCACTATGCTAATCGATACCCATATCATTTCTCCAAACTAGTTTCTTCTTCCAATTTGGTTGATGCATCTTCGAGCTTCACATGGTTGACACCCTGGTGATTGTTGCCTTGCTAGACCATCACTCGGAGAGCGTGGCTGGAGTCGAGGTTGATCTTGAAAGCTTCCTCTTCATCTCTCATGTCATCAACTAAGACCCTACGTATTGCTAGGGGTACGCATGCGATGGTAGAATCTCGCCCGCGGTATCTTCTGAACTCAGTCTTGTCTTGGTGGAGCTCCCGCTTCGTGTGCCGGTGTAGAAGTTGGCGTTGCGTGTGTCGGGTCGATTAGAGGAGAATCCTCCTGCTTCAGTTGTCAGGTGTCGAGCAATCTTCTTGAATGCTTCTGGTGTTGCATAGGCTCGTGCACCAGTCTTGTAGTTGTAGATATACCTAATGATTTCTACCAAATGGGCACCTAAAATTTAACAGGCAAGAACTATCTCGACTCGATCTTCCGGCTTGTCGAGTTCAGTCTGTAGAGTCATCCCGTGTTGCAGATGTTGAACCGAAGCCATGGCAATGGTGTCCTCTTTAGCTTTGTCTTCATTCCCTTGTTGTGATATTTTGGTGAGGCAACAAGGCTCAGAGCAGTGGTGATTTGGTTTCTAAAAATTCTTTTCGCGTGATACAGTTGCGTTACATTTACTAGCTCAAAAGAGTTGGCCATCAAGGGTGAAGCTATTGAAATTCTGAGGCACGATTACTATCTTTCTTACTACGTGTACAGTTTGCAACCGATTACTAGACGTGAATTTAGAGAACCCGCAAAAGATTAGAATGTCATGGTTATGCCTAAGTTTATACCACTACACTGTGGCATAGAAGATGCTTGCTACTTCTCCCTGGAATTGGCCCAGAAGCTCAAGTTTTTCAACTAGTTGAAATGTGTCCAGATTTCAAACTTCAACCTAGGGTGACTGTAAGTCATTGCTAAAAGTGCCTTTACAAAAAGTCCAATATAGAAAAGTTATTCGTTCATCCATCAGCTACAATTGTTGTATATGAAGTTTTTACTAAAAGTGTTTAGGTCAACACCAGATTTCAATTATCCAACAGGAGGTCACAAGTGTGCAAATTTTGTTTTTCTAACATGTTTGGCTTCCACCCCACAACCAATACATTTGTAGAGAAAGAGTTATATAGCAAACTGATCACAAATTTAGTATTCTATTATCATCTTATATAAAGTTTGTATTGATTCTGTTGATATTTTGAACTACTCATCAAAACACTAGCAACGCATACAAAGCTCATGTGAAACTTGTTATTAACAAACAAGCATATGTACAAATGCAGTAAGAATCTAATTACTTTCAAGCAAACACGTAGCAAAGCACATGAGAGGAGATGGAATGATGCATGCTCGTCCTATCCGTCCTCACAAATCCTTACTTTTATAGCTAACGTTATTTCGGTGGCATATATGCACGTACTCTCCCTACATGCATCTAGTCGAGTTCTAGTTGTCCATACTACGCATTTCGTGGTTAGTGTACCTGCAAGAAGAAATGCATGCTCATACATTACCACCTAGTGTGGCATCCACGCGTGACCGCTGCGTGGACAACATTGAGTCGGCCTTTGCACCTCTTCTCAAAGCCTGACTTTCCACCAGTACTGGGGATTGTCGAGAAAGAGATGGATCCCAAAACCAAATGTAAGTGTGGTGGGCATGAAAGCTCCAAGGCATGCCCACCACCCTTAAAGAGCTTTTCCTACAGGGCATGAATGCAGGGATTACAATGATTCGCAAATCCCGATAGCGTTCCTCCAGTACTGGGGACTGCTATGGCCGAAAAGTTGCTTCCCGAAGCACCGATTATGCCTATGAGTCCTATCTAGGTAAGAATGTCAGTGATGCCACCTAGATATAAGCTTAACATCCTTATAGTGAGCATATACACGACCTCTCTCATTTTTGCAAATACTTCGAAAAGATTTGAAAAATGGCTTTTTGAAATCAAAATAAAGTTGTTATAATTGTTGTCCGTGTATGATCGGCTCTGATACCAGCTGTGGCGGAACTGCCGATTTAATCCGAACTAAGTACACCTGCCACCTCTGGCTCGCAGTGCACTTAGACCGAACCAAACCCGGTAGTCCGTCGATTTACCCCAAAGGGCACTCGATGTAACCATCACCCAGGGATGCCGGCATCACACACGTTAAACTCTCGAAAAAGCCACAACAATTACAACAACCCTTCATTTCATACAACATAGTTTGAGAGGTTACAAATATTTTGCTCAAAATAATGTACAAATGTAGTGAAGTAAAGCTTCAAAATACTCTTGCAGCGGAAAACATGTGATTTACAGATACATCGCAGCGGAAGAATAGAAACGTCAACGCATGACACTGAGCCCACCGTGGTCATCCTTACTCACAAACTGATATGTACCTAAAGAAAAATATCAACAACAAACGGTGAGTACGTGGGGTACTCGTAGGACTTACCCGAGGGCGGTATCAGCCCGACACATTTGAGATAATGCAAGGCTTTTTGTGGACTTGACTTCTAACCCGCATAAGCTTACTAAAAGTGAATCCTTACTTTCATGTTTCATTCAATATTTAATCATAAGCCTCCATTTATTCATTTTATCATCATGATCCATCCATCATATATGTCATCATTTCAACATATATAGCATCATAAAGTAACTTGCAGAAAGGTAAACATACAAATACAAGCATGTAATATAAAAAAAGCGTGATTAAATAAATAACATATTAAAGTTATTACTACATTGCCCTTCAGTGATATTAGCATTCTCACACCTGGTGAGCATCAGCGATTCGAATCGATTTTTAATTCCCGGGAATAACTAAAAATGCCAGGGGTATATGCTTACTAGCCATCGCGTTCCCACATATAGCCCCCATCTCCACTTGTCCCATCCCAAGTTCGATTCCAACCCGCCATTCTCCAGGTTTAGCCCCCATGGAGCGTTACCACGGCATCCCGAGTCCAACCCTCCACGAGTCAACACCCAAGCGCCCTTGGGCCTGATGGTAGGACCAAATCTCTGTTCTTCGGATGGCACAAGTAAGACTTTCACCGGTACATTATCCCGGATAAACACCTCTAGCATTGTTATGCCGACCAATAGGCGAGCAACGACCGGCCTTATGCGACTTGGGCGGAGTCCACCAACCAGTCACATACTTATCATCATCATTTATTTTTCTTATATACCAATATCTATGCCTGGTCTCAATTTTTCATCACATCATATCATATTGCTCTCGAATTAAATTTTTGTAAAACGTTTTTGAGCCCTACCATCTCGCGAGTGTATACGTTCACTCGACTTCTACCGTCTAAGCATGGCTAAGCATAGATTTCGATCTATTCATACTACATCGGATATCAGGGATTTATGCATGTGGGGTTTCATACAACTCCTAAACGTAATGCACAAACAAATATAGGGTGGTGGAACTCCCTAAATAGGTGTAGATGCCTAAGGGTCCTACCTTTGTTGTTGAAAACTTGAACAAACTAATCTAAAGTTAGTTTGCCGGGTTGTGAGGCTTTGCCCCAGGCAACCCCTTGATCACTTGGACAACTCCTCCTTCCAAACACGACTGATGGGCACTCCAGGTCGTGCTTGGGGCTTAGTTGGTCTTCTGGACCACCATTGATTGATGTAGCTCCACGCACTTGGTTCTTGATCACGCATCTGTAATAAGCGTTACTATATGAATGACATGCATGATGCAATGAATGGATGCATGAGTATTAAGCACATACATGAGTAACCTTCATGGATGGACAGAAAAGTGATCGGCAAACTTATACTAACAAGAAGTGACTGTAGGCATCTAGGACAAACACACAGCTATGCAATCAACCATTCACAAGGCAACGTAGAATTGTTTACATGATCAAGTATTGCAACATGTAGATGAAAGACACGTAAGGATGATGCAAAAACATGGAAACAATATTAATGGTTTATATAAATTGATCATTTACTATTCAAAGGGGCACCCTAACTTTTGGTAAGTACATAGCGCCAAATGACTTCAAATTTTTATGACATGTAAAAATTATCTACACAATGTCACTGGCAAAATTTCAGCTATATTGAAGTTATAAGTAATTTAATAAAATTCTAGCAATTTATCGGCTCTTTATCTTTCTAGATTTTTTTTTTAATTTATAGAAATGGTTTCTAGCCATGAAATTCATCCAGTGAGCATTATTCACCATAAACAACATGTACAAAAATTAGCAAGTGAAATATCTCTAGTTTGATATAACATCTATTTTTCATATAATTATTAGGGTCTAATTTACATGCACATTAAAACAGTGTTCATAAATTTTACATAATTACTTTCTGCAACCTATATACCATCAACAAGCCACCAAATTTTCCATAGAAGTTTTCTAGCACTCTAGAACACCTTTTTACAATTATCTGTTCTAGCAAGTAACACTTTGTCATTTTCAAAACAGCAGCTAAAACTTGCATGCACAACCTCATACTTCACCAGTGAGCTACTCATACTATATAAAGTACATGAAAAATACCGGAGAGTCAATTCAAGTATACTTTATATGGCAAGTATTTTCCATGGTGCAGAAATGCAAGAAATAAATAGATAAATGCAAAACAGCAAGTAAATGAGCAATTCTAGGGTTACAAAAATTCACATAGAGCCTAAATGCCATGTGAAAGCTACTGTCTAAGTTCCATAGCGTTTGAAGTTCATTTGACCCACTTTTGACATTTATGTTGCTTTAACATGCATGCAACTAAACAAGGGCAAAATAGTCATTTCACACATCCACATCATACCCATTCAATAGATCTATTTAGGAGGAGTCTAATGCAACTGAGTTTACCCATTTTGGATTTTTTTGTGATTTTATATGATTTTCCAAAGTTCCCACCCGAAATAAATGCATATAAATAGAAAAACATTAGACTGGGGACTAGATCGTGAATAACCATAGCTTCCAGGTGGTTTTCTGCAATAGTAACGAGACTCAATCAATAGTGCATTTGACTCGGACAAAGATGGATCGAAACTCGAGGAGGTTTTCGCAAAAACGCCGGGCATTCTTCAACCTCTGGACAGGGGCGCGGCCGGTGCACGCAGGAGGGAAGGCGGCGCTCCGCGGGCGGCGTGGGGGCCCATCTTGGAGCCGAGTAGGGCTGAGGGAACGTTCCCCGTTGGGGGCTTCCTTTCCCCCAAGACGTCGTCGTGCGGGGTGGACAGTAGAGGTGGGGCGGCGGCGGTGAACCGAGGCGCGGCCGCGGCGGTTTGACGGCGGCGCGGTGACCTGATCCGGCGAGAGAGGAGGTCGTAGGGGCTGCGGTCGGGCTTCACAGCTGCGCTAGGACGAGGGAAATGCAACGGAGGTGGAGTGGAGGTGTGGGCATGCGACGGAGTAGGGCGTCCACAGTGAGGTGGAGCTTTCCATGGTGGCCATGGCGGTGGCGTCCGCTGCAGGGGTGAAGGAGGCATGGGTAGAGCCCGAGGGTTAATGCGAACGGTGTAGGAGCTTGAGGCGAGTGCGGGACGCGTATCCTACGTGGCGGAGGCAGCCCGAGGCGGCGGCGGCGAGGAGTTCGCCGTGGACTCATCTATGGCATTCACCCGTGGAAGACGGCGATTGAGGTGGTAACCGACTCCGATTTCTTGGGGAAAACGGAGGACAAGGCATGGAGGTTGCGGTGCAAGCGTCGAATTGGAGGGAAACGGCCAGAGAAGCGGGGTGCACGAGCTTTGCCGAGCTCAGCCGACGCGGCGGCCATGGCGTATGGGCTTTGACGCATGGACAGGGAAGGGGAGTGCGAGGGCGAGCGAGTGAGGGAGCGAGTGGCGAGAGCCGCGAACGCGTCCAGGTTCAAGGCGAGGCAAGGCAGCGGGGCGGGGCGGCCGTGTGGGGTGTGCTGGCGGCCATGGCGTGGCTTGGGCAGGCACCGCGCGCCGCGTGCGCATGAGGGAGAGGGGGAGATGGGCGGCGGTGGGTGTGCGGACGTGGTCTAGTGGACCGTGTCACTGACGAGGAGGGCCCGGTGAGGAATGGAGAGGGAGCGGTCTATGGACCGGGTTCGCGGAAGAGAACGGACGTGGGACCCACAACTGCTTTCCACCGGCGGGAATCTGAAATGGCTGACGCGCGGGGCCCGTGTGTCATGGACACAGAGGCGATTGGAAATTCCGAAAATGGAGGAAAAAAGGAAAACACCAGTTTGACTGCTAGGACCCTTATTTGTATTTCACCTTTTTAAACATTCTAAGGGCCGAATTTGACCAAACTCAAAATACAAGAAGTGTTCTAAATTTGTTGATCTACAACTTTGTTATAACCCTTAATACTAAGTTCTGTTGAAGTTTTTGGTTGAAATTTGAATTGAACTGACTGACCAAAGTTTGACCGACTGTACCCATCAAATTTGAAATTCTAAAACTCCATTTTCCAGCCTCTTTCATAAAAAGAGTTTCATACCAATGTTGTTCAGAATTTCATGAGCTACAAACTTCTCATATAAAGTTTTGCAAGTTTAAGGCTGTAGTTTAAGTAAATTTTAATTTATTAAATAGGCCATGTTTGGACAGAATTCACAGGTTTACATAAAAAGACCCAAAACACCATCCAAATCACGGTGCATGTCAACACTCCAATTACCAAAGTTGTTCCTAATAGAATTATCTACAAGTTTGGTATATAAAGTCTGGCTTGGATCATCACAGATTTTGAATTACAAGCACAAACATTGATGAAGGTTTAGTAAAACTGCAGCTTTAATTTAAGTTGGGTCTTTCTTGTTTCAAACTTTTGAATACTCAAATGAAGTCCAAACACTTCCACTCTTGGTGCATTTGAAAGGTGATATGTTTAATTTCACTTCATAGAAAGGAAGATTCTAAAGTTGTACAGTGAAATGGAAAGTAATTTCAGATTCAAATTTGGGATAAGCTGAATTCCAGACGGGAATTTTCTGTGTAGACTAGCTTGGGGCTAATTTCATGAAGCATCTGTTTTAAACCATGCTCAGTGTAACAAAAGTGAAGTCCACGGTATGATTGACAACTTTAATAATGGGGCTAAGCTTAGTTGCTTAATGATTCTAAAAGTTTTACTAGGGTCCAAATTTGTTCACGATCACCATTGGCACCTTCCAAAGAACTTCTGGTTTGATTTGGCCTCGACTTTTAAACCTCATAACATATGATTTTAAGGATGGTCATAATATCAAAGTCGAAGGTATCATCCTGAACTACGACTTTTGTATTTGGTGTTTTGCCTAAAAGTTTGTGGGTGGCGATTTAAACAACCAAACCACATAGAGTTTCGTATTCTCCTAGAAAAATTTTGACTTAATGATTTCTCTAGTTAGTCCTCATTGCTCTCTAAGCATAATCCAGTCTTAATTGCTTATTAGTTTGTCTCTAACGGTGTGTTAAGCCTTTTAAGATGCCGAAGGCATCACATTATTTAACTTGAGAAATGATGGCTACATAAAATATGCTCAAATATGACCTCTGGTGTTTTTCTTGTACTTTATATAGTGTGAGTAGCTCACTGGTGAAGTATGAGGTTGTGCATGCATGCTTTAGCTGCTATTTTAAAATTGACAAAATACTACTTGCTAGACTTGACAATTGGAAAAGGTGACTTTAGAATGCAAAGATAATTCTGTGAAAAATCTAGTATGCTACTAATATGATAGAGGGTCCACAAAGTATTTTTGGAGAATTTATTAACACTGTTTATAATTACATCTTAAATTGCATGAGTTAAATATATGGAAAATAGATGTTCTATCAAACGATGGATTTTATGCTCGCTGATTTTTGTATATGATATTCATGTAATGAAATGCTTGCTGTAAAAATGTTAGGCCCAGAAACGCTTCCTATAAATCATGAAAAACCTGAGAAGCTATAGGGCTGATAATTTGTTGGAATTTTAATAAATTAATTATAACTTGTTTGTAGCTGAAATTTTGACCGTAGCATTATGTAGTATGTTTCTACATGTGATAAATAATTGAGCTCATTTGGAGCTGTGTAACAGTATGAACTTGACATGAAAACTTTAGTTCAATAAATGGATAAATTTGTATTCTAGACCTGGGTACATTTGTTGTAAGTGTAAAGTTGCTTGCTACACCATGCTACTTACTACAAGCTCTATGTGATATGGTGAATGATAAATTAGACTAGATTCGGTGATGGGTTGTACGGTTTCTTAGTGATGGTTTGTATGATTTCTTAATGATGGGTTGTATGATTTCTTAGCGATGGGTTGTACGATTTCTCAATTAAGTGGTTAAGTGTCCTCATTATGGGATATATGTAAGCTAAGAATGCTAAAGTCAACTCAACCTACTTAACCATACATTATATTTCACTTGCACCTCATGCATACACTTGCATTCCTTGCACTCATGGTTGCACTATGTCATGCATATAACTTGTACCCTATGCATGTATTTGCATTCTTTTGCACTCACTTGCATATTATATCATGCATATAGATCCCGCGAATGAAGGACAAACGCAGGAGCAGCCGCTGATCGAATAGCCAGACAAAGAGCCCCTGCACTAGAAGTGAGTTTCTCCTCAACCTGAAGACGGAGGGTCGCTGATTATATCCGTCCCTGTTTCAAGGGGTTGCCTGGGGCAAAGCCCCACAACCTGGCAAACTAACTTAGATTAGTTTGTTGGTTTTCATAAGAATAATCAAAGGTAGGCAGGACCATGATTCCTCCCAGCTAATATAATATTGTTTGATGAGTACGCATCTGCATTAGGAGATGTGTGAAACCAATTGCATTAGATTCCTTGGCCGTCTTAGCCCTAGAACCTATACATAGAGTCCGTAGGACGAGTGCCTAGAATTTGCTAGGTACGAGTAGACACGAGTGAATGGAGTCACTCGTCGCGTAGGTGGTTTCAAAATCACAGAAATCTCACTTGGGTAAGTTATTATATATGCTTATGATTTAAATGGAGACTGGGCGGAGATTTTATGAGTTATTTACCGTTTATTATATTGTGCATTGGACTCCGCCCGAGTCGCATAAGGCTGGTCGTTATTTGCCGATTGGTCGGCATAACATTGCTAGAGTGCTTATCTAGGACATGGGCCTGATGAAAGTCTTACTTGTGCCATCCGAAAAACAGAGACTTGGTCCTACCATGGGGCCCAGGGGTGCTTGGGTGTTGACTCGTGGAGGGTTGACCCGGTAGGCCGTGGTAACGCTCCATGGGGGCTAAACCTGGGGAATGGTGGGTTGGAATCGAACTTGGGATGGTACAAGTGGAGATGGGGGCTATATGTTGGAACGCGATGGCTAGTAAGCATATACCCCTAGCATATTTAGTTGTTCCCATGAATTAACAAATCGATTCGAATTGCTGATGCTCACTAGGTTTGAGAATGCCAATGCCACTGACGTCCAATGTAGTAATCAACATGAATATTATTATGCTTGTAAATCATGATTTTGTATACCTACATGCTTGGATATGGATGTTTTATATCATGCAAGTTATCATGTTATGATGATCTTATTTATGCAAGTTATATATATATTTCTGATCATGCTATTGTTAAAAGAGAGCCAGCAGCTGTCAAATCCTGCTATCTCATATCAATCCGGTTCTGTTAAAAAATCAATGGCTAAGGACCCACCTGATTAGTAAGCAAGCTTTGCGTCAGCCATAAGCCCTTTCCATTAAGTCCTACTGAGTAATTAGTACTCAAGGTTTGCCCCCACTTTTATATTACAGGTACTGATGACTTCTGGACAACCGCTTGAAGGAGGGTAGAACCGGTGGGCTCGGTGGTACTCGCCTTGTTTATCTCTGCATGAAGACTATTTTAGTTTTTGTTTCCGCTGTGATATGTTTTGAAAACGCTTTTGCTATATATATTTTGCAATCGCTTTCGATATATGTTGAACATGTATTTGACCACATATGATTGGTTTGTAAACTATGTCTATCTATTTTATATTTCAACTGCTTGTGATGATGTAACTGTTGTGGCTCCATCGAGAGTCGGATGTGTTTGATGTCGGTTCCTCTGGGAATGGTGTTATCGAGAGCCGAAGTACTCTCGACGGACTACCGGGTTTAGTCTGGCCTAAGTGCACTGCGAGTCAGAGGTGGCAGGTGTGCTTAGTCTAGATTAAGCAGGGCAGTTCCACCACAGCTGGTATCAGAGCCGATCATACACAGACAACAACTATATCATCAAGTTTTGGTTTCCAAAACTATTTTCGAAAACCTTTTCAAGTAATTCAAAAATGAGAGTATACGCTATGCCCGTATAAGGATGTTAGTGTTATCTAGGTGACATCGCTGACATTCTGACCTAGATAGAACTCATATGCATATTCGGTGCTTTGGGAGCAACTCTTCGGCCATAGCAAACCCTAGTACTGGTGGAATGCTATTGGGATTTGCGAATAGTTGTACACCCTGCATTCATGCCCTATATAAGTAAAAGCTCTTTAAGGGTGGTGGGCATGCTTCGGGCTTTCATGCCCACCACACTTACATTTGGTTTTGGGATCCACCTTTTTCTCGACAATCCCCAGTACTGGTGGAAAGTCAGGCTTTGAGAGAAGGTGCAAAGGCCCACACAACGTTGTCCACGCAGCGGTCACGCGTGGATGCCACGCTAGGTGGTAATGTATGAGCATGCATTCTTCTGCAGGTACACTAACCACATGCGAAATTAAGAACGGCTAAAGAACGACTAGTTGTATTAAGGAGAGACGTACATATGTGTCACCGAATTATCGCTAGCTATATATATAAAGTACATAGGGGTGTGATGTGAGAACGAATAGGATGAATCATGCATCATGTATCTTTTGTTATCATTTTGGGAATTTTACTAAAAGACAAATGGAATAAATTGTGACATAAGCATACCTTCTGCACGTTTCACTATTGCAGTACATTTAATTTCATGAACCTGTTTCACCTCGCTAAATTAAGAACTTTGGAGCGACATCTGAAGTATGTACAATACTCATGAGTGATCAAAAATGGGTGAAGTGAATCGTAGTTTGAAACTGCACTTCCAATTTGGTTCCGGCGACTTGTGGAGAATTTCTAGGTGCACAACTTTGTCAATTGGAGCTTCTTTGGATTCTGCTTGTTTTAGTGTCATGATCCAGTTTCTTTGGACCTGTGATCTGAACTGAAGCAACAGCCGAAGGAAAGGAGCATTATGCACACAAGAAGAGAGAAATTGGATCGGGGAGACATATACCAAAGTTGTAGAGGATGATGTGGGAGACAACTTTGCTATATGAAGCTTTCTGGAAAGTGTTTAGTTTGGGGAGTTCTAGTAGAAAATGTTCAGGTTTAGAAATCTGGACACCCATATCGACGAAGCTCAGAAGTATTGACCTGCATCTAAAACTGTGCACGAGTTTCCACCAGCATACACGATTGTCTAAACCCACACGATGTTGGCTAATACTTTATGTGCAATTGAGATTATTCTGTTTACTTATATGCTTTCATGTATTCAGAAGATATTTATGCTGTTACGATCTTAAACCCGGTTGGCTTTATTTCTACAGATGGTCATCCCACCTGAGACATCTGCACAGGGGGCTGCTCATGGAGCACCACCTCCTTCTGAGTTGGCCACTCAGGTCGCCCAGCAACTCATCAACTTGATAGCTTAAGAGCAACAACGGCGTGACCCGCAAGAGATCAGTTACACTAACTTTGCGGCGCTACAACCGTCGATCTTCACTGTTGCCACCGATCCACTAGATGCTAATGACTGGCTTCGAATCATTGAATCCAAGTTCAGTCTACTGCCTCACCTCAGTGAGCAACAGAAGGCTCGCTTTGCGGCGCAGTGTCTGCATGGTCCCTCGGGGGCCTGGTGTGCTTCATTCCTGGCAATGCAATCAGCCGGGCACCAGGTCACGTGGGATGAGTTCCGTGCAGCTTTTCGGGCACACTACCTCCCGCCTAGCCGCATCGAGCTCAAGTAGAGGGAGTTCCATGCACTTCGGCAACGAAACATGTCAGTACTCGAGTACGTGCAGGTTTTCATCCGCTTTTCCCAATACTCCCCTGAAGACGTCAACACCGACCTACGTAGGGCTGCCCGTCTGTTGGATGGATTCGATCCCACTCTGCTGACTCACTTGGGGCGGTGCTATGACAGCTTCACCGAGTTGGTGGATGCTGCCATCGACATGGAGCACCGCCTCTGTGAGTCCGATGAGGACCAGCAGAGGAAGAGACTTGCAAGCACACCTCCATCGAGTTCATCTCAGCGGCGACGAGTTGAGCATCAATCCCCACCGCAAATATGTTACCTTGAGGAGCCTCAGCAACAAGAGCAACATAGTGGGGCACAACAACACATGCTATCCTGCCATGTACCACCTCCTCCACCTGTTCTAGTGTCACCCTCCAAACCAAGCGCCGGCTATCCCTGCTTCAAATGCGGAAAGGCCAAACATTTCAGTTGCACATGTCACTCGCACGGAAAGACTCCAGGATCAATGCCTACCAGCGAAGGGAAGAGATCAGACCCAAAGATGGGCCAATTGCACTACAGCCAGCTTGAGCAAGTTCTAGGGAGTGAACCAGTCTTGGCAGGCACATTTCTTGTGAATGACCAACCTACAGTTGTTTTGTTTGATTCTGGAGCGTCTTTCACTTTCATCAGCAAAGCATATGCACTAAAGCATGGGTTTGAAATTGCTGAGTTGAAACAAAGATACCACATCACAACTGTAGGTCATCTATAAATACAAACTACATAGTGAGGGACTTGCATTTGCAAGTAGGAAAAGAAAGTTTGTTCATCAGTCCTCTAGTACTTCCACAACTAGGGATTGATATTATTCTTGGGATGGAATGGCTGAAACAACACAATGCTATGATAGATGTTGGGAGTAGAACCGTTCAGTTGCGCTCAAGCAGTGGGACCGATGTGATTATTCATGTGCCACTTCATAAGCATGTGTCTCACACGTTTAATGTTGCAGAAGCTCAGCTTGAGGCACAAGCACTTACAAAGATCCATGTAGCATGCGAGTATCTTGATGTGTTTCCAAAAGAGCTTCCTGGACTTCCACCGGATAGAGTTGTTGAGTTTTCCATCGAGCTTGTACTTGGCACAGCACCCATCTCTCGGAGGCCATACAGAATGGCACCCAATGAGCTGAAAGAATTGAAAGTGCAGCTGCAAGACCAGCTTGATAAAGGGTTTATTCGTCCAAGCTCATCACCATGGGGTTGTCTAGCCCTCTTTGTTGAGAAGAAAGACCAAGGTGGTAAAAGGCTATGTGTTGATTATCGACCATTGAATGCTGTCACTGCCAAGAACAAGTACCCATTGCCACACATTGATATCTCGTTTGATCAGCTTGGGGGAGCCACAGTTTTCTCCAAGATTGATCTTAGGTCTGGGTATCACCAAATTAAGATCCGAGAGGAAGACATACCAAAGACCGCTTTCTCAATGCGGTATGGGCTTTACAGTATCTTGCCATGTCCTTTGGGTTGACCAATGCACCGGCCTTCTTCATGTACATGATGAACTCTGTGTTCATGAATGAGCTTGACAAGTTCGTGGTAGTATTCATCGATGACATCTTGATTTATTCCAAAAACGAGAAAGAGCACAAAGAACACTTGCGAATAGTGCTATCTCGCCTTAGGGAACATAAACTTTATGCCAAGTTCAGCGTTTTGGCTAAAGGAAGTGGCATTCCTAGGCCATATCTTGTCAGCGAAGGGAGTGGCTGTTGATCCCAGCAAGGTGGAAAATGTGCTGAATTGGAAGCAGCCACAAACTGTGACAGAGATACGGAGTTTTCTTGATTTAGCGGGTTACTACCGCCGCTTCATCAAGGATTTCTCTAAAATTGCAAAGCCTATGACAGCGTTGACCCAGAAAAATGCAAAGTTTATGTGGAGCCCAAAATGCAAAGAGGCATTTGGAACGTTGAAGAAACTTCTAACTTCAGCACCTGTTCTTGCTCAACCGGACATCACCAATCCTTTCGATGTGTACTGTGATGCAAGAAGGGAGAGTGATTGCCTATGCATCCTATCAACTAAGGAAGCACGAGGTGAATTATCCGACTCATGATCTTGAGCTGCATGCAGTTGTTTATGCACTGAAGAAATGGAGGCATTACTTGTTGGGCAACACTTGCCACATATACACCGATCACAAGAGTCTAAAATACATATTCACACAACCAGAATTAAACATGAGGCAACGTCGTTGGTTGGAGTTAATCAAAGACTATGATTTGGAAGTCCACTATCATCCTGGGAAGGCAAATGTGGTAGCAGATGCATTAAGCCGTAAAGCTCATTGCAACTTCATTGAGGCTCGTCCAACAGTGAGAGTGCTCTGTTGTGAGATTGGGGAACTAGAAATGCCGATGGTGCTGGAAGCTGAACTTTACAATCTTATCATTGAACCAACCATCAAGGATCAGATCATTGCAGCTCAACAGAAAGATAAGGGCATGACACACATTCGAGATGGGATCAATGAAAAGAAGAAGGCTTGTTTTAAGCTCGATGAAGAGGGAGTCTTGTGGTTCAAAAATCGCTTAGTGGTACCAAAGGACATCGAGCTAAGGGAGAAAATTCTGGATGAAGCTCACACCTCCATGTTCACTATGCACCCGGGCAGCAATAAGATGTACCAAGACTTAAAGCAAAAGTTTTGGTGGACTCGTATGAAATGAGAAATCGCCAAATATGTATCCGAGTGCGACGTGTGCCAAAGAGTGAAAGTTGATCACTTGAAGCTTACTGGTATGCTTCAGCTACTAGCAGTTCCAACCTGGAAATGGGAAGACATACATATGGACTTCATTGTAGGATTGCCTCGCACTTCGAAGGGGTACGATTCCATATGGGTGATTATTGACCGATTCACAAAATCAGCTCACTTCATTCCGGTAAAAACAATTTACTATGCCAAGACCTATGCCGAAATTTATATAGCTAGGATTGTCTCTTTGCACGATGTTCCTTAAACCATCACTTCGGACAGAGACTCACTGTTTGTGTCTCGCTTCTGTGAGCAATTGCAAATTGCTCTTGGAACCAACTTAATTCGAAGTTCAGCATACCACCCTCAAACTAGTGGCCAAGTTCAAAGAGTGAACCAGATCCTAGAAGATATGTTGAGGGCATGTGCTTTGACTTATTCCACCAAGTGGGATGAATGTCTCCCCTTGGCGGAGTTTGCCTACAACAACAGCTACCAGAAGAGCTTAGATATGGCTCCTTTTGAGGCCCTATATGGTAGACAATGTAGAACACCACTCAACTGGTCGGAACCAGGTGAGCGTGTCACATTCGGTCCTGACTTGGTAACACAAGCAGAAGAGCAAGTTAAATTCATACACAGCAATCTGAAAAGAGCACAGTCTAGGCAGAAAAGTTACTCAGATAAGAGGAGACCACTAGCCTTTGTGAAGGGTGATTATGTGTATCTCCTGAGAGCCAATGGACCGGCCTCATTGCTCTCCTAGTGTGACGAGTGATTATCAACGAGCTCAAGCCCTCCGATGGACTGGAGACCCTCCGATGGATTGGAGGTAGATGATGAAGACCTCGATGGACTGAGGCAAAAGCCCTCCAATGGACCGGAGGCATTGCTCGACGTCGGTCGTCCATGGGAGCTCAGTACACGGAGGGGTGGTTCGGCAACGGTGGTGTAAGCCCTCCGATGGACCGCGAGGCAACTCCGATGGACTAGAGAAGCTGGGTGCCACCGTGGTGCTCCAACCCGAGTGCATGGCGCGAAGGCGTGCAAGGGAGGCTTTGGCGACTTCGGCTCAAAACCGCCACCCAAGTTTAGATAACTTGGTGGGTTGGGCTCCGACTCGCCAATATAGAAGATTGGGCCAAGACCCGGCCCAGGAAGCCCGCAGAATAAAGTTTTCCGGCTTCTGACTTCAAAACCGGGGGAAGCTTCCGGACTACTGGCTACGTGGCGTACATCCGAGCGAGGCGTGGAGAAGAAGAAGATCAAAGCATCATCATAGTCGTCCGATTGTATCTTTTACATTTCAGCCCCTTCCGGGCATTCTCGAGTAAGGGTCTTAGTGTAAAATGTGTCATTAGGCCTGGGGCTATAAATACCTAAGTGGCTGGTCATTTAGGTGACTCTCCAACCATTAGAAAACACTAGGTTAAGCTTTCTTGCAGCCAAGTGCCAAAGAGAGAAGAGAGAGGATTAGGGCTAGGATTTGAGTCCCCTAGCTAGTGTTCTTCTCACAAGAGGGAAGGATGAAGGGTGGTAGGCTATAGGAACCTTGTATGAACTGATTTTCCATCTTCAATACATCAAGATTCCACTGAATTTCGAGCTCATGTGTGCAGCCCTCTCCTCCTCCCCTTTCTAGTTTTGTTTTTGGGTTCAATCCTTGGCTTTTGGGTGTTTGCTTTGGCCATGGGTGAATCCTTTCTTTTGCCGGTGTTTTGGTCTTGCAAGGACGTGGAGATTATGCCCTATTGCATCATAAACTAGTAGGTTTGCCTCGAGCAAGTCGAATTTGAGTTTTCCCCTTTTCTTGCCCAAGGCTTGCCTCTTCACGAGATCTGAAATTCCCGCTAATCCCATGATCATTTTGAGTTGATCTTTTGGGAATACCTTTGGAAGCTCAGATAGCCTGTGTCAAATTTCGTGAAGATTTGACAAGGTTTGGTCAGATTTAGGGTTTAAGAGGTTCAAGTTCCAGGTTCCACCAGATAGTCTGGCGTCAGCAACCGGACAGTCCGACGTAGGCCCTTGTCCCAGGCTCTACCGGACTTTGTTACCAGACAGTCCGGTGTCTACCGGACTCTGCTACCGGACAGTCCTATAGATCTGGGCAGCCTGCTTTTCGTGGGAGTTTTCGCTATCCGGCTTTTGCTTCGACCTCGCTTTTTGTGTTCCTTGTTGCTGCCCATACTCTTAACTTGTTGTGAACTAGTAAGGCGCATTTTGGTGCGTTGAGTGGCGGACAAGACACTAGTGCGTGAGTCATTGTTTCGCTTGACTTGCGATCTCGTGATCGTTGAGTCTTGTGCTTCCGCTCGCTTGGTGTGTACCCGTTCAGTGGGCGACACCAAGTGCTGCTAGACACGTTTCTTTTCAGTGGACGGTGTTTAGCATTTGTTGTGTGAAGTGTCTATCAGTCTGCACCGGGGGTTCGTGAGTTTGAGTTTTTAAGTGCTCCTATTCACCCCCCTCTAGTCGCACGTCTTGGTCCTACAAGTGGTATCAGAGCTGGTTAGGTTTCCTATACCTTAACCGGTGACGAAACCGTAGCGACGATGACTTACTCTGGGAAAATTCCCGTCCTTGGCTCTGATGGCTATCCCTACTGGAAAGGTAGGATGGACGCTTTCCTTGTTAGCCAGAGTTAGGACATATGGGATGCTACTCAGAGTACGACTTTTGTGGTGCTTCCAGTTGCTGAGCGTACTACGCAGGATATCGTGGCTTAGCATGAGGCTAATGCTAAGGCTGTTAACTTTCTCTTTTCTGGGCTTGGTCCCATGGATTATGAGAGAGTGAGTCACCTTAAGACTGCGCGTGAGATATGGTCATTGCTTAGTGCACACCATGAGGGTACTGCAACGATTAAGTCTAGGCTTGTGGAGACTTACCGACGCGAATATGAGAATTTCGTCCAGAAGCCGGGAGAGTCAGTAGACGACTTGTTTGGTCGCTTTCAGTCGATCATCAACAAGTTGCATGTCAACTCTGCCCCCGCTGCCCTCCCATACACCGATCATCAGCAGGCTGTCAAGTGGCTGTATGCTTTGGACAGAAAAATATGGGAGATCAAGGTGAACTCAATCATTGAGTCAGCAGGGTATGATACGATTGGAGTAGATGCGCTCTATAGTAAGCTCAAGGCCACCGAGGTATATTACAAGATGAGGGATTCCCTCGCTTGTACAGGTTCTAAGAGTCTGGCCTTGGCTACTCCCTCTAGTGAGTCTGTCACTAACCCCCTGTTACACAACTTCTCGTTTTCTGCTTTGATGTCTGTTATAGAGGAGTAGTTGGCGACACTAGGGGATGACGAGTTGTGTCTGGTGTCTAGCCGCTTTCAGCGCGCCTATGACAACCGGATGAGCAAGAAGAGGGGCGAGCTGCCCAAATGCTTCGAGTGCGGAGAGGTCGGCCACTTCATCGCCGAGTGCCCCAGCAAGAACGACTACTACAAGAAGGGCAAGAGCTACTCCCGCGACTCAGACAAGTACCACTCCGACAAGGCGAGCTTTGACAAGCACCGCTCCAGCAAGCACGGCTCCGGCAAGCGCCCCTTCAGCAAGAAGAACTTCCGGAAGGCTTTCAAGAGCTACTAGAAGGACAACCGGAAGCGGGACAAGGCCTTCTTCGCCAAGATCGGGTTCTGCAGCAGCGGATCTTCTTCCTCTTCATCTCGTCGAGCTCAAGCGATGAGGAGATCACGTATAGGAAGGACAAGAGGAACGATCAAGGAGGTCCAGCTGGCTTGTGCTTTGTCTCCACCAATTCCAGGCGCAGGAACAAGGAGAAGAGGAGCTTGGTTTGCTCCATGGCGCTTGAGGACAAGGAGGACAAGGATGACGGCAGCAACTCTTCTTTCGATGATGAGGTAACTCCTGAGCAAGCCGAAATCCTTGAGATGCAAGAGCAGAATAGCCGAGAGCTTAAGGCCCAGGATAAGATGCTGGAGAAGGCAGCCAAGAAGCTGCAGAAGTTGAAAGCCCAACTTGCTGAGGCTTTAGAGGAGAATGAGAGGTTGAGGAGTGTGAGACCCCAACCTAGTGAGATTGAGTGCCGTACCTGCGAGTCATTCATGACGGAGCTTGGTGACCAGAGAGATACGTATGCCAAGCGGGTAGAGGAGATAGATGAGCTGAAGGCTGAGCTAGGCAAACTCCAGTCCAAACTGGATGAGCCTACTTTGAGTGGAGAGCTTGAGTGTGAGTCTTGCCCCTGTCTAGCTAGAGAGCTAGCTGTTCTGAAGGAGAAGTTTGAGGGGCAGCTCATGGAGCTTGAGGAGCATAGGGCTAGACCTACGCTTTTGGGTGCGTGTATAGTCTGTCCTACTTTGAGAGGTGAGTTAGAGCAGCTGAGAGCTGACTTTGAGGTGTTTTCAGCACCTACTAACACTTGTGAGAACTGCCTAACCCTTAGGATGCAGCTGGTGGATAGAGATGCCCCCATTAGGAAGTTGGAGAAAGCTGATGTGGTTCCCTTCCTAGACTGTGACACTTGTGCTGCCCAGACTGTGGTTTTGGAGGATCTAAGGGAGGAGGTGTTGTCTTTGCAGAGTGACAACAACAGGTTGAGAGAGGTGCTCAGTTGGGTATATGTGAGGCAACCCCAACTAGAGATGATCATAGAGAGCAGCAAGAGAGCTGAGGGTGAGACAAGTGGTGTTGGGTTTGGAGAGTGCAGCACTTCGGGTAAGAAGAGTGCCCCGGTTAAGACCAAGATTGCTTCTACCCAGCCAGGTGAGACTGTTGATGGGGTTTACCATGAGCCACCCAAGGTTGCCCCAAAGAAGCAGTACTGGACACCCAAGCCTTCCAAGGCTAAGCTGGACAAGATTATTGAGGAAGAGCTTAAGTCCAAGGGCAAGAAGCCAGTCAAGCAGCCTAAGGCACCTAAGGCTACACCACCTAAGCCCAAGTCCTAGCCTAACCCAGTTCCTAGGAGGCCTGTCTACTACTGCGAGTTCTGCTAGCGGAATGGCCACCTAGAGGAGTTTTGCTTCAGGAGAAAGCAGGTTGAGAGACAGGAGAGAGCTTGGGGGAACCAGGATCAGTTCTACCAGGGTGGTAGGCAAGATCCTCCCCACCACGGTGAGATGAGAGACCGCTTTGCTGGCGGTGAGAGTCGCTTTATCGGCTGAGCTCCTAGTCGTTTTCAGCGCGGCTACGGACCTCGTGACCAAGAGTTTGAGAGGCCATGCTTTGAGGGTCGTGGTTACTCCAGTCATGGTGATTTCTTTGATTGTGCTTACCCCACTTTTGAGTAGATGGCTCGGCACTGGTACAGTAGTTTTGGTACTAACCCCAGTGCCGGACCGTTTACTCACCGTTGCTTTACTTGACTTTGCAGGATCGAGGCAAGGAGGACGTGTGGATCATGGACTCCGGTTGCTCTAGGCACATGACAGGGCACCACAAGTGGTTCTCCAGCCTCAACCCCGTGAGCACCAAGGAGTACATCACATTCGGGGACAATGGTCAAGGTAAAGTGATGGGTGTTGGTTCTGTTTCGCTCTCTGCTAAGCTTTCCCTGAGAGAAGTTGCTTTTGTTCGGAATCTGGGGTTCAATTTGGTCTCTGTTTCGCAACTGCTCGATGAAGGATTTGATGTTCATTTTAAGGAGGGTGCGTGCTGCGTTCTTGATGCTAAGGAGACCCTTGTATGCTCTTTGCTGCCTTTTGGTCAGGTTTTTAGGGTTGACCTCACATCTATTTCTGGCCCTGCTCGTTGTTTGGTTGCTAGTCCTTCTACTAATATTTGGAAGTGGCATAGGAGGCTTGGTCACTTGAGCTTTGATCTGCTAGTCAGGTTGAGTTCAATGGGCCTAATCCGAGGATTGCCCAAGTTGAGAGCTGAGAATGACTTAGTTTGCCACCCCTGTCATCATGGCAAGATGGTTGCCGCTTCTCACATTCCTGTGTCTCAGGTTATGACCTCCTATCCGAGCGAGCTACTCCATATGGATACAGTAGGTCTCACTCGGGTAGCGTCGGTCAGTGGGAAGTGGTACGTGCTTGTCGGTGTGGACGATTTTTCGCGGTTCTCGTGGGTATTTTTCATGGAGTTTAAGGATGAGGCGTTTGGTTTTGTTTGTGATCTGGTATTGAGGTTGAGAAACGAGAGTCATAAGGCCATGAGGGCTATCCGCAGTGACAATTGCGGAGAATTCAGAAATTCTCGTTTCGAAAACTTCTGTCATGACCTAGGTCTTGAGCACCAGTTTTCTTCTCCATATACCCCACCGCAGAACGGTGTTGTGGAACGCAAGAACCGCACACTTGTTGAGATGGCACGGACAATGCTCGATGAGCATAGGACTCCGAGGCGCTTTTGGGCTGAGGCAGTGAATACGGCCTATTACATTGCGAACCGGATCTTCTTGCGAGCTTTCCTTGGGAAGACCTCATACAAACTTCAGTTTGGTAGGCAGTCCAGCGTCAAGCATTTGCGAGAGTTTGGCTGCAGGTGCTTTGTGCTTAAGAAGGCGGGGCATCTGGACAAGTTTGAGTCTCGTTGTCTGGATGGGATTTTTCTGGGGTATGCTTCTAGTTCTAGGGCTTTTCGTGTGTGGATTTTGGAGGCCAAGCAAGTTGTTGAGACTTGTGAGGTTTCTTTTGATGAAACTATACCCTGCACAACCCCTGCCTTTGAGCTTTCAGGTGATGATGAAGAAGACACCCCCATCTTTGAGGATGAGGAAGGTGCGGTTGATGATGGTGATGCAGGAGCCACTGCACCGGCTGCAGCTCCTGCCCCCTCTGCTACGAGCTCTGATGATGATGGAGGACTCTTGCCTTCGGCTTCCTCCTCACTCTCCCGACGACAAGATCATGCAGAGGCTGGACCCGCTGAGGACGCAGGGGAGGTGACCTCCGAGATTGTTCCATCTCGGCAGGTCCAGCGGGATCACCCTCCACACAGGATGATTAGAGACATTCACCAACACGCTCGTCGGTTGCTTCTCTAGCCTTTTTCTCTCACTCTGCATATGTTGTTTCTTTTGAGCCCCGGGATGTGTCACATGCATTATTTGATCCTAACTGGGTGAACGCCATGCATGAGGAGTTGGAGAACTTTGAGAAAAACCATGTCTGGGATTTAGTTGAACCTCCACCAAACTGTCGCCCTATAGGTGCCAAGTGGGTTTTCAAGAACAAACAGGGTGAGGATGGGATGGTTGTGAGGAACAAAGCAAGATTGGTAGCCCAGGGGTTCTGTCAGAAGGAGAGGCTAGATTATGAGGAGACCTTTGCCCCTGTAGCTCGTTTGGAAGCCATTAGGGTTTTGCTTGCCTTTGCGGTCTCTAAAGGCTTCAAACTGCAGCAAATGGATGTCAAGTCTGCTTTCCTGAACGGGTTCATAGAGGAGGAGGTATATGTGAGACAACCTCCTGGCTTTGAGAGTGCTAGATTTCCAGACCGGGTGTATAAGTTGAGGAAAGCCCTTTATGGTCTGAAGCAAGCTCCTAGAGCTTGGTATGCTAGGTTGAAGAGTTTCCTACTCAAGTCTGGGTTTGTGATGGGTTCAGTAGACAAGACCTTGTTTTTATTGAGTCGTGGCGGTGACACCCTGATAGTTCAGATATATGTTGATGACATAATCTTTGGTGGTTTATCTCACGCTTTGGTGTCTAGTTTTGCTGAACAGATGAGCAGGGAATTTGAGATGAGTCTCATGGGTGAGCTCCAGTTCTTTCTCATGTTGCAAATCAAGCAAGACCCTGAAGGAACCTTTGTCCATCAAGCCAAGTACACAAGAGACATACTCAAGAAGTTTGACATGGGGGATTCTAAACCCATGACGACTCCTATGAGTACAAACACGGCGCTTGATGCTGATGAAGATGGGGAGGCGGTGGACTAGAAGGAATTTCGAGGGATGATCGGCTCACTTCTGTACCTGACGGCGACCAGGCCGGACATTCAGTTCATGGTCTGCCTTTGTGCGCGCTACCAGGCTTCTCCTAGGACTTCTCACCGTCAAACGGTGAAGCGCATTTTCAGGTATCTGAAATTCACTCCTGAGCTTGGTCTTTGGTACTCCTCGGGTTCCTCCCTTTCTCTTAGAGGGTTCTCAGATGCTGACCATGCTAGCTGCCGGATTGATCGCAAGTCAACCTCCGGCACATGCCAACTCTTAGGAACCTCTCTTGTCTCTTGGTCCTCCCGCAAGCAAGCTAGTGTATCCTTGTCTACCACAGAAGCAGAGTACATTGCTGCTGCTAGCTGCTGCTCCCAACTCTTATGGATGAAAGCCACCCTTAGTGATTTCGGCCTTAAGTATGGAAGGATCCCTCTTCTAGTTGACTCTACTTCTGCTATCTCTGTAGCTAAGAACCCCGTCTTGCACTCTAGAACCAAACACATAGACGTGAGGTTTCACTTTCTGAGAGATCACTATGAGAAGGGAGACATAGACCTAATCCACGTAGTATCTGCAACCAGTTGGCCGATATCTTTACCAAGCCCCTAGAGTTTGACACTTTTACGCGTCTAAGAGGTGAGCTTGGAGTGTGCTATCCCTTTTAGTCAGGGATAGTGTGCTATTCCTTTTAGTAAGGAATAGCTTCTGTAGTTTAGTTTTGCTTTTATCTTGTTTCTATTTCTCTTCGGTTCTTTTGCATATTGTATCATATCATGCATTGCATTGTATCATATGCATTTTCACTTCACTAGCACTAGAGCTCTTCTGGAATGTTAAGTTAGTACTTGCTTGTGCTAGTTTGTACAGATGCATGCATGATCATGGTTGGCTAAGCTCTCTTGAGTCTGTTGAATACTAGTTGTGAGTTAAGTCATTTTATTCTTTGCAAATCAAAAATCATGATCACCACTTGATTTGGCTACCTAGCATGTGTAGGATTGTTGAATGCTATGCTCTTTTCATACCTGGATATGCTAGTTGTATGCCTTTGCTAAGTTAATGCCTAAGCTTTTATGACACCTTGCTTAAATTGAAATCTGAATCAAAATGCTTACAAGTGGTGTCTTATGTGCTAAATTGAGAAAGATCCAAGTGAGTTTGCTTGTCACGCTGATTTAATTTGAGACTGCTTGTCATTGCACTTTGACATGAACTTGGACTAGGCTGTGTATGACCAAAACCTTGCCTTAAGCTTCTGATGGTTATGTGACCTAGGCTTGGCATTGATTGGTTAGAAGTGGCAAAAGACAGGTAAATAACCCCTGGCACAAAAAGAACTTGCGTATGAAAACAAATGGCTTGTTGTATATGCTTTGGTAAGAGTAGCACACCTTTATGCATTGCTAGCATCTTATTGTTCATGCCTATCTTGCTAGGTGCTATTCATGTTGGTGATGCTTTTTTTTCATTAACCCAAAAAAACAAGCTTGCTCTTGCTATGTGTAAGATAGATTCATTTGAGCTTGTTGTATGCTTCCTTACCCTCACTTGCTCTGTATGCTAGAACTTGTGTTTACTAGCTTTCCATTCCTTCAGAGCTCTTTCAGTTACACTCCCTGCATTTCATGGCATATTTTGAGGGGGAGTTGTCTAGTTTAGGGGGAGTTGAGTTCAAGGAGCCCTTGATGTGTCCATTGTCAACAAGGGGGAGAATTTTGGGGAGAGATTAGTGTACACCTCTAAGGGGGAGAATTTTTAAAAATATGGACAAAGGGGGAGAACTCAGAAGAGATTTAGTTGAGGGGGAGCTTTGCATTCATTTTGCATTTGTGAGGATGCATTTCAGGGGGAGTTGAACTTTTAGCATGCTCTTTGCATCGGTGCGTTGAGCCTTTTGCCTCTGTCTTGAGGAGCCGATGCTTTGTTTTCTTTTGTTGTCTCATTGTGCCCTGTTTCTTTGCTTGTATTTGGTTTTTGGGCATTTTGAGCAACTTTCTTCTTTCTTTCTTTCTTTTTCGTTTTTATGCTTTTCTCTTGTCTTTGTTCTATTTCAGGTTACAGGTTGAAGGTGTTGACAATGCACTCATCAAGGGGGAGATTGAGAGCCAATGGACCGGCCTCATTGCTCTCCTGGTGTGATGAGTGATTGTTAACGAGCTCAAGCCCTCCGATGGAACTGGAGGTAGATGATGAAGACCTCGATGGACTGAGGGAAAAGCCCTCCAATGGACCGGAGGCAATGCTCGGCGTCGGTCGGCCATGGGAGCTCCGTACACGGAGGGGCGGTTCGGCAACGGTGGTGTATGCCCTCCGATGGACCGCGAGGCAACTCCGATGGACTGGAGAAGCCGGGTGCCACCATGGTGCTCTAACCCGAGTGCATGACGCGAAGGCGTGCGAGGGAGACTTTGGCGGCTTCGGCTCAAAACCGCCACCCAAGTTTAGATAACTTGGTGGGTTGGGCTCTGACTCACCAAGATAGAAGATTGGGCCAAGACCCAGCCTAAGAAGCCCGCAGAATAAAGTTTTCTGGCTTCTGACTTCAAAATTGGGGGAAGCTTTCGGACTACTGGCTATGTGACATACATCAGAGCGAGGCATGGAGAAGAAGAAGATCAAAGCGTCATCGTAGTCGTCCGATTGTATCTTTTACATTTCAGCCCCTTCCGGTCAT
Source organism: Paspalum notatum (assembly GCA_022530915.1). Lineage (NCBI taxonomy): Eukaryota > Viridiplantae > Streptophyta > Magnoliopsida > Poales > Poaceae > Paspalum > Paspalum notatum. The sequence continues at coordinate 34,118,672 of CM039687.1, read as the reverse complement.
TCTCGAGTAATGGTCTTAGTGTAAAATGTGTCATTAGGCCTAGGGCTATAAATACCTAAGTGGCTGGTCATTTAGGTGACTCTCCAACCATTAGAAAACCCTAGGTTTACCTTTCTTGCAGCCAAGTGCCAAAGGGAGAAGAGAGAGCATTAGGGCTAGGATTTGAGCCCCCTAGCTAGTGTTCTTCTCACAAGAGGGAAGGATGAAGGGTGGTAGGCTGTAGGAACCTTGTATGAACTGATTTCCCATCTTCAATACATCAAGATTCCACTGAATTTCGAGCTCATGTGTGCAGCCCTCTCCTCCTCCCCTTTCTAGTTTGGTTTTTGGGTTCAATCCTTGGCTTTTGGGTGTTTGCTTTGGCCATGGGTGAATCCTTTCTTTTGCCGGTGTTTTTGTCTTGCAAGGACGTGGAGATTATGCCCTAGTGCATCACAAACTAGCAGGTTTGCCTCGAGCAAGTCAAATTTGAGTTTCCCCTTTTCTTGCCCAAGGCTTGCCTCTTCACGAGATCTGAAATTCCCGCTAATCCCGTGATCATTTTGAGTTGATCTTTTGGGAATAGCTTTGGAATAGTGCTCAGATAACTTGTGTTGGGAATAGCTTTGGAATAGTGCTCAGATAGCTAGTGTCAAATTTTGTGAAGATTGGACAAGGTTTGGTCAGATTTAGGGTTTGAGAGGTTTAAGTTCCAGGTTCCACCGTCGGCCACCGGACTCTCCGGCTCCACCGGACAGTCCAGCGTCGGCAACCGGACAGTCCGGCGTAGGCACTTGTCCCAGGCTCTACCGGACTTTGTTACCGGACAGTTCGGTGTCTACCGGACTCTGCTACCGGACAGTCCTATAGATTTGGGCAGCCTGCTTTTCATTGGAGTTTTCGCTGTCCGGCTTTTGCTTCGACCTCGCTTTTTGTGTTCCTTGTTGCTGCCCATACTCTTAACTTGCTGTGAACTAGTAAGGCGCATTTTGGTGCGTTGAGTGGCGGACAAGACACTAGTGCGTGAGTCATTGTTTCGCTTGACTTGCGATCTCGTGATCGTTGAGTCTTGTGCTTCCGCTCGCTTGGTGTGTACCCGTTCAGTGGGCGACACCAAGTGCTGTTAGACACGTTTCTTTTCAGTGGACGGTGTTTAGCGTTTGTTGTGTGAAGTGTCTATCAGTCTGCACCGGGGGTTCGTGTGTTTGAGTTTTTAAATGCTCCTATTCACCTCCCCCTCTAGTCGCACGTCTCGGTCCTACATCTCCGGGTGTCACCGATGAAAGGGGTGCATCGGTTCGGAGTAAAAGGCAAGTTAGTACCACGATATGTGGGTCTGTTCAGGATCACAGAGCAATGTGGGCCAGTCACTTACCGGTTAGAGTTACCACCACACCTAGCTTCGGTTCATGACGTGTTTCATGTCTCACAACTCAAGAAGTGTTTAAGAGCGCCGGAGGAAGTGATTGATACATCTCAGATCCAGATTGAACCTGACCTCACTTATGAAGAGAAGCCCATAAAAATCCTTGACCAAAAGCAAAGATCAACACAACGAAGGACTATTAACTTCTACAAAGTTCAATGGAGTAATCACTCCGAAGAAGAGGCAACTTAGGAACAAGAAGAATTTTTGCAAACCAAATATCCCGGTTTTCTTCCATCCACTTCAAATGAGTACGTCACAACAGTTTAAAGTTTCAAATTCGTACATGATGCACTCTCCTCTCATTTAACTTATCCACCCACATCACATCAAAATCTAGGGATGAGATTTCTTTAAGGGGGGTAGGTTGTGATGCTCCGGCATCTCAAGTGCATTTTCATCTCACATACATGCAACATTCATCATGATGCATCATATTACGACATACATTTGAGCTCATGTTTAAAACTTGGTTGAATTTGCAACTTGTTGATTCTCGTTTCCTGCATGTATGCAGCTGTGTCTGTAGTCATAACTTTAATTCTATTGTGATCTAGGAGAAACTTGATATACCAAACTTGTAGACAATTTCATGCTTGACAACTTTGGTATTTTGTGTGTTAACATGCATAGTAGTTTGGATATGGTTTAGGGTCATTTTATGTCAATTCATGAAATCTGTCCAAACCTGACTTGTAAAGTAAATTCAAATTTGCTTGATCTAAAGCCAAAATCTTGCAATACTTTTATTGCGCAAGTTGTAGATCTTGAAATTCTGAACAACTTTGGTATAAAACTCCTTGGGTGAAGGTGACTGGGAAATGGACTTTTAGAATTTCTAAACTTATGGGTTTGTTGGTCAAACAATGGTCAGCAGTTTAAATTCAATTTTAAACCATATTTTTGAATATAACATGGTATGCAAGTTTACAAGGCAAATGTAAAGGAACATACTTAGAACATTTCATCCAATTGGGTCCTTTTCAAATTCGGCCTCTAGAGTGTTCAAAAACTGGAAATACAAACAAAGGTCTCTGCAGTCAAACTGGCTTTTTCCATTTTCGGATTTTATTTCCATTTTTGGTCTCACTGACCGGCGGACCCCACTAGTCAGACCCCATCGGATTCCCGCCCGCGAAATTGGAACGCACCGGTCCATGAGCCCCACCAATTCACTCGTCCCCACGCCCGGTCCATTGCTCCGTCCTCTTCCTCTCTCTGACCGGGCTCACTCGTCAGCGATACCGGTCCATAGACCAAGACCACGTCGCGGCCACCATCTTCCTTCCCCTCCCCCGCGCGACCACGCAGCAGGCGCCGCCTGCCGGCAGCCGGCCGAGGCCGACGCCCGGGCTCTAGCCGCCCCTGCCGGTTCCTTCGGCCTTAAGTGAAGGCGGGGGGGGGGGGGGGCTCCCCTCCACTCACTGCCTCACTCTTCCCCTCTCACCCGCTCCACCGAACGCTCCCTCTGTTCTCCACCGCCGCCCACCATTAACGAAGCTCGGAGGCGAGCTTGGACTGCGGTCTCTGGCCATCCTCGCTTCCCCAGACCACCGCGCCGCTCTTCCTCGTCCTCCACTCCACCACCACGCCTAGCTCTAGGCCACCGAAACCTCTCCACCGCGCCGCATTCCGCTGCCGGACCCCGCCATAGCCGCAAGCTCGAAGCTCAAGCTTGGGCCTACCGTCCCGCTAGTCCCCACTCCTCCACACCACCACGTCGGCGCTCCCCATCCTTCCCTCCACCGAACCCCGAGCTCTAGGCCGACGAGACCCCACCGCCGAGCCGCACCACCTCGCCGAACCTACGCGCTCGAGCTCACCGTCGCCGGCCTCCACCGCTCGTTACCCATCGAATCAAGGTAGGGGGTAAGGTTCCTCGCACTTCCCTCTCTCTCCCCGACCACCGCCGGTGAGACTCCGGGCCCGGACGGCCGGATTGCGCCGCGCGCCGCCGCCGGTCACCCACGGCGGAAAGTTGAAGACGATGGAGTTTTTGTGTTTTAGCCCCCACGCTTTGGCGTTTTCTCGCTTGAACCCATTGCGCTATTCACTATGTCTCGCGAATATCACGCTCTGGCCCCTAGAGGTTATAGTTAATTGCGTATGAGTCCTAGATCTAGGGTTAATATGTTATTATGGGCTAAGAACTTTGGAAAATGACCAAAAATCATAGAAAAATTCAAAATGGACAAACTCAGTGGCTATGAGTTCCTTGTGAGTAGATCTAGAGGATAGGTATGATGTGGATGTGTGAAAGTACAGTTTTGCCCCTACTTGTGTGCATGCATGATAATCCATGTTAAATAGAGCAGGTTGTCATGCCCGGTTTCAACGAACAAAACCGTGCAACATATATATATGCGCTAGGAAACGTCTCGCATATACACGACAAATTACAAAGTACCACAACACATGCCAAAGATAAAAACGTGCATAACATTAAATATATTATTATTACACTGTGACACAAGTGCTTAACTCAGAGTATAACGTAGCATAGCGGAAGCACAAAACATAAATATAATGGGTGCCACAGGGACGTCAACTGGTGAACGAACGCCTAATACTCGTCGTAGTCTTGCACATAGTCTTCATTATCTCCATCATCTGAGCAGCGGTTGGATTTTTCCCCCAACAAGGAATAAATATAAAGAAACAAGCGTGAGTACAGAATACCCAACAAATGTAACATAAACCATGAGGCTCTATGGTTAGCTGACAAATGCATAAGCTTTTAATTGAAAACTTTTATTTAAGGCCTATTTACTATGAATTAGTAACAAAAACCATTAGCCCAAAAGATATGGCATAAGAAATTAAATAAGATTAAACAGATATAAACATTATCATAACCATAAGCAAAACCAAGGAACCTCAGCCAAGGGTCCTTCTAATCACTAGGAAGGGTCTAGGTCGCTCGTAACCATGAGCACGGCTAACATGTTAGTTTTACACTCTTGAGAGGTTGTACATCTTTACCCACAAGTCGTGAGCTACACTAGGAGTTCATCATATTACCGGAGATGAGATGACTAGCAAGCGCACTACGAAGGCTTTACAAAGATCACATTGGTAAGGTGTAACCGCTAAGGTTTCAGGTTCTGCAACCGTGGAGCAAGCCTCAAGGGGAGAAGCACATACATATAACGTAAAGCACACTCAACCCAAGTAGCGCGAGTGCCACAGAAGCTCATCTCCCCTCTTGTCCCGCAGGTAAGTTACTCCCAAACCAAAATAACCTAATTAATCAGCTAAGTTTGTCCCATTCCAGCCTTGTGGTAGCACTGTTGTCCCAGGTGGTCGCTTTGTGACTCGGTCCTTAGGGAGAGAACTAGCAAAAGCACACGAGCACATTGCTCAAGCTCCCCAAACTATGTTGCTAAAAAGCTAGTTTTACAAGAGACATGAACCACTCAAGCACACAGCATAGAGGGTCAAGCTCACATTAATTGCATAGAACCATTAGTCAACATTAATTAACAAAAGGACATGAGTTCGCGTAGCACCTAGCACAACTTAACCATATGCAACACGAAAGGTAGTATATAAGGAATAAAGTAGCTACGTAAACCTTACAGGCATACAAATTAAAATTCACATGCAATGACTAAAAGGTTATTGGGCGGTGTTTATGTTATACTTGCCTTCCTCAAAATTTATTCCTTGCTGCTGCTCAGAGGCTTCTGAAGGTTGCTCTTCAAACTCCACAGGCGGATCAACGTCTACGCACGATACACGGCACCAAACCAGCATCCACATGATCACACATGCAAGCAAACAAATGCAAAAGATAAGAAATAGTACATCATAACATAAAAACAGAAGGTAAAACATATATAAAATTATTCTACACATTTATACGATCGCGTGGGCCCAAGAATCGCCGAAAACGGATTTAAAACGTGGAAGTTATAGCCTTTTAAAGATGATAGGACCTATCTGCAATTAAATTTCAAAAACTAAGGGTAAAATCGTTAAAACGGGTCCCTGCTCACTTTAGGAATGGACTGCGGATTAAATACACTAAAACGGAGGGTCTCTTTTGAAAAACTGCGGCGGCTGACTGGAGCTTGACCGGAGTTGACCCCGGTTGACCGATCAGCGGTAGATCACGACCGTTAGATCAGGATCTGGCGGCCTGGGTTTCAAGGGGAGGTGTCTGCCGGCGGCGACCATTGGCCACGGTGGAGCTCGCCGGAGGGCACGCGCGGTGGCGCTACCGGGCGCTGCGCGGGACGGAAGCAGGCCAGAGAGAGGGGAGAGCGCGGCGAACTCACCTAGGGTTTAGGGAAGGCGTAGGCGCGACGGAGGAGGCCGGACGGCGGCGTCAGGCTCCACGGAAAGGCGTTGGAGAGGCGATCGTGGATACCAAAGACACGCGGAACGGCTTCACATGGCTCCTGTGACGGCGGTACTGTGGTCAAAAGGGCGAGGAGGGCCACCGGGCGGAAAATTGAGGGGCAGGAGGAGGCGGAGCTCACCGTACGGCGGGTGCACGCGGGGAGGCGTCGGGAAGCGGCTCCGGTGTCCAAGAAACGGTGGTGAGGCTTCTTGGAGGTTCTGCGAAGGTGCAAGGGTGGTCAATTTGACCGGAAAGGCCTCCGCGGCGGCGAATTTGGCAGCGGCAGCGAACTCACCGGGCGGCTACGATGGCGAAATTAGAGGCGGGCGCGGCGCTAGGGCTAGGGGCGCGTCCAGAGGGGAAAAGAGCGCGGCGGCGGGTTCGGGGACCCCTTTTATAGAGGAGGTAGAGCTAAGGCGGCGGTGGAATCCGACTCAAGGTCGGGGCTCAGTGGCGCGGCGCGAATCGGACTTGGGTCCGTGCCGATCCCGTGTCGGGCTCGAGCAGAGGGAAAGGAGGCGGGGTCGAAGCGTGGCCAGAGGGGACGTGGGGTGCGGGCCATAGCGCAGAGAGGAGGACGGCTGGGGCTATGCTGGTCCACCGGCAGCGGTGCGGGACGGAAGAAGAGAGCGAGGTGGGGGATGACAGGTGGGCCCCGCCTGTAAGTGGGAGAGAGAGGGGAAAAGAGAGGCGCACTGGGCCGGCTGGTCTGCTGGGCCGGTCCGACCGGTTGGGCCGCGAGGAGGAGCTAGGCCGAGGGAAAAAACCGAGGGAGGTGGGCCGGCTGCTGGGTTGTTGGCCCGGTAGCTGGCCTTCTCTCTTTTCTTTTCTTTTTTTCTATTTTCCTTTTGAAACCAAAATCAAACCCAAAACTATAGGCTCAAATAAATTCGAAATTTCAGAAACCAAAACTTTGATTCACTCAAACAATAAAAACGATGCTCCGGCATGAATGCACAACAAAGTTGGCCTATGATTTATTTTAATTACTTGTGCAATAAATAAATCATGCAAATGCAAGGCTATGCATATAAACCTTAGAAAAATAAATAAAGCATATTAAATTTATTATAAAATACTGGGAATAAAATTAGGGTGTTACACAGGTGATGCAAATGAACTTCAAAAATTATGAAACTTGGGCAGTACCTTTGTTATGGTGTCTAGTTACTGTGTGATTTTTGGTAGCCCTAGCATTGGCTGGTAAATTACTTTTTTTCCCTTATGCATGTGTTTTGTGTATTTATTTAACTTGAAAAATGATGGCTACATAAAATATGCTCAAATATGACCTCTAGTATTTTTCTTGTACTTTATATAGTATGAGTAGCTCACTGGTGAAGTACAAGGTTGTGCATGCATGCTTTAGCTGCTGTTTTGAAATTGACAAAATGCTACTTGCTAGACTTGATAATTGAAAAAGGTGACTTTAGAATGCAAAGATAATTCTGTGAAAAATCTGGTATGCTACTAATATGATAGAGGGTCCAGAAAGTATTTTTGAAGAATTTATTAAGACTATTCATAATTACATCTTAAATTGCATGAGTTAAAAATATGGAAAATAGATGTCCTATCAAACGATGGATTTTCGTATATGATGTTCACATAATGAAATGCTTGCTGTAAAAATATTAAGCCCAAAAACCCTTCCTATAAATCATAAAAAATCTGAGAAACTATAGGGCTGATAACTTGCTGGACTTTTAATAAATTAATTATAACTTGTTTGTCGCTAAAATTTTGACAGTAGCATTATGTAGTATGTTTCTACATGTGATAAATAATTGAGCCCATTTGGAGCTGTGTAACAGTATGAACTTGACATGAGTACTTTAGTTCAATAAATGGATAAACTTGTATTCTAGACCTGGTACATTTGTTGTAAGAGTATAATATTGCTTGCTATACCATGCTACTTGCTATAAGCTCTATGTGATATGGTGAATGATAAATTAGACTAGATTCGGTGATGGGTTGTACGATTTCTTAGTGATGGTTTGTACGATTTCTTAATGATGGGTTGTACGATTTCTTAGTTAAGTGGTTAAGTTTCCTCAATATGGGATGTATGTAAGCTAAGAATGCTAAAGTCAACTCGAACTACCTAACCATGCATTATGTTTCACTTGCACCTCATGCATACATTGCATTCCTTGCAGTCATGGTTGCACTATGTCATGCATATAACTTGTACCCTATGCATGTATTTGCATTCTTTTGCACTCACTTGCATATTATATCATGCATATAGATCCTGCGAACGAAGGACAAACGCAGAAGCATCCGCTGATCGAACAGCCAGATGAAGAGCCTCTGCACCAGAAGTGGGTTTCTCCTCAACCTGAAGACGGACGGTCGCTGATTGTTTTCGTCCTTGTTTCAAGGGGTTGCCTGGGGCAAAGCCCCACAACCCGGCAAACTAACTTAGATTAGTTTGTTGGTTTTCATAAGAATAATCAAAGTTAGGCAGGACTATGATTCCTCCCAGCTAATATAATCTTGTTTGATGAGTACGCATCTGCATTAGGAGTTGTGTGAAACCAATTGCATTAGATTCCTTGGCCGCCCTTGCCCTAGAACCTATACATAGAGTCCATAGGATGAGTGCCTAGAATTTGCTAGGTACGAGTAGACACGAGTGAATGGAGTCACTCGTCACGTAGGTGGTTTCAAAATCACAGAAATCTCACTTGGGTAAGTTATTATATATGCTTATGATTTAAATGGAGACCGGGTGGTGATTTTATGAGTTATTTAACATTTATTATATTGTGCATTGGATTCCGCCCGAATCGCATAAGGCTGGTCGTTGTTCGCCTATTGGTCGGCATAACATTGCTAGAGTGCTTATCCAAGACATGGGCCTGGCGAAAGTCTTACTTGTGCCATCCGAAGAGCAGAGACTTGGTACTACCATAGGGCCCAGGGGCGCTTGGGTGTTGACTCGTGGAGGGCTGACCCGGTACGCCGTGGTAACGCTCCATGGGGGCTAAACCTGGGGAATGGTGGGTTGGAATCGCACTTGGAATGGTACAAGTGGAGATGGGGGCTATATGTGGGAACGCGATGGCTAGTAAGCATATACCCCTGGCATATTTGGTTGTTCCTGGGAATTAACAAATCGATTCGAATCGCTGATGCTCACTAGGTGTGAGAATACCAATGCCACTGACGTCCAAAGTAGTGATCAATATGAATATTATTATGCTTGTAAATCATGATTTTGTATATCTACATGCTTGGATATGGATGTTTTATATCATGCAAGTTATCATGTTATGATGATCTTATTTATGCAAGTTATATATATATTTCTGATCATGTTACTGTTAAAAGAGAGCCAGCAGCTGTCAAATCCTGCTATCTCATATCAATCCAGTTCTGTTAAAATCAATGGCTAAGGACCCACCTGATTAGTAAGCAAGCTTTGCGTCAGCCGTAAGCCCTTTTCATTAAGTCCTACTGAGGAATTAGTGCTCAGGGTTTGCCCCCCTTTTGGATTACAGGTACTGATGACTTCTGGACAACCGCTTGAAGGAGGGTAGAACCGATGGGCTCGGTGCTACTCGCCTTGTTTATCTCTGCATGAAGACTATTTGAGTTTTTGTTTCCGCTGCGATATGTTTTGAAAACGCTTCCGCTATATATATTTTGCAATCGCTTCCGCTATATGTTGAACATGTATTTGACCACATATGATTGGTTTGTAAACTATGTCTATCTATCTTATATTTCAACTGCCTATGATGATGTAACTATTGTGGCTCCATCGAGAGTCAGATGTGTTTGATGTCGGTTCCTCTAGGAATGGTGTTATCGAGAGCCGAAGTACTCTCGACGGACTCTCGGGTTTAGTCTGTCCTAAGTGCACTGCAAGTCAGAGGTGGCAGGTGTGCTTAGTCTGGATTAAGCAGGGAGGTTCCGCCATAAGCGCCCCACCAAGAAGAGGTGGGTGGAGGCTCCACCACCCACCGACGACGACAGCGAGGAAGGAGAAGACGACGACGACGAGTCAGAGGAGTCAGACGAAGACGCCGAGCCAGAGGAACCGGATGAGGATGCGGACCTCCTTGCACAGTATGAGGAGGGCCCATCTGACCTTGGCTCCTCTGGGAGTAAGGACACCAACGTCGAAGCCGACGGCGGCAACGAGGAAGCCGATGAGGAGTTGGCCGATGATAGTGATGCTTAGAGCATCGTACTTTAGTAGTAGTAGGATTAGTTAGATATTAGTATCAGCCGTTGCATCGGCTTTAGGAAGAAAGTCCCCAAAGTTTGGAAGTTCACAGCCGTGGTGTCGGCTTGGGGATATACATATTTTGTCATCCTAATATGTAAATTGATGAAATTTCCTTCCTTCCTTTACCAATTCCTTCTACCTCAAAAATCTTACTGGAAAGAACATCGGCTCAGTGGCAGCGCACTGATTCACATAGTCCCACAATCGGCTTTTAGTACCGACGCAGAAAGCCGATCCATTCTCCTTTTCTCAACCGACGCTTCGTGAAACAAACTTTAGGCCAGTTACTTAGATCGGCATTTAGCCAGCTATCGGCTCGTCAACAAATTAATGTAATAGTGTTGATGCTCGTTATGTACTAAAAATATGCTTTATTTTTCTATGGTTTTATATCTTTTCGAGAGTCAATCTTATCATTTAGTCTTGTTTTACTAACAAATAGCCCCGTTTTCGAGAATGCTCTTTGTTTTTGTGCAATATTCATTTTTTGCAGGAAAATAGGAAATAATTGAGGATATTTGAGAATTTCTCAAAGAAAGGATTTATGGTATGGAGCGGGCTCTGAAATAAAGACTAATTAAAGCCCACTTAAGGAAGATGCCCAACAAGAAAAGAAGTCTTGGAAAATAAAGTTTGATTATTGGAGGACTAAATCCTAAAATCTTCTCGAAATTCATGACAGTAGCAGCTTGCGGGCCCAATTTGGAGACTTTAACGACGTCAAGTGAAGAAAGTTTGAATACAAAAGTTGTAGACCTCTTCGAGCTCTACAATTTATAGTTTGAGTTTGCCTTATTTGGACTTCGAATGAGAAAGTTATGGTCAAAATACTAAAGGCTGCATAATATGGAAAAGTCCAACTCGGGAAGGACAAGGATGGAAGCTTCATCTACAAGCAAGGAAGGGCATGGACGTCGGGGACTCTTTTGGAAACTTATATATACTTGGAAATAGGTGTTTTAGGCATTCTAGGACTCTTAGAACCGACCTAATAGATTCCATGTATAGGGTTCCCTCCGGGGTATAAATATAGAGCCTCCCAAGAGGAGAGGGGAGGACTCCACCGCATTATTCATTGTAAGTCGAGAGTCTAGGGCAAAGGTCGAGGGCTAGAAGCGTTCAACTCGGCAAGAAGCTCATCTCGGCGAAAGGAAAAAGCAAGAGGAGGCACAAGGCAGGCCGGTGGGCCGACCCCTAGGGGGTCTAGTCGGTCGACCTAGGCCCTCCCGAGGAGGCCTCGAGTTCATCTTTCGACATGTTCTTCATCGAGTTCATCCCGACGACTATGCTTCAGAGTTTACGATGTATCTCGAGTAATTCCTTGTACTTCCTTCGATACTTTGATGAAACCTTGATATTCGATCGATAAAGATTGTCTTTTAGACCTAGCTTGTTGTTTATACATGATTTATGATCCATATTTTTGTAATGCTTAATTCCAACATGTCTTGTCGGCTGACGTATAGATATCTTCATGTTCTTTTAGTAGATCTTTTTACTTTACCTAGTTGATTTAATTTACTCATGCTTAGAGATGGTTGGGGTTTACTAGTTCATCGATTACCTGGTTACTAGTGACAGTAGAGCCCAGGAATGGTTCGAGTAGGTCCTCGACATTCATGATCATGTTTATTCTATGCTTTATGATTAGATCTAGTTTCAAGGTGGTTCTTAATATGATGGTTGTTTGTCTCATATCTCTTGTGGATCATTTTGCCATGTTAAACCTATTGTTCTCGCGTTTATAGCTTAAACCTTGTTTTATCATTTTATGCAATAGTTTAAACCCTTATTAGAACATAGTTAGTATAATTAGAATAGTTTTTATCCTCTTTTAAGCTTGTTTAGATCTATTAGAATTAGTTAGTAATTCATGTGTTTTTGTAATTGGTTTCAGATATGACGCCAATGCTTGAAGACTGGAAGCTTTTGACACTTAGGTAGTGCTTAACTCCAAAAGATGTAGACCTCAAGTTTCAAGAATCCAACGAGAAGCCGGAGTCAGGATCATATGAGCTGAAGCCAGGAATCATCAGGATTGCTGCCGTAGATCCATTTAGTGGAGAAGACGATGAGAATCCGTACAAGCACCTGGAGAACCTCAAGCAAGTATGCTACACTTTCTATCAAGAAGGAGTCCCAGTAGAGTGGGTCAAGTGGAATCTCTTTCCATTTACCCTTGTGGATAAAGCTAACAAATGGTACCAAGCTACCTCAATTGAAGCAAAAGGAGATTGGAAAATTCTTGAGCAGAAATTCCTCGCAAGATTCTTCTCACCACTAAAAGTGTACAAGTTGAGGAAGCAGATTTTCAACTTCGAGCAAAGACGGAATGAAGACATCGACGAAGCCTAGGAGAGACTCGATGACATGCTCACACAAGGACCGCTACTTGGAGTAACGCCAGACGTGCATATTCATACCTTCTACTATGGTCTGACGCCAGAAGCCTTTGATAAAGTGAATATTACTGCTGGAGGATCATTGTTGAGTAGGACATGGAGTGAAGCTAGCAAGATTCTGTCAGATATCTACATGGCATGCAAGAGCAACAGAGATAGGAAGGACGACGCAGTAAAGGAACTAGAAGACCACATGGCGCCCACACCTACCACTTTTGAAGACCAACCATCTGTCAAAAAGACTACAGTGTCTTATGCCTCTGACAAGAAGGATTATGGAAGTTGTGCACCTCAAGAGGAGACGAAGAGTAATTATAGAAGTCTTGCCAGTGCAAAGCCTTTGACAGAGTTCGAGAAGATGAGCTGGATGCTAATGGAGTTTGGAGATACACTCAAGTGTGCAGGACCACTTCCGATAGGAGACTTAGTGGAAGAAAAAGAGATATTCCCACCAGAAGTACCACTAAGGAAGAGTGATGATATTCAAGATACAGGGGAAGTGCTGCAAAAATAATTCCAAGAGGAGGAAATGGATAGTGACTTTGTCTCCGAAGTGAAGCAAGTGATCGGGGTCAAACCAGAGTCATCACTTACTAAGGAAGTTATTGTTCAGCTACCAGCTGAGGAATCACCAACTGGAATTTCGTGCTCCATCAACAAAGAAGTCTTCAACAACATACACTGCGCTATTGAAGCCTAGGTAAGTACAATGAGCTATGAAGTTTATTCTAAGTTATGTGATAAACCATGCTTAATTTCTACCGATATTAGGATTAAACTTGCTAGTAATGAAGTGATTAAACCTGTAGGCTTAATTAAAAATGTTGAAGTTGATTTTGCTGGAAAAATTATACCAACTGATTTCTATATCATTAATGTCTATGATAATAATATTAAATTAATTTTTTGTAGACCTTTTCTTAAGTTGGTTGATGCCATAGTTAATAATGAAAAAGGAAAAGTCACAATTAATATTAATGGATTAAAATATGACTTTGATTTCTTACCGGCATCTAAAGTGCCCATTAATCTCGCTCTAGATATAGAGGAGATAGAGAGTATTAATTATATTAATGCTTTTAAAGAACCTTTAAATCTAGTCTTAGAGGGAGAAGACGAAGGGTTTTTCTCTGAAGAAGCAACCAATGCCACTAACGAACTAGAACAAAATATAGAAGAAACCCGTGACATTCCAGTAGAGCCATTAGGTGACCTTAATCAACAGGAGGCACCAGATGTAGAGTCAAAGCCACTACCTGATGGACTTAGATACGAGTTTTTAGGAAAAGATAAAACCTACCCAATAGTCATCAATGATGAGCTAAGTCCAAAGGAAATAGATTGGCTGCTAGAAGTGTTAAGGAAGTACAAGAAGGCAATTGGTTATTCTCTAGCAGATCTAAACGGAATCAGCCTAGCGTTTTGTACTCATCGCATTCCAATGGAAGAAGACCACAAGCCAGTAGTTGACAATCAAAGGAGGTTGAGTAACGAAATGAGGTCTGTAGTTAAAAAGGAAGTCATCAAACTTTTAAATGCCAGAATTATCTATCCAGTACCAACTAGTGAGTGGGTAAGCCCAGTTCATTGTGTACCTAAGAAAGGAGGATTAACCATAGTTAAAAATGATAAAAATGAATTAATCCCACAAAGAACAGTGACTGGTTGGAGAATGTGCATTGATTACCGGAAGCTTAATAAAGCCACTAAAAAAGATCACTTTCCTTTACCCTTTATAGATGAGATGTTAGAGAGACTCGCTAAGAATACCCATTTTTGCTATTTAGATGGATATTCTGGATTTTTTCAAATCCCTATTCACCCAGATGGTCACCATAAAACTACCTTTACATGTCCATATAGAACTTTTGCCTATAGGAGAATGCCTTTTGGACTTTGTAATGCACCTCCTTCTTTCCAAAGGTGTATGATGGCCATATTCTCAGATTTTATTGAAGATATCATGGAACTTTTTATGGACGATTTTTTAGTTCCTGGTACGAGTTTGGACCACTGTTTAAAGAATCTAGAGAAGGTGCTGAAGAGGTGTGAAGAGGTCGACTTAGTGCTATACTGGGAGAAATGACACTTCATCGTTAGAAGAGGACTTGTGTTGGGACACATCATTTCTGAGAAAGGAATTGAAGTAGATAAAGCCAAAATAGAGACAGTAGAAAAATTGCCACCACCTACTGATGTTAAATCTCTAACAAGCTTTCTCGGTCATGCTAGATTCTATAGGAGATTTGTTAAAGACTTTTCTAAAATAGCTAAACCACTTACTTATTTGCTTCAAAAGGACACTCCTTTCGAGTTCACTGAAGAATGTGAGGCCCCTTTCAGAAAAATCAAGGAGTTACTTATTAGTGCACCTATCATTCAACCACCAGACTGGAATCTACCTTTTGAGATCATGTGCGATGCAAGCGATTATGCAGTAGGAGCTGTGCTTGGGCAAAGAAAGGACGAAAAAGTACATGCCATTTATTATGCCAGCAAGACTCTTAATGAAGCTCAAGTAAATTACGCTACTACAGAAAACGAGTTGTTAGCGGTAGTTATTGCCTTTGAGAAATTTAGATCTTATATCGTTAATTCAAAGGTTATAGTTTACACTGATCACGCTGCTATCAAATACCTGCTTACTAAAAAAGATGCTAAACCTCGTTTAATTAGATGGATTTTGATGTTACAAGAATTCCATGTAGAGATTAGAGACAAGAAGGGAGTTAAGAATGTAGTGGCGGATCATTTATCTAGAATGAACCATGCTAAGGGTGGACCACCTATAGAAGATGCGTTAAGAGACGATACCCTCTATGCAGTTTTAGATAAAGATTCATGGATGATAGACGTTATAAGAGCCATAAAGAAAGAGCCACTAACTCATCTCAACTATAATTCCAAAAGAAAAGTCCTAGCCAAAGTTAAGAAATTCTATTGGAGCGCCCCTTACCTATATAAGTTTTGATCTGACGGAGTCCTTAGAAGATATGTGCCTGCAGAAGAGAGAGAAGAAATTCTTAGGAAATGCCACGCTGCAGAATATGGAGGGCATCATGGACATTTCAGAACCCAAGCTAAGATATAGGGGAGTGCATTTTATTGGCCAGGAATGCATGAAGATGCAAGGAAATGTGTTGCTTCTTGTCCTGAGTGTCAGAGGACTGCAAAGGTTACATCTAGAAATTCAATGCCTCTCACTTATAACCTACAAATTGATTTGTTTGATGTTTGGGGAATGGATTTTATGGACCCATTTGAAAATTCACATGGATATGAATACATTTTGGTGACTGTGGATTATCTCTCAAAATGGGTAGAAGCTTTACCATATAAAAAAGTGACTACACAGGAGTCCATAGAAATGATTAGAAATAATATCTTTTCAAGATATGGAGTCCCTAGAGTCCTCATCTCGGATGGAGGATAGCATTTTGTTGGTAAAGAGTTTACTAATTATTTGGAGAAAATGGGAATTGAACATAGAGTTTCCACAGCATATCAACCGCAAATAAATGGCCAAGCCGAGACATCAAATAAACAATTCAAAGAAATTCTTAAAAAGACAGTAATTAAAGGAGGTAAAAATTGGTCAAATAAGCTTAGCGACGCTCTTTGGGCATATAGGACTGCATTTAAGGCACCTATTGCGATGACACCTTATCAGTTAGTTTATGCAAAAACCTGTCATTTGCCAGTAGAGATTGAGCATAAAGCTTATTGGGCAATTAAAGAATTAAATTTGGATTTAGATGCTGCTTTAGTCAAAAGAAGGAATCAACTTAGTACCCTTGATGAGGCAAGATTGCAAGCCTATCATAATGCTACTATCTATAAGGAAAGGGTTAAGAGATGGTTTGATAAGAGAATCCTAAAGAAGGAGTTTAAGTAAGGTGATAAGGTTCTTCTTTTGAATTTGAGATTTAAATTATTTGGAAAAGAGAAATTACAAAGTAAATGGGATGGATCTTATATAGTACATGATGTATCACCTACTGGAGTAGTTACTATTATGGATCTAGAAGGAAACAAGTTTATGGTGAATGGTCAAAGACTTAAAGTATTCCTTGAATGAGATAAATTTAAAGTTAATTATATTGGTACATATGAATTAAAGGAAGTAAGGATTCATTGCCATGGCCATAATCTCAAGTTTCCCATAGCTTTCGTATCTTCATATGTAAATAGTCACGTTTAGTTTCGTTTTTTCTAAAAATTTAGATTTATTTTTATTTTAAATTAGGAATTAGGGATACCGATAAAACTTGGGAACTTTTCGCGTAAGGAAAAGCCCAGGATGGCCGACCCCTAGGGGGCCAAGTCGACGGACCATGGGACTTTTTGAGGCGGTTTGCTTCCAATTTTTGCTAGTAAAGTCTGCGTTGTATTCCAGATAAATTTAGGGTAGAGTTCGGATCGGAATCACTGTTTTGTTTCCAAATCTCGCCAATCTCCGGAATATAAAACCATAGGCAAGCCATAGAGCTGAAACATCTAACTCAAAACACATCCAAACCTAGCCACGATAAGTTCCGAAGCGATGGAGATGCATCTCGTGAAGAGTGAAGCCGAGGCGCCGTAAGACGGGGCCTGGTCGGCCGACCAGCCCTGTTTGCTGGGGGACTCACCGCAACTTTTCGCAGGTGGTCTTCGACGATGAAGAGGAAGATGCAAGGGTATGTGGATTAGCCGAGAAGCATGAGATCTCGAAGCACATGGCCAAGCTTTAAATCAAACCAAGGAGGATGAAGGTTAGGAGATGCCCAGGATAGACTATCAAGAGAGCCCTGTCCGTTCTTTATTTTTACTTTGATGATTAATCTTGCTTAAAGTTCTATGATTTGACTAGTATGGTGATTGCTAGATTGATTAAATTTGCATAACCCATATCTTTATTAAAGGATTATGTTTTATAGCTTTGCCAAAGTTTAATTAAGAAAAAGATTACAGGAGTATTATCTTTTCATTAAATTTTTTTTCTTGGATCAAGTATTACATCCCTATGTTAAGAGAGAGCTAAAAATTCCTAGTAGAGCTTAGAATTATGAAAACCAGTTTAAAAAGCGAGTTGTCTTATATGAGTTTGGTTAAGTTTGATCCCTTTAGATAGTTTGATCACTTAAAATTATCTGGATCATCTATTTTCATCTTTTTGCTAGCCTTTTGCTATATTCCAATTGCTTACATTAATAGAGCAATTTCTTTAATCCTATAAGCCTTTTTCATCTCATTATTTTATCTTTACCTATATAAAGTTTTTGCTCAAATAATCCTTCATAAAAGCAATTTATCCAAAAAGGTGATAAAAGGGGAGGAGGCGCCAACAATAATAAAAAAAAGAGAGAAAGTGAGGAATTTATGGTGCCTGGAAAAAGAAAAAAAAGAGGGAGAAAAAAGTGGCCAAGTGGTCAATTATTAAAAAAGGTAGAATTAGGAAAAGGAGAAAGGGAAGAAAAAAATAAAAATAAAAAGTATAATTAGGAAAAAGTTGGAGAAGTAAAGTAAAGGGAGCTTTATAATCTTGTTAAATACAATGAGCAAAAACTTTACTTTTTCCAACCATGTGCAAAATTTCAGAAATTATTTCACTCCATTTGTTCTTGCACATGTTCACCATCTATATCTTCTTTTTCCTTGCCTTTACTATGTTTTCTTCTCTAAAATTCGATGACCAAGATAGTTTAAAAGTTGATTGAAGAATCTTTAGAGAGATACATTAGCTAGACAATAGAATAAGTAGCTCAGCTAAGCCTTTACCAAGCTCCACTTAAACTCTTGTGAGATAAGAGAAAGAGAGTGAATTTATAGGATTAGCCACTTATAAGAGTGCCTTTTTGAGAGTTTTACATTTGGGGATATAGTAATTTCTTGATCTTTGATTTTTTTTTTTTTTGCTTTAAAAACCCTCTTTGATGATTCTGAAAGAGACTTTGGCATTGATATAATTTGTTTGACTTAGATAAACATTGTGGGGATCTATATGCATGAAAATTAATCTAAAAGGATCCATGTTATGATTTGAATGAATTCTAAGGCATGATTATTTCTAAAAAGTAATTATTTAGAATTTGCTTAAACATAGTTAAGTTCTTTTATCGATCTTTTGCTCGAGGACTAGCAGTATCTAAGTGTGGGGATATTGTTGACGCTCGTTATGTACTAAAAATATGCTCTATTTTTATATGATTTTATATCTTTTCGAGAGTCAATCTTATCATTTAGTCTTGTTTTACTAACAAATAACCCCGTTTTCGATAATGCTCTTTTTTTTTTGCAATATTCATTTTTTGCAGGAAAATAGGGAATAATTGAGGATATTTTGAGAATTTCTCGAAGAAAGGATTTATGCTATGGAGCGGGCTCTGAAATAAAGACTAATTAAAGCCCACTTGAGGAAGAAGCCCAACAAGAAAAGAAGTCTTGGAAGATAAAGTTTGATTAAAGGACTAAATCCTGAAATCTTCTCGAAATTCATGACATTAGCTGCTTGTGGCCCCAATTCGGAGACCTTAAGGACCTCAAATGAATAAAGTTTGAATACCAAAGTTGTAGATCTCTTCTAGCTCTACAATTTGGAGTTTGAGTTTGGCTTATTTGGACTCCAGATGAGGTAGTTATGGTCAAAATACTAAAGGCTGCATAATATGGAAGAGTCCAACTTGGGAAGGACAAGGATGGAAGCTTCATCTAGAAGCAAGAAAGGGCATGGATGTCCGGGGCTCTTTTGAAAACTTGTATATACTTGGAAATAGGTGTTTTAGGACTCTTAGAACCGATCTAATAGATACCATGTATAGGGTTCCCTTTAGGGTATAAATATAGAGCCTCCCAAGGGGAGAGGGGAGGAGTCCACCGCATTATTCATTGTAAGTCGAGAGTCTAGGGCAAAGGTCGGGGGCTAGAAGCATTCAACTCGGCGAGAAGCTCATCTTGGAGAAAGGATGAAGCAAGAGGAGGCACGAGGCAGGCCGGTCGGCCGACCCCTAGGGGGTCTGGTCAGTCGACCTAGGCCCTCCCGAGGAGGCCTCGAGTTCATCTTTTGACATGTTCTTCGTCGAGTTTATCCCGACGACTATGCTTCAGAGTTTACGATGCATGTCGAGTAATTCCTTGTACTTCCTTCGATACTTTGATGAAACCTTGATTTTCGACCAATAAAGATTGTCTTTTAGACCTAACTTGTTGTTTATACATGATTTATGATCCATATCTTTGTAATGCTTAATTCCAACATGTCTTGTCGGCCGACGTATAGATATCTTCATGTTCTTTTAGTAGATCTTTTTACTTTAACTAGTTGATTGAATCTACTCATGCTTAGAGATGGTTGGGGTTTACTAGTTCGTCGATTACCTGGTTACTAGTGACAGTAGAGCCCGGGGAAAGGTTTGAGTAGATCCTCGACATTCATGATCATGTTTATTCTATGCTTTATGATTAGATCTAGTTTCAAGGTGGTTCTTAGTATGATGGTTGTTTGTCTCATATCTCTTGTGGATCATTTTGCCATGTTAAACCTATTGTTCTCGCGTTTGTAGCTTAAACCTTGTTTTATCATTTTATGCAATAGTTTAAACCCTTATTAGAACATAGTTAGTATAATTAGAATAGTTTTTATCCTCTTTTAAGCTTGTTTAGATCTATTAGAATTAGTTAGTAATTCAGTTAATGTTAGATAGATAGTATCTTAAACATAATTATCCCTGAATTGACAAAACCCAAGATACTCATCCTGGGAAAAAGCTACCACGATACTGTGCGCTTGCAGTATAAGGTTTGACGTTCTTAAGTGGCGTCAACAAATAGCCGATTCAGCCAAAGTCGCACTTCCTTTAGCCAAAATTCCTAAAACCCTGCGCGGGCCAGAGTTTTATAAAAACACGCGTGCCAAACCCGAGGCTTGTCTTCCATTCTTCAATACTACAAACATACTGTCAACGCAAACTTCCTCCGCGCGATTCGCAAGATGGAGGCAACCAGCAGCATGACGGAAGAGCAGACTCTCTGCGAACGCATCTTTGGATTGGAGGTAAGGAAGTTGCCCTTTCCTGAAATCCCATGGTACTTGCACAACTGTTCTCTTCACCTTGAATTTGCTTTTGATCAATCAGGCTAACGAGATGTTGATCCCAATATCGGCCAATTCCAAATCTTTTAGTTTAGGGCCTAAATCCTATGAACCCCCATACGAACTCGCCAGAACTGAAACCAAACGCCTATCTTTTGTTCATACTGACCCAGACCTAGATCTGTGGATAGACTAGCTCCACGCTTGGCCATTCCCCATGGACAGGTGGGTAGAATGGTATGACCGTATTGAACAAGCCCATAGTTCCTTATGGCAAACAACCCGTATAGCCGATGCTTTAACATTGTCCCTTTCTCCAATGGAGAAAGATGACAATCTTCTTAGATCCATCGGCTATTTCTGGTCAGATAGCCTGAACTGTTTTTTGTTCGGCTGTGGACCCATGACACCCACTCTAATGGACGTTGTCATGATCCTTGGTTTAGATGTAAATTCCACCTGTCCTTTTCCCTTCTTCTTGACCGAATGCCCCCAAAAGAAGATAGTAGAGAAAAGCAGCACGCGAAACTGGAGCCAGTATATCAGTCAACATAATAAGCAAACTGGCCTAGTTACAGAGAAAGAGAACATTGCTTTTTTGAACCTTTGGCTTGACCATTTCCTCTTCAATGGTCCCTCTTTGGCCCGTCGAAGAATTATCTTAACCTAGCCATTGCTTTAGCCAAAGGCCAAACCCTTGCTCTAGGAAAGCTTTTCCTAGGCATACTATATCGCCATCTTTCCCTGAACGCCCAACGCATCTTGGCTGGACAACATAACAAGACAGGAGGACCTTGGTGGTTTGTGTAGCTTTGGAGCCAATTGTATTTTTATATTGAAATTCCAGACTTTCCAGAGCTTGAATCCCAATCATTTCCTGACTCTTCTAGCAAGTTTATCCGCTACACCTTGTTTGGCCAAGCCCTGCATCAGCTACCAATAACTCAAACTGATGCGACAAAAATAGCCAAGTGGTATCAGTGCTTCCATAGCTCCTAAACCTCCCCTGTATATGATGCATATCCTGAATCTGAACAGTTTGAGAACCCATGTTTCTTCAGGCTAGACACCTTTGGTTTCGCTGATGAGACTCACGCTATATTCGGCATCATGGCCACTCCTTGCCTCCTCCCAGTCAGCATGTGTACTAGCAACAGAATCAACAGGATATGAATCATACCAACTGTTCTAGCTGCTCGCCAACTCGGCTTTAATCAGTCCTCCCCTCACTTAATCATCCATGAGCAAATTTAGAGTCGAGCAGAGCGGACTGACTCCCTTGTAGCCTCCAAAGCCTATTCCATTTTGTCTGACCTAAAGTTGAATATATCCGACAAAATGGAGTTTGTGCGCATAGCCGGTGGCTTCAACCTTCGGTGGGACTACTGGAAGCCTCACCATTTCCAGCGCGCGGTTGCATCGGCTCTCATTGCAATTGACCCAGCTTACGAGGCCACACCAGAGGAGGTAAACTTACATTCGACTTATTTCTCCATTGCGTTACTGCCTTGTTTTAATCGATCTCTTTCTCTATTTAATCGAACTCTTTCTCTATCTAGACATAGGAAGACCCCACTCCAAATGATGAAACCGGCCAGCCATTCAAATACCTCCAAATGGCCCTGTTGCCCATGTATCAAGCCAAAGCACCTTCCTTTAACAAAGTCATCTTTGCTGCTCCTAGATGCAAGCGCAAACGAGAGGGAAAAGGACTTCGGCAGCCGAGGCCCAAGAGAACTCCTTCCATGACTCCCGTTGCTACCTCGGCTCGACCACCTCCCTCTGATTCACCGGTAAACTCTTCCCCATTGCTCTGACTACTGAACTTTGCATTTAATCACGCATCTCATCTGTCGTGCAGGATAACAGTTCTCACGGCCAGGAGCAAGAAGGCGATGAAGGAGAGGCCTCACATGACCAAACATGTGCTTCTCCCAAAGACACCTCTGGTCACACGGACGAAGGCCACAGCACTGAATCCAATCTTCCTCAGGTATGTTTCCATCCACATATTTCCATTTTGTCTGAAACTACTCAACCTGATTGTCTCGTTGTCAGCCCTTTGACGTGGCAGCGTTGCTAACTTTTGATCCTTCATCCATTGGTGAATCTCTGGTAACCGAGAGTCCTCCAATGTCTCCTTCAACCACAGCTGACATGATTGTCAAGCTTAGAGACATTGCCAAGCAGCTGGAAGCCCTGATCGAGCGGCTAGTCATTGACTGTGATGTGATTCGCACAGCCCTTGAGCCGATCATTGACGCGCTGCCCTCAGGCCTGAAGCAAGCACTCCGGCGTACAGCCCATCTTGGCTTCCTTCGTGAAGACGTGTTGGCAGCTACGTCGCGCATAGCTTCTCGCAATAACCAGCTAGCCCTGAAGGGAAAAATCACCAAGGAGTGTGTTGCAGCAAACCAGTTCAAGGCGGATCTGGATGACAAAAGGGAGGAGACGCGACTGAAAACGTCCGGGTAGAAGCTTGACACGAGAAAGACAGAGATCAATGACAAAATGAAGCGCCTTCAGAGGGAATTATCTGAGGTCGATACTGCTATCTTAGCCAATGATGCAGACGTGAAGAAGGTCACTAATGAAAAGCGAGGGCTATCAACATTGCTGAAGACTAGCATAGCCCACATCCAAGAGTTGAACAAGGGGCTAGTCGTTGGCTCTGATGAGCCAGATTGGCAAGTTCTGAATTCTGCCGATGAAGTACGGCTAAAGGCGCTCACTGCGGTCCATCAATATCTCGACGAACTGTTGGCTTCTTCCTCTGCATAGCTGCTCCTTTAATCACCGAACATGTTCCTTTAATCATGCCCCCCGGGCATGCAGCTCGGCAAAGAACATCAGACTTTCTTTCTTGTTTGTTTGTACTGAAGGCAATGTCTAACTTGCATTGGCTATAATTACGGCCGGTGATGCACGTCGGCCCTGAAATCCATTGTTCATTTGTTTTGCTTTTTTCATTTTTTCTTCTCAAGGCGATGTCCTCACACATCGGCTCCCACGAGACCAGAGGCAACGCATTAGTCTATATTTAATTTTTTTTTCTTAAGGCGATGCTTGGTACATCGGTTTTGGTCAAGGCCAGATGGCAAATCATCGGTCCTTGTATAAATCGGTCCTTCAAGTATTTGCCATTGATGTTCCTGCTGAACCGGACTCTTTCCAATGTTTCCATCCTGTTGGAATTCCTTGGAGCGGTTTCTACTATACAATAGGGTCCATTGCAATTAGGCAACCACTTTCCAAATGCCGGATCTTTCGTGCCAACTAGCAAGACCAGTTCCCATACCAGGTCACTTACCTAGAAACTCTTCGGCTTTACCTTATTATTGTGAGTTCTTGCTACTCTAGCTTTATTATTTTTGACTATTCAAAAGCCCAAAGCCAAAGTTCTATCAAGTCGTCTGTGTTGATATTCATAAGAGATGCATATTCATCGGCGGATAGGTCGTTTTAAAACTGCACCCTCCGTGAGCCGATGTTGATTTCCCAAGGCATAACGGCCTTTTGGCCGTACACCAGTTGATATGGAGTACATTTAGTAGCTCCATGACATGACATCCTGTACACCCATAACGCCTCAGCTAGCGGATTGTGCCATTGCTTGGGATACTCATCTATTTTCCGCTTGATCAATTTGATAAGACTCTTATTCGACGCCTCGGCTTGTCCATTAGCTTGAGCGTACTATGGCGAGGACTCTATCAAAGGGATACCCATTTCTTTGGCAAATTTTTTGAATTCTTTAGCCAAAAAAGACGGTGCCCTGACCCGTAGTAATGGTTTGTGGTATACCAAAACGATAAATAATGTGTTCTTTAACAAAGTGTACCACATCCTTGGCCGTGACGTTTCTCATCGGCACGGCTTCAGTGGCGACCAAAATCCACTTATGCTCCTTGCTGGTCGGAGGATTTACGTGTCCAATTATGTCCATACCCCAACCTTTGAACGGCCATGGTTTGACAATAGGATTCAATGGCCCGGCTGTGGCCATCTGGACAACTCCAAATTTCTGACAGTCCTGGCAACCTTTATAATACTTGAAGCAATCCTCTAACATGGTCGGCCAATAATATCCCAACCTTCTAATCAGCTATTTCATTTTATGAGCCGATTGGTGAGTTCCGCACACCCCTTCATGAACATCATGCATAACTCCAAGCGCTTCTGACGGTCCCAGGCACCTTAGCAACAGCCCTTCTATAGTCCTGAAGTAGAGTTCGTCGCCAACAAGCACGTGTTTCAAAGCACGATGCCTTGTCTTCTTATCTGCACCCTGAGCCGGATCCCTCAAGTAATTGAGGAGATCAGCACTCCAATCGACTGTATTTATCTACATAAAGTCAACGCAAACATCATCATCTTGTTCTGTGTAACCAGAAGCTATTTGTGCTAATTTATTGGCCTCTGTATTGTCTTCTCTCGGTATCCATTTTAGCTAAACGTATCTGAATTTTGCCATCAACTCTTGACAATGTAGGAGGTAGGGATATAACAAATCACTTGCATAGTTGAAATCCTCCGTTGACTGGTTAATGGAAACCCTGGAGTCACTGAAGGCTTCCACTGCTTCAGCATCAGCTTCAAGTAACAATTCAAGGCCTTTCCACAAAGCTTCATATTCTGTCTGGTTGTTGGTGTGCCACTCGTTGAGGCGAAAAGTAAATTCATATTGTGCCGCCCGAGGGGAACAATAAGAAGTCCAATGCCGCACCAGCATCACACACAGACCCATCAAAAAATAAAGCCCAAGACAATATGCCGATGAAACAGTATTGTGGAGCCGATTGCTCAATTATGAGATCGGCTAATGCTTGACCCTTGATGGCCCTGGCCGGCTTGTACCTGATATCAAATTCTGACAGAGCAAACATCCATTTGCTGAGCCTCTCTTTGAGAATTGGGGCTGACAGCATATGCTTAATAACATTGGCTTTACATACCACCCATGTTTTAGCGTTGAGAAAGTAATGCCGTAGTTTGGTGCATGTAAAGAATAAACATAAGCATAAACGCTCTATCTCAGAATACCTGGTCTCTGCGTCGAGCAGTCGTCGGCTGAGGTAGTAGACAACACGCTCCTTCCCGTTGACTTCTTGAATCAGAACGGAGCCGATGGACGTCTCATCAGCCGATAAGAATACGATGAATGGTACGTCGAGACGAGGTGGAGCCATCATTGGAGGTGATGTCAGATATTTCTTCAAATTATCAAATGCCAATTGCTAGTCGGGCCCCCATATGAACTCGTTGCTCTTTTGCGTCCTGATCATTGGCATAAATGCTTCAGGCTTGGCTGATAAGTTAGGGATAAACCTCCTAATATAATTAATTTCGCCAATTAACTCTTGAGGTTCCTTCTTGGTTGTCGGGGGTACCATTGTCTCAATGGCATGCTTACTCTTTGAGCCAATTTTTATTCCTCTTTCGTGTATGTGACACCAAACGCACATTTATCAAGGTTTATCCGCATGCCTTGCTTTCAAGTACGCTCCAGGACTTGATGAAGATCAGGTAAATGATTCTCCTGCAAAACCGATTTTACTACTACATCATCAATGTAATTTTCCATAAGCCGGCCGATCAAGTCGTGGAAAATGTAGTTCATGTTCCGCTGATAAGTGGCTCCAGCATTGCGTAAGCCAAAGGTCATAACAACAAACTCAAACAAGCCTTGTGGGCAACGAAAAGCCGTCTTGTAGACGTCTTCTTCGGCCATAAAAATCTGATTATAACCAGCATTACCATCAAGAAAGCTCATCATTTTGTGACCAGCCGCAGCGTCGACAAGTGATTCAGCAATGGGCATTGGATATTTGTCTTTCAGCATGCCCTGTTTAAGTCTCTGAAGTCAATGCATATTCTGAGCTTCCCATTCTTCTTCCACACAGGGACATTGCTCGATATCCAGGTGGCATATCGGCAAGGACAGATAAACCCAGCACGAATCATCTTCTCTATTTCTTCTTTGACTGTATCCAGGATCTTCACATCGATTTTCCTAGGATGTTGAGCGAATGGATGAAACCTAGGCTTAGTCGGCAACCAATGCTCGACAATGGATCAATCAAGTCCAGGCATCTCTTGATACTCCCAGGCAAAGCAATCAGGAAATTCTCTAAGTAATTCTACCAACTTGGCCATGAATTCTGGGTCAAGCATTTTACTAACCCATGTGAGCCTAGGGCGATCACTTGGACCGATGTCGACTGCCTCAAGCTCATCTGAAGGAGTAAAACCAAAGACGAGCTTGCCTTCCTCGGCAAATTCTTGTGTAGACCCTAACGATGTTGGGGATGGATGAGGAGACGCCACCTCGGGTTTTCCCTCTTCGTCAAACAATTGATCATCACAAGACAAAACATCTTTGTTAGGAGTAACATAAACTAAATTGATGTTTTGAGACCAATCATGTAGATTGGTCAATACAGAAGTTTCACACAAAATATGGTTACAAATTTTTTGGGGCCGATCGCGCAGATCACCCACTACGGACCGTGCATTCATAGACACACCTATAAGCCGATGATGATCGGCCAATGCTTCTGGTGATACTATCCCATCATCTAGAAAGAAATGATGTTTGCCAGAACCGGTGTAATTCCGTTTTTTGCCTCGTCAACAAAACTCCAGTCCAACTCCTGCATTCCTGAGAGACACTCCGCTTCGTCCGATGTAGACGACTATGCGACGCTGCGAGAATCATCTAGAGGGACTACCTCGATGTTGTCACCATCCCATTGGATTAGACATTGGTGCATCGAGGAAGGCACACATCAGTTGGCATGAATCCAGTCTCAGCCAAGGAGAGCCGAGTAGGGCCCATGATCATCGACCACGAAGAAGGAAGTGTTCAAAGTCTTGTGGCCAATAGTCAGCTCAACGTTGACCCCTTTCACCTGTGATGAATTTCCCTTGAAATTATTGAGGGTAACGTTGGTCTTCACAAGATCGTCGGCAGACCTGCCAATTTTGTGGTACAAGGAGTATGGCATAATGTTAACAGTTGCACCAGCGTCGACGAGCATCCCACCAACCGGTTTGCCGTTTATGAAGCCCTTTACGTAGAGAGGCTTCAGGTGCTGATATTTTTTGTCGACTAGCTTCTCAAAAATTGTAGCAGCAGGGTAGAGACTAAGTTGTGCCATGGACTCGGCCATTTGCTCGCTGCTGGGAGGACGGAAATCTTCTGGGAGGTAGAAAACCATGTTAGTACCTGTCGCTGCATTCTTGATCACCTTGCTGACTTCCTCCTCGAAGTCATCCTCCACATCAGACAGATCATCACTGACCATATGTGACGGTCCCTCCCTTGCTCCATCTTTAGACGGTTCAGTCGATGATGGCTTTGTCGATGCTTCAGCAGTGTCGGGTTACAGCTTTCGCTTCCAGACGAGGTTGCGATCCGAGCGCAAGCTCGGAATCTCCATGGCACCTCCAACCTTCTTGAGCAGTTGAAGGTACTCTTCTTCAGCTTGTTCCAGACTGCGAGGTGTTGAACCCTACGCTTCTGTGACCTGGTCAAACCCTCGGGGCACCACCTTGGTAGGTGGCATTCTGCACGACACCGATCAT
The DNA here is from genome assembly GCA_022530915.1 of Paspalum notatum. Taxonomy (NCBI): domain Eukaryota; kingdom Viridiplantae; phylum Streptophyta; class Magnoliopsida; order Poales; family Poaceae; genus Paspalum; species Paspalum notatum. The sequence continues at coordinate 34,090,619 of CM039687.1, read as the reverse complement.
CCTCGGCCTTATGCCACTCCATGGGGGGCGGCGAGCGCCATGGTGATGGAGATGCGGGCCGATGCCTTAGCGGCGGAGATGCAGGTAGACGTCTTAGCGGTGGAAATGCAGGTTGTCATGGCGGGGGTGTAGGACCACTCGCACGGCGTGACGAGGGTGCACGATGGCGGTGTGGCGACGGCACTCGTCGCGCGTTCGAACACAGTCGCCTTACCATGCTGAGCCCTGCAGTTGGAACATTCTGGGCAGTCATCAATGGTTGGAAGCTGTCCATACCTTGGCTCGAGCAGAAGTGGAAGTAGGGATAGCGCCAATGTTCCTCGCGATTGACGGCGTCGCGGTGCTCCTGGTATCGCCAACAGTCCTCCCAGTGCCTCTCCTCACGCCTTGGCGAATGAGGGTACTGGCGACGATGCTCCTCGTGATAACACCGCTGCTCGCGGTGATAGTCTTCCTCTTCGTCGACGCGATGACGCTCCTCGTTGCGCCGATGATGACGTGCGTAAATGCTGATCAACGCCCCTGAGTTAGGGCAAAATTGACAATATATTTCAATTGCTCTGGCCGAAGTGTGTTCTTTGGCCCTGAACTTTAGAGGAAGAATGTCACGTGGGTCGGCTTTGGCCTTCCCTCATGCGTCCGAGGGCGTATCGACCATGTTGATTGAGAAGGTGGCATTTTGGAGCAAATTATGGTACAACTCTTGATTGGCGCGGCGTAGAACCCTGCCTGCAGTGATTGCTTCTACCAGGCATGCTCGGAACGTTGGATCGGCAGAGGGTGGCACCGAGTAGTCCTCCTCGAGCGGTGACTTGGTCATGTAGACCATGTTGACTGGGAAAGTCATTGTATCGATCTTCATTGGAGCGCAGGCAAAGACCAGCCTTCCCTGCTTGATAGGTCTCTGAATCTCAAACCGCAGGATCCTGCAGTCAACTGTATTGTGCCCATCGAGCTTGTTATGCCATTTGCAGTACTTGCGGCCACGTATCTCTTCGGCCGTGGGTGTCTGATGCCTAGCTATTGGCACCAAGTGTTTCTCCTTGAGTAGTAAGTCAAAGATGGCTTCAGTCTTAGAGACATTGAAGTCAAAACTTTGAGTAGGTTCAGGCTGTTTCACCCACTGGCACTGCAACTGCTGGTTTGTTCTTGCCCATTGGACAAGGCACGCATCGGCATAATCTATCGGATTGTCTTCTTCTGGATGAAGCCGATGTTCCTTCTTTGCTTTTCTTGGAACACCTCTGGGTGGCTTCGTTCATGGGTAGACCTTGGACACTAAGTGGCCGACAGATTCAAAATCAGTCTGCCCATATGCTGCTTTGACGGCTTTGTTCAAGCCCTTGTATGCCAATACGGCCAAAAACCTTTCCTCTAGGTGGAGGGAATAACACATGTTCCTCAACTCGCGAAAATGCTGGATGTACTTTTGTACTGACTCTCCTGGGTATTGGTAGATGCTGGTGAGGTCTGTCATTGTCGCTTCATCAGACCCAGAGAAGAAGTGCGCATGGAACTTCTCCTCCAACTAGTTCTAGGTAATCGATCCAGGGGCCAACATGGTGTACCACCCAAAGGCCGGCCCGGTCAGTGATAGAGAGAATATCCAAATCTTCATATGTTTAGCTCGAGATGCGGGTCCCAGTTGTGCCAAGTATCAGCTAACATGCTCGACGGTGCTGGCGCCGTCATTGCCATTGAATTTGGAGAAATCTGGGACCTTGAACTTGGGAGGCGCTTTGAGGTGATCATATACTTCTGGGTAGGGTTTGGAGTAGGTGACCCTTTGCTTAGGCGTAATCCTGTATTGACTCCTCAAAATTTCAAAAATTTGATCCCAAACCACGTCGGAATCTGCTCCTGGAGCATGCATGGCCTCATCGTTTTGGATCGGCCCAGTCCTGTACGTATGTTGCCAGTCGAGCATCTCCTGGTCTGTTGTTTTTACTGCCCCCTGTGGGGGTCGAGCTCTCAGCGGGTCCTACTGGGGGCCTCGTCGTGGATTGACAAGGACCGGATTGGGGTACGGGGGAGGACGCGCTTCCCCGTCTTCCAACTGTTGATACCTCAACTGGCAGAAATATCCGTCTGGTATAACAAACGGTGGAGTAGAGTATGCTCGGGGCTGCATGGGGATGTCGTTGCATGGAGGATGCATAACAAACCCTGCGATGTTGTCACCCTGAACCTCAATGTGGATGGGGGTGAATGGCCTGGAGTAGAACATAGCCTCCTCAACATGGCCGTTAAACTCGGGGGTGGTGATGTGAAGGGGCTCACCAGCCAAAGCAGCTTGGACAGTCTTGGCCACGATGTTATCCATGCGGTTGATGGTCGCCTTTGACTGCCGGATGAGGGCGTGCACAGTGATCCTTTGAATTTCTTCACGAAGCGCCTCAGTGCGCTCACGTGAGGGAGTCATGAGGTCAACTTTATCAAGAAGTGTATCGGGGACCCCTCGGTGAGTCAACACAATGCGAGCCGGGAGGTGTATGTGGACGTAAGGGTCGCTCCTCCTTACTGCGGCTCACGATCGGCTAAGCAGTTAGCCGATCATCTAGCGAGGGTGATTGGGCGTGCCACCTGGCTGATGATCTAGCCAGGAAGGTTATGATGGTGGTGGTGGTGGTTAACTCCTGTTTCCCCTATAGAGACAGATAAAATAGGGCAAACATTAAATACTAGCCAGATCGCTCAGATCGGCTCTTCCCACATCGGATCTTCAACATCGGCATGACCCTGCTATCTTGCTGATGATATATCCAAATAGTGTATACAAATATGCAATAAAATGGAAAAAGAAACCTATCTAGATCTATTCTAGATAGTCGAGATCTATCTGAATACTCATTATGCTTTGAGATTAAACTTATGCCAAAGATTAAACAAAGAAACAAACATAAAAGAACAGATCTTTATCGAGATCGGCAAAGATAAAACATGGCATAGCGAACATCAGATCTTTTCTAACAGGGAGTGATCTGTAGATATATCTTCTAAGGACAGATCAAACCTAGATATGAAGCTTGCAATATGCTAAACTTACAACATTAACTATGCAGCGTAAAGACATGCATCACATAGGTTGTCAACATGAAGCAAATTGTGCATGAGTGGATATGCAAGCATGCCAACTCGATACACGAGATAACTAGTAGATCTTGCCATCCAAAACGCTTTAGTACAAGAACTACCATCGGCAAAACGCCACGATGCCCTATCAACATCTACTAGAGACATCAATAGAGCAACATGACGATATACCTTGAAAAACCCTAATTGCTTAGGGGTGGCGATGCGCCAAAGAGATGTGGAGACAATCGGTGCTTGATGAACGTATGTCGTCCATCTTTATTCAGTAGAACGGGTACATATTTATAGTCCTGTGGACTTGGGCGGCAAGCCTGCCCTTCCCTTAATTAACCTAAAACCCTAACCGACTCGATTTCTAACTAGACTCTTTTAACTTAAACCATCAAACTATGATACAAGGCCCGCTGGCCTACTCGACATGGTGCATGCCATCACTCCCTTGGACGGCTTCTCTCAGCCCAGAGCCGATTCAGGCCCATTAACTAAGTCGGCCAAATTCCGATGCCAACAAGTTTCTTTCTCACCGTGGAAGGTCCACGTTTCATAGTCTTGCGTGAAACCATAGTAAGTCTTTGGCTATTGCAAGTTTATTCAGTAAACTTCCTCCGTTGTTGTGCTTGTTGCATGGACACTTGACCCGATTGTGAGTTGTCACAGAGAATGCATGGTCGAGAAAAGCTTGTGTCTTCCTCCTCCACTCAGCTGAGTGTGCTTTACCCCCACTCTTATCCCAACCATCATACATCCATCGGCGATCGTCGGCCATACTTGAGGCTATATATAGATTAAAGCAAGGTAGAAGGTAAGCTTATTGTTTTTCAATGTATTGCGGCCCTACATCTATAGGTAATGATATGTCCTAAACCCACACAAGAGTGGCTGACAGAGTGCGGATTTATGATGACCTTGCGGGGTTCGAATGAAATTTCGGCAGCATAACCCCGCTGTTCTCCAACTGCACGCCCAAATGTGGTGTAGCGGAGAACAACAGGGTTATGCCGCCGAAATTTCGCTCAGACCTCGTGGCTCATCATAAATACCACGCTCTATCGGTCACTCCGAGGCTGTCCAAAAAAGGGACAATTCCGGACCAGCTACATCTCATGTGCATGCGCAAGACGCTACCAGTCCGAAATGGGTGACGCATAGGTTTCGTGACTTACGTGTATTAAAGCAAGATAATTAGTGGTAAGCATAGCATATCAAAATGATAAGACAATGGTATAAGTGCTAACATATATTTAACTAAGCATGTTGAATCATAACAAATCATAAGCACGTTGATAACACAATATGTAACTAAGCTAGACATTTGATCCAATTCTTTAACACTTAATCATCAAATCAAAAACATTGCACTTCTAATCAACTTTTGGCGGCCAACCGCCGAAAATTAGCTACAATCAATGTAAATAAGTCGAAAGTCATCGAGTGATGCATTTCTTGCTACAATGAGCGCGATGGCACTGTCGAAGGAATGCGATTTCTTACTTCAATAAGGGCCGCAGCGCCGGCCGGGGCTAGCCGGAGAGGCCGCGAGGGCGGGGGCCGGCCTAGGGGCGCGGCAGGCGGCGGTTGGGGCTCTAGGCGGCGCGCCCATCAGGGCAGGGCGGCGCGCAGGGCCGGGGCAGGGTGCGGCCGCCGGGGCATGCCGACGCGCAGGGTCGGCCGGGTGAGGTGGCGGGCGGCCGTGGCGGGGTGGGGGCTCAGGCGGCGCCTAGGGCGAGGCCAACGGTGGCGGCGCAGGGAGCCGGGCGCGGCGGCGGCGGCACAGGAGGCGGTAGGAGCGAGCGGGTGTGTATTGCGTGGGAAGGAACCCGGCCCGGCCTCTGGACGGATGGATAGGGTGGGCTATATTTTCGGTAGCTAGCTGGCAGGCCGCCGAAAATATTGACCTTATTTTCGGCGGCCGGCTCTAGCCGCAGAAAATAGTGCCACTATTTTCAGCGGCCAGAGCGGGCCGTCGAAAATAAGTGCACTATTTTCGAAGGCCTCTTGGTACCACTGAAAATAGTGTCACTATTTTCGGCAGCTTTAGCTAGCCATTGAAAATTATTTAGGCCACTGAAAATGATCAGGATTCTTATAGTGATTACAAGGTTATCATCAGTAATTCTGCCAGGAGGTGAGAAATGCCTGAAAAGTTGATCATTGTCTAGGCTGAGCCGGAACATAAAAGGAACGGTGGAATGCAAAGCTGAACTGGCCACAGTGACTAAGGGCGAAATGTGTGATGCTCCAGCATCTCAAGTGCATAATTATCTTCCATACATGTGGCATTCATCATAAAACATCATATTTTGACATGCATTGGATCCATGGTTCAAAGTTTGGTTGGAATATATCTTGGTGAACTCAATTTTCTGCATAAATGCTAATGTGTTAGGGTCATAACTTGAATTCTGTTGAGAATTAGGTGAAGCTCATATTAACAAAACTGTAAACAAACAAGAGGCGAACAACTTTTATAATTGGGGCTTAGACATAAAATGATGTTTACCTAGAGTTTTGTTCCTTTTTCTGCCAACACAGAAAACCTACCAAGACCTGAACTGCAGAGTAATTCAAATTTTTCTCTAACTTACAAACATATTTTGGCAACGTCCTAATTAGAGACGTTGCAGATCCTGGAGTGGTAGACAATGTTGTCAATAAGCTCCTTAAGTGAAAATGGCTGGAAGGTAGTGTTTTAGAATTTTTCAATAAACTGGTATGTAGACCAAACTGAAACTTGAGAGCAAAATTCAAATGAAATTCATATTTTCAAACATTTTTAGTATCAAGCCTTTTGACAAACTTGTAGAGCTCAAAGAGTAGAACATTTCATCCAATTGGCACTTTATCAAAATCGGGCTCTAAATAGGTCAAAATGGTGATTTTCAGTGGAGGAGAAAACACATTTTTCTTTTTCTTTTCTGGGTCACACAGACCGGTGGGGCCCACGTGTCAGGGGACACCTTGTCCGGGGTGTCGCGCGCCGCGTGGCTGCCAGCGTACGGTCACACCGCGGCGAAGCGGATCGAGCCCCCCTCTCCCCCGGCCGCGCGCTTAAGAGGAGGAAGCGGCTTCGGCTCTCCTCTTTCCCCCGCCTCGCTCTTGCCTCATCCCGAGCCCTCCTTGCCCTCACTCTCACCTCGCCCCGTCGAGCCGCCATTGCCGGAGCTCGAGCTCGGACCCAAGCTCCGCCGCCACTGTCTGCCCACTCCGTGCCCCTAGACCACCACCACCGCACGCGCCGCTCCACCGCGCCCCTGACGCATCCATCCTCGCCGCCGTTCCCCCACTCCACGCCAAGATCCGAGCCGCCGCGCCACCGGTTCATGCCGTCGCCACCGCCGGTTCACCGTCGGTTCACCACTTCCCGCGCCGCCGTCCGACCTCCTCCGTCGCCGCCGTCTACCTCAGGTTGACCCCCTTCCTCACGCGCACCTCCCGCACCCCGTGTCGTGGCTCCAGCGAGCCGGAGCTCGCCGCATACGCACGCCGCGCCGCGCGGTCGCGCGCGGCGCGAGGTTGAAGACGGGAGGTAGATTTTAGATCTACCCCCTCGGTTTTATTGTATTTGCAATTTTACCCGAGCGTTGTTCAATGAGTCTTACAGATCTTGCATGCCAGCCCCTGTAGATTTGAAATAATTGCGAACTAGTCCCTGAATCTAAGTATTTTCCATTTATTTTGGTTTATTTCGGCTGGAACTTTGATAAATCATAAGAAATAGAATAAAAATCCAAAATAGACAAACTCAGTGGCTATGAACTCCTTATGAAATGCTCTACACAGTAGATGTGATGTGGGGGTGTGCATGTACGGTTTTGCCCCTAGTCTTGTGCAAGCATGCTTAATCTCAATAAATGGCAAAAGTGGACTAAATGGCTACCAAAAATTTTGAAACTTCGATAGTAGCATGTTAAGGGTAATTTGACAATATGTGTATTTTCGTAGTCCTAGCATTGCTCATTTGCTCATTGTTTTACAATTATGGGTATTATTTGTGCATTAAGTCAATTTAAGAAATGAGGGCTATATGAAATGGTCTCAAAGTAGCTTTCTGGTATTTTTTCTAAGCTTGAATTAGCATAGACAACTCTCTGGAAAAATATGAAGCTGTGCATATTAATTTTGAATGGTGATTTGAAAATGACAAAATACTGCTCGCTAGATTTGATAAATGGAAAAAGGGGTGTTAAAATGTAAGGAAAATTCTATGAAAAATTGGGTAGGCTACTAGCATGATAGGGAGTACAGAAAGTACTTTTAGGGAGTGTGTTAGCACTGTTTACATGAATATTTTAAATTGTATAAATTAAATAGATGGAAATTAGATGACCTGTCAAACTAAGGATATTTCACTTGGAAATTTTTTTACATGCTGTTTATGTCATGTAATGCCCACCGAAGAAATTTCAGTCAAAATACGATTCCTACAATTTATGAAAAATCTAGAAATTTAATGGGCTAATATCTTAGTGGAATTTTAATAAAATAATTATAACTTTTCTAGAGCTGAAAAGTTGGCAGTGGTCTAACACAGTAATGGTCTGCTTGTCATAATTATTTGGACTCATTTGGGACCATGTAACAGTATGATCTTGTCATGAGAACTTTAATTGCATAAATAGATAAACCTAGGTATAATTATTTTACGAATACAATAGTTGCCTGTTAAGCTTCGATGCTTGTTGAAACAACCGGCTATATTGTGCTAGATAGGTTACATTAACTCTAAGTCATGGGTTGTACGATTTTCTAAATAAAGTTTAAATGGTTTTTGACAGAAGCTTGTAGGTTTTTCTTCTTGCGGGGTAAATTTAAAAAAGAAGGAACAAATGGTCTATCGTGCCATACTGCTAATCATGAATTGCATTCCTAGTGCATCTTACAACAGCATTGCATTCTTTGCACTCATTGCAAATATTGTCATGCATATAGACACCGGGAGCGAGGGAACGACACCGGAGCTGCCCCTAATCGAGGAGCCGGACGACCAGGAGCAGGTAGGACAGCAGCAGGAGGAGAACCCGCAGGCCACCCCTGACCTTGCACCAGAGGCACCCTCTGACCCCAACGAAGAAGATAGGCAGGATCATACTATTCCCAGCTAACAAATGGTTATAGTTTACGCATATGCATTAGGGCTGATTGAAACCAAGCTGCATTAGACATCCCGGCCACCCTAGCCCTAGCACCTATACATAGAGTTTGTAGGTACGAGTGCCTAGAATGGCTAGGTACGAGTTGACACGAGTGATTGTACTCGTCTCTAAGTTCTACTTTTCTTTATGGCAAGAATTTAAATTGAAGTTATTATTATGCTATGTTTTAAATGGAGACCGGGCGGAGATTTATTTCGGTATTAGTATCATGATGTTGTTGCTTATTGGACTTCGCCCGAGTCGCATAAGGCCAGCCGTTGTTCACTTGGGATCGGCATAACATTACTAGGATGCTTATCCAGGCCATGGGACTAGTGAAAGCCTTTCCTGAGCCGTCCCACTTTTCAAGATGCTGCCCATCCACTGATAGGGGGCCGATGGACTCGGGAGGCGCTTGTAGTCGAGGGAGGGCTGACCCGGTGCGCCGTGGTAACGCTCTTGGGGCGGCTATCCTCCGGGGGTTAGGTGGGGGCATTTTGACCTTTGGGTCGGGTCAGATTGAGGTGGGGGACACATGTGAGAACGCAGGGGTTAGTAAGCATATGTCACCTGGTGTTTCTAGTTATTTCCGGGAATTAGAAATCGATTCGAATCGCTGATGCTCACCAGGTTTGAGAATGCCAATATCACTGCTGGACAATGTAGTAATCCACTTGAATATGTCGTATCATGGATTCATGGTATGAATAATTACATGCTTGGATATATATACATGCTTTACTTTCATGCAAAGACTATTTACATTCATGATGAAATTACTAGTATGATGGTGGATAGCGGTTGCTAAATCCCGCTATCTCGTGTTAACATGCTTTTGCTTAAAAATCAATGGCTAAGGACTCACCTGATTAGTAAGGAAGCTTCGCGTCAGCCGTAAGCCGTAAGCCTTTCCATTTTAGTACTCAGGGTTTGCCCCCACTTTTGAGTTACAGGTATGGAGTTCATGTTTTGCACTTGTGTCGAGGAGGGGCATGTTATCATCAGGAGTAATCATCATGGTTGGTATGGGAGCGACATCGGTGGGCTCGATGTGGTTCCATCGTTGTAGTATTTTGCGTCACTAAGGACTTGGAGCTATGAACTTTAATTCCGCTGCGAGATACTTTTGAACTCATTTATGTCATGGTACTATGTTGGAACTCTATTTGATTTGAACTGGCTTGTAAACTATCCTTAATTATTATTCCCTTCAACTGCCTGTGATGATGCAATTGTTGTGGCTCCGTCGAGGGTCAAATGTGTGTGATGTCGGTTCCTCTGAAAATTGGTGCTATCAAGGGCCGAAGGCCACTCGACGGACTACCGGGTTTAGTCCAACTTAAGTGCACTGCGAGCCAATGGAGGCAGGTGTCCTTAATCTGGATTAAGCAGGGCGGTTCCGCCACAGCTGGTATCAGAGCCGATCATATACAGACAACAGTTATATCATCAAGTCTTGGTTTCCAAAGCTAATTTCGAAAACCCCTTTTCAAGTAATTCAAAAATGAGAGTATACGCTATGCCCGTATAAGGATGTTAGTGTTATCCTGGTGACATCGCTGACATTCTGACCTAGATAGAACTCATATGCATATTCAGCATTTTGGGAGCAACTTTTCAGCCATAGCAGACTCCTGTACTGGCGGAATGTTATTGGGATTTGCGAATGGTTGTACACCCTGCATTCATGCTGTATAAGTAAAAGCTCTTTAAGGGTGGTGGGCATGCTTGAGGTTTTCATGCCCACCACACTTACATTCGGTTTGGGGATCCACCTTACTCTCGACAATTCCCAGTACTGGTGGAAAGTCAGGCTTTGAGAGAAGGTGCAAAGGCCCACCCTACGTTGTCCACGTAGCGGTCACGCGTGGATGCCACACTAGGTGGTAATGTATGAGCATGCATTTTTCTGCAGGTACCCTAACCACGTGCGAAATTAAGACGAATAGAGAACGGCTAGTTGCATTAGGGAGTGCCGTGCATATATGTCACCGAAATAACGTTAGCTATACTATATGTGTACTTAAGGTGTGTGATGTGAGACCGGTTAGTACGAATCATGCATCATCTCTTATGTTTCATTCTTATTGGGGGTTTTGAGAATACAACTGATGTAAATCGCAACTTCAAATTACCTTCTGCACATTATTATATAAACTCTCCTTTATGAAGTTATTTCTAGTCACTAATATAAAGCCTTGCTTATTAAAAACAGATGGCAAGGACCAAGCAGACAGCACGTAAGGCCACCGGAGCACGGATCACCGTCCTTCCCGATGCCACTCACACTCCTCCTGTGGTGGAGGGTGGGTTGCTGCACACCCATTGCCGTGAGGCATGTCCCCTGTCACAGATCCTGTGCAGGGCACTGAGGGAGATGGGGCGTCGTCCCTGTCCCTTCATCTCTGTGCAGATAGTGCACGAGGAGGGGGGTTGCTGGGCCCAGGTTGTGATGCCCCCGGCATCTCAAGAGCCTTAACACGTAGCTAGAGACAAGTTAATAATGAATTAGGACTTGATGACGCTTAGACAGTAACGAAGACTAGATGGAGAAATCACTAAGCCAAAATTTTTCTAGGATAATACGAAACCCTACGTGGTTTGGTTGTTTAAGTCACCACCCACAAGCTTTTATGCAAAACATCAAATACAAAAATCTTAGTTCAGGATGTTATCTTCAACTTTGATATTACGACCATCTTTAAAATCATTTGTTATGAGGTTTAAAAGTCGAGACCAAACCAAACCAGAAAGTCTTTGGAAGATGCCAATTGTGATCGTGAACAAATTTGGGCCCTAATAAAACTTTTAGATTCATTAAGCAATTGAGCTTAGCTCCATTATCAAAGTTGTCGTACATACCGTGAACTTCACTTTTGTTACCCTAAGCATGGTTTAAAACTGCCTCTAACTATTTTAATTTTTGACCCCAATTACCTCATGAAATCAGCCCCAAGTTAGTCCACTTAGAAAAATTCCCAAGTCTGAATTTCAGCTCACTCCAAATTTGAATCTGAAATTACTTTTATTTTCACCATACAACTTCAAAATCTTCCTTTCTACGAAGTGAAATTAAACTTATCACCTTTCAAATTACCCTAAAGTAGAGGTGTTTAGACTTCATTTGAGTATTCAAAAGTTGGAAACAAGAAAGTCTCTACATAAAGTGAAATTTCTGTTTTACCAAACCTTGGAACAAATTTGTGTCTATAGTTCAAAATCTGTTGAGATTCAGACCAACTTTATATTATCAAACTTGCAGACAAAGGGCTGGAGAACAACTTTGTTAATTGGGCCTTTATCATATATTGAGGTTTAAATGGAGTTTAGTGTCATTTTCTACCAACACAGAAAACCAGTCCAAATCTGACCTGTTTAGTAATCTCAATGTTTCTATAACCTACAGCCACTTTCATGCAATACTCTAATTGAATGAGTTGTAGCCCTTGAAATTCTAAGCAACTTTGTCAAGGAGCACTTTGGGTGAAAACACATGGAAGTAGGACATTGGAAGTTTTCAAGAAATAGAGGTCCCCTGTCAAAATGGAAAGCTGCATGGAAAATGCCAATTTAAATCCTATTTCCAATCTGATTTTGATATCAAGCCTTTTTACAAAATTGTAGGTCTTGACGAGTAGAACATTTCATCCAATTGGAGTTTTGTCAAATTCGGTCTCTAAATAGGTCAAATAGGTGAATTACAGTGAAGGAGAAAACACATTTCCCTTTTTCCTTTCCCTGAGTCGCTGACATGTGGGCCCGGGCTGTCAGCACCACCCGCGCTCCCCAGGCCTTGAACGCCGCGTGGATGCCGGTCACCGGGCATCGCGCCGCGCCACGGATCGATGCCCCCACCCCGACCGTGACCTGCACCTGGACGCCCTCCCGGCTCCATTCGCATTCATCTCTCTCACTCGCTCCCTCACTCACTCGCCCTCTAGCTCCCTTGCCTAGCTCTCCCTCTGTCCCTGCCGTGCGCCGCCCGCCATGGCCACCCGAGCTCCAAGCTCAAGCTCCCACGGCCGCCTCCGTCGCTCCCCGCACCTCCAGACTACCACCACCGCACTCTCTGCAACCTCGCGCGTCCAATGTGCCGGGTCTTGCCGCCGTTCGCCTCCCTGTTCGCTAGGTCGAGCCACCGCACGACGCCATGCTACGTCGGTTCATGCCGCCGCCACCTCCAGTTCACCGGCGACGCGCACCAAACTCCAGTGCCTTCTTCGCCTTAAGACCCCAGCGCTGGCTTCGCTGCTACCCCGCGCATCCAACGCGCAAAACCGCAGCTGCTCCTATCACTTCTCCACCCCTTCTCCATGACCGCGGCCACTCGCCGTTTGCCGTCGGTCCACGCTACCTTGGAGGACCCCCTCCAGAGCATTCCCGTGCCACCACTCCGCTATCGCCGTGTTCATCTTTGACCGAGGAAGCTCAAGCACCCATCAAGTCCACGGTTCCACTCATCACCGTGCCGGAAATCGACCCGCGCCACCAAGCTCTGCGCGTCGTCGCCACGCCGGTTCACCTCCGTCGATCTCCTCATACATGCCACCGTTCGCGACGAGACCAGGGGGATGGAAGCCCGCGGCTAGGAACACCTTCCTAGACCTGCTCGGCTCCAAGTGCGGGCCCTACACGCCACGCCGCACGCGGGAACGCGAGCCACCGCGCGTGCCGCGTCCCTGTCCGGAGGTTGAAGAAGGAGCGGGCTACTTTGCGAGCTGGCCCCTGTACTTTTTAGCTTTTACGTTTCAGTCACGTGCACTGTTCGCTGAATCTAGGTTTATTTGTGTGCTAGCCCCTGCATAGTATGAATAATCACCGATAGGTTCAATTACAGGGTTATATTTGGCATATGAACTTTGAAACGCTCTAGAAATTAGTAGAAAAATCATAAAAAATGTGAAACTTGTTTTGTTGGATTGCTTGTGAATAGATCTATGCAGTGGACTAGGCCTTGCTATGTGAAATTATTGTTTTGCCCTCGGTTTTAGTGCATGCATGTTAAAACAAGATAAATGTCAAAAGTGGGTCAAATGAAATCCAAATGCTCTGAAACTTTGATAGTAGCTTTCTTAGGGTGTTATTGTACTGTGAGAAAATTGGTAGCTATAGGATGAACTGTTTACTTACTGTTTTACCATTATATGTATGTTTTACCTACTTATTCAACTTGGAAAATAAAGGCTACATAAAACATGCTCAAAATGACTCTCTGGTATTTTTCATATACTCTATATAGTATAGGTAGCTCACTGGTAAAGTATGAAGCCTTGCATGTAAAGTCTAATTGGTGATTTGAATAATGACAAATGTTGGCTTGGTTAGCAAAATAATAGGAAAAAGTGAATCTAGAGTGCAGGAAAAATTACACTAAAAATCTAGTATGCTGTTGGTATGGTAGGAAGTCCAAAGAGCATTTTTGGAGAATTTATTAGCACTGTTTCTATGCACATCTTAATTTGCACAAGATAAATATATGGAAAATAGATGTCTTATCAAAATATGGATTTTATGCTTGCTAATTTTTATATATGATGTTCATGCAAAGATAAGCTTGCTGTAGAAATATCAGATCCAGAAACCATTCCTAAAAATCATAAAATTCTAGGAAGATAAAAGGCTGATATCTTGGTAGAATTTTAGAAAAAATAATTATAGCTCTTCTGTAGCTGAAATTTTGACAGTAGTATTACGTAGTAAGTTTCTACATGTGATAAAAGTTTGAGATCGATTGGAGTTGTCTATCTACGTGAACTCATACGTGCATTTTTATTCATAAAACGAGCATATATAACGATTAAATGTGTAGGTGTCTATTTGCAATTAGTATCATTATGAATATTGAATGATTTCTTCCTGCATACCATCTACTATTGTTGACACGGATTTTGGCCCTCCAAAATATGTTAAATAAACTGAAAAATACCATGAAGATAATGGCTGAAACCCATTTTAAAATACAAATAAATAATCAGTACAACATCCCTTGGGCCAATAAATAATTAGCTGGTAGACTACAAAAGGATCTGTATGTGTGTACGCAGATATGGACAGGCTCAAGTATATATTCGCTCTGTCACGTTCCTATGCTGTTGGGCAAATCAAATTAAATGGCGCATGACCGTTTTCTCGTACGTCAAAATGTCGGATCATGTTTGCATGATGTTCAACGAGCTGGTGGGCACTTTGTAAATAAAACTAGTATGCCGTTTGAAAGCTGTTCTCTTGACTAAGCAAGAAGCTAGTCAGTTAATCTGCATAATCATGTGAATGGCGCGTGTGGCCGATAATTAAACGAAATGAACTAAAGAAAAAGGACCAAGCTCATTCGTGCTCCTATATGGGCTGAGCTGCGCCTGCACAATGCCTCAGTTGGTGTCAGTCACTGCACGTTCTGATCCTCTTGCACGTAGACTCCAAACCTGATGCGAAGCACTGACCAGGTCCATCGCCCATCTGGTTCAACCGGCGAACTAACCGCGCACCCCGCGTTCAGAATATTGCGCGTGACGGCAGGTCAGGAGATTGAAGCTACGTGCTGCACATCTCCAGGTATCTCGCGTTACAGCGCCAGACGTGTATCAGCCTCACCCACTTGTAGCTTCCACTATAAATATGAAGCCACCGTAAGACAGAGAACATCGAAGAAAGAGCTCTCGCCTCCAGGCTGCCGGTAAGCGAAGGACACAGATACTATCGCCGCCAGGCTGCCACTTCGACAAGCAAGACCTTCTGACAGGCTGCCACGCCGGGAAGGAGATCGCCATCCATCAGTGCGCCTGCAAGTTCATCATCAAAATCCTGCAAATTTCAACCCCGTGTGGTTGCGCTACGACTCCGTTGAATCGCTGCACATCAAGTTGCTGCAAGGTGAGAATCTGCATCGGGCCTCTCATTTAATCCTATCATCTAAATCATGTTCTAGATCATGATTTTGTTTATGCCTTCTTGTTCGGTCCGGTTAGACGATACAAGTATAGACTGATAGATCTTATGGTTCTTGAATCTTGCTTAGTCCCTACAGTGGATACAAACAATGGCTGAACATTATAAATCCATCATCATGGTTTGGTCCTCTAGATTGGATACAAGTTTAGAGAAATTAAATTCCACTCTATGCGTTTCTCATGTTGTTTAAATTATGTTTATGTCTCCTTATTCGATCCGTTTAGTCAATACAAGTACAGACTGATAGACCAAATGGCTCTTGAATCTTGCTTGGTCCCTACGGTGGATACAAACAACGGCTGTGCATAGTAATTTCAGCATCTTGATTTGGTCCTCTATGTTAGATGCAAATATGGGAAAATCAAATATTATGTTTTATATTTCTTATATTATTGTTAAAATTATCTCTATGCCTCCTTGTTCGGTCCGGTTAGGCGATACAAGTATAGACTGACAGGCCATATGGTTCTTGAATCTTGCTTGGTCCCTACAGTGGATACAAACAACGGCTGTGCATAATAATTTCATCACCTTGGTTGGACCCTCTATGTCGGATTCAAACCCGGAAAAATCAATATTCTCAACTTGCATGAAATATATGTGGTGTCCGTATTCCCCTTTGCTTGGTCTGACTGGCGGATACAAGTAGAGACTGAGAGGCCATATGGTTCTTAAATCTTGCCCGGTCTCCACGATTGATACAAACAAATGATATGCATATGCCTCATCCTTGTAATCCAAATATATGAAGCTAAAAAAAAGAAATAAACACATATATGTGTCATCA
Source organism: Paspalum notatum (assembly GCA_022530915.1). Taxonomy (NCBI): domain Eukaryota; kingdom Viridiplantae; phylum Streptophyta; class Magnoliopsida; order Poales; family Poaceae; genus Paspalum; species Paspalum notatum. The sequence goes on along the minus strand of CM039687.1, from coordinate 34,074,659 downwards.
TTGTCGGCTAAATTCATATGGTACAAAAATAAATAAACAAACATTTCGTTTATGCACGGGGATATTACTAATTTCCAAGTTATACTATAAGCACGCAAATGGTTGTGCTAGTAGTAAAAAAAATAAATATATAAACAAAACTATGGCCAAGGCTATATTCCTATTTTCCAAAATATACTACATGCAAACATGATAATTATGCCAGTAGTAAAAATATATGTGAAAGAAACAAAACTCTGTCAGAGTTATGCATCATATGAATTAAATCTTTCTATCAAAATATATAAGTATGGTCATCCAAAATCCCAATGCGTGAATATTATATTTAAATTAGTCAAATTGAATGGTTTGATTTAAAAAAAATAAGCAGATGCTTCATATGTTGAAAATGGATATTCTATATGTCTATGCCGCAAATGTGCAATTAAATGCATGTGCAATTTATTTAGAATACACTATGACACACATAAATGTGTTAGCAGTAAATATAAATTAAAACTAAATGCATTATGTTGTCCCAATCTGCAGGCGGGCTTGATGCACAAATAAATACCATATCATAATCATATCGAAAAGAGTATGCCAAATTATCATCGCACAAATGTTGATCATCATGGAAGCCAAGCTGAAGACTCCTTTTTTTTAGTCATGTAATAGGAAGCCATATGTTGTAATTTTTATTTTCATGTTGGAACTCCTAATTAGGGGTGTTCTCTACGGAGATGTAATTAACATAATTTTTATGCAAATGTAAGAATTATAGAAGTATGGACCTGCAATACCTGTATCTATTTATTTTGTCTCCTTTAAATTAAATTAAATTACATTTGTGTCTGTGACGCGGAGGCGGGGCCTTCGGCCGCCCGTTTTTCCAGCATCAGATTCTGGCACGCCCGGTGGGACATACTTCTCCCCTCATCTTCGAGTTCCAGCATAGCTACAGCATATGTCTTCGACTTAAAGTGTCAAAAAAAATGATGCACATATATATGCATTCAAGAAAACTCATATACGGTTTTCTTATATGAAGGTATGGCTGGTCGCGTCCAAGACTTCATCACGATCCGCATCGGTTCCTTCTGGATTGATGTTCCAGTAGGACCCTTCATGGCTACCAACAGTGCTGAGTCGCTCTGCACCACGGCCGCATCACCAACTGTGGTTGTGCATGAACAAGAAGTCAACTCCAAGCCCGAGGGGGAGTTCACCCCCGTCGTCTCCAAGGCAGCAAAGAGGAGGGCGAGGAGAGCTGCCGCAATGGCAAGAGTCGTTGCCTTAAAAAAAATCGCACTACCAACGTGCGCAAGGCTGTGCCTTCTAGGTCAACCCCTCCTGGCTTCTCGAAGCCTGCAAGCTCCACACCTCGAAGGCATGAGGTGAAGCCGAGCTCCCGCCGAACACTGGGGGAATGGCCCATTCTAGTGAAGCACGGAGGTTCTACAAAGTCGGCATCATCTGCACCGACAAAAGCGACTTCACCGACTTTCACCAAATCATAGGGTGAATGCTCCACCAAACCAGCCCCAATCATATTGAGAGCACCGCTATCTGCGTCTCCAACAACTCCAATAATGGTGGATCCAACTCGTCGTCCACTGCCCTTTGACAAAGGGAAGGCGGTGATGATGGAAAATACTTTATTCACCGAAAGCAACGCGTCATCCACAAAGTCACGACTTCGCGTCGAGGCACCAGAGTTCATTCCTTCGCCAGTCTATAACTCAGGCAAGGTTCAGCCCAAGCGTGAAGTACGGTGGCAAGGGGTCTACTTGTCCCATGATAACATAAAGAAGGGGCATGTGGACCCAACCGCCGCACTCTCTGACCCTATATCGTCAGAGAGTACACTTCCACGACCATCAGTTCACAGCTCTATGTCTCCAAAGCGTCACCGCCGACGGCAACGCAATATTCATCGGGCATAGGCAGACTTCTCAAACGCAGTGGACACCATGACTAATGAACAGCGTGCTTTTGTCTGTGATTCGCTTTTGGCGCAACATAGAAGAGACCACCGCAAAATTCAAGACGCGGCGAGGCGAGAGATTGAGGCATCTATACAAAGAACAATATGCCAAGATCTAAGGAACTTGTTGCCAGGTTTATCTTCATCCGCTGATAATGCAGAGGGTGAGATCATGCGCCGAGCAGAAGCTTTGGCCAAATGGCCGGAGTACCAAGAGTTCATCAAAAAGGACTCTCGGCGAACAAAATATGCCAGACAAGCTGCCAATGTGCGCGAAAGACGTGCTGGCTACAAGAGAAGAGAGATGGCCCTACCAGCCGATTCCATGGCTAGCAGGGTGCATTGGGCTGCATCGTCAAGTCATGTTGATGGCTGTCAAGAAGAAACAAAAACATCGATACCACCAACGACGACTGCACCGCGTATTTCTCCATGGCCCACTAGAAAGAGGGCCCCAAACAATAAATTTGAAGTGCTTTCATCGATGCCGGTGGAGATCACGGAAGCTACCTCAAGCACCAGTGAGGCATCTTCTGCTTTGGTGCATTTCAAGAGAAAGAAGCCTCACCAGCAAATCCCATTGGGCCATCGCCCGGTGACTCGAAGTCTGAGAAATTCTGGTAATGAAAAAAATCATACAATTTATGTGGGGTGTCATAATCCCCTATACAATGAACCTCTGTGCCCTGAAATTAAAATTTTGGGTTCTGCAGGTGAGGGCAATCAAAACACCCAAAATAACGATGAACCACTCACTTCCCCAAGGATGGAAGGCGGGACAAATTTGGTTGAGCAAGTGTTTGCTACAAATGAAAGTAGCTCAACCCAAGAACAAATCAACCAGCTCACAGCTGCGCTCCAACAAAGAGATGATGAGTTAGCAGCACTCCGTGAGCGAATAGCTAACCATTCAAACCATAACGATGGGTCGGGAGGTTCTGTAAACCAACACAACCGACAGCATGCTCCAAAAATTACCCTTGAAGCCATACAGAGGATGATCTCAGAAGGTGTTCGAGCACAATATATGCAGACACACTACTCAATGCGCCCAGGGTATGTCAAACCATACCCGCCTGAAGTTGACATGGTGCCATTCCCAAACAACTACCGTCAGCCGCAGTTCAGCAAATTCAATGGAACTGGGTCTCCCCATGAACACGTGGCTCACTTCTTGGCCGCGTGTCAAGATACATCCCATAATGGGGCTCTCTTGCTTCGACAGTTCGTGCAAACACTGTTTGGACCAGCCTTTACATGGTACAGCAAGTTAGCACTGGGCTCCATTAGGACATGGGAGCAAATGCAAGACGCCTTCCTAGAGCGCTTTTACAGCACTCAAAGGATGGTGGGGATCACAGAGCTGACACAAACATTGCAGGGGGCTCACGAAAAGGCCGCTGACTTTATCAACCGATGGAGGAATTTGAGCCTTCATTGCCCTCAACCAATCACAGAACCAGAAGCGGTTCGCATGTGTATGAATAATCTAAGTCCAGATATGGCAATTTATTTGCAAGGTGTTTGTCCAATCACCTTTGAAGAGTTGGCCTCAAAAGCCACAGATATTGAAAATTATATGCAACACATGTCTCGCCATGCTAGGCCATTCAACAAACCAGTTGACAGGGGCACTCACCATGACAAGGGCCCCGCTAAGCCAAAGCATGTGCACACAATGGAGGCTACAACAGCTCCTCGAAGATTCCAAACTAGGGGAACCGCAGAAAGAAACCAAAACAGGGGGAAGACATCAACTCCTAAAAGGCCAACTCTAAGCGAGCGCCAAAATCAAGAATATTCCTTCCCAGCGGAAGAGGTTGAGGATCTTTTCAGGGGCCTGCGGGAGCTAAATCTCATAGAGCTTCCGAAACCAAAAAGACCAAAAGAGGCTTCCAAGTTCAAGGAGCCAAATTTCTGCCACTACCATCGCATTTTGGGCCATACACTCAAAGATTGCTTCGTGGTGAAAAACATCATCCAGAAATTGATAGATGAGGGAACCATAGATGCTGACCTCCTCAAGAGCATGAAGAAAGGAAAGAAAATGGCGACCACAAATGTCGCCACCTTTCATGATAATTCGGTGAGTTGCGCAGTCTCAAAAATGTCGCCAACTTATCGTCAATGTAAGCTGATATCAAAACCTGAGTATGTTAATATTCCTATCTCAGGATATCCACAACAGCAAGCTGAGCGCCAAGATGAAAGCAAGGCTCTCCGTAGGTGGATCCGCACCCCGAGAGGCAGGGCATCTACAACCAGTAGATCAGGAGAGCGTCGGCAGCAGCTCTCAAGACGACATGCTGTACGACGAATGATGGAGAAAGATGGACCCCTGTGCTTCACTCCCGATGCTAGGGAGCACAGGGATGACCTTCCCCAAAAGTGTGCTAGTTTTGCCATAGGAGTGTTTGAGAATGATGATGGGTCCCTTTGCTTCCCACAAGAAGGGGGTCAGGAAGTTGATGAAATTCAGCTTTGATCAGGCCGTCAACTTCCCAATTCGCGTCCTCCTCCAAAAAATATACTGAACAAAGATGTAGCTCTGGATGATGTGACTGACCCTGCGCCTAGAGTGTCGGTCAAGTATGATGTAATCGCACACCTAAAGAAAATACCAGCTATGCTTTCCGTGTATGATGCTCTGTGTCTGTCGCCTGAATTGCGTAAAGCTCCTGTTGCAGCGCTTTCATTTCCTGAAGATTACAGGGCTGAGGTTTCCCAAGTACAAACAGAATTGGCTCATGCTCAAAACATGACTTTCGATGATGAAGATCTGTTTGCTAGGTGATAAGAAACATAACAGGCCTCTTCTTATGTTTGGACAAATTGATGACTTGTCCATTGGTCGTATAATGATTGATGGTGGCTCAGCCATTAATTTGTTACCTTTGCGTACACTCAAAAAGATAGGGTACTCTACTAGAGATCTAAGCCGGTCTAATGTTATCATTCATGGTTTCAACCAGACTGGTCAAGAGGCTTTAGGTACCATTTCCTTAGCCTTAAGGCTAGACAGCCTGATGACTTATATAACCTTCCATGTGATCGACGTGGCCACTTCATACAACGCCCTGATCGGTCGCCCATGGTTGCATGAAAATGGAGTTGTCCCGTCTACTCTCCACCAGTGCATCAAATACAGGAACCCATCCAGAGAAATAGTACGAATATTTGCAGATAAGAAGCCATTCACAGTGGCTGAATCCTTCTATGCTGATGCAAAATTCTATACTGAACCTGTGGATAAGATTCCAAAACCAAAGTCAATAGTGCCAAATCAACAAGGCAGCCTGAATAAAAGTGAGGGAGAGTCTTCCTCAAGCCAAAAAAGGTACCAATATGTACCTAGCAGCCAAAGAAAGAAAGGCGATCCAATATTTCGCATCGTAAATAAAATACTTCACAACAAAGGTATTACATTCCCTACCCCTCTACCTCCTTTGGTGCAATATAAAGTAAAACAAGCTCAAATTGAGTGGCTCAAGAAAAATAAAATCGCCGCACATGTTACTTTATTAAATAAAGATGACAACGCTTTACCCATCTCATTATATGATAATAAAGTTCTTTATATGATGCAACAGATGGGATATGATACATCCACTGGCCTTTCTCTTTGCGATGGCCGGGGGCAGCTCGCACCATTCGAAAAGGTGATGTCCTAGGCACAGCTTAATGCTTTGCATGGAGACCAAATATTAAAAGAAGAAAAGTATGGGTTGGGTTATGAGGTTCATATGACCTCAGTCGAACTGATTGATACTACATCAGTACCTCCTCAAATGGAAGACGGAAATCAACCAACTATTGATGAATTGGAAGAAATAAATATTGGTATGTCGGAAGATTCGCGTCCTATATTCATCGGCAAACATCTCTCCAAAGAAAGTAAGAAAGAATATCATAAATTTCTTTCTGCAAATAGGGATGTATTTGCATGGTCTTATGAAGAAATGCTAGGTCTGGACCCAGCTGTCGCAGTGCACAAGTTGGCCGTGCAGGAAGATGCGACCCCAATAAAGCAAGGGCAGCGGAGATATCGACCGGATCTTCTTCCACAAATTGAAGCAGAGGTTGATAAACTTATTGCTACAGGGTTTATTAGAGAAGTTAAATACCCAAAGTGGATATCTAGTATAGTTCCCTCGATAAAGAAAAGTGGGAAACTTCGTGTATGTGTCGATTTTAGAGATTTAAATAAGGCTTGTCCAAAAGACGACTTTCCAATCCCAATTTCCGAGATCCTCATCGATGCTACTATGGGTTATGAGATATTTTTTTATGGATGGTTATTCTGGATACAATCAAATAAAAATAGCTCCAGAAGATCAAGAATTAACCGCATTTCGAACCCCTAAGGGCATATACTGTTATAGAGTGATGCCCTTTGGATTAAAGAATGCAGGCGCCACATATCAGCGCGCTATGACTATCATCCTCGATGGGTTATTATATAAAATTGTCGAGTGCTACATAGATGATATCATCGTGAAGTCTAAGCACGAGACAGATCACCTAAAACACTTGGAAACAGTGTTTGAGCGTCTTAGAAAATATAAGTTAAGGATGAACCCACTGAAATGCACTTTTGGAGTGTCATCCGGAAAATTCCTCGGTTTCATAGTGACAAAACATGGAATTGAAGTTGACCCCGAAAAAATAAAGGCAATTATTAAAATGCCTCCACCTGAAAATGTACACAAGCTAAAAAGCCTCCAGGGTCATTTGACGTATATTAGGAGGTTTATTTCAAATTTATCGGGGAGATGCAAACCTTTTTCTCGATTAACGAAAAAAGGAGTCCCGTTTTTGTGGGACCAAGCATGCCAAAATGCATTCATGGATATCAACAGATATTTAACGAATCCACCTGTACTAGGTGCACTAGTTAAGGGATGGCCACTAATTTTATATACAGCGGCCATGCCTACCTCATTAGGCGCTCTTTTAGCACAGGAAAACGATACAGGACAAGAGGTATCCTTATATTACCTTAGTCGTACCATGCTGGGGGCAGAATGCAATTACCCAGACATAGAAAAGATATGTTTAGAGCTTGTATTCGCAGCACAAAAGCTCCGCCATTATATGCTAGAACATACAGTGCATCTTGTTTCTAGAGCGGATCCGCTCCGCTATATTCTAAGTAAAATGTCATTGTCAGGGAGATTAGCTAAATGGGCGATGCTTCTCTCACAATTTGACATTGTGTTTGTACCTCAGAAGGCCATAAAAGGTCAAGGGTTGGCTAATTTTTTAGCAGCACACCCCATTCCCAACAATTTTCCCATAGACGATGATTTGCCAGACGAGGAAGTTTTCGCTACTACGTTGGCCAAATCCACTTGGCATATGTATTTTGATGGCGCCTGTCGAAAATCAGGAGCAGGTGCAGGAGTGGTTTTCGTCACACCCGACAAGGCGATCATTCCATATTCCTTTACACTAACCTCAGCGGTATCAAATAACGCCGCTGAATATGAAGCTTTAATTGTTGGACTTGAAATCGCTCACCAAATGAGGCTAGATGCACTCCTGGTCCATAGAGATTCTCAATTGATAGTAAATCAATTACTGGGCACATACACACTTAAAAAGCAGGGACTCGTGCCATATTTCACAAAGGCTAAAGAACTTATATCCATGTTCGCCGACCTAAAAGTTGAGCACATTATGAGAGGACAAAACGAAAAAGCTAATGCATTAGCAAGTCTGGCTGCCAGTATGGCACTAAATTCTAATGAAACCATGGATATTCATGTAGAAGAAAGGAGAATTCTCCCAATATTTAGTAAAGAGGAGGATGCCATCCCCCTTTCATCAATGTCCATTGACTCATATGAAATTGAGCTGGGGGACTGGAGGACGCCCTTTCTGGAATACTTACTCCATGGTTATCTGCCTCTCGACTCATGCGAGAGATCTCGAGTTCGGAAAAGATCTGTAAATTATACGTGCATAAATGACACACTATACCGGCGTTCGAGCAACGGCATCCTACTTCGTTGCCTCACAGGCAATGAGGTCATAGAGGCCTTAAATGAAGTTCATGCCGGAGTATGTGGTGCACACCAATCAGGACCCAAATTGCACTATCAACTAAAGCATTTAGGTTATTATTGGCCTACAATGTTTGATGATGCCATGAAATTCGCAAAAAAATGTCACGAATGTCAAATACATGGTAACTTCATGCATCAACCACATGAACCTCTGCATCCGACTAATATGTCCTGGCCCTTTGAAATGTGGGGAATGGATGTAGTGGGACCAATTTATCCACCATCCTCTAAAGGGCACAAATTCATTTTAGCTGCTACAGATTATTTCTCAAAGTGGGCGGAAGTTGTGGCACTAAAAGAAGTCAAAGCCGAAAATGTAGAACACTTTATAAGAACCAATCTCATATATCGCTTCGGTGTCCCATCTCGGATGATATCCGATAACGGGCCCTCCTTCAGAAGCAAACAAATAGAAAAGATGACCGCCAAATTCAAAATTAAACACCACTTCTCCACAGGATATAACCCGGCTGCCAATGGCCAGGCGGAAGCATTCAATAAGGTGTTATGCAAGTTACTTAAAAAAGTGGTCTCACAAAATAAGAGACATTGGCACGAAAAGTTGCTCAAGTCTTTGTGGGCATATAGAACCACAACGCGTACACCAACAGGTATGACTCCTTACTCCGTTGTGTATGGGGAGAGGCAGTCTTACCGTTAGAGATACAAATCGCTTCTCTAAAGTCGCTATTCATGAAAAACTCACAGAAGATGAAGCGGCAAAACTGCGCTTGAGCGAGCTGGATAACCTAGAGGAGAAACGTCTTCAAGCGTTGCAAAATTTGGAAGCATACCAAGCAAGGATGTCTCGGCCCTTTGATAAACGTCTGAAAAGGAGGTCGTTCAAACAGGGCGACCTGGTGCTTGCGGTCATCCGCCCTATGAATGTTATGCACCGAATGAAAGGAAAATTCGAGCCCAAATGGGAGGGTCCATATGTTATAAAAGATGTATATTCAAATGGCGCGTATCGGATCATTTCGCCCGACGGCGAATATTGTCCTCCACCAATAAACGGTAAATTCTTGAAGCGGTATTATGCCTAAACGAAACCGCTAAAAGAAAACATTAAGCTCCAACGCTTCATGAGCATAAACTGTAAGTGATAAAAAAAAATTAAAAGCTCCATAAACAAAAAAAAAAGAATTGCTCCATTGCTTCATGAGCCTAAACTGTAAGCATAAATAAAGAAAATAAAATAAACAAACGGAGCGTTCCATTGCTTCACGTGCCTAAACTGTAAGCAATGAAATGAATAAATAAACATGACAAATAAAAAAAAGAAAAAAACGCTCCAATGCTTCGTGAGCCTAAACTATAAGCAATAAAATAAATAAATGAACAAAACTATATACGCTTCATTGCTTTATGAGCCTAAACTGTAAGCATAAATAAAAAAATAAAATAAAAAGCGGATTGCTCCAATGCTTTACAAGCCACAACTGTTAGCGAAATAAATAAATAAATAAATAAACGCTTCATGAGTCTTGTGAGGGGATAAATGAACATGTTCAATAGGCTCATAAGTCTAGTTTTATGCAAATCAGCAAATAAGTTTTATTGCAACACTTCATGAACCCAAACCACGAGTGTTTTAAAATTATCATACCGCTATATGGTATAAACTGTGAGAAAAAAAAAACACCGCTGCAAAACAACTTGAGCCGACAAGAGAGGAAAATCCACGCTCACGGATTTGCTCATTAACAAAAGTATAAAGATGTGCCCCACGCATGAGTCTAAAAAAAATTCACAAGATATTTCGGTCAAACTTGCGTTTTGATTGAAAAAAAATTAAGAGAAACAAATGCCTAAGATATTCGGTTAGAAAGAAAAATGACTATATGCAAAATTTCAAGTTTCGAGATCCGAAACTGTTCATATAAATTCACGCATCCAGACCTCGAGGGGAATCTGTTGACACGGATTTTGGCCCTCCAAAATATGTTAAATAAACTGAAAAATACCATGAAGATAATGGCTGAAACCCATTTTAAAATACAAATAAATAATCAGTACAATATCCCTTGGGCCAATAAATAATTAGCTGGTAGACTACAAAAGGATCTGTATGTGTGTACGCAGATATGGACAGGCTCAAGTATATATTCGCTCTGTCACGTTCCTATGCTGTCGGGCAAATCAAATTAAATGGCGCATGACCGTTTTCTCGTACGTCAAAATGTCGGATCATGTTTGCATGATGTTCAACGAGCTGGTGGGCACTTTGTAAATAAAACTAGTATGCCGTTTGAAACCTGTTCTCTTGACTAAGCAAGAAGCTAGTCAGTTAATCCGCATAATCATGTGAATGGCGCGTGTGGCCGATAATTAAACGAAATAAACTAAAGAAAAAGGACCAAGCTCATTCGTGCTCCAATATGGGCTGAGCTGCGCCTGCACGATGCCTCAGTTGGTGTCAGTCACTGCACGTTTTGATCCTCTTGCACGTAGACTCCGAACCTGATGCGAACTAACCGCGCACCCCGCGTTCAGAATATTGCGCGTGACGGCAGGTCAGGAGATTGAAGCTACGTGCTGCACATCTCCAGGTATCTCGCGTTACAGCGCCAGACGTGTATCAGCCTCACCCACTTGTAGCTTCTACTGTAAATATGAAGCCACCGTAAGACAGAGAACATCGACGAAAGAGCTCTCGCCTCCAGGCTGCCGGTAAGCGAAGGACACAGATACTATCGCCGCCAGGCTGCCACTTCGACAAGCAAGACCTTCTGACAGGCTGCCACGCCGGGAAGGAGATCGCCATCCATCAGTGCGCCTGCAAGTTCATCATCAAAATCCTGCAAATTTCAACCCCGTGTGGTTGCGCTACGACTCCGTTGAATCGCTGCACATCAAGTTGCTGCAAGGTGAGAATCTCCATCGGGCCTCTCCTTCAATCCTATCATCTAAATCATATTCTAGATCATAATTTTGGTTATGCCTTCTTGTTCAGTCCGATGGTTTTTGAATCTTGCTTGGTCCCTACAGTGGATACAAACAATGGCTGAGTATTATAAATCCATCATCATGGTTTGGTCCACTATGTTCGATACAAGTTTGGAGAAATTAAATTCCACTCTATGCGTTTCTCATGTTGTTGTTGAAATTATGTTTATGCCTCCTTGTTCGATCCGGTTAGGCAATACAAGTACAGACTGATAGACCAAATGGCTCTTGAATCTTGCTTGGTCTCTACGGTGGATAAAAACAACGGCTGTGCATAGTAATTTCATCACCTTGATTTGGTCCTCTACGTTAGATGCAAATATAGAAAAATCAAATACTATGTTTTATATTTTTTATATTATTGTTGAAATTATCTCTATGCCTCCATGTTCGGTCCGGTTAGGCGATACAAGTATAGACTGAGAGGTCATATGGTTCTTGAATCTTGCTTGGTCCCTACAGTGGATACAAACAACGGCTGTGCATAATAATTTCATCACCTTGGTTGGACCCTCTATGTCGGATTTAAACCCGGAAAAATCAATATTCTCAACTTGCGTGAAATATATGTGGTGTCCGTATGCCCCTTTGCTTGGTCTGACTGGCGGATACAAGTAAAGACTGAGAGGCCATATGGTTCTTGAATCTTGCTCGGTCCCCACGATTGATACAAACAAATGATATGCATATGTGTCATCCTTGTAATCCAAATATATGAAGCTAAAAAAAAAGAAATAAACACATATATGTGTCATCATTGTCGGCTAAATTCATATGGTACAAAAATAAATAAACAAACATTTCGTTTATGCACGGGGATATTACTAATTTCCAAGTTATACTATACGCACGTAAATGGTTGTGCTAGTAGTAAAAAAAATGAATATATAAACAAAACTATGACCAAGGCTATATTCCTATTTCCCAAAATATACTACATGCAAACATGATAATTATGCCAGTAGTAAAAATATATGTGAAAGAAACAAAACTCTGTCAGAGTTATGCATCATATGAATTAAATCTTCCTATCAAAATATATAAGTATGGTCATCCAAAATCCCCATGCGTGAATATTATATTTAAATTAGTCAAATTGAATGGTTTGATTTAAAAAAAATAAGTAGATGTTCCATATGTTGAAAATGGATATTCTATATGTCTATGCCGTAAATGTGCAATTAAATGCATGTGCAATTTATTTAGAATACACTATGACACACAAACAAATGTGTTAGCAGTAAAAATAAATTAAAACTAAATGCATTATGCTGCCCCAATCTGCAGGCGGGCTTGATGCACAAATAAATACCATATCATAATCATATCGAAAAGAGTATGCCAAATTATCATCGCACAAATGTTGATCATCATGGAAGCGAAGCTGAAGACTCCTTTTTTTTAGTCATGTAATAGGAAGCCATATGTTGTAATTTTTATTTTCATGTTGGAACTCCTAATCAGGGGTGTTCTCTACGGAGATGTAATTAACATAATTTTTATGCAAATGTAAGAATTATGGAAGTATGGACCTGCAGTACCTGTATCTATTTATTTTGTCTCCTTTAAATTAAATTAAATTACATTTGTCTCTGTGACGCGGAGGCGGGGCCTTCGGCCGCCCGTTTTCCCGGCATCAACTATTTCTTCATGTCACACTTGTTAAGAAATTGGGTTATCTACTCTTGTAAAACACATGTGATCAATGTAGGGTCTTAATCCATTAAGCAAACAAAGTGTGTGGTAAAAATTAGTGAGTGTTTCCTATACATGCATGAAGTGTATGATTTCAACTTGTTGTTGCATGGAAGGGAACACCACCACACCTATTTTAGTAACCTAAACAAGTACTGCTTGCATTTATCGAGTCCCATAAGTGACATGTTGTTATAATCAGTAGCTTGTGTATGTGTGATCCTATGACTGCGTGTTGGGTCGTTGTCCATAAGAATTACTCTTTGTGTATCCTATGACTGCGTGTTGGGTCGTTGTCCATAAAAATTACTCCTTGTGTACGTAGATTAGTAACCACCATTCTGTTTTACCATGAAACGATTGTTCATGCATGTGCTTCGTATTCATGCATCTCATTCCTTGCATCATCACGCATGTCAATCATATAGTGGCACTCATTACAGATACGTGATCAAGAAATGAGCGTGTAGAACTACTTCAATCAACGGTGATCCAAAAGACCAACTAAGACCCATTCATGACCTGGAGGGCCCATCAGTCGTGCTTGGAAGGAAGAGTTGTCCAAGGGATCAAGGGGTTGCCTAGGGCAAAGCCTCACAACCCGGCAAACTAACATTAGCATAGTTTGTTGCTTCTCTTAAAGTAAAGCAAAGGTAGGCAGGACCATACTTTACCCAGCAAATGTATTATGATGAATGCTTACGCATCTGCATTAGGAGTTGTTTGGAACCAATTGCATTAGACTCCTTGGCCGCCCTGGCCCTAGCACCCATATATTAGAGTTCGTAGGACGAGTTGCCTAGAATTGCTAGGTACGAGTAGACACGAGTGAATGGAGTCACTCGTCGCGTAGGTGTTTTCAAAACAGAAATCTTATGAAAGATTATTATATGCTATGTTTGAAATAGAGACCGGGTGGAGTTATGGGAATATTGTGAAAAATGATGTGGCAAGGTATGGTGGACTCCGCCCGAGTCGTTTAAGGCCCGTCCGTTGTTCGCCTATTGGTCGGCATAACATTGCTAAGGTGCTTATCCGGGATAATGGACCGGTGAAAGTCTTACTTGTGCCATCCGAAGAACAGAGACTTGTTCCTACCATGGAACTGAGGGCGCTTATCTCATGGTAGGGCTGGACCTGACGTACCGTGGTAACGCTCCATGGGGGCTAAACTCGGGGAAGTGGCGGGTTGGAATCGAATTTAGGATGGGACAAGTGGAGATGGAAGCTATATGTGGGAACGCGATGGCCAGTAAGCATATACCCCTGGCATTTTTAATTATTCCCAGGAATTAACAAATCGATTTGAATCGCTGATGCTCACCAGGTGTGAGAGTGCCAATGCCTTTGATGTCCAAACGTAGTAATAACTTAAATGCTTTATGCTTATATTCATGTTTTTCAATACAACATGCTTGGATGTGTATGATCCGTCCCACTATTCATGGTGCTGCCCATCCACTGATAGGGGGCCGATGGACTTGGGAGGTGCTTTGAGGTCAAGGGAGGGCTGACCCGACGTACCGTTGTATCGCTCCTGAGACGGCTACTCCCAAGGGTTCGGTGGGAGCGCTGTGAATCTTGGGACGGGACATGTGTAGATGAGGGGTATATCTTGGATGTGTAGGATATACTATTATGCAGGTTACTGATGGGTTCTCATGCTTTACTTTCATGCAAGTATTTACTTTATGATGTAAATGAATCTTCATGGTTAATGGATAGCAGCTGTCAAATCCGGCTATCTTATCTCAACATGACCTTGTATAAAAATCAATGGCTAAGGATCCACATGATTAGTAAGCATGCTTTTGCGTCAGCCGTAAGCCCCGTCCATTAAATCCTACTGAGTAATTAGTACTTAGGGTTTGCCCCCACTTTTGGATTACAGGTACCGGCGACATCTGGACAACTGTGTTGGAGGTGGTAGTACTGGTGTGCTCGGTGATACTCACCTTGACTATCCCTGCATGAAGACTAGACAAGTTTTATTTTCCACTGCGAGATGTTTTGAAACGCTTTCGCTATATATATATATTTCTCAATCGCTTCCGCTGTATTTTGAACTTGTATTTGATTCCAGATATGATGGTTTGTAAACTAAGTCTATCCCTCTTATATTCCAACTGTCTGTGATGATGTAACTATTGTGGCTCCATCGAGAGTCGGATGTGTTTGATGTCGGTTCCTCTGGGATTTGGTGTTATCGAGAGCTGAAGTACTCTCGACGGACTACCGGGTTTAGTCTGGCCTAAGTGCACTGCGAGCCAGAGATGGCAGGTGTGCTTAGTCTGGATTAACCAGGGCGGTTCTGCCACACAGGTTGTCCTTCCCCGAGACTCTCTCATAGGCCAGAACACGATCACTGTCTATGGGGCCAACGAGGTGGAGGCTTACAGAAAGGCAGTGTTGACCGCATTCACCTTACTATGTTCTGACGAGGAGGCAGGTCGTACGATCCTGCGCTACCTCCCCACCGACGAGACGGACGTCGAGTGGCACCGTCGCCACGAGCAGCTCGAGCACCATCCCGACGCCCGACCCTATCCCACGTGCATGGAGTACGCCCGCGAGGCGCGCGTGATGTACCTCCGTGCGGTGGACCGGAGCCGCTTCTACTTCGACAGGTTCGTCGAGACATGCACACGAGTGGAGGAGGTGGAAGCTCAGGTGGGCGCGCTTCAGCAGCGCCTTGCAGAGCACAAGCAGCCAGCTCCTATGGAGTAGGACCCTCCTGCTACGACTACAGAGGCGGAGGAGGTTGAGGAAGAGGCCTCGGTGTTTGACGCCCGCTCTGCTGTCTAGCGAGAGGAGGATGTGATGATGATGATGTGGACTGACGTTCATAGTAGCGGCACGTTGAAAGCGATGTTTTGTAATATTCCGCTCCGTGCTTTTGATTCATGGTTGTACTAAACATTGGTGAGATGTGAAAGCTCATTTGAGTATGCCATTTTAGTAGTTGATGGACACTTTAGCCTGTAATATTTGATGGTTGGTCGCTGCGGCCATTATACTATGATGTAATAGTAAGACTCTTTAGTGTCGCTCGAACTTTTTATGTGGCTCTTGAAGTTAGATCGATTTCTTTGAAATGTTGAGATGTGTAGCATGAAGGTGAGGGGATTTGTGCCTCGTTTTGGATTGCAGCTCGCAATCTGGAATTTTAAATAGCTGCAGATAAAACTGAACATATCTCAAAATTTGGGAGGTTTTAGTTCTTAAGTTATAACAAAGTTGTGGGGTACTTTCTGGTGCACAAGTTTGTCAATTGGAGCTTTCTCCAAATATGCTCAGATTAGGAAATATAGTCGAAATTTTTCTGGGCATTAGTTCTGGACTGCAGCAGCACCTAAAAGGAAAATACACATTGTACCCTTCTAGAGGAATATTTGAACGAGGAGTTATATACCAAAGTTGTGGAGGAAAATGTGTGTGACAACTTTGCTATATAAAGTTTCTCCTGACAGTGCTTCTTTTGAAAGTTATGGGTGAAATTGTACCGGTCCAGAAATCTGGACAGAATTGATATACCCTAACATACACTAAAATTCGACCAAGTTACAAACTAAATCGCCAAAAACTTCCTATACCAAAGTCGAAGAACACAGAACGAGGGATAACTCTGTTAAAAGTGTTATGGTCAAGAAACACATGGTTTAAGAGCAGTTTGCAACCTAAACAATCGCTGCCCCCAGATTGGGTTTAGTAGTACTCCATCCCTTAAGTTAATTTAGCAAAAGCGATATATACGAAAGATGAAGAGCACTAAATTTCAAACAACCTTCGTATCCATATCGTTGCATGAATCAGTCATTTCGACGCTCAAATCAGCGAAGTAAAACCAGGGACATATACTCAAAAGCAGCACACGTGATTTTTGGCTACCATGAGCAAGTGACGACCTATGTGAAGTGATGGCTAATGCTTTATGTGCAACTAGATGCTTCTATTTTCTTACATGTCTTTTGTCGCTACATCTATTGCACTAAAGTTTTGGACTAAACACAAGTGGCCTCATTCTTGCAGATGGTTAACACTCGCCAAGGGCAGACCTCGGGGTCAGGGCAGCAGCCGCAGAACGCCCCACCTCCACCAGAGCTCGCTACTCTGGTTGTGCAGCAGGCGGAGTTGATCCGCATGATGGCAGAGGAATGCCAGGGCCGTGATCAGCGGCGGGAGCACCATCCCCATGGCATCACATACCTAGATTTCGAGGGACTAGGCCCTCCAGTCTTCACCACCTGCCCGGAGCCACTCGCTGCCGACGACTGGCTCCGCACGATCGAGTCAAAGTTCACACTCCTACCAGGGTTGACTGAGCAGGAGAAAGCTCGATTTGCTGCGCAGCTGCTTCAGGGGCCACCTAGAGCATGGTATGCCACGTTCCAGAACATGCAGCAGCAGGGACACGTGATCACTTGGGGAGAGCCCCGTGCGGCCTTTCAGGCTCACTATATCCCGGCAAGCCTCATGGAGCAGAAGCAGCGCGAATTTCGCGAGCTCAAGCAAGGTAATTGAACCGTGATGCAGTACGTGCAGACCTTCATCCATCTGTCTCCATATGCTCCAGGGGATGTTGCTGATGAGCCTAGCAGGGCGGCCAGACTCCTACAGGGCTTTGACCCCACACTCCAGACTCACCTGGTGCGTCGGTACCAAAGCTTCACAGACTTGGTAGATACCGCGCTGGACATGGAGCACCGCCTCCTTGTTGCCAATGACGATCAGAGGCACAAACGCCAAGCTAGCACTGTACCTGCTGGTTCCTCACAGACGCAGAAAAGCACCTACCAGCAGCCACAGCGGTTCTTCCCACAGCCTCGCTTTGTGGTTCGGCCAAATCAACCGAGCTGGATCCACAGGACGCCATAGCAGCCACCGCAGTATCCAGCTTACCGCACTCCGGCACAGCTCTAGGTACCCCGTGGTCCCACCACTCTAGGGGTCGGCAACCCCTGCTTCAATTGTGGGAAGCCGGGACACTTCAACCGGGATTGCCGCGCTCCCCGCAGGATCCAAGGTCCTAACCCTACGGGTGGCAGCCAGCAGAACAGACAGAAGGGGCCGGCGCAAAAGACGGGTCGTGTCGTCTACATCCATCTAGAGTAGATACCTACCGGAGAGCCGGTACTTGCAGGTACGTTCACAGTCAACGGTCGTCCGGCCGTCGTGTTGTTTGATTCCGGTGCTACTCATACCTTCATTAGTCAGTTATATGCATCGAAGCATGTGATAAAAACTTCTTGCATAAAAGAAAGCTACACCATCTCTGCACCTAGGAACCCCATTAACACAAATTTGATAGTGAAGAAGCTACACTTAACGATAGGAGGGGAAGAGTTCATTATTAACCCCATGGTGCTGCCACACCAAGGAATTGATATAATTTTGGGAATGAATTGGATGACAGAAAATGATGCGGTCCTGAATATTGGTAGCAGGACAATGCAGTTGAAATCTAATGTCAATGGAAAAATCTTGAGGGTACGCATGCTAGATCAAAAGAACATAGAGCCCACAGTAAATGCAACCGAAATCAAAGAGATTAAAAAGATACTGGTCGTATGTGATTTCTCTGATGTGTTTCCAGAGGAGTTTCCTAGGCTTCCTCCAGGCAGAGATGTGGAGTTTAAAATTGACCTTATTCCAGGAACGGCACCTATTTCAAGGAGACCATACAGAATGGCACCTAATGAACTCAAAGAACTAAAAACACAACTGCAAGAACAATTAGATAAAGGGTTCATCCGTCCCAGCTCCTCACCTTGGGGTTGTCCAGCTCTCTTTGTTGAGAAGAAGGACCAAGGTGGTAAAAGACTCTGCGTTGACTATCAGCCTTTGAATGCAGTCATGGTCAAGAATAAATACCCGTTACCACACATTGATATATTATTTGATCAATTAGTAGGGGCCAGAGTCTTCTCAAAAATTGATCTGAGGTCTGGCTATTACCAGATAAAAATTAGGGAAGAAGACATACCCAAGACGGCTTTCTCAACTAGATATGGACTATATGAATATCTAATCATGTCCTTTGGGTTAACCAATGCACTGGCTTTCTTCATGTGTATGATGAATTCGGTGTTCATGAACGAACTTGATAAGTTTGTAGTGGTGTTCCTCGATGACATCTTGATTTATTCCAAGGATGAGAAGGAGCACAAAGAGCACTTACGGATAGTACTCACACGGCTTAGGGAACACAAGCTCTATGCCAAGTTCAGCAAGTGTGCATTCTGGCTGAAAGAAGTGGGTTTCTTAGGTCACATTTTATCTGAGAAGGGAGTAGCAGTTGACCCTAGCAAGGTAGAGTGTGTACTTAATTGGAACCAACCCGAAACCATAACTGAGATCCGGAGTTTCCTCGGTTTAGCGGGCTACTACCGCTGCTTTATCAAGGATTTCTCCAAGACTGCAAAGCCAATGACCTCATTGGCCAAGAAAAATGACAAGTATACGTGGAATCCGAACTGTGAGGAAGCCTTCCAGAGCTTAAAGAAATCATTAACAACTGCGCCAGTAGTAGCACAACTGGACGTCACGAAACGTTTTGACGTGTATTGTGACGCCTCCGGCAATGGGCTTGGCTATGTCCTAATGCAAGAAGGGAGAGTAGTTGCTTACGCTTCCCATCAATTAAGAAAACATAAAGCTAACTATCTGACACATGATCTTGAGTTAGTGGCGGTCGTTCATGCTTTGAAAATATGAAGACACTACCTACTGGGCAATACTTGTAACACCTACACCGATCACAAGAGCCTCAAATACATCTTCACACAACCTGAATTAAATATGAGGCAACGACGGTGGTTAGAGTTGTTAAAGGATTATGATCTAGAGATTCACTACCACCCTGGGAAGGCGAATGTGGTAGCTGACGCGCTAAGCCGTCGGGCTCATTGCAATGTGCTTGAAGTCCGACCCACGGCAAGAGTGATCTGTTGGGAGATGGATCAGATCGAGATGCCTACAGAACAACTGGCTGAACTTTATAACCTCATTATTGAACCCACCATCAAAGAGCAAATCATAACGGCACAAAAACAAGATAAAGGCATGGCATTCATTCGTGAGGGTATGGATGAAAAAAAGAGGGCATGCTTCACACTTGATGACCAGGGTGTGTTATGGTTTAAAAATCGTTTGGTGGTACCTAAGGACATGGAGTTAAGGAAGAAAATACTCAATGAAGCCCACACCTCTATGTTCACCATGCACCCGGGCAGCAACAAAATGTACCAAGACCTAAAGCAAAAATTTTGGTGGACCCATATGAAGTGGGAAATTGCCAAGTACGTGTCTGAGTGTGATGTGTGTTAGAGAGTGAAAGCGGACCATCTAAAGCCTGCTGGTATGCTTCAGCCGCTAGCGCTTCCAGCATGGAAATAGGAGGATATACACATGGAATTCATCGTGGGTTTACCCCGTACTCAGAGGGGCTATGAATCCATTTGGGTCATCATTGACCGCTTCATCAAATCTGCTCACTTCATACCGGTAAAGAACCAGTACAATGCATAGAAATACGCAGAGATTTATATTTCCCGCATTGTTTCATTACACGGGGTTCCTAGAACCATCACTTCAGATAGAGGCTCATTGTTTGTGTCCCGTTTCTGGGAGTAGCTGCAAACCGCTCTTGGCACCACTTCAATTCATAGCTCCGCATATCACCCTCAAACTAGTGGTCAAGTTGAAAGAGTAAATCAAATCCTGGAAGACATGTTGAGAGCCTGTGCTTTAACCTACTCCACCAAATGGGACGAGTGTCTCCCACTAGCTGAATTTGCTTACAATAACAGCTACCAGAAGAGCTTAGAAATGGCACCTTTCGAGGCTCTATATGGCAGAAGGTGTAGAACACCACTCAACTGGTCCGAACCCCGTGAACGTGTCACTTTCGGCCCTGACTTGGTCATGCAAGCCGAAGAACAAGTAAAATACATTCATGCAAATCTAAAAAGAGCACAGTCGAGGCAAAAGAGTTATTCTGATAAGAGGAGAAGACCACTAGCCTTTGAGAAAGATGACCATGTGTATCTTCGGGTGTCACCCATGAAGGGGTACATCGCTTTGGAGTGAAAGGGAAGTTAGCACTAAGGTATGTCGGTCCGTTTAAGATCCTAGAAAGATGTGGTCCAGTTGCTTACTGACTAGAGTTGCCACCACACCCTACTGCGGTTCATAACGTGTTTCATGTCTCGCAACTTAAGAAGTGTTTGAGAGTGCCAGAAAAAGCAGTGGCCACCTCTCAAAATCAGATTGAGCCTAACCTCACTTATGAAGAACATCTCATAAAAAACCTTGACCAAAAACAAAGATCAACAAGAAGAAGAACACCCAACTTTTACAAAGTGCAATGGAGTAATCACTCTGAAGAGGAGGTAACTTGGGAGCAAGAAGATTACTTGCAAACCAAGTATCGGGGTTTCTTCCGTCTACTTCAAACGAGTATGTATAGCTACCTAAATTTAGATTTCTTTCGAAACCCTACACAATGCACTATCTTCTCATTTAACTTAACCACCCACATCACATCAAAATCTCGGGACGAGATTTCTTTAAGGGGGGTGGGTTGTGATACTCTAGCATCTCAAGTGCATAATAATCTTCCATACATGTGGCATTCATCATAAAGCATCATATTTTGACATGCATTGGATCCATGGTTCAAAGTTTGGTTGGAATATATCTTGGTGAACTCAATTTTCTGTATAAATGCTACTGTGTTAGGTTCATAACTTGAATTCTATTGAGCTCATATTAACAAAATTATAAACAAACAAGAGGGAACAACTTTTAATAATTGGGAATCAGACATAAAATGATGTTTACCTAGAGTTTTGGACCTTTTTCTGCCAACACAGAAAACCTGTCAAAACCTGAACTGCAGAGTAATTCAAAATTTTCTCCAACTTACAAACATATTTTGGCAATGTCCTAACTAGAGAAGTTGTAGATCCTGGAGTGGTCGACAATGTTGTCAATAAGCTCCTTAAGTGAAAATGGATGGAAGGTAGTGTTTTAGAATTTTTCAATAAACTGGTTAGTTGACCAAACTGAAACTTGAGAGCAAAATTCAAATGCAATTCATATTTCCAAATATTTTTAGGTATCAAGCCTTTTGACAAACTTGTAGAGATCAAAGAGTAGAACATTTCATCCAATTGGTACTTTACCAAAATTGGGCTCTAAATAGGTCAAAATGGCGATTTTCAGTGGAGGAGAAAACACATTTTTTTCTTTTCTTTTCTGGGTCACACTGACCGGTGGGGCCCACGTGTTAGGGGGACACCCTGTCCGGGGCGTCGCGCGCCGCGTGGCTACTGGCGTACAGTCATGCCGCGGCGACGCGGATCGAGCCCCCCCTGGCCGAGCGCTTAAGAGGAGGAAGCGGCTTCGGCTCTCCTCTTTCCCCCGCCTTGCTCTTGCCTCATCCCAGGCCATCCTCGCCCTCGCTCTCACCTCGCCCGGTCGAGCCGCCATTGCTGGAGCTCAAGCTCGGACCCGAGCTCCAACGCCGCCGTCCGCCCACTCCATGCCCCTAGACCATCACCACCGCACGCGCCGCTCCACCGTGCACCCAACGCGCCCATCCTCGCCATCGTTCCCCCACCCCACGCCAAGATCCGAGCCGCCGCGCCGCCGGTTCACGCCGTCGCCACCGCCGGTTCACCGTCGGTTCACCGCTTCCCGCACCGCCGTCTGAGCCGTCTGACCTCCTCCATCGCCGCCGTCTACCTCAGGTTGACCCCCTCCCTCCCGCGCACCTCCCGCACCCCGTGTCGTGGCTCCAGCGAGCCGGAGCTCGTCGGCGCACACACGCCGCGTTGCGCGGTCGCGCGCGGCGCGAGGTTGAAGACGGGGTGTAGATTTTAGATCTACCCCCTCAGTTTTGTTGTATTTGCAATTTTACCCGAGCTCTATTCAATCTGTCTTATAGATTTTGCATGCTAGCCCACGTAGATTTGAAATAATCGCGAACTAGTCCCTGGATCTAAGTATTTTCCATTTATTTTGGTTTATTTCGGCTGAATCTTTGATAAATCATAATAAATCGAATAAAAATCCAAAATAGACAAACTCAGTGGCTATGAACTCCTTATGAAATGCTCTACACAGTAGATGTGATGTGGGGGTGTGCATATACGGTTGTGCCCCTAGTATTGTGCAAGCATGCTTAATCTCAATAAATGGCAAAAGTGGACTAAATGGCTACCAAAAATTATGAAACTTGGACAGTAGCATGTTTAGGGTAATTTGACAGTATGTGAATTTTTGTAGCCCTAGCATTGCTCATTTGCTCACTGTTTTACAATTATGGGTATTATTTGTGCATTAAGTCAATTTAAGAAATGAGGGCTATATGAAATGGTCTCAAAGTAGCTTTCTGGTATTTTTCCTAAGCTTGAGTTAGCATAAACAACTTTTTAGTAAAATATGAAGCTGTGCATGTTAATTTTGAATGGTGATTTGAAAATGACAAAATACTACTCGCTAGATTTGATAATTGGGAAAAGGGGTGTTAAAGTGCAAGGAAAATTCTATGAAAAATTGGGTAGGCTACTAGTATGATAGGAAGTCCAGAAAGTACTTTTAGAGAGTTTGTTAGCACTGTTTACATGAATATTTTAAATTTCATAAATTAAATAGATAGAAATTAGATGACCCGTCAAACTAAGGACATTTCACTTGGAAATTTTTGTACATCCTGCTTATGTCAAGTCATGCCCACTGAAGAAATTTTATATCAAAATACCATTCCTACAATTTATGAAAAATCTAAAAAGTTAATGGGCTGATATCTTGCTGGATTTTAATAAAATAATTATAACTTTTCTGGAGCTGAAACTTTGACAGTGGTCTAACAGAGTAATGATCTGCTTGTCATAATTATTTGGACTCATTTGAGACCATGTAACAATATGAACTTGTCATGAGAACTTTAATTGCATAAATAGATAAACCTATGTATAATTATTTTACGAATACAATAGTGGCCTTTTAAGCTTTGATGCTTGTTGAAAGAACCGGCTATATTGTGCTAGATAGGTTACATTAACTTTAAGTGATGGGTTGTATGATTTTCTAAATAAAGTTTAAATGGTTTTTGACAGAAGCTTGTAGGTTTTTCTTCTTGCGGAGTAAATTTTTAAAAAAAGGAACAATTGTGTCTATCATGCCATACTGCTAATCATGAATTGCATTCCTAGTGTATCTTACAACAGCATTGCATTCTTTGCACTCATTGCACATATTGTCATGCATGCATATAGACACTGGGAGCGAGGGAGCGACACCGGAGCTGCCCCTGATCGAGGAGCCGGACGACCAGGAGCAGGGAGGACAGCAGCTAGCAGGAGATGAAACCGCAGGCCACCCCTGACCATGCACCAGAAGCACCCTCTGACCCCAATGAAGAAGGTAGGCAGGATCATACTATTCCCAGCTAACAAATGGTTATAGTTTACGCATATGCATTAGGGCTGATTGAAACCAAACTGCATTACACATTCCGGCCGCCCTGGCCCTAGCACCTAGTTCGTAGCTGCGAGTGCCTAGAATGGCTCGGTATGAGTAGACACGAGTGATTGTGAGAGCCAATGGACCGGCCTCATTGCTCTCCTGGTGTGATGAGTGATTGTCAACGAGCTCAAGCCCTCCGATGGACTGGAGGCCCTCCGATGGACTGGAGGTAGAGAAGACGAAGACCTCGATGGACTGAGGCAAAAGTCCTCCAAAGGACCGGAGGCAATGCTCGGCGTCGGTCGGCCATGGAAGCTCGGTACACGGAGGGGCGGTTCGGCAACGGTGGTGTAAGCCCTCCGATGGACCGCGAGGCGACTCCGATGGACTGGAGAAGCCGGGTGCCACTGTGGTGCTCCAACCCGAGTGCATGGCGTGAAGGCGTGCGAGGGAGGCTTTGGCGGCTTCGGCTCAAAACCGCCACCCAATTTCAAATGACTTGGTGGGTTGGACTCCGACTCGCCAAGATAGAAGATTGGGCCAAGACCTGGCCCAGGAAGCCCGCAGAATAAAGTTTTCTGGTTTCTGACTTCAAAACCGGGGGAAGCTTCCGGACTACTGGCTACGTGGCGCACATCCAAGCGAGGCGGAGAAACCAAAGATGATCAAGACGTCATCGTAGTCGTCCGATTGTATCTTTTCGGTTTGGCCCCCTCCGGGCATTTTTAGAGTAGGGGTCTTAATGTAATTGCGTCGTTTAGGGCCTAGGGTATAAATAGACTTGAGAGGCTCCCTTGGAGCTAATCTTGGCAGCCACAAACCCTAGTTTTCCTAACCCTAGCAGCCAAGGTCCAAAGAGAGAAAAGAGAGGAGATTAGCTAGGAGATGAGTGCCTAGTTTAGTCAAATCTTGTCATTAGTGGGAGGATGAAGGGAGGTAGGCTCTAGGGAACTTTTGTAATCTGATTTCATGAATTAATCCAAGGTTTCTTGTTGAGAAATTCCATGTCCTAGAGCAGCAATTTCGTCCCTCCCTCTTTGCCCCCTTTTCTAGTTTCGTTTTTGGTCCCGTTTCTTGGATTTTGGCTCGTTTTGTGTTGTCCAAGGATGAGACCTTTCTTTTGCCAAAATTTTGCCTTGCTAAGATGTGGTGCATCTCACTAGCCAAGTGCTAGAATCATCCAACCACAAGCAAAGGCCGTTCTTGACGTTTTTCGGTTCCTAGTTTTTCTCACACCACTTCCACGAGATCTGCAATTCCCGTAAATCCCTAGATCATTTTGAGTTGATTTTTGAGGGATTTACTTTGGAATGGAATCAAGTTCCTCAGTGCAAATTTTTGTGAAGTTTGGTTGAGTTTTGGCTTGGGATTGGTCGATTTTTCGGTGAATTCGCGGGCTGATTTCTCGGGTCCAGACTCGGACCAGCAGCGAGACCTGACCGGACAATCCGTCCATTTGTCCGGTCCGTTCAAGCGGACTGTCCGGTCTGTGTGACGGAGAAACCGAGGCTTGGCCACCTCGAGTATGTGTCTCGGGTTTCTTTGTCCGAAGTTTTGTCCGGTCTGCTAAACCGGACTGTCTGGTCCTTTGGTTTTCACCGCCCGTAGTTCATTTCTCATCTGTTTTGTCCGATTAGGCCTTCCGGGTAGAACCGGACTGTCCGGTCCGTTGTTCTCTTCGGTACTTAGTGAGTTGAGTTGTTTTGTCCGAAGTCCATAGGTAGGATTGTCCGGTCTATAGGTTTAGGTGTGTTTTCTTCTTGTTATTGGTGAGTTTGTCCGGTCAGGTCTGCTGTTTAAGACCTGACTGTCCAGTCTGTGTTTCTGTTTTCCGATTTTGCGTTTTGGTGTACTTTTGTCTCTGTTTTGTCTGCTTTAGTGTCTAGTTATTTCAGCTTGTGTGTTGTGCTCAGTTTTGGGTGGTTTTGGTGTTCTCTTTGCTTGTTTTTAAGGTGTTAGTGAGTCCTAAGGTTGGTAGCTTTTCTTGCTATGCAACCTTGCTCACTTAGTAGGAGTTTTGTTTGCGTTAGTTTTATTGTTTGTGTGAGCTAGTTGGCGTGTGTCGGTCATTTTGTTTTGTTCTTGGTTGCGTGACACTCACCGCTAGCCCATACTCATCGCTCACTATCTTTCAGTGAGACGCACTTAGGTGTGGAGTAGCTAAGTAAGTGACTCATAGCTGAGGGCGATCTTTTTGTGCGTGTTCTTTTAGACATAGTGTCTCAGCTTGGTTAGTATTGCTTGTGCTTCCGCTTTGCACCCGATACGTATCTGTTCAGTAGACGGTATCGGTTGTGCGTGTGTCTTCGTAAGAGTGCATTTTGGGGGTTTGATTTTGAGTTTTTCACGTGCTCCTATTCACCCCCCCTCTAGTCGCACGTCTCGGTCCTACAAGTGGTATCAGAGCCGGTTAGGTTTCCTATACCTTAACCGGTGACGAAACCGTAGTGACGATGACTTACTCCGGGAAAATTCCCGTCCTTGGCTCCGATGGTTATCCCTACTGGAAAGGTAGGATGGAGGCGTTCCTTGTTAGCCAGAGTCAGGACATATGGGATGCTACTCAGAGTACGACTTTTGTGGTGCTTCCAGTCGCTGAGCGTACTACGCAGGATATCGTGGCTCAGCATGAGGCGAATGCCAAAGCTGTTAACTTTCTCTTCTCCGGGCTTGGTCCCATGGATTATGAGAGAGTGAGTCACCTTAAGACTGCGCGTGAGATATGGTCACTGCTTAGTGCACACCATGAGGGTACTGCGACAATTAAGGCTAGACTTGTGGAGACTTACCGGCGCGAATATGAGAATTTCGTCCAGAAGCCGGGAGAGTCAGTAGACGACTTGTTTGGTCGTTTTCAGTCGATCATCAACAAGTTGCGTGTTAACTCTGCCCCCGCTGCCCTCCCATATACCGATCATCAGCAGGCTGTCAAGTTGTTGTATGCCTTAGACAGAAAAATATGGGAGATCAAGGTGAACTCAATCATTGAGTCGGCAGGGTATGATACGATTGGAGTAGAGGCGCTCTATAGTAAGCTCAAGGCCACCGAGGTAGATTACAAGATGAGGGATTCCCTCGCTTGTACAGGTTCCAAGAGTCTGGCCTTGGCTACCCCCTCTAGTGAGTCTGTCACTAACCCCATGTTACACAACTTCTCGTTTTCTGCTTTGATGTCTGTTACAGAGGAGCAGCTAGCGACACTTGGGGATGACGAGTTGTGTCTGGTGTCTAGTCGCTTTCAGCGTGCCTATGACAACCGGATGAGCAAGAAGAGGGGCGAGCGGCCCAAGTGCTTTGAGTGCGGAGAGGTCGGCCACTTCATCGCCGAATGCCCCAACAAGAACGACTACTACAAGAAGGGCAAGAGCTACTCCCGCGACTCCGACAAGTACCACTCCGGCAAGCCAAGCTTTGACAAGCACCGCTCCAGCAAGCATGGCTCCGGCAAGCGCTCCTTCGGCAAGAAGAACTTCCGGAAGGCTTTCAAGAGCTACCAGAAGGACAACCGGAAGCGGGACAAGGCCTTCTTCGCCGAGATCGGGTTCTGCAGCAGCGGATCTTCTTCCTCTTCGTCCTCGTCGAGCTCAAGCGATGAGGAGATCGCGTACAGGAAGGACAAGAGGAACGATCAAGGCGGTCCAGCTGGCTTGTGCTTCGTCTCCACCAAGTCCAGGCGGAAGAACAAGGACAAGAGGAGGTCGGTTTGCTCCATGGCGCTTGAGGACAAGGAGAACAAGGATGACGGCAGCAACTCTTCTTCCGATGATGAGGTAACTCCTGAGCAAGCCGAAATCCTTGAGATGCTAGAGCAGAACAGCCGGGAACTTAAGGCCCAGGATAAGATGCTGGAGAAGGCAGCTAAGAAGCTACAGAAGTTGAAAGCCCAACTCGCTGAGGCTTTAGAGGAGAATGAGAGGTTGAGGAGTGTGAGACCCCAACCCAGTGAGATTGAGTGCCCTACCTGCGAGTCTTTCATGACGGAGCTTGGTGACCAGAGAGATAGGTATGCCAAGCGGGTAGAGGAGATAGATGAGCTGAAGGCTGAGCTGGGCAAACTCCAGTTCACACTGGATGAGCCTATTTTGAGTGGAGAGCTTGAGTGTGAGTCTTGCCCCTGTCTAGCTAGAGAGCTAGCTGGTCTGAAGGAGAAGTTTGAGGGGCAGCTCATGGAGCTTGAGGAGCTTAGGGCTAGACCTTCGCTTTTGGGTGAATGTATGGTCTGTCCTACTTTGAGAGGTGAGTTAGAGCAGTTGAGAGCTGACTTAGAGGTGCTTTCAGCACCTAGTGATACTTGTGAGAACTGTCTAACTCTTAGGATGCAGCTGGTGGATAGGGATGTCACCATTAGGAAGTTGGAGAAAGCTGTTGTGGTTCCCTCCCTAGACTGTGTTACCTGTGCTGCCCAGACTGTGATTCTGGAGGATCTGAGGGAGGAGATGTTGTCTTTGCAAGATAACAACAACAGGTTGAGAGAGGTGCTCAGTTGGGTATATGCGAGGCAACCTCAACTAGAGATGATCATAGAGAGCACCAAAAGAGCTGAGGGTGAGACAAGTGGTGTTGGGTTTGGAGAGTGCAGCATTTCGGGTGAGAAGAGTGCCCCAATTAAGGTCAAGACTGCACCTACCCAGCCAGGAGAGACTGTTGATGGGGTTTACCATGAGCCACCCAAGGCTGCCCCAAAGAAGCAGTACTGGACACCCAAACCTTCTAAGGCTAAGCTGGACAAGATTGTTGAGGAAGAGCTTAAGCCCAAGGGGAAGAAGCCAGTCCAGCAGCCTGAGCCACCCAAGGCCACACCACCTAAGCCCAAGTCCCAGCCTAACCCAGTTCCTAGGAGGCCTGTCTACCACTGTGAGTTTTGCCAGCGGAATGGCCACCTAGAGGAGTTTTGCTTCAGGAGGAAGCGGGTTGAGAGGCAGGAGAGAGCTTGGGGGAACCAGGATCAGTTCTACCAGGGTGGTAGGCAAGATCCTCCCCACCGCGGTGAGATGAGAGACCGCTTTGCCGGTGGTGAGAGAGGAGGCGGCTTTCAGGCTCGTGCTCCTGGTGGTGAGAGACGCTTTACTAGCCGAGCTCCTAGTCGTTTTCAGCGCGGCTATGGACCTCGTGACCGAGGCTTTGAGAGAGCTTTCGAGGGTTCACGCTTTGGAGATCGTGGTTACCCTGATCGTCGTGATGATTTCTTTGATTGTGCTTACCCCACTTTTGAGCAGATGGCTCGGCACTGGTACAGCAGTTTTGGGACTAACCCCAGTGCCGGACCGTTTGCTCACCGTCGCTTTACTTGACTTTGCAGGATCGAGGTATGGAGGACGTGTGGATCATGGACTCCGGTTGCTCTAGGCACATGACAGGGCACCGCAAGTGGTTCTCCAGCCTCAACCCTGTAAGCACCAAGGAGTACATCACATTCGGGGACAATGGTCAAGGTAAAGTGATGGGTGTTGGTTCTGTTTCGCTCTCCGCCAAGCTTTCCCTGAGAGAAGTTGCTTTTGTCAGGAATTTGGGGTTCAATTTGGTTTCTGTTTCGCAACTTCTCGATGAAGGATTTGAGGTTCGTTTTAAGAAAGGTGCGTGCTGCGTTCTTGATGCTGAGGAGACCCTTGTTTGCTCTTTGCTACCTTTTGGTCAGGTTTTTAGGGTCGACCTCACATCTGTTTCTGGCCCTGCGCGCTGTTTGGTTGCTAGTCCTTCTGCTGATATATGGAAGTTGCATAGGAGACTAGGTCATTTGAGCTTTGATCTGCTAGTCAGGTTAAGTTCAATGGGCCTAATCCGAGGATTGCCCAAATTGAGAGCTGAGAAGGACTTAGTTTGTCACCCCTGTCTTCATGGCAAGATGGTTGCCGCCTCTCACATTCCTGTGTCTCAGGTTATGACCTCCTATCCGGGTGAGCTACTCCATATGGATACAGTAGGTCCCGCTCGGGTAGCGTCAATCAGTGGGAAGTGGTACGTGCTTGTCGTTGTGGACGATTTTTCGCGGTTCTCGTGGGTATTTTTCATGGAGTTTAAGGATGAGGCGTTTGGTTTTGTTCGGGATCTGGTACTGAGGTTGAGAAACGAGAGTCATAAGGCCATGAGGGCTATCCGCAGTGACAATGGCGGAGAATTCAGAAACTCTCGTTTTGAAAACTTCTGTCGTGACCTAGGTCTTGAACACCAGTTTTCTTCTCCATATACCCCTCCGCAGAATGGTGTTGTGGAACGCAAGAACCGCACACTTGTTGAGATGGCACGGACGATGCTCGATGAGCATAGGACTCCAAGGCGCTTTTGGGCTGAGGCAGTGAATACGGCCTGTTACATTGCAAACCGAATCTTCTTGCGAGCTTTCCTTGGGAAGACCTCGTATGAACTTCGGTTTGGTAAGCAGCCCAGCGTCAAGCATTTGCGAGCGTTTGGCTGCAGGTGCTTTGTGCTTAAGAAGGCGGGGCATTTGGACAAGTTTGAGTCTCGTTGTTTGGATGGGATTTTTCTGGGGTATGCTTCTAATTCTAGGGCTTTTCGTGTGTGGATTTTAGAGGCCAAGCAAGTTGTTGAGACTTGTGAGGTTTCTTTTGATGAGACTATGCCCTGCACAACCCCTGCCTTTGAGCTTTCAGGTGATGATGAAGAAGGCACTTCCATTTTTGAGGATGAGGAAGGTGTGGTTAATGATGGTGATGCAGGAGCCACTGCACCGGCTGCAGCTCCTACCCCCTCTGCTACGAGTTCAGATGATGAAGGAGGACCCCTGCCCACAGTTTCCTCCTCACTCCCCCGACAGCAAGCTCAAGCAGAGGCTGGACCCGCTGAGGACGTAGGGGAGGTGACTTCCGGGATTGTTCCATCTCGGCAAGTCCAGCGGGATCACCCTCCACACAGGATGATTGGAGACATTCACCAGCGTGTCACACGCTCTTCGGTTAACTCTCTAGCCTTTTTCTCCCACTCTGCATACGTTGCTTCTTTTGAGCCCCGGGATGTGTCACATGCATTATCTGATCCTAACTGGGTGAACGCCATGCATGAGGAGTTGGAGAACTTTGAGAGAAACCATGTCTGGGATTTAGTTGAACCTCCACCAAACTGTCGCCCTATAGGTACCAAATGGGTTTTCAAGAACAAACAGGGTGAGGATGGGATGGTTGTGAGGAACAAAGCGAGATTGGTAGCCCAGGGTTTCTGTCAGAAGGAGGGGATAGATTATGAGGAGACCTTTGCCCCTGTAGCTCATTTGGAAGCCATTAGGATTTTGCTTGCCTTTGCGGCCTCTAAAGGCTTCAAACTGCAGCAAATGGATGTCAAGTCTGCTTTCCTGAACGGGTTCATAGAGGAGGAGGTATATGTGAGACAACCTCCTGGCTTTGAGAGTGCTAGATTTCCAGACCGGGTGTATAAGTTGAGGAAAGCCCTTTATGGTCTGAAGCAAGCTCCTAGAGCTTGGTATGCTAGGTTGAAGAGTTTCTTGCTCAAGTCTGGGTTTGTGATGGGTTCAGTAGACAAGACCTTGTTTTTGTTGAGTCGTGGCGGTGACACCCTGATAGTTCAGATATATGTTGATGACATAATCTTTGGTGGTTCATCTCACGCTTTGGTGTCTAGTTTTGCTGAACAGATGAGCAGGGAATTTGAGATGAGTCTCATGGGTGAGCTCCAGTTCTTCCTCGGACTGCAGATCAAGCAAGGCCCTGAAGGAACCTTTGTCCATCAAGCAAAGTACACAAGAGACATACTCAAGAAGTTTGACATGGGGGATTCTAAACCCATGACAACTCCTATGAGTACAAACACGGCACTTGATGCTGATGAAGATGGGGAGGCGGTGGACCAGAAGGAATTTCGAGGGATGATCGGCTCACTTCTGTACCTGACGGCGACCAGGCCGGACATTCAGTTCGCGGTTTGCCTTTGTGCGCGTTACCAGGCGTCCCCTAGGACTTCTCACCGTCAAGCGGTGAAGCGCATTTTCAGGTATCTGAAATTCACTCCTGAGCTTGGTCTTTGGTACTCCTCAGGTTCTTCTCTTTTTCTTAGAGGGTTCTCAGATGCTGACCATGCTGGCTGCCGGATTGACCGCAAGTCAACCTCCGGCACATGCCAACTCTTAGGAACCTCTCTTGTCTCTTGGTCCTCCCGCAAGCAAGCTAGTGTATCCTTGTCTACCACAGAAGCAGAGTACATAGCTGCTGCTAGCTGCTGCTCCCAGCTTTTATGGATGAAAGCCACCCTTAGTGATTTCGGCCTTAGGTTTGGAAAAATCCCTCTTCTAGTGGACTCTACGTCTGCTATTTCTGTAGCTAAGAACCCCGTCTTGCACTCCAGAACCAAACACATAGACGTGAGGTTTCACTTTCTAAGAGATCACTATGAGAAGGGGGACATAGACTTAGTGCATGTAGCTTCTGAAAACCAGTTGGCCGATATCTTTACCAAGCCCCTAGAGTTTGGCGCTTTTGTGCGCTTGAGAGGTGAGCTTGGAGTGTGCTATCCCTTTTAGTCAGGGATATTACGCTATTCCTTTTAGTAAGGAATAGCTTCCATAATCTAGAATTTGCTTTTATCTGCCTTTTATTTCTCTTTGCTTCTTTTGCATGTTGTATCATATCATGCATTGCACTGTATCATATGCATTTTCACTTCACTAGCATTAGAGCTCTTTTGAGATGATGAGTTAGTACTTGCTTGTGCTGGATTGTACAGTTGCATGCTTGATCATGGTTGGCTAAGCTCTCTTGAGTCTGTTGAATACTAGTTGTGAGCTAAGTCATTTTATTCTTTGCAAATCAAAAACCATGATCACCACTTGTTTTGGCTACCTAGCATGTGTAGGATTGTTGAATGCTATGCTATCTTTTCATACCTGGATATGCTAGTTGTATGCCTTTGCTAAGTTAATGCCTAAGCTTTTATGACACCTTGCTTAAATTGAAATCTGAATCAAAATGCTTACAAGTGGTGTCTTATATGATGAATTGAGAAAGATCCAGGTGGGTTTGCTTGTCACACTGATCTAGTTCGAGACAGCTTGCCTTTGCACTTTGGCATGAACTTGGACTAGACTGTGTATGACCAAAGACTTGTCTTAAGCTTCTGATGGTTAGATAACCTAGGCTTGGCATTGGTTGGTAAGAAGTGGCAAAAGATAAGTAAATAACCCCTGGCACAAAAAGAACTTGCTTATGAATACAAATGTCTAAATCTGAAATTTGCAAGTCTCTAAGATGCTTATGGCTAGTTGTATATGCTTTGGTTGAGAGTAGCACACCTTGTATGCATTGCTAGCATCTTGCTGTTCATGTCTATCTTGCTAGGTGCTATTCATGTCGGTGATGCTTTCTTTTCGATAACCCTGAAAAATAAGCTTGCTCTTGACATGTGTAAGATAGATTCATTTGAGCTTGTTGTATGCTTCCTTGCCCTCACTTGCTCTGTATGCTAGAACTTGTGATTACTAGCTTTCCATCCCTTCTGAGCTCTTTCAGTTACACTCCTTGCATTTCATGGCATACTTTGAGGGGGAGTTTTCTAGTTCAGGGGGAGTTGAGTTCAAAGAACCCTTGATGTGTCCATTGTCAACAAGGGGGAGAAATTTGGGGAGAAATTAGTGTACTTTCAAAGGGTATGGACAAAGGGGGAGAACTCATGAGAGTTTTAGTTGAGGGGAGCTTTGCATTCATTTTGCATTTGTGAGGATGCATTTCAAGGGGAGTTCGAGTTGAGAGGAGCTTTGCATTCATTTTGCATTTGTGAGGATGCATTTCAAGGGGAGTTCGAGCTTTTAGCATGCTCTTTGCATCGGTGCGTTGAGCCTTTTGCCTCTGTCTTGAGGAGCCGATGCTTTGCTTCTTTTTGCTTTAAGTTGCCTTGTGTTTTGCTTTTGTTGGGTTTTGGGCAGCTTGAGCATTTCTTTTATTTTCTTTCTTTTTCGGTTTTACGCTTTTCTCTTGTTTTTGATCCATTTCAGGTTACAGGTTGAAGGTGTTGACAATGCACTCATCAAGGGGGAGATTGAGAGCCAATGGACCGGCCTCATTGCTCTCCTGGTGTGATGAGTGATTGTCAACGAGCTCAAGCCCTCCGATGGACTGGAGGCCCTCCGATGGACTGGAGGTAGAGAAGACGAAGACCTCGATGGACTGAGGCAAAAGTCCTCCAAAGGACCGGAGGCAATGCTCGGCGTCGGTCGGCCATGGAAGCTCGGTACACGGAGGGGCGGTTCGGCAACGGTGGTGTAAGCCCTCCGATGGACCGCGAGGCGACTCCGATGGACTGGAGAAGCCGGGTGCCACTGTGGTGCTCCAACCCGAGTGCATGGCGTGAAGGCGTGCGAGGGAGGCTTTGGCGGCTTCGGCTCAAAACCGCCACCCAATTTCAAATGACTTGGTGGGTTGGACTCCGACTCGCCAAGATAGAAGATTGGGCCAAGACCTGGCCCAGGAAGCCCGCAGAATAAAGTTTTCTGGTTTCTGACTTCAAAACCGGGGGAAGCTTCCGGACTACTGGCTACGTGGCGCACATCCAAGCAAGACGGAGAAACCGAAGATGATCAAGACGTCATCGTAGTCGTCCGATTGTATCTTTTCGGTTTGGCCCCCTCCGGGCATTTTTAGAGTAGGGGTCTTAATGTAATTGTGTCGTTTAGGGCCTAGGGTATAAATAGACTTGAGAGGCTCCCTTGGAGCTAATCTTGGCAGCCACAAACCCTAGTTTTCCTAACCCTAGCAGCCAAGGTCCAAAGAGAGAAAAGAGAGGAGATTAGCTAGGAGATGAGTGCCTAGTTTAGTCAAATCTTGTCATTAGTGGGAGGATGAAGGGAGGTAGGCTCTAGGGAACTTTTGTAATCTGATTTCATGAATTAATCCAAGGTTTCTTGTTGAGAAATTCCATGTCCTAGAGCAGCAATTTCGTCCCTCCCTCTTTGCCCCCTTTTCTAGTTTCGTTTTTGGTCCCGTTTCTTGGATTTTGGCTCGTTTTGTGTTGTCCAAGGATGAGACCTTTCTTTTGCCAAAATTTTGCCTTGCTAAGATGTGGTGCATCTCACTAGCCAAGTGCTAGAATCATCCAACCACAAGCAAAGGCCGTTCTTGACGTTTTTCGGTTCCTAGTTTTTCTCACACCACTTCCACGAGATCTGCAATTCCCGTAAATCCCTAGATCATTTTGAGTTGATTTTTGAGGGATTTACTTTGGAATGGAATCAAGTTCCTCAGTGCAAATTTTTGTGAAGTTTGGTTGAGTTTTGGCTTGGGATTGGTCGATTTTTCGGTGAATTCGCGGGCTGATTTCTCGGGTCCAGACTCGGACCAGCAGCGAGACCTGACCGGACAATCCGTCCATTTGTCCGGTCCGTTCAAGCGGACTGTCCGGTCTGTGTGACGGAGAAACCGAGGCTTGGCCACCTCGAGTATGTGTCTCGGGTTTCTTTGTCCGAAGTTTTGTCCGGTCTGCTAAACCGGACTGTCTGGTCCTTTGGTTTTCACCGCCCGTAGTTCATTTCTCATCTATTTTGTCCGATTAGGCCTTCCGGGTAGAACCGGACTGTCCGGTCCGTTGTTCTCTTCGGTACTTAGTGAGTTGAGTTGTTTTGTCCGAAGTCCATAGGTAGGATTGTCCGGTCTATAGGTTTAGGTGTGTTTTCTTCTTGTTCTTGGTGAGTTTGTCCGGTCAGGTCTGCTGTTTAAGACCTGACTGTCCGGTCTGTGTTTCTGTTTTTCGATTTTGCGTTTTGGTGTACTTTTGTCTCTGTTTTGTCTGCTTTAGTGTCTAGTTATTTCAGCTTGTGTGTTGTGCTCAGTTTTGGGTGGTTTTGGTGTTCTCTTTGCTTGTTTTTAAGGTGTTAGTGAGTCCTAAGGTTGGTAGCTTTTCTTGCTATGCAACCTTGCTCACTTAGTAGGAGTTTTGTTTGCGTTAGTTTTATTGTTTGTGTGAGCTAGTTGGCATGTGTCGGTCATTTTGTTTTGTTCTTGGTTGCGTGACACTCACCGCTAGCCCATACTCATCGCTCACTATCTTTCAGTGAGACGCACTTAGGTGTGGAGTAGCTAAGTAAGTGACTCATAGCTGAGGGCGATCTTTTTGTGCGTGTTCTTTTAGACATAGTGTCTCAGCTTGGTTAGTATTGCTTGTGCTTCCACTTTGCACCCGATACGTATCTGTTCAGTAGACGGTATCGGTTGTGCGTGTGTCTTCGTAAGAGTGCATTTTGGGGGTTTGATTTTGAGTTTTTCACGTGCTCCTATTCACCCCCCCTCTAGTCGCACGTCTCGGTCCTACAGATTGTACTCGTCTCGTAAGTTCGACTTTTCTTTATGGCAAGAATTTAAATTGAAGTTATTATTATACTATGTTTTAAATAGAGACCGGGCAGAGACTTTCGGTATTATTATCATGATGTTGTTGCTTATTGGACTCCGCTCGAGTCGCATAAGGCCGGCCGTTGTTCGCTTGGGATCGGCATAACATTGCTAGGATGCTTATCCAGGCCATGGGACTGGTGAAAGCCTTTCCTGGGCCGTCCCACTGTTCAAGATGTTGCCCATCCACTGATAGGGGGCCGATGGACTCGGGGAGGGGGGCACTTGTAGTCGAGGGAGGGTTGACCCGATGCGCCGTGGTAACGCTCCTGAGGCGGCTATCCTCCGGGGGTTAGGTGGGGGCGTTTTGACCTTTGGGACGGGTCAGATTGAGGTAGGGGACATATGTGAGAATGCCGGGGTTAGTAAGCATATGTTACCTGGTGTTTCTAGTTATTCCCGGGAATTAGAAATCGATTCGAATCGCTGATGCTGACCAGGTGTGAGAATGTCAGTATCACTGCCGAACAACGTAGTAATCCACTTGAATATGTCGTATCATGGATTCATGGTTTGAATAATTACATGCTTGGATATATATACATGCATTACTTTCATGCAAAAACTATTTACATTCATGATGAAATTAGTAGTATGATGGTGGATAGCGGTTGCTAAATCCCGCTATCTCGTGTTAACATGCTTTTGCTTAAAAATCAATGGCTAAGGACTCACCTGATTAGGAAGCAAGCTTCGCATCAGCCGTAAGCCTTTCCATTAAGTCCTACTGAGTAATTAGTACTCAGGGTTTGCCCCCACTTTTGAGCTACAGGTATGGAGTTCATGTTCTGCACTTGTGTCGGAAGAGGGGCATGTTATCATCAGGAGTAATCATCATGGTTGGCATGGGAGCGACATCAGTGGGCTCGATGTGGTTCCATCATTGCAGTCTTTTGAGTCACTAAAGACTTGGAGCTATGAACTTTAATTCCGCTGTGAGATACTTTCGAACTCATTTATGTCATGGTACTATGTTGGAACTCTATTTGATTTGAACTGGCTTGTAAATTATCCTTAATTATTATTCCCTTCAACTGCCTGTGATGATGTAATTGTTGTGGCTCCGTCGAGGGTCAAATGGGTGTGATGTCGGTTCCTCTGGAAATTGGTGTTATCGAGGGCCAAAGGCCACTCGATGGACTACCAGATTTAGTCCAGCTTAAGTGCGCTGTGAGCCAATGGAGGCAAGTGTGCTTAATCTGGATTAAGCAGGGCGGTTCCGCCACAAAATGCAGGACTCTTGAGTTCATTGGACCACCAATATCCAAGATTGGGACTGTGTCTTGTAGTGCAGAGGTGACTT
The DNA here is from genome assembly GCA_022530915.1 of Paspalum notatum. Lineage (NCBI taxonomy): Eukaryota > Viridiplantae > Streptophyta > Magnoliopsida > Poales > Poaceae > Paspalum > Paspalum notatum. The sequence continues at coordinate 34,036,865 of CM039687.1, read as the reverse complement.
CAGAATCATCTGAGGAGCTTGAAAAACCATTAATAGCAGCAAGGTCTTCTAGTGTGAGACTGACATCTGGGCCAGTAGCTCTAAGAAAATGTGTAGTGGAGCTAGACTGGTCAAAGGAGTAGGACTCCTGAGGGACAGCTTCTTCCTCAACTTCCATCTGAACTGCAACATCATCTAGGTCCATTGGATCTTGCTCATGAACTGGTTGTGGTGGATTAAGCTCCCGCATGACCTGCTGCATTTCTACCTGATTGACTCCCATCTCTGCCTGGATGGCATCTGCAGCACCAACAATTTCTTGGACCCAATGATGAGGAATGTTAGGGTTGCCATGGATAATATGTCCATGCACTGGGTGGGGATTGCCATCAGCTGGCAATGGCTGTGCATCCAGTGGGAAATTGTACGATACTCGGAAAGCTTTTGGTTTAATTATGGGAGCCTTGATCTTAGCCCTCTATTAAACTGCCATAAGTATCAAGTAATTTTACTGTTTAATTACACAACGAAAGTTTCTGTTCATGAAGCTTTTGGTTTAAGAAAAAGAGTACGACACACCGCGGCATATCTTTGTTTTCTGTTGCAAATGACGGGAGCCTTGCTCTTGACCCTTTGTTTGGACTCTGGCCTCAGCCTGGTGATGTTGCTCCTCTTTTGCTCTCAGCCGTCAAAGAGAGTGATGGCTCAAAGCATTGTTGATGCGGCTGAGTTCTTTTTTATTATTTTTGTTGTCAACCTTTGATCTCTCAATGTTCCTGAAAAAAAAAACAAAATTTCATGCTTGTGTAAACCTCTAGGGCACGATAAATGCCTCACATTTCTACCGGGCATCAATGTGCTGAGGTACATCAGCAACCGACTGGTATACACGAACCTGTTCCACAGTATGATGGATGCCGTCCGCGCGGCGCTAGGAGGGCCAAGGCAGCGAGTGCAATGTCGTCGTGTCCGAGACCGGATGGCCATCCGTTCATGGGTTCCCGGCAACCATGGCAACGAAAGTGTCTCTCAAAAACAACTCCATTGAATATACTGGAATCACAAGATGTATTTGATGGTATGCAGCAAGGAACTTTATATATGCACAAAAATGTTGTCACTTGCACTTAAACATATATACGCAAATTAATGGACACGCTACTTTTTTGAATACAATGCATTCATGAGTTCATATAGTTAGACTACTCAAATTGATCCCGAACTTTTATCACATGTAGAAATATACTACATAATGTTACAGCCAAAATTTCAGCTACAAACAAGTTATAATTAATTTATTAAAATTCCAGTAAGTTATCAGCCCTATAGCTTCTCAGATTTTTCATAATTTATAGGAGTGAGTTCTGGACTTAAAATTTCTACAGCAAGCATTTCATTGCATGAATATCATGTACAAAAATCAGCAAGCACAAAAATCCATAGTTTGATAGGACATCTATTTTCCATATATTTATCTTATGCAAATTAATATGTACTTCCAAACAGTGTTAATAAAGTCTACAAAATTACTTTCTGGACTCCCTATCATACTAGTAGCATACCAGATTTTTCATAGAATTATCTTTGCACCCTAAGGTCACTTTTTCCAATTATCAAGTCTAGCGAGTAGCATTTTGTCAATTTCAAAACAGCAGCTGAAACATGCATGAACAATCTCATACTTTACCAGTGAGTTACTCCCACTATATGAAGTACATAAAAAATACCAGAGGTCATATTTGAGCATATGTTATGTGGCCTTCATTTTCCAAGTTAAATAAATACATAAAACTCATACATAAAGGCAAAACAGTAATTAAACAACCAATACTAGGGCTACCAAAAATCATCCAGTACCTAAATGCCATAACAAAGCCACTGTCCAAGTTTCATAATTTTTGGAGTTCATTTGGTCCGCTTTTACCATTTATTAACCCTCATATGCATGCAATTTAATCAAGGGCAAAACAATCAATTCACCCTGCCACATCATACTCATTCTATAGATCTGCTCACAAGGAGTTCATAGCCACTAAGTTTGTCCATTTTGGATTTTTTTTGAATTGTTATGATTTTTCAAAGTTCAAATCCGAAATATGCACATTAACCCTAGATCCAGGACCTATACGTAATTAACCATATACATCAGGGACTAGAATGTGAGATTTATAAGACTCAGTGCGCAGCGCTTCGGATCTAAACATGAAACGCTAAAATGTCGAGGGCCTAAATGCAAACATGCCATCGTCTTCCTCCTCTCGACAGAGAGGAGGCGCGGCAGCGCTCGGCGCGCTGGCCAGGCGGGGCCCGGCAAGCTCATCGGCGACGGTGGGTGAGAGAGGGGAGGGGCTAAGGAATCTTACCCCCTACCTTGATTCGATGGAGGGTGAGCGGAGGAGGCCAGCGACGGTGAGCCAAGGAGGCGGAACTCCGGCTCGGTGGTGCGGCTCGGTGGTGGGGATCCGGAGGCCTAGAGCTCAGGGTTTCGGTGGAGGGGAGTGAGGCGAACCTCAGCGTGGTGGTGTGGATTGGTGAGGGTGAGCAGAGCGGTGGGCCCAAGCTCGAGCTTCGTGCTCGCGGCTATGGCGGGTTCGGCGGTGGAATGCACGGCGGTGGAGAGACCGCGGTGGCCGAGGAAGAGCAGCGTGAGGGTGTGGAGGGGCGAGGACAAGTAGAACGGTCTCAGAGCTTGAGCTCTGAGCTCCCACTAATGGCGGCGGCGTGGGAAAAACCAGAGGGCGAGCGAGAGCCTGGTAGAGCGAGTGAGAGGGAAAGAGTGAGGTGGGGAGTGGAGGGGAGCCCTCCGCGGCTTAAAGCTGAAGGGACCGGGGTGACAAGCAGCGTGGGCAGGGCACGGCGCCCTCAGCCGGCCGTCGGCAGAGGCCGTCCGCCGCGTGGGCTAGCAGGAGAGGGGAAGGAGACGGTGGCTGTTGGCTGGACGCAGTCCATGGACCACGGGCAGCTGACAGGTGGGGCCGAGGTGGTTGGAGGGAGAGAGGGTCAGTGGACCGGGTGCACAGGCGATGTGCGGGGGTGCGACCCACCGGTCCAGGTTTCCAATCCCGCGGGCAGGAGTCCGAGGGAGCTGTCAAGTGGGGCCCGGACGTCATAGAGACAAAAGGAAATTCCAAAATCCAAAAATGACCAGTCCAGTTTGACTGCCTAAACCCTTGGTTGTATTTTGCATTTTTGAACAGGTTAGAGGCCGAATTTGAAAATTTCCCAATTAGATAAAATGTTCTAAATTTGTTCCTCTAACTTTCCATTATAAACTTGTATACTATGTTATATTCAAAAATATGGTGTAAAAATTTAAGCTGCTGACCAAGGTTTGACCAACAGAACCCATAAGTTTAGAAATTCTAAAAGTCTATTTTATGACCACTTTCACTCAAAGAGTTTTATACCAATGTTGTTCAGAATTTTATGATCTACAACTTTCTCAACTAAAGTTTTGCATGAAAGTGGTTTTAGGTTAGAGAAAATGTAGAATTACTAATTAGACCAGATTTGGACAGAAAACACATGCTGACAGGAAGAGCCCCAAAACTCTATGCAAACCTTACTGCATGTCAAAGCACCAGTTACCAAAGTTGTTTATCATCAAATTGTCTACAAGTTTGTCAATATGAGTTTCACCCAAATCTAAATAGAATCAAAGTTATGGGCACAATCACAGAGACATATATGCAGAAAATAGGTTTCAACAAGTTGCATTTCAACCAAATTTGAACTAGGGTTTAAATGCATACCAATGTATGATGCATAATGATGAATGTTGCATGTATGTGAGATGAAAATGCACTTGAGATGCCACAGCATCACAACCCACCCCCCTTAAAGAAATCTCGTCCTGAGATTTTGATGTGATGTGGGTGGATAAGTTAAATGAGAAGAAAGTGCATTGTGTATGAATTTGAAACTTTTAAACTGCGGTGACGTACTCAATCTGAAGTGGATAGTAGAAAACCAGGATATTTTGTTCGCAAGAATTCTTCTTGCTCCCAAGTTGCCTCTTCTTCGGAGTGATTACTCCACTGCACTTTGTATAATTTAATAGGTCTTCGTCTTGTTGATCTTTGCCTTTGGTCGAGGACTTTTATGGGCTTCTCTTCATAAGTAAGGTCAGGTTCAATCTGGATTTGAGATGTATCAACTACTTCTTCTGGCACTCTTAGGCATTTCTTCATTTGTGAGACATGAAACACGTCATGAACCGCAGCTAGGTGTGGTGGTAACTCTAACCGGTAAGCCACTGGCCCACATTGCTCTGTGATCTTGAACGGACCAACGTATCGTGGTGCTAATTTGCCTTTTACTCTGAACCGATGCACCCTTTCATGGGTGACACTCGGAGATACACATGATCATCCTTCTCAAAGACTAAGGGTCTTCTCCTCTTATCTGAGTAGCTCTTCTGTCTAGACTATGCTCTTTTTAGATTGCTATGTATGAATTTAACTTGCTCTTCTGCCAGTTTTACCAAGTCAGGACCGAATGTGACACGCTCACCTAGTTTAGACCAGTTGAGTGGCGTTCTACACCTCCTACCATATAGGGCTTCGAAAGGCGCCATACCTAAGCTCTTCTGATAGCTGTTGTTGTAGGCGAACTCTGCCAAGGGGAGACATTCATCCCACTTGGTGGAATAAGTCAAAGCACACTCCCTCAACATGTCTTCTAGGATCTGGTTCACTCTCTCAACTTGGCCACTAGTTTGAGGGTGGTATGCCGAACTGTGAATTTAGTTGGTTCCAAGAGCAGTTTGCAATTGCTCCCAGAAGCGAGACACAAACAGTGAGCCTCTGTCCGAAGTGATGGTTTGAGGAATACCGTGCAAAAAGACAATCCTGGCTATATAAACTTTAGCATTGGTCTTGGCATGGTAAATTGTTTTCACCGGAATGAAGTGAGCTGATTTCGTGAATCGTCAATGATCACCCATATGGAATCATACCCCTTGGGAGTGCGAGGCAAACCTACAATGAAGTCCATATGTATGTCATCCCATTTCCAGGTTGGAACTGCTAGAGGCTAAAGCATACCTGCAGGCTTTAGGTGGTCAGCTTTCACTCTTTGACACACGTCGCACTCGGATACATATTTGGCGATTTCTCGTTTCATACGAGTCCACCAAAACTTTTGCTTCAGATCTTGGTACATCTTGTTGCTGCCCGGGTGCAAGGTGAACATAGAGGTGTGAGCTTCATCTAGGATTTTCTTCCTTAGCTCCATATCCTTTGGTACCACTAAGCGGTTTTTAAACCACAAGACTCCCTCTTCGTCAAGCTTGAAACAGGTCTTCTTCTTGTCATTGATCTCATCTCGAATATGTGCCATGCCCTTATCTTGCTTTTGTGCTGCTATGATTTGATCCTTGATGGTTGGTTCAAGGACAAGGTTATAAAGTTCGGCTTCCAGCACCGTTGGCATTTCTATTTCTCCAATCTCACAACATAGCATTCTCACCGTTGGACGAGCTTCAATGAAGTTGCAATGAGCCTTACGGCTTAATGCATCAGCTACTACACTAGCCTTGCCGGGGTGGTAATGAACCTCTAGGTCATAATCTTTTATCAACTCTAACCACCGTCTTTGTCTCATATTTAATTCAGGTTGGGTGAAGATATATTTGAGACTCTTGTGGTCAGTGTAGATGTGACATGTATTGCCTAGTAAGTAATGCCTCCATTTCTTCAGTGCATAGACAACCGCAAGCAGCTCAAGATCATGAGTTGGATAATTCACCTCGTGTTTCCTTAGTTGGCTGGATGCATAGGCAATAACTCTACCCTCTTGCATTAAAACACAACCGAGGCCACTACAAGAGGCATCACAATACACGTCAAACGGCTTGGTGATGTCTGGTTGAGCAAGAACAGGTGCTGAAGTTAGGAGTTTCTTCAATGTTCCAAATGCCTCTTCGCATTTTGAGCTCCATGCGAACTTTGCATTTTTCTGGGTCAATGCTATCATAGGCTTTGCAATTTTTGAGAAATCTTTGATGAAGCGGCGGTAGTAGCCCGCTAAACCAAGAAAACTCCGTATCTCTGTCACAGTTTGTGGCTGCTTCCATTTCAGCATATCTTCCACCTTGCTGGGATCAACAGCCACTCCCTTCGCTGACAAGATATGGCCTAGGAATGCCACTTCCTTTAGCCAAAAAGCACACTTGCTAAACTTGGCATAGAGTTTATGTTCTTTAAGGAAAGATAGCACTATTCGCAAACGCTCTTCGTGCTCCTTCTCATTCTTGGAATAAACCAAGATGTCATTAATGAATACTACCACGAATTTGTCAAGCTCATTCGTGAACACCGAGTTCATCAGGTACATGAAGAAAGCCGGTGCATTGGTCAACCTGAAGGACATGACAAGATACTCGTAAAGCCCATACCGCGTGGAGAAAGCGGTCTTTGGTATGTCTTCCTCTCGAACCTTAATTTGATGGTACCCGGACCTAAATGAGAGCCAATGGATCGGCCTCATTGCTCTCCTGGTGTGATGAGTGATTGTCAACGGTACAAGTCCTCCGATGGACTGGAGGCCCTCCGATGGACTAGAGGTAGAGGAGATGAAGACCTCGATGGACTGAGGCAAAAGCCCTCCAATGGACCGGAGGCAAGTCTCGACGTCGGTCGGCCATGGGAGCTCAGTACACGGAGGGGCGGTTCGGCAACGGCGGTGTAAGCCCTCCGATGGACCGCAAGGCGACTCCGATGGACTGGAGAAGCCGGGTGCCACTGTGGTACTCCAACCCGAGTGCATGGCGCGAAGGCGTGCGAGGGAGGCTTTGGCGACTTCGGCTCAAAACCGCCACCCAAGTTCAGATGACTTGGTAGGTTGGGCTCCGACTCGCCAAGATTGAAGATTGGGCCAAGACCCGGCCTAGGAAGCCCGCAGAATAAAGTTTCTCGGTTTCTGACTTCAAAACCGGGGGAAGCTTCTGGACTACTGGCTACGTGGCGCACATCCAAGCGAGGCGTGGAGAAGAAGAAGATCAAGCCGTCATCGTAGTCGTCCAACTGTATCTTTTCTGTTTGGCCCCCTCCGGGCATTTTTAGAGTAGGGGTCTTAGTATAATTGTGTCGTTTAGGGCCTAGGGTATAAATAGACTTGAGAGGCTCCCTTGGAGCTTATCTTGGCAGCCACAAACCCTAGGATTTCCTAACCCTAGCAGCCAAGGTCCAAAGAGAAGAAATAGAGAGGATTAGCTAGGAGATGAGTGCCTAGTTTAGTCTAATCTTGTCATTAGTGGGAGGATGAAGGGAGGTAGGCTCTAGGGAACTCTTGTAACCTGAATTTCATGGTTAATTCAAGGTTCTTTGTTGTGAAATTCCAAGTCTTGAGCAGCAATCTCGTCCCTTCCTCTTTGCCCCTTTTCTAGTTTCGTTTTTGGTCCCGTTTCTTGGATTTTGGCTCGTTTTGTGTTGTCCAAGGATGAGACATTTCTTTTGCTGGTATTTTGCCTTGCTAGGACGTGGTGCACCTCACTAGCCAAGTGCTAGAATCATCCAACCACGAGCAAGGGCCGTTCTTGACATTTCTAGGTTTTTCGGGTTCAACTCACCAACCTCACGAGATCTGAAATTCCCGTGAAACCCTTGATCTTTTCAAGTGGACCTTTTGGAGTTTGCTAGGGAAGGTACTTAGGATCATCCATGCAAATTTTTGTGAAGTTTCGTTGAGAATTGACCCGGTTTTGGTTCGGTTTTTGGAGTGCCTGCGTGCAGTTTTTTTCAGTTGTCAACTCACCTACCTCACGAGATTTGCAATTCCCATGCATCCCTTGATCTTTTGGAGCTGATCTTTTGGGATTTGCTAGGGAAGGTCCTTAGGATTGTCCATGCAAATTTTCATGAAGTTTTGTTGAGATTTGACCCCGTTTCGATCGTTTTTCGTAGAGGTGTCAGGCTGTTTTCTGTGCGCAGTTTTTTGGAGAACTGACAGTACTAATCGTTTGTCCTTAGGTTTGTCCGAACCCTATACTTCGGATTGTCCGATCCCCTTCCCTCGGATTGTCCGGTCTATAGGTTTTTAGGGCTGTTTCAGCCCCTTTCTTTGGGTTTGTCCGGTCAGTTCTTTTGGTTGAGACAGTATTGTCCGGTCTAGTGTATTTATGGCTGTTTTTGCGTGTTTCTTGCTCCGCTTGCTTTGGGGTTTGTTTTTCTTGGTTTCTTTGGTTTTTTGGAGTGTTGTGGTTTGCTTCAAGCTTGTTTTGTGTCAACCACTGCATGCCCATACTCTTCACTCACTGTTCTTAAGTGAGGCACGCTTTAGTGTGTTGAGTGGCTAGTGTGTGACGCTAGCAAGCTTTGTAGCTTGTCTTGTTTTGTTTGTGCCTTGTTGTTCTTGCTTGTTTTGATGTTGCTTTAGTGTTTTCAGTTTAGGGATTCTCAATATGTCCTAGGGTTAGTAGCTTGTCTATGCTACGTAACTCTGCACATTAGAGAGGTGTAGTTTAAGGTGTTGTGTGTTTGTCTGGATGTAGTGTGTTTGCTAGTTTAGGTATAGTTTGGTTGCTCATCTTACGTCCTTTTCTTTGGGCGTTATTTCGAGTGCTTCCGCTTTCCACCCGATACGTATCTGTTCAGTGGACGGTATCGGGTGTGCGTGTGTTTTCGTGAGAGCGCACTTTGGGGGTTTGAGTTTGAGTTTTTCAAGTGCTCCTATTCACCCCCCTCTATTCGCACGTCTCGGTCCTACAAGTGGTATCAGAGCCGGTTAGGTTTCCTATACCTTAACCGGTGACGAAACCGTAGCGACGATGACTTACTCCGGAAAAATTCCCGTCCTTGGCTCCGATGGCTATCCCTACTGGAAAGGTAGGATGGAGGCGTTCCTTGTTAGCCAGAGTTAGGACATATGGGATGCTACTCAGAGTACGACTTTTGTGGTGCTTCCAGTTGCTGAGCGTACTACGCAGGACATCGTGGCTCAGCATGAGGCGAATGCCAAGGCTGTTAACTTTCTCTTCTCCGGGCTTGGTCCCATGGATTATGAGAGAGTGAGTCACCTTAAGACTGTGCGTGAGATATGGTCACTGCTTAGTGCACACCATGAGGGTACTGCAACGATTAAGGCTAGGCTTGTGGAGACTTACCGGCGCGAATATGAGAATTTCGTCCAGAAGCCGGGAGAGTCAGTAGACGACTTGTTTGGTCGCTTTCAGTCGATCATCAACAAGTTGCATGTCAACTCTGCCCCCGCTGCCCTCCCATATACCGATCATCAGCAGGCTGTCAAGTTGCTGTATGCTTTGGACAGAAAAATATGGGATATCAAGGTGAACTCAATCATTGAGTCGGCAGGGTATGATACGATTGGAGTAGAGGCGCTCTATAGTAAGCTCAAGGCCACCGAGGTAGATTACAAGATGAGGGATTCCCTCGCTTGTGCAGGTTCTAAGAGTCTGACCTTGGCTAACCCCTCTAGTGAGTCTGTCACTAACCCCATGTTACACAACTTCTCGTTTTCTGCTTTGATGTCTGTTACAGAGGAGCAGCTAGCGACGCTTGGGGATGATGAGTTGTGTCTGGTGTCTAGTCGCTTTCAGCGCGCCTATGACAACCGGATGAGCAAGAAGAGGGGAGAGCGGCCCAAGTGCTTCGAGTGCGGAGAGGTCGGCCACTTCATCGCCGAGAGCCCCAACAAGAACGACTACTATAAGAAGGGCAAGAGCTACTCCTGCGACTCCGACAAGTACCACCCCGGCAAGGCAGGCTTTGACAAGCACGGCTCCAGCAAGCACGGCTTCGGCATGCATCCCTTCGGCAAGAAGAACTTTCGGAAGGCTTTCAAGAGCTACCAGAAGGACAACCGAAAGCGGGACAAGGCCTTCTTCGCCGAGATCGGGTTCTGCAGCAGCGGATCTTCTTCCTCTTCGTCCTCGTCGAGCTCAAGCGATGAGGAGATCACATACAGGAAGGACAAGAGGAACGATTAAGGCGGTCCAGCTGGCTTGTGCTTCGTCTCCACCAAGTCTAGGCGCAAGAACAAGGACAAGAGGAGCTCGGTTTGCTCCATGGCGCTTGAGGACAAGGAGAACAAGGATGACGGCAGCAACTCTTCTTCCGATGATAAGGTAACTCCTAAGCAAGCCGAAATCCTTGAGATGCTAGAGCAGAACAGCCGAGAGCTTAAGGCCCAGGATAAGATGCTGGAGAAGGCAGCTAAGAAGCTGCAGAAGTTGAAAGCCCAACTTGCTGAGGCTTTAGAGGAGAATGAGAGGTTGAGTGTGAGACCCCAACCCAGTGAGATTGAGTGCCCTACCTGCGAGTCTTTCATGACGGAGCTTGGTGACCAGAGAGATAGGTATGCCAAGCTGGTAGAGGAGATAGATGAACTGAAGGCTGAGCTAGGCAAACTCCAGTCCAAACTGGATGACCCTACTTTGAGTGGAGAGCTTGAGTGTGAGTCTTGCCCCTGTCTAGTTAGAGAGCTAGCTGTTCTGAAGGAGAAGTTTGAGGGGCAGCTCATGGAACTTGAGGAGCTTAGGGCTAGACCTACGCTTTTGGGTGCGTGTATGGTCTGTCCTACCTTGAGAGGTGAGTTAGAGCAGTTGAGAGCTGACTTTGAGGTGCTCTCAGCACCTACTGACACTTGTGAGAACTACCTAACCCTTAGGATGTAGCTGATGGATAGGGATGCCACCATTAGGAAGTTGGAGAAAGCTGTTGTGGTTCCCTTCTTAGACGGTGACACTTGTGCTATCCAGACTGTAGTTCTAGAGGATCTAAGGGAGGAGGTGTTGTCTTTGCAGAATGACAACAACAGGTTGAGAGAGGTGCTCAATTGGATATATGCGAGGCAACCCCAACTAGAGATGATCATAGAGAGCACCAAGAGAGCTGAGGGTGAGACGAGTGGTGTTGGGTTTGGAGAGTGCAGCACTTCGGGTGAGAAGAGTGCCCCAATTAAGGTCAAGACTGCACCTACCCAGCCAGGAGAGAATGTTGATGGGGTTTACCATGAGCCACCCAAGGCTGCCCCAAAGAAGCAGTACTGGACACCCAAGCCTTCTAAGGCTAAGCTGGACAAGATTGTTGAGGAAGAGCTTAAGCCCAAGGGCAAGAAGCCAGTCCAGCAGCCTGAGCCACCTAAGGCCACACCACCTAAGCCCAAGTCCCAGCCTAACCCAGTTCCTAGGAGGCCTGTCTACCACTGTGAGTTTTGCCAGCGGAATGGCCACCTAGAGGAGTTTTGCTTCAAGAGGAAGCGAGTTGAGAGGCAGGAGAGAGCTTGGGGGAACCAGGATCAGTTTTACCAGGGTGGTAGGCAAGATCCTCCCCACCGCGGTGAGATGAGAGACTGCTTTGCCGGTGGTGAGAGAGGAGGCGGCTTTCAGGCTCGTGCTCCTGGTGGTGAGAGACGCTTTACCGGCCGAGCTCCTAGTCGTTTTTTGCGCGGCTATGGACCTCGTGACCGAGGCCTTGAGAGAGCTTTCGAGGGTTCACGCTTTGGAGGTCGTGGTTATCCTGTTTGTCGTGATAATTTCTTTGATTGTGCTTACCCCACTTTTGAGCAGATGGCTCGGCACTGGTACAGCAGTTTTCGGACTAACCCCAGTGCCGGACCGTTTGCTCACTGTCGCTTTACTTGACTTTGCAGGATCGAGGCATGGAGGACGTGTGGATCATGGACTCAGGGTGCTCTAGACACATGACAGGGCACCGCAAGTGGTTCTCCAGCCTCAACCCCGTGAGCACTAAGGAGTACATCACATTCGGGGACAATGGTCAAGGTAAAGTGTTGGGTGTTGGTTCTGTTTCGCTCTCTGCTAAGGTTTCCCTGAGAGAAGTTGCCTTTGTCCGGAATTTGGGGTTCAATTTGGTTTCTGTTTCGCAACTTCTCGATGAAGGATTTGAGGTTCGTTTCAAGAAGGGTGCGTGCTGTGTTCTTGATGCTGAGGAGACCCTTGTTTGCTCTTTGCTGCCTTTTTGTCAGTTTTTAGGGTCGACCTCACATCTGTTTCTGGCCCTGCTCGCTGTTTGGTTGCTAGTCCTTCTACTGATATTTGGAAGTGGCATAGGAGGCTTGGTCACTTGAGCTTTGATCTGCTAGTCAGATTGAGTTCAATGGGCCTAATCCGAGGATTGCCCAAGTTGAGAGCTGAGAAGGACTTAGTATGCCACCCCTGTCGTCATGGCAAGATGGTTGCCGCTTCTCACATTCCTGTGTCTCAGGTTATGACCTCCTATCCGGGTGAGCTACTCCATATGGATACAGTAGGTCCTGCTCGGGTAACGTCGGTCAGTGGGAAGTGGTACGTGCTTGTTGTTGTGGACGATTTTTCGCGGTTCTCGTGGGTATTTTTCATGGAGTCTAAGGATGAGGCATTTGGTTTTGTTCAGGATCTGGTACTGAGGTTGAGAAACGAGAGTCATAAGGCCATGAGGGCTATCCGCAGTGACAATGGCGGAGAATTCAGAAACTCTCATTTCGAAAACTTCTATCGTGACCTAGGTCTTGAACACCAGTTTTCTTCTCCATATACCCCTCCGCAGAACGGTGTTGTGGAACGCAAGAACCGCACACTTGTTGAGATGGCACGGATGATGCTCGATGAGCATAGGACTCCGAGGCGCTTTTGGGCTGAGGCAGTGAATACGGCCTGTTACATTGCGAACCGGATTTTCTTGCGAGCTTTCCTTGGGAAGACCTCGTATGAACTTCAATTTGGTAGGCAGCCCAGCGTCAAGCATTTACGAGCGTTTGGCTGCAGGTGCTTTGTGCTGAAGAAGGCGGGGCATTTGGACAAGTTTGAGTCTCGTTGTTTGGATGGGATTTTTCTGAGGTATGCTTCTAATTCTAGGGCTTTTCGTGTGTGGATTTTGGAGGCCAAGCAAGTTGTTGAGACTTGTGAGGTTTCTTTTGATGAAACTATGCCCTGCACAACCCCTGCCTTTGAGATTTCAGGTGATGATGAAGAAGGCACCCCCATCTTTGAGGATGAGGAATGTGTGGTTGATGTTGGTGATGCAGGAGCCACTGCACCGGCTGCAGCTCCTGCCCCCTCTGCTACGAGCTCAGATGATGAAGGAGGACCCTTGCCCACGGCTTCCTCTTCACTCCCCTGACAGCAAGCTCAAGCAGAGGTTGGCCCCGCTGAGGACGCAGGGGAGGTGACTTCCGAGATTGTTCCATCTCGGCAGGTCCAGTGGGATCACTCTCCTCACAGGATGATTGGAGACATTCACCAGCATGTCACACGCTCTTCGGTTAACTCTCTAGCCTTTTTCTCCCACTCTGCATATGTTGCTTCTTTTGAGCCCCGGGATGTGTCACATGCATTATCTGATCCTAACTGGCTGAACGCCATGCATGAGGAGTCGGAGAACTTTGAGAGAAACCATGTCTAGGATTTAGTTGAACCTCCACCAAACTATCGCCCTATAGGTACCAAGTGGGTTTTCAAGAACAAACAGGGTGAGGATGGGATGGTTGTGAGGAACAAAGCGAGATTGGTAGCCCAGGGTTTCTGTCAGAAGGAGGGGATAGATTATGAGGAGACCTTTGCCCCTGTAGCTCGTTTGGAAGCCATTAGGATTTTGCTTGCCTTTGCGGCCTCTAAAGGCTTCAAACTGCAGCAAATGGATGTCAAGTCTGCCTTCCTGAACGGGTTCATAGAGGAGGAGGTATATGTGAGACAACCTCCTGGCTTTGAGAGTGCTAGATTTCCAGACCGGGTGTATAAGTTGAGGAAAGCCCTATATGGTCTGAAGCAAGCTCCTAGAGCTTGGTATGCTAGGTTGAAGAGTTTCCTGCTCAAATCTAGGTTTGTGATGGGTTCAGTAGACAAGACCTTGTTTTTGTTGAGTCGTGGCGGTGACACCCTGATAGTTCAGATATATGTTGATGACATAATCTTTGGTGGTTCATCTCACGCTTTGGTGTCTAGTTTTGCTGAACAGATGAGTAGAGAATTTGAGATGAGTCTTATGGGTGAGCTCCAGTTCTTCCTCGGGTTGCAGATCAAGCAAGGCTATGAGGGTACCTTCGTCCATCAAGCCAAGTACACAAGGGACATACTCAAGAAGTTTAACATGGGTGACTCTAAACCCATGACAACTCCTATGAGTACAAACACGGCGCTTGATGCTGATGAAGATGGGGAGGCGGTGGACCAGAAGGAATTTCGAGTGATGATCGGCTCACTTCTATACCTGACGGCGACCAGGCCGGACATTCAGTTCGCGGTCTGCCTTTGTGCGCGCTACCAGGCTTCTCCTAGGACTTCTCACCGTCAAGCGGTGAAGCGCATTTTCAGGTATCTGAAATTCACTCCAGAGCTTGGTCTTTGGTATTCCTTGGGTTCTTCTCTTTCTCTTAGAGGGTTCTTAGATGCTGACCATGCTGGCTGCCGGATTGATCGCAAGTCAACCTCCGGCACATGCCAACTCTTAGGAACCTCTCTTGTCTCTTGGTCCTCTCACAAGCAAGCTAGCGTATCCTTGTCTACCACAGAAGCAGAGTATATAGCTGCTGCTAGTTGCTGCTCCCAGCTTTTATGGATGAAAGCCACCCTTAGTGATTTCGGCCTTAGGTTTGGAAAAATCCCTCTTCTAGTTGATTCTACTTCTGCTATTTCTGTAGCTAAGAACCCCGTCTTGCACTCTAGAACCAAACACATAGACGTGAGGTTTCACTTTCTGAGAGATCACTATGAGAAGGGGGACATAGACTTAGTCCACGTAGCTTCTGAAAACCAGTTGGCCGATATCTTTACCAAGCCCCTAGAGTTTGTCGCTTTTGTGCGCTTGAGAGGTGAGCTTGGAGTGTGCTATCCCTTTTAGTCAGGGATAATACGTAGCTTCCATAGTCTAGAATTTGCTTTTATCTTGCTTTTATTTCTCTTTGCTTCTTTTGCATATTGTATCATATCATGCATCGCATTGTATCATTTGCATTTTCACTTCACGAGTACTAGAGCTCTTTTGGAATGATGAGTTAGTACTTGCTTGTGCTAGATTGTACAGATGCATGCTTGATCATGGTTGGCTAAGCTCTCTTGAGTCTGTTGAATACTAATTGTGAGCTAAGTCATTTTATTCTTTGCAAATCAAAAACCATGATCACCACTTGTTTTGGCTACCTAGCATGTGTAGGAATGTTGAATGCCATGCTATCTTTTCATATCTTTTCATACCTGGATATGCTAGTTGTATGCCTTTGCCATGATTATGCCTAAGCTTTTATGACACCTTGCTTAAATTGAAATTTGAATCAAAATGCTTACAAGTGGTGTCTTATGTGCTGAATTGAGAAAGATCCAGGTGGGTTTGCCTGTCACACTGATCTAGTTCGAGACAGCTTGCCTTTACACTTTGGCATGAACCTGGACTAGGCTGTGTATGACCAAAACCTTGTCTTAAGCTTCTGATGGTTATATAACCTAGGCTTGGCATTGGTTGGTAAGAAGTGGCAAAAGACAAGTAAATAACCCCTGGCACATAAAGAACTTGCTTATGAATACAAATGTCTAAATCTAAAATTTGCATGTTTCTAAAATGCTTATGGCTGGTTGTATATGCTTTGGTTGAGAGTAGCACACCTTGTATGCATTGCTAGCATCTTGCTGTTCATGCCTATCTTGCTAGGTGCTATTCATGTCGGTGATGCTTTCTTTTCGATAACCCTGAAAAATAAGCTTGCTCTTGACATGTGTAAGATAGATTCATTTGAGCTTGTTATATGCTTCCTTGCCCTCACTTGCTCTGTATGCTAGAACTTGTGATTACTAGCTTTCCATCCCTTCTGAGCTCTTTCAGTTACACTCCTTGCATTTCATGGCATATTTTGAGGGGGAGTTATCTAGTTCAGGGGGAGTTGAGTTCAAGGAACCCTTGATGTGTCCATTGTCAACAAGAGGGGGAATTTGGGGAGAAATTAGTGTACTTCCAAAGGGAGAAGTCTTAAAATATGGACAAAGGGGGAGAA
Source organism: Paspalum notatum (assembly GCA_022530915.1). Lineage (NCBI taxonomy): Eukaryota > Viridiplantae > Streptophyta > Magnoliopsida > Poales > Poaceae > Paspalum > Paspalum notatum. Next base: position 34,020,947 of record CM039687.1, on the reverse strand, counting down.
CTCAGGAGAGTTTTAGTTGAAGGGGAGCTTTGCACTTATTTTGCATTTGTGAGGATGCATTTCATGGGGAGTTGAGCTTTTAGCATGCTCTTTGCATCGGTGCGTTGAGCCTTTTGCCTCTGTCTTGAGGAGCCGATGTTTTGTTTTTCGTTTTGCTTCAAGCTGCCTTGTGTTTTGCCTTTGTTTGGTTTTTGGCAGCTTGAGCATTTCTTTTCTTTTCCCTTCTTTTTCAGTTTTACGCTTTTCTTTTGTCTTTGCTCTATTTCAGGTTACAGGTTGGAGATGTGTTGACAATGCACTCATCAAGGGGGAGATTAAGAGCCAATGGATCGGCCTCATTACTCTCCTGGTGTGACGAGTGATTGTCAACGGTACAAGTCCTCCGATGGACTGGAGGCCCTCCGATGGATTGGAGGTAGAGGAGATGAAGACCTCGATGGACTGAGGCAAAAGCCCTCCAATGGACCGGAGGCAAGTCTCAGCGTCGGTCGGCCATGGGAGCTCGGTACACGGAGGGGCGGTTCGGCAACGGCGGTGTAAGCCCTCCGATGGACCGCGAGGCGACTCCGATGGACTGGAGAAGCCGGGTGCCACTGTGGTGCTCCAACCCGAGTGCATGGCGCGAAGGCGTGCGAGGGAGGCTTTGGCGGCTTCGGCTCAAAACCGCCACACAAGTTCAGATGACTTGGTGGGTTGGGCTCCAACTCGCCAAGATTGAAGATTGGGCCAAGACCCGGCCAGGAAGCCCGCAGAATAAAGTTTCTCGGTTTCTGACTTCAAAACCGGGGGAAGCTTCCGAACTACTGGCTACGTGGCGCACATCCAAGCGAGGCGTGGAGAAGAAGAAGATCAAGCCGTCATCGTAGTCGTCCAATTGTATCTTTTCTGTTTGGCCCCTTCCGGGCATTTTTAGAGTAGGGGTCTTAATATAATTGTGTCGTTTAGGGCCTAGGGTATAAATAGACTTGAGAGGCTCCCTTGGAGCTTATCTTGGCAGCCACAAACCCGAGGATTTCCTAACCCTAGCAGCCAAGGTCCAAAGAGAAGAAATAGAGAGGATTAGCTAGGAGATGAGTGCCTAGTTTAGTCTAATCTTGTCTTTAGTGGGAGGATGAAGGGAGGTAGGCTCTAGGGAACTCTTGTAACCTGAATTTCGTGGTTAATTCAAGGTTCTTTGTTGTGAAATTCCAAGTCTTGAGCAGCAATCTCGTCCCTTCCTCTTTGCCCCTTTTCTAGTTTCGTTTTTGGTCCCGTTTCTTGGATTTTGGCTCGTTTTGTGTTGTCCAAGGATGAGACCTTTCTTTTGCTGGTATTTTGCCTTGCTAGGACGTGGTGCATCTCACTAGCCAAGTGCTAGAATCATCCAACCACGAGCAAGGGCCGTTCTTGACGTTTCTAGGTTTTTCGGGTTCAACTCACCAACCTCACGAGATCTGAAATTCCCGTGCAACCCTTGATCTTTTCAAGTGGATCTTTTGGAGTTTGCCAGGGAAGGTACTTAGGATCATCCATGCAAATTTTCGTGAAGTTTCGTTGAGAATTGACCCGGTTTTGGTTCGGTTTTTGGAGTGCCTGCGTGCAGTTTTTTTTCGGTTGTCAACTCACCTACCTCACGAGATTTGGAATTCCCATGGATCCCTTGATCTTTTGGAGCTGATCTTTTGGGATTTGCTAGGGAACGTCCTTAGGATTGTCCATGCAAATTTTCATGAAGTTTCGTTGAGATTTGACCCCGTTTCGATCGTTTTTCGTAGAGGTGTCGGGTTGTTTTCTGCGCGCAGTTTTTCGGAGAACTGACTGTACTAATCGTTTGTCTTTAGGTTTGTCCGAACCCTATACTTCGGATTGTCCGATCCCCTTCCCTCGGATTGTCCAGTCTATAGGTTTTTAGGGCTGTTTTAGCCCCTTTCTTTGGGTTTGTCCGGTCAGTTCTTTTGGTTGAGACAGTATTGTCCGGTCTAGTGTATTTAGGGCTGTTTTTGCATGTTTCTTGCTCCGCTTGCTTTGGGGTTTGTTTTTCTTGGTTTCTTTGGTTTTTTGGAGTGTTGTGGTTTGCTTCAAGCTTGTTTTGTGTCCACCACTGCATGCCCATACTCTTCACTCACTGTTCTTAAGTGAGGCACGCTTCGGTGTGTTGAGTGGCTAGTGTGTGACGCTTACAAGCTTTGTAGCTTGTCTTGTTTTGTTTGTGCCTTGTTGTTCTTGCTTGTTTTGATGCTGCTTTAGTGTTTTCAGTTTAGGGATTCTCAATGTGTCCTAGGGTTAGTAGCTTGTCTATGCTACGTAACTCTGCACATTAGAGAGGTGTAGTTTAAGGTGTTGTGTGTGTTTGTCTGGGTGTAGTGTGTTTGCTCGTTTAGGTGTAGTTTGGTTGCTCATCTTACGTCCTTTTCTTTGGGCGTTATTTTGAGTGCTTCCGCTTTCCACACGATACGTATCTGTTCAGTGGACGGTATCGGGTGTGCGTGTATTTTCGTGAGAGCGCACTTTGGGGTTTGAGTTTGAGTTTTTCAAGTGCTCCTATTCACCCTCCCCCTCTAGTCGCACGTCTCGGTCCTACACTAAAATTAATCTTGGAGAAAACTGTGGCTCCCCTAAGCTGATCAAATAGGATATCAATATGTGGCAGTGGGTACTTGTTCTTGACTGTAACAGCATTCAACGGTCGATAGTCCACGCATAATCTCTTACCACCTTGGTCTTTCTTCTCAACAAAGAGGGGACAGCGCCAAGGTGACGAGCTAGGTTGGATAAACCCTATGTCTAACTGCTCTTGCAGTTGTGTTTTCAGTTCTTTTAGTTCATCAGGCGCCATTCTATACGGCCACTTGGAGACAGGTGCCGTGCCTGGAACAAGGTCTATTCTGAACTCTACATCCCTATCTGGTGGTAGTCTAGGAAGTTCTTCTGGAAACACATCCGGATACTCGCAAGCTACAGGGATCTTTTCAAGTGCTTGTGCTTCAACGTGGGCTTCTGCCGCATTGACCGTGTGATGCACGTGCTCCTAAAGTGGCACATGAATAATCACATCGGTCCCACTGCTCGAGCGCAACTGAACGGTTCTATGCCCAACATCTATCATAGCATTGTGTTGTTTCAGCCATTCCATACCAAGAATAATATCAATCCCTAGGACTGATGAACAAACTTTCTTTTCCCACTTGCAAACGCAAGTCCCTCAGTATGTGATTTGTATTTATAGATGACCCTGCAGCTGTGATGTGGTACTTTTGTTTCAACTCTGTAATTTCATACTCATGCTTCTGTGCATATGCTTTGCTGATGAAAGTGAAAGTCGCTCCAGAATCAAACAAAACCACCATAGGGTGGTCATTGACAAGGAATGTGCCTGCCAAGACGGGTTCACCCTCCGAAACTTGCTCAAGCTGGCTATAGTGCCGTTGGCCCATCTTTGGGGCTGATCTCTTCCCTTCGCCCGTAGGCACTGATCCTGATGTCTTTCGGTGCGAGTGACAGGTGCGTCTGAAATGTTCGGTCTTCCCACATTTGAAGCAGGTATAGCTGGTGTTTGGTTTGGCGGTTGACACTGAAACAGGTGGAGGAGGTGGTACATGGTAGGACAACTTGTGTTGTTGTGCCCCCCTGTGTTGCTCTTGTTGTTGAGGCTCCTCGAGGTAAAATATTTGCAGTGGGAATTGATGCTCAACTTGTTGCCGCTGAGATGGACTCGATGGAGGTGTACTTGCAAGTCTTTTCCTCTGCTGGTCCTCATGGGCCTCGCGGAGGCGATGCTCCATGTCGATGGCGACATCTACCAACTCAGTGAAGCTGTCGTAGCGGCGTCCCAAGTGAGTCAGCAGAGTGGGATCAAACCCTCCCAACAGACGGGCAGCCCTACGCGGGTCGGTGTCGACGTCTACAGGGGAGTACTGCGACAGGTGGATGAAGGCCTGCACTTATTCGAGTACCGACATGTTCCGTTGCCGAAGTACACGGAATTCCCGTTGCTTGAGCTCGATGAGGCTAGGCGGGAGGTAGTGAGCCCGAAAAGACGCACGGAACTCATCCCACGTGACCTGGTGCCCGGCTGGTTGCATTGCCAGGAATGAAGCACACCAGGCCCCCGAGAGACCATGTAGACACTGTGCCGCGAAGCGAGCCTTCTGTTGCTCCGTGAGACAGGGCAGTAGACTGAACTTGGACTCAATGATCCGAAGCCAGTCATCAGCGTCCAAGGGATCTGTGGCCGTGGTGAAGATTGGCGGTTGTAGTGCCGGAAAGTCAGTGTAACTGATCTCTTGCGGGTCACGCCGTCGTTGCTCTTGAGCTATCAGGTTGACGAGTTGTTGAGCGACCTGAGTGGCCAACTCAGAAGGAGATGGTGCTCCATGAGCAGCCCCCTGTGCAAATGTCTCTGGTGGGGTGACCATCTGCAGAAATAAGCCAATCGGGTTTAGTCCAAGAACTTTTGTGCAACCAATGCGGTGATAAAAAGGTCATAGCACCATAAATATATTCTAAATACATGAAAGCATGTAACTGGATAGAATAGCTTGATTGCACATAAAGTGTTAGCCAACATCTTGTAGGGTTGGACAAGCGAGTCTGCTAATGGAAACTCGTGCGCAGTTTTAGATGTGGGACAATACTTCTGAGTTTCGTTAGTATGAGTGTCAAAACGATCGATTTGGGTGGAAATCCAAATACACAAGTGGTCCAATGACTAGTCCCCTACATCTTTCTTATAGGTCACTTCTACAAATGAGACTAGGATGATGGTGCAAAGTCGATTTGCTAGCTACACTCAGGTTTCTAGCTCCACCTAAGACAGTCACTGGTTTAAAAATCAACTGTTATTCTCCCGTGCAAGTTCTCAGATTAGGTGGGTGAAACGTGAGGTGTGTTGTCTTCATTCTTACTCGATTTCTCTTTCGACTTTTAAAGAACAAGGTTGGTCGAAAGAGCAAACCTAAGGTATAGATGAGAGAAGCCTAGATGCCATGATGCATGATTCGTCATATTCGTTCTCACATCACACCACTTGTACATTATATATAGCTAGAGATAATTCGGTGACATATATGCACGTCTCTCTTTAATGCAACTAGTCGTTCTCTAGTCGTTCTTAATTTCGCACGTGGTTAGTGTACCTGCAGGAAAATGCATGCTCATACATTACCACCTAGTGTGGCATCCACGCGTGACCGCTGCATGGACAACGTAGAGTGGGCCGTTGCACCTTTTCCTCAAAGCCTGACTTTCCACCAATACTGGGGATTGTCGAGAAAAAGGTGAATCCCAAAACCAAATGTAAGTGTGGTGGGTATGAAAGCCTCAAACATGCCCACCACCCTTAAAGAGCTTTTACTTATACAGCATGAATGCAGGGTGCACAACCATTTGCAAATCCCGATAGCTTCCACTAGTACTGGGGATAGCTATGGCCGAAAAGTTGCTTCTCAAATCACCGAATATGCATATGAGTTCTATCTAGGTCAGAATGTCAATGATGTCACCTAGATAATACTAACATCCTTAGTATGGGCATAGCGCATACTCTCATTTTTGAATTACTTGAAAGGGTTTTTCGAAAATAGTTTTGTAAACCAAAACGTGATGATATAACTGTTGTCTGTGTATGATCAGCTCTGACACCAGCTGTGGCGGAACCGCCCTGCTTAATCCAGACTTAGCACACCTGCCACCTCTAGCTCGCAGTGCACCTAGGCTAGACTAAACCCGGTAGTCCGTCGAGAGTACTTCGGCTCTCGATAACACCATTCCCAGAGGAACCGACATCAAACACATCAGACTCTCGAAGGAGCCACAACAGTTACAATCATCACAGGTAGTTGATACAGAGAGTAAGAGACTTTAATTTACAGACCAAATATATGAAGTCAAATACATGTTCAAAATATAGCGGAAGCGATTTCAGAGTATATATATAGCGGAAGCGTTTTTAAAACATCTCGCAGTGGAAACAAACTCAAATAGTCTCCATGCAGAGATAAACAAGGCGAGTAGCACCGAGCCCATCGGTACTACCACCTCCAACACAGTTATCCAGATGTCGCCAGTACCTGTAATCCATAAGTGGGAGCAAACCTTGAGTACTAATTACTCAGTAGCACTTAATGGAAATGACTTACGGCTGACGCAAAGCTTGCTTACTAATCATGTTGGTCCTTAGCCATTGAATTTTACAAAACCATATTGATATGAGATAGCAGGATTTGACAGCTGCTAGCTCTCTTTTAATAGCAACATGATCAGAAATATATATGTAACTTGCATAAATAAGATCATCATAACATGATAACTTACATGATATAAGACATCCATATCCAAGCATGTAGATATACAAAATCATGATTTACAAGCATAGTAATATTCATGTTGATTACTACATTGGACGTCAGTGGCATTGGCATTCTCACACCTGGTGAGCATTAGCGATTCGAGTCGATTTGTTAATTCTCGGGAAAAACTAAAAATGCCAGAGGTATATGCTTACTAGCCATCGCGTTCCCACATATAGTCCCCATCTCCACTTGTCCCATCCCAAGTTCGATTCCAACCCACCATTCCCCAGGTTTAGCCCCCATGTAGCGTTACCGCGGCGTACCGGGTCAGGCCTCCACGAGTCAACACCCAAGCGCCCCTGGGCCCGATGGTAGGACCAAGTCTCTGTTCTTCGGATGGCACAAGTAAGACTTTCACCGGTCCATTATCCCGGATAAGCATCTCTAGCAATGTTATGCCGACCAATAGGCGAACAACGACCGGCCTTATGCGACTCGGGCGGAGTCCAATGCACAATATAGTAAACAGTAAATAGCTCATAAAATCTCCGCCCGGTCTCCATTTAAATCATAAGCATAAATAATAACTTACCTCAGTGAGATTTTTGTAAATTGTGGAACCACCACGCGACGAGTGACTCCATTCACCCGTGTCTACTCGCACCTAGCAATTACTAGGCACTCGTCCCACGAACTCTAAGTATAGGTGCTAGGGCCAGGGCGGCCAGGAAGTCTAATGCAGTTGGTTTCAAACAACTCCTAATGCATATGCGTAATCATCAAACAAGATTTGTATTAGTTGGGAGAAATCATGGTCCTGCCTACCTTTGAGTATTCTTATGAAAACAAACAAACTAATCTAAGTTAGTTTGCCGGGTTGTGAGGCTTTGCCCCAAGCAACACCTTGGAACAGGGACGGATACAATCAGCGACCCTTCGTCTTCAGGTTGAGCAAAAACCAATTCCTGGTGCAATCCATTGTCCGGCTTCTCGATCAATAGTAGTTTTTCTGTTGATCCTTCTTTCGCGGAATCTATATGCATGATATAATATGCAAGTGAGTGCAAGAGAAAGCAAATGTATGCATGAGGTGCAAGTGAAACATAATGTATGTCAAGTAGCTAGTGACGAATGATTCAAATATTCTTAGTTTATATACATCCAATAATAACGAAACTTAACAACCTTACTAAGAAATCGTACAACCCATGGTTTAAGAAATCGTACAAGCCATCACTAAGAAATCATACAACCCATCACCACATTTTTATCTCTGAAGTTACCATAAATTACTGTCTTATATGTGTACACAGTCCCTATCAAAGGAAATGAAAGTGTCTCTCAAAAACAACTCCATTGAATACACATGGAATCACAAGATGTATTTGATGGTGTGCAGCAAGGAACTTTATATATGCACAAAAATGTTGTCACTTGTAGTTAAACATATATACGCAAATTAATGGACACACTGCCTTTTTGAATACAATGCACTCATGAGTTTATGTAGTTAGACTACTCAAATTGATCCCGAACTTTTATCACATGCAAAAACGTACTACATAATGTTACTGTCAAAATTTCAGTTACAAACAAGTTATAATTAATTTATTAAAATTCTAGCAAGTTATCAGCCCTATAGCTTCTCAGATTTTTCATAAGTTATCCATAGTTTGATAGGACATCTATTTTCCATATAAATAATAGGGTCTAATTCAACTGCACACTAAAACAGTCCTCACCAATTCCACCAAAATACTTTCAGGAGCCTCTACACCATCAGCATACCACCATATTTTTTCATGTATTTATTCTTGCATTCTAGAACCTCTTTGTCCTATTATTTTGTTGATCAAATCATTACTTGTCATTTTCAAACCACCACACAAACTCAACATGCATAGCCTCAAACTTCAACAGTGAGTTACATATGCTAAGGACAGTATATAAAAAATACCAGAGAGTCATTTCAAGTATATTTTATATGGCAGTATTTTCCATGGCATAAAAATGCAAGAAACACAGAGATAAATGTAAAACAGTAAGTAAATGGGTAATGCTAGTGCTACCAAAAATTACACAGAGCCTAAACAGCACACCAAAGCTACTGTCCAAGTTTCACATCATTTGGAGTCCATCGACATCACTTTTGGTATTTATCTTACTTAATCATGCATGCAACAAAACAGAGGGCAAAACAGTCTTTTTACACATCCACATCATAACCATACAAATCTTTTTAAGAGGTGTCTAATCCAACTAAGTTTGTCTTTTTAGGATTTTTCTTTGATTTGTTATGATTTTCTAAAGTTATCAGCCGAAAATAACAAATCTAAAAAGAAAAATCCAAGATCCAGGACCTAAACGAGATTAACTATATACTTCAGGGGCTAGCATGGAAGATTCACCAGACTCATACTACTGTGCAATGAAACTAACTTGCGAAACTTCGAAAAGACAGGGGCTAAACCAAAAAACTTCCGCGTCTTCTTCTTCCTCTCGCCGGGGAAGAACCGCGCGCGGCGGGAGGAGAGGCGTGGCTGCGCCGGCGGCGGTGGGGCCGGACTTGGAGCCGAGTTGGTCGCCGGATGTGCTCCCATCCATGGGCTACCTGTACCCCAAGATCTCGTCACCGGTGGTGGACTAGTCGAGCGGGAACGCGGCGGTGAACTGGGGCGACGGCGCATGCAGCTCGGCGGCGGTGCGGCTCGATTCCGGTCGGGTAGGAGGTGGCAGGGGCCGAGGGTGAGCCTCACGGCTGCGCGAGGACGAGGAGAACCCGGCGCCATAGGCCTGGGCGTAAGGGAGGGTGCCAGTGTTGGGGTTCCACGGCGAGGTGAGGGGACGCTGGGGCGGCACTCGGCGTCGCGCGTGGGGGAGGTGAAGGAGGCGATTTTGACGCACTAGAGCTTCGGGGTTCGGTGGAGAAGGGTCGCGTGAGCATGGAGCCAGTGATGGCTTAGAGGAAGAGGGACCGAGGCGACCCAGACGCGAGTTCGCACTTGGTGTTCGCCATGAACTCGGCGATGGGGTGCGGCGGCGCGTCGACTCGATTCGGCGGGACAGGAGGAGAAAGGGGCTGGGGTCGGGTGCTTTAGCTGCGCGGTGCCTTGGCGAACTTGGTGGAGGTGGAGTGAAGGTGCGGGGATGGCCCGGAGTTGGGTCTCCGCGGCGAGGTCAGCTCAAAGAGCTTGGAGCTCCCATGGCTACGCGCTCTGCTCGCGACAGCAAGAGGTAGAGAGGCGAGCAAGGGACTGGGACGAGGGTGAACGAGGCCGCGTCCGCGTCTAGGTGAAGCCGAGGCCGAGGCGCAGCGTCGATCCGTGGTGGCGTTGCGCTGATCGTACGCTGGCGGCCGCGTGGAGCGCGCCAGCTGGGCCTTGGTGTGGGGGATAGATATCCCCTAGGCCTTCACGGCGTGGATTCAGTACATGGGCCGTTGGAGGGCCCAATGGAGATAGCATGCCCTTTACAAGGTGCCGACTAGTCTTGTGGGCCCGAGAACGGATGACGAGCTTGAAGACCAAGTCAAGGCGCTATAATTCAGGAAAAGGCGTAAAGGAGTTGGTTTGGACTCTGTATTAAGAAGCAGCAGGACTCAGGAAAGGTAGCGTATAATCGTAGATTCTGTAGGATTCCAAGCCGGGTAGGACTCATAGATGGAAACTGACTTGTAACCCAAGCCTTTCCAGACTATATAAGGCAGGTGAGGGACCCCTACGTAGACAATCAATCATCTCATCGCATACTAGCCACCGAACATCCTAGCCCTCATTGTAACCTTGAGAACTCAGATCAATACAACTCGTAGCAAACAGGACGTAGGGTGTTATGCATATCGCGGCCCGAACCTGCATAAACCCTTGTGTTTTGTCACCTCTCTACACGAACCATCGAGCTACGCCGATCTCACCACCCCAAAAAGCACTGCATAACACACCCTGTGGTGCATTGCCGGTATCAAACGCCGACAGTTGGCGCGCCAGGTAGGGGGCGGCGAAATTGACATCAACTAGCTCCATGGCCGATCACCTCGTCAATGGCTTCACCCCAGGTGACATGATCCAGTTTGGATCGATCACCTTAATCGCCGATCGGAGCGGCGACCTTCATTAGCTCCGCAGCGCACCGGTGCAACTGCGCATCATCGTGCGACCATCGACCACTCCAGGTCCCAATGGGCAATCTGCACCGTCGGATCATCGCCAAGGATCAATGCCTCGTCAGCCTCCTCCGACTCCGCGCCAAGCCTCAACACGTCGGCATGAGGCGCCAGCCCCTTGCCAGAATCCGCCTCCGCGTCGTGCTGAGCCAGATCATTCTCCACGTGGTCATCAGGACTCGGGAACGCGAACCAACTGGAGGGTCTCCTTCAGGGTTGGATCAACATCAACCACGCCGACTCGGGCAGCACCTGCAACGACCACCACTTCGGCCCCGACTCGTCGCACAGCGCTCCCAACTTCCCTGACTCAGGTCTAGACTCAGATTAGTCGGGGGCCGAGAGCAGGTCCCTTGGGAAACCCCTCTCGAGATCCACGGCGGGCCCACACCTCAGGCAACGCTCCACAGAGCCCGAGGCGAGTTCCTGTTGATACTCGTTCCTGGGTCCCACGTCCACTGCGGGTCCCACCACCTCCGCCCGCACCGAAGCGAGCCCGGCCAGCCTCGCCTGTCCAGGGCGAAAAAAGACTTGGGTCGAGCCCGTCATTCCCTCCATCCCGATCGGTCTCCGCAACTCTGCTACCACGTACCAGAGGCTACTCTCCCGTGCCTCGGCTCCCCTCAACAACGACGAGAGTGCGCGGGGGGTGCCCGACTCAAGTTAGTCCGTGCCTCTTCCGGACGATTGCATCTACAGCGGGCCCGACGCGCCGCCGATTGACTGTCGCATGCGGCTCGTCATCGACTCTACCCCGGTGGGAAGATCTGTTCACCGGTGCACCTCGCTGACCGACGAGACTCGTCACCACCCAGTGGTTGCTTGGAGGGCTCGCGATGTGGGGCATCCCCACATGATCTACAACATCGAGACTCCTACGGTCTCTTAACACGGCGCGACCACCACAACGACCACGGTCCTGGCTTTGAACACCAGTGTGGGGGTGGAGACCACGACCACCGGCAGATCCGAGGGTTCGCTTCCGGGCTCTACGCTCTGTTTTTCTGAGCTCCTCGTGATCAGTGGTGCACTAAATGAGATCGACGAGGTGGACTCAGACGATGAGTAACCTGTCCTCGCCGAAACCTCGCAAGATCACCACAGGAGGGAAAGGGCGAACCGCATTCGTAATATCCAGCGTCGTCACATTCTAGGCAACAAAGATCCCACGCTGCCCATCTCGATAAACGAGGTAACCTAGGATAGCGAGGACAATCAAGAAGTGTAGAGCCATTGGCGCAGGAACCAAGCGCGACAGCGACGTCGCAATTGGCAGGCTGGTCAAGCCAAATGATAGCGGGTGGCCGCGCTTCCTGGACGCAATCTTCTGAAGGAATTCGAAGGGGTCATGGAGATCTCGAGTCAAGCCCTGCGAGCTCCTCCCCAACAACGAGGACGGGGAGGCTATCAAGACCGTTCTAGCTCGAGCAGCGGACCACCTCGTGCCCAGGCATCAAGAGGCCGATGATGCACGACAGGTCATCAACGCTAACCACGATGCACATCACAGCATCGAGCAATCTCGCGCTCAGCGGCACCAGCTTGAGATAGACCGGCAGGCAAACTACGGCCGAGACTATGGCCCCCCTCAACGTGCTCCAGCTGCCAAGGGACACTGGGGAGCTGTCTCCATGAACAGCTCCGCTCCCCGAGTCAGATCTGAGTGGGACCATCGCCCTCAGTCCCCGCCGCTCCAGCCAGATGAGGACCGCGGTAACCCGGCTAGCATCGCCGAAGCTGCCATAGCGGCCTTCGGTCGGAGGATTCAAGACGTCGAGTGGCCGCCCAATTTTAAAATCTCAAACATTGAAAAGTTTGAGATGAAGATGGATCCGCGGAACTGGCTGGCCGTGTACACTACCGCGGCCCGGGTGGCCAATGCCTCAGAAGATCTCATGACGGCCTACATCCCAATCAAGTTGGGGCAGGATGCGCTTCAATGGCTTCGCCACCTCAGGCGGGGTTGCATTGAAGACTGGGGCGACTTCCTTCACCTGTTCATCACCAACTTCCAGTCACTCTCCGACAAGCCGGCGCAACGATAGGACCTCAAAACCATCAGGCGCAAGGATTCAGAAAGCCTGCGATTGTACCTCAAGCTGTTCCAGCTCTCAGGAATCGTATCCCCGACGTATCTGAGGATACGGTGATTGACGACTTCCTTCAGGGCTCAAACGACCAGGTCTTCATCAAGCACATACTGGAATGGATGCCCACTACCTCGGAGCGCCTCTTCCAAGAAGCGGACCGCTACATTACGGTGGACGAACAGGCTCGCGACCTTATCCGCCCCCGACAGGACGATCATGGCAAAGGCAAGCAGGAGAGACACGAAGAACCCTCGCGGCAAGATCGCCGCTGGGACAAGAGGCCTCAGGAGGAGGTCCGAGCCGTGGCTCCAGCTCCAGTACCACCACGTGGCCCGCCTCCTGCCCCAGCTCGGACCCTCGATCAACTCCTCGATGGGCCGTGCCCTGCGCCATACTCTCAGGAACTACCGCGACTTCAAAGCCATGCTGACACGCGGCCAGTTCCCAGTACCGCAGCCTACTCCGCTGCCACCCCCACCGCGGAACCAGCCTCCGCAACGACCAACCGGAGGCAATAATTAACGCTTCCCAGACGTCAACAAGGAGGTCAACTTCATCCTAGGGGGGCATGGAGCATATGAGAGCAAGCGCCAGCAGAAGCTGGACGACCGGTGGATCAATGCGGCCACTTCAGAGCCGCCGCAACCATACGATTGGTCCCATGAGCCAATCTTCTTCAGTCAGGCGGATCAGTGGCTCAACTTCGATGAGCTAGGCAAGTACCCGTTGCTGGTAACCCCCATAGTCAGGGAAACCTGACTCAAAAAGGTACTGATCGACGGCGGGCAACCATCAACGTAGTGTTCCCTAGAGCTCTGCAAGACATGGGGATCCCGCTCAGCAAACTCAAGAAGTCGGATACCCCATTCTTCGGAATTGTACCGGGCGCGGGTGAATATCTGCTCGAGCACATCTATCTACCGGTTGCCTTTGGCACTGCAGAAAACTTCCGCGTCGAGATGTTGCGCTTTGAAGTTCCGACCTTCAACTGCGTCTACAATGCCATTATCGGGAGTCCTGGGCTAGCCAAGTTCATGGCTATCCCGCATTACCCATACCTCGTTGAAAGGATCAAGATGTCCAAGAGGGGGGATGAATTGGACTTATAATTTCTAAACTTAAAATTAAATCCTATCGCACAAGTCCCAATTCACCCTAGTGCCTAAACAAGTGATCCTAATAAACTACACGCACAAAAGGTTTGCAATCTAGAGCCAAGCATGCAATTCTAAGAAAGTAAGGTGCGAAAACTAAATGCGGAAATGTAAAGAGAAGACACAAGGATTTTTTCCCGAGGTTCGGGGAGACACACGGTCTCAACCCCCTACTCCTCGTTTGGCGCCCCTCGCAAGGATTTGCTCTCGCGGGCTCCTCATAAAGATCCCGGCCTCAAACCTCGCAAGGAATGAGGTTGGCAAAGTGACCTTCGCAAAGGTCAAGCAACCCCTTGATCCACGGACCAAGTGCTCTCTTCTTAATGTAGCTCTTCTCCGCTCCGGACCGGCGAGCTTGAGCCGGCTACAATCCCTTCGCAAAGGGCTTGCTCCGCTTCTCCCACAAGCTCTGGGAGCTCGCGGAATGCACGACCGCAGCCATCTAGCTGATCGCAACCACCAAGAGTAACAAGCTTTGGCTTCACTTGAATCAACCTCACTTAAGAAGTTCTCTTCTCTCAAGTCTCTAGCCCAAAGCTCAAGAGTTTAAGGATTTTTGATGTGGTGATGACCTTTGAGTGTATAGAGGTGTTCCTAGGTTGCAAAGGTGTGAAATGGAGGGAGGGGGAGTCCTTTAAATAGAGGAGAGCTCAAAAACTAGCCATTATTGTACAAATTAGCTCTCTGCGCAAACCATCGGACGGTCCGATGGTCCGACCGGTCCGATGCATGTTGAATTCAAATTCCCGTTTTTGCGCCACTGCCCTGAGACCATCAGACTGTCCGATGGTTAGACCATCGGACGGTCCGATGCACGTAAACACCCAAACCAAGCAACTGCGACCCTCCCTGTCCAACTGGTCCGATGGACCATCGAACGGTCCGATGGTGCAAGCATCGGACGGTCCGATGGCGCACTTGGCCTAAAACCAGCTTGGACAGGCCTCCTTGTCTAGCCTGTCCGATGGACCATCGGAAGGTTCGATGGTACAACCATCGGATGGTCCGATGGTACAGAAAATGCAGATTTTGAAAGGTTTAGAAGGAGAAAGAAGATGACGGAAGTCTCTTTTTGGTTTTAGGGAAAGGGTTGAGTGATTTTGGCTACGTTTTGAGTGATTGAGCTTTGAGACTAAGATGCACTTGAGTGGAGTAAACTTTTGAATTAGAGATTTGTTCAAGCTACTCACCTTGGCCCCTCTTGATAGTACGGCCCATCTAAAAATAGCAAAAGGAATCCTAAGTACCCTTCTTTCGACTTTACGGTACTTAGCGCTAATAAAGCTCGTTCTTTTCGCTAGACATTCAATCCGAGGGCCATCCTTCATAAGATATAAAATTGAATTTGATGGAGGGGTCTCATTTTAATAACCAATGAGCAAGATATTAAACCAAGCACCTTCATGTCATGAGCTTGTTAGCAAAACAATAAGGTTGTCATTAATCACCGAAACCTCTACCTCTTAGGGTCATGTTTCTCACAATCTCCCCCTTTTTGGTGATTGATGACAACACAAGAGTAGTGCTAGAAGAGTAAAACGCGAAAGAACAAGGCTCAAAAGAAAACAGCATATACACACAAGGTCAATCACAATCAAGGACCAACGTCATGATCAACAACCGACAAGCTCAAAAGCAAATAGTCATGACATGGATCAACATCCAAAATAAATATCCAACATACATCACAAGATAAGACTCTCAAGCTCCCCCTAGCTCTAAGCTAGCTCTCCCTAGGTCTACTCACCCTCTAACACTCCTATACATATCTCCCCCTTTGGCGTCAAGCACCAAAAAGGAAGCACTCTATGAGCTCGACGGAGGAGGAGTGCCGTAAGGGAAACCCATCGTCACCGCACGGATGTGGAAGTCAAGATCGGCGTCATCAGGGGACTCTGCAGTGGCCTCGTCAACTGCCTGTTGGGCATCGGGAGAGAGCGTCTGACTGGAAGGTGCAAGCAGATTAGAAACAGTCTGGGTAGCCTCAGCTATCGTCACAGGAGCTGTCGCTGCAGTCGTCGAACCGTTGGTGGAAACAGTGTGCGAGCTCAGGTCCATCGACTGAGTATCAGCCTGTGTCTGCACCAGACCAGTAGCAGAGAGCTCAGGTAGCGCTGAGCTAGGTGTAGCTGCTGAATTGTGAGGTGGCTACCCTGAAGTGAGATCCTGTGAAACAGGAATAGGAGTTGAAGGAGCAGAGGCAGCTGGTAACTCAGGCTGTGTCGGCGGCGTGGAGTCAAACTCTAGAGTGCGAGCCGGCAACTGACTCATCTCCAATCAAAAACTGCTTCCAAGCAGCTCGGTATACTGGAAGTGTATCCTTGACGTGCTGAGCGTGCCCAGGGTGGAGAGAGGGCTCCCGTGACTCCTGTCTGTGGGAGGTAGCTGAGACTGAGAAGCCGTTGGCAGTGGAGGAGCCGAAAACTGCTAATGCAGCGTATCAAGCTGCCTCTGAGTGTCGGTGCGGAGCTCTGCCACAAGGGTTTGGACAGTCTCAAGAATCTGAGCCTGAGACTCTATCTGCTGCTGGTGCACCTGGGCAAAACGATCATCACTGCGCTGCTGCTGCTATAAGATGGCTTGCTGTAGCTGGGTCTGCTGCTGAATCAGGGCCTCAAAGCGCTGATCGCTCCTCTGCTGCTGTGCCATCATCACCTGAAGTATGGAAGCTATGTCGGTGGCGGTGGCAACCTGAGCAGCTGTGACCTGCAGTGGTGGAGAAGGAGGAGGTGGAGGGTCACGCGAGCCACCGGCCTCACTATCGTGAGCCAGAGGTGTCAGAGGCCATGGGCGCTCATCATCCGAGTCGATGCTGTCGTCCTCACTCTCCTCCTCTACGGCAGCGTCATCTCCTGTCTGTGTCGGTTGCCTCTTCGGTGGAGCATCACGCACTGGGCGCATTGACTGGGCACTGGCCATGTAGATCCTGTAGTAAGAGCGAATCGTGTCCTGAAACAGAGTGAAGTGTGGCGGAGGGCGCTGAGGATCATATGCAATCTGACTAAGCATATGTGATATGAAGTGAGCATAGGGGAAGCTCCGGTGCATCCGTATCCTATCGGTAATAACATCCTCAATCTCTGCCAGGAGAAAGTCCACCACACAAAACTGAATCCTCTCAACAAGAGCCCGGAGGAGGTGCTGCTGCAGGTTCGTGAGACGCTCACGAGCTCCCTTCCACGGAAGTAGAGTCTAGGCCATGGCCCTGTGCAAAGCGTTAGCGAGACGAGTGAGCTCGGACGGCAGCCTCTCACGGTACCCCTCTCTGAAGATCGCTCGGGCCTCCTCCAGTAAGAGAGGATTCCCCCCGACCTTGGAGCGTCGAGGGGACTCCGAATCTCCGTAGACGTCGATGTGTAAGCGCCTGTCAAAAAGTGTAAGGCCTAGGAGCTAGGCCACATCCTGCCTCGAAAGCCTGACGCGCTGACTCCCAAACATAAACTAAATATACTGACGGCCCTCCTCAAACAGTGTAGCATAGAATACTCAGACCCACTCCTCACTGTACTTGAACTTGTGCTCGAGCAGATCTTTCAAACCAGGTATGTGCTGAAAGAACGGATAGACGTTCTGGCCAAGCACTGTCCCTATCCTCGACGGACTCAGTACTGCATGGGGAAACATATCCATCCCTGCTCTCCGGTAGCTCGGTAGAGTGAGGCCTGGACGAGAGTCCAGAAGCTCCTGTCGACACGGGGGTCTCGCTGCTCCAGGAACCATCTGCTGGAGGTGATAAGATATCTAATCTTCTTAAGCTTCTCACATTGTAACCCTGGTAGCCGACCAACTGAGCGTCTTCAAAGAGGACAGGAGCTGTGGGCTGGATAGGTAGAATAATCTCGTCCTCACTGGACTCACAATCAAGCTCAGCCTCGGACTCTGACTAGAGAGTGGGCTCTGGAACTGGCTGAGGGACTGCTTTCGGGGTAGCCTTGGCCTTCTTCCTAGCCTCCGCCCCTTGTCGGGCTATGATCTCAGCAGCCGAGGTCGTTCGCCCACTCTGTCGCTTGGGAGTGGGGAACTTGGTGTGAGCCTTGTACCCCTTCGGTGGCGGAGGGTCGACTAGAATTTGTGTCGGCCTGCCAGAGAGGGGAGGGTTCTTCCTTGGCTCTGCAATCCTAATACCTCCCGCTCGATGACTCTCCATAGCATCATGGGCATCCACAGCCCTCTCGGTGGCCTCGGCCTCTCGCTGCTCCCGAGTCTTCCACTTTTTCCAAGCGGGCTCCTGAGCGACGGCCTTTCCCTTGTCCTTGCCAGACCGGAAGGGGAGGAGACCGAGGATGAGAGATGAGGGCCCGGCGGCGGAGGCACGGCGGGCGGCTTGGTACCGCGGCAGCGCGAAACGGCGGTGGCACAAGCGGCACGGGCACGTGGTGGTGGGGCCGTGGTGGCGGGGCGATGAGGCGGTGCGGCGGCTGCGAGGCGGTGGAGGTGCGGCAGTGAGGCATCGTGGCGGTGAGGCGGTAGAAGTGAGGCGGCACGGCGGTGAGATGGCGCGATGGTGAGACGGCATAGCGGTGAGGTGGCGGCGGGTGGCTAGGGTTAGAAGGCGCGGTGTGAGTATGGACATCGGTAGGTGGAAAGAAAAAAAAAGGAAAAACAGGCCCACGACTAAAGGGGAACCCTAGCCGTTCGGGTGCCATCGGACGGTCCGATTGTCCAGTCCAATGCACCACCGGACGAGTTGGGCAGAGAGGTGACAAGGGATTCGAGCACCATCGGACGGTCCGATGGGTCCGATGGTGCGTCGGACGAGGTAGACAGAAGGGTCTGCCTGGAGGAGGAGCCGAGGGACCACCGGATCGGACGGTCCAATGGTTCACCGGACGAGATAAACATACCGGTCAAACTTTGAGGAGGAGACGCTGAAGGACCATAGGACGGTTCGATGGTAAGACCATCGGACAGTCCGGTGGTTGAGAAAGACGCTGAGACAACTGAAAAACTCCTTTCTTGCTCAACCTGTTTGAAGATTCAAACAAACACAAGTATGGGCAATCTAAGGTGAAACCCTTTCCTCTCAAACCCTCTAAAATAGGTGCATTTTCTCATGATATATATAGTTTTAAAATTTTTTAAGCATAAACTCCAAATCCAAGAAAATTTTCAATTAAGATCCAAGAAATGTATGGGTCTATCCGTAGGAGAACTAGAGATGATTGACTCCTGTCCCGGAGGGATTTGACCCAATAAGCATGAAGAACAATGCTAGACCTTTGCTTTATTCTCTTTTCATGACTAGAGACGCTTGTACATGCAACAAGTCTCCATACCATCAAGAGTGCTCCTTTGTGACACTACCGTATGCAATGCACGTGCAAGCTACAACAAGCGTGGATAGGAATTGAAACATGCGTGCACATCTATATGACAAGGAATGCAATGCACGCGGAATTTAAAATCTACACTTGCCACATTTACTCCCCCCGCAAGCTTCTTCAAGAGAAGCCTTTCAACAAGCCATGAGTGAAACCAAGTTCCATGGGCTCATGCTAGACCCGTGCTCCTCTCTATCTTGCAGCGGTTAGGCAAGCACTTACTCCTATATGATGCAAATTATATGACAAGGCAACTTACATGATCGTTCTAGCATCTAGCACGTTGAGCTCACTTCGAAGTCTACAAAAGTTGCTCTCATCTAGGGGCTTAGTGAATTTATCTGCCAATTGCTCCTTAGTTCCCACGTTTCGCAAGAGGATGTCTCCCTTTGCGACGTGGTCCCTAATGAAGTGATGGCGAATATCTATGTGCTTGGTTCGAGAGTGTTGGACCGGGTTGTTAGCAAGCTTAACTGCGCTCTCGTTGTCACAAAGGAGAGGGATCCTAGTAAGCTCGACTCCGTAATCCTTGAGCGTTTGCTTCATATATAGAAGTTGCGCACAAGAGGACCCGGCCGCTATATATTCCGCTTCAGCGGTGGACAAGGATACGCAGTTTTGCTTCTTAGACGACCACGAAACGAGTGAGCGCCCAAGCAAGTAGCAACCCCCAGAGGTACTCTTACACTCAACACGACATCCGGCAAAGTCCGAATCCATGTAGCCCTAGAGTTCAAAACTAGCGCCCTTGGGGTACCACAAGCCTATGCTAGGGGTGTGCTTGAGATACCTTAGGATTCTCTTCACCGTTGTGAGGTGAGACTCCTTGGGATCGGCTTGAAACCGGACACACAAGCACACACTAAACATGATATCCGGCCTAGAAGCACACAAGTAGAGAAGCGAACCTATAATGGACTGATAGAGGGTTTGGTCCACCTTGATACCACTTTCATCGGCTTCGAGCTTTGCATTAGTTGCCATTGGGGTTTCAATTGACTTCCAATCATCCATCTTGAATCTCTTGAGTAGATCTCTTGTGTATTTTTCTTGATAGATGAAAGTCCCTGCCTTTAATTGCTTGATTTGAAACCCAAGGAAGAACGTGAGCTCACCGATCATTGACATCTCAAATTCCTTTGCCATCATATTGCCAAATTCTTTGCACAACTCTTCCTTTGTCGACCCAAAGATAATATCATCAACATAGACTTGACAAACAAAGAGATCATTGTCCATCTTCTTGGTGAATAAGGTGGTGTCAACTCGGCCAATTTTGAACCCTTTCTCAATAAGGAAGTCCCTAAGCCTGTCATACCAAGCTCGAGGTGCTTGCTTAAGACCATAGAGAGCTTTGGACAACCTATATACATGATTTGGATTGTTGGGGTCTTCAAAATCGGGTGGTTGTTCAACATAGACGAACTCATTGATATAGCCATTGAGAAAGGTACTCTTCACATCCATTTGATATAGCTTCATGTCATGATGAGTGGCATAGGCCAATAGGAACCGAATAGCCTCCAATCTTGCAACTGGTGCAAAAGTCTCTCCAAAATCAATTCCTTCAACTTGAGAGTATCCCTTTGCTACTAGCCTTGCCTTGTTTCTCACAATGTTGCCTTCATCATCTTGCTTGTTCCTGAAGACCCACTTTGTTCCAATTACTCTAGCACCCTTTGGTTTAGCCTCAAGTGTCCAAACTTCATTTCTTGTGAAATTGTTGATCTCTTCATGCATGGCATTCACCCAATCCCGATCACTTAAGGCTTGATCAATGGTTGTAGGCTCGATGCTAGAGACAAATGAGTAGGCTTGAACAAATGCAGCCGTATTGCGAGACCTTGTTGTCACACCTCTTGTAGGACTACCAATAATGAGTTCCTTGGGATGTCCACTTCTGAGTTGACTTCTTCGTTGAGGTGCCACTTGAGGTGCTTGAACCGGTGCATCAACATCTTGAGCTTGCTCTTCAATTCGCTCTTGAGGTACATGCACATCTTCATTTGGAAGTATTTTATCTTGTTCACTACCATCTTGATGTGCCATGGAAGAGGATGGTTGATTAACAATTTGTACTTCATCTTCATCCTCTTTTGGCTTGATGTCACCAATTGGCATATTTTTCATTGCCTCTACAAGTGGTTCCTCATCTATATCCACAACATCAACATGTGCTCCTTGGGAGCCATTAGATTCATCAAATTCCACATCATACGTCTCTTCAACTAAGCCGGTGGCTTGATTGAATATGCGGTAAGCTTTGGACTTTGATGAGTAACCAAGTAAGAAACCAATATCACAACACCTTTGAAACTTACCCAAGTGTTGGCGCTTCTTGTAGATATAGCATTTGCATCCAAACACCCGGAAGTATGAGATATTGGGTTTTCTCCCATTGAGCAATTCATATGGAGTCTTGTCAAGGAGACGGTGAGGATATAGCCGGTTGGAGGCATAGCAAGCGGTGTTAATAGCTTCGGCCCAAAACTTCTCATTAGTGCCATATTCATCAAGCATTGACCTTGCGAGAGTGATGAGGGTCCTATTCTTCCTCTCCACTACACCATTTTGTTGAGGAGTGTATGTAGCGGAGAACTCATGTTTGATTCCAACCTCATCACAATACTCTTCAATGTTGGTGTTGTCAAACTCTCTTTCATTGTCACTTCTAATCTTTATAATTGAAGTGTTGAATTCATTTTGAGCTCTCTTGGCAAATTTGCTAAAGACATGAGCCACTTCGGTTTTGTCCTCAAGAAAATAGACCCATGTGTATCTTGAGAAGTCATCAACTATCACAAAACCATAATTATTGCCACCAATGCTTGTATAAGTGGTAGGACCAAAGAGATCCATATGAAGTAGTTCTAGTGGCTTTGAAGTAGACATGAATGTCTTGCTAGGATGAGTGTGCAAACATGTTTGCCGGCTTGACATGCACTACACAACTTTTCCTTCTCAAATGTGATATCCTTTTTCCTCGGACTAGATCCTTCTTCATGATTTTCTTGAGTGTGCTCATTCCAACATGAGCTAGCCTTCTATGCCACAACCAACCCATTGAGTTCTTGGAGAACAAGCATGCTTGCAAGTTGACTTCCTTGAAGTTGACAACATAGAGATTGTTGTGCCGAAATCCCTTGAAGACTTCTTCACCACCATCAATTTTGCTCACAATTACTTCATTTGGCTTGAATAGGCATTGGAAACCCAAATCACACAATTGACCAACCGATAAGAGATTGAAGTTCAAAGAATCAACTAGCAACACATTGGAGATTGAATATTCACTTGATATCTCAATCTTGCCCAAACCTTCAACCTTGCCCTTGGAGTTGTCACCAAATGTGATCTTGTCATAATCCTCCACATTTTCACTAAGTGAGGTGAACATCCGGGAGTCACTGGTCATATGTTGAGTGCATCCACTATCCATCACCCAATGTGATCCTTCGGTCTTGTAGTTCACCTACACACAAGCAAATCAAGCTTGAGACTTAGGCACCCATCTAAGAATAGGTGCAACTTTAGACTTGGGCTTAGGTGTCCATTTCTTATTTGGATCAACAATCTTGGGTATGAGTGTCTTGGGCACCCATAGCTTCTTGGGTCTTGTCTCATCCTTCTTGCCTAGGAATTGGACCTTCACTTGTTCATTTGACAATCTCTTGACCAAGTAGTGAGCATCAAAAGCAAATGCCCTCAATTGCTTGTTGAGTTTCTTGGGCGATGCTTTGCACTCAAACATGAAATGACCCTCGGTCAAGCACCCGGTGCACCACTTAGGCTTCTCAATCTTGATGGACGGTGGTGGCTTGCAAGTGTCCTTGAACGGTGGGTAGCCAAGAGCATTCTTTTCAAAGTTCACGGCTTGGAAAGACAACATCTCATGATACTTGGTGTTGCCCTTAAGCAACGAACCATAGCCGGATTGCACACTTTTTACTTCTTGCTTGAGTTTGTCATTCTCATCGTTGAACTTGATAAGAATACTTGCATCTTTCTCATTTGTAGCCTTGTTCTTGCATTGAGTACAACTCTCGGCTTATTTGAGTGCATTGGAAGATTCACTCTTCTTATTTTTGAGCTTCTCAAATTCAATCACAAGCTTCTCGTGCTCACTCCTGGGCACACATGTTTTCTCACAAGACTTGATGTTATTGGGTGATACATCATTCTTATGAATTGAGTTGATTTCTTGAAGTGTTGCCTCTAACTTTTTTCTAGCTTCATCAAGCTCAATGCTATGGAGTTGCAATATGCGATTTTTTTCACAAATCTCCTCATGAGAGGTTGCCAACTCCCTATAGCACTAGTTCACCTCATCAGTGTCTCATTGAGCTCTTTGATTTCTTGAGCTTGCTCAATGTGAGACTTCTTGATTATATTGTAGCCCTTGTCTTGTGTTTCTTTGATTATCTCAAGCTCCTTGTTGCTTGATGCAAGCTTCTTGTTGACCTCCTCAAGACAAGCAATTTTCTTCTCCACTTGATCAAACTTGCCATGATCATAGCTTGTCATTATCTCATTGCACTTGACCTTGAGAATCTTGTTCTTGACCTTTGCCTTGTCAAGTTTAGCACTCAACTTGCTAAGGGCCTTGTCTTGTTCTTGGACCAAGCTAGCAAGTTCATCATAGGAAGGCAAGTCATCATCATCATCGAAAGAATCATCAAAGGTTTTTACCTTGTCTCCCTTGGCCATAAGGCATAGGTGAGATGTGGATGAAGAAGTTGGTGACGCCGGAGTTGGTGTAGTGGGGGTGGCTATAGCAAGCCCGGCAATAACTTCTTCTTGGGTGTCCACCACAATGATTTTCTTGGGGGTGGACTTCTTTTCTTTTGATGAGCTTGCCTTGAGGGCAATGTCCTTCTTCTTGCTTGGAGGCTCCGCATCTGGTGTGATGTGCATGTACATTTCATGAGCATTGAACTTGCCAAGCACACCGGACGGAGTAGCCTTGGAGAGGTCGGTTTGGTGAAGAACCATGACAATGTGGCCATATTTGTCAATCGGAAGGAGGTCCAAAATCTTTCTTGCCACATCATCTTCCTTGATTTGAGTCAAACCAAGACCGTTGATCTCCTCTACAAGCACATTCAAGCGAGAATACATTTGATTAGCATTTTCATGTGAAAGCATGCGGAAATCACTTAGCTTCTTGCTAAGAGTGCTATGGCGTTGCTTTCTCTTGCTTAAGGTTCCCTCAAGGAGCGCACAAATCTCTTCCCATAGCTTGTGCGCGTCCTTGATAGTTCTCACGTGATTGAAAACCTCTTTGCACAAGCCACGGAAGAGAACATTACGAGCCTTGGCATTCCACTTCTCGTAATTTTGCTTCGATGTTGTGGGCTTATCCTTATCGACCACGGCGGGGAAGCCGGTGACGGCCGCGGTATAGAGAAGTGGGTCAGTGGCTTCCATGTACGACTCCATACGGACCTTCCAATATGGAAAGTCGTCACCATTGAACACGGGCGGAGGGCCTTCGCCCTAGACATCTTGCTCAAGGCGGTGAAGCCTCAACCAATGAGCACTCGGCTCTAATACCAATTGAAAGGATCAAGATGTCCAAGAGGGGGTGAATTGGACTTCTAATTTCTAAACTTAAAATTAAATCCTATCGAACAAGTCCCAATTCACCCTAGTGCCTAAACAAGTGATCCTAATGAACTACATGCACAAAAGGTTTGCAACCTATAGCCAAGCATGCAATTCTAGGAAAGTAAAGTGCGGAAAGTAAATGCGGAAATGTAAAGAGAAGACACAAGGGTTTTTTCCCGAGGTTCGGGGAGACACACGGTCTCAACCCCCCACTCCTCGTTTGGCGCCCCTCGCAAGGCTTTGCTCTCACGGGCTCCTCGTAAGGATCTCGGCCTCAAACCTCGCAAGGAATGAGGTTGGCAAAGTGACCTTCGCAAAGGTCAAGCAACCCCTTGATCCATGGACCAAGTGCTCTCTTCTTGATGTAGCTCTTCTTCGCTCTGGACCGGCGAGCTTGAGCCGGTTACAATCCCTTCGCAAAGGGCTTGCTCCGCTTCTCCCACAAGCTCCGGGAGCTTGCGGAACGCACGACCGCAGCCGTCTAGGTGATCGCAATCACCAAGAGTAATAAGCTTTGGTTTCACTTGAATCAACCTCACTCAAGAAGTTCTCTTCTCTCAAGTCTCTAGCCCAAAGCTCAAGAGTTTAAGGATTTTTGATGTGGTGATGACCTTTGAGTGTATAGAGGTGTTCCTGGGTTGCAAAGGTGTCAAATGGAGGGAGGGGGAGTCCTTTAAATAAAGGAGAGCTCATAAACTAGCAGTTACTG
Source organism: Paspalum notatum (assembly GCA_022530915.1). Lineage (NCBI taxonomy): Eukaryota > Viridiplantae > Streptophyta > Magnoliopsida > Poales > Poaceae > Paspalum > Paspalum notatum. The sequence goes on along the minus strand of CM039687.1, from coordinate 33,995,635 downwards.
TACGAATTAGCTCTCTGCGCAAACCATCGGACACATCGGACGGTCCGATGCACGTTGAATTCAAATTCCCGTTTTCGCGCCACTGCCCTGAGACCATCGGACGGTCCGATGGTTAGACCATCGGACGGTCCAATGCACGTAAACGCCTAAACCAGGCAAATGCGACCCTCCCTGTCCAACTGGTCCGATGGACCATCGGACGGTCCGATCGTACAACCAGGTTGGACAGGCCTCCCTGTCTAGCCTGTCCGATGGACCATCGGACGGTCCGATGGAATAACCATCGGACGGTCCGATGGTACAGAAAATGCAGATTTTGAAAGGTTTAGAAGGAGAAAGAAGATGACGGAAGTCTCTTTTTGGTTTTGAGGAAAGGGTTGAGTGATTTAGGCTATGTTTTGAGTGATTGAGCTTTGAGACTAAGATGCACTCTAGTGGAGTAAACTTTTGAATTAGAGATTTGTTCAAGGTACTCACCTTGGCCCCTCTTGATAGTACGGCCCATCTAAAAATAGCAAAAGGAATCCTAAGTACTCTTCTTTCGACTTTACGGTACTTAGGGCTAATGAAGCTCGTTCTTTTTGCTAGACATTCAATCCGAGGGCCATCCTTCGTAAGATATAAAATTGAATTTGATGGAGGGGTCTCATTTTAATAACCAATGAGCACGATATTAAACCAAACACCTTCATGTCATGAGCTTGTTAGTAAAACAATAAGGTTGTCATTAATCACCAAAACCTCTACCTCTTAGGGTCATGTTTCTCACACTCGTCCTCAAGATGCCAGCTCCAGGTGGTTCTCTCTCCATACACTCGGACTTCAAGGGAGCCTCGGAGTGTGTGCAAGAGGCCATGCAGATGGCCCTTGAACAAAATCATGTGGTGGCACAGAAGAAGCTCAAGGCGAATGAAACCAACATGTCACAGGAAGACCTCCAGATCCTGACTCAGGAAGTGGCCTCAAGCGCGGCGATTCAACCGATCGTCCCGACGAAGGAGATAAGTCTCGACCCCTCAGACGCAACCAAGGCAACTGCCATCAACGCACTTCTTCCTCCCAAATAGGAATACGCGCTCATCCAGTTCCTGATGGTCAATCACGACATGTTTGCATGGAAGCCAGCAGATATGCCTGGGGTCCCAAGGGAACTGGCCGAGCGCCAACTCAAGGTGTTCCCCAATGCCAAACCCATCAAGCAGAGGCTGCGGTGATTTACTCCAGAAAAGCGAGAGGCCATTAGAGCAGAGTTAACCCGGCTGAAGGCTGCCAGTTTCATTAGAGAGGTCAAGCATCCCAAGTGGCTTGCAAACCCTGTACTCGTTCTTAAAAAGAATAAAAAGGACTGGAGGATGTGTGTTGATTATACTGATCTCAATAAGCACTGCCCTAAGGACCCGTTCGGGTTGCCTCGTATCGACCAGGTCGTTGACTCTACGGCCGGCTGCGCCTTACTCTCTTTTCTCGATTGTTAATCAGGCTATTACCAGGTCAGCCTGGCAATCGAGGATCAGGAGAAAACAACGTTCATCACGCCTTTCGGTGCTTACTGCTACACCTCAATGTCTTTCGGGTTGAAGAACGCCGGAGCAACGTACCAAAGGGCGATTCAAACCTGCCTCGCCGACCACTGTGATGCTCCAGCATCTCAAGTGCATAATCACTCATCATACATGAAGGATTCATCCTTGAGCATCATGGCATAACATGTGTTTGTGCATTGGAAACAAATTGGTTTAAACTACAAGTTCTCCGGTCCTCCGCACAGTGGTACATCCCGCGCACCTCACGTGCATAGTCCATGCACACTACCAAGGCCCGGGAGCCATTCTTGTCCCGGAGCTGCTCGCAGCGGTCTAGCCAAGTGTGGTCAAGGTCGTTGGTGGGAAGGTAGCGCAGGACCGTGTGGCCAGCCTCCCACCCGGAGCTCAGCGAAGTGAGGGCTGCCGTTACCGCCTTACGGTAAGCCTCCTCCTCATTGGCCGTGTAAGTGGTGATGGTCTCCTGGCCCGTGAACGTCCCCCGTGGAATGACAACCTGAGCCATGCAGTCTTCCTCCTCGTGCACCGTCTGCACCGAGATGAAGGGACAGGGACGGCGCCCTATCTCCCACAGGGCCCTGCACAGCAACTGAGATAGGGGACACTACTCTCTGCAATGGGTGTGGAGTAACCCACCCTCCACCACAGGGGGAGTGTGAGTCACGTCAGGGAGAACAGTGATCCTTGCTCCGGTTGCCTTGCGTGCTATCTGCTTGGTTCTGGCCATCTGTTTAGATAAGCAAGGTTGGGCATCAGTGAGTGACATATTTTTCCTATGAGAGATTATGACAGGGGTACAGCAGTGCATCATATGGAAGGTAAAATTAAAGATCACGATTTGTTTCATTGCATTTTAATAATACCCACCATAAATAAAAGCAGTAAATATGATGCATGATTCGTACTAAATGGTCTCACATTACACATCTAAAGGAAGAGTATATATAGCTATCGATATGTCGGTGACACATATGCACGGCACTCTCTAATGCAACTAGTCGTTTCCTGACCGTTCTTAATTTCGCACGTAGTTAGTATACCTGCAGAAGAATGCATGCTCATACATTACCACCTAATGTGGCATCCATGCGTGACCGCTGCGTGGACAACGTTGAGTGGCCGCTATACCTTTTCCTCAAAGCTTGACTTTCCACCAGTACTAGGGATTGTCGAGAAGAAGGTGGATCCCAAAACCGAATGTAAGTGTGGTGGGTATGAAAGCCCCAAACATGCCCACCACCCTTAAAGAGCTTTTACTTATACAGCATGAATGCAGGGTTTAGAACCGTTCGCAAATCCCAACAACTTCCACCAGTACTCGGGACAGCTATGGCCGAAAAATTGCTTCCCAAAGCACCGAATATGCATATGAGTTCTATCTAGGTCAGAATGTCAGCGAGGTCACCTGGATAACACTAACATCCTTAATATGGGCATATCGCATACTCTCAATTTTGAATTACTTGAAAGGGTTTTTGAAAATAGTTTTGGAAACCAAAACTTGATGATATAACTGTTGTCTGTGTATGATCGGCTCTGATACCAGCTGTGGCGGAACCGCCCTGCTTAACCTAGATTAAGCACACCTACCTCCTTTGGCCCGCAGTGCACTTAAGCTGGACTAAACCCGGTAGTCCGTTGAGTGGCCTTCGGCCCTCGATAACACCAATTTCCAGAGGAACCGACATCATACACACTGACCCTCGATGGAGTCACAACAATTACATCATCTCAAGCAGTTGAATAATGATAACACTTAGACTTTAAGTTACAAACCAGTTTGAAATCGAATAGTCTCTCGCAGTGGAAATTTTTAAAGTTCATGTTTCATGGTAACCAAAAGCCTTGCATAAATAGAACGAGCATCGAGCCCACTGATGCCGCTCCTTGCCAGATCATGACCCTTCTCATTCCTGATGATAACACGGCCCGCCACCAACACAGGCACAGAAAAGGAACTCCATACCTGTAAGCCAAAAGTGGGGGCAAAACCCTGAGTACTAATTACTCAGTAGGACTTAATGGATGGGGTTTACGGCTGACGCAAAGCTTGCTTACTAACATCTGGATCCTTAGCTATTCCTTTTAAACTGGATCAAATTAATAAGTGGAAGCAGGATTTGACAGCTGCATAGATTAGTTATCTACAAGCAGGGTTTGACAGCTGCTTGATCTATTGCACAGAGCAGGAATTAACAGTTGTTTGTGCCATCATATTAATATAACCAACATGAGTGTGACTAGTATTGCCTGAAAGTAAATCAGGTATATCCAAACATGTAGTATTCAAAACCACAATCCATAAATCAACATATTCAAGTAGTTACTACATTGTCCGGCAGTGATACTGGCATTCTCACACCTGGTGAGCATCAGCGATTCGAATCGATTTTTATATTTTCGGGAATAACTAGAAGCACCTGGATGTCATATGCTTACTAACCCCCGGCGTTCCCACATATGCTTCCCCCATCTCCACTTGTCACGTCTCAAGTTCGATTCACTCCCGCCTGACTCCCGGAGCGCGTTGTCGCAGGAGCGTTTCCACGCAATGGGTCAGCCCTCCCTTGACACCCGCCTCTGCGGCCACCTTCCTCTCAACCAGTGGGTAGGAACGTGTCTCTGTGCTTAAAACGTCACAAGTAAGACTTTCACCGGTCCATTATCCCGGATAAGCATCCTAGCAATGTTATGCCGATCCCAAGCGTACAATGACCGGCCTTATGCGACTCAGGCGAAGTCCACCACACATTATTCCGGATCTCATCATTCAAACCGATATCTCCGCCCGGTCTCTAGTTAAATCATAACATGACAATAATGAATATTATAGTAAATAGAGTTCTTTCTTGAAAAGTAAACCCTACGGGACGAGTGACCTTTATTCACTCGTGTCTACTCGTACCTAACAATTCTATGCACTCGTCCTACGAACTCTAGATAGAGGTGCTAGGGCCAGGGCAGCCAAGGAATCTAATGCAATCGGTTTCAATCAACTCCTAATGCATATGCGTAATCAGCAGTTATTTTATTTGCTGGGAATAGCATGGTCCTGCCTACCTCCTTCGCTAGGGTTAGCCTCCTCGGTGACGCACTCAGAGCTCTGCTGCGGGTTCTCCTCCTGCTGCGGAGGTTCCTGCTCCTGGTCGTCCGGCTCTTCGATCAACGACTGCTCCTGCGTCGGCAACTCGCTTGCTGGATCTATATGCATGACAATATATACAAATGAGTGCAGGAGAATGCAAATGCCGAAATTATGATGCAAAAGGACAATAAAGTATTTAATTTACTTTATAAAGTGTCATTTTCTCAAAGAAGAAGACCCTACATGCTCTCTTAAGAAATCGTACAAACCATCGATAAGAACTTATACAAACCCTCAATAAAACTTAGCATAATGTATCATGCCTAATAAGAACCAGAACTTTCTAGCAAGAAACATGGTATAGTAGTTTAACACATTGCATATGCTTATACTTAATTTATCCTCATTTGTGAATTAATTTATACACCAGAGTTATAATAGTAAAACATAACCAAATGAGACTAAACTTTTATGACATACAGATCTTACATACCTGAGGCTACTGTCAAAATTTCAGCTCATTTCGAGTTATAATTATTTTATTAAAATTATAACAAGTTCTCAGCCCTACACATTGTCAGAATTTTCATAAATTATAGGAATGGTTTCTGAAGGTAAAACTTTACCAGTGAGATATACCTAACATGGATTACATGTACAAAAATTTACAAGTTAAAACTCCTAAGTTTGACAGGACACCTATTTTCCATATATTAATCTTGTGCGAATTAAGATGTACATATGAACAGTGTAAATAGCCTTCTCGAATATACTTTTTGGACTCTATGCATCAACGTTAAGCTATCAAATTTTCCAGAGAATTTTCCTAGCAAGCTATGACCACTTTTTCTATTTATCATATCCAACATGTAGCATTTTATTATTTTCAAATCACCATTAAAACTTAATATGCAAGGGCTCATATTTTACCAGTGAGATCCATTGGCTATATAGGACATAAGAAAAATACTAGTGAGTCATATTTATCATACTTTGCATAGGCCTCATTTCCAAGTTATTAAATAATACATAAAGTACATGTAAAATGATAAAACGGTGAGAGAACAGTAAGACCTAGGGTCACCAAAATTCTCACAGTGTCCAAATGTCCTAAGGAAGCTACTCACCAAGTTTCATCATTTTAGGATTTCATTAAGACCATGTTTTCCATTTTTCCTTGATTTAACATGCATATACAATAACAGGCGCAAAACCGTACATGCACATCTCCACATCATACCCACTGTGTAGATCTATTAACAAGAAGTACAATGCAACTGAGTTTACCTTTTTACGATTTTTATTTGATTTATTATGATTTTTCAAAGCTTCAGCCGAAATAAATCAAAATAAATGGAAGAATCATAGATACAGGGACCTATCCGTGATTAAACCTAAGATTCAGGGGCTAGCACGAAAGATTTGCAAGATACAGAAAATAGCTCGCGGATTAAACAGTAAATATAGAAAAACCCAAGGGGTAGATCCGAAGAATCACCCTCCTTCGTCTTCCTCCAAACGCGCGCGGGGCGCGCGGCAAGGCGTGCATGCGCCGGCGAGCTCGGGCTCACCGGAGCCGTGATGCGGGGTCGGGGTGGTGCGCGCGAGCACGGCGCACTACCTCGGGTAGGCATCATCGGTGGAGGAGGCGCGGTCGAGGCGGGCGGCGCGGTGAACTGGAGGTGAACCGCGGCGGTGTTGGCGCGGCGAGGATGTCGCCTCGGCGTCGATCTCGGGGGTCGAAGGCGGGATGGCGATGAGGTCTAGGTCAGCGGGTGCGCGGTGGAGTGGTGAGTGCGGTGAGGTGGCTCTTGAGGCGCGGGAGGCGACGGGGAGGGCGGCGCGAGCTCGAACCCGAGCTTGGCCCGGCAATTGCGGTCGCGTCGAGGCGCGGCTCGATCTGGCGAGCGGGGAGGGGAGGGGCGACGAGAGTTGGGTCGGGAGGTGCGCAAGGGCGAGGCGAACTCGATGGTGGTGGTTGGAGGCGCTGAGGTGGACCGAGGTGGCCGGCGCAGCGAGCTTGAGCTCGGCAGCAATGGCGGCTCGGCCGCGCGAGTGAGCGAGAGAGAGAGCGAGGGAGCGAGTTAGTGGGGAATGAACCTGGGACGGGTCCGCGTCCAGGTGAAGAGCCGAGGGCGCGCGGGCGCGATCCGTGGGCACGGCAGACTGGCCGTACACTGGCGTCCACGCGGCGGCCGTCCGCCCAGCCACGGCGCGGCGCCGAGGCGTGGGCCCCACCGGTCAGTGGCTCAGAGAAATGGAGAAAAAGGAAAAATGGAAAATGTGTTTTCTCACTTTCTGTAAATCGTGTTTTTGGGCCATTTTGAGTCCGATTTTGGAAAAGTGGTAATTGAATGAAATGTTCTACCCTTCAAGGTCTACAACTTTGTCAAAGGATTCAACCCAAAAATCAGTTTGGAAATATGATTTAAACTTGAATTTATATAGCAGCCTTAGAAAGGGACAGGGGACCTTTATTACTTGGGAAATTCAAAACTCTTATTTCTGGGCAGTACCTCCCAGGGTTCCTTTTGACAAGTTTGTTTAGAATTTCAAAACCTACAACTTCTCCAATTTGAGCTTTGCATGAAAGTGTCTGTAGATTAGAGCAAATTTAGGATTTCTAAATAGGGTTGATTTGAGCTGGTTTTCTAGGCTGATGGAAAATGACCCAAATCTCCATGTAAACTTCATTATATGACTAGGCCCCAAATAGCAAAGTTGTTCACCTCATGTAGATCTACAGTTTTGTTAATATGAATTCACCCAAATCTCAACAAAATCAAAGTTATGACTATAAATATAGCATCGCACATGAAATGAACAAGGTTTTGAACTTGTAGTTTAAACCAATTTGTTTCCAATGCACAAACATATGTTATGCCATGATGCTCAAGGATGAATGCTTCGTGTATGATGAGTGATTATGCACTTGAGATGCCGGAGCATCACAACCCACCTCCCTTAAAGAAATCTCGTCCTAAGATTGTTGATGTGATGTGGGTGGATAAGTTAAATGAGGAGTTAGCGCATTGTGTAGGGTTTCGAGTAAAATCTGAATTTAGATGGTTATGCATACTCGTTTGCAGTGGTCGAAAGAAAGCTCGGATATTTGGTTTGCAAGTATTCTTCTTGCTCCCAAGTTGCTTCCTCTTCAGAGTGATTACTCCATTGCACTTTGTAGAAGTTGATTGTTCTTCTTCTTGTTGTTCACTGTTTTTGGTCGAGGATTTTTATGGGATGTTCTTCATCAGTGAGGTCAGGCTCGATTTGAATATGAGAGGTGTCCACCGCTTCTCCCAGCACTCTCAAACACTTCTTAAGTTGCGAGACATGAAACACGTCATGAACTGCAACTAGATGTGGTGGTAGCTCTAACCGGTAAGCAACTGGCCCACGTTGTTCAGTGATCTTGAACGAACCAATGTATCTTGGTGCCAACTTCCCTTTCACACCAAAACGATGTACCCCTTTCATCAGTGATACCCGAAGGTACACATGATCACCAACTTCAAAAACCAACGGTCGTCTCCTCTTGTCAGAGTAGCTCTTTTGTCTGGACTGTGCCCTTTTTAAGTTGCTGTGTATGAGTTTAACTTGCTCTTCGGCTTGTGTTACCAAATCAGGGCCAAAGGTGACACATTCTCTTGGTTTGGACCAGTTGAGGGGTGTTCTACATCTTCTACCATATAGAGCCTCGAAAGGAGCCATTTCTAAGCTTTTCTAGTAGCTTTTGTTATAAGCAAATTCTGCTAGAGGGAGACACTCATCCCACTTGGTGGAATAAGTCAAAGCACACGCTCTCAGCATATCTTCTAATATCTGATTTACCCTCTCCACTTGGCCACTGGTTTGCGGATGGTATGCGGAACTGTGAATCGAAGTGGTGCCAATAGCGGTTTGCTACTGTTCTCACAAACGGGTTACAAACAATGAGCCTCGATCTGAAGTGATGGTTCTAGGGACCCCATGTAATGAAACAATATAGGAGATGTAAATCTCTACATATTTATGTGCATTGTATCGGTTCTTCACCGGTATGAAGTGAGCAGATTTTGTGAGGCGGTCAATGATAACCCTGATGGAGTCATAGCCCTTCTGAGTGCGAGGCAACCCCACAATGAAGTCCATGTGTATATCTTCTCATTTCCACGCTGGAAGTGCTAAGGGTAGAAGCATTCCCGCGGGTTTTAGGTGATCGGCTTTTACTCTCTGGCATACATCACACTCGGACACGTACTTGGCGATTTCCCATTTCATACGGGTCCACCAGAACTTCTGCTTCAGATCCTGGTACATCTTGTTGCTACCCGGGTGCATGGTGAACATGGACGTATGGGCTTCGTCTAAGATTTTCTTCCTCAACTGCATATCCTTAGGTACCACTAAGCAACCCTTGAACCATAGGACGCCTTGGTCATCAAGCGTAAAACACGCTTTCTTCTCTTCATCTATACCCTCGCGAATGTGTGCCCTGTCCTTATCTCGCTTTTGTGCTGCTATGACTTGGTCTCTTAATGTTGGTTCAATAATGAGGCTATAAAGCTCAAATAGCTGTTCCGTGGGTAGTTCGATCTCATCCATTTCACAACAAATTACTCTCGCCGTAGGTCAAACTTCAAGCACATTGCAATGATCCCGACGGCTGAGTGCATCAGCTACCACATTGGCCTTCCCCGGGTGGTAGTGAATCCCCAAATCATAATCTTTTATCAGTTCTAACCATCGTCGCTGTCTCATGTTTAGTTCAGGTTGCGTGAGTATGTATTTGAGACTCTTATGATCTGTATATATGTGATAAGTGTTACCCAGCAGATAATGTCTCCATATCTTTAGGGCGTGCACCACTGCTGCTAACTCAAGATCATGTGTCGCGTAGTTGGCTTCATGTTTTCTTAACTGGCGCGACACATAGGCCATCACTCTCCCTTCTTGCATTAGGACACATCCAGGCCCATTGCCGGAGGCATCACAATATACATCAAATGGTTTAGTGATGTCCGGTTGAGCTAATACTGGTGTAGAGGTTAATGACTTTTTCAAGCTTGTAAAGGCCTGTTCACACTTTGGATCCCATAGATATTTCGCGTTTTCCTAGGTTAGGGATGTCATTGGCTTCGCAGTTTTTGAGAAATCCTTGATAAAGCGGCGGTAGTAGCCGGCTAAACCGAGAAAACTCCTAATTTCCGTTACTGTTTCAGGTTGCTTCCAATTCAGTACATCCTCCACTTTACTCGGATCGACGGCTACCCCCTCCTCGGACAAGATGTGGCCTAGGAAACTCACTTCCCTTAGCCAGAATGCACACTTGCTGAACTTGGCATAGAGTTGGTGTTCTCTAAGCCGGGTGAGTACTGTCAGCAAGTGCTCCTCGTGCTCTTCCTCATTCTTAGAGTAGACTAGGATGTCGTCAATGAACATGACTACAAATTTATCCAGCTCGTTCATGAATACTAAATTCATCGTATACATGTAGAAAGATGGTGCGTTGGTTAACCCAAAGGACATGACCAGATATTCGTACAAGCCGTTTCTGGTAGAGAAGGCTGTTTTGGGTATATCTTCTTCCCTGATTTTTATTTGGTAGTAGCCTGACCTTAGATCAATTTTTGAGAAAACTTTAGCCCCAGCTAGTTGATCGAACAAAATGTTAATGTGAGGCAGTGGGTACTTATTTTTGACTGTGACTGCGTTTAACGGTCTATATTCCACGCACAATCTCTTCTTGGTCTTTCTTCTCCACGAAGAGAGCAGGACAGCCCCAAGGTGATGAACTAGGACGAATGAACCCTTTAGCCAACTGTTCTTGCAGTTGTGTTTTCAGTTCTTTAAGTTCATCTGGTGCCATTCTGTACGGCCTCCTCGAAACAGGTGCCGTTCCTCGAACGAGGTCTATCTTAAACTCCACATCCCTATCTGGAGGAAGCCCAGGAAGCTCCTCTGGAAATACGTCAGGGAATTCACACACTACCGGTATCTTTTTAATCTCTTGAAGTTCGGTGGTGTTTACTGTGGCCTCTATATGTTTCTGTTCTGGTATGTGCACCTTTAGTATCTTGCCAGTACCCTTAGACTTTAATTCCACTTCCCTGCTGCCAACATGTAGGACTGCATCGTTTTCTACCATCCAATTCATACCCAAAATAATGTCAATCCCTTGGTGTGGCAGCACCACGGGATTGATGACAAACCTCTCGGGATCGACGTCCACCTTCAATTGTCTGGCCATCAAACCAGTAGTGACAGGGGAACCCAGTGCGGTGATGTGATAATTTTCCTTTAACTTGTACATTTTTATCCCGTGACTCAATGCATATGACTTGCTAAGAAATGTATGTGTGGCTCCGGAATCAAATAACACGACGGTCGGATGACCGTTGACTGGGAACGTACCAGCAAGTACCGGCTCTCCAGCCGGAATCTGGTCCATGTGGATGAAGTGAACTCGTCCTGTCTTAGGCGTGGACCCCTTCTGCTTTCCCTGGCTGCCACCCTTGGGGTGGGACCCTGGATTCGACGAGGTGCCCTGCAGTCCCTGCTGAAGTGCCCGGTCTTGCCGCAGTTAAAGCGGGGACCCCAAGCTCCTGGTGTGAAAGGAGCATGGGGTGTAGGAAGCTGCGTCGGCTGTGGTGGTGCGCTGTAGGTGGGGAACCTCTGTTGCTGCGGTACCCTGCGGATTCAACCCGACTGATTGGGCTGGACCACAAAGCGAGACAGCTGGTGGTACTGCTGTGGCTGCTGGTAGTTGGCCTTCTGCTTTTGAGACGACCCAGGTGCACTGTTGGCCTGACGTTTCCGCTTTTGGTCCTCATTTGCAACACGGAGGCGGTTCTCCATGTCGAGTGCTGTGTCCACCAACTCTGTGAAGCTCTGGTATTGACGCCCCAAATGCGTCATGAGTGTGGAGTCGAACCCACTCAAGAGCCTAGCTGCCCTGCTAGGATCATCAGCAACGTCCCTAGTTGAATATTGTGACAGATGTATAAAGGACTGCACGTACTGCATCACCATTTTGTTACCCTGCTTTAGTTCCCTAAACTCTCATTGCTTCTGCTCCATAAGACTCTTAGGGATATAGTGGGCCCGGAAAGCTGTATGGAGCTCCTCCCATGTGATCACGTGACCCTGCTGCTGCATAGCTTAGAACGTGGCATACCATGCTCCCGCTGGCCCCTAGAGCAACTGCGCAGCAAACTGAGCCTTCTCCTGCTCGGTCAACCCCAGTAGGAGTGTGAACTTGGACTCGATAGTATGGAGCCAGTCGTTCACAGCAAGTGGCTCAGGACATGTCGTGAAGACAGGAGGGCGCAGCCCCTCAAAATCCTGATAGGTGATGCCACGGGGATGATGCACCCACTGCTGCTGACCATGGCCCTGGCGTTCCTCTGCCATCATGCGGATTGACTCCGCCTGCTGCACAACCAGAGTAGCGAGCCCAGGTAGAGGTGGGGCGTTCTGCGGCTGCTGCCCCGACCCCGAGGTTTGCCCATTGCGAGTGTTAACCATCTACAAGAATAAGGGCACTTGTGTTTAGTCCAAAACTTTAGTGCAGTAGATGTAGCGACAAAAGACATGTAAGAAAACAGAAACATCTAATTGCACATAAAGCATTAGCCATCACTTCGCATAGGTCGTCACTTGCTCATGGTAGCCGAAAAGTTGGTGTGCCGTTTTTGAGTGCATGTCCCTGGTTTTGCTTCACTGGTTTGGGCATCGGAACTACTGATTCGTGCAAAAGTATGAATACGAAGGTTGTTCAAATTTCTGTGCTCTTCAACTTTCGTATGTATCGCTTTTGCTGAACCGAGTTAGACGGTGAGGTACAAAGTAGTTTTATCAGCTGCGCCCAGGTTTTCAGCCTAACCTGGGACAGCCACCGCTTAGATCTATAGCTGTTCCAAATCTGTACATTTTTAGGTCATGGCCCCCTTATAAAAGTTGTACCTTGTCTTACGCTCTAAAACATTGTTACAGAGAGTTTTGGTTGATTCTTGTATCTTGGTCGAATTTCAGTATTCATTGGGGTATATTGCTTCTGTTCAGATTTCTGGACCGGTACCTTTCTAGTTATATCCCTCCAACTAAGCACCTTCAGGAGGAACTTTATATACCAAAGTTGTCACACACATCATCCTCTACAACTTTGGTATGTAACTCCCAGTCCAAATCCTTCTTTAAAAGTGTGCATAGTGTGGTTTTCCTATTGGTGCTGCTTCAGTCCAGATTACATGGTCATGAAAAATTTGACCATAACTCCAGATCTGAGCACATTTAGAGAAAGCTCCAATTAACAAAATTGTACACCAGACAGGTCTCTACAACATTGCTATTCAAGACTTGGCCCCAACCCTTACACATTCCAAGATATTATCAGTTTTAGCTGCAGCTGTGCGAAATTTCAGATTGCAAGATGCAATCCAAAATGAAGTGCAAACCCGAATTCCATTCACACAACCATCTCAAATGTCACCACAATGTAGAACTAACATTAGCGCCACTTAGAAAGGTTTGAATACCACTAAAGAGTCTTAAGATTACATCATGGGATGGTGGCTACATCGACCAACCATCAAATAGTGCATAACAAGATAACCACCACGACATCAAATGGTGTACCGAATGAGCTCTCACAACTGTTATCCCGGATAAGCACCATAGCAATGTTATGCCGATCCCAAGCGTACAACGACCGGCCTTATGCGACTCAGGCGGAGTCCACCACACATTATTCCGGATCTCATCATTCAAACACATATCTCCGCCCGGTCTCCAGTTAAATCATAACATGACAATAACGAATATTATAGTAAATAGAGTTCTTTCTTGAAAAGTAAACCCTACGGGACGAGTGAGCTTTATTCAGTCGTGTCTACTTGTACCTAACCATTCTATGCACTCATCCTACGAACTCTAGATAGAGGTGCTAGGGCCAAGGCGGCCAAGGGATCTAATGTAATTGGTTTCAATCAACTCCAAATGCATATGCGTAATCAGCAGTTATTTTATTTGCTGGGAATAGCATGGTCCTGCCTACCTTCTTCGCTAGGGTTAGCCTCCTCGGTGACGCACTCAGAGCTCTGCTGCGGGTTCTCCTCCTGCTGTGGAGGTTCCTGCTCCTGGTCGTCCGGCTCTTCGATCAACGGCTGCTCCTGCGTCGGCAACTCGCTTGCTAGATCTATATGCATGACAATACATGCAAATGAGTGCAGGATAATGCAAATGCCGAAATTAGGATGCAAAAGGACAATAAAGTACTTAATTTACTTTATAAAGCGTCATTTTCTCAAAAAAGAAGACCCTACATGCTCTCTTAAGAAATCATACAAACCATCGATAAGAACTTATACAAACTCTCAATAAAATTTAGCATAACTTATCATGCCTAATAAGAACCAGAACTTTCTAGCAAGAAACATGGTATAGTAGTTTAACACATTGCATATGCTTATACTTAGGGTAATTTATTCTCATTTGTGAATTAATTTATGCACCTGAGTTGTAGCAGTAAAACATAACCAAATGAGGCCAAACTTTTATGATATACAGATCTTACATACCCGAGGCTACTGTCAAAATTTTAGTTCATTTGGAATTATAATTATTTTATGAAAATTATGACAAGTTCTCTGCCCTACACGTTGTCAGAATTTTCATAAATTATAGGTATAGTTTCTGAAGGTGAAATTTTGCCAGTGAGCTAGACTTAGCATGGACTGCATGTACAAAAATTTACAAGTTAATGGCAGCAGCGTCTGGCAGAATACGAGCCACCACAGCAGCCCCCAATTGCACTAGCCCCTTTGGAGGAAGAGTCCTTGGAGCCCATGGAGATGTAGGAGGAGGAGCAGAACGTTCCGTCTGACGCGAACTCCTGGGTGTAGGGTGGCTGGTGGATGGATGGATAAAGGGAAGTAAGCTTTAAGTTAGTGACACGTTGAAAGCGATTTTTTGTAATATTCCGCTCCGCGTTTTAGATTCATGGCTGTACTAAAACATTGGTGAGTTGTGAGAGCTCAATCGGTACACCATTTGATGTCGTGGTGGTTATCTTGTTATGCACTATTTGATGGTTGGTCGATGTAGCCACCATTCCATGATGTAATCTTAAGACTTTTTAGTGGTATTCAAACCTTTCTAAGTGGCGCTAATGTTAGTTCTACATCGTGGTGGCATTTGAGATGGTTGTGTGAATGGAATTTGGGTTTGCACTTCGTTTTGGATTGCATCTTGCAATCTGAAATTTCGCACAGCTGCAGCTAAAACTGATAATATCTTGGAATGTGTAAGGATTGGGGCCAAGTGTTGAATAGCAATGTTGTAGAGACCTGTCTGGTGTACAATTTTGTCAATTCGAGCTTTCTCTAAATGTGCTCAAATCTGGAGTTATGGTCAAATTTTTCATGAGCATGTAATCTGGACTGAAGCAGCACCAGTAGGAAAACCACACTATGCACACTTTTAGAGAATGATTTGGACTGGGAGTTACATACCAAAGTTGTAGAGGATGATGTGTGTGACAACTTTGCTATATAAAGTTCCTCCTGAAGGTGCTTAGTTGGAGGGATATAACTAGAAAGGTACCGGTCCAGAAATCTGAACAGAAGCAATATACCCAATGAATACTGAAATGCGACCAAGATACAAATTGAATCAACCAAACCTCTCCGTAACAAAGTTTTAGAGCGTAAGACAAGGTACAACTTTTATAAGGGGCCATGACCTAAAAATGTACAGATTTGGAACAGCTATAGATCTAAGCGGTGGCTGTCCCAGGTTAGGCTGAAAACCTGGGCGTAGCTGATAAAACTACTTTGTACATCACCGTCTAACTCGGTTCAGCAAAAGCGATACGTACGAAAGTTGAAGAGCACAAAAATTCGAACAACCTTCGTATTCATACTTTTGCACGAATCAGTAGTTCCGATGTCTAAACCAGTGAAGCAAAACCAGGGACATGCACTCAAAAACGGCACACCAACTTTTCGGCTACCATGAGCAACTGACAACCTATGCGAAGTGATGGCTAATGCTTTATGTGCAATTAGATGTTTCTGTTTTCTTACATGTCTTTTGTTGCTACATCTACTACACTAAAATTTTGGACTAAACACAAGTGCCCTCATTCTTGCAGATGGTTAACACTCGCAATGGGCAAACCTCGGCGTCGGGGCAGCAGCCGCAGAACGCCCAACCTCCACCTGGGCTCGCTACTCTGGTTGTGCAGCAGGCGAAGTTAATCCGCATGATGGCAGAGGAACGCCAGGGCCGTGGTCAGCAGTAGCGGGAGCATCATCCCTGTGGCATCACCTATTAGGATTTTGAGGGGCTGCGCCCTCCTGTCTTCACGACATGTCCTGAGCCACTTGCTGCGAACGACTGGCTCCATACTATCGAGTCCAAGTTCACACTCCTACCGGGGTTGACCGAGCAGGAGAAGGCTTAGTTTGCTGCGCAGTTGCTCCAGGGGCCAGCGGGAGCATGGTATGCCACGTTCCAAGCTATGCAGCAACAGGGTCACGTGATCACATGGGAGGAGCTCCGTACAGCTTTCCGGGCCCACTATATCCCTAAGAGTCTTATGGAGCAGAAGCAATGAGAGTTTAGGGAACTGAAGCAGGGTAACAGAATGGTGATGCAGTACGTGCAGTCCTTTATACATCTGTCACAATATTCAACTAGGGACATTGCTGATGATCCTAGCAGGGCAGCTCGGCTCTTGAGCGGGTTCGACTCCACACTCATGACGCATTTGGGGCGTCAATACCAGAGCTTCACAGAGTTGGTGGACACAACACTCGACATGGAGAACCGCCTCCGTGTTGCAAATGAGGACCAAAAGCGGAAACGTCAGGGCAACAGTGCACCTGGGTCGTCTCAGAAGCAGAAGGCCAACTACCAGCAGCCACAGCAGTACCACCAGTAGTCTCGCTTTGTGGTCCGGTCCAATCAGTCGGGTTGGATCCCCAGAGCACCGCAGCAACAGAGGTTCCCCACCTACAGCGCACCACCACAGCCGACGCAGCTTCCGGCACCCCGTGCTCCTTTCACACCGGGAGCTTGGGGTCCCTGCTTTAACTACGGCAAGACCGGGCACTTCAGCAGGGACTGCAGGGCACCTCGTCGCATCTAGGGTCCCACCCCTGCGGGTGGCAGCCAGGGAAAGCAAAAGGGGTCCGCGCCTAAGACGAGACGAGTTCACTTCATCCACATGGACCAGATTCCGGCCGGAGAGTCGGTACTTGCTGGTACGTTCCCAGTCAACGGTCACCCGGCCATCGTGTTATTTGATTCCGGAGCCACACATACATTTCTTAGCAAGTCATATGCATTGAGGCACGGGATAAAAATGTACAAGTCAAAGGAAAATTATCACATCACCGCACCGGGTTCTCCTGTCACTACTAGTTTGATGGCCAGACAATTGAAGGTGGACATCGGTCCCGAGAGCTTTGTCATGATCCCGTGGTGCTGCCACACCAAGGGATTGACACTATTTTGGGTATGAATTGGATGGTAGAAAACGATGCAGTCCTACATGTTGGCAGCAGGGAAGTGCAATTAAAGTCTAAGGGTATTGGCAAGATACTAAAGGTGCACATACCAGAACAGAAATATATAGAGGCCACAGTAAACACCACCGAACTTCAAGAGATTAAAAAGATACAGGTAGTGTGTGAATTCCCTGACGTATTTTCGGAGGAGCTTCCTGGGCTTCCTCTAGATAAGGATGTGGAGTTTAAGATAGACCTTGTTCGAGGAACGGCACCTGTTTCGAGGAGACCGTACAGAATGGCACCAGATGAACTTAAAGAACTGAAAACACAACTGCATGAACAGTTGGATAAAGGGTTCATTCGTCCTAGTTCATCACCTTAGGGCTGTCCTGCTATCTTCGTGGAGAAGAAAGACCAAGGTGGTAAGAGATTGTGCGTGGACCATAGACCGTTAAATGCAGTCACAGTCAAAAATAAGTACCCACTGCCTCACATTGACATTTTGTTCGATCAACTAGCTGGGGCTAAAGTTTTCTCAAAAATTGATCAAAGGTCAGGCTACTACCAAATAAAAATCAGGGAAGAAGATATACCCAAAACAGCCTTCTCTACCAGATACAGCTTGTACGAATATCTGGTCATGTCCTTTGGGTTAACCAACGCACAGGCTTTCTTCATGTATATGATGAATTCAGTATTCATGAACGAGCTGGATAAATTTGTAGTCGTGTTCATTGACGACATCCTAGTCTACTCTAAGAATGAGGAAGACCACAAGGAGCACTTGTGGACAGTACTCACCCGGCTTAGAGAACACCAACTCTATGCCAAGTTCAGCAAGGGTGCATTCTGGCTCAAGGAAGTGAGTTTCCTTGGCCACATCTTGTCCGAGGAGGGGGTAGCCGTCGATCCGAGTAAAGTGGAGGATGTACTGAATTGGAAGCAACCTGAAACAGTAACAGAAATTAGGAGTTTCCTCGGTTTAGCGGGCTACTACCGCCGCTTTATCAAGGATTTCTCAAAAACTGCGAAGCCAATGACATCCCTAACCAAGAAAAACGCGAAATATCTGTGGGATCCAAAGTTTGAAGAGGCCTTTACAAGATTGAAAAGTCATTAACCTCTGCACCAGTATTAGCTCAACCGGATATCACTATACCATTTGATGTATATTGTGATGCCTCCGGCAATGGGCTTGGCTGTGTCCTAATGCAAGAAGGGAGAGTGATTGCCTATGCGTCGCGCCAGTTAAGAAAACATGAAGCCAACTACGCGACACATGGTCTTGAGTTAGCAGCAGTCATGCACGCCCTAAAGATATGGAGACATTATCTGCTGGGCAACACATGTCACATATATACAGATCATAAGAGTCTCAAATACATACTCACGCAACCTAAACTAAACATGAGACAGCGACGATGGTTAGAATTGATAAAAGATTATGATCTGGAGATTCACTACCACCCGGGGAAGGCCAATGTGGTAGCTGATGCACTCAGCCATCGAGCTCATTGCAATGTGCTAAGAAGTCTGACCTACGGCGAGAGTAATTTGTTGTGAAATGGATGAGATCGAACTACCCACGGAACAGCTAGTTGAGCTTTATAGCCTCATTATTGAACCAACATTAAGAGACCAAGTCATAGCAACACAAAAGCGAGATAAGGGCATGGCACACATTTGCGAGGGTATAGATGAAGAGAAGAAAGTGTGTTTTACGCTTGATGACCAAGGCGTCCTATGGTTCATGGGTCGCTTAGTGGTACCTAAGGATATGCAGTTGAGGAAGAAAATCTTAGACGAAGCCCATACGTCCATGTTCACCATGCACCCGGGTAGCAACAAGATGTACCAGGATCTGAAGCAGAAGTTCTGGTCGACCCGTATGAAACGGGAAATCACCAAGTACGTGTCCGAGTGTGATGTACGCCAGAGAGTAAAAGCCGATCACCTAAAACCCGCGGGAATGCTTCAGCCCATAGCACTTCCAGCGTGGAAATGGGAAGATATACACATGGACTTCATTGTGGGGTTGCCTCGCACTCAGAAGGGCTATGACTCCATCTGGGTTATCATTGACCGCTTCACAAAATCTGCTCACTTCATACCAGTGAAGAACCGATACAATGCACAGAAATATGCAGAGATTTACATCTCCCGCATTGTTTCATTACATGGGGTCCCTAGAACCATCACTTCAGATCGAGGCTCATTGTTTGTATCCCGTTTCTGGGAACAGTTGCAAACCGCTATTGGCACCACTTTGATTCACAGTTTCGCATACCATCCGCAAACCAGTGGCCAACTGAAGAGGGTAAATCAGATCTTAGAAGATATGCTGAGAGCGTGTGCTTTGACTTATTCCACCAATTGGGATGAGTGTCTCCCTCTAGCAGAATTTGCTTATAACAACAGCTACCAGAAAAGCTTAGAAATGGCTCCTTTCGAGGCTCTATACGGTAGAAGATGTAGAACACCCCTCAAGCTTAGAAATGGCTTCATTTCATGTGTGATGCTATATTTATAGTCATAACTTTGATTCTGTTGAGATTTGGGTGAATCTCATATAATGAAGTGAACAACTTTGCTAACTGGGGCCTAGTCATATAATGAAGTTTACATGGAGATTTGGGTCATTTTCCATCAGCCTAGAAAACCAGCTCAAATCAACCCTGTTTAGAAATCCTAAATTTGCTCTAATCTACAGCCACTTTCATGCAAAGCTCAACTTGGAGAAGTTGTAGGTTTTGAAATTCTAAACAAACTTGTCAAAAGGAACCTTGGGAGGTACTACCCAGAAATAGGAGTTTTGAATTTCCCAAGTAATAAAGGTCCCCTGTCCCTATCCAAGGCTGCTATATAAATTCAAGTTTAAATCATATTTCCAAACTGATTTTTGGGTTGAACCTTTTGACAAAGTTGTAGAGCTTGAAGATTAGAACATTTCATTCAATTACCACTTTTCCAAAATCGGACTCAAAATGGCCAAAAAACACAATTTACAGAAAGGGAGAAAACACATTTTCCATTTTTCCTTTTTCTCCATTTCTCTGAGCCACTGGCCAGTGGGGCCCACGCCTCGGTGCCGCGCCGTGGCCGGGTGGACGGCCGCCGCGTGGACGCAGGCGTACGGCCATTCCGCCGCGCCCACGGATCGCGCCCGCGCGCCCTCGGCTCTTCACCTGGACGCGGACCCGTCCCAGGTTCATTCCCCGCTAACTCGCTCCCTCGCTCTCTCTCTCTCGCTCACTCGCGCGGCCGAGCCGCCATTGCTGCCGAGCTCAAGCTCGCAGTGCCGGCCGCCTCGGTCCACCTCCGTGCCTCCAACCACCGCCATCGAGTTTGCCTCACCCTTGCGCACCTCCCGACCCAACTCTCGTCGCCCCTCCCCTCCCCGCTCGCTAGATCGAGCCGCGCCCCGACGCGACCGCCATTGCCGGGCCAAGCTCGGGTTCGAGCTCGCGCCGCCCTCCCCGTCACCTCCCGCACCTCGTGAGCCACCTCACCGCAGTCACCGCTCCACCGCACACCCGCTAACCTAGACCTCATCGCCATCCCGCCTTCCACCCCCGAGATCGACGCCGACGCGACGTCCTCGCCGCGCCAACACGGCCGCGGTTCACCTCCAGTTCACTGCGCCGCCCGCCTCGACCGCGCCTCCTCCACCGACGACGCCTACCCGAGTTAGTGCGCCGCGCTCGCGCGCACCACCCTGACCCGCGTCGTGGCTCCGGCGAGCCCGAGCTCGCCGGCGTACGCACGCCTTGCCGCCCTGAATCTTAGGTTTAATCACGGATAGGTCCCTGTATCTATGATTCTTCCATTTATTTTGATTTATTTCGGCTGAAACTTTGGAAAATCATAATAAATCAAATAAAAATCATAAAAAGGTAAACTCAGTTGCATTGTACTCCTTGTTAATAGATCTACACAGTGGGTATGATGTGGAGATATGCATGTACGGTTTTGCCCCTGTTATTGTATATGCATGTTAAATCAAGGAAAAATGGAAAACATGGTTTTAATGAAATCCTAAAATGATGAAACTTGGTGAGTAGCTTCCTTAGGACATTTGGACACTGTGAGAATTTTGGTGACCCTAGGTCTCACTGTTCACTCACCGTTTTATCATTTTACATGTACTTTATGCATTATTTAATAACTTGGAAAAGAGGCCTATGCAAAGTATGTTAAATATGACTCACTAGTATTTTTCTTATGTCCTATATAGCTTGTGGATCTCACGGGTAAAATATGAGCCTCTGCATTTTAAGTTTTAATGGTGATTTGAAAATGATAAAATGCTACATGTTGGAAATGATAAATAGAAAAAGTGATCATAGCTTGTTAGGAAAATTCTCTGAAAAAATTGGTACCTTAATGTTGATGCATAGAGTCCAAAAAGTATATTCAAGAAGGCTATTTACACTGTTCATATGTACATCTTAATTCGCACAAGATTAATATATGGAAAATAGACGTCCTGTCAAACTTGGGAGTTTCAACTTGTAAATTTTTGTACATGCAGTCCATGCTAAGTCTAGCTCACTAGCAAAATTTCACCTTCAAAAACCATTCCTATAATTTATGAAAATTTTGACAATGTGTAGGGCTGAGAACTTGTTATAATTTTAATAAAATAATTATAACCCCAAATGAGCTGAAATTTTGACAGTAACCTCGGGTATGTAAGATCTGTATGTCATAAAAGTTTGGTCTCATTTGGTTATGTTTTACTGCTACAACTCAGGTGCATAAATTAATTAACAAATGAGGATAAATTACCTTAAGTATAAGCATATGCAATGTGTTAAACAACTATACCATGTTCCTTGCTAGAAAGTTCTGGTTCTTATTAGGCATGATACGTTATGCTAAGTTTTATTGAGGGTTTGTATAAGTTCTTATCGATGGTTTGTATGATTTCTTAAGAGAGCATGTATGGTCTTCTTCTTTGAGAAAATGACGCTTTATAAAGTAAATTAAACACTTTATTGTCCTTTTGCATCATAATTTCAGCATTTGCATTCTCCTGCACTCATTTGCATATATTGTCATGCATATAGATCCAGCAAGCGAGTGGCCGACGCAGGAGCAGCCATTGATTGAAGAGCCGGACGACCAGGAGCAGGAACCTCCGCAGTAGGAGGAGAACCCGCAGCAGAGCTCTGAGTGCGTCACCGAGGAGGCTAACCCTAGCGAAGAAGGTAGGCAGGACCATGCTATTCCCAGCAAATAAAATAACTGCTGATTACGCATATGCATTAGGAGTTGATTGAAACCAATTGCATTAGATCCCTTGGCCGCCTTGGCCCTAGCACCTCTATCTAGAGTTCGTAGGACGAGTGCATAGAATGGTTAGGTACGAGTAGACACGAGTGAATAAAGGTCACTCGTCCCGTAGGGTTTACTTTTCAAGAAAGAATTCTATTTACTATAATATTCGTTATTGTCATGTTATGATTTAATTGGAGACCCGGCGGAGATATGGGTTTGAATGATGAGATCCGAAATAATGTGTGATGGATTCTGCTTGAGTCGCATAAAGCCGGTCGTTGTACGTTTGGGATCGGCATAACATTGCTAGGGTGCTTATCCGGGATAATGGACCGGTGAAAGTCTTACTTGTGACGTATTAAGCACAGAGACACGTTCCTACCCAGTGGTTGAAAGGAAGGTGGCCGTGGATGTAGGACCGAGACGTGCGACTAGAGGAGGGTGAATAGGAGCACTTGAAAACTCAAACTCAAACCCCTACCGCAGTACAAAACGGAAACAACACCCACAACGAGCCTAGACACCGTCTACTGAGAGAATACGTATTAAGCTCACAACACGTGCTTGGTACCGTCCACTGAACAGATACGTACCAAGCACCAAGCGGAAACACATGTTCAAACGGCTAAGAAAAAGAGCGCAAAAGGAACCAACTCTGGGAAACTGCAGATTTTAGACAGGGCTGCAAAGAAAAATCTCAAAACCCAAGAAGCAAAGCTCCAAACCACCCCAAACACTTACCACACCTTCACAAGGCAATAGGGAACAGCTCCAGAAAATTTTAGGCCAATTGGAGCAAGTTGTGATCACCGGACCGTCCGGTGATTGAGCACCGGACCGTCTGGTGTTCACAGACTGACACTTCGAAAAGATCTCAAACAAAACCCAACCAAATCAACTCCAAAAATTTTAAAATTTTTACTGAAGGTTAAGAAGGGGCCAACGAACAACTCCACAAATTTTTAGCTCAATTGGACAAGAAATGAAACTCCAACACTCACCGGACCTTCCGGTGATATGCACACCGGACCGTCCGGTGCTCAGAAATAGACAGACCAACCTCCATAGAAAAATATGAAAACTAGGTCAAACCACCTCCAAATATTCTGAAATTTTTATGGGAGTTTTATGATTCACAGGACAAGAGCTCCACAAAATTTCAAGTCATTTGGAGCACGTTTGACCATTGAACTAAACACCGGACGAAAAGGATAACCACCGGACGTTATAGACACACAGAAAAACAGCCACACGAAACTTGAACTTCCGAAGCCAAAACTTGACCAAACCTTCACCAAACTTCACGAAATTTTGCAAACACTAGCCTAGCTCCATTCTAAAGCTATTCCTAAAAGATCTATTGAAAAAGATCAAAGGATTAGCGGAAATTTCAGATCTCGTGAAGAGGTGAATATTTGGGCAAGAAAGGGGAAAGCTCAAGAACAACTTGTTCGTGGCAATCCTTCGGGATTGAGATGTTCTAAGTCATAATCTCCACGTCCTTACAAGTCCAAAACACAAGGAAAACAAAGGATCAAACCTTAGCCAAAGCAAACACCTAAAAAGCCTATGATTGAAGCCAAAAACCAAATAGAACAAGGGGAGGAGAACCACACAAAGTTGCTACACAAAACCACTTCGATTATGAGCCTCAAAAGGGGTCTTAGGTCAGATTACAATGAAGGATTTCGTCCCAAGCAACCACCCTCCTCTCTTGATTTGGAGGCTAGATCTCACCCTAACCCTCCTAAACTTGGAGCTCAAAGCTTGAGGACGAAAATTACCCTAAGGAAATGAAAACCTAGTTGCCAAGACTACCTCAAATAACCAGCTCTTAGGCTATTTATACACCGGTTTAGTTTTGGTATTTTACGCATAGACCCCTAACACTAGAAATGCCCGGAGGGGCTAAAACAGAAAGGAACCCGAAAATCGGGGACGGACGACCACGATGAAGACTTGATCTTCATAGCTTCCACGCAATCTTCAGCGCCCAGAGGGGCTAAAACAGAAAGGAACCCAAAAATCGGGGACGGACGACCACGATGAAGACTTGATCTTCTTAGCTTCCACGCAATCTTAAGATGTCTTCCATGTGGCCAGTAGTCCAATCCGCCTTTGCACCCCCGGTTTTGAAGTCAGAAACCGGGAAACTTTAGGAAGTCTCTGTCTGGGCCGGACTTGGCCCATCTTCTCTATCTTGGCGAGTTGTGGCCCAACTCACGAAGCCTTGGGTAGCTTGGGTGGTGGTTTTGAGCTAAAGCCGCCAAAGCCTCCCTCGCACGCATTCGCGCCATGCACTCTGGTTGGAGCACCACGGTGGCACCCGGTTTCCCCGGTCCATCGGAGTTGCCACGCGGTCCATCGGAGGGCTTACACCACCGTTGCCGATCCGCCCCTCCGTGTACCGAGATTCCATGGCCGACCGACGCCAAGCATTGCCCTTGGTTCATTGGAGGGCTTTTGCCTCAGTCCATTGAGATCTTCATCATCTACCTCCAGTCCATCGGAGGGCCTCCAGTCCATCAGAGGGCTTGAGCTCGTTAACAATCACTCATCACACCAGGAAAGCAATGAGGCCGGTCCATTGGCTCTCAATCTCCCCCTTGATGAGTGCATTGTCAACACCTTCAACCTGTGACCTGAAATAGAACAAAGACAAGAGAAAAGCGTAAAACCGAAAAAGAAAGAAAGAAAGAAGAAAGTTGCTCAAAATGCCCAAGAACCAAATACAAGCAAAGAAACAGGGCACAATAAGACAACAAAAGAAAACAAAGCATCGGCTCCTCATGACAGAGGCAAAAGGCTCAACACACCGATGCAAAGAGCATGCTAAAAGCTCAACTCCCCCTAAAATGCATCCTTACAAATGCAAAAATGAATGCAAAGCTCCCCCTCAACTAAGTCTCTCCCGAGTCCTCCCCCTATGTCCATCATTTCTCCCCCTTGTTGACAATGGACACATCAAGGGTTAATAGGACTCCCTTTGAACTAGATAACTCCCCCTCAAAATATGCCATGAAATGCAGAGAGTGTACCAGAAAGAGCTCAGAAGGGATGGAAAGCTAGTATTCACAAGTTCTAGCGTACAGAGCAAGTGAGGGCAAGGAAGCATGCAACAAGCTCAAATGAATCTATCTTACACATATAAAGAGCTAGCATGTTTTTCAGGGTAGTTTAAAAGAAAGCATCACCAACATGAATAGCACCTAGCAAGACAGGCATGAACAACAAGATGCTAGCAATGCATACAAGGTGTGCTACTCTCAACCAAGGCATATACAACTAGCCATAAGCATTTTAAAGACTTGCAAATTTTAGATTTAAGCATTTATATTCATAAGCAAGTTCTTTTTGTGCCAGGGGTTATTTACTTGTCTTTTGCCACTTCTTACCAACCAATGCCAAGCCTAGGTTCAAAGAACCATCAGAAGCTTAAGACAAGGTTTTAGTCATACACAGCCTAGTCCAAGTTCATGTCAAAGTGCAATGACAAGCAGCCTCAAACTAGATCAGTGTGATAAGCAAACCCACCTGGATCTTTCTCAATTTAGCACATAAGACACCACTTGTAAGTATTTTGATTCAGATTTCAATTTAAGCAAAGTGTCATAAAAGCTTATGCATTAACTTAGCAAAGGCATACAACTAGCATATCCAGGTATGAAAAGATAGCATAGCATTCAACACTCCTACACATGCTAGGCAGCCAAGTCATGTGGTGATCATGTTTTTGGATTTCAGGAAATAAAAGGACTTAGCTCACAATTAGTATTCAACAGACTCAAGAGAGCTTAGCCAACCATGATCAAGCAAGCAACTGTACACTCTAGCACAAGCAAGTACTGGCTAGTCATTCCAAATGACTCTAGTGCTAGTGTATGTGAAACTGCATATGATACATGAATGACATGCATGATATGATACAGTATGCAAAAGAACCAAAGAGAAATAAAAGCAAGATAAAAGCAAAATTTAAACTACAGAAACTATTTCCTTACTAAAAGGAATAGCACACTATCCCTGACTAAAAGGGATAGCACTCTCTAAGCTCACCTCTCAGATGCGTAAAAGCGTCAAACTCTAGGGGCTTGGTAAAGATACTACAGATGCGCAAGCAACTGGTTTGCAGATACTACATGGACTAAGTCTATGTCTCCCTTCTCATCGTGATCGCTCAGAAAGTGAAACCTCACGTCTATGTGTTTGGTTCTAAAGTGCAAGACGGGGTTCTTAGCTACAGAAATAGCAGAAGTAGAGTCAACTAGAAGAGGGATTTTTCCAAACCTAAGGCCGAAATCACTAAGGGTGGCTTTCATCCATAAAAGCTGGGAGCAGCAACTAGCAGCAGCAACATATTCTGCTTCAGTAGTGGAAAGAGCTACACTAGCTTGCTTGCGGGAGGGCCAAGAGACAAGAGAGGTTCCTAAGAGTTGGCATGTGCCGGAGGTTGACTTGCGATCAATCCAGCAGCCAGCATGGTCAGCATCTGAGAACCCTCTAAGAAAAAGAGAAGAACCTGAGGAATACCAAAGACCAAGCTCAGGAGTGAATTTCAGATACCTGAAAATGTGCTTCACCGCTTGACGGTGAGAAGTCATAGGAGAAGCCTAGTAGCGCGCACAAAGGTAGACCGCGAACTGAATATCCGGAATGGTTGCCGTCAGGTACAGAACTGAGCCGATCATCCCTCGAAATTCTTTCTGGTCCACTGCCTCCCCATCTTCATCCGCATCAAGCGCCGTGTTTGTACTCATAGGAGTTGTCATGGGTTTAGAGTCACCCATGTTAAACTTCTTGAGTATGTCCCTTGTGCGCTTGGCTTGATGGACGAAGGTACCCTCAAGGCTTTACTTGATCTGCAGCCCGAGGAAGAACTAGAGCTCACCCATGAGACTCATCTCAAATTCCCTGCTCATCTGTTCAGCAAAACTAGAAACCAAAGCGTGAGATGAACCACCAAAGATTATGTCATCAACATATATCTGAACTATCAGGATGTCACCGTCACGACTCAACAAAAACAAGGTCATGTCTACTGAACCCATCACAAACCCAGACTTGAGCAGGAAACTCTTCAACCTAGCATACCAAGGTCTAGGAGCTTTCTTCAGACCATAAAGGGCTTTCCTCAACTTATACACCCGGTCAGGAAACTTAGCACTCTCAAAGCCAGGAGATTGTCTCACATAAACCTCCTCCTCTATGAACCCATTTAGGAAAGCTGACTTGATATTCATTTGCTGCAGTTTGAAGACTTTAGAGGCTGCAAAGGCAAGCAAAATCCTAATGGCTTCCAAATGAGCTACAGGGACAAAGGTCTCCTCATAATCTATCCCCTCCTTCTGACAGAAACCCTAGGCTGCCAATCTCGCTTTGTTCCTCACAACCATCCCATTCTCACCCTGTTTGTTCTTGAAAACCCACTTGGTACATATAGGGCGACAGTTTGGTGGAGGTTCAACTAAATCCCAGACACGGTTTCTCTCAAAGTTCTCCAACTCCCCATGCATGGCGTTCACCCAGTTAGGATCAGATAACGCATGTGACACATCCCGGGGCTCGAAAGTAGCAACATATGCAGAGTGGGAGAAAAAGGCTAGAGAATTAACCGAAGAGCGAGTGACACGCTGGTGAATGTTTCCAATCATCCTGTGTGGAGGGTGATCCCGCTGGACCTGCCGAGATGGAACAATCTCAGATATCACCTCCCCTGCGTCCTCAGTGGGTCCAGCCTCTGCATGAGCTTGTCATCGGGGGAGTGAGGAAGAAGCCATGGGCAAAGGTCCTCCTTCATCATCAGAGCTCGTAGCAGAGGGAGCAGGAGCTGCAGCCGGTGCAATGGCTCCTGCATCACCATCATCACCCCCACCTTCCTCATCCTCAAAGATGGGGGTGCCTTCTTCATCATCACCTGAAAGCTCAAAGGCAGGGGTTGTGCAGGGCATAGTTTCATCAAAAGAAACCTCACAAGTCTCAACAACTTGCTTGGCCTCCAAAATCCACACACGAAAAGCCCTAGAACTAGAAGCATACCCTAGAAAAATCCCATCCAAACAACGAGAGTCGAACTTGTCCAAATGCCCCGCCTTCTTAAGCACAAAAACACCTGTAGCCAAACGCTCGCAAGTGCTTGACGCTGGGCTGCCTACCAAACCGAAGTTCATACGAGGTCTTCCCAAGGAAAGCTCACAAGAAGATTCGGTTCGCAATGTAACAGGTCGTATTCACTGCCTCAGCCCAAAAGCGCCTCGGAGTCCTATGCTCATCGAGAATCATTCATGCCATCTCAACCAGTGTGCGGTTCTTGCGTTCCACAACACCGTTCTGCGGTGGGGTATATGGAGAAGAAAACTGGTGCTCAAGACCTAGGTCACGACAGAAGTTTTCAAAACGAGAGTTTCTGAATTCTCCGCCATTGTCACTGCGGATAGCCCTCATGGCCTTATGACTCCGTTACTCAACCTCAGTACTAGATCCTGAACAAAACCAAATGCCTCATCCTTCAACTCCATGAAAAATACCCACGAGAACCGCAAAAAGTCGTCCACAACGACAAGCATGTACCACTTCCCACTGACTGACGCTACCCGAGCGGGACCTACTGTATCCATATGGAGTAGCTCACCCGGATAGGACGTCATAACCTGAGACACAGGAGTGTGAGAAGCGGCAACCATCTTGCCATGACGACAGGGGTGGCATACTAAGTCCTTCTCAACTCTCAACTTGGGCAATCCTCGAATTAGGCCCATTGAACTCAACCTGACTAGCAGATCAAAGTTCAAGTGACCAAGCCTCCTATGCCACTTCCAAATATCAGCAGAAGGACTAGCAACCAAACAGCGAGCAGGGCCAAAAACTGATGTGAGGTCGACCCTAAAAACCTGACCAAAAGGCAGCAAAGAGCAAACTAGGGTCTCCTCAGCATCAAGAACGCAGCACGCACCCTTCTTAAAATGAACCTCAAAACCTTCATCAAGAAGTTGCGAAACAGAAACCAAATTGAACCCCAGATTCCGAACGAAAGCAACTTCTCTTAGGGAAAGCTTAGCAGAGAGCGAAACAGAACCAACACCCATCACTTTACCTTGACCATTGTCCCCGAATGTGATGTACTCCTTGGTGCTCTCGGGGTTGAAGCTGGAGAACCACCTGCGGTGCCCTGTCATGTGCCTAGAGCAACCGGAATCCATGATCCACACGTCCTCCATGCCTCGATCCTGCAAAGTCAAGTAAAGCGACGGTGAGCAAACGGTTCGGCACTGGGGTTAGTACCAAAACTGCTGTACCAGTGCCGAGCCATCTGCTCAAAAGTGGGGTAAGCACAGTCAAAGAAATCACCATGACTGAAGTAACCACGACCCTCAAAGCGTGGCCTCTCAAGCTCTCTCACAAACCCTCAGTCACGAGGTCCGTAGCCGCGCTGAAAACGACTAGGAGCTCGACCGACAAAGCGTCTCTCACTACCAGGAGCACGGGCTTGAAAGCCGCCTCCTCTCTCACCATCAGCAAAACGGTCTCTTATCTCACCGCAGTGGGGAGGATCTTGCCTACCACCCTGGTAGAACTGATCATGGTTCCCCCAAGCTTTCTCCTGCCTCTCAACCCGCTTCCTCCTGAAGCAAAACTCCTCTAGGTGGCCATTCCGCTGGCAAAACTCACAGTGGTAGACAGGCCTCCTAGGAACTGGGTTAGGCTGGGACTTGGGCTTAGGTGGTGTGGCCTTGGGTGGCTCAGACTGCTGGACTGGATTCTTGTCCTCGGGCTTAAGCTCTTCCTCAACAATCTTGTTTAGCTTAACTTAGAAGGCTTGGGTGTCCAGAGCTCCTTTTTGGGGCAGCCTTGGGTGGCTCATGGTAAACCCCATCAGCAGTCTCACCTGGCTGGGTAAGTGCAGTCTTGATCCTAATTGGGGCACTCTTCTCACCAGAAGTCCTGCACTCTCCGAACCCACAACCTCTCATGTCACCCTCGGCTCTCTTGGTGCACTCTATGATCATCTCTAGTTGGGGTTGCCTCGCATATACCCAATTCAGTACTTCTCTTAACCTGTTGTTGTCATCTTTCAAAGACAAAACCTCCTCCCTCAGATCCTCCAGAACTACAATCTAGGCAGCACAAGCGTCACAGTCTAGGGAGGGAACCACATCAGCTTTCTCCAACTTCCTAATGGTGGCATCCCTATCCACCAGCTGCATCCTAAGGGTTAGGCAGTTATCACAAGTGTCAATAGGTGCTGAAAGCACTTCAAAGTCAGCTCTTAACTGCTCTAACTCACCTCTCAAGGTAGGACAGACCATACACGCACCCAACAGCGCAGGTCTAGCCCTAAGCTCCTCAAGCTCCATGAGCTGCCCCTCAAACTTCTCCTTCAGCAAAGCTAACTCTCTAGCTAGACAGGGGCAAGACTCACACTCAAGCTCTCCACTCAAAATAGGCTCATCCAGTTTGGACTGGAGTTTGCCTAGCTTCGCTCTCAGCTCATCTATCTCCTCTACCCGCTTGGCATACCTATCTCTCTGGTCACCAAGCTCCGTCATGAAAAACTCACCGGTAGGGCACTCAGTATCACTGGGTTGGGGTCTCACACTCCTCAACCTCTCATTCTCTGCTAAAGCCTCAGCAAGTTGGGCTTTCAACTTCTGCAGTTTCTTAGCTGCCTTCTCCAACTTCTGCTCTAGCATCTCAAGGATTTCGGCTTGCTCAGGAGTTAACTCTTCATCGGAAGAATAGTTGCTGCCGTCATCCTTGTTCTCCTTGTCCTCAAGCGCCATGGAGCAAACCGAGCTTCTCTTGTCCTTGTTCTTGCGTCTGGACTTGGTGGAGACGAAGCACAAGCCAGCTGGACCTCCTTGATCGTTTCTTTTGTCCTTCCTGTACGTGATCTCCTCATCACTCAAGCTCGACGAGGACGAAGAGGAAGAACATCCGCTGCTGCAGAACCCGATCTCAGCGAAGAAGGCCTTGTCCCGCTTCCGGTTGTCCTTCTGATGCTCTTAAAAGCCTTCCGAAAGTTCTTCTTGCCGAAGGGACGCTTGCTGAAGCTGTGCTTGCTGGAGCGGTGCTTGTCAAAGCTTGGCTTGCTGGAGTGGTACTTGTCGGAGTCGCAGGAGTAGCTCTTGCCCTTCTTGTAGTAGTCATTCTTGTTGGGGCACTCGGCGATGAAGTGGCCGACCTCTCCGCACTCGAAGCACTTGGACCACTCTTCTTTCTTCGTACTCATCCGGTTGTCATAGGCGTGCTGAAAGCGACTACATACCAGACAAAGCTCATCATCCCCAAGCGTCGCCAACTGCTCCTCTGTAACAGACATCAAAGCAGAAAATGAAAAGTTGTGTAATAGGGGGTTAGTGACAGACACACTAGAGGGGGTAGCCAAGGCCAAACTCTTAGAACCTGTACAAGCGGGGAAATCTCTCATCTTGTAATCTACCTCGGTGGCCTTGAGCTTACTATAGAGCGCATCTACTCCTATCGTGTCATACCCTGCCGACTCAATGATTGAGTTCACCTTGATCTCCCATACTTTTCTGTCCAAAGCATACAGCAACTTGATAGCCTGCTGATGATCGGTGTATGGGAGCTCAGCGGGGGCAGAGTTGACACGCAACTTGTTGATGATCGACTGAAAGCGACCAAACAAGTCGTCTACTAACTCTCCCGGCTTCTGGACGAAATTTTCATATTCGCGCCGGTAAGTCTCCACAAGCCCAGCCTTAATCGTCGCAGTACCCTCATGGTGTGCACTAAGCAGTGACCATATCTCACGCGCCGTCTTAAGGTGACTCACTCTCTCATAATCCATGGGACCAAGCCTAGAAAAGAGAAAGTTACCAGCCTTGGCATTTGCCTCATGCCGAGCCACGATATCCTGCGTAGTACGCTCAGCGACTGGAAGCACCACAAAAGTCGTACTCTGAGTAGCATCCCATATGTCCTGACTCTGGCTAACAAGGAGTGCCTCTATCCTACCCTTCCAATAGGGACAGCCATCAGAGCCAAGGACGGGAATCTTCCCAGAGTAAGTCATCGTTGCTATGGTTTCTTCACCGGTTAAGGTATAGGAAACCTAACTGGCTCTGATACCACTTGTAGGACCGAGACGTGCGACTAGAGGGGGGTGAATAGGAGCACTTGAAAACTCAAACTCAAACTCAAACCCCCACCGCAGTACAAAACGAAAACAGCACCCACAATGAGCCTAAACACCGTCTACTGAGAGGATACGTATCAAGCTCACAACACGTGCATGGTACTGTCCACTGAACAGATACGTACCAAGTACCAAGCGGAAGCACACGTTCAAACGGCTAAGAAAAAGAGCGCAAAAGGAACCAACACTGGGAAACTGCAGATTTCGGACAGACAGGGCTGCAAAGAAAAATCTTAAAACACTATAAGCAAAGTTCCAAACCACCCCAAAAAATTACCACATCTTCACAAGGCAATAGGGAACAGCTCTAAAAAATTTCAGGCCAATTGGGGCAAGTTGTGATCACCGTACCATCCGGTGATTGAGCACCGGACCGTCCGGTGTTCACAGACTAACACTCCGAAAAGATCTCAATCAAAACCCAACCAAATCAACTCCAACAATTATGAAATTTTTACTGAAGGTTAAGAAGGGGCCAAGGAACAACTCCACAAATTTTCAGCTCAATTAGACAAGAAATGAAACTCCAACACTCACCGGACCGTCTGGTGATATGCACACCGGACCGTCCGGTGCTCAGAAACAGATAGACCAACCTCCAAACAAAAGTACAAAAACCAGGTAATATTTTGAACTTTTTATGGGAGGTTTATGATTTACAGGACAAGAGCTCCACAAAATTTCAAGTCATTTGGAGCACGTTTGACTATGGAACTAAACACCGGACGAAAAGGATAACCACCGGACGTTATAGACAGACAGAAAAACGCCACACGAAACTTGAACTTCTGAAGCCAAAACTTGACCAAACCTTCACCAAACTTCACGAAATTTTGCACACACTAACCTAGCTCCATTCCAAAGCTATTCCCAAAAGATCTATTGAAAAAGATCAAGGGATTAGCGGAAATTTCAGATCTCGTGAAGAGGTGAATATTTGGGCAAGAAAGGGGAAAGCTCAAGAACAACTTGCTCGTGGCAATCCTTCGGGATTGAGATGTTCTAAGACATAATCTCCACGTCCTTGCAAGTCCAAAACACAAGGAAAACAAAGGATCAAACCTTAGCCAAAGCAAACACCCAAAAAGCCAAGGATTGAAGCCAAAAACCAAAGAGAACAAGGGGAGGAGAAACACACAAAGTTGCTACACGAAACCTCTTCGATTATGAGCCTCAAAAAAGGTCTTAGGTCAGATTACAATGAAGGATTTCGTCCCAAGCAACCACCCTCACCTTCCCTCTTGATTTGGAGGCTAGATCTCACCTTAACCCTCCTAAACTTGGAGCTCAAAGCTTGAGGATGAAAATTACCCTAAGGAACTGAAAACCTAGCAGCCAAGAGTACATCTAATGAAAAGCTCTAAGGCTATTTATACACCGGTTCAGTTTTGGCATTTTACACATAGACCCCTAACACTAGAAACGCCCGGAGGGGCTAAAACAGAAAAGAACCCGAAATATCGGAGACGGACGACCACGATGATGACTTGATCTTCTTAGCTTCCACGCAATCTTCGGATGTCCTCCACGTGGCCAGTAGTCCAATCCGCCTTTGCACCCCCGGTTTTGAAGCAAGAAACCGGGAAACCTTAGGAAGTCTCCGTCTAGGCCGGACTTGGCCCATCTTCTCTATCTTGGCGAGTTGTGGCCCAACTCACCAAGCCTTGGGTAGCTTGGGTGGCAGTTTTGAGCCGAAGCCGCCAAAGCCTCCCTCGCACGTCTTCGTGCAATGCACTCGGGTTGGAGCACCACGGTGGCACCCGGCTTCTCCAGTCCATCGGAGTTGCCTCGTGGTCCATCGGAGGGCTTACACCACCGTTGCCGATCCGTCCCTCCGTGTACCGAGCTTCCATGGCCGACCGACGCCGAGCATTGCCTCCGGTCCATTGGAGGGCTTTTGCCTCAGTCCATTGAGGTCTTCATCATCTACCTTCAGTCCATCGGAGGGCCTCTAGTCCATCGGAGGGCTTGAGCTCGTTGACAATCACTCATCACACCAGGAAAGCAATGAGGCCGGTCCATTGGCTCTTAGCGGAGGCGGGTGTCAAGGGAGGGCTGACCCATTGCGTGGTAACGCTCCTGCGACAACGCGCTCCGGGAGTCAGGCGGGAGTGAATCGAACTTGAGACGGGACAAGTGGAGATAGGGGAATCATATGTGGGAACACCGGGGGTTAGTAAGCATATGCCATCCTAGTGCTTCTAGTTATTCCTGGGAATATAAAAATCGATTGAAATCGCTGATGCTCACCAGGTGTGAGAATGCCAGTATCACTGCCGGACAATGTAGTAACTACTTGAATATGTTGATTTATGGATTGTGGTTTTGAATACTACATGTTTGGATATACATGATTTACTTTCAGGCAATACTTGTCACACTCATGTTGGTTATATTAATATGACGGCACGAACAGCTGTTAATTCCTGCTCTGTGCAATAGATCAAGCAGCTGTCAAACCATGCTTGTAGATAACTAATCTAAGCAGTTGTCAAATCCTGCTTGCACTTATTAACTTGATCCTGTTTAAAAGCAATAGCTAAGGATCTAGATGTTAGTAAGCAAGCTTTGTGTCAGCCATAAGCCCCGTCCATTAAGTCCTACTGAGTAATTAGTACTCAGGGTTTTGGCCCCACTTTTGGCTTATAGGTATGGAATTCCTTTTCTGTGCCTGTGTTGGTGGCGGGCCGTGTTATCATCAGGAATGAGAAGGGTCGTGATCTAGCAAGGAGCGGCATCAGTGGGCTTGATGCTCGTTCTATTTATGCAAGGCTTTTGGTTACCATGAAACATTAACTTTAAAAATTTCCGTTGCAAGAGACTATTTGAACTATGTTGTTGTATGAAACTATGTTGAACTCTATTCGATTTTGAACTGGTTTGTAACTTAAAGTCTAAGTATTATCATTATTCAACTGCCTGAGATGATGTAATTGTTGTGACTCCATCGAGGGTCAGTGTGTATGATGTCGGTTCCTCTGGAAATTGGTGTTATCGAGGGCCGAAGGCCACTCGATGGACTACCGGGTTTAGTCCAGTTTAAGTGCACTGCGGGCCAAAGGAGGAAGGTGTGCTTAATCTGGGTTAAGCACGGCGGTTCCGCCACAACCACTGGGGCAAATGTGTCGAGGCCTACGTTGATGACGTCGTGATCAAGACTAAGAATGAAGAGGATTTCATCGATGACCTGCGCTAGGTGTTCGACAGCCTGAGGAAATTCCGGTGGAAGCTCAATCCCACCAAGTGCATCTTTGGCGTCCCTGCAGGTCAGATACTTGGTTTTGTCGTCAGCAACAGAGGAATCGAAGCCAACCCCGAGAAGATCAAGGCTATTCTACGCATGCACCCTCCCAGGTCATGGAAAGACGCTCAAAGGTTGACTGGATGCATGGCAGCCTTTAGTCGATTCATCTCGCAACTCGGCGAATGTGGCATGCCCTTCTACAAACTCCTTAAGAAGGTCGATAGGTTTCAGTGGACCACAGAGGCTCAGGAAGCGTTGGACGCTCTGAAAAAATTCCTAACCTCGCCTCCCGTACTCAAGTCTCCCAATCGTGCCACTGCCAACTCACTGGCTGAAGATTTGCTCCTCTACATCTCTTGTACGACTCATGTTATCAGCACTGCGTTGGTGGTCGAGCGACCGGACGGACAGCGCACAGTACCCAGGCAACATCCGGTCTACTTCATCAGTGAGGTCCTCAGCCTCTCCAAAATTAGGCATCCTCAAGTTCAGAAGTTATTATACGCAGTTCTCATTACCGCACGTAAGCTGCGTCATTACTTTGAGGAGCATAAAATCATAGTGGTCATTGAGTTTCTAATCGGGGAAGTCTTACACAATCGGGAGGCCACAGGGCGTATCGCCAAGTGGGCTTGTGAACTAGGGGCTCATGACATTGAGCTCTGTCCTCATACTGCCATCAAGACCCAGGCACTAGTTGATTTTGTCTCCGAGTGGACTGAACACCAAGTGCCTAAGAAGCTAGAAATCATGGAAGTCTAGAAGATGTATTTTGATGGCTCACTGAAATTGGAAGGAGCTGGCGCTGGTGTTGTCTTCACCTCACCAGCAGGGGAAAAACTCAAGTATGTGCTACAAATTCTCTTCCCAGTTTCTAACAACGCAGCTGAGTATGAGGCTCTTCTTCACGGTCTTCGCATAGCCATATCACTTGGGATTCAGCGGTTAATGGCCTATGGAGATTCCTTAGTGGTCAACAATCAGGTCAACAAGGAGTGGGATCGCTCTACAGAAAGCATGGACAAATACTGCGAGGCAGTTCGCAAACTAGAGGGCAGGTTTCAAGGTCTCGAGTATATTCATGTGGATCAGGATCGCAACGTGGATGCTGATATTTTGTCCAAACTGGGCTCGTCACGAGCCAAAGTACCTCCTGGTATCTTCGTCCAGGAGCTTCATCATCCCTCTGTTCAGCTAGGTGAGCTGAACATACCTCCCGACCAGCACATCTTAACTCTGGATATGCCGACTGACTCGAGGGCCCCCATCATCAGGTATATCCTAAACGAAGAAACTCCAGATGATAAGGCGAAGGCCGAGCGAATAGCAAGACGGTCTTCTAGCTATGTTCTGATCAACAACGAGTTATACAAGCGTGCTGCCTCAGGAGTTTTGTTAAAATGCTTAGATACCTCATCAAGGCAGAGCTTGCTCAAGGAGATACACGCTGGAGTCTGTGAAATTCATGCTGCCTCACGCACATTGGTCGGGAAGGCGTTCAGGGCCCACTTCTATTGGCCTACTGCAAAGAAGGATGCTGCTGAGTTAGTGCAGCACTGCGAGGCTTGTCAATTCCTTGCCAAGCAGCACCATCTTCCGGCACAATAGTTGCAGAATATACCTGTCTCGTGGCCTTTTGCCTGCTGGGGGCTGGATATGATTGGGCCTTTCAAGAAAGCTCAAGGTGGATATACTCATGTGTTGGTTGCCATCGACAAGTTCACCAAACAGATTGAGTCCAAGCCCATTGCCTCATTAACATCTACCAAAGCAGTGGAATTTATTCAAGACATCATCTTTCGCTTTGGGATCATGAATTCTATTATCACAAATTTGGGGTCTAACTTCACAAATGCTCTATGCTCGATTTCTGTGAGCAAAGATCCATCCACATCAAGTATGTCTCGGTGGCCCACCCTAGAGCCAATGGACAGGTTGAACGAGCCAATGGCATGATTCTAGATGCACTCAATAAAAAGATCTTTGACAAGAATGAGAAGCTGGCTGGCAAGTGGATACATGAGTTGCCATACATGGTCTGGAGTCTTCGAACACAACCCAGTAAATCCCTCGCAGGGAACACGCCCTTATTCATGGTATATGGATCGGAGGCAGTTTTGCGTGCCGACCTGCAGTCTGGAGCTCCACGACTGGCCTTCAAGGATATTGCCGAAGCTGAAGCAACACGCATCGAGGAGATCGACTTACTCGAAGAGGAGTGCCTAAACTTTGTTATTCAGTCGGCTCGCTATCAACAGACTCTGCGTCGTTACCATGATCGATACACGAGGCCTTGTTCTTTTTCAATAGGGGACTTGGTGTTGCGCAGGGTGCTCAAAACTGCAGGACATCATAAGTTATCTCCTCCTTGGAAAGGTCCATACATCGTCACAGAAGTCACTCGTCCAGGATCGTATCGACTGTCTCAAATGGATGGCACTCCAATCGACAACTCTTGGAACATAGAGCATTTGCGCAAGTTCTATGCGTAATGTTTTTCTGTGACTTCTAGAATTAGCAGTCGGTGTCGTTTTTCGTACTCTGCCTTCATTGTACTCTTCATACTCTATGAATAAAAGTACTCTTGGGATAAAGCTTTCTATGTTCTTTTCTCTGTTTTTACTCGTGTTACTCACTCGCTGTATATGGGCAATCGACCTAGGTCAGTCAACCGACAGTACGGTGCTACATGCCCACCCTTACTCTTAACGGGGATAACTCCGGCCCCACCACGAGAGCAATCGGCCTAGGTCAGTTGACCGACAGCACTGTGTTACATGCTCTCGTTTGTACTCATATCAGGGGAGCACTCAAGGCCCCAACAAAACAAAGGCAATCGGCCTAGGTCAGTCGACCGACAGCACGGTGCTACTTGCCTTTGCAGGACCTCACAACCGGGAAGCATTCAAGGCCCTAGCCGAACAAAGACAGAGGGCTTAGGTTTGATGACCTACAGCTCGATACTGCATGTCTTTGCTTCATCATGTTACTCTTTCTTGCAGTACTCGTGCTCATTACTATTTTATCTTACTTTCGTATTCATTACTATATCATAAGTTTCAACTCAGGTCACGTTATGGACTTAACTTTGTCTCTTTTCTGTACATAGACACGACTTTCAGGTACGCATAGAATATTTTGATTCATTCATAAACTAACTCTGTTTTGCAGAACAATAGTTAAAGTGTCGACATAAAGAGCCAAATATGTACACACGGCATTCAGTTCATCGTATTACATGGGGAATCATTGTTTACTCATTGTCACCTACAAGGAGTTCAGCAATCATGTGGGCTTCATCTTCATGCTCAACATTTTGGTTCTCATTTACTATCCTCGCTAGTAAACTCGCCAAGTCGATCTCAGGTTGTGAATTCTTGATGACCATAAGAATGCGAGGAAGAACTGTTTTTACTCGCTCAGAAATCTTGGACTTCATGTCATCCATGAAAGTTATTATTCGATCACCCAGAGGACGAGGTGCAGCTTTCTCTGGCGCACAGATGTCCAGGATCTTGATCAGAGCAGTATTGGCAGTCAAGGCAGCTTCTTTTGTCTTCTCAAAGGCGTCCTTCAGCTTGTTGCAGTTTTTCTTGCTGGTCTCGTAGTTCTTTTTGAAAACCTCTGACACTTGAGCCTGATGAGTAGCCTCGTCTCAGGATTCCTTGAGTGCAGACCGCGTAGAGGCTAGCACCTTCTTCATTTTATCATGGGCGCTCTGGGATTCAGCTAGCTCAGTCTCTTTGTCCTTAAGTGCTTGGCGTGTTAAGGAGTGGCTATTCCTCAAAGACTCTAAGGAACTGGCAGTCTCACGGAACGACTTCTCAAAGCCATCTCGAGATTCTTGTAGCTATTGGTACTCATCATTTCTTTGTCGCATCTTCTCCTGTGGAATGATATAGTTCATACACTTCTGTGAGCAAAGAATATGCTAGTTGAGATTCTTGATGGGTTACCTCATGGTTTTTCTTCTCAATATCTAGCTGCATGCGAAGGTCAGTAGCTGTGTCTCTAGCTTGGTCTCTATCAGCAACGGCGTTACGGTGTTCTGTCTCTCGAGTCACAGCCGCTTGCTTCAAGCGAGCAGTTTCAGCTGCAGCAGCTAGCAATGAGTACACAGTTCAGTTTGGAACCTCAGATATTGGTGTACGGAAAGGTCGAATACATATCTATCATCTCAGCTTTGCGTGCAACCTCAGAATCTGCTTGTTGCTGCCTCAAAGTGGTAACCTCAAGGCTAGATAGTGCAGCAATCTTCTCATGGATCATGCTGGCCTGTTGAACTTAGTGTCTTCAGCATAGCCTACAGAGAGTAGTTCGAGTCGTTTAGGTGTCAACAAAGGCTATGTAAAGTTGCAAAGTTGGCATACCTCAAAAGCTGACAGTAGCCTTGAGCTTGGGGATGCTGGTACTAGATGGTGACTGTTATCATCTGCCTCAAGTGGAGGGGGTTGGGCGCTGTCTGGTTCAGTTGTGGCCAGGGTGTCAGATTGTCCTCCTTCGACTTGATCAGTATGCTTTGGTTCTTCAGTCTCTTTTTCTTGAGCTGACTCATAGGCCTTGGATGATGGCTGGGGAGTATCTCCTTCATCAATCTCAGTTGGATGCTCTTGGGTGATGATGGCTTCAGGTAATGGCTCGGTCACAGGCATTTGCTGCAGTTCTTCTGGAGCTGCCCCGGTTAGTACCTGATGCTAGTTGTCAGACGGTATTTGTGCCTCATGCACAGTTTCAGTGGCTTCATTCATGTGGGCATCAGTCTCGACCTCAGGGATATCTGCTGGCATTGTGTTTGCGCGGTTTTTAGACTCTGAGTCCTTCGGTGCCAGCTCTGTTGAGGCTCGAGGGCTTGATTTCTAAGATTGTTGCCCCTTGGAGCATGCTGACAGCGGGTCTATGTCTGCATCAGAACATAAAGTGAACGGAAGTTTACAAGTGTCTCTGATAATTTGGTCTAGGTCTAAATCTTCTGCCTTCAGATCAATTTCATCCTCATCAGGTGGCAGAGCAGATGCAAAGGGGATTACTGTGGTGTCGTCGTGATGTTTCTTCGATCGCCTCTCGTGATGACACAGTTGAGCTTGCTCTTCTTCTTCATCGTCCTCATCAACCAATCTAGTCCAGTTCACCCCGAATAAGGTGTTATCAGTTTTAGCTGCAGTATGGGAGGAATACCTGGATTTCTTGCTAGCTTTGTCTGTTGACTCGGGGGAGCTTGTTAGATCCTTGATTGTCCTCTTGTTTGTCCTCTGTTTCCTTGTCGTCATGGTATGAGTGGCTTTCGCCTTGGTACGCCCCAGGCTAGCTGCAGCCTGCATCTTCATGCCACTTGGAGCAGTTGTAAGCTCGGGGGCTGCCTTGGTGATGTCGCTCATACTAGTTTCTTGAGCGGTTTGGGCTGCACGTTGTATTACAATGATGGTATGCTCTTCATTGTTTCCTGCACCATGAGCAGCAGCAACAACAGCCTCCATCTCCTCAGTGGATAACTCGGATTGCCGTTTTGATAGCCTGTCTGTACCAGAAGATGTGGGGTCTAACAGGAACTTGGATATATTGCTCTGCATTAACTCTACGAGTCAGGAGCTGATTGCAAGTAAGGTTACTTACAGAAATCATAGTAAGATCACTTACATTGGGAGTTGGATTCCATGCAGAATATGGTTTAGGAGTACCCTCGTTGTGAGCTTCACCATTGAGCATCAACTCCACTCGGGCTTTGACATCATCTTCAGTCATGGCTCGGGTTGTCTCTCTAGTTGAATCGCTAGCTCCGACATACAGATAGGCAGGGTAAATCCTATCCTTCAGTGGCTGAATGCAGCGATACACAAAATCTATGACCACAGCATGGGCAGTAAGGCCATTTTCCTTCAGATTGGCTATCTCTTCTAACAGGGTGTTGACCTCAGCTTGTTCCTCAACAGTTGGCCCTTCTTCCAAGCTTGCCAGCTTACTGTCAGGTTGCCTCCCAGTCCTTGAGGGGAGAGAGTTTCCATGGTTTTCTATATAGAACCACTCGGAGTGCCATCCTCTGTTGTTATCTGGAAGGGGGATATCCAAATAAACAGCTTTGCGATTCTTCCGCAGCTCAAAGTTGGCCCCTCTAGTAACTTGTAACACTCCATCTCTCAGACCGGCTTTGCAGTGATATAAGTACTTCCATAAGCCAAAGTGAGGGACAATTCCAAGAAACGCCTCGCAGAGATGGACGAAAATCAAAAGTTGAAGAATCGAATTGGGGTTTAGATGAGTCAGGTTGATTGCATAGAACTGCAATAGGCCTCACACGAATGAGCAAACAGGGAGACCTAACCCACGGATGAAGAATGGCGTGAACACCATTGCCTCGTAGGTGTCCTCAGTTGGAGCAGCGTCATCCTTCTTCTCGCATACCCTCCAGTTTGCCACTTCCTTCAGTGGCAGGACGCCCATATCTACTAATAATTGTAGCATGGGCTCGGTGACAGTGGAGGGGCGGTACGCTAGGTATGGCGAAGGTAACTGCCGGTTCTCATTGTGCGGCAGACCCTCACTGGTGTTTCCACACTCACTTAAGGTTTTCTTCTTGGGAGCCATAGATGTGGATGTCTCTGTTGGGAAGGAGATTCGAGAAGTGACGGATGTAGTAGCGCTCTAAGTTCAAACAATGGTGGCGGCGGTCTCAGTGGGAAGAATGACAGCACGGTTCTCAGATGGATGAAATTGGTTTAGGGTATAGATCTCAAACAACCCTGACACCGTCAGTAACAGTCCTCGTAGACTGACGGAATTTGCGGTTATCGTTAACGTTGACTCGGATCTCCTAACGATAAAGGTTCAGTCGGATTTTTCTGAGATTAAGTCGTTGATTTCAGTCGAGATGATTTCTAGTCGGTGCTCATAAGCGCAAGTTCATGTTTTCTATTACTCGGAGAATGGGGTTTCTAATTCGACCCAGCGAGTTGAGTTTTGCCGGAACTCTGGGCATAAGTGAAATGCGATTTCTTTTGTTGTATGACGATTTTGTCTTTACTTCAAAGAATTTAAAGGTGCATTTGACTCAGATGCAAGATTTTCAAGATATAAACACACGGAAGAACTCAAGAGCAAAGGATAATACGATAGATTTCATTATATAATATATAGTTCATCAAGGTGGATTACATATAAGGGGGGAGATTATCCTAATCTACTACTAACTACTACTACTGTGGT
Organism: Paspalum notatum; assembly: GCA_022530915.1. NCBI lineage: Eukaryota > Viridiplantae > Streptophyta > Magnoliopsida > Poales > Poaceae > Paspalum > Paspalum notatum. Next base: position 33,952,638 of record CM039687.1, on the reverse strand, counting down.
GGTGGTGGTGGTGGCCTACACGCCGGTGGAGGGCCCGGCTGGGGGACAAGTGACGCGGCGGCGCTTGGAGGCCGGAGCGTCGGCCTCATCTCCGCCGTCGTGGCGACCGTCGTCGCCATCATGGCCGCCGGGGGCATCATCGTCATCGTCGTCGGAGTTGTCGGAGTCCTCCTCGTCATCGGAGGAGTCCTAGAGGGCGGCGCGGCGGAGGCCACGGAGCTTGGCGTGCTCCTTGCGGTTGTAGCCTTGGGAGTCGTCAGTGTTGAGCTCCGACTCGTCCTCCCGCGGCGGTGCATCCTCGGGGGCTTTGTGATGCTCTGGCATCTCAAATGCATTTTCATCTCACATACATGCAACATTCATCATGATGCATCATACAATGACATGCATTTGAACACCATGGTCAAACTTGATTGATGTGCAAACTTGCTAAACCCTGTTTTCTGCATGTGTGCCGCTATATTGGTAGTCATAACTTTAGTTCTATAGTGATATAGGTGAAACTTTCTATACCAAACTTGTAGATAATTTGATGATAAACAACTTTGGCAATTGGTTCTTTGACATGCAGAAAGGTTGGAATAGAGTTTCGGGGCTTTTTGTGTCAATTCATGAATTCTGTCCAAACTTGACCTGGAGGGTAAATTCAAATTTGCTTGATCTTAAAGCCAAAATATTGCAATACTTTTATTGAGAAAGTTGTAGATCCTGAAATTCTGAACGACATTGGTATAAAACTCCTTTTGTGAAAGTGTCTAGAAAATAGACTTTTAGAATTTCCAAACTGGAGGGTTTTGTTGGTCAGACATTGGTCAGCAATTTGAATTCAAATTTAAACCATATTTTTGAATATAACATGGTATGTAAGTTTATAAGACAAATGTAGAGGAACAAATTTAGAACATTTCATTCAATTCGGTCCTTTTCAAATTCGGCCTCCAACCTATTCAAAAATGGAATTTTCTAACAGTGGCTACAGCAGTCAAAGGGGGTTTGTCTATTTTTCCGATTTTTCGTTCAAAAATCTGACGGGACTGTCTCTATGACGCGTGGGTCCCGCATGTCAGCTGCGTCGGTTTCCCGCCCGCGCAGGCCGAAATCGATAGCCGTGGGCCCTACCTTTTTCACCCCGCGCCTGGCCCCACCTGTCATTCTCACTGGGTCTATGGACTCAGTCCACGCAACCGCCACCGGCCTCCTCCCCCGCTCGCTCGAGCCCACGCAGCGGCCGCGCTCTGTCGCGCCGCACCGACGCCGGCCGACCCTCCGCCCGATGCGCCCGGGGCCTCACCTGGATGGGATCCCGGCCGCCTTCACTCCCGCACCCCTCCTCGCTCCTTCTTTATCTTGCTCTCTCTCTGTTTTCCTCCGCCCCGAGCCACGCCAAAGCGCCGAATTGCCATTGCCGAGAGCTAGAGCTCGAGCCACGCCGGCCACTCCTCGAGCCTCCGCGCCTCCAGACCACCGCCATCACCTTTGCCTTCGCCTCGTCCTCGCGCACCTCCCGCGCTAGACATCGTCGCCGTTGCCCTCTTCCTCCACCGAGTCCACATCCGTGCCACCGTCGGTGCGTGCCACCGCCGCTTCGGTTCACCGCCGCCGCTCGCCTCTCCTCTTCACCGCCGGTGACTAGACCTAGAGGGTCAAGTTCGCCGTCGCGAGAGGCACATCCCCGACCCATCTCGGCTCCAAGAGCTCGCCCCCACGCGTCGCGCCGCGCCCAAGAACGCGGGACGCCGCCGCGCGTCTTGTCCCCAAGCCGGAGGTAGAGGAAGACGCGTATTTTTGCAGAAAACACCCTTCGTTTATTGCTTATCGCTTCACTGTTGATTGTGCCTTGATTAAATTGAAAAAACACCCCTCGATCTATTAGGGTTTTGTATTTCTAACCCGAGCCCCGGTATTTTGCAGATCTAACCTCGTGCTTTGGGAGTTTCACATGCGCTGTTCACTGGGTCTGGGTTTAATTGTGTGCTAGCCCTGAATGTTTTGAAATAATCACATATTAGTCCTTGGGTCTATAGGTTTTCCATTTATTTCATGAATATTGGGCTGAGAACTTTGGAAATTCATAATAAATCAAATAAAAATCCAAAATGGACAAACTCAGTGGCTATGAACTCCTTGAGAGTAGATCTACAGGATAGGTATGATGTGGATGTGTGAAAGTACAGTTTTGCCCCTGGTCTAGTGCATGCATGTTGAGGGTAAATAAATGGAAAAAGGGATGTGAATGAACTCCAAAATTTATGAAATTTGGATAGTAGCTTTGTTATGGTATCTAGATACTGTGTGATTTTTGGTAGCCTTAGAATTGGTTGGTGAATGACTGTTTTGCCCTTATGCATGTGTTTTGTGTATTTATTTAACTTGGAAAATGAAGACTACATAAAATATGCTCAAATGTGACCTCTGGTATTTTTCATGTACTTTACATACTATGAGTAGCTCACTGGTAAAGTACGAGGATGTGCATGCATGTTTTAGCTGTTGTTCTGAAATTGACAAAATGCTACTTGCTGAATATATGGAAAGATAGATGTCCTATCAAACTATGGATTTTGAGCTTGCTGATTTTTGGATATAATGTTTTTGAAATGAAATGCTTGCTGTAAAAATGTTAGGCCCTGAAACCACTCTTATAAATTATGAAAAATCTGAGAAGCTATAGGGCTGATAACTTGCTGGAATTTTAATAAATTAATTGTAACTTGTTTGTGGCTGAAATTTTGGTAATAATATTATGTAGTATGTTTCTGCATGTGATAAAAGTTTGGGATCAATTTAAGTTGTCTAACTACATGAACTCATGAGTGCATTTTATTCATAAAGGTAATTTGCGTATATATGTTTAACCGCAAGTGACAACATTTTTGTGCATATATAAAGTTGCTTGCTGCATAACCTCAAGTACATCTTGTGAATTCCAAGGGTTATCAATGGAGGGCTTTTGAGAGACACCTTCATTTCATTTGATAGGGACTGTGTACACATATAAGACAGTAACTCCTGATAACTTCAGAGATAAAATGTGGTGATGGTTTGTATGATTTTTTAGTGATGGGTTGTATGATTTCTTAGCAAAGTTGTCAAGTTTCCTATTATGGGATGTAATTGGACTAAGTATACTCGAGTCATTTCGCCACAAGCTACTTGACATACATTATGTTTCATTTGCACCTCATGCATACATTTGCACCCGCCGTACTCATGATTGCACTATGTCATGCATATAACCTGTACCATATGCATGTATTTGCATTTTCTTGCACTCACTTGCATATTGTACCATGCATATAGATTCCGCGAACAAAGGATGAATGCAGGAGCAACCGCTGATCAAACAGCCAGAAGAAGAGCCTCTGCACCAGAAGTTGGTTTTTCCCTAACCTGAAGACGAAGGGTCGCTGATTTTATCTGTCCCTGTTTCAAGGGGTTTCCTGGGGCAAAGCCCACAACCCGGCAAACTAACTTCGATTAGTTTGTTGGTTTTCATAAGAATCAAAGGTAGGCAGGACCATGATTCCTCCCAGCTAATATGATTATAATTGATGATTACGCATCTGCATTAGGAGTTGACTGAAACCTATTGCATTAGATTCCATGGCTGCCCTAGCCCTAGCACCTATACCTAGAGTTCGTAGGACGAGTGCCTAGTATTGCTAGGTACGAATAGACACGAGTAAATGGAGTCACTCGTCACGTAGGTGATTTCAATCACAAAAATCTTATTATTGTGGAAATCATTATGTATACTTATGTTTTAAATGGAGACCGGGCGGAGATTTTATGAGTTATTTATTGTTTATGGTAATGTGTATTGGACTCCGCCCGAGTCGCATAAGGCCCATTCGCTGTTCGCCTGCTAATCGGCATAACATTGCTAGAGTGCTTATCCCAGATAATGGACCGGTGAAAGTCTTACTTGTGCCATCCGAAGAACAGAGACAGACTCCTACTGTTACACCTTGGGGAGCTTGTAGTCGAGGGAGGGCTGATCCGGTATGCCGAGGTATCGCTCCTAAGGCGGCACAACCTGGGAACCACAGAAGGATTGAATCGAACTTGGGATGGGAGAAGTGGAGATGGGGGATATATGTGTGGAACGCGATGGCTAGTGAGCATATATCACGTGGCATTTTTAGTTATTCCCGAGAATTAACAAATCGATTCGAATCGCTGATGCTCACCAGGTGTGAGAATGCCAAATATCGCACACGGGCAACGTAGTAACTATCTGAACATGACACATTATTACTCATGTTTTCAAATACCACATGCTTGTATTTGTATGTTTACTTTTCTGCAAGTTAATATTGTTATGATGGTATATGCAAATGAGGAAATGTTACTTTATGTCAATATCTCCTTGCTAAAATCAATGGCTAAGGATCAAATGGTAGTAAGCAAGCTTTGCGTTAGCCGTAAACCCTTACATTAAGTCCTACTGAGTAATTAGTACTCAGGGTTTGCCCCCACTTTTGGCTTACAGGTACTGACGTCTTTTGGACAACCACTTGAAGGAGGGTAGAACCGGTGGGCTCGGTGCTACTCGCCTTGATTATCTCTGCATGAGGACTAGTTGAGTTGTTGTTTCCGTTGCGAGATATTTTGAAAACGCTTCCACTATATACATATATTTTGCAATCGCTTCCGCTATATTTTGAAATGTATTCAATTTCATATACTTGGTCTGTAAACTAAGTCTATCTATCTTATATTTCAACTGCCTGTGATGATGAAACTGTTGTGGCTCCTTCGAGAGTCGGATGTGTTTGATGTCGGTTCCTCTGGGAATGGTGTTATCGGGAGCCCGAAGGACTCTCGACGGACTACCGGGTTTGGTCTAGCCTAGGTGCACTGCGAGCCAGAGGTGGCAGGTGTGCTTAGTCTGGATTAAGCTGGGCGGTTCCGCCACAGCTGGTATCAGAGCCGATCATACACAGACAACAGTTATATTATCAAGTTTTGTTTTACAAACCTATTTTCAAAAACCCCTTTTCAAGTACTTCAAAAATGAGAGTATATGATATGCCCATATAAGGATGTTAGTGTTATCCAAGTGACATCACTGACATTCTGACCTAGATAGAACTCATATGCAAATTTGGTGCTTTGGGAAGCAACTTTTCGGCCATAGCTAACCCCAATACTGGAGGAACGCTATCAGGATTTGCGAATGGTTGTAAACCCTGCATTCATGCCGTATAAGTAAAAGCACTTTAAGGGTGGTGGGCATGCTTCGGGCTTTCATGCCCACCACACTTACATTTGGTTCTAGGATTCACCTTTTTCTCAACAATCCCCAGTACTGGTGGAAAGTCAGGTTTTGAGAAAAAGGTGCAACGGCTCACTCGACGTTGTCCACGCAGCGGTCACGCGTGGATGCCACACTAGGTGGTAATGTATGAGCATGCATTTTTCTGCAAGTACACTAACCACGTGCGAAATTTAGAATGGCTAGACAACGGCTAGTTGCATTAAGGAGAGACGTGCATATATGTCACTGAGATATCGTTAGCTATATATATTATACATAGGGTGTGTAATATGAGACCGAATAGGACGAATCATGCATCATGTATCTTTTGTTATCATTCTGGGGGATATTAATAAAAGACAAATGGGATAAATCATGACTTAAACAAACTTTTTGCACGTTTCACTCTCACAATACAGTTAATTTTATGAAGGGGGGTTCCCAACGACATACCCGGACAAACATTGGAACTCGACTGGTTTGCAAAAAGAATTAGTTGGAACTCTAGGTAACGAAGTTATAGAGCACAACATAGGGAACAACTTTTGTATTTGGACTTCCAACCCAAATCTATCGTTTGGACACCCATATCGACGAATCTCAGAAGTATTGTCCTGCATCTAAAACTGCGCACGAGTTTTCCATTAGCGAATACGATTGCCCAAGCCTACAAGATGACGGCTAACACTTTCTTTACAATCAAGCTATTCTGTTCACTTACATGCTTTCATGTATCCAGAATATATTTATGGTGCTACGATCTTTTCATCACGCATCGGTTGCACAAAAGTTCTTGGACTAAACCTGCTTGACTTATTTCTGCAGATGGTCACCCCACCAGAGACATCTGCACAGGGGGCTGCTCATGGAGCACCATCTCCTTCTGAGTTGGCCACTCAGGTCGCTCAGCAACTCATCAACCTGAGAGCTCAAGAGCAACGACGGCATGACCCACAAGAGATCAGTTACACTGACTTTGCGGCGCTGCAACCGCCAATTTTCACTGCTGCCACAGATCCCTTGGATGCTAATGACTGGCTTCGGATCATTGAGTCCAAGTTTAGTTTACTACCCCGACTCACTGAGTAATAGAAGGCTCGCTTCGCGGCACAGTGTCTACATGGTCCCTCGGGGGCCTAGTGTGCTTCATTCCTGGCAATGCAACCAGCCAGGCACCAGGTCATGTAGGACGAGTTCCGTGCGGCTTTTCGGGCTAACTATCTCCCGCCTAGCCTCATCGAGCTCAAGCAACGGGAATTTCATGCACTTCAACAAGGGAACATGTCGATACTCGAGTATGTGCAGGCTTTCATCTGCCTGTCCCAGTACTCCCCTGAAGACGTCGACACTGACCCGCGTAGGGCTGCCCGTCTACTGGGTGGGTTCGATCCTACTCTGCTGACTCACTTTGGGCACCGCTACAACAGCTTCACCCAGTTGGTAGATGCCGCCATCGATATGGAGCATCGCCTCCGTCAGGCCCATGAGGACCAGCGGAGGAAAAGACTTGCAAGCACACTCCCGTCAGGTTCATCTCAGCGGCAACAGGTCGTGCATCGCCCACCACCGTGCATCTGTTACATTGACATGCCCCAGCAGCAAGAACAACACTGTGGGACACAACACCATCCCTCTTCCTGCAGTGTACCACGTCATCCGCCTGCTTCAGTGCCACCAGCCAAACCAAGTGCCAAATACCCCTGCTATAAGTGCAGAAAGACCGGCCATTTCAGCAAGAATTGTCTTGCCCTTCAACGAAGCCAGGCACTAGTGTTGATTAGAGACAACCAACGCCAGAATAAGAAGAAAGGACCAAAGCGAGATCTAGCCCCAACAGAGGGTCGTGTGCACTATACCCACATAGATCAGATTCCAGAAGGTGAACCAGTGTTAGCAAGCACGTTTTTTGTCAACGAACACCCCACAGTGGTTTTGTTTGACTCCAGAGCAACCCACACCTTCATCAGCAGATCATATGTAACAAAACATGGGTATCACATTGATAATATGAAGACAAAATACCACATCATAGCCCCGAGGTCACCAATTGACACGAATCAGATTGTGAGGCACTTACGCTTGTGCATTGGCACAGAGGATTTCCATGTTGATCTTGTGGTACTTCCTAATCAGGGGATCGACATTATCTTAGGGATGGATTGGATGAAAGGGCACAATGTCTTGTTGGATATTACTAGCAGGACAGTTCAAATGAAGTCTAGCAACAGTGGAAAAATTTTGAACATTCATCTGCCAAGTCACAAACATTCGTCACACACAATAAATGCCACAGAAGCTCAGCTGATCGAGAAGATACCGGTGGTTTTTGACTTTTCAGATGTGTTTCCAGAAGAGCTTCCAGGACTCCCACAGGACAGAGATGTTGAGCTCGCCATTGAGCTTGTACCTGGCACCGCACCTGCCTCCCGGAGGCCATACAGGATGGCACCGGACAAGTTGAAAGAGCTGAAAGTGCAGCTGCGAGAACAGCTAGATAAAGGGTTCATTCGACCTAGCTCGTCACCTTGGGGTTGCCCAACCCTCTTTGTTGAAAAGAAGGACCAAGGTGGTAAAAGGCTATGTGTTGATTACCGGCCTTTGAATGTTGTCACCATCAAGAACAAATACCCACTGCCACACATTGACATCTTGTTTGATCAGTTAGCTGGAGTTAAGGTCTTTTCAAAAATCGATCTGAGGTCTGGCTACTATCAAATAAAGATTAGAGAAGAAGATATACCCAAGACAGCTTTCTCGACCAGATATGGCTTGTACGAGTATTTGGTCATGTCCTTTGGGTTAACCAATGCACCGGCTTTCTTCATATACATGATGAATTTGGTGTTTATGAATGAACTTGATAAGTTCGTAGTAGTGTTTATTGATGACATATTAATCTACTCTAAAAGTGAGGAAGAACACAAGGAGCACTTGAGGATAGTACTCACTCGGCTTAGAGAGCACAAGCTTTTTGCCAAGTTCAGCAAGTGTGCATTTTGGCTAAAGGAAGTGAGTTTCTTAGGTCACATTCTGTCTGAGAAGGGGGTAGCAGTTGATCCTAGCAAGGTAAAGGATGTTCTGAACTAGAAGCAACCAGAGACAGTGACTGAGATTCAGAGTTTCCTTGGTTTAACGGGCTACTACCGCCGCTTCATTAAGGACTTCTCCAAAACTACGAAGCCAATGACCTCACTAACGAAGAAAAATGCGAAGTATGTATGGAGTTCAAATTGTGAGGAAGCCTTTCAAACGTTGAAGAAACTGTTAACATCTGCACTAGTACTAGCACAACCAGACGTCACTAAATCATTTGATGTGTATTGTGATGCCTCCGGCAATAGGCTTGGCTGTGTCCTAATGCAAGAAGGGAGAGTAATTTCCTATGCCTCGCGCCAACTGAGAAAACATGAAGCCAACTACCCAACACATGATCTTGAGCTTGCAGCAGTTGTACACGCGTTGAAGATATGGAGACACTATCTGCTAGGCAATACGTGTCACATCTACACTGACCACAAGAGTCTCAAATACATCTTCACCCAACCTGAATTAAATATGAGACAAAGACGGTGGTTAGAGTTGATAAAGGACTATGACTTAGAGATTCATCACCATCCTAGCAAAGCAAATGTAGTAGCAGACGCGTTAAGCCGCAAGGCTCATTGCAACTTCATTGAGGCCCGCCCTACGGTGAGAGTTATATGCTGTGAGATGGATGAGATTGAAATGCCGACAGAACAGCACGCTGAACTCTACAGCCTCATCATTTAACCCACAATAAAAGATCAAATCATTGCAGCACAAAAGAAAGATAAGGGTATGGCACACATTCGAGATGGGATCAATGAAAGGGAGAAGGCTTGTGGTTTAAGAATGGCTTAGTGGTACCTAAGGACATGGAACTAAGGAAAAGGATCCTAGATGAAGCTCACACTTCAATGTTCACCATGCACCCGGGCAGCAACAAGATGTACCAAGACTTAACGCAGAGATTTTGGTGGACTCGCATGAAACAAGAAATTGCCAAGTACGTGTCTGAGTGTGATGTATGCCAAAGAGTCAAAGCTGACCACCTAAAGCCTGCAGGTATTCTCCAACCATTAGCAGTTCCAGCCTGGAAATGGGAGGACATACATATGGACTTCATTGTGGGTTTGCCTCGCACACAGAAGGGGTACGATTCCATTTGGGTGATTATTGACCGATTCACAAAATCTGCACATTTCATCCCTGTCAAGACCGCCTATCGGGCGAAGCAGTATGCTGAATCGTACATTTCCCGGATTGTATCCCTGCACGGTGTTCCTCAAACCATCAGTTCGGATAGAGGCTCACTATTTGTGTCACGCTTCTAGGAGCAATTGCAAACTACTCTTGGAACCAACCTAATTCGAAGTTCAGCATACCACCCTCAAACTAGTGGCCAAGTCGAAACAGTGAACCAGATCCTAGAAGACATGTTGAGGGCATGTGCTTTGACTTATTCCACCAAGTGGGATGAATGTCTCCCCTTGGCGGAGTTCGCCTACAACAACAGCTACCAGAAGAGCTTAGAAATGGCACCTTTTGAGGTCCTATATGGTAGACGATGAAGAACACCACTCAACTGGTCGGAACCAGGAGAATGTGTCACCTTCGGTCCTGACTTGGTAACACAAGCAGAAGAGCAAGTTAAATTCATACATAACAATCTGAAAAGAGCACAGTCTAGGCAGAAGAGCTACTCAGATAAGAGGAGGAGACCACTAGTCTTTGAGAAGGGTGATCATGTGCATCTCCGGGTGTCACCAATGAAGGGAGTATATCGGTTTGGTATAAAAGGCAAGTTAGCAGCACGGTACGTTGGTCCATTCAAAATCACAGAGCAATGTGGGCCAGTTACTTACCGGTTAAAGCTACCACCACATCTTGCTGCGGTTCATGACGTGTTTCATGTCTCGCAACTCAAGAAGTGCTTACGAGTGCCAGAGGAAGTGATTGATACATCTCAGATCCAGATCGAACCTGATCTCACTCATGAAGAGTGTGATGCTCCAGCATCTCAAGTGCATAATCACTCATTATACATGAAACATTCGTCCTTGAGCATCATGGCATAACATATGTTTGTGCATTGGAAACAAATTTGGTTTAAACTACAAGATCAAAACCTTGTTCATTGCATGGGTGATGCTATTCTTATAGTCATAACTTAGTTTCTGTTGGGATTTGGGTGAAACTCATATTGTCAAAACTGTAGATCTACATGAGCTGAACAACTTTACTAATTGGGGCCTAGTCATGAAATGAAGTTTACATGGTGATTTGGGTCATTTTCCATCAGCCTAGAAAACCAGCCCAAATCAGCCCTATTTAGAAATCCTAAATTTGCTCCAACCTACAGCCACTTTCATGCAAAGCTTAAATTGGAGAAGTTGTAGGTTTTGAAATTCTAAACAAACTTGTCAAAAGGAACCTCAGGAGGTAATGCCCAGAAATAGGGGTTTTGAATTTCCAAAGTAATAAAGGTCCCCTGTCCCCATCTAAGGCTGCTACATAAATTCACATTTAAATCATATTTGCGTACTGATTTTGGGGTTGAACCTTTTGACAAAGTTGTAGATCTTGAAGATTATAACATTTCATCCAATTACCACTTTTCCAAAATTGGCCTCGAAATGGGTCAAAAAAGCGATTTACAGAGAGAGAGAAAACACAAATATACTTGGATTTTCCTGGAGCCTATGACAGGTGGGTCCCGCATGTCGGGCGCCCACTCTGTCCGTGGCAACGGCCGCCGCGTGGCCGCCGGCGTACGGCCGACCAGCCGCACCCATGGATCACACCCGCGCCGCTCGCCCTTCACCTGGCCGCAACCCCGTCCCCATTCATCCCCTCGCCCTCACTCGCCCGCGCTCGCTCTCTCTTTCGGTGGAGTGGGCCGCGCAAGCTCGAGTTCCGAGCCGCCATAGCCACCAAGCTTAAGCTCGCTATGACGGCCCTCTCCATCCGTTCCTGCGCCTCAAAACACCATCACCGAGTTCGCCTCGCTCTTGCGCACCCACTGAGCTAGCTCTCGTCGCCTCTCCCCTCTCCATTCCCCAGATCCTATCGCGGCCTGCACCGACCCGCCATTGCTAGTCAAGCTCGGAACTCGAGCTTGCGCGGCCCACTCCACCGCCTCCCGCACCACTAGATCACCACCGCCACAACTGTCTCGCTCTCACGCACCCGTACGGCTTGACGTCGTCACCTCCCTGAGCCCCGGTCACCGGATAGACCTCGGTGCGACGTCCACGCCACGCTAGTTCACGCCGTCGCCGCCACCGTTCACCGCCTTCCCCGCCTCAACCGCGCCTCCGCCACCGACGAGACCTACCTCAGGTTGATGCCCGCATCCGCGCGCACCCGGCGCACCCCATGTCACGGCTCCGGCGAGCCCGAGCTCACCGGCGCACGGGCGCGCCGTCGCGCGCGGCGAAAGGAAGACGAAGGGGGATTCTTTGGATCTACCCCCTTGGTTTTCTTGCATTTACAATTTAATCCATGCGCCTATTTACTAAGTCTTGCCGATCTTCCGTGCTAGCCCCTGTAACTTAGGTTTAATCACAGATAGGTCCCCGGATCCGATGTTTTTCCATTTTATTTTGTGATTTTCGGCTGAAACTTTGGAAAATCATAATAAATCAAATAAAAATCATAAAAAGGTAAACTCAGTTGCATTGTACTCCTTGTTAATAGATCTATACAGTGGGTAAGATGTGGAGATGTGCATGTATGGTTTTGCCCCTGTTATTATGTATGAATGTTAAATCAAGGAAAAATAGAAAATATGGTCTTAATGAAATCCTAAAACGATGAAACTTGGTTAGTAGCTTCCTTAGGATATTTGGACACTATGAGAATTTTGGTGACTCTAGGTTTTACTGTTCATTCACTGTTTTATCATTTTACATGTACTTTATGCATTATTTAATAACTTGGAAATGAGGCCTATGCAAAGTATGATAAATATGACTCACTAGTATTTTTCTTATGTCCTATATAGCTTGTGAATCTCACTGGTAAAATATGAGCCTCTGCATGTTAAGTTTTAATGGTGATTTGAAAATGATAAAATGCTACATGTTGGAAATGATAATTTGAAAAAGTGGTCATAACTTGCTTAAAAAATCTCTGCAAAATGTGGTAGCTTAACGTTCATGTATAGAGTCCAGAAAGTATATTCAAGAAGGCTATTTATACTGTTCATATGTACATCTTAATTTGCACAAGATTAATATATGAAAAATAGATGTCCTTTCAAACTTGGGGGTTTTAACTTGTAAATTTTTGTACATGCAGTCCATGATAAGTCCAACTCACTGGTAAAATTTCACCTTCAGAAACCATTCCTATAATTTATGAAAATTCTAACAATGTGTAGGACTGAGAACTTGTTATAATTTTAATAAAATAATTATAACTCCAAATGAGCTGAAATTTTGATAGTAGCCTCGGGTATGTAGGATCTGTATGTCATAAAAGTTTGGTCTCATTTGGTTATGTTTTACTACAACAACTCAGGTGCATAAATTAATTCACAAATGAGGATAAATTACCCTAAGTATAAGCATATGCAATGTGTTAAACTACTGTACCATGTTTCTTGCTAAAAAATTCTGGTTCTTTTAGGCATGATATGTTATACTAAGTTTTAATGAAGGTTTGTATGAGTTCTTATCGATAGTTTGTATGATTTCTTAAGAGAGCATGTAGGGTCTTCTTCTTTGAGAAAATGACGCTTTATAAAGTAAATTAAATAATTTATTGTCCTTTTGCATCCTAATTCCGGCATTTGCATTCTCTTGCACTCATTTGCATATATTGTCATGCATATAAATCCAGCAAGTAAGTTGCCGACGCAGGAACAGCCACTAATCGAAGAGCTAGACGACCAGGAGCAGGAATCCTAGCAGCAGGAGGAGAGCTCTCTGCCAACCTCTGACTTGATCGTTGAGACCGCTAACCCAACCGAAGAAGGTAGGCAGGACCATGCTATTCCCAGAAAATAAAATAACTGTTGATTACGCATATGCATTAGGAGTTGATTGAAACCAATTGCATTAGATCCCTTGGCCGCCCTGGCCCTAGCACCTATACCTAGAGTTCGTAGGACGAGTGCCTAGAATGGCTAGGTACGAGTAGACACGAGTGAATAAAGGTCACTCGTCTCGTAGGGGTTACTTTTCAAAAAGAAGAAATCTCACTATGGAAGTTATTGTTATTATGCTATGATTATGTTATGTTTTAAATGGAGACCGGGCGGAGATATGTGTTTGAATGATGAGATCCGGAATAATGTGTGGTGGACTCCGCCCGAGTCGCATAAGGTCGATCGTTGTTCGCCTATTGGTCGGCATAACATTGCTAGGATGCTTATCCGGGATAACGGACCGGTGAAAGTCTTACTTGTGACATCTCAAGCACAGAGACACGTTCCTACCCACTGGTTGAGAGGAAGGTGGCCGCGGAGGCGGATGTCAAGGGAGGGCTGACCCATTGCGTGGTAACGCTTCTGCGACAACGCGCTCCGGGAGTCAGGCGGAAGTGAATCGAACTTGAGACGGGACAAGTGGAGATGGGGGAAGCATATGTGGGAACGCCGGGGGTTAGTAAGCATACGTCATCCTGGTACTTCTAGTTATTCCCGGGAATATAAAAATCTATTCGAATCGCTGATGCTCACTAGGTGTGAGAATACCAATACCACTGACGGGCAAAGTAATAATCCATTTGAATATGTTGTATTATGAATTCGTGGTTTTGAATACTACATGCTTGGATTACCTGATTTATTTTCATGTAATACTTTGTCACACTCATGTTGATTCCATAAGTATGATGACTTGAGCAGCTGTTAAATCCTGCTTGGGTGAAATAGATCAAGCAGCTGTCAAACCCTGCTTGTACCCAACAAATCTAAGCAGCTGTCAAATTCTGCTTCCACTTATTAACTTGATCCTATTTAAAAGCAATAGCTAAGGACCCAGACAATAGTAAGTAGGCTTTGCGTCAGCCGTAAGCTCCGTCCATTAAGTCCTACTGAGTAATTAGTACTCAGAGTTTTGCCCCCACTTTTGGCTTACAGGTATGGAGTTCCTCTTCTGTGCCTGTATTGGTGGCATGCCGTGTTATCATCAGGAATGAGAAGGGTCATGATCTGGCAAGGAGTAGCATCAGTGGGCTCGATGCTCGTTCTATTTATGCAAGTCTTTTGGTTACCGTGAAACATGAACTTTAAAAATTTCCGCTGCGAGAAACTATTTGAACTATGTTGTTGTATGAAACTATGTTGAACTCTATTTGATTTCGAACTAGTTTTTAACTTAAGTCTAAGTATTATCTATATTCAACTGCCTGAAATGATGTAATTGTAGTGGCTTCATCGAGGGTCAATGTGTGTGATGTCGGTTCCTCTGGAAATTGGTGTTATCGAGGGCCGAAGGCCACTCGACGGACCACCGGGTTTAGTCTAGCTTAAGTGCACTGCGAGCCAAAGGAGGCAGGTGTGCTTAATCTGGGTTAAGCAAGGCGGTTCCGCCACAGCTGGTTTTAGAGCCGATCATACACAGACAACAGTTATATCATCAAGTTTTGGTTTCCAAAACTATTTTCGAAAACCCTTTCTAGTAATTCAAAAATGAGAGTATGCGATATGCCCATATTAAGGATGTTAGTGTTATCCAGGTGATATCACTGACATTCTTGTGGCGGAACCGCCCTGCTTAATCCAGACTAAGCACACCTGCCACCTCTGGCTCGCAATGCACTTAGGCCAGACTAAACCCGGTAGTCCGTCGAGAGTACTTCGGCTCTCGATAACACCATTCCCAGAGGAACCGACATCAAACACATCTGACTCTCGAAGGAGCCACAACAATTACATCATCACAAGCAGTTGAAATAGAGAATAATAGACTTAATTTACAACCCAAATGTATGAAATCAAATACATGTTCAAATATAGCGGAAGCGAATTCGGAGTATATATAAATAGCGGAAGCGTTTTCAAAATCTCACAACGGAAACAATATACTTAAGTAGTCTTCATGAAGAGATGAACAAGGCAAGTAGCACCGAGCCCACTGGTACTACCACCTCCAACACAGTTGTCCGGATGTCGTCAGTACCTGCAATCCAAAAGTGGGGGCAAACCCTGAGTACTAATTACTCAGTAGGACTTAATGGACGGGGCTTACGGCTGACGCAAAGCAGGCTTACTAATCATGTGGATCCTTAGCTGTTGATTTTTAAACAAGATCATGTTGACATAAGATAGCAGGATTTAACAGCTGCTATCCATTATCCATGAAGATCATTTATATCATAAAGTAGATACTTGCATGAAAGTAAAACATGAGAATCCATCAGTAACTTGCATAATATCCAAGATACACTCCTATTCTACACATGTCCCGTCCCAAGATTCATAGCGCCCCCATCTAACCCCTGGGAGTAGCCGTTTCAGGAGCGATACCACGGTACATCGGGTCAGCCCTCCCTCGACTTCAAAGCACCTCCCAAGTCCATCGACCTCCTATCAGTGAATGGGCAGCACCATGAATAGTGGAACGGATCATCACATCCAAGCATGTTGATATACAAAATCATGAATTAATAATACAACATATTCAAGTGGATTACTACTTTGCCCGTCAGTGGTATTGGCATTCTCACACCTGGTGAGCATCAGCAATTCGAATCGATTTGTTAGTTCCCAGGAACAACTAAAAATGCCAGGGGTATATGCTTACTAGCCATCGCGTTCCCACATATAGCCCCCATCTCCACTTGTCCCATCCCAAGTTCGATTCCAACCCGCCATTCCCCAGGTTTAGCCCCCATGGAGCGTTACTACGGTGCACCTGGTCCAGCCCTCCACGAGTCAACACACAAGCGCCCCTATGCCCGATGGTAGGACCAAGTCTCTGTTCTTCGGATGGCACAAGTAAGACTTTCACCGGTCCATTATCCCGGATAAGCACCTTAGCAATGTTATGCCGACCAATAGGCAAACAATGACCGGCCTTATGCGACTCGGGCGGAGTCCAATGCACAATATAGTAATCAGCAATTAACTCATAAATTCTCTGCCGGGTCTCCATTTAAATCAGAAGCATATATAATAACTTACCTCAGTGAGATTTCTGTAAATTTTTGAAATCACCTACGCGACGAGTGACTCCATTCACCCGTGTCTACTCATACCTAGCATTACTAGGCACTCGTCCTACGAACTCTAAGTATAGGTTCTAGGGCCAGGGCGGCCAGGAAGTCTAATGCATTTGGGTTTCAAGCAACTCCTAATGCATATGCCTGATCATCAAGACATAAGATGTTTGCTGGGTATAGTATGGTCCTGCCTACCTTTGCTTTACTTTTAAGAAAACCAACGAACTAAGCTAATGTTAGTTTGCCGGGTTGTGCAGCTTTGCCCCAGGCAACCCCTTGATCTCTTGGACAACTCCTCCATCCAAACACGACTGATGGGCACTCCAGGTCGTGCTTGGGGCTTAGTTGGTCTTCTGGACCACCGTTGCTTGAAGTAGCTCCACGCACCTGGTTCTTGATCACGTATCTGCAGTAGGCGTCACTATATGAATGATATGCATGAAGGTTGAGCACATACATAAGCAAGCACTTCATGAGCAGGTTGGAGGGTGATTGATAAGCTATTTAAATAGAGAGTATTCTTATGGACACAAAGCAAGTACACAATCATTCAATCACACATAAACAAGTTAATGATTATACTCATATTGATAACATGTTAATGCTACGACTCGATAACAACATGCAATAGCAATTTGGATCATTAAGATACATGCATGGAGTATGGTGATGTTTAATCCCTACCAACAAATCAAACATATCACATAGAGTACATGAGAGAAATACATGATGGATCTCTAATTCCAACATGCTCTTATCATACCAAATGTACACAAGCATATAAGTGAACAAGTTATATGATTTGACTTATTTTGAGTTACCGGTATCAATATTTCAGTAATGCAACACTTTTATGGTTATTAATGATTTGCAACCTAATCATATGGAAACGACACATGCATGCGGAGTATACAGAGCCATCCATCTCCCAAGATTCTATTTTGACATAGCAAAATTAATTATACTAAGTGGAGTTTACATGAGAAATCACGAGCACATATGAGTACATTAACATTCCATTCTTATTTACTTCACCTTTAATCCTATTTAAATGACCACATATAAACCCTTCATGAAACAACAACCACAATACATGAACAATTCACATAAGCATACTTGTAGGGTGATATAGCTACGGAATTTTGGTGGAATTTTTTAGCATAGTAAACGTCACTTTTCCATTTTATTGACTAAATCACCATAGCTACTGTCATTTTCATATCACACATCAAACAGCAAGCAAAGCACATGGAACTTTATTTCTAGGCTATACTGGACCAAATAAGCGTAGCATAATTTCCATGGATTTTTCCTTGCATTCTAAAGTCACCTTTTCCATTTATTTACATAAGCAAGCCATATCTTGTTAATTTCGAATCACCATTCAAACTTTACATGCACAACTTCATATTTCACCAGTGGGCTACTTATACTACCCAAAGTATATGAAAACTGCCAGAGAGTCATTTTGAGCATATCCTATGTAGCTTTGAATTTCTAAGTTAAATAAATGCACATAACACATGTATAATGGTAAAAGAGTAATTAAACAGCAAGTGCTATGGCTACAAAAATTCACATAGTGCTATAATGCCACAAGGAAACTACTGTCCAAGTTTCATGCCATTCGGAATCCATTTAGCCTACTTTTAATATTTATCTAGTTTTAACATGCATGCAATATACCAGGGGCAAACAGTCAATTCACACTTCCACATCATATCCACTCTACAGATCTACTTAAGAGGAGCACAATGCAACTGAGTTTACCCATTTTGGATTTTTCTTTGATTTACTACGATTTTCCAAAGTTTCAGCTGAAAAAAATGCACTTTAAAACCTAGATCTAGGACTAATACGTGATTAACCATATACTTCAGCGGGTAGCATGGAAGATCTGCACGACTCAGTGAACAGCATTAAATGGAGTGCGAGAAAATGAGAAACGTCAGGGGCTTATTTGCAAATCCACCTCTTCTTCTTCTTCCTCCGGACAAAACACGAGTGCGCGCGGCGGCCGGGGTTGGAGGGCTTGCGCCGGCGTCTGGGGGCTCGCACTTGAGGCCGACGGGGTCCGAGGACGTGTTCTGGTCCACAGGCTTCCATTTTCCCTTGACCTCGTCGCCGGTAGTGGAGAGGAGAGGCGGAATGGCGGCAGTGAATGTGATGCTCCGGCATCTCAAGTGCATAATCATTCCCCATACATGCAACATTCATCATAATACATCATACAATGACATGCATTTGAGCCCTAATTCAAACTTGGTTGAAATGCCACTTGTTGAAACCTGTTTACTGCATATATGTCCCTGTGATTGAGGCCATAACTTTTATTCTATTTAGATTTGGGTGAAACTCATATTGACAAACTCGTAGACAATTTCATGGTGAACAATTTTGGTAATTGGTGCTATGACATGCATGAAGGTTTGCATAGAGATTTAGGTCTTTTTCTGTCAGCATGTAAATTCTGTCCAAACATGACCTGTTTAGTAATTTCAAATTTTCTTGATGTTAAAGCCAAAACCTTGCAATGCTGGTATTGAGAAAGTTGTAGGTCATGAAATTCTGAACAACATTGGTATAAAACTCCTTTTGTGAAAGTACCTAGAAAATAGACTTTTAGAATTTACAATCTGGAGGGTTTTGTTGGTCAAACCTTAGTCAGCAGTATAAATTCAAATTTACACCAGAATTTTGAATAGAACATGGTATACAAGTTTACAAGGGAAATGTAGAGGAGCAAATTTAGAGCATTTCATCCAATTGGCCCCTTTTCAAATTCGGCTTCTAGGAGGTTCAAAAATGCAAAATACAGACGAAGCTTACTGCAGTCAAACTGCCTTTTTCCATTTTTTGGTTTTCTTTTCCATTTCCGTCAGACTGACACGCGGGACCCACCCGCCAGACCGCGCCGGTTTCCCGCTCACGCGGTTGGAACACGCCGACGGTGGACCCCACCCACGCGCTTCGTCCATGCACCTGGCCCATGGACTTCCTCTCTCTATTCCTTGACCAGGCCCCACCTGTCGATCACACCGGGTCTACGGACCTCGTCCACCACACGGCCACCGCTCCTCCTTCCCGCTCTAGCGCGCCCACGCGGTGGACGGCGCCTGCCTGCGCCGCGCGTGGATGACGCCGGCCGAAGCCGACGCCACGCTCTGCCCTCCCCGACCCCTCTGCATCTGGACGGGAAGCCGGCCCCGTTCGCGCTCGGCTCGCCCTTCAACTCGCCTCACTCCCTCACTCTCTGCCCTCTCACTCCCTCGCTTTCCCTCTGCGCACTGAAACCGCCCGCCATTGACGGAAGCTCGGGCTCGAGCTCACGCCGGCCGCTCCGCCTCTCCCCGCGCCCCTAGATCACCGCCATCACATCCGTCTCCACCTCCCGCACCCAACGCGCTAGGCCTAGTCGTCCCCATCCGCCTCCCCCTCCCAAGCGCAAAGCGCCCGCCGCCATCGCCGCCGCGGCGAGCTCACGGCACCCGCCGCCTCGAGCCGCCTCGAGCCCCGCCGACGCGCGCATCGCACGGCCCGCTCCTCCCTCCATCTTCCCCGCACGGTCTCGCCCTTCGCCCTCGCCTCCAACCACCCTCCCCGCGAGCGCACCCCACGGCCACCGTCGCCGCCGGCCTCTTGCCGTGGACAGCTACCTCCCGGCCTTCCCCTCACCCCCACGACTCCATCACCGGGACCGTCGCGCCGCCGCGCAGCTCACCAGCCCAGCGGTGGCCCCGGCCGTGCCCTACCCCGACGAAATCGAGCCGCGCCGCCGCGCACCACCGCGCCACCGCCGCTTCGGTTCACCCCGTCATCCCGCCTCTCCTCTTCACTGCCGGCGACGAGACCCACGGTGTCGAGTTCGCCGTCGCGGGAGACACGACCCCGGCCTACCTCGGCTTCAAGACCCCGCCCCGACGCGCCGCCCCGCACGCGGGAACGCAAGCCGCGCCACGCCGTTCGCCCCCGGCCGAAGGTAGAAGAAAGGGCATCGTTTTGCAGAAAAGACCCTCCGGTTGTTGATTATTTTACCACTGTTTACTAAGTCTTGCAATACTTCCCGATAACCCCCTAGATCTATTAGGGTTTCACATTTTAACCCGAGCCATCTCATTTTGCAGATCTAACCCCGAGCTTAGAAGTATTCTCACGCCCTGTTCACTGAGTCTAAGCTATCTTCCTTCCAGGCCCCTGAAATCTATGGTTAATTACGTTCTAGCCCCCAGACTCAAATGTTTTCCATTTAAATGCATTTAATTTAGCTATGAACTTTAGAAATTCATAACAATTCATAGAAAAATCCAAAATGGACAAACTCAGTGGCTATGGACTCCTCTTGAGTAGACCTATAGGATAGGTATGATGTGGATGTGTGAAAAGTCTGTTTTGCCCCTGGTTTGATGCATTCATTGTGTAGGTAAATAAATGGTAAAAGTGGACCAAATGAACTCCAAAAATTATGAAACTTGGACAGTAGCTTTGTTATGGCATCTAAGTACTGTGTGATTTTTGGTAGCCCTAGCTTTGACTAGTAAATTACTGTTTTGCCCTTATGCATGAGAATAGTGTATTTAATTAACTTGGTAAACGAAGGCTACGAAAAATTTGATCAAATATGACCTCTGATATTTTCCTGTACTCTACATAGTAAGAGTAGCCCACTAGGGGAGTAGAAAGTTGTGCATGTAAGTTTAAGCTACTGTTTTGAAATTTACAAAATGATATTTGCTAGAGTTGGTAAATGTAAATAAAAAGTGACTTTAGGATGCAGAGATGTTTTTATAAAACTTTGAGAAGCTACAGGGACTGTGTACACATATAGAACAATAGTTTCTAAAGACTTCAAAGATAAAACTGTGGCGATGGTTTGCATGATTTCTTAGCAATGGGCTGTATGATTTCTTAGGAAAGTTGTTAAGTTATCTTATTATGGAATGTGTTTAGATTGAGAGTAACCGAATAAATTCGTCACAAGCTACTTGGCATGCATTATGTATCATTTGCACCTCATATATACAATTGCATTCGTTGCACTCATTATCGCACCATGTCATACATATAACTTGTACCTATTGCATGTATTTGCATTCTCTTGCACTCACTTGCATATTATACCATGCATATAGATTCCGCGAAACAAGGATCAACACAGGAGAAACCAGTGATCAAGGAACCGGACGACGGGCTATATTCGGAGCAAGTAGACGAAGGGTCGCTGATTAAATCCGTTCCTGCTTCAAGGGGTTGCCTGGGGCAAAGCCTCACAACCCGGCAAACTATCCTAGTTTAGTTTGTTGGTTTTCTTAAAGTAAAACAAAGGTAGGCAGGACCATGCTTTACCCAGCAAATATATTTGATGAATGCTTACGCATCTGCATTAGGGGTTGTTTGGAACCAACTGCATTAGACTTCCTGGCCGCCCTGGCCCTAGCACCTATATATTAGTTCATAGGACGAGTTGCCTAGTAATGCTAGGTACGGGTAGACACAAGTGAATGGAGTCACTCGTCGCGTAGGTGTTTTCAAGACAAAAATCTTATGGAAGATTATTATATGCTATGTTTGAAACAGAGACCGGGCGGAGATATGGGTATATAAGAAAAATGATGATGATGAGATGGATGGATTGGTGGACTCCGCCCGAGTCGTATAAGGCCCGTCCGTTGTTCGCCTATTGGTCGGCATAACATTGCTAAGGTGCTTATCCGGGATAATGGACCGGTGAAAGTCTTACTTGTGCCATCCGAAGAACAGACTTGTTCTTACCATGGAACTGGGGGCGCTTATCTCATGGGAGGGCTGGACCCGACGAACCGAGGTAACGCTCTATGGGGGCTAAACTCAGGGAAGTGGCGGGTTGGAATCGAACTTGGGATGGGACAAGTGGAGATAGGGGCTATATGTGGGAACGTGATGGCTAGTAAGCATATACCCCTGGCATTTTTAGTTGTTCCCAGGAATTAACAAATCGATTCGAATCGCTGATGCTCACCAGGTGTGAGAATGCCAATGCCTTTGACGTCCGAACGTAGTAACAACTTAAACACTTTATGCTTATATTCATGATTTTGTATATCAACATGCTTGGATGTGTATGATCCGTCCCTCTATTCATGGCGTTGCCCATCCACTGCTAGGAGATCGATGGACTTGGGAGATGCTTTGAGGTCAAGGGAGGACTGACCCGACGTACCGTGGTATCGCTCCTAAAACGGCTACTCCCAAGGGGTGGGATGGAAGTGCTGTGAATCTTGGGGCAGAACATGTGTTCATGTTTTACTTTCCTGCAAGTATTTACTTTATGATATAATGATATTCATGATTAAATGGGTAGCAGCTGTCAAGTCCTGCTATCTTTTGTCAACATGACCTTGTTTAATAATCAACAGCTAAGGATCCACATGATTAGTAAGCATGCTTTGCGTCAGCCGTAAGCCCCGTCCATTAAGTCCTACTGAGTAATTAGTACTCAGGGTTTGCCCCCACTTTTGGATTACAGGTACTGGTGACATCGGGATAGCTGTGTTGGAGGTGATAGTACCGGTGGGCTCGGTGCTACTCGCCTTGTTCATCTCTACATGAAGATCGTTGAGTTTCATTTCCACTGTGAGATGTTTTGAAACGCTTCCGCTACACATGTATATTTTTAAATCGCTTCCGCTATATTTGAACATGTATTTGATTCCCTACATTTGGTTTTTTGTAAATTTATTCTATTATTCCCTATTTCAACTGCCTGTGATGATGTAATTGTTGTGGCTCTTTCGAGGGCTGAATGTGTGTGATGTCGGTATCCTCGGGCGATGGTTACATCGAGTGCCCTTTTGGGTAGCTCGACGGACTACCGGGTTTAGTCCGGCCTAAGTGCACTGCGAGCCAGAGGTGGTAGGTGTGCTTAGTCTGGATTAAGCAGGGCGGTTCCGCCACAGCTGGTATCAGAGCCGATCATACACAGACAACAGTTATATCATCAAGTTTTGGTTTACAAAACTATTTTCGAAAGCCCTTTTCAAGTAATTCAAAAATGAGAGTATGCGATATGCCCATATTATGGATGTTAGTGCTATCCAGGTGACATCACTGACATTCTGACCTAGATAGAACTCATATGCATATTCGGCGCTTTGGGAAGCAACTTTTCGGCCATAGCTGTCCCCAGTACTGGTGGAAGCTATCGGGATTTGCGAATGGTTGTAAACCTTGCATTCATGCCGTATAAGTAAAAGCTCTTTAAGGATGGTGGGCATGCTTCGGGCTTTCATGCCCACCACACTTACATTTGATTTTGGGATCCACCTTTTTCTCGACAATCCCCAGAACTGGTGGAAAGTCAGGCTTTGAGCAAAAGGTGCATCGGCCCACCAACGTTGTCCACGCAGCGGTCACGCGTGGATGCCACACTAGGTGGTAATGTATGAGCATGCATTCTTCTGCAGGTACACTAACCACGTGCGAAACTAAGAACGACTAGAGAACGACTAGTTGCATTAAAGAGAGACGTGCATATATGTCACCGAATTATCGCTAGCTATATATATATGCTATATAGGATGTGTGATGTGAGACCGAATAGGACGAATCATGCATCATGTATCTTCTGTTATCATTCTGGGGGGTATTACTAAAAGACAAATGGAATAAATCGTGACTTAAGCCAACTTTCTGCACGTTTCACTAATGGGAAACATCAAATTCTAGGAACCTATTTCACCTTGATAAATTAAAAGCCTTAAGGAGAGACCCTTAGGGTTGAATTGAAGCTTTGGTTCTGGCTTGCAACCTGAAGTCATGTATACCTGCAGCTAGTAAATAGACCTTGCACCGTTGTCCCAGACAGATGGATAGGAGTGTGGTCCTGTATCCAAAACAACGCACACGTTATCCCTTAGCAATGACGATTTTCAAAACCTACAAGAGGATGGCTAACACTTTATGTGCAATCAAGTTGTCTGATTCATTTACATGCTTTCATGTATTCAGAACGTAATTATGGTGCCATGATCTTTTATCACAGCTTTGGTTGCATCCAAGTTGTTGGACTGATCATATTTGGCCTCATTCATGTAGATGGTTACTCCACCGGAGACGTCTGCACAAGGAGCTGCCCATGGGGCTCAATTTCCTCCTGAGTTGGCTGCTCTGGTCGCTCAGCAAGGTCAAATCATCAACATGCTCATTCAAGAGCAACAACGACGCAATCCGCAAGAGATCAATTACACCGACTTTGCGGCGCTACAACCGCCGATCTTCACCATTGCCACTGATCCATTGGACGCCGATGACTGGCTTCGGATCATTGAGTCCAAGTTCAGTCTACTGCCCCAACTCACTGACCAACAGAAGGCTCACTTCGCAGCACAGTGTCTACATGGTCCCTCGGGGGCCTGGTGTGCTTCATTCCTGGCAATGCAACCAGCCGGGCACCAGGTCACGTGGGATGAGTTCCGTGTGGCTTTTCGGGCTCACTATCTCCCGCCCAGCCTCATCGAGCTCAAGCAACGTGAGTTCCGTGCACTCCGACAAGGTGACATGTCGGTACTCGAATACGTGGAAGCTTTCATCCGCCTATCGCAGTACTCCCCTGGAGACATCGACACTGACCCACGTAGGGCTACCCATCTGCTGGATGGATTCGATCCCACTCTACTGACTCATTTGGGGCGCAGCTACAACAGCTTCACCCAGTTGGTAGATGCCGCCATTGACATGGAGGATCGCCTCAGTCGGGCCCACGAGGATCAGCGGAAGAAGAGAATTGCAAACTCCCCTCCATCGGGTTCATCTCAGCGGCAGCGGGTCGTACATCGCCCACCGCCGCACATATATTATATTAACTGCCCCAGCAGCAAGAGCAACCCAGTGGGACTCAACAACACCCGTCACCCTGCGGTGTACCACCGCATCCACCTACTTCAGTGCCACCTGCAACTCGAGGCATCGGCCACCCATGCACCAAGTGTGGGAAAGCCGGGCACACCAGTCGAACTTGCCGCACACCACAATAGACTCAGGGAGTAGTACCTCTGAGCGGAGGGAAGAAACCAACCCCGAAGATGGGCCAATTGCAGTACAGTCAGCTGGAGCAAGTTCCAGAAAGTGAACCTGTCCTGGCAGGCACCTTTCTGGTCAACACTAACCCTACGGTTGTGTTGTTTGATTCGGGAGCATCCTTAACTTTTATCAGCGAAGCATATGCACTGAAACAGGGGTATGATATTATTGAGTTGAAGCAGGACTACCACATCACAGCTGCAGGGTCAGCTATAATCACCAATCACATGGTAAGAGACTTATGTTTGCAAGTAGGAAGGGAGAAGTTGTTCATCAATTCTCTGGTACTCCCACAGCTAGGGATTGATATTATTCTTGGGATGAATTGGCTGAAACAACACAATGCGAAGATAGATGTGGGAAGTAGAACAGTTCAGTTATGCTCAAGCAGCGGCACAGACGTAGTCATCCACGTGCCACTCCATAAAAATATGCTTCACACGGTAAATGTTGTAGATGCTCAAGGGGACGCACAAGCACTTGCAAAGATCCCAGTAGTTTGCGACTATCCGGATGTGTTTCCGGAAGAACTTCCAGGACTTCCCCCGGATAGGGATGTTGAGTTCAAGATAGACCTAGTTCCAGGCACAGCACCTGTCTCTAGGAGACCATACAGAATGGCGCCTGATGAATTAAGAGAACTGAAAGTACAATTGCAAGAACAATTGGACAAAGGGTTTATTCGCCCGAGCTCTTCACCTTGGGGTTGCCCAGCCCCCTTTGTTGAAAAGAAGGACCAAGGTGGTAAAAGGCTATGTGTTGATTACCGGCCCTTGAATGCTGTCACCATCAAGAACAAATACCCTTTGCCGCACAATGACATTTTGTTTGATCAGTTAGCTGGGGCTAAAGTCTTTTCAAAAATTGATCTAAGGTCTGGCTACTATCAAATAAAGATCAGAGAAGAAGACATACCCAAGACAGCTTTCTCGACTAGATATGGCTTATACGAGTATTTGGTCATGTCTTTTGGGTTAACCAATGCACCGGCGTTCTTCATGTACATGATGAATTCGGTGTTCATGATTGAACTTGACAAGTTTGTGGTAGTATTCATCGATGACATACTAATTTATTCCAAGAGTGAAAAGAACACGAAGAGCACTTGAAGATTGTACTCACGCGGCTTAGAGATCACAAGCTCTATGCCAAATTCAGCAAGTGTGCTTTTTGGCTGAAGGAAGTGAGTTTCTTAGGTCACATTCTGTCTGAGAAGGGGGTAGCACTTGATCCTAGCAAGGTAAAGGATGTTCTAAATTGGAAGCAACCCGAGACAGTGACTGAGATTCGGAGTTTCCTTGGTTTAGCGGGCTACTACCGCCGCTTCATTAAGGACTTCTCCAAAACTGCAAAGCCAATGACCTCGCTAACGAAGAAAAATGCCAAATACCTATGGAGCTCGAACTGTGAAGAAGCCTTTCAAACTTTGAAGAAGCTGTTAACATCAGCACAAGTACTAGCACAACCGGACGTCACTAAGCCATTTGATGTGTATTGTGATGCCTCCGGCAATGGGCTGGGCTGTGTGTTGATGCAGGAAGGTAGAGTAATTGCCTATGCCTCGCGCCAATTGAGGAAACATGAAGCCAACTACCCGACACATGATCTTGAGTTAGCAGCAGTTGTGCACGCATTGAAGATCTGGAGACACTATCTGCTAGGCAACACTTGCCACATATACACTAACCACAAGAGCCTCAAATATATACTTACGCAACCAGAATTGAATATGAGGCAACGTCGGTGGTTGGAGTTAATAAAGGACTACGACTTAGAGATTCATTACCATCCCGGCAAAGCAAATGTAGTAGCAGACGCGTTAAGCCGCAAGGCTCATTGCAACTTCATTGAGGCACGTCCAACAGTGAGTGTACTATGCTGTGAAATAGACGAGATTGAAATGCCTATAGAGCAGCATGCTGAGCTCTATAGCCTCATCATTGAACCAACAATAAAAGGCCTAGTCATTGCAGCACAAAAGTAAGACAAGGGCATGGCACATATCCGTGAGGGCATAAGTGATAAGCAGAAAGCCTGTTTCATGCTTGATGAGCAGGGTGTCCTTTGGTTTAAGAATCGCTTAGTTGTACCTAAGGACATGGAATTAAGAAAGAAGATACTCGATGAAGCCCACACATCCCTGTTCACTATGCATCCAGGCAGTAATAAGATGTACCAAGACCTGAAACAGAAGTTTTGGTGGACCCGCATGAAGCGGGATATCGCCAAATATGTGTCCGAGTGCGACGTATGTCAGAGAGTTAAAGCCGATCACCTAAAGCCTGCTGGTATGCTCCAGCCACTCGCAGTCCCAGCATGGAAGTGAGAAGATGTACATATGGATTTCATTGTAGGTCTACCTCGCACACAGAAGGGGTATGATTCCATATGGGTGATTATTGACCGGTTCACAAAGTCAGCTCACTTCATTCCGGTAAAAACAATTTATCATGCCAAGACCTATGCTGAACTTTACATAGCAAGAATTGTCTCCTTACACGGTGTTCCACTGACCATCACCTCGGACAGAGGCTCGTTGTTTGTATCTCGCTTCTGGGAGCAACTGCAACATGCTCTTGGAACCAAATTGATTCGTAGTTCGGCATACCACCCTCAAACCAGTGGCCAAGTAGAAAGGGTGAATCAGATACTAGAGGATATGCTGAGAGCTTGCGCTATGACCTATTCCACCAAGTGGGACGAGTGCCTCCCCTTGGCGGAATTTGCTTACAACAACAGCTATCAAAAGAGCTTAGAGATGGCTCTTTTCGAAGCCTTATATGGTAAAAGATGTAGAACTCCACTCAATTGGTCTGAACCTGGAGAGCGTGTCACTTTTGGCCCAGATTTGGTAACACAAGCTGAAGCATAAGTAAAGATGATACACAACAATTTGAAGAGAGCCCAGTCACGGCAGAAAAGTTACTCTGATAAGAGGAGAAGACCCTTAATTTTTGAAGAGAGTGATCACGTGTACCTTCGGGTGTCACCGATGAAAGGCGTACATCGGTTTGGGGTAAAAGGAAAGTTAGCGCCAAGGTACGTTGGACCATTCAAGATCACCGAACCATGTGGATCAGTTGCTTATCGGTTAGAGCTACCTCCACATCTTGCTGCGGTCCATGATGTGTTCTATGTCTCGCAACTCAAGAAGTGCTTACGAGTACCAGAAGAAGAAATTGATATATCTCAAATTCAGATTGAACCGGACCTCACTTATGAAGAGCACCCCATGAAGATCCTCGATCAAAAGCAAAGGTCAACACGAAGAAGGACTATTAACTTCTACAAAGTGCAATGGAGTAACCACTCCGAAGAAGAGGCAACGTGGGAACAAGAAGAATTTTTGCAAACTAGATACCCCGGATTTCTTCCATCCATTACGAATTGAGTACGTCACCACAGTTTAAAAGTTTCAAATTCATACACAATGCACTTTCTTCTCATATAACTTATCCACCCACAGCACATCAAAAATCTCGGGACAAGATTTTTTTAAGGGGGGTGGGTTGTGAAGCTCCGGCATCTCAAGTGCATAATCATTCCCCATACATGCAACATTCATCATAATGCATCATACAATGACATGCATTTGAGCCCTAATTCAAACTTGGTTGAAATGCCACTTGTTGAAACCTGTTTTCTGCATATATGTCCCTGTGATTGAGGCCATAACTTTTATTCTATTTAGATTTGGGTGAAACTCATATTGACAAACTCGTAGACAATTTCATGGTGAACAACTTTGGTAATTGGTGCTATGACATGCATGAAGGTTTGCATAGAGATTTGGGTCTTTTTCTGTCAGCATGTAAATTCTGTCCAAACATGACCTGTTTAGTAATTTCAAATTTTATTGATGTTAAAGCCAAAACCTTGCAATGCTAGTATTGAGAAAGTTGCAGGTCATGAAATTCTGAACAACATTGGTATAAAACTCCTTTTGTGAAAGTACCTAGAAAATAGACTTTTAGAATTTACAATCTGGAGGGCTTTGTTGGTCAAACCTTAGTCAGCAGTTTAAATTCAAATTTACACCAGAATTTTGAATATAACATGGTATACAAGTTTATAAGGGAAATGTAGAGGAGCAAATTTAGAGCATTTCATCCAACTGGCTCCTTTTCAAATTCGGCTTCTAGGAGGTTCAAAAATGCAAAATACAGACGAAGCTTACTGCAGTCAAACTGCCTTTTTCCATTTTTGGGTTTTCTTTTCCATTTCCGTCTCACTGACACGCGGGACCCACCCGCCAGACCGCGCTGGTTTCCCGCTCACGCGGTTGGAACGCGCCGACGGTGGACCCTACCCACGTGCTTCGTCCATGCACCTGGCCCATGGACTTCCTCTCTCCATTCCTCGACCCGGCCCCACCTGTCGATCACACTGGGTCTACGGACCTCGTCCACCACACGGCCACCGCTCCTCCTCCCCGCTCTAGCGCACCCACGCGGTGGACGGCGCCTGCCTGCGCCGCGCGTGGATGACGCCGGCCGAAGTCGATGCCACCCTCTCCCCTTCCCGACCCCTCTGCATCTGGACGGGAAGCCGGCCCCGTTCGCGCTCGGCTCGCCCTTCAACTCGCCTCACTCCCTCACTCTCTGCCCTCTCACTCCCTCGCTCTCCCTCTGCGCACCGAAACCGCCCGCCATTGACGGAAGCTCGGGCTCGAGCTCACGCCGGCCGCTCCGCCTCTCCCCGCGCCCCTAGATCACCGCCATCACATCCGTCTCCACCTCCCGCACCCAACGCGCTAGGCCTAGTCGTCCCCATCCGCCTCCCCCTCCCAAGCGCAGAGCGCCCGCCGCCATCGCCGCCGCGGCGAGCTCACGGCACCCGCCGCCTCGAGCCGCCTCTCACCCCGCCGACGCGCACATCGCACGGCCCGCTCCTCCCTCCATCTTCCCCGCACGGTCTCGCCCTTCGCCCTCGCCTCCAACCACCCTCCCCGCGAGCGCACCCCACGGCCACCGTCGCCGCCGGCCTCTTGCCGTGGACAGCTACCTCCCGGCCTTCCCCTCACCCCCACGACTCCATCACCGGGACCATCGCGCCGCTGCGCAGCTCATCAGCCCAGCGGTGGCTCCGGCCGTGCCCTACCCCGACGAAATCGAGCCGCGCCGCCGCGCACCACCGCGCCACCGCCGCTTCGGTTCACCCCGTCATCCCGCCTCTCCTCTTCACTGCCGGCGACGAGACCCACGGTGTCGAGTTCGCCGTCGCGGGAGACACGACCCCGGCCTACCTCGGCTTCAAGACCCCGCCCCGACGCGCCGCCCCGCACGCGGGAACGCGAGCCGCGACACGCTGTTCGCCCCCGGCAGAAGGTAGAAGAAAGGGCATCGTTTTGCAGAAAAGACCCTCCGGTTGTTGATTATTTTACCACTGTTTACTGAGTCTTGCAATACTTCCCGATAACCCCCTAGATCTATTAGGGTTTCGCATTTTAACCCGAGCCATCTCATTTTGCAGATCTAACCCCGAGCTTAGAAGTATTCTCACGCCCTGTTCACTGAGTCTAAGCTATCTTCCTTCCAGGTCCCTGAAATCTATGGTTAATTACGTTCTAGCCCCCAGATTCAAATGTTTTCCATTTAAATGCATTTAATTTAGCTATGAACTTTAGAAATTCATAACAATTCATAGAAAAATCCAAAATGGACAAACTCAGTGGCTATGGACTCCTCTTGAGTAGACCTATAGGATAGGTATGATGTGGATGTGTGAAAAGTCTGTTTTGCCCCTGGTTTGATGCAT
The DNA here is from genome assembly GCA_022530915.1 of Paspalum notatum. Taxonomy (NCBI): domain Eukaryota; kingdom Viridiplantae; phylum Streptophyta; class Magnoliopsida; order Poales; family Poaceae; genus Paspalum; species Paspalum notatum. The sequence goes on along the minus strand of CM039687.1, from coordinate 33,921,374 downwards.
TCATTGTGTAGGTAAATAAATGGTAAAAGTGGACCAAATGAACTCCAAAAATTATGAAACTTGGACAGTAGCTTTGTTATGGCATCTAAGTACTGTGTGATTTTTGGTAGCCCTAGCTTTGGCTAGTAAATTACTGTTTTGCCCTTATGCATGAGAATAGTGTATTTAATTAACTTGGTAAATGAAGGCTACGAAAAATTTGATCAAATATGACCTCTGATATTTTCCTGTACTCTACATAGTAAGAGTAGCCCACTAGGGGAGTAGAAAGTTGTGCATGTAAGTTTAAGCTACTGTTTTGAAATTTACAAAATGATATTTGCTAGAGTTGGTAAATGTAAATAAAAAGTGACTTTAGGATGCAGAGATGTTTTTATAAAACTTTGAGAAGCTACAGGGACTGTGTACACATATAGAACAATAGTTTCTAAAGACTTCAAAGATAAAACTGTGGCGATGGTTTGCACGATTTCTTAGCAATGGGCTGTATGATTTCTTAGGAAAGTTGTTAAGTTATCTTATTATGGAATGTGTTTAGATTGAGAGTAACCGAATAAATTCGTCACAAGCTACTTGGCATGCATTATGTATCATTTGCACCTCATATATACAATTGCATTCGTTGCACTCATTATCGCACCATGTCATACATATAACTTGTACCTATTGCATGTGTTTGCATTCTCTTGCACTCACTTGCATATTATACCATGAATATAGATTCCGCGAAACAAGGATCAACACAGGAGAAACCAGTGATCAAGGAACCGGACGACAGGCTATATTCGGAGCAAAAAGACGAAGGGTCGCTGATTAAATCCGTTCCTGCTTCAAGGGGTTGCCTGGGGCAAAACCTCACAACCCGGCAAACTAACCTAGTTTAGTTTGTTGGTTTTCTTAAAGTAAAACAAAGGTAGGCAGGACCATGCTTTACCCAGCAAATATATTTGATGAATGCTTACGCATCTGCATTAGGGGTTGTTTGGAACCAACTGCATTAGACTTCCTGGCCGCCCTGGCCCTAGCACCTATATATTAGTTCGTAGGACGAGTTGCCTAGTAATGCTAGGTACGAGTAGACACGAGTGAATGGAGTCACTCGTCGCGTAGGTGTTTTCAAGACAAAAATCTTATGGAAGATTATTATATGCTATGTTTGAAACAGAGACCGGGCGGAGATATGGGTATATAAGAAAAATGATGATGATGAGATGGATGGATTGGTGGACTCCGCCCGAGTCGTATAAGGCCCGTCCGTTGTTCGCCTATTGGTCGGCATAACATTGCTAAGGTGCTTATCCGGGATAATGGACCGGTGAAAGTCTTACTTGTGCCATCCGAAGAACAGAGACTTGTTCCTACCGTGGAACTGGG